>JAJQKT010000049.1:6649468-7979362 GCA_030512225.1 Rauvolfia tetraphylla | reverse complement strand
TCGTGTCCTCTGGTTGATAGTTTTGATCAGAAGGGTTTCAAGGTCCAAGAAGTAGAATCATCCATCTATACACTGATCGACGATCATTACTCTTCTGGATTGCTTTGAAATATTCTTTGTGCAAAAACGAAGATCAATTAGTGGCTGTATTTCCTGCTTGTTAAACAATATAAAAGCCGAATGATCATTCTCTAAATTTGCGTATTCATAAGTCTGAGAACAAGAGAATGTGATATGTATTCCTTTCCACCAAATCAAGCTTGTTGTGTCTCTCCAAAAAATGAAAAAAAAAAATTGCTATAAATGGAAGGTCTGGTGAGATGGGGCTAGTTACCAGTGTAGCTGACGAGGCAACACAAGAATTCTCTATATGACGAAATAAATATAATGGATGAAGTTGATGACCTTGGATCGACTTTAGATCTAAATTTTATTTTTTTTATTTTAAGTTATATTTTTTTTCTTTACAAATAATTTATTTTTATAATTCTCAATAAAATTTAATTTAAATAAAACCTAATTCAATCTCACCCTTAATCTTATCGATAGGAAAAGAGAGACATCTGATCATATATTAAAAAAAAAACAGACAGACATGAAGAGAAGTCACGGGTTCACTACAGAGAGTACATATGAGAAAAATGAGGCGGGCGTCCAGAAAAGAAATAAAAAATAAAGAAAGAAACAAATCTTCCGCACTTATAAAAACTGAGGATTTTTTGTTTGCTTCTGTGCGACTGATTCAGTGCTCTGTTTCACGGGTTTATCTTTTGCTCCCACGTGAACTCCTTTGCAATTTCTTTATGTATGCCCATACAGCCTCCTCTAATCAACCTATTCTCTTTTCTTCTTCTTTTTCTTCTTTCTATTTCTATTATTTTATATGAAAAGCCAATATTATCATTCTCCTCTTTTTCATTGACACCCGCCTTGGTTTATTTATTTCCAAAAATATGTTCTCCTCTATCCCATTAATAGGTAGTCTTTTTTATTAGAATAAAATGGATCCAAATGCATCTCTCTGTTTGTATCCAAAACATTTTGCTACTCTATAGTATGACACTCAAAAAATCAAAATTATTTTTTAGGACAAACACACTGCTCCTGAAGGGTGAGTGGATATGGGGACAGGGTTACTGGGCTGCTTGTCATGAAGGCTTTTTTTTTTTTTTGGTGAATATACACATATTAATGTTATTTACAAGGGAACGGCCAAGCGCCCATCTAAATTTTTTGATACGGCCAACAATAATGGACCTCCCGACTGGATTTTCTCCTACTACCCAAAACTCTTCTAGCCCATCAAGAAGAGTGGTACATATGAAATTCCGTGGCAGTTTGACGCGAATGACCCTTTTTCTTTTATTACTTTTTTGGTTATTTAATCAATGTCTGTTTTTCAATTAATTGGGTTTGTTTTATGATTAGACCTCTTAAAATATAAAATTTAAACTCGAGATCTTATTTAAAAATATTAAATTTTTTTCACTTGAGCCAATTCTTATTAATTCTTTTTTTTGTTGAAAATAAATTTACTTTTTCTTATTTACAAAAAAAATTAAATATTCTTATTCCAACAAAATAAGTTCATCTTAACCAAGTTGCTCGAATCATTACCACATATCACATGTCAAAGAGGACTAAAAGGATTCCATCCAAGAGGTGGCGTCCAATCAAAGATAGGAATATAGGATGGACCAACCCATAACTGAGACAACTGACAGACTTGTCTTTCTTTGCTGCTTGAACCTTCCACTTCCTCCATCCTTCTCATTACATACACTGCTGTCCAAATCCTGAAAGAACCCATTTTTTAAATCTACAGTCTTTTCGGAGCGGTTTTCGAACGGATCACCAGATGTTCTATGGCCGGAGGAGGCAGAGTCAGAAAACTTTAGAAAATTGATCTGATTTACTCTCTAAATACAATCTATCGTCCCGCTTTTTTACGAAAGTTGGAGAAATCTCCGAAAGATACGTATCTCAGTTCAGGACCTTGCTCATAGCAAGCATCTCCGATTCCCAGGTCTCCGTAAGATAAGATCAATGGTCGAAAGACCACAGCACTGGTCAGTGCAAGCCAAAATGGACTAGTTTCCGACGAGTTGAAACTCAGGCTCGAGCAGAACTCTAGCAGGATCAAAGCCGTTCACTCACGAGCGAAGCCAGTAGCTAGACTTGCCAAGGGCGTGCCGATCAGCTAATACGGGAATAGACTCATAAAGAGCAGACACGCGTGACATAGTTCGTTTTCACAGCCGAAGCTAACTACGACTAGAGATCGGTTGTTATAATAGCAAGTCCGGTGCAAAGGGGAACAGGCTTAGTCAGAGATTCAAAGAGTTGGGTTAGCGATCCTCCTTAACTGATCGGTCTTACCCGAACACAAATATCGCGGGGTCGAATGCAAAAGCAGAGTATAGAGTATAGAGCCTTGTGAGTTTATTTGGCTTCAAATCTTATTAAGTGAGTTTGGCCTATGAAAATTTTATTTAAAAATAAAGCAGCAACTCACATTGTCTCTAATCTGGTTTTCCATGAGCGAAAACCTCCCTTGGATGAGATTTGCTATATCTCTACGACGCTTTTCGAAGTTCACCTGTCTAATTCCAAAGCCAAAAACCTAGTTGAAACTCTATCTACGTACAATTCTATTTTTTAAATCTTTTTTATTAAGAAATTTATTTTTAGCACAAAAACTACCCGTTCGACAAGAGTGCAGATAATATTTTTGCATCTTAATGAAACCGAAAAATTACATATAGATTTTGTTAAAATTTAAAAATTACAAAAATAAAATTTATTTTGAGTTTCAACCCAAGACTCTCCAGGGTAACTATGCCAGTATTATTTCATGATACTAACAGGGACACCTTCCTGCAACTTGCGTGGAGTTTCCGTGTGGAAATTTCAATTTCCAACAGTGTTAATGTAGTGAATATACAGACATAGAAATCAGAACAGGTGAATCGTCGTTGAAACTTCAGTTATTCGGCCTTCCAGGACTCTACCAACTTGGACAATGCCAAAAGGGACGACCCTCCATCGGTCACTGCTTTTTTTGCCTCCTCTTTCTTTGCCTGGATTCGTTCTCTCAATAATTTCCCTTCCTCTGACTCCATCAACTCCCGAACTCTCTTCTCAATCTCATTAGCTGTCACAAAACCACCTTCGGTTTCCTTCAGTGGGAAAGCTAACTTCATTTCCTCCACCAGGACCAGTCTGTTAAGTTTTTGCTCAGCGTAAAGTGGCCATGCCACCATAGGTATACCAGCGCACACCGCCTCCAACACCGAGTTCCACCCGCAGTGTGTCACAAACCCACCCACTGATCCGTGACTCAACACCTCCACTTGTGGAACCCAAGACTTCACCACTAACCCTCTGTCCTTTGTGCGCGTCAAGAATCCTTCGGGCAGTAACAAATTCAAATCTGGATCAGGCGGCAGTAGAAAGCGCCTGCTTTTATCCTCAGAAGGCGGACTCCGCACCACCCACAAGAACCTTTGCTCACTTTTCTCCAACCCAATGGCTATCTCCTTCAACTGCTCTGCTGAAAACAGACCCAAGCTCCCAAAACACAAGAAAACAACACTATCACTCAGTTGCTTGTCCAACCACTTCAAACATTCATGTCCACTACCAGCTTCCCCTCCTGCCCCACCCCGTTGGCAAGTGGATGCAATCAGAGGTCCCAAGCAGTATACAGGCGGTGTGGGCTGACCAGGAATGAATATGCAATCAGAAAGTGCTCCAATTACTTTTTGCTCGAGGGAGTTGAAGGTATTGACTATAATTCCACGTGACTTTGGAAATTGGTTTGCTATATCCAGCAAAAGTTCATACTGCATAGAGTTTCTTTCGAGCAAAGGCACCGGCATATCCGACGACTGTATTGGTGGCAGAATTGGAACGTCAAGAAGCACATTCATGTCTTTAAAATTCTCAGTTGTGTTCTCATGGAGAGTGGGAAAGTATAGGAAGAAACCTAGGGCATAGGCACCAGAAGTGAAGAAATAGTATGTGGGGATATTTAGGCTGGTAGCAATGGGGACAGCCGGACAGCAAAAGAGGTCAATTATGAAGGCAGGGACGGTAGTTGTGAGCAAAATAGATTGAAGAGCTTGTTGAATGTGAGGGTTGCTAAGTCGAATGAGTTAAAAAATAATGGCTTCCATAGAAGGGTAGGAGTCAAGGTCAAGAGGGAGAGGAATGGATGGGAGGTGGTGGAACTTGATGGCAGGGGTGGTGGTGGAGACCTGGCTGATATAAGAAGCAGTGGATCCAGTGTTGAACGTTGGTTTGAGGGTGAGAATGGAGATAGCATAGCCAGGATGATGGTTGAGAATGAACTTCCCGAACTCCACCATGGAAATCAGGTGGCCCATGCCCGGAGACGGATACAGAACTAGAGTCCTCATTCCTACCTTTGTAGCTCTGCTGTGAGGTCCGAAGGAAGGATAAGAGAAGAGTTACATAGTGAACTGAAGCTTTTGCCTTACGAGAATCAAAAGGATCAGTTATTAAAGTCCCGCACGCCTTCCAAATTTTCCAGGAACACAATTGTCTGTCAACTTCAATTACGTACTTGATTACATAAAGTGTAAACAGCTCCAATTAGAGTTTTCAGTTCAAACAAAAAAAAATTAAATTAAAATTTTAATTTTAGTTCGATTTGATTTATAAAAAATTTATATAATTTGACCCAGATTTCAATCTACATTTCAAATTTTGAGATCGAAAATCTAATAAAAAACTAATATATATTTCTACAAAATATTTTTAAAATTTTATTTTAAAATTTCTCGTTTATTATTCCTTTATTATTTAAAATTATATTTAAAATCGAAATGAATTAATTTATTTCGATTCAATTCAATTTTCATAAAAATCGAAAAAACTATATGAATACCCATAGCTCCAATAACTCTTAAACTTTCTCAAACTTTTAGTTTTGCACTTAAACTTTAAAACCTAGAATTTTTACTTTCAAACTAGCAAAAAGTGCCAATGATATCCTTCCATTAGACTTTGATGTTAATCAAATAAGGGTCAATAGTCACCTGACCATTTTAAGGATGCTTTAGTCAATTTTATATATATAAATAAAAATCTTTAAAATATATATTATTTATTAACATAATGTTTTTATTTTCTTAAATTTATTTCATTTTTTCTTTTAATTATTTTGAGTATATTTGGATCGTATTTTAGTTTTTATATATAATTTGATTTGGATTGAATTGCAAAAAAAAAAAAAAAACACTGTTTTCCTCCCCCTGCGGGCAACCATTATTCTTTCTTTCTCTTTAGCAAGCCACACGTTCTGCAATAGTGTTTTGAAACTCAATCACTCACGCACATTTTGGGCTTTTCTCTACAATCCTCTACTTTTCCGCACAGAAAAACTAAATATTAATCAATCAAGTACAAAAATCATCAGGTTACATCAAATCCCATTTTTTGAAGATCCATTTTCGATTCTCTCATTTTCTCGATGTCGTTTCCTTTCATTCTTTGAAGATCCATTTTCGATTCTCTCTGCTTTCTCGATGTCGTTTCCTTGCTTTCTTTTTTCCTTCCTTTCTCTCTGAATTTATCAAAAAAATTAGAAATTTACCTAAAAAATTACAGATTGAAAAAAAAATCGATGTAGGAGGAGGTGGAATGAGCAAAGCACGAGGAAGAAGGAAGAGGAGAGGGTAGATGTGGCTGTGGAATAGAAGAAGAAAAAGACAGAAATAAAGAGGGAAGATGGATTGGGAGGTGGACCGGTGGTATGACAGAGAGGAAAAGGACGAAGAAAGAAAAGGAGGAGAAATGGAATATAGATAAGAATTGAATGGTCTGGTAAGTGCCTGTGAGAAAAAGAGATGAATGGAGGATTTAGGTAGTCGCACAAAGGAAGAAGAACAGGGTAAAAAATGAAAAAATAAAATAAAAAGAGAAGATTATTGTGATAAAAAAAAGAGGAAAAAAACAAAAATCATGGATGTGTTGCCTAAAACATCAAAATGGTCGTGTAACCTTTGATTTAACGTCACAACTTGACAAAAATGCAGGTTTTGACACGTTTTGATCGATGGAGGGCAAAAATTAAATGTTTTAAAGTTTAAGTGCAAAATTAATATTTTATTCGCAACAAAAAAGAGCCTAGTATATTTGGATTTTATTTTTTTATTAAATTTATACTCCATCTCTTTTTTCACAAATATTTATTTTAATAATTCTCAAACTAAAATCAAGCAAATACACCCTAAATACTATTAAAGCCTTGTTTCCTTTTTTGGTAAGGATGAAAGTCTTTATTTGGTACGACAGTGAATGATTGCACTGCATTTCATTTAGTGACTGGTAACCCTATGGCATTGCCCCAATCATTTTGCAACTAAACCCTGGAAGGATCGATGTGACAACATCACAGAATACACTGCTGAACAGCCAAATAAGGCCACATTATTCAACTACAGTGAGCGACCGCCGGCAATTTTTTCAATTGCACTTTTCTTAGAAGATAAGAGCATTTTAAAAAGATCTTTTAAAATATTGCCTTTCGACTTTCAAATATAATTAAAATTACATGTTACGATAGAGCTTCTCTCCACAATATAAAATCTCTAATTCCGCCAGCCCTATTGCTATATATTATCGGGGACATAATATGCTATGAGAACATCAACCAACTAGTCTATGAGCCGCAAAAATATAGAGATAAACGTGTTTTTCCATAAAAAGAAAAAAAAAGCGAAAACAAAAAATGGTGTTTCGACTCATGGAAATGGGGTCGGGGTCTACAGCCAACATGACGGCATTACATTGAAATGCTTATCCATCCACGTGAGATGGCAGAAGAAGAAACAATCCAAGTTGGTAATGTCTTCGGAATTAG
The DNA here is from genome assembly GCA_030512225.1 of Rauvolfia tetraphylla. NCBI lineage: Eukaryota > Viridiplantae > Streptophyta > Magnoliopsida > Gentianales > Apocynaceae > Rauvolfia > Rauvolfia tetraphylla. The sequence continues at coordinate 7,972,473 of JAJQKT010000049.1, read as the reverse complement.
GGTTGGGCCCTTGCCTAACATCTCGGGAACAGAGAACACGGAGAAAAAACATCCCAGAATCTCGTCTACAAAAAAATCCCTGAACCCATCGCAATGGAGAAAAAACTGCAGCAAAACTCTTTAACATGAAGAGTTAAATAGTAATCCCCATCTGAGATTAGTGTCCAGGTTTTGAACGGAAAGTATAGGCCCCCGGATCAACATTTTATTAGTATCCTGCTTGAAGATACCATGCTACCCAAAGTATGCATGCAACACAATCCCTCTGTTTCAAACTGAATCTTCACCATATTAGCTTAAGATCGTAAAAGCAAGTTTATGGAAGGAAGCCATCATAATTGTCACCGTAAATGCAAAAGCGACAACATGATATTAGGATCAATAAGAATAATAGTTCACAAGCACCAAACTCCTTCATTGATTATAGAATGTAGAAGTACAAGGTTCAATGTTAAGAGCCAAAAAGAAGACGCTTCCATAATCCAAGTAAAACAGGATCTTTCAGTTAAACAAAACTATGAACAAAGTAATGGAATACATAACTTCAGGATGGATCCATCTTTAATACTCCCATTTTCGCAACTCCATGCCATCTGGGGGGCTACCTTCAACCTTCTTTGAACCTACCTCATTCCAGTTTGTGGAAAGCACTGTCCCATTCGACTCAACCTATTAAACCACAAGAATATTCATTAGGTGCATGTCCAAGAGAGATCAAATTTCAAGTTAAGTAAAACATAGCCTAAAGTCAAGACGATAAGACTATTCATCAGGTGCATGTCCTGAAACGAAGTTAACCACTGCCTAAAGTAATGCCTTCCAATGGTACAGGAAAGAAAACGGTAATAATAATAGGTAGGAGTGAGTCATACAAAAGATTTCATCATGGCCCTTCTTGTGTCTTCATCTGCATCCCGGTATATATCACGGAAGAATTTGTTGAGTGCTGCGTCACCATCCAACTTTTCATCTTTTTCCTGAAGTGTAGGCAAGATAAACCAACAACGGTACAAGTGAATAACCCCTTCATTTAGTTTGACAGGATGTGAAAGCAAAATCCATTAAGAGCAATTAGATAACTGTTATACCTCCTTTTTCATTTGAGCTTCAAGTTTATCCCAATCTTTATTTGACTTTGAAGATGGATAAGTAGGTCTCTGGCTGCTGACTGGAAAATGCAAGACAGAAAGTATGAAAAATCCTCCAGATCTCATCTTATGTCCAGAGGCCAAACAAAATACTACCACCAAAATCCTACTAAATAATTGTTTTTATTCTTCTTCTTCCCTCTCTTTATGCAGGGGATGCTGGCTTGGACACATTAAGATGTGGAGGAAAAACTCAACGTAGAAAGAACATACACCAACCTCAGAAAAAGCTACAAACGGAAAATTAAAAAAGATAACCAAATTTTAAGGGATCCCATTCAAAATTCAATACAAATGAAGGTTACACATAAATGGAAAATGTACAAAGAAACATAGAAATCCATTATAGCAATTCATATCCAGCTACAAATGAAATTCTTAGTTTCAGCAAGAGGTGACCAGCCCTGCATGCTTCATTAATTTATTTTAGCCAAAAGGAGCATTTTCATACAATCCTGCTTATTAAAGAGTATTCTTTACACTTGCCAAAGAACAAAGCACGTACCACATAATTAGCCAACTGGCCAATTACAGTATCTTAACCTTCTAGGTCGCAAAAGTTTGATCTTCCAATTAATATTACTCACTACCATTCATTCCATTAAAGTAAGTAACAGGATCCCCAATCATGACTTCCTAGTTCCCTTTGTACTAGTTATTACTCATCAATTGGATATACGTATCCATGTAGTGACAGAGCCATTCTAACCTCTGTAAGTTTAGGAAACCTTGCATAAAGGCAACTAGACCAACCTGGTGGGACATTTACTGTCTGCACAATGGCAGGAGTCCCGCTAAACTCAAGAGATGTCCAGTGCACGGGTTCAGCTTTTGCAAGGCGGATTTCAATTTTTGTGGAGAGAACTTCATATCTGCACTTTGCAGGAACTATCTGTACCATGTCCACAAAATAGCATTAGCAACATGTATCCAAAAATTGAACTATCGGATACCACAAAAGCATAATCAAAACAAAAACAGAACTCATGAATAAGATAGGCTTGTTCAATAGAACAATGCTGTCATCTAGAAAACGAGAAGATGGAATATATAACTTAAAAATGATAAAGAATGACTTCAGTCCTCCAATGTAAGCATCACTGCAGAGCTCTGCACGCAGACATGTAACTCAAGACTTCTAGAAGTATTTATTGACAAACTGAGACATAAAAAACGGCACTAACCCAGTAAGATACATAATTATTGTCTCAATAAATTCAAATTCCCAACATTTTCAACACTGGCAATTGAAACGAAGATTGATCTGTAGTACCACATAGCAGTGATAATAACTTCAAAGGAGTTTCAAAAAGCAAGTTATTTACCAGACCAGTTATCACACACCTTTCCAAATAACCGAGGTTGAAAAGTATAAGCATCTTCGCCAGGTATGTTGATGGTAATGCTAAGCTGCAAAACAACCAAATAAGGCAATGAGTTTCGGTATGATCCATCTTATCCAAAAGATCATTGAAGCACCAAAGAGTACGGACATTAACATGGAAAGTGGCATGAACATACTATTTGTTCACCAAAGTCGACCGCAACATTTTTTGCAGGAATACCCTTTGCAAAAATGGTCACAACAATTTCATTCGGTTTCTGGTAAAATTCATGTCTGCAATATTTCACATTAGACAAATTCAGTCAGTAAAATACCAGAAATATGTCCCAAGAACCTAGAGCATCAATAAGTATAGACCCATAAAACCCCACACGAGCATAAAGTAAAATCAAATAAGCTTATGAAGCTATCAATGCGGCTAGAAAAAAGCCTTTCGAGCTTAAGAAAGAAAATTGTGAATTGAGACAAAACTGTTGGAGACTTTATAATGAATTTCCTGTACTCTAAACGGCTTGCCTCCGGAAAATTTTAACTAGCTGTGAAGATTATACAATGTATCTGGATTTTTAATTTATCAAGAAAGTCAACTGCTTACTAGCTACCGTGTAGAATAAGAGTAAACTATTAACTTAATAATCAAAGAGCAATTTCTGTCTGGTAAACAATGTCAAGTCATAGTTACAGCTGAGATTTAGGAGAAACATCTGTATCACCACTAGCAAAGTGGCAGAATCAGAGCAATCACAGATGAACAGGTCTTGAGAGCATAATTTCACTCATGTTTGCATAAAATCGGATGCTATATCAACCATATATCTGCTCGCTGCTGTTTCAGTGATATGCACAGCCTTTCAATCCATTATTTATGAATGCAGAATGCAGATCCCTAATGCTTGGAGAACTAAAGTTACATTTGTTCAGCAGAAAATCAATCATGCTGCTGATCTTTTGGCTAAAATCCATAATGACTGGCAGATTACTTTTGTGCTTTTGTTGCACCACCTGACTTTATCAGGCTTATTTTCTGCAGTGAATAGGGATCCAGACCTCAGGTTGTGCAGAGGAAAAAACACTTATTTGTTTAATATATGAACCCATGGGTTGCTCAAAAAGAAAAAAGGAAAAAATAACATTGTCACAGCACAATATTCAAGATCACATGGGTTAACACTTAGTAATAACCTGTATTTGGGCTTGGTAGATGACAGAGACGTCCCTTGATTAGAGAAACTTTTAGCTGGTTCACCTTCTTCTGGGCTCACAGCAGCTTTATCCATACTTGTTGGGGCATCTGTTGATTGCTCTGGCAATTCTCCTGCTTCCTCTGAGTTAGATAAGCAACCACAATAAAAAGATGAGTCTAAGCACATGAAGCACCTATGCATAAAATAAGGTTCTTTTGCATGTTGAAGAGAAAAAAATGTTCAACACAGCAAGAGATAATTATAAAAAAACTAAAAGAGGTTAATTTTCATCTTTCAGCCATTGTCTCAAAGTATCATATTGCTAGCAAAAAACAGCAATTAAATAAAAGGCAATAAAAAACTAGCATCATAAAGCAAGCAGGAAATCATGCATCAATAATTACATAAAAACAAAAACCAGAAATAAACAACCCAAGTCTCTGAAACAAAAGTACAAAATATAAGCATAGCTACGAATATTCCATCTATTTTGTAGAAAAAATCAGAAGCGAATTTAAACAATTAAAATACCTGCAATCTGGTCATTACATTCTTTGATCAAATTACTGAATCTGGTATCTCCCGATGCTAAAGAAGCACCTGCCTCCAAAGCTGTCTTGGCAGTCTGATATTCCTCAAGCTTCATACAAGCCAAGCTGTCAGCAGGAGAAGAAAAAACTGCATTAATTGCCGTATAATATAATGAAGACTCAGAAATGGAATCAGATCCAGACCTACACATACAAATTTGAGGAAACAGAGTGATAAAACCATTTAATAGCCAGTTTTACAAAATCTAACAATGCCAAACTTCTTTACGTATCAGATTCATGAAATCCTCAGGAAATTATATTTTCCCTCAAAAAGAAAAAGACTATCAAAAAGCACACACTTTATTAAAGAGAGACCATAATATTTCAAAAGTAAATGTAACGACTGACACTATTAGGATCTTTAGAAAAGAACCCGCCAGAGGTTAGGGGTGGGGGGTGGCAGGCAAAATAAGTAACATTCAACAAGTAACCATCTGAATACAAAATATCAAGTCTTATGCATCTCAAAAGTCAGAAGAATATCATTCTGCAAAGTGACTTGCACTAAGCAGGCCTGGGATGGAGAGGACAATCATCATAAAGGTAGCAGAAAGAGAGCCCAATGGTATGGTACTCACCCTTTACGATAGTATGCTTTGGCCATTGAAGGATCCAAACCAATCGCCTTGTTAGCATCAGCAACAGCTTCTGCTCAAAATAACATATGCCCATACATTAAGAACTGCCCTTCAAAAAATATCACATTATTCAAGGGAACTCGTAGCATTCTTAAGATGCACCACTCAGGTACAGTAACACCAGAGTACAGGAGCAAAATGATAAGTAACACTTCAACAAAACTACATACTTATATGCCTCAAGGGTTACTGCCATTGATTCTCTCGAATCAATAACTCATAAAAATAAGATTCTTTAAAAAATAAAACAAATTATATTTGAGGATTGAATCAGCCCAACCAAAAAGCTCAGATTCAAGACCAGAACAATTAGACTAATCCAGAAGTAATCAGGTAAAGAAGCAAAAAGAGAAAGATGAAAACATCAGATTTTTAGCTTAAGATTTTACATGAAGTGGTGATTTTACAAGGTGGAATACACTAAGCGTACAACTCGGTTCAGCCAAAGCACGCGAATCATTACCGAGCACCTAATATCATTAGACTGGTTTTATCAAAAAGAATTATAAAATCTACAAACATATCGGAAAATTTAGGTAAGGTGTTAATCATGTAAACTAAAATTATTTAAGTTCTGAAAGTTTCAAATTTATAATTTTTCTAGACTCACGTCATGTGAATACAGTAAGACTCTTATCGGAAACATGCTTTTAGTTAACGTTTATCCAAGATATTCCTGGTGATTAGCAAGTAGAAAACTAGAGTTTTTTTGAGGAAGCAACAAGAGAATTGAAAACAGTAAGTATACCGGTGAAGTTTTTGAGCTTGATGTTCGCCTGAGCGCGGTCAGCAAAAAGCTCAGCGTTCTTAGGGCTCAGACCGATGGCTTGAGAGTAAAGGTCAACGGCCAGCTCAAAGTGGTCGTCGATGAACGCCTCCTTTGCCCTAGTCTCCAGATCCGAAGACGCCATTGAATCCGTAATGAGAAGAAGGATCCAGAGAAATCAGAAAACTGAAGAGAGAAGATAGATGGCCGAAACGTAACTGCAGATGTGCAGAATAATGCTTGACTTGATGCACTTATAAAGATAGTAGTAGATGTGTATGTACTCTTGAAAACGGCGGAGAGTGTTCTTTGAGTTTATGAGTTTGTTTCTAAGGAGTTTCTTATGTTGAATGTTTCAATTGAACCCTCAAAATTATTAGTTCGTATTAGTTACACCCAAAAATTTTGAATTTTCTCAACCAATCACAGATAGTGGAAAGATGCATCAATTTGGCCTCCATCTAACTGAAGAAGATGTACACCATATTGCATAGATTTTAGTTACAATTTATAATTTGATTTTTTTAATAGCACTCTACATCATGCCCAATTAATAAGATTAATTTAATTTTACACACATCAAGCCCTTTTAATATAACACAATATATAAAAATCAAACTACATGATGACTTAATACCTAATTATACTAAAATATTAGTAGTTATTTTGTAAAAAGTAAATACAAAATGATAGTGTTTCATTTTATTTATACAAAAGGAATATTGATTGTATTTTGTTCTAATATTTTTTTTTTGTATTTCTTTATAATTTCATCCTTCATCTCCTTTGTTGCATGCTCTCTCCCCCTCCCTCCTCTTCCCAAATAATTTTGCAATGATTTTCACATTGACACGGTCAATTAGTATGAAAAAATAAATTTTGACAAGTAAATCTAGTTATTCTTAAATTTTAAACTTAGTACTTATAATATATTTATTTTGATAATCATACTCTCAATTTTTTTAGACTTTTCATTTGAAAGAAATGACATTTGTTAAAATATAAAATAAAAGACCCAATTTTTAAATATTTTTATAATTTTTATTACTATTATATTTTTTTCTTCTTTAGCTTTTCAAAATTGTGTTATAATATTGATATTCTTATTTTTTCTTATAGAAGTGTAATTTATTTATTTCTTTATCTTTTCATTTCATTACTCTCTTTTTCCTACATCATTTTCATTCACTAAACTTTTAAACTGACAATTTTAAGGTAAATCAAAAAAATTTTATAATCTTTTTTTGAGATTATGATTTTATAGATGATTATTTATTTTCTTTATGAATGAACTAAAGAAATTGATACACAACAAGATATGATTATTAGATAATATTGAAGGAGAAAAAATAATGATAAATGATCAATAATAGAACTAGCTCAAACTAATTCACCAAGTACAAGAAAGTTCAAACATCTCAAAATACAAGGATAAAATGAAATATATTTGAAGTTTTAGGGGCACATTACTGAAAAGGAAAAGTTCGTCGGTGCAATGTAATTGTTTTTCTGCTGGGCTCAAAATGTGATTTGTGATTAATGATTGGGTACAGTAGAATAATACAAGTTGAAGCACGTTTCTGGAATGTTCGGGTAAGAACGCAATAGCTGTGCCTGTGTGGATTCACAGCCCAACTATTATTATTTTTGGCCATTACTATATGTAATTTATTTTTGGACTATATGTAGTTTATTTTTGGATTTTTATTTGAATTTCGAAAAATTTTCAAAATTCTCTGATGCATTTAGTGAGAAAAATTCAGATCTACGAAAAACGACATCGAATTTTAGCGTAAAAAGGTTAGTTTTTCGAACTATTCATTAATTTATATTGTTTAATATTAAAAAAACATCAAAATCGGCCAAAAAACGACTGATTTTGATGTTAAATTCTTCCTGCAAGAGTTCCGCCAATTGAGTGGTAGAATTCTTCAGAGAATTCCGCCAGCAATTGGCGGAACTCCAGCAGAAAATTCCGCCAGTATCTGGCGGAATTTTCTGCCGAATTGTACCCAAAACGGGTACAATTCGAAGGTAAATTCCGCCAGATTTCTGGCGGAATTCCTATGCGCGATTCCGCCAGGAATCTGGCGGAATTCCTATGCGGGATTCCGCCAGGATTCTGGCGGAATTCACGCCAGAATTCCGCCGGTGCATGGCGGAATTCTGGCCTAGAATTCCGCCGGTGCATGGCGGAATTCTCGCTGAATTCTCGCTGAATTCCGCCTATGCATCGGGTGAAATTCAACAATAATTCCGCCATGAACTGGTAGAATTTTTGCCGTGAATTTTAATTTATCGTAGTTTTAATAATTTAATTTATCTTAAGTTAGTATTAAATAATATTAGTTTAAATACGTTTATTTATTTACCTGGATTGATTATTGTTTAATTTAATTATCACCGACAGTATTTTTTGTTAAATAAGTTGTTTCGTAGATGACTGGATCCTTCTCAGCTGACGACGCGGTGTATCGCGAAAGACTTTGGGACTCGGGCTTTCGATCGCAGCTGGTCGATTGCACTGATCGTCATCCTATTACGTGATCTCGCCGGACAGAGAGCTGAAAGTGCGGCGAGGCGCAGTACAGCTGACATCCCCGCCGTAACTGGCCGACGCCACACCGGGTATTGATTCGACGCAGGGTCGCTCCACATATGCGCGTGGATTCCCTGGATGTACGCGCCTCATACCGGGATATGTACCGTATCCTTGGCCCCCGATCACGTCGCCAGCTCCCGGCCGCACCGGGCTATTATTCGGGGGACCCTCCTACCCGGTTCGATACACACAGCTGCCACGCCCAAGATGTGGCTCCAAAGATACTACCGCCACCATCGGTCCCTGATTACGCCGTCATGCACATCCGGGAGGATTACGACGAGGATCGAGCGCTGCAGATGACGTGGAAGATGGGGAAGAGCTGGCGATCGATGCGGGACTATGATATGGATGCGGGTGAGGACATCCCGCACACAGCCTCGACGACATCTTCCGCGACGACCGCGAGAGAGGTTTTCTACGGCGCGTCATGCGGCGGGAGTAGCGCACCTCGCTCGTTCGGTATCCTGGGTTCGGAGTTTCGACCCCGCGAGGATAGGTCCCCGGTCCCTGCTCCATACGGTGTCGGTTCATCGGCGCGCCCACGCGTCGACGAGATCATTCCGGGACGCCTCGAGAGTACCTCCCACCGCGAGTAGAGTTTCGATCGACGATGTGGAGAGACTCGGTCCCCAGGGCAGAGCTGACAATGGCCAGCTGCCGAGCGGCGATCCCATGCACCACACGACGTCGAACTTGCCGAAGCGGGAGCACCGAGGAGTGGCGTTTGACGGGACCGGCACTTGGGGGCCCGCAAGATCCGTCCCTCATTCCATCATTTTCCGGCCACATTGCCAGCCTTATCTGGCGTGGCGAGGTTAGTAGTGCATTCTTACAATTAATTGTCATTCGCGAAAAAATTTTATACCTTTTTTTGTCCCTGCATGAATCGTTGAAATTTGGTTTTTCCTTGGGCAGGAGCGACCGGTGCTGACGGTCCATTCGAGACAGGGGTACATCGATAAATGGCCGATGCGAGATGAGGCAGTTGCTGCAATTGTGGCCTGCAGTGGTCTGGAGCGATTGAGGCATTGCATTTTCTCTCGACCCTAATAGTGCACTTATTTCGCTTTTGTTGAGAGGTGGCACTAGACACTAACACATTTCATATGCCGTTCGGGAGATGACCATCACCCTCCACGATGTGGCGCATATCCTTGCTATTCTCGTGATCGGGTTACATTCTCCCAGCATGACTTGAGCAAGGAAGACATTGTCGAGATTTATCAGCGACATCGAACATACCCAGCAGCACACGCTCGTGAGCCACTGGATAATGGCGGGATGCGGTTTAACGTCCCTCGAAGAGTACGTGACCGAGGGATCACTTGAGTCGCTCTGCATATGCGCGTGGATATTTGAAGTATTCATAGGGCGCCACCCTTTTCATAGATAAGGGTAAGGATCGGATGCCCTACAACTACTGGCCGTTCCTTAGCTCAGCCAATGATATCCACGGATATGCCTGGGGTGCTGCCTGTCTTGCGTATCTGTACCGGTCTCTCGGGACGGCGTCTAGGGCCGACTGTAGACAGCTGGGTGGGCATAAGGAATTCCCATCAAGAAAGCCTAATACCCCATAAGCACGGTATTTACAAAACCTCTCCACTAATATGGTAACTAAAATTTAACCTCGATTAGGTAAGACTTTTATGCTTGTAACTTTAGGCTCAGGGAAAGTTTAGGGTGTGAAACGAAAGGTAAGGAATTCAAAGTCAAAGAAATGAGAGCTAAAGAAAAAGAAATGAGACATAAAACAAAAGTAATAACCCTTGTTAGCCACAAGGAATATCACCATTCCCCTTGATTCAACCACAAACTCTCATTCTCTACAAAATCCCCTCACTTTGGATTCAACCACTTGCACATATTAAGCTTCAACCCACAACCTTTCCATCATCACCCATCTTTGTCAACTCATAAATTAAACCTCAATCATGACAAAACTCACAATAATAATAATGAAAACATATATATATCTTGAAGGCATCAAGAAATGTAAGAAGCCTTCTCAATAAAAGACAAATATATAACAAATTTTTTCTTTCTTTTCTTTTTTTTTATTTTTTCTGATTGAGGTGTAATCCAATTCCCAATCATATATGGTCATCTCACCACTCTTTTCCTTTTTTTTTCATAAAGCATCATCTTTCATTCCACCCATTGTTCCAATTTCCACAATACTCTTTGCTAACTTAAGGGTAGAAATGCATTTAGCTCTTGCAAAGAAAGAAAATATAAAGAATGGAGTGTAAAATTTGAAAGAAAGAAAAATCTAGAATATAGATTGGAAAATTTATGCACAAAAAAGCTTCAAGGAAGGGTACTATGGATATAATAAAGAGCGGTGGCTCGAAAGGCTCCATCGGGACAAAGAAGGCCTATTACCATTATTTCAAGATCATGGATATACCTGTATTTTCCGTCCTTCGCCCCTCAGCAGTCGCCAGACTGGCGTGAGTCACAGCCTCACATCCTACGGTTCCAGCGCAGGGGGGCCGCTCCGCGGAAATCCGATGATCTGCGCTCTATACGCCTACACTTAGACGATATGACTGCGCGCGAGGTAAGTTTTTTGCGTCAGCTGCCTTTTGGTTGTACCTACTGTTTTATCGTATACATACCTTTTACAGGTTTGCTGGACTCCCTTCGGGCCGAACCCGCTTAGAGAGCACTGGATTTCGGCTTTCCACGGGTGTCTTCGGTTTTGTGACGTTGTGGAGCCGTATATGCCCGATCGTGTCCTACGCCAGTTCGGCAGGGTGCAGCAGATTCCTACCACACCGATCCTGCCGAAAGAGGATTACAGGCCGGCGAACAACCGGAGATATGTCGTCCGGTACGAGTGCCCAGATGAATTCTGGGAACGGCCCGAGAACCACATCCTTGGTAGGACTCAGCTCGGCGCACACGCCGTCCCACCGTCAGCATGCACTCCCGAGTACCTACCCTGGTACCTTGCTAGGACGCATCCCTCCATTCAGAATCCTGGTATGCTGCCTGCGGGAGTTAGTAGGCCCGGGCCCGCTCCCATCACCGACGCAGTCGTACGATCCGCTCCTACCCTATGTTGATGAAATATAGGTTTTTTTCCCTCATTTGGTGCTGTTATTAATCGTTTGACTTGCTACCTTGCAGCGATGGGATATGCTACACCGTGCTGTTGCGGGTATTACTGATGTGCAGCAGCTGACCCCGGCACAGCGAGATGCCGCGCTTCAGGATGTGATACATATATTGACCGAGCGGGAGCATTGTTTGGGAGGTGCGGAGCGCGCGGGCCCGTCCGGCTCGTAGGGGTACACCGAGAACCACATGTGTTCTTTTACGTTTTTTAAACCTTTGAAAGACGCTCGTTTTGTAATATTATAGTATGATGAGAACGAGTAAATATTGATGCCAAACTATCACAAATTTGATTATATTTAACTTGGTTTGCTTTCAAATAGACAAACTTGCATTCGATCTCAAGTACAGTCCAAATAAAATAAAAAAAAAATTAAGTAGACGCTAGGGCCTTCCGGCCTCTCCAGTTTTCCTGCAATACATAAAACACACTAGTCCAATGTCAGTTACTACATTACGTGACTCTTGGTTATTTTTAAGACATCAAGAACCGTAACAATAAAGTTATCTACGATGTGTAACCTAACATATGATATAATTATCAAGTATAAAATTATACAACAATACAACTAACTACACAAAAAAATTAAACAAGATTGAAACTATATCATAAGAATCTGGCGAAACTGTGATGAATTTCGCCAGCTTCTGGCGAAATTTGTGGAATAATTTCGCCAGATCTTCACGGTATTAATCCAAGAATTTTGCCGGAAGCTGGCGAAATTTGTCGGATACTTCCGCCACTCAGTGGCGAAACTGTGCAAAAATTCAACAAACTAAGAAAATATGAATTTAAAGACAATGTAATAGATTTTTACCTCAAACTCGAGAGAATCCTTCGTAGAATCTTTGCTCATTGCTATATTGCGATAAAATTTGAGTGTTTTTGCATGAAAAGTGTGGACTTTTAAAAGAAATGTTAGAGAGAATTGTTGGAAGAGAGAGAAAGAGAAGTTTGAAAATGAAAATTTGTAACACTACATATAATCCAAAAGAAAACTGTATATAAAAATCACGTTATTTTTCTTTTTGAGTTCACAACGTAATTTCTGGAATCTTCCGCGAATTCATAAATTGTTTAAGTCAGGCCTTCTTAAAAAATTCCCTTAAAGCTCCATTTCATAGGGAGAAAGGAAGGAAAAGGAAAGGAGACGAAATGAGAGAATTGAGTGATTGCAAATGGAGTTTTAAGAGTGTTAAGTTAATCTTGGATTCAAACTCATATTCTCTTATCAGTTGGTAGTAAAATAATATTTAATTTCATTTCATATTTGATAAAAGAATGATGATATTTTCATCTCCTTCTACTCTTTTATAAATAAAAAAACTTTAATACCTATAACTATTAAATTTGTTGACCTCATAATACCCATATGGCTAGAAAATTAAATTTTGAGAATAGTAAATTAACTTTGAAAAATTAGTTAAGTAACTTTTAAAGATTATTTATTATATTTTATTTTATTTATTGTAATTTGAGTAATTTAATCTCTTCAAAATTTGTGAGGTCTATTGATTTTATAACTATAAATGTTAAAGTACTTTTAGCTATAAGAGAAAGAAAAATTAGTGAAAAAGACTAAAATAAGAGTAAGAATATCACTTCTTTTAATAAAAACATAAAATCTTTCATTTTCTAAGATACATCAACCTTTATAGGTTCGCCCTATATTAATTTCCAAACTTTAAATCCCTTTTTCTGGAGTTGCAAAACATGAACCCTAACAGTAGCCCTTGACTGCAAAAAAAAAAATCATAAAGCTCTTGACCAATAATATAACCATTAAATATTTGCAACATAAAAATTATTACGACTCTTCAAAAGAAAAGGAATTTTATTGCCTTATTTAGATTGCAAATCAAAATAAAAACTTTTCATAAAATTTTGTATTTTTGTGAGGTATATTTTCATTTTTATGAGAGGAGATACAGGATTTAAAGTATAAAAAGTAAAAAAAAAATTATAGGATTGAAATCCAAATACAAGAAAATCAAAGTCTCTTACAAAAAAATACATAATCACAACCAACTAAATTATTCTGTCACTATAAAGAAGTCACATCATCTAAACTGCAAAGCACTGTTTCATTAGATAAGATTCATGTTTTACTATTTATAAAAAAAAAAGATTCATGTTTTACTAATAATTTCTTTTTTTAATTTTATTAAAAGAAAAGAATTCATTTATTTAGTAAAAACTAGCTAAGAATTTTATTTTTTTTTTCTGGGAAATCAAATTGTGGAGGAAAACAAAAATCCCACTCAAAGCGACTCACATAATAGCAGTTTGTGTTGTTTTTTCTTCTAGCCCACGCAAATACTTCGTCTAGCGAAGTATGTAGTCGCAGTAGCATAACACAAGTCCGCGCTCTTTGGCCACCTTATTTTCTTAGAGCTCAGGAATATGGTATGGAGGAACGCTCTCAAGATTTTACATAGAACTGAAGTAAGCCGTTTGGAGGAAACCTGCTTAAAGATTATCCTTTTTTGTAATAAACAGTCCCTGAAAGAGGGTGTTTGTGTTCACAGCTCAATACTCAAAGCACGTCTTCAAGATAATTTATCAATCAGCGATAACTTGCTTTCCATTTATGCTAAATGCTATGGAGTTGAGCATGCACGCCAATTCTTCGACGAAATGCCGCACCGAGACGTTGTATCCTGGACAAGCTTGTTGTCTGCTTATGTCAAAGTTGGGAGCCACGAGGAAGCACTTGGCTTGTTTAATTTGATGATGATGTCTGGGGAATATCCTAATGAATTTACACTGTCAAGTGCGCTCAGAGCTTGTTCAGCTCTCCGGGATTCTACTCACGGAACCAAGATTCAGGCCTATGCAATAAAAAATGGTTTTGGTTCAAATCATATTCTAACTAGCAGCTTGATTGGTTTTTTCTCCAGATGCGGTTACACTGAAGAAGCATACTACGTATTCAGAAATATGCAGAATGCTGACACTATTTCTTGGACAACGATGATTTCCTCATTTGTGCAAGACGGAAACTGGATCAAGGCTTTGAGACTTTTCCTTTACATGATTAAACAAAGAGTTTCTCCAAATGAATACACATTTGCAAAAATTCTCGGCGCATGTGGTGGTCTTGGTTGTATAAACTATGGGAAATTGGTCCATGCCCAGATGATAGTCTGGGGTGTTCAGCTGAATTTGGTTTTGAAGACGGCTCTTGTTGACATGTATGCAAAATGTGAAGGGATGGAGGATGCTTTGAAGGCGTCACATCAAACTCCTGAAAAGGATGTAATGCTATGGACAACATTATTAAGTGGCTACACTCACAACATGAAAGTCAAGGAGGCCATTGATGTGTTCTTGCAGATGGTAGCCTGTGGGATATCTCCGAATGATTATACATATTCTGGGGTCTTAAATGCTTGCTCAACAACTCTAGCACTGCAACTGGGGAAACAGGTTCACTCACAGGTGATTAAGGTTGGGTTGGAGAGCCACGTTTCTGTTGGAAATGCACTTGTCGATATGTACATGAAATGTTCTGGTGAGGTACAAGATGCTTGTCTGACATTTGAAGGGTTAGCTTCTCCAAATGTCATCTCTTGGACTTCCTTGATTGCTGGTTTGGCTGAACATGGTTTTGAATATGAATCATTTCAAGCATTTGAAGAGATGCAATTTTCAGGAGTGACACCAAATTCTTTTACTCTCTCCAGCGTCCTTCAGGCTTGTGGTTCTGCAAAATCTGCATATCATACCAAGAAGCTCCATGGTTACATAGTCAAAACTAAACTGTACAACGATATCATAGTTGCTAATGCTCTTCTTGATGCCTATGCAGGACTCCAAATGTTTGATGATGCATGGTGCGTTGCAGGGGAAATGGACAACAGAGATACCATAACATTTACAAGCTTGGCTACAAGGCTGAATCGGGTAGGATCTCATGAAATGGCTTTAAGGATCATTAATCACATGCAATATGATGACATAGAGATGGATGGGTATACCCTATCCTGTTTCTTGTCAGCATCAGCCAGTTTAGGTGCAAAACAACAGGGTATACAGCTTCATGGCTATGCTACTAAATCTGGCTTAAGTAGCTGGATATCAGTTTCAAATGGTTTAATTGACTTTTATGGTAAATGTGGGCATACAAATGAGGCGAGAAGTGCTTTTGAGGACACTCATGACAGGGATGTAGTCTCTTGGAACAGTTTGATGTTTGGAATGGCATTTAGTGGGCATATATCCTCTGCTTTCTCTACTTACGAAGACATGATATTAACAGGAACAAAACCGGACTCTGTTACATTATCTGCAGTGCTATTTGCTTGCAGTCGTGGAGGTTTGGCAGATATGGGCCTAGAATACTTCCGTTCTATGAGAGAAGCACATAATATAAAACCAGAATTAGATCATTATGTCTCTTTAGTTGATCTACTTGGCAAAGCTGGTCGGCTACAGGAAGCAGTGGCTCTAATAGAGAATATGCCGTTCAAGCCTGATGCACTGATCTACAGGACTATACTAAATGCATGTAAAATGCGGGGAAATCTAATCCTTGGGGAAGAAATGGCAAGGCGAGGTCTTGAGCTTGATCCTTGTAATCCAGTATTTTATCTGCTTCTCGCAGACATGTATCAAAATGCCGGTAGGTCTGATCTGGGTGAAAAAATCTTGAGACCGCTGAAAGAGAGAGGAATAAGCAAGGACTCTGGCAATAGCTGGAAAGAAACAGGGAACAAAATTCCTATATTTGTAGCCAGAGATTGTATCACAGATAATCGGAGATAGAAATTCAAAGGACAGGTACTAAAAGCTGAAGTTCCACTCTGAATAACATCAAAATTGACCATGGAAATCAGAAATATGTAGCAGAGCAAAGTTTTTTGAATAACCTTCTGACATTTCAAATACCAAATTCTCTAATATCCATTACCATTGTAGAAGATTACCATGTTTGAAAGAAAAGACAGAGCTGGCGGCAGAATTTCCAGCACCGCACTTTCCAGAGATACAAATATGACATGCTGCATATGGTTTACGAAGAAACAGCAGATCAAATAATTTCGACTGATTCCGTTTTAGTATCTGAAGTGCACTGTTTCCTGCAATAATGGTAAAGCTGTGCAGTGAATAGCTACATGCACTGTTTCATTTTATCTCTTTCTTGATAGATTTGGTGAGGAGAATCAATATTTGAACCCTAGTCTCCTGAATTACAAAATAAACACTTGATTGCAGTGATCAGTGAGTTAATTTGACTTTCTCTATGGAGCAACTCCCGTGTTAAAGTTCCTCTCATCAGAGACAAGTTTTGGTAATCGATACGCCAAACGTTGAAGTTCAATTTTTCTTTTTCTTTTTTTGAGTTACTTGTGGTTCAAATCATTAATGTCATGTAAAATAAGTATAAACCTCCAAAGAAGATCAAATTTGTTGCGGTAGAAATGTAAATTTTTTTATTCTCACAAATAAATTATTTTTATAAAATTTAAAATAAAAATTTTAAAACTCAAACTCTATTCAATGTCTCAACTTGAGTTACAATACGTTACCAAAAGAGTGCGCTATTTCATTCAACCATTCATATGATTGAGTTAGTTTTTTTTAAAATAATTTTATGGAAGAGTTAGGTTTTACATATACGCCAAGTTCAACATTTTTGCAATAGATCATTAACTAATTGCACAAGTGGTTTAATTATCGGTAAATATGGTTGACTTCGGACGCTACTTTTGACTAAACCAATGTGAAGTCGTCAATTGCCCAAAGAGGCAAGCTCTGTTAGTAGTAGTGTAAAATCAAACTTGATGGCAGGATATTGATTTTTACTCTCATTTTCAAAATTTAGTTTTTTTATTTAAAATTAATAAGAAGATTAACATTTAAATTTGAATAAAATATATTTTATAACAGCGGTATGAATTTGTAAATTATGAGCTTATTAATTTCCAGGGGAAAATTTGAATTGCCCATTTTACTCTTCACCCGTGAAATTTTTATCGCTATTCCAAAAAGATATCGACCTAGCCCTTTTGTCTGATCTACTAATTTTTACTCATAGTTCAGACCTTTCATACTTCAGTTCTGTTGCTTCCCAAGTTCTCAAAGGCAAATACAGTTTGACATAATGGAACCAAGACAGTGGTTTGTTTCGATGTTTCGTTACCAAAATCATACAGACATGGAGTAATGTTTATCGACTATGATTACGTTCTTGCCCGAAACTGGTTCGTAGTGAAAAGCGAAAAAAAAGAAGAAGCAAAGTTATTACTACCTAATTTGTTATTCCTCTAATAAAGTTAAGCAGGAAAAACAAATTAAAGGCTACAGAAAAGAAAAGAAAAGAAATAAAAAAAAGGGGTTGGTGGAGGGGAAGATGCTTCAGACAACAATGGTAAAAAAAGGGTGGGGAGTGTTTGGCCGGGTCCAACAACTGTCCCAAAATTCACGGGGCGCTCAGCAGCCACCTCCAGCTGAGAAGTTTGTGGTGGTGCTGGAGCTGGTGGGAGTCCACGGAGGAGACAACAAGCTGCATGATGACTTGTCGGCGACTGCGCCGCTCCATCCGGAACCCTTTGCTCCACCACCACTGAGTTCCTGAAACCCCTGCAGTATGTCATCACTAATGAAACTATTTGGAATCAGAATATCCTCCTCATCATTATCCTCCTCCTCCTCCTCCTCAATATTCCCCGAATTTTCTGCATTGTCGTTTTCAATATATGGACCCTCGTCTGTGTTGTTTTCTTCTCCTTCACTTTCGCCTCCCATTATGGGCGTGGAAGGAGAAAAGCTTGAAGCAGATGCTGGCGATGACGTAACTGGAGCAGCAACACTTGTCGTGCCTGAGGCCGAGGCGGAAGTGAGCTTTGCAGCAGGAGATAATTTGCTTCGGGTACTTCCAGCAAGAGAGCTCCGATGCGTTGGACGCGGGTGTGTGTGCTCACCGCTGTAGGAGACCACAAAAATGTTGGGATCTGTTGGGCATCGCTCCACTTGCTTCCTTGCTGAGCAGCCTTTTGAGGTACTACATCTGTAGTAGTTTCTTTGGTTCCATCCCGAACAACAGAACAATTCGTAGTTCAGAAATCCAAAGAGTGAAAGTATCTATATGTCCAGATGACATGCTCATGAATGGATCAAGGCCAAAAAGAATTACCTTGGATATGGAGACCCTTTGATAGGCTTCTGACCGTATTTCCGCCAAGCCCATGAATCAGCCGAGAGTTCCTCCTGGGTCATTTGATGAATCGTCTTTGTCTGCTGATTTTTCCTGAAAATAATATCATTTGGAGAATCTTATAAAGAAACTTTGGCACGCATTAGCAAAAGCTCTAGTTTTGGGTTTTTTTCTTTTTTCAGAATTAACTAACTAATTATATAGTCCTAGAAAAAGCTCACCTTCTTCGAGGTCGTACAGGCTGAGGACTTGCAGAAGGAAAAGAAAGAGAAGAACCGAGAATCCCAGGCCTGAAGGGTAAATTTTGACTTTGGCCGTGTACCGCTTGATATGGCTGTACATGCTGCTGAACTTGTTGCTGAGATGCCTGAATCTTGGGCTGATCCTGGAATTCTCCGGGGACAGGACCAGAGGGATTCGGGCTTCGACGAGTATCGGAATACAATTCCTTGTAAATTTCATCAAGTCCTTGAAATGAGTCATCATTGTCATCATGCTGAAAAGAGGATAAACCTACAAACGGTTCTCCTACTTCTTTATGGTTGACTCCGGCAGGAGCTGAGCTAGTTGTCGACGCGCCGGCAGCAGCGGCTGCCGCGGCTGTAGAAATGGTGCAGCTCCTGACCACCGCAAACAGATCCCAATCGTCAGCCATTCAGCCGTTCATGATATGTCTTCTCTATACAGTTCTTGATTTGATCAACTGGACGAATTTGCTCGAGCTTAATCAAGAATCAAAGACCCAAAACTGCTAAGACGTGTGTTTGTCGTCGGACCTCATGCCACCGTTTCGTTGTGCAAATTGGAGATGAAGAACGGGGCCCAAGGACGGCGCTGACTTTGGAAGGAGATTGATTATTCAAACTCGAAAGGGAGAAAGTTGTGGGAAGAGTCGATAGAAAGGGCAAAAGTCAGTCTGACCTGATTTATTAATTAGTACAAATAGTATCTCCAAATGGTTCTCTATTGCGTCTCTGTTTAGAAGAGGGGTTGGCAATTGGCAATTTGGCATCTCTTCTGCGTCCAGTGGGAGATACTGCAAAATGATAGTCTGCTATAGAGGATTCGGAGTTGACTTTTGATTATGTCAAAAGTGGACCTTTGTGGCATGCGATATTGCGTGCATTATTGCATTATGACCCATATTTCTAATGTTTCGAGAGACGTTTACACGCTGCCCTCCGAGTTGGCAAATGATCCGACTCTCATTCTCTTTAGTAGAAGAAGTACTTTTTGGTGTAGCAGTTTAGGAAAAGAAAAAGATTCCAAAGCTTGCCAAAATTTTGCTGTAATGTGCTGCAGCCACCTTCCAATGGCTTCTTGTTGTTGGGAAAACTCAAGTTTGTGATGTTTTTCATGGGACAAGCCCCAAAGAAGCATGGTATATGGAGAACAAATCTTTTTCCCATTTTATTTTTATTTTCTAACTCCATATATCATGATTTGGGAAAATTGTATGTTGTGAATATTTTTATCATAAGATACTTCAAATTTGGCTATTTGATAGTTGTATAAGATGGAATTCAATTGTTTTAACTTCTTGTTTTGTTACAAAAAATGATAACTCGTTTAGTTAAATAATATTCTTTTATCATATAAAATTTTTTAAATCAATCTGCAACCCTTTTATGAAAAGAAAACAAGCTATAAAATGGAAGAGTTTGTGTTGTGCCAATCATGTAACATGTTGACCTTTTTAATCCATAGTGTAACACTTGAATCGTATAAGTAGAATAGTACTACCTTCTAGTAAATATAAAGATATGTGAGGTTTCTGAATATTTTAGATTATATTTCTCCTAATATTATATTAAACAATGAGAATTCTTCAGGTAGTTAGATTCGAATTAGCAAATAATTAGACCAAGGATCACTATTCAAAGCTGCATAAATGCATAAAATAGTTTTCCACTTCTGGATCTAACTTATCTAAAGTTAAAGTTAAAGATTACAGGAAAATTTTTCACCAAAAGTGGTATTTATTTATTTGAAGTTGAATATTCAATTAGAACGTGAACGTTTAATTCCAAACTAAAAAAAATATAGAGTTGGTAAAAGTGCTTAGAGTTTTCTGATTCAAACAACATTTCTTTCTCCATGTATTAGGAAACATCTTTAAATTCATGCCTTGAGAAAAAAACAAAAAGAAAAAAGGAGTTCATTTGATTCCTAGAAAGGGCATTTCTCTTGAAGGCCACTGAAAGGGCTAGCTCGTCCACAGAAAATCCTTCTAGTGGCAGTGGCCCATCGGACTATGTCGGGGTAACTAAACCGATCAAAAACAACTATTCTGACGAATCGTTGAGTGCATTTCAGGCCCACCAATAGTCCACGTCGTAGGAGAGCATCTTTATCCGGTGGCCATACGTGACCGGTAACCATAGCTGTGAGGAATCTGGGAGACTGGTTCATTTTTTAACCACTTTATCATTCAAATACTATACATTAGTGCAAGTGCCCTAAATTTTTATTTTATTTTTAAAATTAATTTGAAGTTAATTTTAAAATTTTTATATATAAAATGATGTAAAAATTATATATAATTTGATAAATTAATCTTTGTTTTGTGAAAAAAATCATTGTTGATAAATTTAAATTTTTTTACTTCAAAATTTTCAAAAAAAATTATGAATTTTTAGAAATATATAATGAATAATAAATTTTTTTTGGATAATATATAATACGGTCTTATTTTTTAATTATAATATTTAAATTTTAAGCTTTATTTTTAAAATTTAATAATTTATTTTGTTTAATTTATGATATATGAAAGAAAATTTTTATAATTAAAAATATGCAAGAGACGAATATCTGAGATCCGTTGCCGGGAAAGTTGGAGGTTTCTTCTTCTGGTTGTTTCTGTAGATGTAATCACGAAAGGTATATAGTAGGTCGAAAAGCTTTGAATATATTCACGACTGCGAAGATGCTCTGTTTCCATCTGAGATGGTCCTTGTTTACTTATGCTTATACTCTTTAACCTTTATATTTGTGTGACGGGGACCAGGGGACAACGGAGAAAACCTACCTTTTTTTTTTTTTAATGACCAAAAGAAAAGGCATGTAATCTATAAGCCGGAATCAGCATTTACTGATATCGTTGGTGAGGTTTTGTTTCCGGTAAAGACAGAGGAGAATTCAATTGCCCACACGCATTTATCTCTAGTTTTAGTATTGAAGAAAAGTATCAACAAAGACATTTGGCAGGCACTAAAGAAAGCAATGCTGATGATCAATCATTTCATATCTTTTGGAAGGTCAATACCATCCAACTAAGAAGATCGGCGGTAATTGCCAAAAGTGATTACTGGATTTGGATTGGATGGCTGCTTCTCTACCTCCTCCGCCTCTGTTTTTGGTTTTGAAGATTGGGTGACCGACCATATTACATCACATGACATGACAATTCGCACTTGTTTTCTCCAGTTTGAGACAAAAGTGAAGAGATGCTTGGAAATTCAGTTGGAGTCCGGTCGTGCACTACATTTTTGCCGCACATTCAGAATCGTATTCTAACCATTAGTTCATATTCAATATATGATTAAATGATTACGAACATTTATAATTTTTTAAAAATATTTTTAGAAACAAAAAATTTGATCAATTTTAGTAAGAACGTGTAGAACCAAATCTTTGGCTATAAAAATTGGGTTGACCTTTTCACAAGTGCATGTATGATAAATAGTTTTTCCGTGTTCTTTTTTGAAATATTTATAATTAAATTTTTATTTTTTAAAAATAATTATATATTTTATCTAAATTTAATTTTAATTTAATAGAAGTAAGATTGGCTAAGCAAAGACCTTACCACTAATATTTTTACTTTTTTAATTTAAAAATTTTAAATTTAACCAATAATAAATCTTATCATTAATTTTTTAATTAATAATTTTTTTATAATCAATTTAGTCTAGTTAATTTTATAGTAAGTCAAAGTAATATATTTAAGTATAAGATAAGCAAGTTATTATATATTGTTAAGAAATGGGGTTCTTATTGCTAGTCGCGCTGTTAGGAAAAGATGACCATCTCCGTGTCTGTTTTGTCTTTGATCATTGAAAAGATATAGAAAGGTGAATTTTTGGTGGGTTTGGTCGAAGGGTATAATGCTAGTGAACAGTTTGAAACTGATACCTATGTATCTTAATCTTATGACTCTGAATAGAGAAGAAATCAATCTAATCTTCCCTCCCGCCTTTTCCTTCACTTTTTTCCTTTCCGTATCTTCTTTCTTTGGTTAACAGTACCAAAGGCTGGAAGAGAAGGAGCCACGCAGCATGCAACAAACCTTTCTAGACGCAAGCATAAGGTTTTCCATCATTGTGAACCTTTCGTTGCCATATGTACTTACATGTAGAAAGGATATATCTCTGAGTTCGCCATTACAGTTGCATCAAAATGAAATCAGCTAAGAAGAGGACCCTTCCTCTTGATTACTGATGTCTGTCCTTATCTTCATATCTTCTCGAAGAAAGAGGAGAGTGATGGGGTCAGGCCATTGCTCATTACTCGTTTTCTATCGGAATGTGATAGAGAGTGGGAGGAGATGTGCTGCAACGCACCAGCAATATACACAGAGAAGCTCTCATTGTTGTCCCACAACCGGCATATCATCGATTTGAAACACGTGGATTAGCTCTGAGGAGACTTTTTCCTTTCTCTTCTCTCGTGAATGGTTGAAAGTAAATACTGGCATGCACTTTTAGCCTTTGTTTGTGCTGTCTTGTTTATCATTAGTTAGTGTTAGCGGTCGCTATTACCAGAGATACGGGAAATATCCTTCTGGAAACAACTTGATAGATTATGGGTCAACAAGACCTCATGCATGTTATGTTCACTGGAAGAGGAAGAGTACAGCAACAACTCTTTTATTTGGTAATAAAGAATGAGAAGGTAAATAAGTGCTCGAAACCTCCAAGCACTGAATACAAATATTATACTCATCCACACCATCCCTATGCTTAAAACCACATTGCATCAACTGGTGTCCATTATCAAGACCAGTATTTGCTTTCCAGAATCATACTGGATTCCAACTAATATACTCCGTTGAATTTGGCAAATGGGAAGTACGCCATTAGTAAAATGAATATCAAAGTTTCAAACTGCTTCACTTGTAAAATCCACTTCAAGACCATTCTCTCGACCTTGCATGGAAGCGACTATTTATATGCATTGAAAACAGATTTGCGCAGAAGCAAGAACTTCAATTCAAAAAAATTCCGTGCAGTCAAAGAATGAACTTCAAACATAAATTGACCGGTTTACGCACACCAGGAAACCATGGAGACCGGAAACATATTGAAGTCCTTCCCTTCCCCCGTTCGCAAACTAAGCTAGCTATGAGGTATGTGGCTCATTCATAGGGCTATAACCGTAGGAGTCGCATCCCCTCTCATTTCCCAACACAAGTAGTAGATTATTATTTTTCTTCAAAATCAATTACAAGAATCTCCTGATGGAAATGATTAAGGGCTATGCCAGCACAAATCTGCTTCAAACATCCGTCATCCAAGTTATTTGAAGAGGATTTCTCCAATGGTGCCCACCTCAGACCATGTATCAATTTGACACACTCCATTAGGTACTAATCATATCGAACCCACAAAGCATTATCTTGCAACAATCTACTATGGGAAAATACAGGACTCCAGTGTGTTCATATTTGCTGCTCTATTTTTAGAAAATATTATCACAGACACAGATTGCCATATAAATTTACATTTTCGGTATAAGTTAGCAAAATTAAAAATAGCAACAAGGCAAAATTTGTGTGTGTGAATTTTAGACGGCTTCTCTCCTAACCCATCGAGCTGAACCTGTCTTTATATAGTCACCTACATTTGCCACAAAGAGTGGATCTCTTTCTTCAGGTTTAAATTCATAACCACCAGTTCCTGATTGATTTACCTGATCCATCCGTTCCAACTCTTTAGTTAGATTTTCCATTGTCCTTTTCAAATTGGCTTTACTCATCGGCCCTGCCTCTTCTGTTGAGATGCCAACCATAGTAATCTTCGGGAGAATAGGAGATGGTTGTAGCTCTGGTCTCCTAGACTCCACTATGCCATTTTCCCTTCTGAAACACCATGAAATAAATCACTACAAAAGTGTAATAATTAGAAACTTTCTCAAAAAGCATGATGAGAATGGCACCTCTTATCTGCTGCTAAGCTAGGGAGCTTCTGCTGCTGCTTCAACCATGGAAGGTCAAACCAATCTCTGAATGGAAGTCGCAAATCCAGCTTCTGTCCTTGCTCAGCAAAGACACTATTCCTCGATTCATCTTCTGAAGTGCCAAGACACTGAAGTGGCATACTATCACTCCCTAATTCAGAGTCAGACAAAAGGTTGGATGACATGCATGCTCTCAGAAGAGAAGCTTCACTCCTGCAACCAAAGAAAATTTGGTAAGAAAAAAGCAAGGAGCTATAGACAGGATAAAACCTCTCCTCTCTAATTCTATTGGAAAGAAAATCCAGTGCACACATATCACTATAGAAATAACTCCAGAGAGAAGGATAGTTCTAAGGAAACATGACAGTAAATCAGGATAGTGGATTTTCAAAAGTACTCCAAGGCAGACTAAGCAGATGAATTTAACAGCATCAAAATAGTAAAACTTGTCCAATGGAACAAGTCTCGCAGTATAATTCCCAGCTTCATCTCTTCACATCAATGTTTCCAGAACAGGACACACTGTTGGACTGTGTCGTTTGGCACAAGCCATTAGAGAAAAACTACAAAGCTAACAGCCAGACGAAAAGGTTTTATATTCTTCGGTCAGCTGACCAATTTGCTTGCTGTCTGGTCTGGTTTTAAGAAAAACACTTTGTCATTCGGAAAAGTGAAAGGTATATATAAAAAGGATAATTGTTTTGCTTCTAAAAACTGTATGGAAAAACCAAAAGAGTCGGGATGGTCACAGTTCCATTCGCAAGCTTCCTTGCCAAGTCCAATAATGCAACTGAACGTAGGAAGCAAGTTAACAAGCTTATGTACCCAAATCTGAACTAGTTACCATCCATTTATCAGCAAAACATACACCATGGTGCACATGGACGGACCTTTTCTCAAATGAGTCAACCATGTAAGGAAATTTTGGTTGAATTCCAGTCACTTTCCTCAACCATCTATTTCCAAGGAGGACTTTATCAACAGCATAGAGAAGCTGAATTTCAGCAGCCTTTGAAAGGACACTCAAAGGTATCCCAGGATGGCCCACTTCATCCAGCACTTCCTGAACCTGTCTAGCAACATTCAACAGCAATCTAGGTGTCAGTCTTTTATTTGTCTCAGAGGCTGGTTAAATTTCTTATATTAGGATCCAATCCCCACCCCATCCAAAAGAAGGGGGGTGGTAAAGTTCGTACGATCCCCTCTTCCGACCTATTACAAAATGACACATTCATTTGTTTATATATATGTAGATTATACTTCTCTCTAGCAAGTTAAGCTTCTAAGGTCGTAATTAACATGGTACCAACGAAAAGGTCCTATGTTCAACCCTCTTAGAGGAAATAGTAAATAACTTAGAAACATGCATGCGTTGAAAAGTGTTTCTAGCAAACAAGTGATGGCCTGTGATACTTAAATGCATAACTTTTACTACTACCTTACAAATTATGCTTTTAAATGAGGCCTAGTTCACAGCTTTTAAGAGTTGCTGCTCCTTTTGCCCATCAAAATGGCAGCAGAAACACTTGTAGCTACAGAATAACTAACATAGTTAACAGCAAAACATTGATTTTGTACCTCTGGAGGGTCCCACATGCTATCTCCCATTTCTTCAACCACTTCTGCGGCCAAGTTGTCATCTATCACCTCTCGTCTTCGTTGCATGTTTCGAGTTTGAATCATTGAACGGAAATGTTGATCAACAGATTCTTCAAGGATGTTATCTAACATGTTTTTGTTGAAGAAGTACGGTGTATACCTAATGAAAAGGATAAAAATTCAGTGTACAAGCTAGGATATATTGGACGTAGTTGGCGCGTTTGTATTTCATCAAGCAATAGGAAAAGAGAATCTACGGTTTATCATGGACTAGATATTCACATAGAAATGGGAGAAACAGAAGCAGGCCAGTTAACAGGAAACATCGGTAATCTCATTCTACAAAATATAACATATAAGAATCCACGGGACAATATTAGGAGAAGCATAACCTTCTTAATTCTGTGGCAGGTTGCAGTACAGGGTTGACATAATCACCCTCGCTAAGGAGTGAAGATAAAGCAGTTAATGAATTACATGTGAAACCAGAAAAGAGATGGGACTTACCACTTTATACCATCTGTGGTTGCTATAGCAATATCCAAGTTCTGAGCACTGAAAACAGGAACTCCTTCCACCTTTTTCTTTCTGCCGCTAGGTGACATTGCTTTAAGGAGTTTGTTTGCTTCCTTGACCTGCAAGACAAGGAGATTGTAGTAAAACAATGCTAGTCCATGACCAGAAGGTATCTTCTCTATTTGGATTTCTTTTCACTTATAGTTTCTTCTTCATGCAAGAGTTGATAGGTGCACTGAACCTGTTTCTCATTTGGGACAAACTGGAACAGGTGAGGCTTCTCCTGCATACCACATAAAAATAAAGAGGTCAGTCATTTAAATAAATTTAAATTTTGTGAAAATAAAATTATTGCAGACGTAAAAATTGTAACTCCACTATTTCTTACAGGCAACAGAACTATACAAGGGTAGATTCCATATCAAGACATAAATACTTGTGGTGTGGCAGAATGGATTAGTCAACTTCAGAAATCTGCTAATGGTCAAAAAAATTACCTGTCATGCAGAGATTATGTTATGCAGGATGCTTAACAAAAAGGCTCTATTACATTTCAGTTAGAATTTCTTGAGGTTGACTTTAACATTAGACAAGGCAAAGAATCTAAACCATAAAATTACAACTTTTAATTACAAATCAGGCACTTTTTTACACTTTAATTTTGGAGAACATCATCTTCCTTAGCCATAAAATCAGTGCATAATTGACAAAAGAGCATTGTTCAGAGCTTAAATTTGAATGCCAGGTCCTATTATTGCTGGAGGCCTTGTGTATGGAGGATGGAGATCATCTCAGAGATTTTTCCTTGACAAAATGTTGAATAACAACAAGGATAAGATCAGGAAAGAAAATCTAATTAAAACTCTCAAATTCCACTGACTCCAAAACAAGTTCAAACAATTGTATGGAAATAGTGGAGCCTTTTTCACCATGTCTACCATCTCTATACAGCCAAACAACAACAAAATTAGGGGGCAGCGCCAATTCAGAAACATTATGAAATTCAACAATAAAATCTGAAATGGAGACGAAGCAGTACCTTGAAGTGTTCATAGGCTAAGTCAAGGCGACATGCACCCACCACACCACTAGGAATATTCAGCCGTTTAACATAAGAAACTGGAACATGACCAAGCAAATTTTGAGTTGTTTATCACTAAGAAATAGGATTATTAAGTTGGAATCAACAAAGAAGGAAACAAAATACACAGCAGACAACTTAGAACGATGTATCATTATATATTGAGTTCTAAAGGTAATCCAACACATCAAAGAGAACAGGACTCATAAGAAAAAAGGAGAGCCACTTTCTGCGATTTTTACCAATCAATAATTACGACTAGTTAGATCCATTCTCAGGCAGTTTCAATGAACATTATGAAGCTTCATAACAATAGATGTTCACAATAAAAAGAATGTGATGACTGGACACTGCATATACATATACCAAGGTAACCTTTTACCCATACCTGCATCACCAAGGTCCATAAAAAATCGGAATACAGGACCATTCCTTTCGCTCTTAGTAACTGCTGCAAACATTTTCTTAAGCCACTCAGGTGTCCTGTGAATATAGAATATCAACTATTAAGAGTCTGAAATAAGCATATTCACATAAACCATGAATCTTACTGTTTCTTATTCAGTTTATTTGGGCAAGGAAAAATAAATAATAGTCTTATGCTTCTTATGCAGGTTCTTTTCTCTTTTTCCCCCCCCCGGGTTCTATTTTATTACTCAGTGCAACCTAAAGGATTGATGAGAATCATCTTGAGTTGGGAAGAATGGCAAAATGCAACCCAGACAATGTTTGAATGTGGTAATTGTCTCATCAGACAAATTCTGCGGTTTTGGTATGAGCCTTTGATGGTTGTAAAAGCAGACATTTAAATCTGAAAGAAACCAATAAATATCCGCAATAAAGCAATTGTTACAAGTTATTTCATTTAAAAGCAAATTTGTCAAGGACAATGAAGCTGCTCTCTTTTCATTCTCATCTCTGCATGAAAACTGGGCAAGTTTTCCAGCGCTGACACTTACAGATTAATTTAAAAACGATTAGGTGGCATCTCACTTCTTTTTCCCCAGACCTGCCACTAGAACGAGTTTAACACAAGAATGCGTGGATTGAGGACAAGACACTTTAAGTAAATTTTTCAAATTCCAAAATCCCGACTACCAAAACTGAAACGCAAAAGTGATAATCTTATCCAGCTCTACTGCAACTAAAAGCATAATTTCGAACAGTACAGCTCAAACTACAATTGTAAAGCTGGGGAATTTAGTAGAAGAAAAAACCAGCACAGAAGCTAAAAAGAGGAACTGGCTGTAACCAAGTTCGTGCACCATGGAAATACATATTCACCTGAAAAAGAAGAATAAATAACAGAAAATGGCAAAAAAGACACCTTTTGGATAGAAAAGGGATGTCGAAATGGGTAGAAACAGCCATGAGGCCGGTCCCGGAGAGGTCACACATACTGAAAACTTGGCCGACGAATGCTGGCCCAGCTCCGTCCGCGGCAGACTTCAGCCCGGAAATCTTAACAGTGGAAGGAAACCCGGTACCGTGCTTAGAAGACATGTTCTTGATTACCGGCGAGGACGGAGTTCTTGGTTCCTTTGAAGATAACGAGTCAGGCTGAGTTGACTCAGACGGCGAAGAAAGAAGTGGAGGATATAGTAGCTGTAACTTGGAGTCGCCGAATAAAACAGGAAGAACCACTTTGGATTCTGGATTGAACGAGGACGAGGAGGACGAAGACGGTGTCGTCTTGGAAGTGAGGAGCGTCGACAAATTGGAAGAAGTCGATTGGATAAAGCGAGAAAGGTTATTGCAGGGTTGAGGGTGGTTGGGTTCAATTGCAGTTGCATACGCCATTGGAGTCTGATGAAGAACCGCCGGAGAAAGGATTATGCTTCTCGACGTTTCATATTTTGATGATAATATCTTGATTCTCCGTGGAGAACCCGTTTGGCCTTGTCATACCGAAGCAACCGAACGGAGCACCGAAGATACCATGACTAATGCGTTCTCTACTGACGCTGAGTTCATTCTGTCTCTTTGCTTTAAGGTGAACGCAATACTGCCTACGTTCTATTGAATGCGTAGCGTAGCACCATAGCAGGACTAGTTTCGTAGTTTTGCATTCAAACAGGGTTGATAGGTCAAAAACCGTCCCTTTTCAGGGAAAGTAGAATGACACCCCTAAACTTCTCCGTATATACATAAAAGAAGAAAGTGCATTTGTAAAATTTCCCTTTTTTGCAATAAATGTGATCCGTATATTAGGAAAAATTTGGACGAAATTTAATTTTAAAATTAAATCTAAAATTTTAAATATTTACATTTCTTTTTATAAATAATTTAATTTCTATAAAAATTAAAATAAAAATTTTAAAATTAAACTTTATCTAATTACAATCTTAATCTCGCTAATGAGCCAAAAAAAAAAGATTTACAAGAGAGCCAACTGTGCAAACAGAGCATAGTACCAACTCTCAACGCCGCCATAACTCAATAACTCTCCTATAAATATTTTATAAAAAACCTTTATATACTCTCAAAGACATCCTTCCCACCATAAAAGACATGCTTGTATATTGTTTCTTTGATTTTAAAACTATCAATTTCGCTGTGCGTTACGCATGCATTAATTTTCTTTTAACAAATATAATTTTATTTTTATGATAGAATCTTAAATTTAAGAGAAATTATTTTGATCAGTTTCATGATATTGTCTTGTTTAAATGAAACATACAATAAACATAAATAGAAACTTTTATACCAAAAATAAAAGTACTAATTACTTAGCAAAAAAGTACTAATAGCCCAATATTTGCATTTGGTTTATTTTAATTTTTATTAAAATATATAATTTAAAGTAGAAACATGAGAATTAATGATTTATTTTTAATCCAACACAAATAATAGATGTTAGGTGAACATTTTCTTTTATTGTATATATAATATGAAGATGTTGATTTTATTTATTAATATAAAATAGTAATGTAAACTCAACGTAGGAGCTATATTTGACTTCTGCTTTTCTAGACTATTCATATGAAAAAATAATTAAAAGAACTCAAGACCCTTTTATTTTTTTAGAATGAAAAAATGTAAATATTAATCAGAATTATAAAATCCTTATGAGAAAAATAAAAGAAAAAGGGAAACAATAATCTCTTGTAAGAGAGTAAGTTTGCTACCCATAGTAACTTCTTCAATATTTCCTAGTTTGCATCATATGTTTCTCAATAATTAGATATTTATTATTTTTCGTAATACTCACCAAAAATAGATATATAAATATGGATATACATCTTTATATTTTTAAACCAAAATATTATAAAAATTTTAATTTATTTTCTCAAAAAAATTGGTCTCTTATCAGCTTAATTTTAAAGTAATCAATATTTTCTTTAATTATTATTTTTTTAAAAATGGCCCACTTAAAAGACAAAAAAAAAAGAGAGATTGTCCATGTGGCGATGGCTCAGTGCCACGTAGAGGGTTTTTTTAACTTTTGTTTTCATATATATATAGAGAGAGAGATTCCAATACAACCACTTCTAAGGCTAGTTAGCCTTTATGGAGATATTGTAAGTCTTTTTTCTTTTTTTTTTAATAAAATATCATAAGTTGTTGCAAGACATTAGATCAGTTGATAAGAGTAATTTTAGTAATCAAGATATTTTCAATTTGGTTCATACCTTCTCAAAAAAAAACATAAATACTATTTATTAAGTTTTAAAAAATTTATATGAAGTATTATCCTTTTTCTATTGTACTGTTAATTTTGCAACAGTTTTATCCTTTGGTTTCCTAATATTTCACATTTGCTCCTTCAATTGCAACTATTTCGCACTTTGGATATTTTATTATTGACAAATAAATTAATTGTTGTTACTTCATTAGTAAAAAACGCAAAATGGCAACTTAGACTTTTCCTTTTTTGGGGAAGTAAAGTAGGATTTCCTATATTTTCCCTTCTTGATTCTTTTTCCCTCGTATCATTATTCTGTCCCAAAATAAAACAAAGAAAAAAGAAATTTAGATTGAATTTCAAATTGATTTTGTTTATATTAAATTTTAAAAAATTAAATTATTTATAAGATAAAACATAAAATTTAAAATAAAAAATTTGTATTCAAATTTACAACGAAGCCTAATCTTCATCAAAATAGATTCAAGGTTAGGCGATGTCATATTTTTTAGCGTGGGTAATATTTAATTTTGTTTTACTTTTTTATTTTTCAATTTGCACTGAAAATCAATGTTTGAACTCTTTTTTAATATAAATACACGTCCCATTGTAAAAATTATTTCATCAAAAGATCCTTTAAACGTCTCGAGATTCATATTGAACTTATGACATGTGATTGTTCCAAGATTATTTACGTACTCTCTTTTTTCCCCCCTTTTTGAGAAGGGATTGGATTATATATTGCAGCGCTAAAACTAGTATTTCATACATAGTTTTGGGCAAAAATTCATTTTTCTTTTTCTTATTTTGGCAATGATCACCTTTTTTTTCCCTGACTGATTTACCTATCAAACCGGGAAATAAAAATGAAGGCTCTACCTCTCTTGACTGACGTCAAAAATATCCAAACAAAAACCAAGCAATACAAATAAGGAAGTGATGATAAAGAATTAATGGTGTATTTGGACAATATTTGGTTACAGAATTTAATATAATTTTTTTATTTTAAATTTTATTTTTATTTCACAAATAATTATTTTTTACAAATTTAAAATAAAAATTACAAATTAAAATACAATTTAATCCCACCCTTAGTCATTGCAATAAATAATTGTAGTGATCAAAAGTATTTTTATCAATATTTTATTTGAAATGTAAAACTTTTTGAACTAAAATTTATATGATTATATCTTTAATTTTCTTTTAATACTTTACAAGTTATGACTTATACATCTAAGTTCTTCTTGAGATTAAAATAATTTAAGAGTATATTTAGATTGAATTATAATTGGATTCCACACTTTATTTTTAAAAAATTAATTTTATAAAATATAAAATAAAAAGTTTTAAACTAAAATTCGATTAAAAACGCCTTTTAAGTGCCAAATCCACCGCCTGCTCGAGCTTTTTTTTTTTTTTTTTTTTCTCTCTTTTGTGATGTTGGGAGATCGGTTAACTTCGCTGCCAGACTTATACGAATGTAGCGTCGCCTTAGAAAGTTTACTTTACTTGGTTGAGTGGCAGAATAGAAAAATTGAAACCCATAGGCGCAATTAGCGTTACCGGATCCGACAGTGGTAACAGAACCGCAGGTCAGAGCACCCAAAACCAAGAGAGGTCCTCACAAAGCAGAATTCAGATTTCTCCGCTCGCGCTCTCGCAGCTACAGCGACGTTGCCGGAGAATAATATCTTTTGCCATTTTCAACTCCTTACAGGTGAATTTTACATGCTTATTTATCTTTGATTGATAGTAAAGTTCCGTTGATCTCATTTTCTCGATTTCTTTTAGTAAATAATGTCGGATTTTTTGGGTTTTCTCATGATTGTTGTAAATGGGTTTGATCTTTCCTGATATATTTGGTGCTCTCCCATTTTGAATTAAATCACGTTAAGCTGTTTTCTGTGGTTGGGTTTTTCAGAGGTTTATGATTGTTGGCTGTCTAGTAAATTCGCCCATGATTTGCTATTTTGGATCGGTTGACTTCATCTTATGGTTTCTAAAGCTAGTTTTATTCCTCTGGAATTCTGAACGAACACTTGGAGTTGTATGTGTGCTGTAAACTTGTTCCCGTGTTTGGCATTGGGACTTTTGACGCCATTGCTTCCCAGACTGGCTGATTCACCGCAAATTTCGCTCTCAAGATCTTATCAAGACATCTACTAAAATCATTTAGCCACAGGGGAAAAAGAGAAAACTTAAAATTGAGGAGTACTTTTAATACTATCTCAAACTGGTCGCGACATTTTTCTACACATTATTCAAAGCTGTTTTTTTTCTAATGCAAAAGGGTTCATGGTGTTCAATTTATTTGCTATTTTTAGTATCTGCTTTTAGTAGGTTGCATTGTCTATCTGATCACACAGAATTGGGGAATATGCGATAGTATCTTATTTGATTTGTGATTTGCAGGACCTTGAAGGACAATTATTATTGTTATTTTTTTTTGGTTTAGCGTAGATCTAGCAGATTTAAATCTTTCATGGTTTGAAAATGATTGTGGCTTCCTTTGCTGCTAACTTTTATATGTTCACCACTTTAATTAACCGCTATATACTGATAATTGCTAACTGAATTCCTATACAGCTTGTTGGCAGAAGATTCTCATGGCTGCCTCAGAAGAAAATGGTGCACTGTTTCCAATTTTTATATTGTCCACGATTGCCCTGCCATTAATACCTTATACCGTATTGAAGTTAATTAATGCAGCCTCTAGAAAACCAAAGACCATTCACTGTGAGTGTTCAGTTTGCTCTCAGTCTGGAAAGTACCGCCAGTCAATCGTTACAAAGGTGTGCCACTCAATACGGAGCTAGTTACATCTCTTAATTTGATTATGTTGGATAAAGATATTGTTAAATATGATGGAAACTTTTGTTTTATGTTGTTTGCTTTTGCAGTTTTCAAACTTCTTCACATGCCACAACTTTATGCTAGTGCTGCTTTGGATCTTCATGGGATTCCTTGTTTATTACATCAAGAATATGAATAGAGAAGTAAGCAGATGCTATATCTTGGTTACTTTCAGTTCTGAAATTTCTGTTTAATTGTTGCTGAGTGTGAAGTACCACACGGTAGTGTTGTATCTAAATTGTTATACTTTGTACCCAAGTAAAAGCATTGTTTTCTGAACCTTTTTATTCTAATTTAATCAGATCAAAGTTTTTGAGCCATTCAGTATTCTTGGATTGGAACTTGGAGCTTCTGACTCAGCAATAAAGAAGGCATATCGGAGACTCTCAATTCAATACCACCCTGATAAGAATCCTGATCCAGGTTCAGGGTGTTCAACTTCTTTAGTATATGTTTGCAGTCTTTACATTATGTAGGAAAGGGATACTCCTGAATAAATTGTTGTTATTGATGATTTTCTTTGATAATTACAATTTACAAATCACAGATGCTCATAAGTATTTCGTGGAGTTCATATCAAAAGCTTATCAGGCTTTGACTGATCCTATTTCCCGTGAGAATTTTGTGAAATATGGACATCCAGATGGTAGACAGGTACTGGAACTTATATGACTAAAGACTACAGAAATCTTCTTGTACTTCTTGATACCATAATGGTTAGACACTTGAAATCTCCCATTCCACAAACCCAAATGCTTGGGAGTAAAACAATGCTTGAGTAATTGATAAATAATGTAGTGATATTTTTGTGTAGGGGTTCCAAATTGGAATAGCTCTTCCAGAATTTCTGCTTAATATGAATGGGGAATCTGGCGGGATATTATTGCTTTGTATAGTTGGAGTTGTAATACTGTTGCCATTAGTGGTGGCTGTTGTATATCTGTCAAGATCATCTAAATATACTGGAAATTATGTCAAGCGTGAAACATTGGCTACCTATTTTCAGTTGATGAAACCATCATTGGCTCCCAGGTAACTTTCTCTTTCCTAGTAGATGCACACACAGGCATTCATTTCGTTTTTGTGAGTAGATTTTGCTATATGCTGATTCTTAGTAGTTTTAGAATATATTCGTCCTAAGTCAGATGTGATGAAATAGTCAATTTTCTTCATGAAGAATACTTTTATATTTTAAGTTGCCATATTTCTTGTTTCCCTTGGTTTACTAAAAGTACCTAATCAGTCATGCATGAAATAAAGAAACCTCTACATGCATGTCAAATGGTTGTAGTTCTTTTTCCTTGTCTTTCCTATCACATTTTAATTATTCTGCTTATAATATTTACTAGACTAAGGTTATTTCTTCTTTATTTTTGTGAGGGATTTATCTTGTGTAAATAGTTTGGGAACATTTCAGTTGATTTACATCTAAAAATAATGATGCATATTTAGATGGTACAAGGAAAAGGAGAAGCACAAGATGTGGTGCCACCAAGAATGAGAGTTGGTGGGAAGATAACTTTAAACTTATTGCTGGTTGGTGTAGTAGTGTGGAGAAAGAAGAAAAACCTTTTAATTTGACTTTCTTTTCTATGTTATGTACTTGCTGTACAAACTTATATTAGGATACTCTAGACATTTGAAGACCAGTAAAGGGTACATTTTCGAGATTATTTGTCAAAATTGGCATATTAATTTTACTGTTTTTACTAATTGAAAATTAAAGTATTATCCTTTGTTCCAAACCATGGTGCCAAAAAGTTATATTTCTGAACCGCAAGATAGTGTTGGGTCAAGGACCCCTGAGGACATTCTTGGTGTCTGCCATTTTGGATATTGATGAGTTGCCTTCCTGGATGTGTTTATGCTTCCTAGTTCCAGGAAAAACTTATGCCTAGTGATAGCAGCTGGCATATATGGAATAGCCTACTATTCAATCAGATTTGCTTCATTAATTCAGATTCAATTTCTG
This sequence comes from Rauvolfia tetraphylla, assembly GCA_030512225.1. Taxonomy (NCBI): domain Eukaryota; kingdom Viridiplantae; phylum Streptophyta; class Magnoliopsida; order Gentianales; family Apocynaceae; genus Rauvolfia; species Rauvolfia tetraphylla. Next base: position 7,936,088 of record JAJQKT010000049.1, on the reverse strand, counting down.
GAAAGGATTATTGATCTTTATTGTTTTTAAGTAACTCTTTGTGAGTGGTTGTCTTGGTATGTATTTCAAAAGCATCATGCTGTTTTTGAACTTTTATTTGCTTTAGGCATTTTGTAGTTCTTATTCATGGTTGTTCGGTTATGTGGAGCATTGTTTTTTGCATTAGCATGAGATGGGTTTTGATATTTATATCTTCTGTGGAACTACAACGACAGAAAAGTTATGGATATCTTCATCGAGGCAGAGGAGTACAAGAGGATTCCTGTCCGAAGAACTGATGAAGAACCCCTTCAGAAACTCTTTGCAACTCTTAAGAGTGAATTGTTCTTGGATAACAAGAACATGAAACAGGAAGAGCCAAAGTTTTGGAAGCAGCATCCAGCACTGGTTAAGGTAAGTGTATAAGATGCCAAAAGAGCCATATTAAATGTTGAAAGTTCCTTGAGTTCTATTAGTATGGTTTTGATTTTTTAGTTCTTGGTTGACTTTAAGTTTCTTAATTCTCTGGGAGGCTTCCCCACTCATTTCGGTTGCAGACAGTGCTGTTGATTCAAGCCCATGTTACTCGTGAAACAGCTGCCCTGTCCCTAGATTTGCAGCGTGACCTCAAAGACGTGCTACTACTTGCACCTCGCCTACTTGAAGAGCTAATGAAGGTAAATACTGTCATACCCTGGTAGTTGAGTGAGGTGCTCTTTTGCCTGTTCTCTTGATGCTGTGCTTCGTTTAATTAGAGGTGGAATTGTTGAGTTAGCTACTTTCTAGTCTTTCAGTTGTCATAGCAGTCTGCTGTGAGATCTTCTAGCTTGTACCGGTGTTTTAATCTAGCTTTGGCTTTTCCAAGGACTTGAACTTCTTTCTTACTTGATATTTCTGAAAGCTTTCAGTCAATCTCCTGCGTACTTTATCTTTGAGGAAACTAAGTAGTCAACAAGTGAATCACAATATAACAGAGGGTGGATGGAAAAAAATTTCAATCTTGCAAGAGATAGGAAGTAAATTTTAAAAATGAGCTTCACCAGAATGACAAGGTTGCTCCACTGAGACTTGGGCAAGGCCAATATTTCAGTACAACTTGTCTCTCCCTGAAGAATAAGGTGGTGGATTCCTGTCAAAACCTCGAGTATGAAGAAACCTTGCAAAGTAGTTTCCCATCCTTATTCTGGCTGACCATCTATTACAGTTTGATATTTATGTTATAAGCAATCTACTGCTTGATATGGAACTTGTACATTCGTTTATGTTATTTGGTCTCTTCTTCACTTAGATCATACCTTTTTGTGCTTCAGTGGTACTCTTCTCTAAAAATTCCATGATGCATATAGATTTGTACCCCAGTGCAGAGATTGGATCTTTTGTAAACCCTTCGTCTTGATTGGCCCTCTCATTGTTCCTAAATCTTTCTGAGGTGTATGTTGTACTTGCTCATCTTATAGATTATTCTACTCCTATTACATGCAGATGTCAGTTTTACCACGCAATGATAAGGGGCATGGCTGGTTAAGACCAGCAACTGGAGTCATTGAACTCTCTCAATGTATTATTCAGGTATACAACTCAATTAGCTGACTTGAAGAAACTATTTCAAAAATTATTCTAATATTGGACATACCAAGCTTATGCAATAATTCGTTAAATGCATCCTGAAAAAGTTATGTGATTTTTGTGAACTGACCCACAATACAGGCAATTCGTCTCAGTGCAAGGAAGGCAACCGGATCTTCCACAGAGCGCATTGCTCCTTTCTTACAGCTTCCGCACTTCACTGATGCTGTCGTGGAAAGGATAGCAAGCAAGGTATTCATAATCTTATCAATCTCTCGTGAATAGAGTTAGGCATTTTGCCATCTCAACTCGGATTTCTTACTAATTATTTTCTTAATAAAGCTTCAAAATTTTGAGTTTCCTGATGGTTGCAGTAGCTTAGTATTAGTAGTGAGTTCTAACTGGTGAGATTGCTAAAATTTCTGGATGACTAGGAAGGAGATTGATTGTCCTGCTTTTGGTGTTTATTTGCCAGGGGAAAAAGAAAAAAGAAAAAATTTTCTTGTGGGGGAGGGGGAATTGTCTCTGGTTTGAAATTCTCAACATATCTGTGGTCATTATCACGCTGAATTGAGGTTTTTTTGTCTGATTTTCTTTATAGAACTTATTTCTTCTTTTGCCCATTCTTTTTCTGATAATGATGTGTCTTTGGATCTTTTGCTTGCAATTGACTGCAGAGAATCCAGAGCTTTCAGGAGCTGAAGGAGATGACCACCCAAGAACGCACTGAGTTGCTTTCTCAGATAGTTGGGTTGTCTGCTGCTGAAGTACTAGATGTGGAAAGGGTACTTGAGTTAATGCCATCCACAACAGTTGAAGTTACTTGTGAAACAGAGGGGGAGGAGGGCATACAAGAGGGAGACATTGTCACCATACAGGCTTGGGTGATGCTAAAACGTGGTAATGGTTTGATTAGGGCTCTCCCTCATGCCCCATACTATCCATTCCACAAGGAAGAAAGTTTCTGGCTTCTGCTTGCAGACCCCAATTCGAATAATGTGTGGTTCTTCCATAAGGTCAGTTTTGCAGATGAAGCTGCGGCTGTAAGTGCTGCATCACAAGCAATTGAGGAGAAGATGGAGGCCTTGGGAGCAACTCCTCATGAAACTACTGCTGCTGTGAGAGAAGCTGTGGAAAAAGTGAGGAATGGTTCCCGACTTGTCATGGGCAAGTTCCTGGCCCCAGCGCAAGGAAATTACAACTTGAACTGTTATTTACTTTGTGATTCATGGATAGGTTGTGACAGCATAACGGGCTTACGAGTGAAAGTCTTAAAAAGAAATAGAGCTGCAGCTCGGAGTAGTAATGTGAATGAGGAAATAACAGTGTCTGATGATGCCAGCGAGGAGGAAGAGGAAGATGAGTACGAGAGTGAATACAGTGAAGATGAAGGAGAAGAAAAATCAGAGACGCATAAGAAGAATTCTGGCAAGGGAGTTACAGGCGGAAGGGGAAAGCAGGACAAAAGCAAAAAGGGGTCCGGCAAGACCCCTGCTCGTAGAAAGGGCAGGTAGGTAGAGGACACAGGCTTCGGGCTTCGACAAGAGGTAAGCTGAAAAGTTGGTGTCAAGAAAACATGAACGTAAATTTTGTGGAATGCCGGAAGGAAAAGGGATCGGTATGCTCAAACTAGGACGATATAGGATCAGACTAACCATTTTGGACAATTTTGTTTGCACTTCTATTTGACTAACATTCCAAGAAGAACATAGCAGTCCAATTGATGCCAACAATCTGCAAGAATATTCACAATATTCCCTCTTAAGTCTTTGTGAATGGTCCTGCGGCCCAGTTGAGAGTTATCTGCTCGTACGGAGGCAGCAATCATTAATCACCCCCTGCCAGATAACCCAAGCGCGCTAGCGCTGTACTGTTTTGAAATTTTGTTTTTCTCTAAATAAAGTGATAATAATAGATTTTATTTTAGCGTTTTTCTTTTTTTTTTTTGGTTGAGATGTTATTTTAGCTTCTAGTATGAGATGGTACTCAGTCTCATGCTTAGCTAAAAACGAATTATTTGCAAACACTTTAAATTAAAGAGTTCAATTTATGTTTCTAATCATTTGATACCTTTAAAAAAATTAAAAACAAATAAAAGCTAGGCTCTTCCACGTGGCAGGCCCCACCATCTCATAACAGAAACGGAAGCCTCGAACGGATAAAATAGAACCACATTGCCCAATCGCGTACTGCTGTTTCTGCGCCCCTTCAACCAATGAGCGATCTATTCATTGCAATAATGGCATAGAAGCTTAGCGCTGCTTAGATTGAGTTCGTTGTGGTGCTGGTAGCTCATTCACGGATCCCAGAGACGTAGACGGAAAAATGCTAATGGTAGAACCGCCCTCCGCCGTCCGTATCTCCGTCCGTTATTCTGACCCTGCTACCCCCTGCCGCCTGCCTCACCCCGCCGCCTTCTTTACCTCTCGGTACTTGAATTAAGTTCATTAATTTTAATGTTTCTCAGTTTAATCACTTTGAGTATTGGACAAAGTGAAGATCTGAAATCCTGAAGCAGCTGAGATTATGAACTCGGCAGGAACAAACACGGAACATTGAGGGATAATTATTGCGCAAGAAGCTGTGCCAGGATCAGAAGTGTGATTAGAGCATCTGCCAAGGATCATTTGGATTCAAGTTCAGGTTCGGTACCCGTAAAACAGAATGCCAAGCCGCAGAGGTATCATCCGTTCGAGGAAATTGCGGAGTCAGAGTTGGACGAAAACGGAGACACTAGACCTACTCCTGCTGAAACTACCCGCACCATTATTGAGGTTTTGACTGATGGTTCTAACACTGAATTAGTATACTATATATAACGTGTATTCTCTATTGAAGACATTCTCTGTTGAAGACACATCCTTTACTGATGAAGCTAGTGGGATTTCATAATTTCACAGGTTAACAGCAAAGCGACGCTAATGTTTTCGGGTTTAATCAATGAGGAAGTTCACGAAAATATCTTCTGGCCAGATTTGCCTTACGTGACTGATGAGCACGGGAGTACGACTCTGCATCTCTTGCTGAATTGTTTCCTTATTAATTTTTGTCTTTTGCTGATTATGGGGCTAGTCTATTGAAGCTTCATTTTGCTTTTGATCCTTGCCAGATATATACTTTCAAGTAAAGAATGATGAGGACATTCTACAAACTCTATCTAGTGAGGAAAATCTTGTGGTATGGATGTAGACTGTTACACAATTTGTTCCATTTTAGTATTTGGTACATCACGAGACAACTTTTTCTTCTTGCAGTTATTACATTTTGTATTTTGTTGTAGTACCACAATTTTCTAGTTAGGACAATTTGATGAGCTTGCCTTCAATTAGTCATCTTTGGTAAATGTAGAGGGGATCGAACACATACTATAGGACAGGCGTTCATGATATGATAGCTGTCCAATGTGCAATAGTGCCTTGGGGACTCAGTTACCATCATGCTCTATTAGAGTTACTTGAATACAAACTTGAATATAAATCTGAACAGTAATGTAAGTTTGGCCAAGGGAAGATGTCTCCTCAATTTCTGATTATTAATAGATGGGTCCCAGAAGATATCAACACAATTCTTCCCTTTCTACAAATTCAAAACTTAGATAGACGGTATCTTATCTGAAAGCAATTTTTCTTGGCAATATGTTCTTTCCTTGTAGGTGTATGTCCAGTTACTTGAAACTAAAGTCATACTTCTACATGATGCAGCAAGTCATTGTTGGCCTAGATACTGCAGAAATGATTAGTGAAATTCAGTCATTAAGTCAAACAGAAATTGATTTTGGCATTGATGAGTTCGATGATGAAGATGGTGATGATGATGACGACAGTGATGACGAAGATGATGATGATGAGGAGGAGGATGACGACAGTTATGCACAGGTGGCTACTTGTTTATTCTTAATCTTTAGTCCTTTCAGTTTGGGCATTAGTTAAATAGCCTACTAATCTGGTTTCAGTGATCGTCTGTAGGATTGGGTTGCCATTGGTGGTAGCAATGAGGAGGATCAGGATGAGGATTCTAATGGATCACTAGGGGATTGGGCTAAATTGGAGACAATGCGATCTTCACATCCAATGTACTTTGCCAAAAAGATAGCCGAGGTAACTGTCCTCATAAATTTGATTATGAATAAAATGTAAAGAGTCTCATACGATCTTTTATGTGGTCATCACACTTTTATCTATATTTATAATTTATTCTAAGACCTGTTCCTTAAGTCTGAAACACTCATATTACTTTTCCATTTCCTCCAAAATTTGAAAGAATCCTGTTTTTGTTTCTCAGGCTGCTTCAGGTGACCCAATTGATGTTATGGAGCAGCCTCCAGCTGGTCTTGCCATTCAAGGCCTTCTAAGACATGCATTTGTCGAAGAACATGCTGTGATCCAGAAACACATATCTGACAACCACTCCAGTAAGGACAATGTGAGTCAGACGGCAAATGTTGAAGGACATAGGGAACAAGATACTATTCAGGTTAATGGTCAAAAACATGACAGAGAATCAGCACAAAAAGCCCCTGGTTGGGTAGAGGAATTAGAGAAGGATGAAACCCTGGACAATGGAACTTCATTCTATAAGCTAGAGATGGTTAAAATTCAGCTAATTTCATCGCATGGACACCAGGTAACTTCGAGGTTTCTTTTGTGAGTCTCAGCATTACGTGGCTTTTTGTCTACTCGAATGTACTTCTTAACGTTTGCTGAGTAATATGGTATACTAATTGGGAGATTGCATTGAAGTTTCTCAAATCACTTGGTTGCTATTATCCGAATTATGCACCTTGAGGATTCACAATACCTTACAATTTATCAAACTTGCAATTATGCTTTGTAGAGGTAGCACTTGCTTCAATGCTAAACTCCTCTTTTGTGTTTTTGGTTTAAAATGATCCCTTGCATACTCTCTTACTTTGCATGTCTCACTGCTTAAAATTTTTGAATTTATACATGTCACCTCAGACACTGCATTGCACTGTTTACTCATTTATGTTGTGTTGACCAGAAAAAAGCAAGATCTTTAATTATCTAGTTGCTCCACAGACCTCGGTTGAGATGGAAGATTTCAGGAGAGCTCGACCAGATGCAATTGCACATTCAGCTGCCAATATCATAGCTCGTGTCAAAGCAGCTGGTGAAAAGACAACACAAGCTCTTAAATCTCTTTGTTGGAGATGCAAGCAAATTCAAGCAGAGGTAAAGAAAATTGAGCTCTAAGCAAATGCACTCCAATGTCCATTGACCCCAAGAAGAAAGTAAGAGAAATGAAATAGAAAAAGATAGGGAGTTTTCTCCCTCAGCTGGTTCCTCTTTTCAGGATGGACAAAGAGATATTCACTGTAGCTGTTAAATACTAACATGGATTTCTAGAGAAAAGTTGTTATTTAACTGCTTTCTGTATATTTTACGCTTTTTGTATTTGAAGTTTCTTTTACAAAAGTTCAATTGCAATTTATACAGGAGGTTGCTCTTATAGGTGTAGACAGACTTGGCATTGACCTGCGCGTTTGCTCTGGAACACAAGTTCAAACACTGCGATTTGCCTTCAATAAACAGGTACATATTACATTTTGTGGTTCTTCAAATATACAATCTAGTTTCCCACTTTTTTTTATCTCCTATGACTCAGAAAAAGCTTGTGGATATTGGAGCAATACCACAATCATTTTTACTTCTATGCTAAATAATTCCAGGAATATAATGTTAATAACATGTGACAAAATGGTTAATCTGCTACCATCCTGTAGTTGACAAGGACTTAAGCTTGAAGTTTTAAGATTTTTTGTTTAAATTGTTAGGGAAAAATGTAAATCATACAAGAATTTTTTAATGTCAAAATGGTGCTAATAGCACAAGAAATGCATGCCCGCAAAATAGATTTTCATGGTCATGTCACGGCCTTCCAGAGATTATTAGATTTTAGAGTCTCTGCAACTTAATGTTACTCATTGCACGCTCGATCCTGTTAATAAGTGATAGTCCTAGTGTGGTGGGGTTATCAAAATACACCAATATGCTTCACAATGTTCAGCATTCTCTTTTTCCTTCTATCAACCTTTTTCTTCTTTGGTGCGGCTGTGCCATGTATGACAATCGTCACTCCGCTTTAGGATTTGTTAGAGGTCGCCACCTATCTCCTTTTCTTTTATTTCTATTTGGGAGGTGGATTAGGAGTATAGGCAATGTCATGAGGAGGTTTTTCAAGTGCAGTTCACAATAAGTTCAGTATCTGATACCTCAGAAGCAATTTTGCCAAAAAAAGTTAACCTGTAAAGCTAGCTGCCAAGAGTATACACATATTTGCACGTCTCTCGCATATTCATATTGAGGACCAAGTTTTCCTTTATAATGGACGTTACTTCCAAATTCCATGTTTAAATGCCTTGAGATTGGTTGACAGTCTCTTCTAAATTGGTTCCCCCTTATTCTGCCAAAAGTATAAAGATATTACTCTTCCAAGTTGCCACTGGAGCAACACAATGCTAAAGTTCTGTACCCATGCGTGCAGGCCTCCTCAGAATATAGTGCCGAAAGACAGTTAAATTACCTTATGTTTCCAAAGATTAACCACAAGCTGCAACAGAAGAAAGAAGCTCACCAGACTGAATGATGAGAGATTCACTAATGCCCTAACTCGCCCTGTATTTCTGTTTTCTGCAACTGTATATAACATGTAGAAATTTTTTTGTAGTCTGAGATTACCGTTTACTTCCAAAAAGCAGTAATTTCATTGCTAATTGTGCTGTTTAGGCTGATAATCCTGATGTGATCTAGAAGAATGTTTTATTCAAAGGTCATATTCTCAATTGCTACTTTTAAAAAGGTTATACTTAAAATTAAATAAAATTTTTATTTTAAATAATTTTAATAAATAAAAGTTATTTTAAAAAGTATTATCGGGATAATTTTTTAAAAATAATTCTTTTCGACTTATTTAAGTTAAAATCAGAAGTTAACTCAAAAATAATTTTTAGCTTAAAGAAAGTTATAAGAAGTTTATTTTAAGTAATTAAGAACATTTTCAAAATAAAAAAGCTTCTTTTGTGTTCTTATTTGTTTGAAGGTTTGTAAGGGAGGCTCTCTTAAATGCAAAGAGTGTGTTCTAGCTCTTTTATAATAGCACGGGTTATACATAGTAGTTTTAGAACAAATTCCAGTGATACAGTTGCTGAGAGAAAGTTCTTTGGAAGGGCTACTCGTATCGATTTTTTCCTTCCCCCGATATTTAGGATTTTTATGAACCATCAGGTCGAAATGTATGACTGAGCCTACACCTTCAAAGATCTATTTCAAGCCAGCGCAACAATGCAGCTTTCGATGGAAAGGCATCTATTATTCACCACTTACTGTGAAATTCCTTTTTCGTACTTCATACAGCAGTATAAGAACGCTTTTGTATCACTTTTACTCAGATATCTGCAGAACCATAATTGGCCAGTTCTGGAACAGAACTGTGAAATTAGAATCAAACACGAATTTAATTATTAATGTAGGTCTCGTATACCAGCTGTGCACTCAGAAGGTCCACAACAGCAGAACCAACGGATTTGAACACAGTAATCTCCTCTGAATCCCTTCTTCCCACAACCTTCTCTCCCTTGATCAATTCCACCAAGTCCCCAGCAATCTCGTCCCTTGTGATCACGCCCTTCTCAAATGCACGCACCAATTCCCCAGCCTCGACCAATGCTGCTTCATTATCAATGAACACTCTTCCTCTCCTTATGGCCTCATCATCACATTCCACCATGGAATGCTTGAACGATCCGACCAAATCCAAATGTGCCCCTGCCTTCAGCTCCGCCCCTTTCACCAAAGGCATTTCAGAGTTCGTGGCACAACTAACAATATCTCCAACTCGCACAGCCTCCTTAAGACATGCCTTGCTCTCGAAACAAACCCCCTGGAATCCATCTTCATCCTGCAATGTTTGAACTAAAGTTCTTGCCTTTTCAGCCGTTCGGTTCCATACTATCACTCTCTTCACACTTGGCCTAACTGCCAAATGGGCTCTGATCAAATTTGGTGCCAAAGAACCAGCACCAATCATCACAAGGGTCTGCGAGTCATTTCTAGATAAGTATTTTGAAGCCAAAGCCGAGATACATGAAGTGCGGTAAACAGTTAGTTCTGTGGCGTCCAAAGAAGCCAAGGTCAGGCCGGTGAGGGAGTTAAAGAGTACATAACTCGCATTGACCCCGGGCAAATTAACGGCGGAGTTGTTTGGGTGGTAGGTGACGAGCTTCACACCGATGTAAGGAAGGGAGGGAGATTGAGACCAAGAGGGCATAAGGAGGAGACTGGAAGAAGAACCTGTTTGGTAAGCATGGCGGACCGGGCACTGGATGGTAGCGGAGTGTGTTGGCAGGGTGGCTTGGAGGTGCTCGATGAGGGATTTGTGGTTCAGGAGCGAACGGAGAGTTGGGGCGGAAATGAAGATCGGCGGCGTGACGGTGGTGGGATTGACTCTGTCCTGGTTGGTCGCCATGGATGAGGGATGATCTCCGTGTGTGTCTGGTCTATGCAGACTCGGATAGCAATGTCGGAGCGAATGAAATGAAACAAGCAACACGACTTTCAATTCTTAGAGCTATCTTTAAATATATTCTCTAATCTATTATTAATTATAATATTTAATATTTAAATTTATGGTATTTAATTTAAAATATATAAATAAAAATATATCCATTCAATTGATGTCTTATGTGTTTTAAAAATTCTTCTACTTTTTTTTAAGGTATAATTGAATATGATTTAATTTTAAAATTTTTATTTTGAGTTTTGTAAAAGTTAAATTATTTATAAGAGAAAATATGAATCTCACACTTAAAATTTTGAGTAAAAACAAACTCTGTTCAAGTACAACACTCTTCCACACATCTTCGCATATACTGCAGAAAATAAACAATCCATAAGCCGCCTAAAATGGACCTTCCGTTGATTTGTTTTTGAGTCTTCTTAACAACCATTTGAAGCCAATATGTGAAACATTTTCTTTTCTAGATGTAGATACGTTCGTTGAATCCAAACCTGATAAGTGGTGCTTTTAATAATTAAACACCACTTTTGGATCTTAGAGACCTTATTACGAAAGCATTCTTCAAAAAAACCTTCTGCATATATACATTAACCTCCTTAAAACTACAACTTACACCTGCTATTTTTCCTAATAACTAACTATAGGACTCATTTTCCTTCAAATATATACTCACCCTAACCCAGAAGAGAATAGGGAGTAACTACAAAGACGAGGACATGGATAGCACATTTACAAAGCTCAGCAAATTCATTTGTACGTGTTTGCAACATAATCCCTGTTCCTAGGACTAAGCAGATTCAGAAAACTGCTTAATCACCTAGGCCGTCCAGCTTCTTACTGGGGGATGAAGTCTGGTTAACATGAATCAATCATAAGCCTCAAGCCTCATGCTCACTGGTTTGACAATTTAGCAGTCATTCCACATCTTCCTGTTGCTTTGTTTAAAGTGAAGTTTTACTTGGCCCCAAAGGTTATCCTGCGACCATCATGCTGGTCCAATGTACCTTGATTCAGTCCGGGATGCAGTGGTTTCAACAGCTTTCCACCACTCATCATCTTCCTCCAGAGCAGAGTCCTGCTTGTTAACATGGAGAACAGAAGGAATTAGTTGGTCCAGTTAAACCAAAGGCAATAACAGTGCGTCCAAATTTGTATGAACGGGTCCCTTTGTGAGCATTTCCCAAGATTTCTATGTTCTCTGACAGACATCGGGGGATAGACTCCTTGTGAATAATAAGGGCCTAAATTCTTGCATTTTCTACCTGATTTCACTTTTGAAAAGCTCATTCAAGAACATTGTCTCATAACATTTTTCATTCTATCCAGAACTTTTAGACTTCTTATCTATTTGGGGAGAAGAATAGGAAGGTGGAGGATAACAATACACTCCCAATTTGAGGATCTCAAAGTTGACAAGAAAAAGAAAAATATATCAACTTCCATGAACAGGAGATAATCTGCAAACAAATAGAATAAGTGAATATAAAATGAAGGCAAAAAGACCAACCATCATAGCCATATCCAATGTTTTCTGTATGTTTTCAATCTGGTCAGCAATTTTGGTTGCTTGGATCCACCACTCTTCTTTCTTACAGCTGTCTGTCATGTTTTCATCACTCATTTTTATTGCATGGTTCTGAACGGCGCTATGTCCAGACATATTCATGAAAATTGAAAGACCGGGTACAACATCATCAGGTATTAGACGCAATGGTGATCTATATCCTGAAAAACTAAATCAACTCAGAAAATCCTTTTCTTTTATGTCCAGAAAGCTTAAAACTAATGATAATAGTGATCTTTGACCATGTTTTACCTCTGCAGTCAGGATCATGACATTTCTGATAATAAGAACCCTTTCTGATATCAACCACATATATCACTGAACCAACATTCAGACACATCTTTAGTGCAAATGCATTGATATAATTCACATGATAATTTTCCTCTGAATATAGAAAAACAATGCTAGCAAGACAGAATCAGCAGAAAATGTGTAAAACTGAAGCCCAACTGATCAGCTCATGAGCCTAAAACTAAAAAGGAATCTGGATTTAATGGCAGATTCCTTCAACAAGGGTTATAATCATACTTCAAGAAAATTAGGAAAAAAATACTAAACAGAGAAAATTATACCATGGTTGCTTTTATGTTGTCTACCAATTCGTTCACAGTATCTATTTCTTGACATGCTGTATACCATCAGTCCATACTCCGAGAACCAATACCAACTGCGGATTTTCCCTGATAAGAAGGCAGCAGCAAAATCATGAATTATGAATAGGTTTTACACACGCAAGAAATCTAGGCAAAGATAGTAAAAGCACAATCTATGGAATAATTTTTGCTCATGCCAAGAGAGTGAGACAGTAAACAGCAATCCAATGTTATCCACATAAGATAACCAGATAGTGCCCCAATCACGAGGGATGCAGAGTCGGAAAAAATTGAAAGAAATAAAAGCAAAAAGAAAGAGGAACATGAGGTCAGTAATTTCAGACCATTCTTTCCAACTTGAAGTTGAATACTAAAAGACAGGGCCAGAAGAGCATAAAATTTCTTAAACTAAAGATCACCTGATACATTTCCTACAGAGGCAACAGATTCAATAAAAGCATCCAAAGCCAGGAATGGTGATTTCCCAATCAAGTAAGTTTTTGAAGCATCAGTAGTGCAAGCATCAAAATCATACTCTGGAGCAAAACTACAATTCTTCTGAAGGTCACTGGTAGTCTGCAATAAGAAATAGTTTTAAATTGCTAAAATATGATAGTGTCATATTAGCCAACTACCAGAAAAAGGGGGAAAAAGAAAAAAGCTCTAAAGGATGCCAAACTAGAGATTTCCTTCATAATTATAAAATGTAAAAAGAGGAACTGAAGAAAAAATATTAAATAAAATCCAAGATTACCTCTGAATCAAAGTGCAGGGCTTTCACACAATCTATATCCATCTTGCAAATAAGCAGCTTCTCACAGTCAAAGTCCATGCTGCAAATCAAGGATGCCATAAACATTTCTTCCTCACTCTGGCAAAGGATAAGACCATAAATTGGAATTATACACATCTATAAACATCTAACCGACCAAGTATATTCCTTGGAAACTTAGAATCCACAAGACATCAATTAATGGTCATCGCTATAGATTCTTTTAATCAGAAATTAAGATATGAAGGTCAGAGCAGTGTCATCTAAGACAATAGGTAGAATTAAATCTCTTTGTATTACCAAAGGAGTGGTGTCCTTATTCAAATTACTATATCAAGAAAGGTTAAGAACCAAAAGAGAATAAAATAGTTTGCAATTGATAAACATTTTTGGAGGTGCAGTTATAAGCCCTTATCTTTTCTTGGATGAACCCTAAAATCAGTCTATGAAGACTTAGAAAAAACAAACCACATTCTATTTCAGATATGAAATTATTTAAGCAAGGAAAATCAATTAACTGAAAACAGAAAACTTAAATTGATATTAAGAAAAACATCAAGATACACCAAATACCAAGATAAAACTTCATATTTCTATTCCCATTTAAGACGCTAAATGCCATATCCACGTATAAGAAACACCGTACCATATCTTTACATTTAAACCTTCCACTTGGTAGAAGTGCAGAAGTCTTCCCTGCTTTAGATGATAGAGGCAGGCGAAAGCAGCGATTTCTTGAATATACTGCTGTATCCACAAAAAGCTGGGATTCCCTGCCAGCCGAGCTTGATTCTTTTGACACAAACAGATTTTTAAATCTTTCATCTGTTTCCTTCGAAGTATTAATCCATGAACAAAGCTGAATTACGCCATTTGAAAAGGATGATTAGTTAAAAGTTGCTAGAGAATAAAGAAATGGAAAAGAAGAAATAGAACTCCAAAAATGACTAAATGTCAAATTCCACTACTGACTAGACAGAGGAAATTGGAAAAGAAAGCAACACAAAAAGAAAGGTGACACAAAAGTTTTTGTAGAGATTGCAGAACAAAATCTCGATCCAACATGTTGTAATATAGATTATTCAACATATTTATAGAGGTACAAATGTGTTGTATACATGTAACTAACATAATGTACTCCAATATCCTAAAAGAGTTTCAATTGGGAAATAGGAAAACATGAACTTTTAATTTTAAAAAAAAATGCACGCATATGGATGAGCATTACTTGCAAAACCAGTCACATATAGGCATCTAAAATTTTGCTTCCTAATGAAAGTTCTGTATTCATAACATACCTCAGCTACAAATGCACCAGCATGTAAGTTGTCTTTGAAAGCTGCCTTTGGTAATCGAACAATTAAATGACGAGAGAACTTTTCTGCCAGCAAATATCATAACCAAAAAAATCTCATGAACCATATTATTAAAACCTTTACAAAGGAAAGTGTTCTAGTTCTACACAGCTTTTCATCAGCACCTTAGTTATTGCACTTTTTATGTCAAAAAACCTTCCTTTTTTTTCCCTTACATTTCACTCTCTTACTACTTAAGCAATATAATATGAGCTTTTCTATCTGATAAATATAACAATCCAGCCAGATTTGTGATTCATGAATTTATGCACAAGTCTTGCATGAGAGTGTCTGATATTCTTGTATCTAAATATTCTTTTTTATTGGGTGCTATCAGACCCCCATAATTTAAAATGTTGTAACATATCCATCCAAGTTCAAGGGATGGAGACCACCTTTCCGACTTATACACAAGATAATAGATTACAAATTCAGCCTTTCCTTTAGTGTACACTGGTTAAGGTATACCGGAATCATCATCTTGCTTTAAATAACATAAATCTGGGAGAAAATGTCTTATTTTTTATTATCCATAGCCACATACCTAATTCAAACACTCTAATAAATAAGCCAAATCATAAGCAAAGTCATTAGGTTCAGGTAAACCATGACAAATGTTTGGAGATTATTTGCATGAACATACATGATAATATAAGAAAATTGTTTGTTATGAATTGATAGAACAATGGCAATCGTAATTGGTATTCACTAGGGAAATGAGAATGTGTCAATATCTATCAGAGCAGAGGTTAGTTAAGCCACCAAGAGAAGTCCCTACTTAGAAAAATATTAAATTACAATTGAGAAGGCAATGTGTGCAATAGAGGATAGAAAGAGAAAATATGGATTTTTAGCATATAGAAAATTCTGTAGACTAACTTCACAGAATACCAAAAATAACATACCTTCAGTGGAAGAATCAAGTTCTACAATGCAATCATGGTCTGCTTCAATAGAATACTTCTCACATAGAGCATCAAAGACAACTAACAGAAGGAGATCAACCATTTCATCACCGTTCTTCTCCACATTGTCCCTTTTGCTGAATTCCAAATCAAAATAGAGATGACATGGTAATCCCTGTATGCTTTCACTGTGTGAGTAGAATCATTTTTATCGATTCTTTTCCGGTCAGAAAAGGGAATTGGAACTTGGACATCTTAAAGGGAAATCTAGAGTCTTCCACTAATAGAATGCAATGGAAGTATTCAATTGGCATTGCACAAAAGGCTGACTACTGAAAGAGATGAAATTTAATAAATGAAATTAGAATATTACAAGGCAACACAACCACATTAAATATTCAAAAGCATGAGAGTCAGGTATGGAGCTGAATCTCTTGATGACAACTTGAACTAGGAAAATGGAAATTCCGAATATCCATGGAATTTTAAAATTCGCAGAACACAGCAGAGTCTCTATATGGGAACTTGTTTAAGT
Organism: Rauvolfia tetraphylla; assembly: GCA_030512225.1. NCBI lineage: Eukaryota > Viridiplantae > Streptophyta > Magnoliopsida > Gentianales > Apocynaceae > Rauvolfia > Rauvolfia tetraphylla. The sequence goes on along the minus strand of JAJQKT010000049.1, from coordinate 7,920,284 downwards.
TCATATCAAGAAGAAGGTAAGACAGTTACCTCCTGAATTACTTCATAATGGTGACGGAATTTTGGATTCATATTTTTATACCTAAAGCCAAAATGACCAGCATAAGCAAGAATTCACAGAAAGATTCCCATGTAATCTTTGTGGTCAATAATTATAACTGGCTGAATATTTCATGTGGGAGAAGAGACAAGAGTGCACCTTTTCCAAAACTCCTTATATGTTGAAACTAAAAACCTTCTTTGGCCACTTATATGATCCTGGTAAGAGAAGATACGAGCATTGATATACTTCTTCACATATTTCATGGCTTCATCCTGTCTTGGGAATGTAGCCCAGATTTCCTCTCTAAACAAACATCAAACGATTGGTGTTGGTCATCAAGTTAATATTTCTTGTAATCGGTAAAAATGTAATCACTACTTTTACCTTAATTTATTTTGTTCAGCAAGCTCAATACGAATTTCATGCAACAAACGCAGCAAATGAGCTGGTCTCTTAGGAGGCACACCATTTGGAGAACCATAGAAGACAATTGGAGAAAACTGTTTTTCATTGCTCAATTCCGTTGCCTTGACCATCAATGGACTAGGCTGATGCAGAGAAGTGCAGTTTTCCACAAACTTCAGACGTTTGCATTACAAGAATGGATAGCATGAAAAAAATGCAAGATGGAGAATAATGCATAATAGTGCGTGTTTTGCAACTATGCACAGAGCATGTGATGAAGCATTTCTTTTACTGGAGCACCGAAAATCAAATAAGAGTTGAGACAGAAACAGAAGGAAATCATAGGCAAGGGAAAAGCTCATAAGGGAAACGTATAGGTACATTCTGGATAGTGGGCTTGCTAACCGTTGCATTTCCACTATTCTTTTCCCCCGAGCTTAAAGACGGAACATGAGAAACTGCAGATGCCTCTCGAACTGAATCCTCCGAGTTCAAACTGAGCTTCCCTTTCTTCCTCTGTCTCATGGCAGATTCTGGCATACGCAACGTGCAATTTCCTTTTACAAAACTAATTCGAGGAAAATAGCAAAAAACAGCTTATACTGAAATCTTAACTTAGAAACGCCCGGGATTTGATCTCAGCATTGAGGGGGGGGAAATGTAATCTTGACTTATTTGAGAGGTAAAAATTTCCATTTGCTCAGAGATTGGTCAATCGACCATTATCGAGATTCAGTATGGCATAAGAAATACATCAAATAATGAAAATCAACACAGAAAGATAAAAGCAAAACCGAATAGTATAGAGCAAGTTTAAAAATTTCTAGCAAAAGAGTAGTAATTATCATCATTTTCCCAGCATTATATTTTTTTGAAGCAAGCAATATATTAAATGAATGCAATTTACAAACTGGCTTAAAGCTTATTCGGGTCCTTGAGAAAATTAGAAACCCGCTGAAGTCTGCGTAAGATTACAGAGAAGAGCAAGAAAGGTTACGAGGCGGAGAAACGCCGCATTTGAAGCACTGAAACAAGCGATCAACGTCATCCATGGATTCAATTTCCTTCCTCAACCAAACGAGGTTGGATGTTGTTTTTCGAACTCTGAAATGAGAAAAACCCGATACGGCAGTTCCAACTGGGCGGGAGCGGAAGGTTTGTTTTCTCATAGTAGCTTTTAACAGCAAAACCCATGCGACTCCTTAAAAAATTTTAAAAAAAAAAAATTAACGAGGCTATGCGCTTTGCTGCCCGGCCCCTAATGCAGTTTTGGGTGCGCTCAGGGTTGAATCCCTAGGGAAAAAATTTTCTAATTTTCCTAGGGTTTGGTGTGGAGTACAAATCAAAGTTAAAAAAAAATTGAACTTTATTTTTTATACATAAATTATTTTTATATTTTTCAATACAAAAAATTCAAACTAAAACCTAATTCAAATACAAAAGTGAGAAAGAAGGGAAAGAAAAAGGTTTGTAAACAATTTTTTGCATTTTTCACTTTTCATGATCTTTTCTTTTTTATCACTCAAAAGAAAAAATGGTTTTTTTTTCTTTTCTTACATAAAAGGTCTGTTTGGTTCACTGGGAAAAATTAGAAAAAAAATAAAATCCTTAAGAAAATAAAAATTTGCATGTTGTTTTGTTCACTAGGAAAAATACTACGGAAATGAAAAATAATTTTCAAAAAAGCAATTCCCTTATTTGGTTTGTGAAATTTTATGATGAAAATAAAAAAATTAAATAACATATTAAGATTTTTAAATAAAAAATCTATTAAAAAATAAAAATTATCTTTAAAAAAGTTTTAAAAAATAATATTTTGAACGGTTAAAATTTAGTAACTTTAAACTAGTAGTCAACTTACACAACAGTTAAAAGTAGTATTCTATTTGCATCCAAACATCTAGTTTTTTAACTCAATTCGTATAATACTCAACACTATTCGAATTCATTTGATTAACATTTTGAATTTCAAATGTTGTTAGAATTCGTTTATTTATTTATTCGTAAAGTACGAAGTTCGTTAATATTTGACTTGTTTAATTTTTATGAATTATTCAAATAACTCGAATAATATTTAAGTTTAGATTGTTTAAATAAAATAATAAAAAAATAACAAATAATAAAGTACAAAATAATTTTTAATATAAAAATTATAAATTTTAAAATAATATATGAATAATAAATTTATGTGTGTTCGCGAACATTCAAATTTGTTTGCAAATAAGTTTATATTCGTTGGATTAATAAACGAATTATTTTTTGTATTTGAACTCAACTTGAATACTAAACAAATAAATAATAATAGAATACGAATAAGTTTTGTTGGTAAATATTCGATTTGAAAAATAACTCTAGTTAGAGGTTAAGGCTTAATTTGGTTCGCAAAAGGGGAAGGAAGGGAAAGATGCACATTTTACTTCCATTAAGAGAGGTATTTGTATTTACTTTGATTTTGTTTGGTATGAGGGGAAGTGAAATAAATTAGAAATATTTCCCCTTATTTGGTTGTATGAAAAGTGGAAGGAGAGGGGATGATATTTTGTTAGGTTTACAAATTTATCCTCTCCTTAAATTGAGGAATTATAATAAAAGTGAATGTTGAGAGCATAATGATCTTTTAAATATCAAATACCTCTCAATTATTTCAAGAGTGGAATGATTGAAATTGCTTATGCCTCCATTCTCTTCTTCTAACCAAATTTACTTCATCTTTTACTTCCCCTTCCCTTTTCCTCTCTCTTTTCCTTCCAACTAAACTAGGCCTAATATTGATTTTTAAATTGCGTATTTACTTTGACCAGTTTTCCTTAGTATTTTTCTTTTCCTCACACTTTTGTATGGAAAAGTATTTTGAACATTTTCTATTAAAATTTTCCTCACTAATTTCATTCATTTTATTTTTTTTAGTGTTTTCCTTCACTACTAATTAAAAGAAAATATTTTCAAAGAAAGTGTTTTCCTTTCCACAGCAAAATTATTGAACCAAACAGACCGAAAGAATTGGGATAGGCTGTATGAATTCAATATCTATCTCTAACAAGATTGTTTATACGTATTAACTGTAAAAATAATAATAATAACGGTGTTACAAAGTTAAGCAGAGGGACTGCTTACATTTTCCTAATCTGAAACCCTAGCAAGAATTATAGTATTGATCTTGTAGATGATCGTCTTGAACTTTGAGAGGCACTTCATGCTTGCTGATTGTACTATGCTTAAAATATCATATGATGAAGAAACTCAAAGAAAATGTATGTTCTTGTTTGTTGTAGTTCTCATTCGAGTTTATCAATCATTGTCTACCGTTGGGTCAATGTGTGTAAGAATTGCACACGGAATATGGATTTCATTCACTTTTGACCTACTCTAAAATTTTAAGATAGAAGTTGAATTTATTCCAATACCTTACTAATTACTAATATTAATGAAACTTTTTTTAAAAATACAAGAGCTGACATACACCAATTCAGTAAAAAAAAAAGAAAAAAAAAGAAAAGAGGTACCACACTAATTAATGAAACTTGTAATGTAAATTAAGAGAAAAGAAATATCTAATATGAATATTCAATTTTATGAAAGAACTATATAGTTAAGAAGTATTTCTTTATGTGCTTGTGTAGGGTTGAAGGGTAAATTTATTATAATAATACTCAAATAAATTACTACCACGAAGAAGTACTCCTTCGTACCATTTTTACTTATCTCAAATGATTATAACATGTAGATTAAGAAATTTTAAATTCTAGGTAAGTTTAAATGAAAATATTATATTGTCCTTGTTTACATTTTCTAAAACTCGAGTAATTATTATTTTTCTCTATCTTTCTCTCTTATATTAATAAATATGACTTTTTAGCAGCCCAAAAGAGAATAAGGCTAAACTTAAAAATATAAATGAAATCATTATTGAATTTCTAAAAGGACCAGTAAAAAAGATAAGAAAAAAGCCAATTTGAAATGAGTAGAAGTGGAGAAAGGGAATACTTCTTTACAAAATAGTATAAATCAATTCATTAACGCAGTGTATAAAATTAATTTCTTTCTTAAATTAATCTCCTTTTGATCCACTCTTCACTAATCAAATTTTTCTGAATGTTGTTGATGTGGAAGATGATGTCGGTAGTAGGGAAAGCTAAGGGGAAGAAGAATTCAGGAGATGTGGTAGAATAAAAAGCAGTTGCCTCTTGGCAACTAAAGACAAGGAAATAAGGCTCATTTGGTGATTCGTGTATATATATATAAATAATACACTAAGTTAGGTATATGATGCCATAATACTTCAACATACATCTGCTTGAACTTTTTCAGCGCTAATGCGTATTTTTAAATACAAGTGAAGGGCCATAAATCTACCGTCATATTCAACTATGTAGTGAAGTTATATATAAAATATTGCCAATTCGCAAACAACTTCATGCAAATCTTAGTATTATGCTGTTTGATTGAGATACATTTGTCTTGTTTCCGTTATGTCATTTAACTTGTTTTGTTTTATTCAGAGAGAATTTAGTGGCTGTAATTGCTGCTGCTCCTGCTCATGATTGTTTCCTGTCTTCTGCTCTTCTTCCATTGCATATATATTACTATTAGATAACCTGCATTCGCCCTACTTGGACTGATTTTCACATAGTGCTCTTCAGGTGACTTCTGTAAATCAAGCAGCAAAATGGCTGCGAATGATGTGCCGTGTTGTGAGACCATGTTCTGGGTATATTTGCTCATTTCTATGTCACTTGTGGCTTTCGCCGGTCTAATGTCTGGGCTAACTCTTGGACTAATGTCGCTTAGCCTTGTTGATCTTGAGGTCTTAACCAAGGCAGGTCACCCTAAGGACCAGAAGAATGCAGGTAGTTTCTGGTCTCTATCAGCATGTCATAATATTTTTGATTCGTTTGGATAATCATTTTCCTGATGCCAGTTTCTGTTCTGCACAATCTGTTGCAGCCAAAATTCTACCTATCGTTAAAAATCAACATTTGCTTCTCTGCACCCTCCTGATATGCAATGCTCTGGCCATGGAGGTGCAGAAATTTGCTGTTTATTTATCGTTATTTATTCTTTGCTCGATAATTTTGTGTTTAACACAATTCTTGTGGCCAATTAATCAGGCCTTACCAATCTTCCTGGACGCTCTTCTCCCTGCATGGGGTGCCATATTAATATCAGTCACCCTTATTCTAGCGTTTGGCGAGGTAATCTTTTAGTGTGTACATCAGTTAAACTTTTGTCGTATACATATGTGTGTGTACGCTTCTGGATCTCTTTATGGGAAGGTGATTTTTATTTTTCTCCCGTTTATCATACAGATCATACCACAGGCAGTGTGTTCTAGGTATGGACTGAGTATTGGTGCAAAATTGTCACCGTTGGTTCGGTTGCTAGTCATTATTGTCATGCCAATATCTTATCCGATCAGTAAGGTGCTACGCCTTTCTATGAAGCAACAATGGACGTTAATTTCTTTCACCACCAGCAGGGAACTGAACTCAGGAGCTTGTCGTTCAATAGTTCTAACTTATTCTGTATCACCTTGCATCAGTTGTTGGATTTACTCCTTGGAAAGGGGCATTCTGCTCTTCTTCGACGCGCAGAGCTGAAGACGTTGGTAGATTTGCATGGGAACGAGGTTCTCGCTCCCGCTGACATTCTTCCTTCTCATGGAGTCTATTGTAAAGTTGGGTTATTTTTACTTCCATATGTGATTGGTTCTCCATTTCCAGGCAGGAAAAGGTGGAGAGTTAACTCATGATGAAACTACCATAATTGGTGGAGCTTTGGATTTAACGCAGAAAACAGCTAAAGATGCAATGACGCCCTTGTCCAGAGTATTTTCTCTCGATCTTGACTCTAAGCTAGATGAGTATGTCCCTTTTTAGTAATAACTGTGCATCCTGAGTTGCCATAGTAGTTCTTCCTTGATCATGCCTCTGTTTCAACTTTTATCACCAGTGATTTAATGGGTTTGTTAATGAGCAAAGGGCATAGTCGCGTGCCTGTGTACTCGGGAAGTCAGGCCAATATCTTTGGCCTCATCCTGGTAAGTATACATGCAACTGTAGAAGGTCATAATTCTCTCTTTTTCTGTAAAACAAATTTATCTTCTTGAATTTGGCTTTAGGTCAAGAATTTAATAAAATGTCGTCCTGAAGATGAAACACCGATCAAGAATCTCACAATCAGGAGAATACCTAGGTAGAGTACATTGCGATCCGGAAAGATCCGATGCAGCTTTTCCGATTTTTAATGTAGCACTTAAATTTTCCATCAATTACTATTTTTTCCATCCAAATCCAAAGCAATGCATAACAGGAAATTCCATCTAAAACAGGGTTCGCGATTCTATGCCATTGTATGATTTATTGAATCAATTCCAGAAAGGGAACAGTCACATGGCTGTTGTTGTGAAGATTAAGGACGGTGGCGATGCAATATCAGATGCCAAAGCCAAAGTGGAAATGTTCGGAGCAAAACTAAGTCCATATTCTGCTGGAGGACAAGCATTTCAAAAAGGTAATATATGAACCAATAGTAACTGCTATTACTCTTTCGACAAAAATGCTTAGCCTGGAGAAAGCAATTACACAGGGGATAGTCAATCTAGTGTATTTTTTAATCACCTTCCGCTTACTGTTACACCAAATTTCTCAATTTCAGCATCAGAGGAAAAGATTAAAGGTGTAGCTGATAGGTTTGAAGCATTTCTAAATCAAGAAGTTGTCGGTATTATTACCATGGAAGATGTACTGGAACAACTGCTGCAGGTAATCTTCCACACCATTAACAGCTTTACTTGAAATTTTAAATTTTATCCAATAGGTTTATTTTTTCTGTTTCATGAGGGCATCTCATGCCGCTTTCATTCATTTTATCAACTCTTTTTGGGGGGTGGGGAGGGGGACGGGAGGTGGCAGTACGAGCAACCTTCCTTGTCTATGTCTTGGAACTAACGAGATTTCTCTGTTTTTGAAGGAGCCAATATTTGATGAAACTGATGACTATGTTGATGTTCACAACAAGTGAGTTACGCTAATTTCAAGTCCGCCGTCAACCGATTTTGATGATTGATGAACTTTCCCGCATACTAATCACGTTGCTCCTTCCCCTCGTCCTTTCAGAATCAAAATTAACATGCTTCCTGGAATGAAAATTTTATCAAGATCTCCCGGAGCAGGCTCACCTTCCAAGTCAAACTGGCGATCCCCTGTGGCGTCTCCACTTTCTTCAGCACATCAGACACCGACTTCTTATCATCTTACTCCTCTACTACATTCACCAACTTCCCCGTATACTCCGTCACCTTATGCAAGGCCAACTCTATATGCTTCCCCTGGAAATTTTACGGCAAAATCTCCACTCAGATATGCACAATCTCATCACAGCTCCCCCCTCGCTGATCAGGTATGTTCAGATATGTTCTTGAAAGGATCAGATCTTGCCAAATTCATTGTTGTCTAATTCAGCTCCTCAAGCTACCGTAATGCAGGTCTCCAGATCGTAGTTGGCTAAAGCTGAGACCACCTGGTAATATGCGTTTCACCAAGTCTGAAACTACCTGTGACAATAGTAATGTCCTTTCAAACCTTGGATGTAATAAGATCAGACTGATTCGTGGCTTTGCCTTCAAAAAATGATTTGTAATTGCTTTCTGTGCGCCTCAAAGGAATATTAAGCAAAAGTTTAATCTGGCTTCGGATAGGCAGAAGAAAACTAATTTGGACGGTCTATTACTTTTCTAGGAGTATTGAAAGTCCAAGGGTCAAGAAACTATAGTCCGATGCTGTCTCGAGGCCTTGAAAAGGCATGATTGTAAGTGGTTGTCTACTCACAGTTCTATAGAGCACTGCAAAATAAGAGCGTTTGAGAAATAAAAGTACTAAGCATAGCCATTAGTGTCCGTTGATTACGTCGGACAAGTCATTGGTCATTCCCCATTGGGCCTTCAGGTTTGAGGCATGACGTATTGATCTAAAATTGGGTTTCTCTTCGAATTTGGACTAGTGAGTTGAAGGCAGGTAGTCCTGTCAAACCAGACCGGACCGCTCTTGGGCCGGTTGGCTGGAGAACCCATTGTTTGTGGCAATACTTTTTTTCTTTTTTTTATTTATAATTTTTTATATTTTTTCTCTAAAATATATTTAATCGATCACAAATATTTTTAAAACATAAAATGATTATTATATATATACATATACATACATATATATATATATATAATAAAATTAATTAACTTTAATTATAAGTATGATTAAAGTGTATAATTAAGACAAATTTAGTGTTAAGATTTCTATACAGTTCTTTTTCTATAATATTTTTAATACTTAAGCAAAAAAAAGTAAAAATAAAAAAAAAAATTGCGAGCTAAACCGTTCCCACCCCAAGCTAAATGGAGCAAGCCAAATATGGCTGGCTTGATTTAAACTGGCAGAACAAACTATGTTCAGACCCATATTTAAACGGATAATCGGGTCTGCCACTCCGACCCATTTTGACAATACTAAAACAAGTGGGCAAGAAAATCGATTTCCTGTTCCTGTTTTTGTTCAGTGCTCACGTTAAAATCTCAAAGCTCTAGATATTTCGCAATTGTATGCTTGGGATTCAGCAAGACAACCTAGCACTCGCAAATAGTGCAAAAATATCTTCCTGCAAAAGACAGAATGTCCGAAAAGGAAGAAAGACATTCATTGACGAAAACAATCTCTAGGAACAAAATTGGGAGCAGATCCTATCTATTAGCACCAAGGCACAGCCGTTCATTTTGTCAGGATAAGTTTCGGTAATAATACCAGAGAAAGCACAGTGATTCCACTAGAAAACATGGCCAAGGAAGTCATGAAAACTCTCTTAAATCTTGAACCACCATCGCTTTACACTACAAGAACACCAGCATGGAATCAAAGAAACCCTGTCCTTCCTTGTAAAGGAAGCCTGAAATATCCAGACAATCCCCAAAGATCGTGGAGGCTGCATGCAGAAGCAAAGGGCTTCAACCGGGCACCAGCTGATTTGGTGCGGCAGAAAGATAGAGAAGGAAAAAGCTCCAAAAGGAACAATTCCAATGACGACGAAGACAAGATACCGGAGGCGGTTTGGGAGAGAATGACAGGTCGAATCCTGTTGTACGTAGGTGTTCCATTGGCCAGTGGTCTTGCTCTGCTGCACGTTTTCAGTGTAACGAAGGAACACAACCTCTGGGATGTGCCAATTTGGCTGCCATACTTGACAACTTTTATCACTTTTGGGACATCGACTCTAGGAATTGTTTACGGGACATTGTCAACGAGCTGGGATCCAGAGAGAGAGGGGTCTCTGCTTGGTTTTGAAGAAGTTCAGAAGAATTGGGTGGAGATGTGGAATGAAGAAGATGAAGCATCTTAGGATATGCAGTGCACAATTTGCATTCTTAATGTTACCCTATTAAGTACAATTGTTAAAATTTGAGCATTCCATGTTGTGATCTGCAGTTTTGCAGTTCAATACAGTTACTTTACTGGTTAAATCTTTGTGTGAAGATAGAATGAGGAATTCAATTTTCTTACTTATATGGTAAACTCATCAGAAACGCATCCTTTAGCTTTCAACACAAAAGAACAAATTGTTAAATAATGGTGGATTTGCCCATGAAGGCGGGGCAGGCCAACAAGTTTTAAAGATAACTTGGAGATGAAAACGACCTGCTTTCTCGCAATTATTCACTTGTCTCTTGCTTTCTTCTAAAACTCATAGCTCCGTCAATGCCGGCGGCTCACATTTTCTTTTTCACATATTTAAGACAAAAGAATGATCCTTTACTAGGTGAAATTTTTTTTTAGATAATAGAAATTTCTTTGTAACAATATTATAAGAGTGGAGAAGATTCTTTAGGTGAAGATCCGAATCATAAACGATGAGGAATTATAGTAATATCCATTTGATTTTGCAATTCTAATCTTTGAAAGCAAATGGCGCAGAATGATGGAAGAGAAAACTAACTAGTATCTTTGATGGGAACGCATCAAATAATAGGGCTGAGCAGTAGTGGTGCGTGCTGAAATTGGCCTTTAGAAATATCTTTTGGATTATTAAGGTTCCTGAAAATTTCTATACGCAACTACTAGTTTACTTGTAATATTAACGGTGCGGATTGGTTGGTCGGCGTCGCTTTTTCTAAGGATCATCAAACTGCTCAAAATTCTTACCCAAATCATTGTTATGACGCTGTTCCCAAAACAGATGAATACAGATCTTGGGGCCCAAGTCCGTAGCTGTTCTTAAGTTGTTTCTCCATGCAGGGATGCTTTAGTGATTTCAACAAAAGCTCAATGTACTCGAAACATTTCGTCTCAATATCACTCACTTTATTTCAAAATATAAAATTCTTTTTTAAAAAATAAAGTTATTTCATATATAAATTATTTTACATATTTTTAAAAATATTTATTATATTTTTTAGTTCTATCCCATATATTTATATATTACGAGTATTAAAAATATTTTATTTCAAATATTTTTATTAATTGTACAATTCTTAATTTTTGTGTAAGAGACTAAAATAATATCCTTGAGAACTCGTTAATAAAATTTATCAAATTTTGGAATTGGGGTTTTGGTTCGAATTCGTTTTTAACAATAATTTAGGAATAGTTGACCGTCCAAACTGACCCTCTAAAAAAAGAAAAAGAAAGAGGATCATTAAAATGTATCTTAGATATCAAAGAAAAGGACATGAACAAATAATTCAATCCAGCTAATACGTGGCGTTGTAAAGTGGTACAACTCATGACCATTCCAAGAGTCTCGACTATATGATGATAACAAGAATTTTCAGAAGAGATAGAGCCTTCCAAGAGTTGTCTCTTTTTTAGGTTGATTTTTTATGGGAAACTCAAAATCAAATGCCATTTGTTAACTTGGTGGATATAGAAGCAATTGGGTTTTATACTTTTTTATATAAAAAATTATTTTTATAAAATTTTAAATTTAAACCTCTATATATATATGCCGTTCATTTTTATGCAAATGTGTACAAAAACATTGCCGGATTCTTAGGATTTATTTTGCTTAATACAATGACATGCGTTAAAACTATTTCAATTTGCAATTATGTTTTTGTTTGAAAATCCGCCGTGCAAGACAAAGTAGTCTATTTGCTCTGTAACTATCTTCACAACAACAAATCATTGTAATTGACAAATAGAGGGATTTTCTTTAAAGCAAATTAACATAGGAGTATTGTTGAAAACATAACCAACTGTACAAGGCAGCCTCCGTTTGACTTTGGAGTACTAACCACAAACAAAAAAAGGAATACAGGGGCATCATTGTCTAGTTTGGAGATTTGTATGACTTTGAATTCATATAGGATTTTGAAGTTAGCAAATGACGCAACCATTAGGATCTTCCTCTATACTTCTGGAGTAATATCCCGCCGGTGGGGGATAGTTGTAATAAGGCACAGGTGGTGGATAATGGTGGTGGGCGGGGAAGGCCTTAATGACATGACCACCGCCGTCGTCTTTTGTATCCTTCTTCTTGTCATCTCCCTTCTTGGAATCGCCCTTTTTCTCGTCTTTTTTGTCATCCTTCTTGTCATCTTTCTTGTCGTCCTTTTTTCCTTCTTCCTTCTTCTTCTCCGGCTCTTTTGCAGGCCCAACACTTATAATGTCTGTGTGGCAAAGCTTCCTCAATTTGCCTGCTATTTTGACGGGATCTATCTCACCGGTCACCGTCAGTTTCTTTTCTTTTGTATCTATTGCAATTGATTCAACCCCTGCAAGATTATTCAGATCAAGAAAAAGCCAAACTAAGAACTTGTGGAAGATTATAGAAGGGATAACTCATTTGTTAATGGTACCACTAATAGTAAACTCAATGAGATAAAATACAATACCTGAGATGCCAGAAACTCTTTGCAGGGCTTTTTGTTTAATTTTGTCATCGTAGAATTCCAATTTGAACACCGCTTTCTGCACCAAAATTCCCAGAAATTATGATCAATCAGCTTGCAGAATACAAAATTTGACTCGAATCAAATGGTTTATTTGCATTCTGCAAAAGAGAACTTCCAAGTACCACGGTACACTAGATGAGGAATCATGTTGTAACAAATTCACATGGTCGTATATGCATAGTTATGTTTGTTAGCAGAGGAACATACACAAGCTAAAAGGTACGGAAAAAGATAGGAAATGAACAAACTCAGTAGCTAGAGGATAGAGAACTCAATACAGAAAAATTAGAGCTTCATCACTTCTGTATAGTAAGTAGTATTTAAAGAAAATCCAACCCAAAACATAATCAATATACTGCGAATATTCATTGAAATCTAGTGAATCAAAAAAGGGCCGACTGAACTTTAGCATCTTGAAAAAGTTGTGGTCAAGAATCGGAATCACTCATGCTTTTTAATGTCAAGGAAAGCACCCACAGAAAGAATAACAGAGTATCCTACACTAGAATCTGGAAAGACAGAAGAAAACTGAGATAGTTAATTTACCTTCATATTCTCTGAAGTTAGAGACCTGTAGAGGAGTTTCCTACGAGAGAGTTGCAGATCAAGACTTAAATAAGATCCGAAGGAGAAGTCTAATAGTGGAAAAGACAACGGGAAAATTAGATATATTCGATTTGCCAAACTTGTGCTAAGTTGGAGCTGATTTATACTGCCCAGCGGCGGAACGCAACGACGACGAAGCTGACTACTAGCTGAGGGAGAGAGTGACCCACTGTGTCAAACTTCAGTCAAGACGTCTTTTAGTCTTTGTCAAATATTTCCAGTGGCGAGAAATCTTTTGAAACATGCATCGCATGGCCGTGGATATCGACGATTTTTTTTTATTTTTAAGTATATTTAGATTGAATTTTGTTTTAATTTTTTAAAAAATATATACAAATAAATTATTTATAAAAATAAAATTTAAAATAAAAATTAATAAAATTTTATTTTAAATTACAATCTAAGCACATCTATAGTTAGTTAAAAATAAAAAACAGGGGACTATTATCAAATAATGTTTTCTTTGAAAGAAGTGGTCAAATAATTATGATAAAATATTCTCTTAAACTAAATACTACTAATATATGACAAACTAAATAACTTCTATATATTTTCAAATATAGTAGAGGGATTTCCTCGAAAGAAAAAAAGTAAAGGGCTACTTAGAATTGAAGTATTTACTTTTTATTTTTTGAAGTTATAAGTATTATTTGGTATTTAAGAAGAATAAAACAAATAGAAACATAAAATTAAATATTCAGATATTAAAAATGTATATGTTATCTTAAATTCCTTTTCAAGAATCGTAAAAGAAGTTTTTCCAAACTAAAGCCAAAAAAATATGGTTTATAAATGGCGACAAGAGTGTTTCTCTTCTCAACATAACAATTACGACAAATTTCACATGCAATTTTATATATAAACATTAAATTTTTAATTTGTTCTAAAATTGCAATACCAATGCATAGTGGTGTGTGTAGGAAATTTTCAATTATATACTCCGTGAATGTAATATACTAACAAATGGCTCGTTAAATCTATAATATTAAATTAATTACGTAATATATTTGATTATCAATTTATAAATATAGAAATAAAATTATAAAAGTTTAAAAAGAAAAAAAGAAAAAAAAAAGGTTAGAGTGACATCATCATTGATCCGAAATGCCGCGAAAATAAGTGATGTCACGGAGCGAAAGAGGAAAGAGGCGTAAACTGCTTCTGAGAGGAAAAACGCGGATTCCGAGTGCGTGTAGCTTTTGGACATCTGGGTGCTGCACGACTTGCAGCTTCCGCGAAGAGGCACGGGACCACGAACGCAGTCTGGGTCAATTACGGAACACGACTCCTCTCAATTATTACCGTACTATTCCCATCTTTTCACTTTGAATGTCAAGACCAAAATTTGGAGTTGTCTTGAGATTTTGCGCACTTTACTTTTCGAATGGAGTACTATTTTTTATCGTTTTCCGTGCCATATTGCCATGTTCACTTTGAGTTGGTATATTTGAATTAAATTTTTAGTTAAATTATAAAAATAAATTATTTATAAAAAATTAGTATTTAAAATTAAAAAATCAAAATAAAATTATTATTTTTTGTTAAAAAAGTAATGTAAGTACACCCTTAACTTTGATGTATTTAATAATATTTTATTTTAAATCTTGTATATTCTTTCATAAAAATTTTATTTTTTATAAAATTTTAAATTTTAAATTCAAATTATATTTAATCTCATATTAATACATATTATTATTTATCAAGCATCTTATTTTCTTTGTTATTTAATGAGATTGATCGTAACGAGTTTGATGATCGAATAAACAAAGTGTTACTCAATGTAATTTGTATAAACAATATGTTACTTTAAGATGATAGACGTTCATTTGTTAAAAAATCATAACATAGAAATATAAATATTCAATGTCGAATAAAAATAACATCGCTTTAACTTGTTAAAAATTATTTTGTATCAAATTGTACTTCCTCCTATTAGAAATACAAGTCTTTATGAACTTATACATAATAATTATTAATGTTTTTAAAAAAATCAAAAATACCTTTTGAAGTAAAATATCCTTTATACCTTAATAAATTGAAAGCGAGGGGGGGAAAGAAATAAATAAAAAAGAAGGTAAACAGCGAATTTATAAAATATGTAGTAAATACTTCTTGCAATAAGTAAAAATACTTATATTTTGATCGCCTATTTTCTCTCTAAAAAAAACCTATATTTCTAAGAAGAGGGGGTATAATTTTAAATACATTAAGAAGACATTTATTAATTTAATTTTTATTATTCTACTGTATCACATTAATTGTTTGCTCAATTCCGAGAAGATATCATTAACATGTCATTTACTTGATAAATTGAATTATTTTAATAATTTTCATAATTAAGATGTCTATAAAAACATACTTTCAATGGAGCGAAATATATTTTTCTTAGTCTTACAAGATATATTCCTAATTATATTTCTTGATTTATATGTACGCTAATAGAAGTCCCTTTGGATGGGGGGCAAGGAAGGAAGCACAATAAAAAGCGAGGGAAAAAGGGTATGGAGTATCACTGGAAAGGAGTTTACCTTTTTCAAAATTATTTTCCTTTTTATAAATCATGGGCCCTCTTCTTTTGTTGCAAAAATCATGACATGGTCTTACGTCTTAGATTTATATTTAATTTTTTTTATTTTGAGACAATTTTTTATTTCATAAATATAATAATTACGATTTATTTTTATAATTTTTAATATAATTTAACTAAAAAATACTAATTCTTAATCTTACAGTGTCCTTTCAATTGTTTTCTTTTGGCAAATTACGAATGTGTCATTTTTCTCTCACTTTATTTACTCCACTGATTTATTCTATTTGTATAAGGAAAAATAAATATCCAAAATTAAGAGGCTGAGATGATAATATTAGCACTTACTTTTTATTCTAATAATAGATTGCCCAACCACATTGGTTAGCTCAGTCAAAAGTACTTCTAACAGCAAAGATTTTCATCAATTAAAGGATATTTATATGAAAATGGAAGATTTTTGCTTGAAGAAGAAGAGCGCCCGAGTCCCTTACACAAACTATTTGTAATTAATCAAGTTATAAATCCTTAAAGATTTTTTTAACCATAAATATATCCTCTAAAGGAGATTTCACTAGTAAAAACAACTCCTTTTGATTTTTTTTTATATATCAAAAGCTACAAGTAAATTGAATTTTAAGATTTTATTCCCTCCCCGTTTCTATATTCTTTAAGTAATGATTTGTCTAGTGCGTACCTTTAAAGTTTTAGGGCGTAAGGCATTAACTGGCCTTTACGAATGAGGGATTTATGTCAGAAATTGCAAGTGTATTAGGATTTAAAAACCTGTTTAATTAAGAAAAAAGAAGCCCACCAATCATCTTTTTGATTTTTGACCTGTCTGACCCCAAACCTGAGTAGCTAAGATAACAACGCATGCACCATGCCTTAAAAAATCTAAAGAAGTATTAGGAATGCGTTCATGGTATTCCTAATCATTTCATGACCCGACCGTCACAAATGAGCATAATCCGACCGCTGCACGCAACATCATAGGCGCATATAGAGAATAATAGCAGTTGGCCATACTATTGCTAGCACATGGTGTCTCTAAACCCGAACCCACCCGAGGCTTTCTACTTGGATCCGATGGGCATGGCCCTCCCAAACCTGGGCTCGTTCTCCAACCCGCCCGCCACAGCTTCAACCACCAGCGGCGCGCCGTTGCCTTCCGATGACCCGAGCAAGAAGGTTAGAAAACCATATACCATCACCAAATCAAGGGAAAGCTGGACTGAGCCCGAGCACGACAAATTCCTGGAAGCACTTCAACTGTGAGTTTGAACACATTTCAATTCCCGTCTTTAAGAATGTTTACGGTCAGTTTACTGTGTTTCAGTCTCTGAATTAGGGTTTTTTCGGGGGACTGTTTGAGGGTTTTGGGTTCGGGTTTGCTAATGTATAATGTGTGGCGGGAATTAATGGCTGAATTGGAACGGGTTTTGAGTATTGGGGTTTGCTAGGATTTAAAATGCTTATTTTGTTATATTGTAGTCGCAGGAAATATTTTTCTGAAGATGTTTGCTCAATGCAAAACTTTCCCCTTTCTCCCCAGGAACCGTGTTTGACCCCCTTGCATTAGCTTTGCTTCCTATGTTGTGTAACTGGTCTAGCTGCTACAAACTGATTAACGTTCTATTAGACAAGTGCTGACTTTGCAACTATGATGGCTTATTCTTTCATTCCGTGGTTGTGTAGTTTCTGGCTACAAGCTCGAGAAAGTCTGTAGTCAATTACTTCTTTTTTTTTTTTTTGATAAGTATGGTAGTTTATTACTACATGACATGTAATGCACGGGGAAGGGAGTCAATATAAAGTTGTCTATTAAGTTGAAGGCCAGGTAATCCAATTGCGTCTTGTAAGTGAAGCATTTTTAGCTATTTATTCATTCTTACGTGTGTTAGCTTTGTTGCATTTGTTACCATCTTCTTTCTGGACAATGACTGGGAGCTTTTGCTGTAGTCTTTATGTATTAAGTTCTTTCATAGAAATATTTGCGATAGTCATGCTTTTCTTAGATATAATCTTATTGTTATAATTTATAGATTTGACCGTGACTGGAAGAAGATTGAAGCATTTGTTGGATCAAAGACTGTGATTCAGGTATGTTTGAATCTGATGCACATGCTTCAATTGCACATTCGGTTATTTTTCTTGGAAGATATCAATCTGTGGTCCATGATCTTATTATAAGGTCAAGCTTTCATTCAAATCATTTTGGGGTTTTCTCTCAGGACTTGATCTACATAATAGGTGGTTCCATATTAGCTTTTAGCTATTTGTTAATGCAACCTTTCATTTGGTTCTTTTTTTTTTTCCTGGGTTAGATGATTCAGTATGTCTAAACTTCAAATAATTAAGGTTAGAGTTGCTCTTGCAGATACGTAGTCATGCTCAAAAATACTTTCTAAAGGTTCAAAAAAGTGGAACCAATGAACATCTACCTCCACCTCGACCCAAAAGAAAGGCTGCTCATCCATATCCTCAAAAAGCTTCAAAAAGTGGTGAGCAATAGTTCTTTTATGGTTAATCTGTCTTTATGAGTCAAACTGGTAGTAACTTTTGCTTCTCAATTGTACCTTGTTGGCAGCTTCTGCTCTTCCTCAAGCTACTCCTTTTCATGAGTCCGCCTCATTACCTGATCATGGATTTCTCCAAAGGCATGATTCAATTGTGCCAAAGAATCCAGTTACTGTTGTGCCTTCATGGAATGAAAACTCTGCTGAGCCGGTTAATTTATCTCATACAGAAAAAGGTGTATAATTACTATTCAAGCTTTATGATATTCTGCAATGTCAGATTAAGGCATTAGAGGTGTTTGTGGAAGTAACATTTTCCCCTGCACTTCAGGTGATATAAGACCTGCAAGTCTCCCAATAGCCAATAACTATTGTTGCAGTGGCAACGAGAGCATGCCACACTCCAAAACCCGGCCTATTGGTGACATTAGAGATCAAGGCAACCATGGACCACAAAGAGGTAAATATGGTTGTGTGTGTTGTTGACATTTGAAACTGAAGTATAAGAAACGAAAACACAGTGCTATAAGAACCGAAGAAATTGGAAGTAAATCAGCTCCCATCTTCTCTGCACTAATTTGTAATGAAACACAGATGTGGTGGAGATCCTGACTGATAAGTCATTCTTCCCCCTTACCCTGCCCTTTCTTTTTGTTAGGTTGGCATATGAAGTGAAGTATCTCTTTTCAGGCATAAATACTTCTGCTACATTGAGAAATTTTTTATGATCTTCACTTCTTGGTTTAGTGACTTTTTTTGTTTTTTTGTTTTTGTTGCAATTACACTGCTTTGAACTGAGACATAATAGGTAAGAAGTGCCTCCTTAAGAGGGCATTTTCTGTAAATTATATCCCAACTTAGCTTTTACATCTGAAGAAGTTCCTTTGCAGTTCTGAATTGATTGAATGCTGTGAGTAGTTCAGATGCTGGCATATTTTGATGACTTTGTGAAAATGAGTCTTAATGGTTTCTGTTGCCGATGGTCAGTTGCACTTATATATTAGCTTCAAAGTTGTGTTTTAAGATGCAATTTCTTTTTATTTTTTATTTTGTTAACCATCTTATGTTAGAGTGAGATAATTCTGGCCATTCTGTTTTCTTGATACTATTTTCCCCCTTGTTTAAATTCTTTCATTCATCTGAAGGTTAAACAATAAACATCTATAGGATGTGTGTTTGGTGGATCTTTTAAACTATATCATTTCATACTAATTTTTCTTTCTAATGTTAATTTCCTGTGCAGTACTGCCGGACTTTGCTCAAGTTTACAGCTTTATAGGCAGTGTCTTTGATCCAAATGTTACAGGACACTTGCAGAAGCTGAAGAAAATGGATCCCATCGATGTAGAAACTGTATGCTTTTTGATCTTTGCTGTTTTAAGAGCTGCATGTTTGCTCTCTAATTCTAGAAGCTAGCCACTTGAAAGGTTTAGGTTACTTTTACTTGAGGTAACTGATTGAAGTTGCAGATCACAAGAAAAAGTTCCTACCTTATAGATCTGTGTTGCTCTATTTTTTCTCTAGCATACTAAGATAACTGAATGAAAATTTTGTTATTCAAGAGAAAATTTTGCCATTGGAGTTAAGTTCTGTGTCAGCTTTTGTAACTCATGTATCTGCGTGGCTATTCTATTGGAGTTTAAAAAGAGAGAAAATATGAGCTTGTCTTATGAGTATTGATCACAAAGCAAGAAAAAGCCATAAAATTAAAGTACAGAAATTCAGTATCAAAATTCATTCACACATCAGAGTACTTGTACCTAAGTAATAATAAGCTCTGCATGAATGTCTTCATTAATAAATCTCTCTTTTGAAAGCAAATCTGCAGCTCTTGAGAAATTTAACCCGGAACATAATGAACTTAAAATGCATCTGTACACTCCTACACAAATATGTGCATTTTTTTTTGGGTAGATTGTTAAAATTTCTTTCTCAATTCTGTTTTTTAATGTTTCATTTTTCTGTGTCACTTGTCCAGGTACTGTTGTTAATGAGAAACCTTTCTATCAATTTGACCAGCCCTGATTTTGAGGATCATGTAAGTCCTAGTTATTTTTTAGTACTTCACTATGGTTCTTGACAATTTTACAACCAAAGTATAGAAAATTCACTGATAATGGAGACATTCTGAGTTTTATTTTGTCCATTGAGGCACAGCTTGTGGTTCAAACTTTTTACCAGACTTTGTTTTCCATATCTAGTCCTTACTAGGGGGAAGGATTGGGGGAAAGAATGTACAGCTTGCCCTTTTTCATTATTGGCAGCAGTCGGGTTTCTGTTCAAGTTTTCTTCCCTGCTCTCCTTCCAATTTTAGCCAATTTGAACTGAGCTAGTGTTTCAAATGACCACTTTCATCTACATAGTCACTGTTTACACAAGATTGGTTCAAATTAAAAGAGAAACCAGTCTTGACTCAAAAACCCCCATGGTACCCTGGGGTGGGAGGAAGATAGAGGGCCCAGTGTAATGAGGTTGTGGTTTTAATCAATCTATTTGACATTTGGCACTTAACTTTCTGCAAAATGCTGTTGCAGAGGAGACTGCTTTCATCCTGTGAGATTGAGTTGGGGAAGGAGGATGGAAATGGCATGACTAATAACATCCTTGATGCATGTGTAGATGCTTCTCAGTTTGTAACTTAATCCGGAAAAAAGGAGTTGCTGCTCAGTTGGGTAAGTCACGGATGCCTCTTGGATGTTTTATTTTGTTTGCTAGACTTTGTTTCTGTACTTGACCAGCACTATTTCTGCCTATTTATGATTCATGAAGTTATTTGGATTTGTCAATGACAGGAATTCGTGATATTGCGTGGTGGTTGGATTATCCCGTAGCAACATCCATATTTCCTGGATGTAAGTATTACATTTTTGTTTTGATAATTTCATCTGTGCAGTTCAAGATATATGTAAATACTAACAAAACAAAATAAGTGGAAAGAGAGAGAGAGAGAGACAGAGTTGTAATGCGGGAATGTAAATGATGAAATGTAAATTGATTTTGTGTTATTTTGAATATGTGGTACAATTTTAACTGAGCCCACTGTAGTATTTGTTGTCTCGATATAATCTACTTTGGTTTTCTATATGAGGGTTTTTCTGCGAGGGGATCGCAGATCATTTTAGGTATTTCTCCCGTCCCCCCCCCTCCCCCCCCCCCAAGCACCCTCTCCTCTCCTCTCCTCCTCCTCCTTAAAGTAGGTTGGATACTATTACCATTGTACTTCATTAGTTAATCAAATATTTTATTATGACTAAATATAAAAATTAAAGGGAATAATTTGAACATAAACAAGTTACTATAATATTTTATTAATTATCGAGATTAGAAGTATGTCTTGTGTTAGTAGAATTTACATTTTTTAAATGAAAAAAGTTGGATAAAGAGTTGGGGGAAAAATATATTTGTTTTAAACAGTAAATATTAATTTTTGAATAAATTAAAATAAAAATATAGATATTCAATTAGACGGAGAGAGCAGTTTATTTGTCCTTCGTTTTTTTTATTAAAAAAGGACAACGATTATTCGTCCCTTGATGTTCACAAAATAATAATAATAACTACCTATATGAAGAGCTACTGGCGCCCCGCCCCCATAAAATAAAAAGATATTCCCCAATCCCAGACTATTTGTGGTTCGATATTTTTATCAAGTTATCCTGCCTGTTTGGTTCCTGAAATTATTTCAAAATATTTCTTAATTTTCATTTTGGTTTGTCTCAATATTTGTCCTCTTTTCATAGTATTTATTCGTTATTTTTTAACTTTACTTTCCCCACTATCTATTTAAAACACTAATCTTCAATACTGAATTTGAACTTAAAATATCAATCAATTATTTTTAAACTAATCAATTTTAAATAAAAATATTTTAGATATTTATTAAAATTTTTAATAAAATTTATTAATCCTAATTTTGTCTAAAATAAAATTATAATATATGTTTTGAAATAGAAAGGATAATTAAAAAAAGAAACGGGTAGACTGGTTGTTCAAAGACTCATTAACCTATACCGACCTACAATGATCCCGGAACTCTGATGAGGCCGCTATTTATGAAGCCAGCCGTTTATGGAAGAAGCATATTAGATTGCGCCTCTAACTACTTTAAATAATTTGGGTCCATATGGATGCTACATACTTGCAATGGGCCTGGAAGCTCATCCAAAGACCAAAAGCGCTAAAGTTCGCAGCAGTCTTGAGTGTTGAAAAAAGGAAGAACAGATGAAGATGCGATGCCAAGAGCGGAAAGGGTTCTGTTCTGCTTTTTCGAGGTCCCTAAGGTCAAAAGCTCAAGTCAGGAAGAACAACTAACATGTCGTGAAGTCTGTCGTTTCATTTTTCCTCTCGTTAAGGCACCGCTGATAATTTCTCGTATGAATTATTTTTGGATTAGCAGACAGTAACCAGCGGTTCATCAAAATGATCCTGGAAGGTGTGTTCAGTCTGCCACCGAGACATGGCTACCTGTTATATTCTTGGATTCATAAAACTATGAAAGAATCTTCAAATTGACACCTGATTTTATGATAATTCTATGCCAATCACTAAGGGGTTCATGATGCCAAGCTTTATAGTAGAGCTCGTTCAGGCTTTGGCTTTCCATCAGCGAACCTGTTGAATCTCTTTTGATGGTTTAACCCTTCAACGCCAGGGGGATCCAGAAAGATTGCTGGATATCAAGGCAGAGGATGGTACACAAAGACCAAAAAGCAGAGGAGACAGGTGTGTGTTAGCAGCATTTTTAAGAGAGTTCCAAACTTGGCATTCTAGAGGGTTGTCACGAGCTATGAGAATAGAAATGTCCCATAGTTTAAGAACAAAAAATACAGGGATATAAAGGCACATATGATTTCAAATAAGATATTACATTGTGATTCATAGTTTTAACATCCACAAAACGCAATACCTGTATATTATGCAATGTTTACAGTTAGAATAGAAGGCTAACTTGAGACAGAAATGAGAATTGCACAATCAAAGCTCCTTCCTTTTATGCCTTTGAAATGGTTAAAAGTTCCCTAAAAAAGGAGTATCTACAGCATATAGCATAATAATTTCACTGGAAAAACAGGCATTAAAGATTTCACCTGAATTTGCCGTTGTGAATTCTGGATAGGCAGTCTGTAGATGACTTGGGGGAAAAAGTTGGGTCTTCTCCAATTCCCAGTTAGAAGAAACCACATCCTTGTTAGGAAGACGGCATTGTTGCAGAAAACTAGTAGGTTGGTCTAGCAAAGAGTACTGAACCAAAGGATCACTAAATTCCTTTAACTTGGGGCAAGCAGTTTTCGTCGAAGGAGAAGCAGTTTTCCTGGAAGATTGGTAAACCAAGTTTGGGCAAGAATACCAACGTAATGTAGGGTAACAATGAATGGGTACTCGATCCAATAAAGTAGTGTGGAGTCTCATTTGAGCTTCCAGAGTATTGAACGGATAGGACATGGTTTTTTCAGGATTAAAAGCAGTGCAAAGATTATGCAGCGAAGAATGCCAAAACTGGGATTCCTGGTACACCGTCGAGGCTGTAACATTAAGAGATGGTGGGACTTCCAGACCCTGGCTAGAAGATCCTTTGACAGGATCAGCTATAACTAGAGCTCCTGGTTGTCTTGCAATCTCATCTCTGCCATTAGACGTCCATGTATCACCTGCTGTTGGTCCCCCACTTGCTGCAAACTTCAAATGGTCAGGTGCTATCAGATCATCAATGGTGATTAAACTGTCCGCATCAGGTAATTGGATCTCAACATTATAATCAGCAGCATCACCACAGCTGTTTAAAGAAACAAACTTTGAGAGTTCAGCGCTTGTTGGACAATCAATTGAAATCAGTCGGTCCTCAGGTGCTATAAGATCATCCATAGTAATTAAACTGTCCTCATCCGGTAAATTCTCAATGTCATAATAAGCACTATCATCATTGTCATGTAATGGCACAAACTTTGACCTATCAGAATTTGTTGGATAATCAATTGAAATCAAATTGTCCTTTTCTCGCGAAGGAATTTGAGCTTTGTAGCTGGCTGTTTGATCAGACTCAGCTGCAGCCCTGAGCTCCATGTCCCGCTCAAATTGAAGAATTTCTAGCATTTCGGACCACATATCATCAAAAGTACGTTCATTCTTTTCCATGTCATACAACTCAATTTGATCAGCAACAGCAGTAGTGGTAATGCATCGATGGTTGGTCCTGAAGGGATTATGTTCATTAAGAACTGAGCTGAAGAGGTTGTAGGCAATGGTGAATGGAAATCTGTAACTCTCTGAGACTTCATCTCTCATAATCCGGTTAAATGATCCTCTCTGGCCAGAGTAGAATCCTCTATTACTTAGCAACTCATTGAATTCCATTTCAGAAATTGGTTTGTCAGGCTGAGATTGATTCATTTGGAAATATTCTCTATTCGCATCACTTGGATATTTAAGCACGCTACCGAAATCCCCTGTTACAGGATAGGAAGTTTTGTCAAAGACTCCCACTTCACCTTCAGAAATTGCTTCAAGAGGTCGTGGCGCTGCCTTCTTCAAAAAGCAGAAAGCAGAACTCAGTCACATCATCACTAAACTAAAAACAGAACTCAAGTCACATCATCACTAAATTAAGTACCCATATAAGACTTCAACTCTCCTAGTTATGATTTAAGTTTCAACAGATCACGTGAGGCATTACTTTTTTCTTTGGCTGAATCATGTGAAGCAGCTCATTGCCTTCAATATGGCAGAAATTGCAAGAAATAGACTTAAGAAAGAACATGCTTACCTCAATAACAGTAGATGAGCAACCACTGGAGACCTCGAAAGAAGTAGCAATATCTTCCATTAGGATCATTCTCGATTGTTCTTCATTAAGTCCTTCTGAGATAGGACTCATATTTGCTTTCTTGGAGTCAAATTGTGTAGTCTCATTGTTTCTAGTGATGCTAGGTTCTGAAAAGTTAAAATCATGGCATGGTGGCTTGACAAAATAGACAGGACCCTCAGAGTTGTCCTCAGCCAAACTAGTTGTTTCCTTAATCTCATGTTGTTTGTCTTCAGCCAGACTATGCCTTTCTAATAGTGTTTCGTCCTGAATACCATAGTCCACCTTCTGTCTAGCAATTGTCTCGTTGGAAAGAGATTTTCCTTCGCACTTTGTTCTGCCAACCTGCAGAGTCATTGGAACTATTTTTAATAATGGAGATTCGCAGCAAATATAATCATATGGCATCATACAGAAAGACACTTTTCGCTGAAAAAAATAGCATAAACAATTTTTTCATGATCCAACAAAGGAATAATGGGAGCAACTAGTCTTTGACAAAGTTCCGTTTCCTGAATTGCCATTCAATGATTTTGACCAAGAATCAGAAATTCTTGAAGAACAAGTTGAAAATAATAAACAAACAAGTTTCAAAAAAATTGATCAGACCTGATAAGTGTGCGGAGGCCGATAGGGGTTCTCACTTTTACTAAGCTGGTAATAATCAGTTTTTTCTGTCTCTTGGATCCTATTTCCCATATCATTGGCTTTACATTGAGATGCTTCAAGTAAAGATCGAGTAAGATCATCATGTTTGCTGAAATCTGCATTATGATCCAAATGTTTCAGCAGGAAGAGATGTTAAAATTTTCTGAAAACAGGTAGACAGCCCTGCATCAAAAATTTTTACACACACGTCCTAAAGTCTCAAATCTTTACTCACTCTGATAATGTTTAATCACAATGTTTTAAGTTCAGCATCATCCACTACTGTTAAATGATAGAACAACGTTCCAGCCAATATAAACAATTCTTTCCTCTTTGATCTTTCTTAACATAGATGCAGTAACGTCAGAAGTTACAGTTTTGGCAAACCTAACTAATGAGTTTATGTTGCATCTTTGATAATTTTCACACTTTTGCGGTTGCAGTATCAATAGAAACTTATTTACTACATCTACTAAGGGAAGATGTTATTCTCCTCCTGAGACAATTTGTCATGGATAATCAATGCTCTTTGAATTAGTAAGGCCTGTTTTCCTCACTGACTGTGGCAGAGAAGATGCCTGCATCTTTACAACTGTGGAGAAGAAAAAGAAAAAGTCGTAACCTGAATGATAGTTTCCCTTATAGCTGCTCTCCCTGCTCCACCTCATTGAATGATAGTCTGGTCTTCCAACTGGCTCCCAAGTACTGCCACAGGAATCCAATGCTGTGAACACTCTACACATGCAGTTGCCAGAATTAGGCAAAAAGAGTACTCCTGGTCCCTTCCATGGTTCCAGTATACCTTTAGAACCGTCCTTGAATTCACTATTATGATATGGAAGGCAACAATAAGAAGAATTAGGCCAATATTTTAAATAATACAACCACCACAAGCCATCAGCTACTAGCCATTAGAGGATTTTACTCATCACGACTAAAACAGAAAAATTACTTTGCATACACAGGAACACGATACGTAGAAGGAAGGACCATGATCATCAAGATAAAGGAGTTGTCTTCACTGGCAGGATGCAGCAAACAGCCACATGAAATCTAAAGATGATGCATGACTACTACTGTAATCTCAAGGACCAAAAGACTTCTAACAATTTCCACTACGGCATAAATACATAACTCACTTTACAGTAAAATCTAAACCTAGCAACCAAAACCACAACTTACAGAAAGACTGATTGATCAAATCCTTTGGGGAGTTGTTTACAAATATCCAATTCAGCGCATGATAACAGAAATTCTCTAGTATATGCTGTCTTTGATGGTCTGTTACCTCTGAAAACAAGATAATCAGAAAATTCCTCAGAGTGGTAAAGAATATATAAAACGAAAATATCTAGTCTTACAGTTAAAACTAAACCGTACTAAAAAAAGAACAGTTAAAACTAAACCATGCCTTACCGAAAAAGTGATGGATCAAATCCTATTGGAACTTGTTTGCAATCATCCAATTTAACCGATGATAAAAGAAATTCTCTTGTATATTCAGTCTTTGATCGTCTACAACATTTACAAACAACATAACTAGAAAAATTATTAGACGATCTCTTCATCACTATAAGCTTTAGGACAGACAACAAAACAAACTTACAGCCTCCCATGGAAACAAGCACTAAACAAAATAAGTAAAAAGGAATTAAGCTACATTACCTAGATCACTAGTTTGATCTATATCATTTTACTTGGAAAAAAAACTAAAAATGCAAATCATTAGTGTTACCTGCGAACCTCCTCCTTTGAATTTCCTTCCAACTCCAACGGCTGCGCTAAAACTCGGTCCTGGTTTTCTACACTCATTATCAGAAAGTAGCAGAGCGCGGTTGTCACAAATCTATACCTGCTTCAGAATGACATAAAACCGTCATCAGCTATCAAACTGCGTGAATATCTCGTCTGGAAGCCCTGGCATTTACAGTTCAGTATCAAATTTACCTCCTGTGCTAGGACGAAACAGGAAAAAAATTGACGAATGCTGTCTGGAGATGAATCAAAATCTATATCCTCTCTATTCCCACACAAATGCAGCCAGTAAACACCACAACGGTGAACAATGGAACAAGGATTATACTTTTGTTGATATGACTTTCATTCTGCAGCTTTTGCTACAAATGGAAAGAAGAAAGTGACTTACGATAGACTTGTGAAAAGGAAATAGAGAGGCAGAGGCAAGGGAGAGGACCATCTTCACTGGAGAGCGAGCAGAAAGGCCAGTTGATTTTCTGACATTAACATATTTATATAGCTATCTCTTGTTTTCTTTTTTTAATGGGTATACATATTTGCTTTTTTCCTTCTTTGGGTAATGGGGATACATAATAAAATGTGCTGATCAGTAACCGAAATTAATCCAACTTCAAAACAATCAATATTCTTGGTGCTTCTGTTTTTCTACATGTGACTGTTCTTTCCTTCTACAATTGTGACTTGGTGGCGAAAGGGGGACAAAAACATAAGGGCGGGCTTTGATTGGTTTTATAATAATTTTTTTATTTTGAATTTTTTTATAATTCTCGATATAACTTAATTAAAAAATAATTACGTCTCACCCTAAAACTATTGTTGATAGAGTAGAGTAGATGAGTAACCATAGACCGTTACAAGTATGGCAAGTAATATTCATGAAATTTGAGAGAAACAAATAGACATTGCATTTCGATGGCTTGAATTGTACCCATAAAGGCATACTAAGCGGGTGAATTTTGGTTTTCAACTCACGCATGTCTATTTTTTTCATAGAGAAGAAACATATGTATACATATGTTCACTGTTGTATGTGTGTGTCTATTGCTGGATGTATAGATATGTTTGCTTGGGCATGAAGGAAGATATGCATTTGGCTTGATTGGAAAAAGGACGTAAATATGTAATAGCATTTGCCATATCACTCAACCATGAACCGTGTATGTATTAATTTTAAAAAAAGAATTATGAACATATGGTACCGTGACATGGCAAATGCTCATGCGGAGCACAATTCCTATGGGAACTGACA
This sequence comes from Rauvolfia tetraphylla, assembly GCA_030512225.1. Lineage (NCBI taxonomy): Eukaryota > Viridiplantae > Streptophyta > Magnoliopsida > Gentianales > Apocynaceae > Rauvolfia > Rauvolfia tetraphylla. Next base: position 7,891,802 of record JAJQKT010000049.1, on the reverse strand, counting down.
CTTCTAGTGGGCTCAGCCAAGTGGGGCAATGGCGAGAGTGTGTTTCTAAATACGCTAACAAATAATTTGATAGAGTTTGATTTTAAAATTTTTATTTTAAATTTTATAAAATTTAAATTATTTGTAAGAAAAGACTTAGTTCTATATTTAAAATTTTAATGATTTATTTAGATTAAGCATCTTCCAATTAAACACACAATTGAGTCACATTCCTCTTCTTACAAAAAATTTATTTTTATAGAATCTAAAATAAACACAATCCAAATACATCCTGAGTTTGGTTTTGTTGTCAACATTCAATCACTTGAAATTAGTATAAATACCATCAAATTAAGGGTGATATTGGATGATATTAGGCCAAGATTTTTTCTTGAATTTTCTTAAAAATAAATTATTTACAATAAAGTGAATGAGGGTTAAAATAAAAATTTACATTAAAATTGAGAGTGGAGCCCAATATAAGTACATCCTATTTTAGAATCTTGTAATTCCAGATATTTGCAAGTACTCTACTATCACTTGCAGTAAAAGGAGGGAAGTAAAGTTGCTTAGGCATTAGCTAATAATTGCAAATCAGAGTTTTTTTTTTTCTCTGCTAGTTCTGTTTGTGAAACTTTTATTTATTATTTCATGAATCTATTGTTATTTTGCATCTTCATTTACTATGTATTAAATACGAATTTTGTGATACCTTCTTTTATTTTCCATTAATATTATCCGATTCACTTGATACAGAAACCCTAGAACTGTTGCAATCCAATTTCAAAAGCTAAATACTCATGCTCATATTTCATAAAGATATAAATAAATAAAAAATAAATGAAAAACCTCAGAAAAATGAAATTATAAAACTAATTATTCTTTTAAAATTTTCAGGATTCTCACAATTTTGAAATTTAATTGATTTACATTTCTGTATGGTCAGCCATAAGTTAAAAAAAATTTAAAAATATAAAAAACATTTCAGAATAAACTTGTAATCCGACCAAGCCTCGTGTTTCTGGATGGGCCAAGGATAGGCCCAATATTTTACGGCGAGGTATACAGGCAGTTTTCCGTAAAGGGTATTAGGCCTAGCCCTACACGCTGTTTCTAACATATAAGTACGGCTTTACCAATTAGCAGCAAAGCCCATCCAAAACCCCCGAAACCCTAAAATAAAAGCATCCGCTGTTTAGGGTTTCATAATTCTGTTTGCTGCTGTATCGACGGAGGCTTCTCCCAACACTCGCTGTTCTCATACTCTCCTTTCTCCCTTTCTAGTCCATCAACAGCCATGGTAATGTTCTTCCTTTTCTGCACATGGAATTAGTCATGGTGTTCTCATATGTCTAACTGATTAAAATGTTGATTTTCTTCCTCAGATTATTCCGGAAAAAAACAGGAGAGAGATCTCCAAATACCTCTTCCAAGGTCAGTGACAATCAGTCATCTTCACCTTCGGAGGAAATGTTCTTTGTGCTTTTGCGATTATAAATGTTGATTAAAAATTTTGGGATTGCAGAGGGAGTCTGCTACGCCAAGAAGGACTTCAACTTAGCCAAGCATCCGGAGATCGATGTGCCGAACTTGCAGGTGATTAAGTTGATGCAGAGCTTCAAGTCGAAGGAGTACGTGCGCGAGACCTTCGCATGGATGCACTATTACTGGTATCTCACCAATGACGGCATCGAGTTCCTAAGGACATACCTTAACCTCCCGTCTGAGATCGTCCCCGCCACTCTAAAGAAGTCTGCTAAGCCCCTAGGCCGTCCCATGGGTGGCCCTCCTGGCGACCGCCCTCGGTAATTACCATCTATTCCTTTGCTATATTTAGTTGTCCGAGGATTAGATTAGTATATGATTTTTATTGTTTTGATGTGTTGGAAATACAGTGGACCTCCAAGGTTTGATGGCGATAGGCCTAGGTTTGGAGACAGGGATGGTTACCGCGGGGGCCCAAGAGGACCCCCTGGTGAGTTTGGAGGGGAGAAGGGTGGAGCTCCAGCTGATTTCCAGCCTGCTTTCAGGGTTAGTTCATCACTTGTTTTCCTAGTTTATTAATTTCAGTGCAAACAATGATCTATTTATCGCTTTTGTTTGCATTTTAGCTACTAATATTATGGTTAGGGATGCAAAGTAGCCTATGTCAATAGCGGATGCTTGTAGAAACACCTAACTAAGTATCTAACTTCTTTTGTACTATTCCTGTAACCTGCAAATGGAGTACTTTGTTGATTGACTCTTCCCAGTGGGTAAATGGCTTGTCCTCAGTAATGTTTCCTTTCATTTTTTTGCTTTCCTGCAGTCCTTTTCCACCTTTCCTGCAGTAGTATAGTGAGTTGTTGTTATACTCCTTATTGTTGTATGTGAGGTGATATTTAGTACACTATACATGTTTCTACTTCACTTACGTATAGTCTGTTCGCTTTTTATTTCAATTGAGAATGTTTGAGGCCAGTTACCGAAGTGTAATCTTGAAGCAACATAACAAAACGTCTAGGATGTAATGTGTCTCTCTGCCCAAACTCTTCTTCTGATACTCTTTTTAACCGTCCTGCATTTGGTTCTTGAAAATGAACTTTGTTATTTAGGACGAAATGAATGGCAGATAAGATTTTCCCCCCCTCATTGTTTGTTGTCTTTTCATTTTCTTTCATTTGACTAGGATTGTTGTTTCAGTAGGACTGTTCAGCAGTTTGCTCATTCAGCCTGCTTCTCTTCAACTTGCTAAAACTTGTTTGGCTGGTGCCAGCTCTATGCATTGCTCATTTATCAAGCTGCTAACTCCTACTTTCATATGGCTCTGCAGGGGTCTGGTGGAAGGCCTGGTTTTGGACGTGGTTCCGGAGGTTTTGGAGCTGCACCGCCAAGTTCCAGCTTCTCTTGAACTCTTGCCCAATTTTTATATAGTTTTTTTTTTTGCAAGTTAGGGATTGAAGCATCACCAAAATGTTATCTTGTTTGGGATACGGGGTTGAACTATGTCTTTCTACAGTTTTGGTAGTTCTGGATCTTCATACTAGTAATATTTGAGCGTTTGTGGCATCTGGCAAGTACTTCCATCTCGTCTCTACTATGTTGCTTTAACTGATATTTTCCATCAAATCAGAGTCCAATTTATGGCTTTCTAATCTGTGGCCTGGAGTTCTCATTTTGCTGCCCATTTGAGTATAAGGTGTTTAGTTCATACGTGTCTCTGAAACATGAATTTTTGTTGATGAAATAGCATTAATCTTATTGCTAACCTACATATTTGGTGAAGAGAATGTGTAGCGGTACAGCTTATTTTTTGGACTAGAATTTTGTTTTGCGGTAGAGGTTAATCCATTTCTTTAAGGTGGAAAGCGCCGATAGATGAATTGCTGCTAGATTCCATTTCCCGTTTGGGTAAAGTAGAATAAAGTTGATGCTCGCTTCAATTTCCTCGTCACTTTGTTTTCTATTGTCTGGGCGTATGTTGATTATGTATGTTATCCAAGATACCACTGCCTTTACCATGGCGGCACGGGATTGCCACCTTTCTTTATTACTGTTTTTTTACTAATTAAAGAATCACATTACTGTGGTGCTGAAAATCCTGATTATTATAGTGCTACGTCTTGTTTTTTAACTTATATATACAAGATTTTTGAGGGAGATTAAAGTATATGTTTTTAATACATTTTAAGGAGTATTTATTAGATATTTTATGATTTTACTTAATTATTTCTTTTTCACCATTTTTCTCATCTCTATCTTGGTTTAAAAACCTATTTTTATTCATAAATTTAAGAAATTTATATCCTTGCCGGAAAAGATAATTCTGCATGAGTAGGTGTGGGATTGCGTTGGTCTCTGTGTAACAGAATTGAAAATGAAGTTCTTTGTGTAGGTTACTACCACTTTGACGCGAGTTGTTTAGGCTACTACCTACGTGACGTGAACATGGTTCATTTATCAGGGAGCAAGAAACCTAGAACCTCATGGTGTATCCTTAGCTCCCCGTCTCCATTCGGGCCTACAATCGACGAAATGATAGTATGTATGTTGTTTAAATTCTTTATTTATATTTAGAAGGATAGATTAGATAGTGTTTTGTTTTGAGATTTTTTTTTTAAATTGAGAGAAAGAAATTTTTATAAAGAAAAAAGAAAAAATTTTTTATGAAGAAAAAAGTAAAATTTAAGGTGAAAATTTTGTATTAGATTTCGTAAAAATTCAAATACACTTTTAATAAAAAGAAATGTTTTTTAAAATTTTTAATTAATTAAAAATTAAATAAAATTGAGATAATTATAAATTCTATTGAGTTTTCTTTACACAATCGAATAGTTCTATATATATATATATATATATATATATATATATATATATATATATATATATATATATATATATTTTATGACTTTATTGACTTGAGGAAAAAAGAAGTGACTCTATTAAATAAATATTAAATAAATAAAATTTGAATAGATGTTGGTTGATGTATATAGTGTTATGGGAATCAGGATACCAAGGTAAACCCATGGAAATACCCCTTTATCAAAGAAAAATAGACACTACGTAACTTTATTGCATTGGAATCCACTCTGACTATCCTATGGATCTCCCCCATTCGGTGAATTATTTCAGACAGGGGTTAATATTTGTTCGATTCTGTTGGTAATAAATTAATAGAAAAATTATGTTCCCAAAATCTTTCTTTAAATATATACTTATCTAGATATAGAAGATTTGAAATACAAAATCTAAGACTAAATCTTTTTTTTTTTTGTTGTCTTGGATCCACAATTAATACTACGGATACTTGGGATTGGTATATTCTTTTAGAGAAACTTTATGGTGATAGTTGTATAACTAGTCAGCATCCCATAAGTTATACTCTATCAAATCACATGAATCCACGTATATTGTAAGTCTTACTATTATCACTTACTTATTTATCAATATAAAGACCCATAGTACACGTAGATTCATGTGATTGGATAGAGTATAACTTATGAAATGCTGACTAGTTATACAACTACCACCATAAAATTTTTTATTCTTTTATATCCTGCAGTTTCCTGAATCAAGCCAAGTCACACAATTCTTTCTATCCATTCTGTATATTGTCCTTTTCTTTTCAATTGAAATGGAATATTACTATCGAAATTATATTGTACATCCAGAATAGTCCTAAGAAGACATGATCATATTTTTTTGTGCAACGGCCTAGAGTGCACTCCTTGCTTGTCGGGAGATAATCCAAAGGAAGAATTCATATTAACTTTCGCATAATACAAAGAGTGAGATTGAATAATATTTTGTTTTGAAATTTTTTGTAAGAATTTTTTATGGAAAAAAACTTAAATAAAAAATTTATATTAAATTTCATAGAAAAACTCAATCTAAATATACCTAAAATAGATATTGTTGTGACTAACATCACGTATCCAGACTCAAACAATCAAGAACCATCCGTAATCGCACAGCCTTTCATCTTAGACTTCGAACGACACCGTATGCCTAATCAGATGGAGTTAAAAGTCATCCGGTGCAAGGTTTTTCCATACAGAATAGATCCTGTAGGATTTGAATAAAATTTGAATAATATTTAATAATATTTAAATTTAAAAAATTTTATTATAAAATTTATAAAATTATTTGTAAAAAAAAACCTCTAAATACATCCTAATGAGTCTAATCTGACATTCAAAGTGCAGTCCTTGAATGATTGCCTCATCACATTGAGTTACCATGCTGCTAGCCTGCTACTTCACATGTCCGTCTCTATTCTCTTTAGTGGTAGTAAACTCCCCCGGCTCAAAAAGACTTAATTCTTTGAAAGATCCCACAGAAAACGATAAGAATCTTTAGATTAAAGTGGCGCAAATCAAATGCAAGTTTCTGAGGACGCAGAAGAAGAGCTTATATTAACTTCTGAAGGAACACAAAATGGACATTGTCATGACTCAACACAACGTATCCGGACTCTAAACAACAAAAAGAAAGTACACTCCAAAGTTGGATCTTCACCTCACAAATCCTATTACGTTCTAAACAATCATTCTTGGAATAGCTTTTACCCACAGAAGTCTACTCTCCAATATGTGCTTCTAGTCAACTTCCTCCATCTTGCTCTCCTCGTTTCCATCCTCCTCCAATGCGGGCATGTCAGCATCATCACCGGCATCTTCATCCTCATCAATGCTCAGCCCTAACTTCAACATCCGGTGGATTCTTGCTGCAAAGGTATTGGGATCATCCAAGCTGAACCCAGACGTCAACAGAGCGGTCTCGAAGAGTAACAGAACAAGATCTTTGACTGATTTGTCGTTCTTGTCAGCCTCGGCCCTTTTCCTCAACTCTTCCATGATTCCATTGTCAGGGTTGATCTCCATGGTCTTCTTACTTGACATGTAGGAGCTCATACTGCTGTCCCTTAGAGCCTGAGCTTTCATGATTCTTTCCATGTTTGCAGTCCAACCATACTCGCCAGTCACCAAACAGCATGGAGAGTCTACAATCCTGTCAGAGACTACCACCTTCTCAACTTTGTCGCCGAGAATGTCCTTGATGACCTTGCAAAGGCTCTCGAAGGACTTCTTTTTCTCTTCCTTTTTCTTCTTCTCTTCCTCACTCTCATCATCTAGTTTCAGGCACTCCTTGGTAGCAGAAACCAGCTTCTTACCGTCATACTCTTTCAGTTGACCCACAGCATACTCGTCAATGGCGTCAACCATAAAAAGCACTTCATAACCCTTCTTCTTGAGCCGCTCAAGGAATGGAGAGTTCTCAACGGCCTTCTTGCTTTCACCAGTTATATAGTAGATATCTTTCTGGCCCTCCTTCATCCTGGTCACATAATCCTTGAGGCTGGTCATCTCATCGCCACTCTTGGTTGAGTGATAGCGGAGCAATTCGGCCAATTTTGCTCTGTTCTGACCATCCTCATGAATACCCAACTTTATGTTCTTTGAAAAAGCATCATAGAACTTATTGTAGTCTTCCTTGTTCTCTGCAATCTCAGTAAACATCTCGATACATTTCTTGACAAGGTTTTTCCTGATCACCTTGAGAATCTTGTTCTGTTGCAACATCTCTCGAGATATGTTAAGGGGTAAGTCATCGGAGTCAACGACACCTTTGACGAAGCTGAGGTATTCAGGAATCAGTTCCTCGCAGTTATCCATAATGAACACTCTTCTGACATACAACTTGATATTGTTCATCTTCTTGCGAGTATCAAAGAGGTCAAACGGAGCCCTCTTCGGGACAAAGAGGATTGCCTTGAACTCAAGTTGACCCTCAACAGAGAAGTGTTTGACTGCAAGATGATCCTCCCAGTCATTGGTCAGGCTCTTGTAGAAAGAGGCATATTCCTCCTTGGTAATCTCTTCAGGCTTCCGCAACCATATCGGTTTCTGTTTGTTAATGAGCTGCCACTCATGAGATATCTCCTTAATCTTCTTCTTCTTACCCTTCTCCTTATTCTTATCCTCGTCAACCTCCTCAATCTCACCTTCCTCTTCCTTCTTAGGCTCATCGTCTTCATCGTCACTGATTTCTTTTTCAGTTGTCTTCTCAGTCCAGAGGTAAATTGGATAGCTAATGAACTCAGAGTGCTTCTTCACAAGGTCCTTAATCCTCCTCTCTTCCAAGTATTCCAACTGCAAAAAAGAGAAGCATGACGGTGAATCAGATGATCTTTCACTCCGCTGTTCAGGTTCATAAACTATCGTAGTCAGTGCAAAAGCAGTCCTATCTTGCAAACAAACTGGTATTCTTTATGGTCTATAAAATAAAAATTAAAAAGCCCACTAATTTCTCTTTTTCTTGTTTTTGCTACTCATCAACCATATCATCTTTATCCTGCATAATCAAGGTAGCATTCTCAGCCAAAAAATTTAAATAAACTACAGAGAGCATGAAACACAAAAAATTACCTGATCCTCCTTCAGGAAGAGGGTAATCTTGGTTCCCCTGCCCAATTGCTCACCATTGACGTCCCTTGTAACAGTGAATGAGCCACCTGCTTGTGATTCCCAGATGTATTGCTCATCATCGTTATGCTTCGTTGTCACGACCATTTTCTCTGCCACAAGGTAAGCTGAGTAAAAGCCCACACCAAATTGGCCAATCATGCTCACATCAGCCCCAGCCTGCAGTGCCTCCATGAACTCTTTCGTACCGGACCTTGCGATTGTACCCAGATTGTTCACCAAATCTGATCAGGGACATAAATTACTGGTAAACATCAGCAGACAGGACAGTAAAATTTATACGCTAAAATATACTGCTAACTTTTGATGATTCAAATCATTTTTTTGTTTGCTAAACTCCTATTCGCATGACCCCTATGAGGCAAATTCATGTAATGTATCCTACGCATACATCATTCACATTAGCCTCATCGCGGATGCAATGACAAAAGACGTTGATTTAAGTAATGAACCGCAAGACAAATCCATCAACAAACAAGAAAATTAACGTAAATGTGGATCAAATGGATCAGAACTCTTTAAAGAGTTTGCCAGAAAGAAAGGAGAAGGCTTTCAAAACTTTGCCGTATATAGCTAAAAGAGGAAAGAATTCCATTAAAAGTTACCTGCTTTGGTCATGCCAATGCCACTGTCAATAATGGACAGAGTTTTGTTGGCCTTGTCAGGAACAAGGCGTATGAAGAGCTCGGGCTGGGCATCCAGTTTGCTCTTGTCGGTCAAGCTCTCGAACCGAATTTTATCCAACGCATCGGAGGCATTGCTGATCAATTCCCGAAGGAAAATCTCCTTATTACTGTAGAAAGTGTTGATGATCAAACTCAGAAGCTGGTTGATCTCAGCCTGGAAGGCGAAGGTCTCGGCATCAGCCATCTGCACATCCGCCATAGCTCACCGGTAAAAACACAAGGAGAACTGAGAGTAATTGACGAAGTAAAGAGGCTTTGGCTAGAGCGAAGAAAGAGAGCACTGCGCTTCGAATCCAATTGTGGTGGGAAGATGAAATCGAAAGGGGTTTATATATTGGGAGTCGTTTGGTGTAAGAGTTATTCTAGGACGTTCCATTGTTGAGTTATGCTTTGAGTTTGTGAATCAGTTGAAGAGGCGCGAGCGTTGGGTTTCTGGAGTCTTCTACTCCCGTCTCGAATTTTTTTTATTTGCAGATTTTTTTTCTTTTTCTTTTCCCTCTTTAGAGGAAAAAGAGAACGGCCTATATCTTAGACGGCGTCAATAGATTTGAGACGGCATCGCCTCTCGTCAAATCTGGAATGTTCGTCCTTTCGTCAATAACGTCTACACGCGCTGGACGCGTGAGTTTGAAGTGTAGTTGGAGGGAAATTCGTGCTAATGAACTGATGCGTTGGGTGTCAATCGAATTTACTGCATTGAGTTTTGTTAAATTTGAGTTCAGCTTAATTGATATTGGGTCAAAAAAATATGAGTCAGGCTCAAATTAATTTTAATTTGATTTTTAAATATTTTTATATAATAATAATATTTTTTAATAATATAATAATATTATTATTATATAAGGCTCAAATTAATTTTAATTTAATTTTTAATTATTTTTATATAATAATAATATTTTTAAATAATATAATAATAATATTATTATATAAAAATATTTTTTGTGGATCGAAATGAAATCAGATTGAGCTTATTTCAACTCAAATTCGACCCAAAATACTATTTGAATTGAAAAAAATCAACCCTACCTCGCTTTTTAGCAGGTCGAACGAGCTGGGTTAAGATTAATTCGACCTAATTAACAGTCGTACTCATGCAATAAAAAATTTATATTAATTTTATAATAAAATTTAATTTAAATACATTCTAATACTTTTGTGTAAGGGCAGTTCGAGCCTTTTACATAGCTCGTTTTTTATTGGAAGGTTTAAATTCTTATTTGGTTATATTAAAAATAAATTATTTATTAAAAAATAATATTTAAAATAAAAAATAAAAATAATTTTTAATTTAAAAATTAATTCAAATATACCCTAAGATGCCCGACTGTTCCTAAACTTTTTTAAAATTTTAATTTCTACCTTCTAATAACAAAATGCCTAGCCGTCCCTTAATTTCTAATTATCAAAACGTCCCAATAACTCGGAAGCATCTCATGTGATTTACTCGTGACTAGATAAACATAATATTCATTCAAATACTTTATTTTATGTGTTGGTTATTTATGTATTATATATATTGCATCATCTTAAAATATTGTTTTAGCGATTTTTTAAACGTATAAACAAATATAGAAAAAAAAATCTAAATTTTGCCATTTGATGCTTTAAGAAGGATGATAATTGGTTCTCATACGATTGGAATAATTCATTTCATATTTTCTAGAAGATATCTATAGGTCCATGAGGCTTTGTGCTAGTGGCAATACTTGAGTTTATAATTGAGGGTTTAATCCCTATTCAACATAGTATTTGTTTATCCTTTTATAGATATGTTTTTTTATATTTTATAAGAGCATTTTTTACCCATCACACCCCATGAAGATACAAAGGAACAATTGGAAAATATTAACGTTTTCAACTCCTTTTTATTAAGTTAGGGATGTTAAATAGTTTAAGAAGTTAGTGAAAGACAATGAAATATTAACTTGTGTAATTAGTCTAAAAAAACTCGTACTTCTCACAATGTACTATAATATTTTATTAAAATATTAAATTAAAAATATTTACTTTTAAGTTAAGGTACAAATAAGTTTTATTATTGAAATTGATTCTCACTCATAAATATTCTCCTCCTTAAACTTTAGTTTTCTCTTTCCTTTTTCCTTTTTAGGATTCGTTATGGCCATGTTCTTTCTTAATAATAGCGTACCTGTATTTTAACATTCTTTCTAGCAAATTATCTGAGTCTTCTTGCAAACTTCACTGTCTAGATGAAGCATATCTCAGCTATGTGTGGTGGCGGGCGTAGGTTTGGATTTGGAAGGGGTGCACTTTTCAGAAACTACCAACCCAGGGGGACTATAATTTGCAATTATTTTTTCTTTTTTCAAAACAAGGAAACCTTCTTTTTTTTTTTTTTTGTTATTTTTTCCCTAATCAAATCATATTTTCCATGTTCGTCTTACAAAAAACATTTCGCCACATCCAGATGAAAATACATATACTCTTGCTTGTTTCTTCATCTTATTTTGGAAAATTATTATTTTTTGAAGAAATGGGATCTTATATATACTAAACAAATATCAGTACAAAAAAAAAATCCTCATATGGAATAGTTTATATTTTTTTGAATAATTAGTAAAAAAGTTTCATAACCATTTTTGTCTTAAATATATAATTTAACTTTAATTTTTATCATAAATATATATATTTTTAAAGAATATAATCTTTATCATTAATTTTACAGCAAGTTAGCTCAAATTCACATGTGTTGTATATACAAGTTTAATTTAAAATATAAATTTATTATATATTATTTATTTTTATAAAAATACATCCATATAAATATCATATGCAGTTTATAATCATACTTTAACTCTAAATTTAATCATAAATTATCTAATCTTTTATTATGACATATTTAAAAAAAATGCATGTAGTCTTCATTTTCAAATATTTTTGTGGGTATTGTACAAAATATGAAGAATTTATATTTTTAAATTAAACTCATTCTGCTGTACATATAAATTTCAATTAAAATTTATTGTAAAATTGATGGTAATTAATATTTTTTAAAAAATAATTTTGAAATTTAAATTTAAATATTAACATTAAAAATATTTTTTAAAATAAAAAAATAATTATGAGGTTCTTTTTAGAGAGTGTGTGAAACTCGAACGGCCAGTTGACCAACTCGAGTCGAAGACGAGTCCAGTGCAACATTCCATTTCTGTGGCGGCGCAGCCATAGTCTCTACCTACAGCCACCGTATCACTTGATTCGCGGAGGTCTCGTAGGAGATGAGAAGTCGTCCAAATGGCAAGTGTATCGGCGACGAGAAGATCTAACAGGAAATTGAATTCGAATTCCAAGCCTCAACAAGCCTCTATGTCGCCTTCCGCATCGTCATTTCGTCCGAATTACAGAAAAATGATTTTGTTATCTTCCGTTACTTTGATCGGTATTCTAACAATTTTTTTCAGCATTTCTTCGATTTCCGGGAACGCGTTGGTAACCAGAGTTCAACCCAGTAATGTTTATACAGTTGAAGTGATCAATGAGTTTCCTCACGACCCCGCGGCCTTTACTCAGGTTCATATTTCAACGATTTCTTCACATTCAATTGGACTTCCTTTAGTTTCAATAACATATTACCTTCGTATTCTTTGTTAGATGTTTGTTAAAAGTCATGTTTCTGTTTGTGGACATTTTCTTAGCATTTGTTTCAATTTTCAGGTTTATGCTTAATGTTCACAGTCTGCATGTAATTTGAACTGTTAGTTAATGATGGGAGAAAAGACTTTTTATGAATTATTCTGGAAGAGACTAATATATGCGGTTGTCTTAGGAGCAGCATGATTTTATTGCTATTTTTCTTGGTATAAGAACACTTACAACGTGCAGGAGCCAAAGTACTGCTAGATTTCTATGTATAAGTAGTTAAAGTGTCTCAGGAATTACTTATTGGTAATAGCGGCTTCATGAATTAGAATTTTTTTCTGTTCCTATGTCTCTGTGTTTCGTTGATTACATTAATGATCTAGGTCAAAATCAAGCGCATTTAGAATTAAATTACTAGAGTTCTCATGGTAGTTCGTGACGTGCCTTCGTTTCATGGAATTTTGCAGCAGTGTGCATCTGTCTTCAGAGATTAATACTCTTTTAATTGTATTCAGGGGCTTTTGTACGCAGAAAATGATACTCTTTTTGAATCGACTGGACTCAATGGGCGGGTGATCTTTGATTGGATTACTTTGTTTAAGTTTTTGAATAATGCTTATTTTGATAGTTAATCTCCCTTACAACTTGTGAATTGACATATGTCTGCTTTGGAATTCCAGTCATCTGTTCGTAAAGTTGCCCTTCAATATGGAAAGGTATTGAAATATGGAGTTACCCTTAAATCTTGGTTAAGATTCAAAATGTCTTTGTATTTTACTCAATTTTATTTCTGTATATATCTGTTTATTACGATTTTTCTGAATGAGATAGTTAAGGCAGAAATACCCATTTCTGCTGTTCTGACCGTAGCTGAGTGCAGTTTGGAAAACAGCTCAGGACCATTAGTCAGGTATTAAAATTTGATGTATTTCTGGTTTTCGCAGATCCAGGCAATTCAAAGAATGAACAGGTCTCTTTTTGGAGAAGGTTTAACTCTTCTTGGTGAAAGGTTTGTAAATAAGAGTAAATAAGGTTCTGATTATATCCCATATTATGTTAGAGTATTTTTTTTTTTTATTTATCTACAACTGGGAGATCTGGATGGTTTTCAAAACATCGATTTAATGGAATAAATTAATAAGAAATTACCCTGAGGGCTAACAGCTTTATAGATCTAATGGCCATCTTGCTTTGCTTTCTTCTTTGTGGAAATTCTTAGGGTTATCTTTGTGAAGTATACTCTTCTCTTTATCATGTTTTCGAAAAATTAATCCTGAAAGTTCAATTATAGTTTTGTAAAGAATTCTTGTATTTATTTTGTTCTTGTACGCTTTTTGTTTTCTTAGCAATTCTTTGTCCAAAATGTTTCCTAAGCTCTGATAGTAGTTTTATGTACTTTTTTGTAGGTAAGCTCTGATAGTAGTCTTATGTACTTTTTTGTAGGTTGTTTCAAGTAATTTGGTTGGAGAAAATTGGTTTCATTTATGACCGAAATGACTTGAGCAAAGTTTGTGCTTCACCTTTTAACGCATTCGGTTATTTTTCCACTCATACCATTACCTTTTTTTATCATCATATAAAGTGGACAAAGCATAAGTTTAGATTCTTCTCTGGAGTATATAAAAATTCAAGCTTTCACATGTTTCCATCTGATTGTATTTCTCAGATTGCTTAAACAATTCATTTTCTTTACGGGCAAGAAACTGGCAGAATCTAAGGCTGTTGCAATTTTGATGGGTTTCTGACATGTAGATAAAATGAATAATCTCAAGCATTTTCTTAAAAGGGGAAAAATGGAGTTAACAAAAAAAAAAAAACTGGAATTGTTAACCCGGGTACATACTTATGACTATCTGATGTTTATTGACAAAATGTCGGTGGAATCTGGTTGGGATTACCAGCTACATTCAGAATATCATTAGTTAAATAAGTCTTCTTTCTAGTTTCTGCCTGCAGCTGCCTGTCTATTTTTTCTTTTCGGAGAGTAGATAAGTTGCTTCAACCATAATTTTGTCTGTGGGACTTTAATACCCTTTTCCCTTTGAATAGACAAGTGTTTTTCAACCTTGTTTTTTTCTTGGAAGTGCAAATCCTTTTAGAGTGAGAACTTTCCTCCTCCAGATTTTCTTCTAAACAAGCTTAAGCCAAGATTTCTGATCTAAACCTCTTGAAAGTATATGCAAGTTTAAACATAAGAGAATTATTACATGTAGATATATATTCTTTTTCTACCGAGCAGAGATGGAACTCAATAAACATTAGTTTCTCAGCATGATCACTGTTAGGCTGTATTATAGTGTTCCTTCTTAAATCCATCTCAGTATAATCTATTTTCCTGCATAAAGAACAAAAGAATATGAAATGTGGTTCGTGCTTTGTGGAGTTGAAGCTTCTGGTGATTTTCACACTTAGAAGGATTTGTTGCAGTTTGAGCAGTTTACTCATGAAATGGAAGATGGTTGGGGGTTGGCAACTGATGGCAAAATTCTGTTTGGAAGTGATGGAACTTCAACATTGTACCAGATCGATACTCATACTTTAAAAGGTCTCAATCATATGAAGTTTCCCTTGATTTCCAGTCCTTAAATACTCTATTTTTGCATGTTCATCTCATTTCCGATCGTTGCATTATGTCTTAAATTTCTTTCTTACCAATGCTGCACACTAGTCGTTAGTACATGCATCATGTGATGCCATTGCCTTCCAATAATTATTTCAAGCTTGGGCATCTTTTCATTTGTTTGATCTGGTTGTCATCCTCAGCCTTTATTTTCTCTTTCAAATGATGCAGTCATCCGGAAGCACATTGTGAAGTACAAGGGTCATGAACTATACAATCTCAATGAATTGGAGTATATCAATGGTGAAGTCTGGGCAAATGTTTTTCAGGTATTACACTGACTTGATCTTGGTGATGTAGAGCGAGTATGTTGTTGTGGAGATTATGTTTTGCTAGGGATTTGTTGTTATATACTAGCAACTGTTGCTTGGACCTTCTTACTCGATTTAGACCAGCTGCCAACTGTTTATTGCTTGAGTTGATAGTTCATGCAATCGCACGAAGCCCCTGATTGGAAGCCCTTGAGTTTTGAGCAACCAAGATACCTTTGAGTTGCAATAGATCTTCTTTACGATTTCTTTATCATGCTGCTGGAAGCTTGTTGTGTGCAATGTTCATGGAAGGGATAGCTATGGTCATTTTTTGTGTTTCAATTCATTTAAGTGGCACATTCTCAACTTGATTGGTTATTATTTGGCATGGCAAACAGATGAAGTAAAATTCTTTCATCATTAACATCCTGTTAACGCTTCATCTTTTTTGCACCATGCAGACTGACTGCATTGCTAGGATCTCACCGAAAGATGGCACTGTGATTGCATGGATTCTCCTTCCAAAATTAAGGTTCTGTAATTACTATTTTCCATTTCCCTTTAAAATAAGATGCTCCGGCAATCGGAATGAAGGTTCTTTATGTATAGATATGTATCGAAGTTTAATAATTAGGTTTCATTTTTCCTTACAGGGAAGGATTGCTGGCTGCTGGGTTTGCTGTAAGCATTATACTTGTATACCAAATGTAATTGCTTTCTATTAGCTCAAAGTTGAGTTTTTCTTCTACCTTGCAGGAGATTGATGTTCTGAATGGGATAGCATGGGACAAAGAGGGCAGCCGTATTTTTGGTAATGCTTAGCCCTGTGATCTTTGCTTGAATCATGGTATTGTTTTTTGAGGGCATTGGAAGGGAGAAACTTCGCAACATTTGCAATTAGATTGCTACAGATACATAGATATTTATTGATCAGGAGAAATTTATGAAACTCAAATCACTGGACAAATGCAACAGGATTTCATGATTGCCCCAAAATAGTATGAAGGGCAACAGTTTGCATATTTGGCTAAGCTGGATTCGAAATAAATACTATGCTGTTCACATGTTGCATTAATCATGTTAGATGGATTTATAAGTTGCTTTTCATAATTATTGAAGTTCAACTATGTTTATGTTGTATGTATATCAATGTCCATCCTTGAAAAGAATCATGTGTTAGCTTGTGTTTCTGAATTTGTTTGCAGTGACGGGAAAACTATGGCCAAAACTATTTGAGATCAAGCTGCATCCAATGAAGACACCCTTCAATGGAGACATTAAGCAAATCTGCATGCCAGCACATTTCCAATTTGGCAGACCTTAGGGCATATGTACTGGTTTAAGTTATTTTTGCTTGCCCAGAAAGATTATCCTTGTAATCATTTTACGTATAGAAATGGTGGTCGATCTGGTTTCATAGGCAATTTTATTGCTCTGTGTACTAATATAGACATGTGCAAACAAAAGGATAGAGAAGCCATTGAGCGAAGCATATTCTTACCTTTCTGGCAAGATTGTATTGGTCTCTCTCTCTCTCTCTTTCTTCTTTTTTTTCCCTCCCCTTTCCTGCTTTTTTCAGGTAAATGCATTTGAATATGCAGTGAACAGGCAAGTGGAGGTATAGGCGAAGTGACATCATTCACGTAGAAAAGCATTTGGTGTATAATGAGTTTTTAATTAACGTATAATTGTATAGGCCTTTTGGTGTTTAATGTATTAAAAGAAAAAACTATTGTACTTGGAAAAAATAGTTAGCTTCATTGATCAATTACACCCCTTATAAAAATATAACAGGCAGTTCACAACCTGGATTTGTGTGTTCACGAGAAGGAAAAATTTTATGGTGGTAGCTGTGTAATTAGTTAGTATCCCATAAGTTATACTCTGTCCAATCACATGAAGTCACGTGTACTGTGGGTTCTTATATTGATGAATGAGTAATTGATAATGGTAGGACTTACAATACACGTAGCTTCATGTGTTTGGACAGAGTATAACTTATAGGATGCTGACTAGTTACACAGCTATCACCATAAAGTTTCTCCACGAGAAGGGAGTACTTGCGGTCTTCTCTTTTTGCATATAACGTAGAAAAGTTATCAGATTAGGAATAACCTTTTTTTTCCCTTGTTGGTGAATCTATTGAGAGGTCGATTATGAATCAAGAAGATTCTTCTTATGGTTCTTCTTATGGTGAGATTGGATTGAAACTTAATTAAAAAGTTTTTATTTTTTTACTTTTTTTATTTTAGACATTTTTTTAATAAATAATTTATTTTTATAATTCTCAAAATAATTCAATTAAAAAAAAACTCAATCCAAATAATACCTGACTCTTGAGGTGGATTTAAAATTGAAGAATATTGCAAAATAAATAGAAGAAAGAGCAATGATGGGTATGTATAATTTGAATGAGATGAAACACTTACTAATTCCAAATAGGTAACTCTAGATTCTCGCAACAAATATTGGCTGCTTCAGTTGTTCAAATTTGAAAGATCGTTGAACAAGAGTTCCGATCAATGTTAACCACTTTCACCCTATTGCTAAGCCAAAGAAGCAATTGATTTTGCAGTTTACTTTCATCTCACAGATTGTGAGTGTAGGTTCTCTACTATCATGTCATCACACAGTGTATCAGCTATCCATCATAAGCTCTTGAACCAACCTTCATTCTTCGGCATCAAATTATGGATTCTCATCATGATTTGCGTTGCCTTGGTAGTACTTCTAGTTTTCTCCATCAATGCGTGCTTCATTCTTCGGCGGCGGCGACAACGGGGACAAAGAACAAAACCAATGACCTCAAAGAGCAACAGCACGTCGATGAATAGAAGACTCTTGTCCCGCAATGGTTGGGATATCGAGATGTCCATTTTAACCCCAGAGAAAGAGGTGATGTACTTTGATCAGTGCTCTACTGGACACACTGGACCGCGACTGAGTAAAAATTCGTCGGCCACAGACGTAACTTGCAGGTCATGCATCCAATATACACTTGAGGAGATTGAAGCAGCAACAAATGGATTTGCTGATGAGAATCTGATAGGGAGTGGAGATCATGGGATTGTTTATCGTGGCGTCTTGTGGGACAGCACACGAGTTGCCGTCAAGAAACTACTAGTCATGAACTGGTAGGAAGTGAGAAATGCCATTAATCAATCGAATGAAAAATTTTATGATTTACTGATCATGTTACTGCTGTGACTGTCAGGAGCAGCAGTCTGAGGGACTTCACGAAAGAGGTCGAGGCAATGTGGTGCATCAGACACAAGAACTTGGTGAAGTTGCTGGGATTTTGCACAAAGGGAATGAACAGGTAACTCATTTTTCTTTATACTGCATTACTAAATTCAGGATGTGAAATGGTTTGATATGAATTTTTCTTGAATAATTAGGATGCTTGTGTACGAGTACGTGGACAATGGTAATCTTAAACAGTGGCTTCACGATAGCATATGTAAACTTAGCCCTCTTACTTGGACTGCCCGGATGAGTATCATTGAAGGAATTGCAAGAGGGTGTGTTGCACGTCTCTAAGTTTAGCCTTTTGACATGAATTCCAGTATGATACAAATTATGGAAAATTGATGAGAGTTTATGTTTCTTCTGGTTAGCCTACCTGCATGAGGATAGTGAACCTGGAATTGTCCATCAACGCTTAAAATCGAGCAATATACTACTCGACAAACAATGGAGTCCTAAGATATCTGATTTTGGACTCTCCAATTTCTTAGGTCCTGAGTGGAATCACATCATAGCTCCTTCAATTGGAATGTGTGGGTTCGTGAAGTCTTCTCTGCAATCTCTGATTTTTTCTATCTTTGTTTTGAAAAATATGGTTTTGTCATGAGAAGGTTTACTCCTTTTTTCATCTGAATTAATGACTATCCTAATTCATGTGGTTTCTATAGTTATGTTGCCCCGGAATATGTCAATGCTGCTGTTCTGGATAAAAAGAATGATGTTTACAGCTTTGGAATACTCGTCATGGAAATTATATCTGGAAAGACTTCAGTAGAGCAAAGCGTGACTGAGATAGAGGTTATGTTTTGGATCTCTTCTTTCTTGATGCAGCAGGAAGCACGAGTTTTAACAAGAACTTCTAATTGCAGGAATACCTAGTTGACTGGATAAGATCCATGGTTCGAGCCGAAGATTTTGTTAGGATTGTGGATCCCAAGTTACATGAGATGCCTGATTTGTTGGAACTGAAACGAGTTATGCTTATTGCTTTCAGATGTGTTGATCCAGACGTTAACAACAGGCCTAAAATGTCTGACGTGATCCACATGCTCGAGCCTCGCGACTTATTACTCAGTGATGTAAGAGCAACTCTTTGTTCAGAGTCCATATCCTCTTTTCCTACACAACTCATATTGAACTTCTGGAATTGATCTTCCACTTTCATTTCATTCTTTGCTCATGAATGCAGGAATCCGTGATGGAGTGATTCCTTATCGTAATTCCTTCAAGAAAAGGACCAACAAGTGCCTACTTAGCGTGCTCCAAACACAAATGGAATGAGAACCAGCATTTTCTGTTTCTCCACCTGAATAAGATGTAAGCATTTATAAAGATGGCCATTCCATGATTAGTTATAGAGATTATCACAATCCCTGTGTATATTCTTTAACAAGTCAGAAGGGAGAAAATTGCTGAGCGAAGAGTTTCTCACTCCAGCATTTATATCTAGGATCAGTTCTAACCAGGCGACTCAAGAGACAATTGAATGATAATAGTTTCTGCGACATCTCTGTGCTAAGTATTAACAGAACACAGCTTTAGCTTTACATTTTCAATAGGCAACCTATCTGTAGGGAAAGCACAACGAAAATTTTTGCCTGATTTTCCGCCAGGCAACAGATCACATGGCTGAGGGCTTACTTGGCTAGAAATTCCTTTGATATCGGTGCAGTTCCATGGTTTCTTCTTTGAGCTTGGGGATATCTCAATGGTCGCATTTGAAAAGCAAATTCCAGTGAAGGGATCATCCTCTATTCCAGACAGATCTCCTGCAATAGTAACGTTCTTAGCAACAATGTCCCCAAAATTTATCCCTTTCACTAGAGGAAGAGCTTTCGGATCATAGTGATCATCAGGATGTGAGCCATAAGCACCACTCATCCAAAAAGCATACTTCATGGTCTCCATGGTCATTCCTTTCACAAAGATGTCTTTGATATAAGCTCCTCTTCCTGGAGCTGTTTTGATTCTGACACCTGATTGAGTGTTGATAGCTGTGATGTCCTCAGCCCTCACATCCCGAATTCCACCAGACATTTCACTGCCTAGTGCAATCCCAGCACTGTCAGGAGAAATACAGGTAAGCCTTCTGATAATCA
This sequence comes from Rauvolfia tetraphylla, assembly GCA_030512225.1. Taxonomy (NCBI): domain Eukaryota; kingdom Viridiplantae; phylum Streptophyta; class Magnoliopsida; order Gentianales; family Apocynaceae; genus Rauvolfia; species Rauvolfia tetraphylla. The sequence continues at coordinate 7,871,354 of JAJQKT010000049.1, read as the reverse complement.
GCTGCCATGTTGGCATTCCAACACTTATCCCGTACTCGTCCCAGCCACTTTTTACAGCAATGCAGTCATCACCTGATACTATATAGCAATCTTCTACACGAGTATTATTGCATGAATCTGTAGTAAGCAAAGAAATAAGACACATTCAGATGGTAGTTCCTAAACCAAGTTGTCATGGTTGAAACGCGAACAGTGGTCAATTGAGTGTTGTTTTTATCCCACAGAAAATACAGTAGAACAAACAGACCTGGATTAATCCCATCTGTGTTTGGAGAATCAATTGGTGCGATAATTGTTAGCCATTGGATTATTATGTCCCTGCAAAATCATTAATTCACTTATATAAACTAAAGACATGGTCATATTTTGCAGTAAAGTGAGAACAAGGCTGAACCTGCTATAAACTGGATGGACATTCCAAGAAGGAGAGTTTATCAAGGTAAGATTAGATATTTGAATTTTATCGGAGTACATGAGCTCAATCAGGTAGGGCCGAGTATAGCGAAGTTGTTCGCCGCGAAATTTCTTCCACCAAGAACTACCCTGACCATCGATTGTCCCGTTGTTGCCTGGAGAAATCTTGTAAATTAGTCCTCTTTACCATTGCCTTAACAGAGAATTTTATCTCAAGATTAAGGGCATGAGAGTATAACCTGTAATCACAACATCGGTAAGGTTTGCTCCGGAGATTAGACTGCAAAATCTCCCTCCTGGAGCGTCTCTTCCTCGTCCATATGACGGCAACGGGTCAATTAGCGGCCACTCTGATTCATCCTATTCGGAAAATACTTGTTACCGTTAGTCTCATTAGCATTTCAGACTATAAATGATCCATTAAAGTGGAGTGCTTCAATGAGAGCCCATTTGAAAAAGGGTAGTTTCTTTCGAGGCAAGAGAAAAGTAATACTAATTCTACCAAATTAGTTATTTCAGCGTAGAGGGGACACACCTGAGAGGCAAGAATAACAGCATCCTCGTCCAGAAAAAGAGTGAAATGACTGGTTAGGTTAAAGGGTCCCGTTAACCATTTTCCTGGCGGAACAAAGAGCAGCGCACCGCCCGACTGCGCCAACTTGCTCAGTTGGTTAATGGCTGTTCTGAAAGCTGCAGTGTTGGAGGTCTTCCCATCTCCTTTCCCTCCAAAATCAGTCAAAACTGCGGTATGCTTCCTACAATTAATTGCCAAATACTCGAAGGACTCCTTGGAGCCTACATTCTTGTAGCATTGTATTCCCCCCAGATAGAATAGTCCCAGTACAAAAAAGATGAACAATTTCTCCATATCCTGAAAAAGGAGAAAGGAAAAAAAAAAATCATCGAACGTGCACAATAATCTTTCCGACAAGAAAGAACGAAAAACAATTAGCAGAAAGGCAAAATGTGCATCGGTTTAAAGATCTTTGATCAAACAGTTAACCAGAAAACCTGTAAAATCATCACAAGACAAGTTGACAATACTCCTCCACCAGCAATGAAAGAAAAAGGATTTTACACACTATTTTTTGTAGAGTTAACGGTCCTCAAGATTTGAGACTTTTAAAGATGCATTGGAGAGGAGCTACTGACGTTTAGATAATAAAGAAGGGAACAAACTATCAATGATGAAATGAATGAGGAAGTTACAAACATGGCAATTGGCAAATCAAATAAAATAGAAATTATGAAATCTTACTGAAAATATTTCTCCATTTTTGTCCAAACGTATTAGCAAAACTTTTAAATGAATTTGATTAGCGTAAACCATAAATTTAATACTATTAAACCATCTTTCTCGCGAATTATATTCCTCAAAAAAGATGGTATACGGTACCTCTAAAATTGTGGTTCATGAATCATGAATACTAGGTAGTATTTGCTTGTCCACATTCCATGAAGGACTCTGGTTTTGGTAGTTTCAAATTTTATTTTATTTTTCCTATTTGGCTATTTATGATGATATGCTGCCTAATCGGGATAAACCATGTCTCAATTTGGTGAATTTAGGTGTTTTAGCTATGAGTTATTCAGGTGTTCTTTTTTTTCAATTTTATTTTAATTTAAATTTATAAATTCTTCGTAAAAATATAAATCAAATTAAGTCGAGTTTTTATTGGAACCGAGTTGAACCAACCGAATTATTGTATTTTGTGTTGGGTTCAACATTGAAAAGATTAGGATTTTTCTTTCTCTTTGGTCTTGTTTTTCAGAAATTGTACTAAAATGGTCCAGTTTTGGAGTGGAGTTTCGTATATGGTTGCTATGACACCAAATAAAAAAAAAGCCATAGCCAAATGTCGAGTAAATAAAGTTACTTGTATATGTAAATGCCGAGCAAGAATTGGTCAAAGTAAAATTTAGTTAGTAAAACTTGTATATGTATGAATTCTATTATTCATTTTATCACGTTTGATTAGATTATTATAACGCTTACCGGTTAATAGAATTAATGCTTTTTCTCATTTTCATTTTCTTTACTCAAATGAACTTTTATTTATCAAATAGTTGAATCACTTGAATCGAATAAATATTATTAGTAGAAGAATTAAATTATGATTTCATTTGCTTTGGTGGTTCATATTTGAGTGGTCCGTGGAGATAATTCTTTCGCGAGGATCATTAGAATAAGTGAAATTGCCTCAATTTCAAAGAGATACTCTTCTTTGCTTTCCAATGGCAAGCATGAGAGTAAGAATTGGTGGAACAACTCTTAACGTTTTTTTAATTTGATATTATAATATCTAATTACGCTAAATCAAAAGGTATTAATACGATAGGCATAACTAACTCTACATTTGGTTCTGATTAGGACTGTCAATTGGACCGGGCTGGCCCGAACCCGACCTGTTCGGTCCCACCTAATTTTCGGGCCGAGCTCGGACTGATGTGAGCTCAACCTGATTTCAACCCGACCCGTAAAATATATTTATTTATATATATTTTTATATGTATATATATTTTAATATAATAATATTATTATATTATTAAAAAATATTATCACAAGTCAATTCTTGAACTATTTATTCAAATTAATAAACATTTGAATTGTTTGATAAAATAAAAGTTTAATTTATGATTAAATAAAATAAAAACGAGAGAAAATGCATAAATGTATTAAGTGCTATGTATTGTAGTTATCTATAAATGAATAATAAAATTTGTATCTTTTTAAATTTTGCTAACTTAAATTTTGTGTTGCAAAATTAAACACATTTAAGTATTTTATAAAACATTAAACTTCAGAAAATGAACGACGAGACATAGACATTGGTCTTTCGAGAAAATTAAGGAAAGGTCGGGTGGCCATGGCAGAGCCTTTGACATTTTCAACTGCTGATTAGCTGTCAAAATGGACCATAGCTCGCGGATTGACTCGTAAAATGGGTGAGTTCGGGTTTGATTTTTTAAGTTCGTTCAAGTATATGTTTAATTGGCTCATTTTATTTAGTCTATGGCTAGCACAAGTCATAGCATGATAAATTTGTGTTTTTTTTTGTCTTTTTAAAATATTTTTAAAAAAGAATGTACGGTAATCTTAGTGTCATATTTGTTTCAATTGCATAATATAATCATGTTCATAATTAAGATTAAATAATTTTATTTTATTTTAAGTTATATAAATTTATATATATTAAGAATATATATATAATGATCAATTAATTAATAATTATTTTTATTTTAAAATATTAATAATTTATCAAATATTTTTTTTTATCTCAATAATAGATTTATATTTTCATATATTATAAAAAAATAAAAGTTAAGCTCGCAAATTTAATATTGACGAATATAAATTAAGAGTGTTTTAGCTTATCTAAAAATTGAGTAACTGAATTGACAGTGCTACTGTTTGGGCTACTTTCCTATAGAATAAACTTCTTTGGGCCGAAGAGAGGAATCTAAAGGTTTCACGGGAACGAGTCCAGAGCCATGAGGTATCGACTTTAGATTGGACTTCTACCTCCAACAGCCCTGCCTATAAGTCTAGGCTATATTTCGAGCCTATAAAATTAGCGATATCAAAACGGGTTCCAGTTCGAGAGTTGACCCGTATAAATAGGTTTGAATTTAGTATGATTAAACTTATTTATTAGCAGGTCTTTTTGGCTTGTTCCGTCTGGTCTGCGGGTTAGCTTGTTTTTCTTTTAAAATTTTTTTAAAATCTTTTTATCCAAAATGATATCGTTTTGATTTTTTAAAAAAATTTTTAAAAAATATTTTTACAAAACGACATCGTTTTATTATGTTTTTTTCAAAACGATGCCCCAACTGGCTGCAATTATGCAAGAAATTTAAACAGAGCATATAATGGTTTAACGTGTCATTCGGGATCACCAACACCCTTCGTCGGGGATCATTACCCAGGAACCCGCCCCAGTATACAACCTCTTTCTTTCCGGCCCCTCCCCTTTGCTTAAACAAATACTTCTTCCTTGCAAAATTGATCAACTATACTTGCATTCTTGAGCTTATAGGAAAGGGTACAATTATAATATCTATTTTAAAATAAAATGGAAAAAAATGAATACCGACCTCTTTGTGGCTACAGTAATATTTTTTTTATAATGTACATGATCGAATCTAAGTTGTCAGATTAAATTTAATGAATAACGACCTCTTTGTGGCTATAGTCATATTTTTTTTGTATAATGTACATGATCGAATCTAAGTTGTCAGATTAAATTTAAAATTTGATTCGATAATTTACATTTTTTAATTTTTTATATGTATTTTTTATAAAAATTTATAAATTTTTACAATATCATTTGAAATCTTTTTGAAATATATTTTGAAAAACATTTTCAATGGACTTGACCAGCATTTTCTTCCCTGACGCGTATAACGTATTATGTATAGGAATATATTTTGAAATTTTTTTGAGACAAAGATGTGAAGGCGGAGGTGGGCCAAAATGGATAATTGTCGAAGCATGACACTGGGCAGAAAGGGCCAAAAATGGTCAATTGTTGCTGTGATGAGTTAGCTAACAGAGACGCATTCATGGAAAATGCACGAAAATATTTATCAGGGCTAAACTCCGGTTTCCAGAGTCCAGCATAGATGTCTATGTAATCACCACTTCTCAACAGACAACGGTGATTCGCTGTCCCCTCCTCTGCAATCCTGCAACGGGTCACCCACGTCTCATTTTTGCTCATCCATGGATGACATGCGTCATCCTTCTCAGTGTATGTCTTAGTGCTACTATCACGGGTTTTACGTTTTTTTTTTCTTCTTTTATGGGTCATACCGTGGTGCGGTGCGACTATCAATCTTTTTTCTCTCAATACTTGGAAGCGCAAAGTGAAAATTGAATTTTACCCAAAACATTGAAAATTGAATTAGGACTCAATTTTTTGATAGGAAATTTTCCCATCAATTTAGTTATTATCTTATTCATTATTGGCTGATAATACGGATCAAAATTTTACCTCATAATTATTATTTTGTATGTTATTGATACTTTTTTGTTAGGAAGGGTAAAAAAGTCTATTATTCATGTATATTTTTCAAGTTGAGTCGCAACTCACTAATGAAAGAATCTAACAAATATTCACATCAAATTTTTATATAAAAGAATATGTTTGGTAAATTAGATAAAAGAATTAAGTACAAAAAAATTTGAAGCTTCCGTAAAAAAATGCAAAAAAAATACCTCTAAATATTATGATATTTTCTATTAAAAAAGGTTCAAGATTTTTATTTGAACTATATAAAAGAGAAGTTTAATAGATTTTTGTTATGAAATTAATATTGTAGATGTTCATTATCTGATATCAAAGAGTTAATCCAATATCAGAGTTATAGAGATACTCCAACTATCCACAGGATAGATGAGAGAGTTCTATCATATCTTTGATTCGTGATAGGATTTGTCTTCTGATTACCCTCTACCTCTTCTTATTGAGATGTACCCATGGACCCTATAAATAGGGCTTTAGACTGATGTATTGTAGACACTCATTCATTCATTGATTTACTCTCAGAGAATCAATAAAGCTCTTATGTTCTTTCTCTCTATATTCTCTCTATAGTTTTTCCTATTCTCTATATTATAGTTTCTTTATTAAGTTCTCTATATTAGTATTACGATTTCGTTGTGCCGACGACGACTGCGCGCCAACAAATTCATAACATGTTATCAGCACGAATCTCTACCACCGAAGTTGAGAGCTTAATCAAGAGAAAAAAGAGGTATTTTTTCTACCTTTGAATTCTCATGGTAAAATTTTTCAAAACTCGTTTTTTCCTCTCTTGATATTTATAGAACGAACTATATGTCATATACACTAGATGCTCAAATTTATTGAGATGTAATGGGTCTGGCAGACACCATTATTGAAAATAATGGATCATCATCTCAAAATTGCATAAAAGTTATGATTTTTCTCTACCATAATTTCTATGAGGATCTAAAGGTGGAATATGTTATCGTAAAAGATCCACTTATTTTGTGGAAGGATATAAAAGAAAGATTTGACCACCAGAAGATGGTCATTCTACCGAAAGCACGGTTTACTTTAAATTTGTGAGTAAATGCATTAGAATTAATGGTTATGACTCTAGAAGAGGTCGTAATCATGCTCGAAGCCGTGAACATAGACGCGTATATGGTAAGAATAATCCATATAATCATGGCGATCAGAATATATATGCATCTAGATATATTGGGTCCTGAAGACACCATTTAAGAAATACAAAGCATCAAGACCACTTGATTAATAGCAAACTGTGAATGAAACATACAATCACCAGAAGATGATTGTTATATAAATGCTAGTTATGATTTGTTATAAGTGTGCCTACAAGATTTTATGTCTATCAGTATAAAAGAATTTTCTTTTCTCATATCTCTAACATGCTCTTGAAGTAGCAATATCGAGAAAAAGTTTTTAAGAAATATTTTAAATTTATATTTTTTGAGATTGAATGAGTCATTAATAAAATATCTTGATGCTCGACCAAATGTTTTTATGACATTCCCTGAAGCGAATGACATTAGAAATTATAATATATTTATGTATGAGATTTTGGTCGCAACTAGCAGAAATACACTTTGTTCTTATACTATATGAATGACTCATTAAATTTCCAGTGAATAGATATTCACCAGAAGTGAGAAAATAATGAGAAGGAAAAAGGGAAAGTAAGAATTCTAACATGTTATTGATGTAAGATGAAAATGTGTCACGTACATGTAGTACGTCAAACATGTTATGAATATCTATTAATTATTGATATTCATTTACTTCCCTGAATTATACTACTGATAGTAATGATGCTTGTGTCGATAATATTGATATGACACATGTGAATGTAGCCAATTCTTTTGAATATCCAAAAAGAGTTTTTAGCATTTTGAATATTAACCAAAATTTTAAATTATCAAATTGCTATTTTTCTATTCATTTTGTGATTATTATTGAAAATTTTTTATACTATATACTTATATTTTAGTATATGTATATTATTTTAGTTTATTTTGGATCAAGAATGGTGAATATATAATTTGTCTAAACAATATTTGTTATTTATTTGGACAAAATTTAAAATATATGTCTAAAGTATAAATTGTAATACAAAGTTCCAGAAGAACTAATTAATCAAGAACTCTAGAAGAGTTAATTGATTAAAAGCTCCAAAAGAGTTACATGATCTTCACCTGATGGTCAATTGTTGTAATGCATCATTCTCCATATAGTCTTTTAAAACTTTTGAACATTGATTATATTATCAGTATATCGAGATATTGAATGAATGAACTTTTGAGGCATATGCATTACCATTGTGACATAAAATATATGTCAATTATAAATATCACTATTCATCTCTCCTTATTTATATTGCATATAATTATAAAATTGAGATGCAATATTGAGTAAACTTGAAGATTATTGATAAATAATTTATTAGTTGGCATGACCGGTTGGACCATCCCAGATCATTAAAATACGAAGAATGATTATGAATTTATTATGGAATTGGAAGTTTCCTAGTATGACGAATTTATAAGTGCTGCATATTTTATTTAAAAGTTACCAGTATCATTTGGGGTTGAATGTGTTATTTTGGGATGAATTGGAGAAATTATTAGTTGATGCATCAACAATAATCATATGTATATTCTTATTTTTGCAACCTGTAGTTTGCACAATTTATTGATAATGATCTCGTGTTTTAACATTCTCCCAAAGATATAATTTGTCCTAATAATACTGGTTATATTGAGATATTGAGCATCCTGCAGAATATTCATGATTGTGATATATTACACTTATTTCGTATTTTGCCAACATATTTTAATTCTTCTCATAGTAGTTGGTTTGTAGTCAAAAACTAAATATATCTCATCTTAAATTTTGAGATACACTATGTTGCTCCACGACAAAGGTAATGAGATAGGTTCTTAAAGAGATTATTAAATATGTTGGAAGCAAATCTCAAGGGAGAGATTTGTATTTTGTTAATATTGAATATGTTGCCCCAACATAAAGAGGAGAAAGTATAAGGCTGGATAAAGATATTAGTATGTGTCTCATCTTGATCTTCTATTTTGATCCTCATAGAAGATACATTGAACCAGAAGTTCAAATGATAATTTATATAACCAGGAATGTTAACTGATCAATATCCGGCAAAGAATGCTCCTATTATATTTGATGTCCCTGAAGGACAATCTACCACTACAAATAAATTTGAAATACAACTGAAATGTGGTAGATAAGTCAGTTCCAAGGATACAAACTCCTCACCGGAGCAAAGACTTAAGATTGTCATATATGTTAAGTTGAGGAGATTTAAATTCCAGCAGAATTTTTTCCAAACATGATTGATATATTATTTCCAGAAGAAATTCAGGTACCTGAAAAGTTTGACAAATGATGAGATCTCAATATGATTGGGAAATACAGGAACTGAACGAGTATATGACGTCAATGATATTAATGCGCATAATATATTGATTCAGAATGAGGATTTCTAAATTGATGTCTGCAGACTCGAAATGATAAAGTTCGCATGAGAAATATGAAAAGTTCGAACTATTCACAGGTACACTTGAAGTGTATATATATTCTCAGTATGAATTATACACCTGAAGTGTAATCTCAAAGAGATAACAATTAATATTTGCTTATGAACTACAAAAGTGAATATTTGCCATGAGTTATGGTGTATGATTCTTCGTAAGATCTGGCATTGATAACGAAGAAATATATTTCTAATGGTGGATATAATAGTGCATGATAACACTTAATATGTGTTTATCTTTATTATCATTTGATAATAATACTTATATTTGAAGTCCCTGATGGACTCGATATGCTTGAAGCATATAATTGTTCCTATAGAACATAATGAGATTGTCTTAGTGATTTTTATTAAAAGAATGATCGAGTATGTCCATATATGTAGAAATTATATACTTAGTTGTACTTGCTATCAGAATATATCATTATTGTACAATCTATTGACTGGCCTAGTGTTCCCCACATTAGGGGGAGAAAATCATCAATTAAAAGAAGATTTCATTTATGACTTTTATTATCTTGATCTATGCACAAGTATTAATGAACTGAAAGTTCAAAATGTTGTTTATTTACATAAAATTGCATATTGATTATTTGTCTGACTCCTGTAGAGTTAGTCAATATAATATTCAACTTATAGATATTCTTATTTGCATAGATGTCCCAGCAGGACAAATATATGAATTCTATAGTCATATGATTTTGATACACGCCTGATCAAGATATAAAATCCTCAAAAGAGAAAAAGTTTTGATGATTAAGCTATTTTTCCTGGAGAATTTAGAGGAGCAAGTATTATGATCAATATTTTTGTTTTGATTGAACATCCTGAAAATGTTTCACATGGACATAGCACATCAATGGTCATTGGATTATTATTGTGAGATCCTTTATTTCTATTAAAGGATAGTGAAGAATTATTTGGTCTTGAAGTACCATAATTCTACAATTGAGTGCATTAATACAATTGCTTGCGTGCAAGTAGATATAATTCTAGTTCTTCTCTACCCAATAAATTTTGAAATGACATTAAGCTTGTCTATTGATATCTCCTTGAGATAGTTTATCTCGAATATTGAGAAAATCCAACTCCTGTTGAGATGGATATGCAAGGTATAAGTTACCTATATGATCCACATAAACCATGCATTTATAGGCATGTGTTGATTATAACAGCCACATCTTCAACTCATGTTGAAGAAATAGAAATTCATGATGTTGGTTGAGAATATGTGTGATCATGATTAATGTATTCGAGATAAATCTATATCCTATAAGAAAGAATTCTAACTATATTGTTGGATGATAATAGAGTTTGGAATATATCTAAGGAGATATGATATAATATATTTTTATTCACGAGCTCCAAAAGAGATGTGATATTGATGTGCATTGAATTTGATCATTTGATTATTTGACAAATCTATTCACTAAGATCTTACCAATTGCAACATTTGATTGGAAATTATTGGTTAAGAAATTTCAAAAGATTATCTCATCAGGGGGAGTAAATATGGCATAAAGAGTAGTGTACTCTTTTTCCTTCACTAGAGTTTTTCCCACTGGATTTTTTATCTAGTAAGGTTTTAACGAGGCATACTCTTATGCAATGGACATCCAATGGGGAGTGTTATGAAATTAATATTGTAGATGTTCATTATCTGATATCAAAGAGCTAATCCAATATCAGAGTTATAGAGATACTCCAACTATCCAGAAGATAGATGAGAGAGTTCTATCATATCTTTGATTCGTGATAGGATTTGTCTTCTGATTACCCTCTACCTCTTCTTATTGAGATGTATCCCTGGACCCTATAAATAGGGCTTTAGACTGATGTATTGTAGACACTCATTCATTCATTGATTTACTCTCAAAGAATCAATAAAGCTCTTATGTTCTTTCTCTCTATATTCTCTCTATAGTTTTTCCTATTCTCTATATTATAGTTTCTTTATTAAGTTCTTTATATTAGTATTACGATTTCGTTGTGCCGACGACGACTGCACGCCAACAAATTCATAACAAATTTAATTATTTGACAATTTAATTAAAAAAAGCAATTGAATTTAATTATTGTGAAAATAATAAATTCTTAATTTTTTAAAAAATATTTATTTATTTCGTTTAAAATTAAATATTTATATATTTTAAAAATTAGTTATAAATTTTACTAACTTAATTTAATTCCAGTACATCCGTCATCGTGTTGCTCTATTTAACCAGAAGACTGGCAAACACAACGTGTGGTCTAAATGCACTTCACTTCGTCCCCTTCTGCTTCCCTACAACCAACCCTTCTCTCTTTCTCTGAACAGAGCCAAACATCAAAAAGACAAACTTGAATGCTCTCTCACAACTCTCTCACTTCATTCAATTAAAATTCTCTCGTCTGCAGCTGAGAAAACCGAAATTCCACCCTCCTCCTACAGCTGTTCCCGAATACAACTACCTTTAATGGCGGCTGGGGTTGCCGGTGCCGCCGGTGCTCAAACGATTCATTTACTCATCAATTCGTTTCCAAGGCTGCGGCCCACCCGTACAACTGCACCTACGTTAGTCCTCTCCCCCTCCCTTAAGCAAATTGGTCGAGTTATTAGTGCCCGACGACGAAAGCCCTCAAGCTTGACGGTTTGTTTTGTCCTGGAGGATGAGAAATTGAAAGCTGACCTTGTGACAAGTGCTGATGAAACTGCGGCTGACGAGAAAGGGGTGGAGCAACGGATGTTAGCGTCACGTCTGGCAGAGAAATTGGCCAGGAAGAGATCGGAGAGGTTTACTTATCTCGTTGCGGCTGTTATGTCTAGTTTCGGAATTACCTCTATGGCTGTTATGGCGGTTTACTACAGGTTCTTGTGGCAAATGGAGGTATGCCTAGCTCAAAATTCTCCTCTTGGTCTGGTGTCCATCTGATTAAATACACTTTAAGCTCTTCTGGGACTGTTTTCTTCTTTCTTACAGGGCGGAGAGGTGCCATTATCAGAGATGTTTGGTACATTTGCTCTCTCAGTTGGAGCTGCCGTAAGTTTCAGGATTCCTTCTCTGGATAAGTTAATTTGAACAATAATTTCAGTTTCCTCATGAAATTGGATGGGCGTTGAGTTTCAGGTGGGAATGGAGTTTTGGGCGAGATGGGCTCACAGAGCGCTGTGGCACGCCTCGTTGTGGCACATGCACGAGGTTTGTGATCCCCCCTTTGATTTCGGCGGTTTCCTTTCCTACAGTGCGTTGGAAGGAAAAGACAACCAAATCACTTAGGCAAAAGATTGGAGAAATTAGACTGAATCTGACTCAAAACTGATACTATCGAGATTGTCTTTGAATTTATCTAACCCCCCTTTCGTTTTCTTGAATTTCCGTTTACCTACTACATTTTTATTTGATCCAATTCTAAGTGCGTTTTGGTTTGCAGTCACACCACAGACCGAGGGAAGGCCCCTTTGAGCTTAATGACGTTTTTGCCATAATCAACGCAGTCCCAGCCATAGCCCTTCTCTCCTATGGGTTCTTCCACAAAGGCCTCGTTCCTGGTCTCTGCTTCGGTGCCGTAAGTGCTCCTTTCTCTCTGCTCTATGTAGAAAGGAATCTTCCGAGTACTCTACTTCGGGGTTAAGAAAAATCTCTGTTCCTGATAGTTGTGTTGTGGACTACATATGGCGATGCAGGGCCTTGGGATTACAGTGTTTGGAATGGCATACATGTTCGTCCACGACGGTTTGGTTCACAAGAGATTCCCCGTGGGTCCCATTGCAAATGTTCCCTATTTCAGAAGAGTCGCTGCTGCCCATCAGGTATTCTGTTGTGCTGCCTCGCCCTTCTCATCTCTCTGCTAAATTGCCACTACTTACTATAAGATGTCTTCAAGTCAAGTGTCCTCTTATGTGTTGTTTTTTTTTTTTTGTCACCGAGAAATACTGCTATTTAAGTGTTAATCTATTCTACTTAAATAAAATACAGTAGTGTTTAAATATAAGTATCTTAAATGAGCATTTTTCTCTGACGGAATCTAACGTCCATGATTTTCTTTGATCTTGATGTCTGGAATTTCAGGTCCATCATTCGGACAAGTTCAATGGTGTACCGTATGGGTTGTTCCTAGGACCCAAGGTTCTCTCTCTCTCTGCTCCTTAAATATAAAGATACACAGGATTGATGCGAGTGTTTATGCATTAAATTATTACAGGATAGAAAAAGAATCTTAACGCAAGTATCTACTGATACAGGAACTTGAAGAGGTAGGAGGGCTTGATGAGTTGGAAAAGGAAGTTAACCGCAGAATTAAATATTCTAAATCTTCTCGATAATTAAAATTTCTGGGACCGATTTGATTTTGTTGGAAGCGGGAAGAAAATGCTGTATGATTACGATTTCTTTATCTTATATTAGTGTGATGGAAGGACAAGAGAGAAGCAAAATGCTAGGTTTGGACCCGTACAAGTTCCCCTGATGCCACAAGCCTTTCTTTTACCAGCCTGCATGGCACATGGCTCAAATTTTGGCTCCGTTACCGTGTTATGTTTGTATGTATGCCATACTATCAGAAATATAATTGACTGTGAAAATTGGTTAATTTCATCAAGCTAATTCAAACGTCTCTGTACTGTTGTGCAATTGTTTCGGGTTGTAATCTACTACTGGTCTTGCCGGTCAATAGATCCTAGTAATATCATGTCACAAAATCATTAAATTCTACAAATAAGAATAGGAATTGATTAAGTAGAAGGAGTTTAGTATTTTTTTAAATAACTTAATTAAGTTTGATATCTCTTTGAAACTCCATTCTTGCAAAGTTTGGATGGCAAAAATTAATAAAATTTAAGGTGTGATTAGATAGAGTTTAGTTTTAAAATTTTTATTTTAAAATTTATAAAAGTTAAATTGTTTGTAAGAGTAGATATAGTTTTCACGTTTAAAATTTTAAATTTTATTTTAAAATTAAATTTTGTGGTCAACTTTGTCAAAAGTTAACCTTTAATCTTCCCGAATATCCATTGTCTTAAAACTTTGCCAAAAAAACAATCCTTCTAATCATTTTGTTGTCTTCTTATAGGATTTCACAAACTATTATCATCTTCACGATCGAAAAGATGAAAAAAGGAAAGCCCGAATACTATGTCCGAAATTTGGATCACCGCTATGTCCGAAATTTGGATGCTACTGTCCAATTTCATTTGCTTGCCAAAAGCTGGCTTTAACAAATGCGTTAATGCGTGTAAAACCGGCAAAAATCCGAGACTGCCAAACTGGTAGATCTTTTTTGCGGGTTTTCATTTGTTATATTGACGTCGCTTTATAGCATGCCAAATTTTTGGCATGCGGAAAAGGACTGGATGACGAGGGGAGAAGGGCATCATGGGACATGCAACTCACACTAATTTGGATTGGGTTTAAATTCTTGTGTTACTTCCTTGGTTCAAAATAAAATGTCCCTGTTTTATTTCAAAAATATTTATTTTATTAAAATAATTATATATTTTATTTAAAATTTTACTATTAACATGTTTAATTTAATAATATTAAATTCTATTAAAATAATCAGTCCACAACTAATCTATTTGAGCCATTTGATGTAAACTTGATCAATATATGAGTCTTGATAATTTATTTATAAATAAAATTATATTATTTTATTTTATTTTTTTATTAAAATTAAAATAAAATAATTAATTTTAAACAAAATAAATATCTGTTAAAGGAAGGTATAACTCAATGTCCAAATTTTACATTAATAATATCTATTATCTTTTTCACATTTGGCCTTATGTTTTTTTTTTTTCCAGCATTTGGCTTAAAGGATGGGATTGAATATATTGCATTAGATTCCGAAAGCCGTGTTGTACACTATTATTATTAAAATCAAAGACAAAAAGTAAAACGTCTTTTCAAGTTGGTACGCAATGCTTACAAGCAAACGATAATCTCCAAGCAAAAGGCACGGAAGTAATTCAACTTTAGTGCCATCTACTTTAAGAAATAGCAATACAAGCAAAAAGAACCAATTGCCTTCCACCAGATGGGGAAATTCTGGGACCCGACAATTTGTCAACTCCAATAGAGTCTAATCTCTCATAATCTCATCCAAATAGACCTAACCAATCCCACACGGTTGATCTGCTGCGTGTCTTTTTTCTGGCTATTTTGCAGGCTGCAGCCCACTTCATCTCCAATCACTTTTCCTCCAAATACTTGTAATCTGCAATACAGAAGAAGGTGGCAGATTCCATTCAACTCTAATACATGCGTCCCCCACTAACTATAGTGAAATCACTACTCATTTACGTGTCCTGTAATCTGTTTAAATTAAAAGATCATCATCTTGAAAATTAATATTCAATTAATGTTATGTTTAGTGAGATAATAAGTTAAAAAACAATAAATACCATTATGATTTCATAAATTGATAAATAATTGTAGAAAAAAGTCAAAAATTATTTATAGATGGAGGGGGGTGTAGTAGTTGACTCTTTTTTTTTTGGAGAAAATAATTGATATATTATTGATGATAATCCGTGATTGTAGAGTATTGTAGAGCATAGGAGAAAAATGGTTTCACCCACTCATATTATCTATTTGTATTATCATGCATCAGAATTAAACTCCCAGATTTTTCCCCCATGTGACAAACAAGGCTGCCGACGCCGACCGGTTTGCTTCCATTATGAAGATGGTCAACGTAACAACGCTGCTTTTTTAGAACAATGACTCATTATTTTTTTTTTTGGTGTAAAGGATGTTTATCTGCTAAAAAATGATTATATTTCAATATCAAATTCAAATACTTAAATCTCAAAATTTTTAATAAAATATTTACTTTTATAAAAATTTAAATAAAAATGTTTAAATTCAAACACAATTTATATATACTTATCTGACTTTAAAAGTAAACAAATACTAGGAGTGTATTTAGATTGGTTACTTTATGAAACTAAATGTAAATTTTTTATTCTGAATCTTATTTTTTTTTCATAAAAAATTTTTCTTACAAAATTAAAATAAAAAATTTTTAAAGTAAAACACTATTTAATCTTTTGAAACTGAATTGATATAGAAACAACAAAAATCAAACAAAAAAAATTAAGAATATAAAAAGATAAAAGGGATAGCTAATAAAAATCATAAATAGTGAAAAAGTATTTAAAAATAATTATAATGATATCCGTATCTGCAGTTTGCAAATTATTGTATGCAATGAGATTTATTTAGTGCACATGATTGAGGATTTTCTTTTAAAGAAAAAAAACAAATATAGTTAAGTAATAAGTATTTAATAAGAATATTGACCGACTGAGTAGTCGGAGGATGCAATAACACGTGTTAGGTTTAGGCAGGTTCGTTATTGCTTTATATAGCTGTAAATGGTTAATTTGGTCTAATAAAATACAGAAATTGTCATGATGAGCTGATTTCTGTCACTTTGCTTTTTTTGATAATCCAGTTTTCTAAGCTAAGTATAACTATTTTTAGACCCCATAACTTTTGCCCCTAAGTTATGAAGTATGTAAATCGCGGATGTACACGAACTGGGTTCCAGGTTCCCAAAGTCCCTGTACACTACTGCGCACAAGGGACATACTCCAAACTGATTGTTCCACTATATCCCATCAAATATAGCTCTCAGATTCCCAGCAGGAGTTGAGCCCCCACCCTATCGCTGGCAGCGAGAGTACCTTGATTGTTCTACCAGCTCGCATATACCCGGGGGACTAGATGACTCCAGTAAAATTTAAACCCTCAACCTTTAGGTTGAGGGTTTAAATTTTACTAGAGGCATCTAGTCCCCCCAAATATATACGAGCTGGTAGGTTGAGGGCCAAGCCTCTTACCAGCTGAACTGGCTACTTTGGCCACTTTACATTTTTTCTTCATGTTTCGTGGACGTTCGTCAGCTAATTCTTTTGGAAGGTGCAACCTTTTCGTATCATTCAATAGGTTTCCTGAAATTCAGAGTTTGCTTACTTACGATGAGCGCATCAAAAATGACAAGAACGCACATAGGCTTGGGAATTTCGATTCCCATAGCATATGTTTGCTTTTGAATTATTATCATTCTTCTTAAAAGAAAAGAAAAAATAAAATCTTTTTAACTCCTCCCACTCCTGTCTTATTTTTTTCATAATTAAAAAGATATTCATACTTAAAATAAAAAATATTTAAAAAATTCAACTCAAACTTTATTAAAAAATTAGTTAAGAGGACCATAAAGTCTTTTTATCTATAAAAATATAAAAATTAAATAAAAAAGATAAAAGTAGAGTAAGAATGTCATTTAAAAAAACTAGAATTATTCTTTGGCCAAAGTTTTAAAGATGTTAAATAAAGAGAAAAAAGGAAGTGGCATGCACAGGCATCCAATTGCACCCCTCACTGCTTACGCTCGGCTCCAAACTCCCAAGGCAACTGAAATGACTCATCCCACAATTTTTTTTCCCCCACAGCCACGGTGATATGCATTTTACCGCTTGATAATTTAGGATGTATTTAGATCGATTCTAGAATTTAATAAAAAAATTTTATTTTAAGTTTTATTATTTCTTTTACAATTAGTTTATCTTTACAAAATTTAAAACAGAAAAGTTTAAACCTAAATTCTATCCAAATATACTCTTAAACTATACAAAAAACCAACCAATCAAGGAACCAAAATAGTTTATTGACCACAAATATTTTTAAAAAATATTCTAAAAATGAGAAGTGTTCATGGATTACAAACACTTGCTTATTTGGATCATATTTTAAAATGCGACTTGATTATGGTATAGATAATATATGTTTTCAGCACGTGATGAATTGATTTCAACTGTCAGATTTTGTTCTAACAATTGAAAACTCACATGTTATGAATAAATTATTCATGTTTTAATAAATTATTTACTATGTAATTAAATAATTAATTTTTATTAAATAATTATTCTACTTATAGTAAATAATTATTTAAATTTAAATAATTTATTCACAATATATGAATTTTTAATCATTAAATTTAAATTTAATAATTAAAAATTTATTAATATATATTAAAACAAATACTGCATACACGGAACCGGGTCGTCATCCTACTAAACTCCAAGAGTCCTTTCTAGTGCTCTTTTCCGATGCCACCTTCTGCTTTAATGCAATTGGAAGAGCTTGATGAGTCCACCCTCATTTTCCATGTTCACCCATCCTCATAACTGAACCTTAAACAGTACTGCGCATACAAATCGTGGCCCACTAGTCACAATTTGCCGCGGAGCTAGCAATAGGGCCTCCTAGATGCCCAGATGTCGAGCCCATTATGTAATGTTTAATATAGGGGCTCAACTGAGCTAACACAGGTTTGGGCCACCGAAAGAAGACTCATTGGACTGATTGCTTTCGTTAAACCGTATTTGGGATAATGAACAGCCTACAATGCTACGAAAGTCCTGGGGAAATGGAATCATAGGTCGCCGTCAATTCTCCGGTTAACCATCTCCAGAACATCGGAACCAGTGTTCCGTAACCTCTGGGAGCGTCGAGACTTTAACCTAAGACACAAAGCGAATAGCTCTGGGATAATTAAAGCCGTCCTGCAAGAGTGGCATTAAGGTTTACGTACAAACTACCGGGTTCTTGGTTTTTGTTTTTTTCTTTTTTTGTGGAAAAAACCGATTAATGAAGATAATGCTGCAAATGCTGCATCTGATGTTGATGCAAGACTAGTTTACTGAAGAAGCTGATATAGATGCAGGAAGAAATGTAGGAAGATGTGTTGGTGATGATGCTGCTGTTTCTGCTGATGTTATCTGAAATGCAGCACGAGTTTGATGCATGCTGAGTGGACAAACTAATGAATATGGATCATTGTTGGCGTCCAGCATGGCAACTGATGACATGGCATATTATTTAGTTAGTTTAGTTATTTATATCCATTCAATGCGTTGTGAAGTTTTAGTTAGTTTTAGTGGAATGCGTTGTAAAGGTTTGGTTTTGTATATAAGCCGATTCTGTACACTGATTTGAGTAATTTGAATAGAATTTTGCTTATTCTTCTTTGAAGACGTCTGGAATTTTCCCCTATAGCAGAGAGCTTTTCTTCATTTCTCTTCATTGTTCTTCTTTCATGTAATGAGATAAAATTTGACACCGATTGCCTCAGAGATGATCCCAAGTTACAGTATGGGCCAGCGACGGGGAAGTTCCGCCATCGAACGCTCAAAAGTGTGAATTTTACATACTAACTTTGCAAGGGCATGAGAAACACAGTTGCATGTCGTCTTGACATGAGTCAGGCATTTACGCGGAGACAACTGCTTAAGGCTCCTAATATGCTGAACCAGCAGGCCATCCGCGGGCAAATCTTCCTTGTCAGCGGTAACCTTAATCCCTACGCACGAGACTTATGCGTCCGGGCTATTTCTGGCCACCCCAAAACAACAGCTCCATATGCGGAGCTCAGTACAAAAATAGGGGCAAACAGGTCAAAAAGCCCAAATATCTGCCTCTGCGACGATTCCCACCTCGAAGCAGTAACTACGAAGACGAAGAAGTAGGCGTGAGCGATAAATTGAAAGAAGGCAAGGGTAGATTCACTCCATGAGAGTTGGAGGGTAGTGGATTGTCTGCTCTTGCCATGCTGGTTCTCAAACAAGCACTCAAGCAGTTCTTCTCTCCTAAACCCCTGTAGTTTTGCACTGTCTAAGTTTCTTTTCAGAATAAAGAAAACAAAAACTTTGCCGGTTGCAGCTGTGTATTGCCGCGAAGGTTTGCACACGATAGAAGGATTTCTTTTTTTATGGATTGTTTAATTTGTTCACTTGAATTTTGTTATTTTGAGTATGAGAGTTTGACTCTTTCAGGGGTATTAGTGATGGAGGTTTAGTGCGTGTTTGGAGGAGAAATTTTATAAAAATAATTTTTTTAATAAGAAAAAAAGTGTGATTTAATTATGTATTTAGTTAAGAGAGATACAATTCAAACGAAACTTAATCTTAGAAATAGAAAATTGAAGCAAACTACTCATTCCGTCAGGGCTTCGGCCTTCGAGGTTAGTGTCTCAGATATTGCATGGAGTAGCTACATTAGGAACACAAGGGCGTTTATCTGTAATCGTCATTCAGAACTGAATTTGCTAAATCCTGATGGGTTGAGTTTTCCTAATGCTATATAGTCGTGTGAAGATTCTATATGCCAAATCTACAGAAGTACCTCTGTAAGTCTAATATCTTGATAGTTTAAACAGGCTGGACTCGATGATCATTGTGTAATTCAATGTGTATTCATTGTAATGCTTTTAAAACATGCATAGTATTTTCACGTTTCAGAATTCAGATTCAAGCGAGGTGCTTGGCTGGTAAAGTTGACAGAGCACTGCAACCTCATTGCTGTGAACGGTTGCCATGGTAAACAACAGTACTACTAGTTAGAAGTTATGCAGTCGGTACTCCAGCATCGATCTCTCTTATAATATGCCAGTTGAAAGCTTCTACTTTACATTCATTGGGAGCACTTTGTTTGCATATCGAAATTCATCGAAAACGCGGTTAATGAAATATGAAATATGAACTGCGGAATGCCTTTCTACACTAAACATATGCTGCTGGAGACAGGTTATCTCACAAGCATAGGTGGAACGTTTTTTATTTTCCATCCTGACGAATTGTGAACGTTAATTTTTTGAAAGACTAAAGGCTACTACGTTATTTGGCTTTTGGCGTTTATGGTTTGTTGGGTAGGTGTTGAAATTCATCATGCAAGTGTTTAAGCTGTTGATTGGGTATGGTTTCTCTTGACTTCCATTCCCCATTTTACTATTGTTAAGGGGCTTCTTTGTCTGCATATTTGTTTCTCGTAATAATATTACTGTAGTTGCTTTTACCTTGAATTAAGCAGTTTTGGATATTAGAATGGATTTTGTGTTTGCTAGCTAAATTAGACTGATTTAAATTCTGTTTCGGCAGTTCTGTGAGAGGAGTGCAATCTATGGCATTAGCCCTAACTTTATCTTAGAGGTTTTCCATCAATAATACATCATACATATGTGTTCTATACTTTGCTGGTAGAATACTTTTTTTCATTAAAGCCTTCATTCACAATTATGGGATATATTCCCAATAGGATATGGAATATTCTATTAATTGATCAAGAAGCTTTTTTCATATTGGGTGTATTTAGATATCTTGTCTGTTTGAAATTAAAGACAAAATTTCAGATGCACGATCTATATATTTTTTTATAAATAATTCAATTTTTACAAAATATAAAATAAAAATATCAAAATCGAATTCTATCTAATTCCACCATACACTAACGATTTAGTGCCTTTTTCATATTCTTCCATTATGGAAAGGAAGTGTAAAATTACTACTCTCATGAATCTCTCTCATAACTGGAGTAAAGTCACTATGCCCATCCTTCTTGTAGGCTGATGAGTTCTTTGATCAGCCAAAAAGGATAATTCACTTAATCAACTTTTTCAAATGGCACTGAACTCTGCTACAGATTTGTGGCGTATGGTATTTCCGAGATTAATAACTTCCTTCTAAACTAAGCACGCTCGATGGCAAGAAATGGAGTGCATCATCCTTTTCGTCAAACATACGAGGGGGAACTGATTATAAACTGCTACTCATATCTTTTCTGATTCCAGCTTTTATGCTGCAAGAAAAACAAATCTTTGGGATGTGAGTAGGGGAGTTTTGCTGCGTCAGCAAAAGGCCCATCATCTGAATTCATCCCTTTCATAGCTTGTGCACAGGCCTGGGTGACCCTCTTTGCTGGAGAGGGCCACATTGTTCGAAAAGAAAAGCAAGAAATTCATTTCACAAGTTGAGGCCTTTTGCAAACGGCTCTAATTTCCAGCGCAAATTTGTCTTCCTGACTCTTGAATTGATTATCTCAAAGGTTTTTTTCTCTCACTAGGTCCTGGCATTTTTGCTAGTGTGACAGCCAATCCTACTTGAAACATTATAGTATTAAAGCAGAGCGATGGTTTATTGGTGCCTATGGTCTTTTTTCTCGTACTTCTTTTGGCCTACCTGCTGGATGTGATGAATAAGGACCGATTTGAATTGGGCTTTAAACTCATAAAACTTTCACTTTTTTCTTTTTTTTTTCCCACTTATCACGCAGACAATTTCACTCTTATACTTTATAATACTACTTTATAATACAATTTAACTTAAATAAAAATTCAATCCAAACTCACCTCAGATTTAGATATCCAAGAATCCAAATATGGGAATTGTCGTCCTGGCACTAGGAGCATGCGTGTACAATTAGTGCATAAAATTAATAGTAATTCCAAGGGTAATTAACGTACAAAAAATAAAGCAGATTTCTTGTTGTTCTATATTCGCAGCTGAAAATTGTTCCATCAACTGCACATGATCCGAAGTTCAGCAGAGTCCCATATTTGGGTGACTACCTGATTCAAAAATGTTGACAAAACATTGGTTTGGCTGAAGTCTTTAACACAGTATAAGACGGTGATCATTCTCGGAAACCGAGGACCTGGTACTACTGGCTGATTGTATGAATTCATCGGTCGGTAAATGCATAATCTTTTTAAGGACCAAAAGATACAAACAGACTTTGAGAGAAACTAGAATTGTATTTTGAAAGTTTTCAAAGACTTGGTTGCAAGGGGGAGGCTGGAGATTGTTGGTTGTCGGATAGGAGAAAGAGAGGGGGGAAAAAAACTCTTATTGTATATAATTTATAGATATTGTAAGTTCATATTTTCATGGGACATACAATATGGTTTATAGATCCATAAATTTGGGACTTGGTTTCAAGTAATCTTCCCCCTTGCAGTAGTGTAAATGTAGGTCAACAATTCAAGTCTTCCCTTGATCAAAGCCGCCGAACAGCTCCAGATACCAATCCTCCATACAATTTCTAATCCACAAACATCGAATGCGCTGAACTTCGAAGGGTTCAATGGACCATGATTGGAACTTCTGAATCTTAAACTCGGCAAGGAACCAATAAAACTCAAGTTCACAGTAAGTATAGTTTTTGTAAAGCATGAAACTTAGGGTGTTGGATTAGAGCAAATATAATCCATTCATTAGAAAACCAAACAATCAAGCCGTTTCAAGCACATGATAGAATCAAAGAAAAAATTCGTAATGATAACTAAGCTTATTCCTCTAATATGTAACAAGAAACCCTGAAACAATCCAAAACAAAGAACAATAAAAGAAGAAGAATTAGAAATCTTAGCTACCTACTATACACAGCTTTGTTCCACTCTTCATAACTTCCTTCTAAAATCAAACAGAATTCACCTTCTTTATACCCCAAAAATGATCTACAGATCTTCATTAGACAAATTACAGAATTTCTATCCTCCAAAAAAGGAGAAGAACCCACGTTTCTTTGGCTCCTCCTCCACCATTACAGCCTTCATACTGTCCTGCTCAACCAACCTCCATGCTGCCTGCTCAAATGCCAGCCCCGCCATGGTTGGCGGCTTATTCAATACCAAAGGGTAACCTCTGTTGGTACTCCTAATCACCTCAGAGTCCTCTGGTATAACCCCCAACAATGCCAATCCTAGCATCTCCTGCACATCCAACACTGACATCATATCTTCCCCCTTTATCATATCCGTCCGAACCCGGTTAACAATCATCTTAATATCCCTTATTCCATCGCATTCCAATAGGCCAGTCACCCTATCAGCGTCACGGAGACTGGTAATATCAGGGGTTGTCACCAAAACGGCCTCATTTGCAGGGGTAATGGCAGTAATAAACCCAGCGTCAATGCCAGCAGGGCAATCAATAAGAATAAAGTCGGGGGCACCCTCTTGGCGATCTTTCAAGGCCTCGACAAGCCAAACCAGAGCTTTGCCACCAAACCCAATAGGCAATTTGGATCTGGGCTTGGAAATGCAGAGAAGCTCAAAGTTGGACCATCTCTTGTCGCGAACTAAGGCTTGGTCGAGGCGGCAGTCACCAGTGAGGACCTCCACAACAGTGTAATTAACTCGGTTCTCGAGGCCTAGGAGGAGGTCTAGATTGCGGAGGCCGACATCGGCGTCAATGGCAACTACAGAGAAGCCGAGGCGGGCTAAGGAGAGGCCCACATTAGCTGTGGTGGTGGTCTTGCCAACACCACCCTTCCCGGAGGTGATGACGACGACTCGCGGGGTCTCACCGGCGAGCTGGGGCTTGCGATTGTACTGGAGAACGGATTGGATTCGGAAGGTGGAGCAAGGATGAAGGTAGGGTTTTGGGGGTTTTAGGGTTTTGGGCGAATAGAAGGGAGTGGGAGGGGTTAATGTGGAGGAGTAGAGGGTGGAAGGTTTAGGGTTTGAGAGATGCTGCAGAGGGAGCATTGCTTTGCTGAGGGGGGCGTTATTGCTTTCTCCAACCTACAGCAGAACCTGCAAAATGAAGAACATGAATAGATCCATAGATGGTTTCAGCTTTCGTCTAGAAACGTAAAATCGTTTCTTAAAAAAAATAAAAATAGAAAAAGCGGAAATGTTAAACCTTTGGAAATGTTAAATCTTTGTCATCACATATTGAGTAGAACTGGGAACTTGAGTAATTTTTGAATAATTATTTAAGTATATAATTAATAATTATTTATTCGGTATAAATTATAATTATAAGATTAAATTTTGACAATTAAAAATATATTTAACTTTCTTAAATATTGGGGTAAAGCACATTTGCCAAAGGAGGAAAAAAAAAACAATCAAGAACAAATAAAATATATCTCCTACATTTGGTTCACATCTTGTTCTTCGGAGAATCAATTATTTTTTTTAATATATGGGAGAGAAAATATAGCTCGAACTCAAAATTTTTTATATGATAAAAAGTATTTTTTTACTTTTTAGCACTAAGACACTCACTACAAGAATCAAAATTAAAGTAATACTTTTTGTATGAGTGCAAACTCCAACCTATTTATGCCCAAATTTATGAGGAAGGCGGAGCAGTATATCTATTTAATTTGATATAAATATTTATGAAACAATTTTGATCTTTTAACATTTCACAAGATTACCCGAATGAAGTACAGAGATTTTTGTGATAAACCTCACATTTTATTAGCAATAAGTGATGCTAATAGAATTCCCTTAAAAATAAAAAGGAAAAAAAGAAAAATCTATATACGGATCCAGTCACTTTTTTTTTAAAATTAAATTTTATACTATATTTTTTTTCTTTTTCTCTCTCTATCATATATGATAATATAAATCTATGATTAGGATAAAAAATCTTTGTGTAATCACTAATGTTTTTAAAATAGAAAATGATTATTAATTATATATATAATACATAATATGAATAAATTTATATAAAAATATTTAAATTAAAATAAAATTAATTAACCTTAATTGTATGTACGATGTAAGAAAATTTAGAATCAAAATTGTTATATATCTTATTTTTATAATATTTTTTATATAAAAATAAAAAATAATAATTTGACCCGCTTCGAAAACAGGCCAATTTGATCTGTATTTAAACAAACTTTAAAAATATAAGTTCAAATCCACTTATATCATGGGTAAAACAGGCCAGCCTGTAGGCTTGGCCGTTTTGCTACCACACTATTTGGAAGGTGATGCTGCCAATGTATTACACTCTACTAGAGGAAATTCTCTATCTGATACTTAGCAATCCAAAGAGGTGTTGGACGGTTGTCGGCAATACTTATGTAGACACCCCCATTGGCAAATCAAGTTTGTTCATAGATTTTTGTAATATGGCTGTCCATAATCTATGTAGTAGGGTAAAATCTACCCATAGTTTTGGCACTGCTCACCATTCCCTCTTACCGATAGTTGTGTGGTGCGATAGAAGGGATAATGAGTTAGAACCATATAATGACAATTCTAATATTAATGGCCAAATCTTATTTATCAAAAAAAAAAAAAAAGAAACCCTCACCCTCTCCTCAAGCTCAAACCCTTTCCAGGTTAATCCTATCAAGCTCTTCAATCCAACTTCTCTAGCAACAGGTCTAAGTAGGAGTGTTCATCCTTTAAGTTTAGAAAAAATTCAATTTTCAATATTTTTTCCAAAATCAAACCAAAGGCCAAACCTAATTTACCTTCAAAACAATCTTGGTTTGGAAAAATTAGACTTGAAGAAAATTAAAATATATAAAATTAATAATTTTATATTTCAGGTTAACCTGGATTATATACTAACAAGTTATTAACCTTCAAATATAGTTTGTGAAAATATATAAAATCAAGTATTTTAAATTTTAAAATAACCTTAATTAAAATCTAAATTAGTCTAAATTATTAATCTTTAAATAGTATTTATGAATATATATAAATTTAGTATTTTAAATTTTAAAATAGCCTTAATTAGGATTTGACTTAACCAAGGTCGTTAACTTCTATTATACTTAATTATTAGTTTGTAAAAAATTCAAATTTTAGATTTGACTTGGCTCAAACTTAAAATCAAATCATATTTTAATTCGAAGATCAAGAACCAAAACTTTCCAAACCCAAATTTAAAAAAACGAATCAAGAACTGGATTAAAATTTTGATTTTGTTAGATTTTTTAGTTTTCTCCAATTATTAAACACCCAATGTGAAATATGTGAGGACTTGAATGACAACTTGTCAATACTTAACAGAGGATTCTTGGTAGTAAAGGTAATAATCCGCTTCCAACTCATAAAGTTTTTTTTTCCTTTTTCTCTCTGTAACTCATAGAGTTATTAAGTGATACAATTCTTGTCTACAATTGAATGTTTTATTTTAATTTAGCATAAAATTTAAATAGAGTATTTGACTTATTAAATTTACTAATTTTATCCTCATTAATTTCATGATATATTTATTAATTAAAGAGGTTAATAATAGAACTAACATATTAGTGATCTTATTAATTAAATAGATTAATGGTAGGACTCACATATTAATAATATTTAAATTTCCTATATCAAAAAAGTTAAAGAGGTTAGTGGTGAACTATATATTAGTAAAACTTTTTTTTTTAAATTATAAAAATTAATATTGAAAGTTTAGTTAAAAAATTACTAAATACATAATAGTTTTAGTGATACATGACAGTATTTTATATTTTTAATTTTTTATAATTTTTATTTAAAAAAGAAACAAAAAGAAAAAAAACTTGTGGGACACCCAGAGTTGCACCAAAAGTTGGTGCAACCTACCTCCCCTAAGTTTTTTTTCTTTTTTGTTTTAATTTTAAAATAATAAAAAAAATAATTTTTAATAAAATATATTTCATTACTTTTTAAACATTTTTAGTTATTAATTTTCTATTTTTAAGTTTTAAAAATTTATATTTAGATTTAAAATCATAATTCAATTATAATGATTTAAAATTAATTTAAATTTTGATTATAGTCAATTATAAATTTGAAGATTTGATTTTTGTTTCTTAATTTTTAAAAATTTAAATAGGTGATAAAACTCAATATCAACGCAATTTGGATGAAACGATGAATCTTGACTGTTCATTAAACCTCAGTATGCAGTGATTATTAAAAAATAATTGTAATAAATATCATGTAATAAATTTTAAAATTATATAGTGTTTGAAGGACAACAATGTTAAAATTATTTAAAAATTATCATGTATTAATAAGATTATTTTACATTCAATACTTATATTAGTTAAAATATAGAGAATGTGAACATTAAAAATAAGAAATATGGAAATTCAATTGTGTGAGGAGTAAAAGCATAATAACCATATTCCCCCGTACCCCTACCTTTCCTTCTCCACGACATCTTACTCAACTACCACACCGCATTTATCTAACATTAATTGGTGAATCTAATATTTTGATTCTATTTCTACAAATATCTCCCCTCAACTTGATTCATAAGCAAAAACAGAAACTGAAGTCTTATCTTTCAACCCTTGTTTGGCTACAAATGAATAATAATAATTTGCTGGTTGAAGAAGATCATAGAGTACAACACGGATCATTAACCAATACCGATGGAGTTTAGGCCCTTTTTTGAACATTTTTTTGCCTTCTTGGGGATCCACAGCTCAAGGCAATTTAAGACATTTTCAACCGATTTATACAATAGGATAAGGCTACCCTTTTAATTGTAATATCCATTAAAATATGCCATTCTCTTCGTGTTTTCCCATGCAGTGCTTTGTAGTAATATTAGTCAAGCACGAATTAAAAAACCAAAAATAAGGGGAAAATTCTTTCATCCACTTAAACATTTTTCACCCATTAAAATAAATGAAATTGCAAATTTATCTTCTCCACCATAAAGTTTGGACGGCAGGATACAATTGAAATACACAGAAACTAACAGGTACCGGAAAGGCAGAAAAAAGAAATATTGGGTACTCTAGAATCTCTCAACAGATTATCCCTTAAACTCCCACGAATGATTAACAATTTACACCCACACCCCACTTTAGCCTAAATCTTGGCCCTTCAGTCCATGACGTCAGGTGACGCGAGGTTGGCTGACTTACTTTGATCCAAATTACAACCACCTTTCACAGAGCCTCATCCGATCTCTCATCTCAGCCGTCAACAATTAAACCTGGACCCACTAACAAAACCTGTAAAAGATGAACGGACGAAAATCGTCTTCCGTTGGGGCCCAGCCCGATGACTCAGTACTATCCATCTATCTGCAAAGTCCAAGTGTCATCAGTACACCAGTGAGATAACACTCCGCGCAAGAAAGGTCAGAAATTCCAATTTCTAGATCCACCCCCACACGCCGCCACGTGTTTTTTCTAGTAATTGAAATGACACTATTACCCTTCCTTCTTCTACTCATCCTTCTCCTCTCCCACCGGCAATCTCATGTGATCAGTTATATTCTTATCACTCTGTCTTTTTCTTTCATTCAATTCAATCTCTGCGCGAAGCTAAAGTGGAAATTTTTGGTGTAATTTTCTTCGTACAGATCCAAAACTCCTTCAGAAATTGAAGCCCTGAATCTCTCTGTATATCTACTGTTTCTACTTGACAACCATAGGGAGATAGCTTGGAGGGCCTTCTCATCTCTCCTCATAAAACATCAGGTTAGCAACTTTTTGTTGATTTTCCTTTTGGGCTTCTGTTTCTTTCCGGTTTTGTGTCTGAGTTTGGGATTGATTTCTTAATTGTTTATGTGATTTGGTTTATGTGGGTTTTTATGTGATGCACACAAGGGACTGAATTAATTCTTTTATTTGGGGGTCGGGGAGGCTTTAAAGTCGATCGAGAGGTTAGAAATTATGGGTTTTTTGAAGATTGAGATTTGGTCTGGATTCTTCGTCTGTCGGGATCTAGGGGTTTGGGTGGGTGACAATTTCGATGATGTGTGGATCTGAACGTGTTGGAAATGGTTTTGAGGCTGCTCTACTGCATAATATTGGAGACAGACAGCTTTTGCTATTGCAGAATCATCCGCCCTAACAGCGGCTTATTGTTCACCGCTACTGGGATTTGATACGGGTTCGGTTAAGCTAGTAGATTGATGTCCGGATTCAGATATGAGATGAATAAATAGTGGTTATCTGTAAATATTTGACTGTCTCTGGGAAATTCGAAAGTTGGGATTCACTAAAATTGAGTTCAGGCAGTAGCTTTTCTTTTCCCTTCTTCTTCTGTTTCTTTTTGAAGTTACTGGCAATTTATTACCTTTCACCTTTACGGGATTATGCTATGTTGTTTGCGTAGCATTTTTTCTGTTTACCTACTGATCTCCTACTAGTAATCAGGTTTCTCTTGTCGGTGTATAGTTTTATGCATTGTTCTTTTAGAAGTTCGCAATTGCTTTGTGCTGTCAGTCATTTTTTATTCGTTTGCTAGTCTTAATTCTTTCAAGATGTTTTTACTTTGTTGTTGGGAAAGAGGAGATGAGAATTCATGTTGTTTGTCCTTGATGCACTGGTAGTCTTTGAGGGGTAGCTTGAAATATTAAGTCTATTTCTTTATGCTGCAGGAGAGGAGGCAATGTAAGTTGTTTGAACCAACGAGGAGCATTGAGTTGTTCAATTGCTACCACTGTATTCATTGCCATTCGCGAGATGGGGAAATGCAAGGGGATTGGGAAATTAGGAAGAATGGCGAGGGATGGTTCTGTGAGTTCTTATCAAATTTTTCTTATGCTATCTCCTATCGTTTCAGTTTGGGATTGTATTGTTCGTAAGATGAGGTATTCTTTCAGACCTGAGTGGGTGTAGGTATAGTCTTAATAATAGATTGTCATGTCATAACTGTAGTTTTGTGAGGTGGAAATCAATTTGGTTTTACTTTGAATTACCTTAATCAAAAAGTAGGAGACAGAACTAAAGGTGAAAGTAGTTGTAACTGAAGTAATGTATTAAGTCCTAGGAAGTTTACGAAAAAAATAATTGAGAAAGGGAAAAAGGGAAAGCTAAGAACTAAGTAGACACACTAAAGAGTTTCAGTTTTCACGGGTGGATAAAATGGAGGGTGCTAAAGTGCCTTCTGCTGTTAGAAAAGCAAAGAAGAAGCAAGTGAAGGATGAATTAGATCGTATCAAACAGGCTGAGAAAAAAAAGAGGCGTTTGGAGAAGGCTTTGGCTACTTCAGCTGCCATTCGCTCAGAACTGGAAAAGAAGAAACAGAAAAAGAAAGAAGAACAGCAGAGGCTAGATGAAGAGGGTGCAGCAATCGCTGAGGCTGTTGCTCTACAAGTCCTGCTTGGGGAAGACTCGGACGACTCATGTAAAGTGATGCTGAAGAAGGATGAGGGGCTGAACCAGTGGGATTGTTGCAGCAATTTTGATCTTTTTATGGGTAGAAGAGAAGCATGGGTTCCTCATCAACACCTCTCAAAATACTCCCTTGAAAGTATAGGTTGGGTTTCTGATACCCAAGAATATGGATGCATGTGGAATGATTCAGGAAACAGTGACTGGATGGTCTCATCTGAACCTGTTGGAGGAGCACTTTACCCTCAATATCTGGACGAGAGAAACTGGGACACTGCTGGAATCTCTGCTGGTCTTATAGCTGCGCAGGCTGTTTCATCACTCCAGATTGCTGAAGATGCACAGGTGGACAAATACGTTTTCAACCGAGTTTTAAGGGGTTAAGAATAGAATGCCTTGACCAGATGGTCCAGTCAATGGTGTGTTTCCTGCTTGTTTTTGTTGTTCTAAATAAAGGCCTGTATATATTTTGAGGAAAACAACCTTTACTCGTTTATCGGATGCCAGCATTGTTGCTGTACTACTGAGATGTCTGTGCACACTCGAGCATTTGCTTTCTTACTCCTTCAAATTCTGGAAGTGGTTAGTTGTTTTGATGAAAATTTGTTGATCAATTTTCAGCATTCTTTTTGGTTCATAAACGTGTATTACCAGTTCCTGTTACTGTATAAACCCCAAACAAGTGTTTACGAGGGAAAAGACTAGAACGAAGTCTCAAACTTGCAACTTTCGAATCTTACGTTTTTAGGCAAAGCGTCTCCTAAGACGATTATTTGGAAGAGGACTACGCTAAACGGATCAGTTAGATCTACAATTTTGTGGATCAATAGGGCCAAAAAAATTATGCACTATAACGAAGTACCCTTTATTTATTTTTTAATAGAATTTCAATAGCAATGTTTGAGCTTTCGAAGCTTATTTGAACAACATTTATCTCAATATCATTCGTCTCCGGAGGCGTGCTTCTATCGCATGTCCGCAAACCCGGACCCGCAACTTCTCTAATCAATACTTGCTGATATTTTCCATTCTGTTCTTCCAGCCACGAAAATGTCAACCTTCCGCAGTTTTGCACGATGAAATGACCGATCATTACCTTTCCTGTCGCTAGCAAAGGCCCAATGACCATTCGGTTTTTTTTAAAAAAATACAACTTATATATATATATATCCTCCTCACAAACATAAATTCTAAGTAGGGGTATAAATCATACAATCTTATAAAATTTTTATTTTTATAAATAATTTATTTTTATAATTTTTAATACAATTCAACTTAAACAAAAATTTAATTTAAATACATCCTAAGCTAATAAAAGGGAGAAAAACAAGCTGAAATTTCCCTCCACTTACTGAAGGGTTATTTCCATAATTTTGAAATAGCACTTACTCATTAATCAACAATTAATTGGATCAACATTGATCCGAAAAGCATTTTCCCTCGGGAACTGTGCATACAGACACTGCCACAAAGCGTATGTACAACCCAATATTTGCCCCTACTCCTTAGGCTAAAGCATGCAGGCCTATATCTCCATCTATGAATTCGAGAGCTGGAAAATGGAAAGTACAATTTGATTGAGGGGCAGTAGTTTTTCTCAATGTAACTACCAATTAAAACAGCAAGAAAGGAATTCTCGTTGATTGTTCTAAAAGTGCTTTAGTACACAGAAGACAAGAGTCGATCATATATCATGTCGAGAATTCAGCCTCAAGGGTGCGTCGGTATCTTCCCGTTGATGCTGCTTTGTTGTGTTCTCTTCGCGATTCTCCAGCTCTGAACTAGTAGATGTTTTTGCCCCGGTTGAGACAAGATTCTTGAACCAAGCAGCTTGAAATCTCGGAGTTCCTCTATTAGAATTGCTTGGAGATTCCGGGCTAACTGAATTGTTGGAGGCAACACCCACGAGAAATCGATACGCCACTTTACTGGCTGAAACAATCTCTGTTTTTGCTTGTCTAAACTGCAACAGCACAAAATCAATCAGGATATAAAATACGAAGATAGCAATAAGAAATCAGAGCAGAGCGAGGATATGAGACGGCAATGGAAACCATCAGCAAAATTCTTAATCCATGAGTTCAAATAAACTATCAAATTCAAGTCACATGCTCTCTTGATCTTTCCACTGGATGGCTAATAAAGGTACCACTAAAATGAGAGAACACTGCAAACAGAATCCTGAAAGCATAAAATCACACCTTGTGCGCTGTTGTTCCTGCTATTTCGACTGCTGCATCACCAGCATGAGCAAAACGATTTACCCAACCTGTTATGCAATTCAAAGCAGATAAGGGGTTTTTTTTGTACAAACCTTTAGGGGCTAATTCTTGAACTGCATATTTCAAAACTTCCCCTTCTACATTAATATCAAAGTCATTGAGAAACTTTTCCAAATAGCTCCATTTAAGAAGTCATATTAAGAGATGAAGAACAATTTCAATTCTGCATGTGAAAACCTTAATCTTCCAACAAGGATAAAGATATAAGGGCTACTTGGACAGCATCATATGCATAGTACCAACTGTTTTTCTGAAAAAACAAGAATTATGTTGTCTGCCAGAAAACCAATGATAAGAACCAAAATCTAGTTATAATCACTGACAAAATTGTAACTAAGAGTTTTTTCCATTTTGGAAACAGAAGAGAATTCAAGGTCCTTTAGCTCAATAGCTCGAAAGATAATAAGCATAACAAAAGATCCAACCAGAAGTTCAATTAGGCATAAAATAGTTTCAGTACTTTTTAAAACTTTCAACCACCATCTAGGTCAGGCACACACATAAATTCTTCACAACTTAAGGTTTCAGTTAGTTTCACATCCATCTAGCAAGTGAATTCTCTAGCTTAGTTTGTCAGCATACTCAACAACTGATTTTATATTAGGGACTCCTTTGATGTGGTTTGCAGCATAACAAACTTTTATATAAATCTGTAGTAGTAGCATCATTTACTCCATACCAAAATTTATGTCCTCGCAGAAAGATAAAGAAAAGTGAAGGAAAGGGCAGATTTACCAGGAAGTTTAGGCACTCCAAGTCTTTCGCAGAACTCATCACAAAAATGATTGCAATTCTTTGACAACAAATCGTATGAATGCCCCGGCCACTCCCTGCTAAGTTCTCTTAGGATCTGATTAACCTTGAAGATAGAATAATTTGTCTTCCCGAGGACAATTGATTCACGGTAAGTATACATAGGATTCTTTCCTGCAGAACAGCTAAAAACCCCCGTGCCTTGTTCACAAAATCCAAATGACCACTCTTCATCTCCATAAACCTGTTGTACAAAACATATGCAATTCAGTTACAAGAGCATTAAAGTCCCTTGAAGGCCCCATCCAAAGAGAAAACAAGAAAAGGAATTTTTATAACACCCCCACCCACCTGGCACCAGAATTAGAATTTCACTGAGGCCATTGTATGAATTCCTCAAGTAAAAATGAAGTAAAAGCAAATGAAAAGGCCTGAAATAAACTGGATGGGAAAGTATATAATTAAAATATACATGCTAGACTTGATTTACTTGTTCAGATGAGAAATTGCAGACAACATGATACATGTACCATGTCGGAAAGTAACAGTGACAACATCCATCAGAGTGATACACTTCTAAAAGCTGCAGTGAAGAAATGCTCTACTGTATTCTTCTTGAGGCTATACATTCCATTTATGGGTCCTGCCACATGCACATTCAGTAACTGATTGCCAACAGTCCTTGTAAAGAACACAAATGGGATCTAAGCCGTGGAATTTATTTACCAAAAGGAAACTCAATACAAAAGTACAAAGGATACTCCGAGTTAATTGTAAATATGTCACCATATAAATAGAAAGAGGATAAGTAATAGTCTGTAGAAAGGGATGCAACCACTTGGAAAACAACAGAACTAATGATTTCCCTTTGAAGAGAGAGTTTTGGATGAGTGTAGTATCCCAAGGACACCAAACATTTAATGGGCACCATCAAATACCAACTCTAGTTCAATATCAGAAGTGCCAAGTCATGCTTATTTGCTTAAGGCTAATTTAGTGCAGCTTTTTCTAGTTGGGTGTTTCTGTTTTCTACAAGGTCTGAAGCCATCTAAATGTTGAAATATTATCATGCAGAAAATTGTGACGGAGGGATGAAATGGAAGGGAAGAGAAATCTCACGATTCTGCAGAAAAGAACAGAATTAAAGATATTCATTCTGACATAACCGACAGTCATACAGAGTTTGTAAATTTATTGCGTTAACAAAAAGTTTGCATTAATCAAGGAAAACAACAGGAAGGCTATTACAAGTAACAATTTCATGGAATTCAAAATCGAATGAGCATCGCTTGGAAACCAGACAGAAGTACAGAGATAAAAAAAACTGAATGTAACCAAAGTTAATCAAATAACTCGCACTGTAATCCGGCCACCACCAGTCATCCACAAAATCGGAGGCATTCAATAGGACTTTAACCAGCAAAACAAGAACGAAGAATTGCACAAATCCAAGTCAAAATGATATCCAGAAGAAATAGTAAAACCCTAGATCTACTTTCACCCAGCTGAAAAGTCATCAAGCAACTAGAAAGCAGAGAAACAGCAATTACTCGGCATTGAGGAACAATTACAAGTAATAGCGAAGGAGTACCTGGACAGCGCTGTGAAAGATTCCGCCGAGCCCGATACCGTCTTTGAAGACCCTGTTGATCTGAACAATCGTATTGTTGGTTTTGTCGGATCCACTATTCGTGACGTCATAAATATGGAGGACTACCTCCATCATCTTCTTCCCCTAATCTCCAATCCTCGCCCAATAAAAACCCTAACCCCCAGCCACCGCAATCTTCTCTATCTCTCCCCAAACAGAATAAAGTTTCAACTCCACATAGTATTCACTATCTACAGTGATACAAATGAAATTCAAAAATCGAAGACGAAGACAGCAATGATTGTAAAGTAAGGACTGAATTTGAACTTCACAGCAATTTCTTGGCCCTCTCTGGGGGTGGCAGCGTGGCCTGTGCTTCCTTTTCCGTCACCTCTTGAATGATTGATTCCAATAATAGTCAATTTTCGTTTATTTGTTTTGTCTCGATATGCCAAATTTTCTGGAAATTTGAGTTACTGAGCGGGCGGCTTTGCTTCCGGCGTGGTAAAAGTATCTCTTTCTTTCTTCTCTCTTTCTTGAGGGGGGAGAGAGAGAGTGAGAGTGACGAAAGCAGATTGACGTGCGTACGGAAGACAGATGGGATTTATCTGCTACAGCTGCAGGATAGTTGCATCCGGCGTTGTTTCGAAAGCTTTTCTTTTTGCCTTTTCTTTTGCCTTTTGGCTGCAGTATGTTATTACTGCCGACATGTTATCAATTGTTTATAGAAAAAAATTTCTTTAAATATTACTCATTTCCATTCCATATAACCTTCTTATTATAATTTTATAAAATAATTGATATTTTTTATAAAAAATATTTTAATATATTTTATATTATCAATTAATTATTAATTTTAATATATATTATTTTTATATATTTAAACTTAACATAAATTATTCACAAATATATATTTTTAAATTTTTATTATATTATATTACTTTTATAATATAATTTAAATTTTTAAATAAAATTTCATATCTAGTCAAATACTATCAAATAAAATAAAATAAAAAAGTATAAACTATTTATAAAAGTTTTATTTTATTTATATTCTTTATTTTTTATTTTTATATTTTTAATCTAAAATTATGTATCAATTTAGAGAATATTATCTACTCATGGTAGCTTTTAGTGATTTTTTTTTAATAATGAGGCTCAATTAGTAGTTGATGAGTATAATAAAATTTCATAAATAGTTGATAGATATTTAGGGTTAATTTCTAAAGTATTTCGTTTCGAAATTAAATTAAAAAATTTAAATATATTATGACAACATATCTTCTCACAAATAATTTAATTTTTATAAAATTAAAGATAAAAATTTTAAAATCAAACTCTATCCAATAACACTATTAGAAAAAATACACATGCTTTTTATTATTGAAAATTACCTTGTTGGCGATGATGATTTAAGAAAAGAAACATATAATGATATAAAAATAAAATTTTAAATTTTAAATATAATGAGACTCTCATAGTTATTAGGAGTAATTATAGAGATTTTTTATCAAATAAATCACTTATAACCTTTTTTAATTCAAAAAATATTTTAAAAATATTTTTAACTATTTATTTATTTTTATTTGAATTTAAATAAATTGGAAAATTATTCTAATAAAATACACAATAAGTATTTTTAAAATATTTTTTACTTATTAAATTTTATTTTAAAATAAAAATATTATTTTAATTTTAAAAAAAATTTACAAATACATTTTTTTCATCAACTTAAAAAAAATCAACAATTCAGAGTTTACTATTATATAGTAACTCAATACCACTGTGTGAAGATTATTTGGCAAGAAGTGGTGGGCCAACCTTAGTGAGGGAAGCGATGCACGCCGTCACCACTATGGATAAACAGCCGCTGCCAGCACACCACCGACAGCATATTACTACTTATTCTGTGTGCATGAGGAATGTATTCAATTCAAATCCAATTTTACTTTCTTCTTTTTCTGTTTGTCTTGGGTCCTACATTTTCTTTTGAAAAAATCTTAGGTGCACAGGATCTACGGATCCAGCTGTAGACCGGATTCATAACAAGGGGACATGTGTCACTTTTCTTATTCCTTAGGCAAAAACAGGTAACCAACTCTCAAGGCTCAAGCCACTTCCTCTTTCAATCTTTCAACTTTCGGCGACAGTCCTCCATTTCCCAGATCTGAATCATCATTCCTTCATCCCTCTACCGATGCCTCCTCTTGTCCATATTTCTGATTGTTCCTGTCACGATAAATAACTAGATCATGTTGATACTCAATTTGGGCAGAAAAAATTTTCCCCTCTTAAGTTAAAGAGCAGGAGAAAAATTGGACTCTGGGTACTTTCGAGATGAGAGTCCACAGGAGAGTAACGAGATAAGAAGAAAGTAGGAAAACATTTCTTGATGATTGGTAGGTATTTGAACAGAGTTGGGTCTTTCATTTTAATGATTTTTTTTGTTTGTGAAAAATTTCGATGGGGGCCAAAATGCAAATCTCTTTGATAATCGTTGATCTGCATACATTACAATGATAAGGCCAGCCACTTTTTGATGGTAGAGATGGTCTAGACACAATAATGTAGAAGTAGAAAAGGATAAAAGTGCATTTGGCCATTGACACCCCTTTTGCGGTTTCATTCATGCTTGGTGTTGAAATCCCAACAATTTTCTTCTTCCTTTGCAAACCTTTGTCTTTTAGATCTCTGGCTTCATTCCTGCGACCAA
This sequence comes from Rauvolfia tetraphylla, assembly GCA_030512225.1. Lineage (NCBI taxonomy): Eukaryota > Viridiplantae > Streptophyta > Magnoliopsida > Gentianales > Apocynaceae > Rauvolfia > Rauvolfia tetraphylla. The sequence continues at coordinate 7,833,386 of JAJQKT010000049.1, read as the reverse complement.
ATTCTTGGTTTTAGGATATGCTTCCCATTTAGCGGAGACTTTATTTGACATCAACCTCCACCGGAATTTGACTTCAACTTCAAAATTTTTTAAGATCGTGTGGCGACTGATTTCCATCCAAAGCCACCCCCACCACCAAGAGGTGGTTGACCTTGAGATGGTAGAGTTTTGGGGCCACATGTGTGGAGAAGTATCGAAGAGAGACCGTGAAATGGAAAGGATTGAGCAGGTCTATCAGTATTTTTCTTTAAAAATAAAACCAAAAAATAAACATGTCCCTTTTGGTGAATTAGATACATAGGTGGGCCATAGATCAGATTTATCAAAAAATTCTCTATTTTTTCTCCCTCCTCAAATTAAATTTTGTCTTATTATTTTAAAAATGTTTTTATAAGTACTTTCTAATCTTACATTATTCTTTATTGGCGCACTAAAAGGTCATATTTATTAGTACAAAAGAGAAAACTAATAGTAAAGAATAATCATCCATAGTTTAGGAAATTGATATAAAGACTATAATCTTATAATGTTAAATTTGTTTAAAATTTAAGAATTTCTTAACCTATATGCTACGATCATTTGGGAGATATATTAGTGGATGGTTGACTACAAAATTTAATTGTAAACTCCACTAAAATTCAAAAAAATAAAAACTTTGTTATGAATTTGTTGGCGCGTAGTAGCCGTCGTCACAACGAAATTGTAATACTAAGAGAACTTAATAAAGAAACTACAATATAGAAAATAGAAAAACTACAGAGAGAAAATAGAGAGAAGAAACACAATACCTTTATTGATTCTCTGAAAGTAAATTAATCAATAAATGAGTGTCAATAATACATCAGTCTAAAGCCCTATTTATAGGGTTTATGGGTACATATCAATAAGAAGAGGTAGAGGGTAATCAGAAGACAAATCCTATCACTAATAGAAGATATGATAAAACTCTTCCATCTATCTTGTAGATAGTTTGTGTATCTCTATAACTATGATATTGCATTACCTTTTTGATATCATATAATGGATATTCATAATATTAATTTCATAAAAAACTTGTCAATTTAGGGCCCACTTGAATTAGTATTTTATCAAAAAAATTAATTTTCTCTCATTTTTTTTCACGTTAGGTCCAACTTCTACTCTTACAAATAATTTACTTTTACGATTCTCAATACCACTCAACTTAAAAAAATTAATCCAATTTCACCTTTTAACTTGCAATCCAAATAAGCACATAACCATATTTGAGAGTTTCACACAAGTTAAGAAACATAATTACTATACATTGCAAAAGAATTACTCTTCGTAGCAAAAATCTCTAAATTGCCCCCTCTCATTTTTACTCTTTCCTTTCTCTCTCTAAAAGATCTCTCTCTCTCTCTCTCTCTCTCTCTCTCTCTCTCTCTCTCTATCTATCTATCTACACAATTAATATGGACGATAATTGAGATCCTTAGGATTATATTTCCCCTCGCTTGACTTTGAAAATAATTATTTAACCTCATTTATTTAGATGACCTAAAATTTTTCTTGAAACTTTATCCTGTTTGGTAAATTAATACTTTCTCCATCCAAAATTACTTGTTGAATTTGTAAGCTTTATACAAATTAAGAAAATGATTATTAATTTGGTTTGATTTATTGAGTTAGATTATCAAAAAAAAACTATATTGAAATTTTGAATATAATTAATATCATATTTGATGTTTTGATAACTGTGTTGGTAAAGTTGAAAAAAAGTAAGAAAATGCTTTATTGAATTGATGAACCGATTAGCATTTTGGGACAAAATTTGATAGTAGTAATTATTTGACAAGTAATTTAGAATGTAGGGATTAGACGTGAACGTAAGGTTGAAAATAACAAGTAACTATTTTCTTGAATGATGACCGAAGAATATATTAACACGAAAATTTAATATTATTTTCAAGTAATTAAAGAATGATGAAATATACATTTTTAGAGATAAATGTATTATATGGATTTTGGAATATGAATGCACAATTTATAGACGTCCAGCCGCAAAAAAAAAAAAAAATTGCACAATTTACAATGTCAATTCAGAAAAGCCCCACCTTTTACTCTTTAAAAACTTATATAAATTAAGAAGTTTATTCCTACTTAGTGTAGGATTTTTTATTTTTATTAAGTTTGTTCATTCATTTGATAAGGTTTATTTTCTTTTATTGATAAGACTTGTAATTCTATATTATATTATATTTGATATATATAATATCTACTAATAGTATGAGACTTATTGTATTTTAAAAAGAGAAATTTATTAAATTAGTATAATTTATAGGTCAAACATTAAATTAATCATTTAATTGTTGTAATATTTGGTAAATAATAAATTAGAGTAATTTGCAAAAAGATGTCTCATAATTATTTTATTTATTTTAAGAGTGTATTTTAACTTTAATTTTTGTAAGTTTAGTCTTGAATCTATTTATTACAAAAAAATACAATTATTGTTGCCAATTGTATAATAAAATTTAGTTAAAATTTATTATCTTGCCTAACACCATTTAAAATGACTGGGAATGAATATTATATGCATTTCTTCCAAATATGCCACTACCAAATTAAATGATTCACGATTGAATTTGGAGTTAAATTATGATTATAGATTGCAAGTAGTACTTATATGAATGTATATATATATATATATATATATATATATATATATATATATATATATATATATATATATATATATATATATATATATATATATATATATATATATATATATATATGAAAGTAAACAAGATTTAACGAATTTATCATTTCAATTAAATTTACATGTACGACACAGGTGAATTTGTGCCCTAACTTCACTATAGATATGACAATAAAAATTGTATTTTCTTTGAAAAATATATTAGGGATGAAAATTATAGAAATTAAAATTAAAAGATATTCTTCAAATAAATAAAATAATTATAAGACTCTTTTTGTAAATTACTCAATGAAATTAATAGTATAATTAAAAAATAATAAATAGCATTTTAATTTTGAAAAATAAAAAAATTATTGTAACGGCCATTTCACATTTGCTTTGGTACACAAAGAATGCAGTTGGAATATTAATAGTAATTTTTATGACTCGAGCAAATCACAAGAGCCGACATCTTGTGGCCAGCGTGGGAAGGTAAGAACGCCCTCTCCTTCAGAACGAGAAACACACCTTAACCTAAGATATCGATTTTTCTCCTTTTTGGTTCAAGACCTAACGTATGGATTTAAAAAAATGAAAAGAAACTCTTTTTATTTTTTATTTGTTGAGCGAAGGAAAAAGAAACACTTGAAAAAATGAGACAGCGCGTCCACACAAAAATAACAAATTCAACAGTAGTTGAGAAGTTCCTTGACATATTAAATGGTAGAATGGTGATCCATCTGTCGAGTATATGGCTGTATACAGAAGTCTTCTAAAAATGCTAGCATTTCTGAAAGGGTCAAAATGAAGATTGTGTATTTGAACTTGTTTTCTGTTGAGAATTTTTATTTTGAAAATGTAAAAAAAAAAAAAAGTTTAAAAAGTTTAAGGGCTTCATGTTGCCGTGATAATTTAATGTCAGTTTGGTTGATTTTACGCCACTCTCCAAGGAAATGTAAGCGCTCGCTACATACTTGAAGGAATGCTTGTGAGACCTCAGTAATGAGATTCTACAGACTGCTACGAGTGTTGTTGGACATCCAAAACCCAGTACATAATGAAGGATTTAGAGAATGAAATGGATCCGTATCCACAATGCCCTGTAAATAAATTCTAAGCATGCCTGCAGCAAAACAAAAATAGGAGCCTTCAACATATTGAACAAAGGCAAAAGAAGTTTCACCTGCACTATACATATTGATTACAACGTAGGGCGAAATTCAGCAAGCAATGCAACGTCTCCTTCAATAACTATAATACCTCTAGTTTCATACTGGACAGAATAAGTGCGTTTCTAGGGAAAAGAAGTGAATCATGACAACCAACAAAAAGGAAATGTGCGTCATCCAACAATAGATAAGGTTCATCAGCTATCTACCTTCATTGGTCATCAATTGAGAAAAAACTTGGCTGGTTGATATATCTGAAGCCCCATCACCACCATTATCCCTATGAACCCTCCTGCTACTGGATGGAATGGGAGGAATGTCTGCTGGTGTTGGATGCTCTGAGGAATTGGCATCTCTCCCAGGAGATTCACTCGGTGTTTCATTTTCTTGAAGCTGCAGTACGTGTTCCAAATTCCACAGCACATCCCCCATACTAGGCCTGTCTATTCCGTAGTCAGCTAAACATTTCTCTGCTGTCTCCCCAAATTTTTTTAAGGAGCTTGGCTTTATCTGACCTCTGAGGTGGGGATCTATAATTTGCTCAAGCAGCCCCTTCTTCTGCCACTGCAGTGCCCATTCACCCAGATTCACCTGCTCCCTGGAAAGCAATGGATCCACAGCAGGTCTAGCGCAGAGAACTTCAAAAAGCACAACCCCAAATGAATACACATCCGATTTATCTGTAAGCTGCTGCCTTCGAAAATATTCTGGATCAAGATAGCCAAAACTCCCTTTTACACCTGTGCTTACGTGTGTTTCATCCAGACATGGACCATCTCTTGATAGACCAAAATCAGCAACCTTAGCAGCATAGTTTTCATCAAGCAAAATGTTTGTCGACTTAATGTCACGATGGATAACTCCTTGTGCTGAACCTGTGTGAAGATAGTGAATGCCCCTTGCAGCACCGATGCATATTTCAAGTCTCTGCTTCCAAGATAAAGGTGGAAACCTTGAACCATATAAATGATGCTTCAGGGGCCCCTTTTCCATATATTCATAAACGAGTATCATCTCAGACTATTCTTCACAGTAACCAACAAGTGAAACAAGATGGCGGTGGCGAATTTTAGACAGAACTGCTATCTCAGTTTGGAATTCAGGTAAACCCTGCCTGGAACCAGGCACGCCTCGCTTAACTGCAACCTTTCTATTGTCTCTGAGGGTTCCTTTGTAGACAATTCCAAATCCACCAGAACCAATTATAAGATTCTTGTCAAAATTATTTGTTGCCAGCTGTATATCAACATATCGAAGCTTCAATAGACATCCATTTGTTCCAGGAGAAGTAAGAGCAGTTGCTTCAGATAATGTACCACGAGAACTGCCACCATAGACACGTAAAGGAGACCAATCCATACTTTCTGTTCGTTTTGCTTTTGTTTTTCTCTTTCTATGATTAAGTACAAACAAACCTGCAAGTAGTAACACGCTCAGCACAAGAAAGCCTCCAAGAATTGAACCCAACCAAACCCAACTGTGCTTTTTCTTTGTTCTGGTTTGTGAAAGCACAAGATTCTTTATATTCATAATCTCTACCCCATTCAAAATAGCATTTTTCGCCAGAGAACTACTCAAGTCCGAAGGACCAACACTAACTTGGATAGTACCTGAATGATCTGAATCCACCACAAAATCAAGGTAGTATGGTGCAGCAAGAACATGTAACATAATCGTAGACAAATCTAGATCTTTATATGCAGCGACTCCGTTGATGTATACATTAAAGTACAACTGGTTAATTGCAACGCTAACAATATCACAAAAGTGCAGACGAACAAATTGTAGATCGGTCCCTTGGCCCACTGAAAAGTTCCATGTTATATTGAAATCAAATATTGAAGTTACATTATCTCTATTCATTTGCTGCGCAGTCATGTATACACTATCAGGAGCAATCTCTTTGGTTGCACCACCCTCTTGGTAATTCGGCGTATGAGAGCTCCTAGCAGCTTTTGCAGCAGATTTCAAGACCAGAAAGTCCTCATCTGGAACCCAAGTTCTCCAAAGGGTATCATTGAATGGTGTCACTTCTAGGCCTCCGACATTAATTCTATGAACAGTTTCTAGTACTTGTGAAGTAATATTCTGATTAAATTCTTTAATTCCAATAGGAGCAATAAATTTAATCCCGGCATCTATCAAGAAATGGACAGGGGCGGAAAAAACTTCAATTGCACTAACATATGCAAAATTGGGTTCGCGATTTGGGGTAAACAAAATCTCAAGCTCAACTGTATCTACCATAAGTATGAACTCCTTAAGCACATTAAATTGAGGACCAAAATTGCTCAAAAGTGAAACACCATTAGCTGAAACGCTACATTTTGCATCCACGAGATTATACTGCTGGGAGCTAAATGGAGCAAAATGGAGACGTACCAAGTGGGTCCCGACTTTCTTGATGTCGAATGCATAGCTTGAAGCTCCGGTGAAAACTCTTGCTGTGGCGTAAAGTAGAGATGAATTTGAAGCGCGACTTGGGTTGGCTAGCGAAATTGAACTACCTTGAGAGAGACGAGGTGCACTGGACTTGTTGAAATCACCAACAAATAACCTATAATCAACTCTGGCGTTTGTGGTCGATCCGCAGTTAATTAGGTAGTTGTCTTGAGGCGTGAAAGCCGCGGAGGCACTGACTATTGCGCAGAGAATTAGGGAAAGCAAGTAAAAAATCGTGGCATCCATGAAGGGAAACAACTCAAAAGAAGGCTAACTCAAGAACATAAGAGAGATTGTGAATTTCACGAAAGCCCTCCCAAATAGTATGAAACCCAGCAGCAAAGAAAAGGGAAACGAGGGAAGATTTATGAGTTTTAACTTCGAGAACTGTGGAGTTTCAGAAACCAGAGGTGATAGACATTAGAAAGATGAAGGTGAATCGGAAAAACTCCGAGAAAGTAAAAGAAAAAGTGGGAGCAGCTTTGACTTCTGAACGCCTTCTGTACTCTGTAAGTGTAGCACTAGCATTTGCATGTGAAGAGACAGTGGAGATAGCCGAGGAAATGAAAATAGTGCCTGCAAATTTTGATGGCAACTGCATTTTATTTTCCAACCGTTCGTATGTTAGGCGAGCCCCAACAAGTGGACCAAGTTCCCGATCCCATGCCATGGAATGTGACCAAATCATAAAATGGTCACTTAGACGGGTAAAATATTTGGGCCACCTGTTTGCCGGTTGTTGCCGGTAGCCGTGTAAATTACGGATCAAGTAATTTTTTTATAATTAAAATATTTTATTCATATAAAAATAAAAAATATTATATAAAAAGCTTAAAATTTATAATACCAAATAAAATATTATATTTCAAATATTTTAAGTAGATAATTTATAAAAAATAACAAAAATAAATATATTCTAATATTATCTTCAATATTTTTTATCATTCTTAAAATAGTAAGAATCTAATTTCATTACCTTCGTTGAGCAGTAATTTAGACAGTGAAAGAGTAGATTAGAAGCCGTGGGGACCAATGGAACCTTGGATTTCAAAGTGGTGCACACGCAAAATAAGAAATTTTCCTGAGGGAGTGCTTTGCTCGCCAGCCATCTTCCATATGGTCCATATAGCGAAAGCTTACTTAGATTAGATTCAGAATCTGTGTATATAATATATTCGCATCATCCGCCCCAGCTACGTCTCTATTCCAATGAATTGGTTGGCTTCCACCATGTTGTGTCTATTTTCCTGATTCAATTATTCTTTAGATCTCTCAATTTAGAAAATGAGCATTCAAGTGATAATTATTTCTCATAGGTCAATTTTATAGCACTCCCCCCCCCCCCCGGGCCCTTTTTGTTAGCTAAATTACTAAGCTTCATAGATTAGAAGTATTTGATCCTAAAAAGCACTCAAAACAGATACATATTTTGATGAAGAAAAAGAAGGATGATATGAATGTTTAAATATAGATTTTAAATTGGATACTTTTTTTAAAAAAAGAAAGATTATGGGTGCTTGGATAAGGTTCCGCACGGAACCCAATACAATTTTTTATCTCAAATCTCACTTTTTCTCTCACAAAAAAATCTCTCTTCCGAAACCCAATACAAAAAATCTCAAAATCAAACTCTATCCAATCACACCCTATATCTTATTTGGATTGCGTCTAGTCTGGACAAAATAATAATTTGATCCACTTTTTTAATAAAAATAATTTTTATAAAATTTAAAATAAAAAATATTAAATTTAAATTTAATTTATTTTTTATAACCCTTTTTCTTTCCCCTATACTTATGAAGGCCCAATAAAAAGCCTTGATGGTGTATCCATTAATAGTCAATCAATACAAGTCACACGTTCCTCAAAGCAAAATACAAATCACAGGAGAACTGGGCTACAATGGGTCGGTGAGGGTGACGAGAGTCAGGTTCAGCTACGCAATTCCAGGGCTTTTGACCTCTCTGACCACATTGCTATTACACCGAATGAACGCAGCAGCGTTGCGTTTCTAAAACGTCATTTTTATATTTAATTTTTATTATATATAGTTTAAAAAAATTTATTATTTATTTTTATTTTATTTGTAAGACTTTATAAATTTTTTTAAAGTATTCAAAGTAAAAAAACTCAAATTGGTTAATAACAATTTTAGATCTGTTAACTGATTATATTTTTTTGCTAACAAAGATTAATTTGTTAAATTATATTTAATTTTACACCAATTTACATATAAAAAATTTTAACCTCGAAACGGCTAATTTTGATGTTGAACAGCCAAATTTTACTACAAATTGACAAATTCTGGGCACTAAATTCACTAGCAATTGGTAAAATTTGTATCCAAAATTTGTCAATTTGTGGCAAAATTTAAATACAAATTATGCTATAAATTGGTACAATTTATACCCAAAATTTTCTAATTACTGGCAGAATTTATAAAAACTGCACTGCCAATTTTTTTTTAAAAAAAGTTCATTGTTATGTAAAAAAATTTTCTATGCAATTTCTGTCAATAGAAATCACACACAAATTTTGCCACAAATTAGTAAAATTTGTATATTTGTGCACAAATTCTGCCAATTTATGAAGAAATTTGGACAGCCAAGATACCGAACTTCAAAATTAGTCATTTCGAGATCGATTTTGAAGTTTTTTATATATAAATCGACGTAAAATTAAATATAATTTGATAAATTAATCTTTGTTTGCTAAAAAACTTAGTCGTCATTGACATATTTAAGCTTTTTTTATTTTGAATGCTTCAAAAAATTTTATAAAGTCATACAATTAAAAAGTGAATAATAATAATTTTTATATATAATCTAAAAATATATTATATATAGTATGTCCATGTAAACTCTTTAATGCGTCAAACAAAGAACGCATTAGAAAGGACAAACACTCAAAAACCCGCAATTCCACCGGGCATCAGGCCTCACGAGTACCGGCTCCTTTGTTCCGCTGGGAAAACTCTGCAAGACTGCAACGCCGGATCACTCCCTCAAGCCGGGGCACTTTGGGGCTTTGCAGCTTTATTATTTATCTCATCGATTCGACGTGAAATCGACTATTAATCAGTTAAAGGAGTTCAGGTGAACACCTTCATCTTAAATCTTTCAGCTCCCCGCTGGTTCCTTCTTCTTTTTTGTTAAATAAAATTCTAGGGTTTGGGTTGCTGATGATATCTGAATTCTATCAACAGCTTATTTGTTTATTCTTCTTCCATATTTATGTTATGATCGTTATTACTTCTTTTTTTCTTTTTTTAAAAAAGCCTTTTTTGCACGACAATAATGCTGAGGAGGCCTGTAAGAAAACTTCTGTTCTGATTATGTAGGAATAGGATAGAACCGTAGAAAGTTACCCATTTTGTTAATTCCTAGAATTTCTTATTAAACGCTTTTGCTTCTCTTCCCTGTATTTATGCTTCTTTCTCATTTCTTGGATCCTTTCTAGATGCTAGTTGTTGGCCAGCAATTGTGGTTTCAGCAATGTCATATCTATGATTTATTCATGGAGAACTTAAATTTGGTCCTAACGATTTAAGATTCTCTGGATTATCCATCGGAAAGCGGTGGCTTTTTCTTGATCATTTGTTATGAATGAGATCAAACTGTAATTATGTAATAGTCGGTTAAAGGCTTTTGACTAGGAGGGAATTTAGTTTATAGAATAGTCATGAATCGAATTCGAAAGATTTTGTAGCATGTATTTCAGTATCTAGTGGTTTATAAGACCCAGATTAATGTAAGTGTTCTGAGTAGCTTGGACACCATCAGCATTCAGTCACAGAGAAAAGGTAATCCAGTAATATTATTGAGTACAAGAGAAAAAAAGAAGTAATAGCATACGTGACAAAAAACTAAGGCAGCTTCCCTTGTTCAATATCCGTAGCTATCCTAAGTTCTACTCCAACAGGTTGTCTGTGCAAGTGTGTGCTTCCCTTGTTGAAAGCCTGTAGTTAACCTTGGTTCCACCTCAGAGTTGTCTGTGCAAGTGTGTTTGACCTTTTGTGTTTCCCTGCAAAGGCATAAAAACAAAAGGTAATTGTGTACTTCAATCAACTGAAATTCAGGAGGTAGCTTCACCAAATCGTATATGCAAGAGTGTTTGTTTTTTCATGGTTTCCTGGAAATGCCTTTCCATTGTATCAGATGGTTGAGATAATGGATAGGCTGCTTTTACCATTTACCTTTCATCTAAAAGAGCAACCTTTAATCTTCCCACACGTAATGTACAATTGAATGCAGGGAAAGTTGAAGAGCTCAGGAGGAAGCAAATTTTCTGCTTTTGAACAAGTTTGACTTTCCTCAGATCCTCTTTCATGGTACCTTCCTCCTGTCATCTGTTTTCATCTCATTCTTCTTCCTCTTCTTCCATCTCCATCAGTACTGTGGATACTCTTTGTTCCTAGGTTTTGATTTGCTGGCCTAAGTGGAGCCATTAAAATTTCCCCACACAACACCACCCCCCCCCCCCCAAAAAAAAAAAAAAACACGAGTGATGTGTAACAAGTAGTTAGCTACATTCTTCTGTAACATATTTATAGACTGGCAATGGCTGTTTTTATCTGGGTGCTTCAATTGATGAACTGGGAGCTGTACAGTTCTAGTACCATCTAATTGTGAAAATTCTAAGGTAGAACTAGTTTATAAGTGTTGCTAAGGAACGTGTAACAATTAGTTGGCTACATCTTTGACCCTTACGTAAAGATGACAATGATTGGTTTGTATTCTTTGTTATAACTGCAATAGTCTACCTTATATTCGGATAAATGGCTAAACAGCATCATCTATTCCCTGAAAGGTTTTGGTACAACCTGCTTTTATATGTGTGCCATTTTGACTGATGATACTGTAGTGTATGCTGTAGGTATCTTGATTAGAATTCCTCTAGCGGTAACTTTCTTTCTTTTCACACATTTTCTGGAGGGCCAATTCATGGGTACTTCTGATGTTTTGGGATATTGCAAGGGTACCTTAGAGTGGGAAAAAACTACCACCCCAATTGTTTGTTTGACAGGATCCTATATCTAGGATGCCAATTTTTATCAAGTTGCCTATGCAATCTTGAATCCTAATGTTGATTTTTATCATTCTATGGTGATTTTTTCTTTGGGTTCAGCATATGTGTGTACTAATGCGTAAAGTGGTCTAATTTGTGTCTTATCAAGTAGTACACAAAAGAATGGTTGGACTTGAAATTGATAGTCTCTGCCATGTATCATGATGTTGAAAGCATATGATTCAATTGCAGGACCGTTGGTTCTTCTGTTAGTCTGATATTTTCTTCCGTCTAAGCTGTCATATTACTTACTAATTGCAGGACCATTGTAATTCTAATGATGAAAAGTGCGAAAGCAGACTTTATATTGGCAACCTGGATCTGATGATAACTGAGTAAGTGAATTTTACGATTTTAAGTTCTCTCTTAAACTTGTAACCAGAAGAGATGCACCTGGCTGGACATCTTATTTCGTTTTAAACTTCTTGTTCCTTCTTCCAGGGCTGCCCTGATTAAGATGTTTTCTCCATTTGGAAAGATTGTATCAGAAGACTTTCTGTGGCACACTCGTGGCCCTAAACGAGGAGAGCCACGTGGATATGCTTTTGTTCAGTTCAGCACCAACGAGGTAAGGTTGCATATCTTCTTAATACTTTTATCTGATTCCAATTCCTGATTTCTTCTTTTAAAGTGAGCATGCAGGAAGCTCAACTGGCCAAGGAGAAGATGCATGGGAAGTTGATTTGTGGACGCCCGCTGGTTGTTCGCGTTGCTAGTGAGAAATAATTGATGGAAGCAGCAAACAATTCTTCTAAAACTGCTGGAGAGGCAAGCAAATCAAACCTTGCCGGTAGCTGCTCGGGGCAAACGAGTCGGAGTGCTAAGATAGCTGCAATAAAGAACAAATTGAAGGCCATGGAAGAAGAGAATCGGGGTTCAAAGAAACCAAAACAATGCTGATGTCATATGCTGCACTGTAAGTGTTTGGGCAAACAAAGAGGATGCTCATGGCATTGTCTTGCACGAGCAATGCCTTTTGTTAATTGTGGCATCAATGTTCTATATAAAAAGCATAAAATGTGCACTCTTTCTCTTTCTTTTTTGTAAGTCACAACCTTCGATATAAGATCTTTTTGGAAAGACATTATTATATACAATTTCTTTTAGATTATGTATAATGAAAAATTAATCTTTTTTTTTAAGATTCTCTTCCTTCTCTCTCTCCCATGTGGAGTTTTGCCCTGACATGACGGAACTTTGCATAGAGTTTCATCATGTCGGAGTGAAATTTACCTAATTTTAAAATTTTTATTGTACTTTTTTAATAATTATGAATTAAAATTATTTAATTATATAAATTATTTTATTAATAATATTTATAAAATTAAAATTTTTTGAGGTGAGTTTCATGTTGACGTGGAGGAACTCACTCTTATGTTTTGTCACTTGTGAGCGAAATGATACATCAAGTCACATAGCGGAACTACACATCGAGTTTCGCTAATATGTAGTGAAATTTTTTGTTACACGTCAAATTTTACTAATACGAAGAGAAACTCTTGTGTAAGTAAGAGATGAGAGATATAATTTTTAAAAAAATAATTAATTTTTTATTATATATAATTTAAAAAAATTATATATAACAAATGTGTTTTGAAACACTATAATAAAGAAAAAATATATTCCATAGTACTATTCTGTTCGGTATCCATCCGTCCATTCTTTCAGCAGTGACAGAGTAAAAAATTTTCTGCTCATGAACAAAAAATAAATACAAAAAAAAAGAAGAAAAAGGAAAGAATTAACCAGTAACCACCTTAAATAGCAACCTGAGTTGGATTAGGGATTATTTCAGAAAATTTATGTTATCACTGTATTTATCTATAACAAATATTTTCTAAAAATAAAATTTAATAATTTATCAATTATAATAATTTTTTTCCTTTACATTATTTAAATTAAAATTTAATTCAAATAAAAAATAAATTTTATTTTTTATTTTAAATTTTATTTATTTTTATAATTTTAATACAATTCAACTAAAAAATAATCATTCCAATACTCCAGGAAAGTTGGAGTGAATGAATGGGGCCCGTACACGAGTAACTAAGTAGGACTGTCAATTACATCGGGCTAGTCCGAGCCCGATCTGGTTCGACTCGATTTTTTAGGACTGAGTTTTTTTCGGGCTAAGGCTGAACCGGGTCAGAACTTGAATTTTCAGCCCGATTTGTGATTCGGGCCGAACTCGGGCTCAACTAAGTTTGGTCCGTTATGAGCCCGACCCGAGCATATATCTAATAATAATTTATAATTATATATTATAATTTCTTGATATAATAGATTTTTTTGTGTATAATAATATATTAATATCATCATAAATATATATATTAAAATTTTATGTGTTTTGATATAAATAATTTTGTTTATATTTCACTCTAAAAAAAATTTAGTGTATAAAATTTTCACTTCCAACACTTTAAAATTATATTTTAGAAAATCAATGTAGCTTAATATTTTTAATTCTTAGCAGCTTTGGAAACAATATGCATGCTATTCAATCATAGAGTCTATTTATGATATTGTAACTATTTATTGAGCTTATCATAATTCTAAGGATATTAATAGGTAGGAATATTATTACCTTTACTAACACGGAATATAGAAATCATATGAAAGAGGAAGATAAGATCTTACCATAGTCTTCCAATTGATTTTTGCACTTGTAATTTATAATATTCCAAAGTAAATATTTAGTTTTATAAAATTATATATTCTACATATTCACTTTCGTAATTAATATATTTAACTAATTTCACAAAATATAATTTTTTTCACTTCTCAACATAAATTTAGAAAGAGAAGAGAAAAAATTACAAATTACTTAATGGTTAATACTTATATTATATAACTTATAAGGTATAATTTATAAATATAATTATCTCATTGATTTATGTAAAGTGATTAGTAAACTCAGTGGTGGTGTGTTTTAGTGCTTTGGTGCCTAGTTTCATCGTTGAAAATTCACTGATTTCTGGAGTTATGGGATTATTCTTCTTCTTTTTCGGTTACTTCATATTGAAGCACGGCATACCAGATTATTAGATTTTAATGTATTATATATCTCTGTTTAAATATCTATTTGAAGGGTTCTTGATCAATGAATTCTCAGACTCTGGTAGTTTGGTGCTCTACTTTTATTGATTTGTTTTGGTTAGAATTTAATGTCGTTGAGATATTGCTATATTACTTTATTTTGCTATGCTAGTTTGTATTTGTTGATTTCTAAATAGACATTTGCTTAGTTTCTAGAGATATTATTTAATAATATATATAAATTAGTTGAAAGTTATTGTTAGATAAGTATTAAGACATTAATTTATAAAGGTAATTATTATTTTGTGATGAAAAGATAATTTGTGAGAATAATAAAAAATAAATAGGTATATTTTAAACTCAATTCGAGCTTATAAGAATCGAGTTCAGACTCAATATTTATAAGTCTATTCTGATTGAATTTAAGCTCGAACTCAATATGATGTTATTCGGACTGAGCCTGAGCTTACTTTAGCCCGTAGAGCTCGATTGACAGTACAAAGTCGGTGGAGGGGCTCCATATCGAGCAAGTTTACCAAACCCGGAGTCAAAGCAAAGTACATGACGTGACCACTAGTCAGTGTAGTGTGCCAACTGACCTGCCCTGCTGACAGCTAGGAAAGAATCTCTGAGGCAGTACAGCGATAGCGCCCACTCACTCGACTCGAAGTCTTTCTAAATTTCACAAGCTTTCTCGCTCTACTTGAAGGCGCAGATCGCCGGTGATTCGAACAGCCATGGCGTCCAAATTTTTATGTATACAGTCGGCTCCTTTATCGCCGGTAACTCCGCTGTCGTGTCTGGCAACCCGCCAAAATATCTTTGCTGGCTCTGCAGGCTCAAAATTTGCCCACTCTTCACTTCAGGAGTCGTCATTCCTTTCAAACGAGGACAAACGGAGTGCCTTATTCTCAACACAAAATTCTTCCAATTGCTCCAAGAAATTGCGTCCTTGTTTAACTATCAGGTCTCAGCTGAATTACCCAATTATCTCTCCACAAGATCACTGGGGCACTTGGACTGCTCTCTTCGCCACTGGCGCTTTCGGCATTTGGTAACTCTTGCTTTTACGCAGTGACATTTCATCAAGAACAGTTCCTTTTTTTTCCAAAAAGAAAAACTTTTTGGGATTGGGGCTGTTAGTTTGGTTAATGACTATATTAGATTGAAATTTCAATGAAGGTCTGAAAGGACCAAGATTGGAAGTGCATTAAGCGGTGCGCTGGTGAGCACATTAGTTGGTCTTGCAGCTAGTAATTTGGGGATTCTACCTTGTGAGGCCCCGGCATATAAAGTTGTTTTGGAGACCTTGCTGCCGATGGCTGTGCCACTGCTGTTGTTTAGAGCTGATTTGCGTCGAATAATACAGTCCACCGGAAGACTGCTCCTGGCTTTCGTGCTTGGGTCAGGTACTGCCACTAGGAAATACAGAGTCACTATAGCTGATATAGATAAATATAATTAATGCCAAATGAGGACTTTTGCTTTGACAATGACAACTTTGGAGATCTACGCTGAGGCAACTGGAAAGGAATATTTTATATTTTTATGTTTCTGTTTGATATCATAATTTTTATTGCAAGAATCCCCAGAAAACATCTTGTAATGTGCGAGAGTTCCTCATAAGCATGTTGAGTTTCCACATTTGGGATTCAGTATTACTCTTAACCAGACAAAACACTAACCGAAATGGTCAAGTTCCTCTAAATGTTTGGTGTGTATAGTTAAAATCTTGTTAAAATGGTTTGCAGTTACTGTAGCCGCTTATTCAAGGGATACACATCTTCAAAGAAACTTCTTTTGGCAATTTTATCTTTTCACTTTAGGACCTCTTGTATTCAAGATCAACAGGAATCTCTGATTTTGATAATATCTTTTAACTTCCTCTCTTTTTCAGCCTTTAAAGTTTGTTTGAATACATTTTTCCAATTCTAGAATTCGCAGTCAGGGCAGGTGGGGAATTTTTTGAACTATTTTTGCTGAACTAATGCACCTCCAACTCTCTCTTATCGGTTTTGATTATGTGTTTTTTGCAAATTCAATAACTTGACTTATGAGGTTGTCGCCTGTTGGTGCATTATCTAACTCAAAAGAAACTAACAGTGATTGCAAGGTTAACTTACATTTAATGTAGTTGGGACTTTTGGTTTCTACTGCTACCAAGTTTAATCTCCTGAAACATGTGTTTTACTTGCACAAAAATCAAACAGTAAGAATCTATCACAGTGAAGTTAATCAAGGTGAATTGACTATATTGATGATGGGGAGAGATTGGTTCACATACCAGTTTGCCATGTTCCTTAGAACTTGATCTAGGATATGCTTTTGTAGTGCTTTTTTAATGTCCATTTCCAGGGTTCTCAATTTCATCACGTTAAGGTTTCACTGTTTAACTTCTATTCCTTGGATTGGATGCTATTGAGCAAGAATTTGGAATAGAGGTGGTTGATGGCTATCTCTCATGGTTGATAATCATAATATGGTTCATTACTTTGTTATTTAAGTTTAACAGCTCCCACGACTGCTTAGATCTGGCATTTCTTATCCAAATTCTGTCGTTCCAGATATCTGATAAGTGAAGGTCCTGGTAGTCTCCTGATGAGATTTTGATGCTTTCTTTCTGAACAGGCTGCTTGTTTCACTCTATGGTGATCATAATAACAAGTTCTCTTATTTCATTCTTTCTCTATCAAAGTTTTCACATTACGCATACCTTATTGCTATCTCTTCTATTCTTGGGTGTGTGCTAGTGGCAACGACTGTTGGGACTGCTGTGGCTTTCTTGCTGGTGCCAATGAGATCTTTAGGCCAAGATGGCTGGAAAATTGCTGCTGCATTAATGGGAAGACATATTGGTGGAGGTAATACACGGAGAAGCTTTGTTGTGTCCTAGTTCAAAATCTGACGCAGGGTACATATACTACTTGTATAACAGCTTAAATATTCATTCACCAAATGTTTGTTACCTTTACAATATTTCCCAGTGTGATTGATTTTTTTGAACACATCTTGTTGAAGATTATGTTAACTTAGCAGGTTGAACTAGCAAAAAAGAAACATTATGGTCATTTCACATGGATCTTGAACATTTTTTCTTCCACACCAGCAATACCTAACAGATGTGTTGAATGCATATGTCCTGAGCTATCTGCATGGTATCTAGTTTGCTCTTCTTTGTTGATTTCAACCATTTTATGCCCTTTTCATGCTCAGAAGAGAGTTTTAGTAAATCTTTTCTTCCTGTGTATCCAAGCTTTGGCTCTGATTCTTGGTAATAATAGGTATAGAAGGATTTTCTTTTAATTCTTTTTAACTTAACAGCTGTCATAGTTTTGGAGATTTAAAATTCTGTTAGGCTTTGTCCTTTTTCCTGGTTAATACCGTTCATTTTGGAGACTTAAAATTCTTATCATGTGGAGCTTGCGATGTCTCTTTGATTCCCCTTGTTAAATCTGAACTAATGAAGCTTTACATCTGTTGTTAAGCTGTCAATTATGTTGCCATTGCGGAAGCTCTCGAAGTCTCACCTTCAGTTTTAGCTTCTGGACTAGCTGCAGATAATGTTATTTGTGCTGTATATTTCTCGACATTATTTGCACTGGCATCTAGAATACCAGCTGAATCTGCAACATCAACAACAGGTCTCTCTCTCTTTATAATCAAATGGTTGTTTCTTGTTGAGTCTTTTTTCTCATTTTTTCTTTTCTTTAATTTGCTGCCCCAGCTTCATTGCATCTGGATTCTGCACTTTGGAGTTCTTAGTCTCGCTCTGACTGTTAGATAGTTTACTTCTTTGAAGCTCTTTATTGCCTACAACTGGTTACCATTGGGTTTTACAAACTTATTTAATTTCCCTTCAGATATAACTAATAAACTGGGCGGCTCTTTCAGTCATCACTCTTTTTTTGTTTGCATTATCTCCCAATTATTTTCTTGAATTCTGAGATCTGAAGGCTTCCAGCATCTTAAACAAATTATGTACTTAGTTATGTTGCCCTTAACCAGACTTGGAACTGTTGTAGATGCTGGAACTGATGTGGAACCAGAAGCTGGAAATAAGTTGCCTGTAATGCAGACTGCTACAGCCCTTGCTGTATCCTTTGCCATTTGTAAAGCTGGCAGTTTCCTGACGAAGTATTTTGGTGTTCAAGGAGGTATCCTGCCAGCAGTTACAGCAATTGTTGTTATCCTGGCAACTGCATTTCCTAGGCAGTTTGCTCATCTTGCACCTACTGGAGAAGCTATGGCTCTGATTCTTATGCAGGTGAATTTTCTTGAAATGTAATTTGTCCTTTCGATTACGATTGCTGCTCTTATATGTTTCTCTATCTTATCCTTTGAAACTCGAAGTTTTACTGAGATCATCCTTTTCTAGAGTGGATCTTTATTTCTTATTTTTTTGCTAAACGGGAGTGGATCTTTATTTTGAGTTGCAGTGAACATGTGCTTTAGATTTTTTTTTTCTCCCGATAGGGAGACATCACCGTGCATACTTTCTCTGACTTGGAAGATAGTCCAAGTACACTTGTGGTATTGGCCAAATAGCAGGAAGAGTGTGGGATTCAATCTGGTTTTAGCAAATAGAGAAGACTGCTAGCAAAATTTCACACCTGAAATCTATATGTGAATGATGTTGGCAAGAATGATTTCTGATGAATGTATGAGATAGCGTGGTTACCTATAGCATCAGCGAGGGATGGAGTCATTGTCAAAGAAAATAACTCCTTATAAATAAGATGTTGCGGTTCTTAGACTCTGTGAGGATTAGGAAGCTCTTCAACAAGATTATGATAATCAGATTGGTTGGATCTTTTTTGGCTCACATGTACCATTAATAATTATATTGTAGGCTCAGACTTATCAAGTGTTTTAAGCTAACCTCCTCCTTATTCTCCTTTTGGCGCATCAGGCATTTTTCACTGTGGTGGGTGCTAGTGGGAGCATATCAAATGTCATAAACACAGCCCCAAGTATTTTCTTGTTTGCACTAATTCAGATAGCTGTTCATCTTGCCGTGATCCTTGGTGTTGGAAAGCTCTTTCGCTTTGACCTCAAGTTGCTACTTCTGGCATCAAACGCTAATGTAGGAGGGCCAACAACAGCGTGCGGGATGGCCACTGCTAAAGGATGGAGCTCTATGGTTGTTCCCAGTATTCTTGCTGGCATTTTTGGTATTGCCATTGCGACTTTTCTTGGTATTGCTTTCGGGAAAGCAGTACTTCAGTTTATGTAAATTTTCTGACCACCGGATCATCTTTGTTTGCTATGATTCCTAGACCAGAACAAAAAATTTGTACAAATTGTAGCAGAACTTGAATTAAAGTATCACCTACCTGGTCCAGTGAAGCCTGTCCAGGCTAGTATTTGCACTTTGCTTAACTGAAACAGGGCTTTGCAATGGACATTCTATTATCTCAACTATTCTGTCACCAAAAGGAGTTCCCAAAAGCTATGGTTGTCTTTTTGCTTGAGATAACTCATTGAATTGTCTTTGGCACCTCAAAAGACATCTAAGTACCTTTCAAAAAGCAAAAGCCGTTTAAGTATTGGAGTATTAAAATGCAAATTTTCATGTTAGATAATCTAGACTACCTTAATGATTTTTAACCATACAAGTTTGTTTAACATTAGAATAACATGATCAATGTTTCTATGAAATAGATGTCAAGTTTTATTTTTTCAAGGGTTAATATAAAAAAATTAACTTAATGTTTGGAGTTATTTTTTATTTCACTCCATAACGTTATTTTTTGTATTACTTTATCCCATGAACCATTAGTCAAATATAACGGATATTTAAAATGTTATTATTGCACTTTGAAACAATATCAATTAGTCACCTTAAAGTTTAAAAAATTTTTACTTTTTCTTATAACATTATTTTTGTATCTATTTAACTCATAAATCATTAAATTTGATTATTAATTTTAACAAAGAGATAAAATAAAAAAATTATATTTCATTTTTATTCTCTTCTCTCATACTAAGTTTGCCACATTCAATTCTAATCAATGTTGATTCTAGAAGCAATGCTCTACTTCTATCTTAACTTCATATCTATTAGGTTCATTCATTGATTTTTTAGTTAGAAATTTTAATTGTCATTTGATTTTGCAAACTTTTCATAAAAATTGAAGTAATCAAATTTTCATTGAAATAAATTAATTTGGTTCATTTTTAAATTTTTATTTAAAATTTTTAAATAATTTTATGAATTATTCAATCAAATTTCTTATTCCAATTTGATTTTGAACCAAATAAAAATTTCAACAATTTAAAATATAATTTAAGCTTTGCTTCAATTTCTATAAATCAAAACAGAAAATTAGATTTTGAAATTATATTAAATTTGTAAAATTGAACTAAATCGAACCTAGTTTTTTCTAAAAAATAGAATTATAATCCGATTTTGTTTCATTTTCGATTAAAACTGAATAATGGATACCTATGATTTCCACTCAATCTAACCTTATTATCTCTCAATCCTATCTTGGACTGATTTTAATTTTTCTTAGGCATTGAAAAATTGTCTTATTGAATTTTTTACATAAATAAAATTAGTAAGTTAAATTTAATATATGTGGTTTATTGATACAAAAATAAAATTAGATGGTAAAAGTGAGAATTATTCTAAATGTTAAGAAGATTTAGTGATATTATTCTTTTTTTAAATTAGTCAAATTTAAGAATAAAAAATTATAAAATATTTAATTAATTTAAATGAGATTGTTGATGTGGCTTAATAGAAGAAATAAAGTGATACAAAAATAATGTTATAAGACAAAATAAAATTTGCTCCAAATGAGAAGGTAGTTTAGTAACGTTACCTCTTTTTTTGATTTAACCTTTTGGAGATGTTATATTTACCAGAGTTAAAAGTTAGAACAAATATTTTGACGTCTCAAGCTAATCTTAAAACAGGGGTCTTACTCATACTTCCTTTGGGAAAAAAAGAAAAAAGAAACTCAAATAGATTCCCTCCTTTGGAAATGTAAGCTGTTTTATACTTGAATGGTGATATAAAAATATGTTAATTTATTTCAAAATTTTCCTTAATTTAAAATTTTTAAATTTTTTTTGTATAAGTCGAGAAAGACACGATGGAAACTCAAAATGAAAACCTTTCGACTCTTTTCATTCTTCTGAATCACACTTTTTTTCTTACAAAAATTAAATATATATCCCATAAAAATTCTAAAAATTAAGAACGTTTTTTTCATCTAAAGGTACAATCCAAATACACCTTATCATTTCTAAACAGAGATACGATGTTTTACCGCAGTGGCCAAAGTAACAATGACTTGCAATCCTAAGCGGGGATACGCGTTTTTCTGTGCCATCGACGTCTGAGGGGAAGAAGGAAGGATTTTGGATGAAGCTTTCGCGGCTTCGGCTACCCCTAAAAGTCAAATTATGTGTATGTAGATGATTGTCATTCTGCTATGGCGACGAGGGCCAACTTTCAACTTCGAATGCCTGGCATTCGTCCTACTTGTCCTAGATGTTATACGGCAGTGGAAGATGATGTGCAGGTGCTACTTTCCTGGTCGTTTGCAAAACAAGTCTGGAAAGCTTGTGGACTTGATCATTTCTGGGTTCAGTGGGCGCCTTCAA
The DNA here is from genome assembly GCA_030512225.1 of Rauvolfia tetraphylla. NCBI lineage: Eukaryota > Viridiplantae > Streptophyta > Magnoliopsida > Gentianales > Apocynaceae > Rauvolfia > Rauvolfia tetraphylla. The sequence goes on along the minus strand of JAJQKT010000049.1, from coordinate 7,811,396 downwards.
AGTGTAGGCATGTTCTCGAATCTCTGCTGTTGGATCCTAGTCAGCCAGAGGATGAGGTACGGGACCTTGTTGCAAGTTTCATTTGGGCCCTCTTGAATGCAAGAAATGAGTTTTTTTTTTCAAGGGGTGGTTGTGCCTGACTGTGAGGTAGCTGTGAGGGCTAGTTCTTTCCTGAATACATTTCAATGTGTTGACTCTTCCTCCCAGATGGTGTCACCAGTTATGCAGCCTTCTGGAGAGACTTGGCAAACGCCACCGCATGGTTGGTTTAAAGTAAATGTAGATGGGGGCGAAATCTGGGAGTGCAGGTGGTGTTCGCGTTGTCGTGAGAAATCACCTAGGTGAGCTCATGTCCTCTCTTGCTGCACCGGAAAGTGCTGTCTTTGACCCAACAGATCTGGAACTGCGGCTATAATGGCGGGCCTTAAATTTGAGGCTGAGATGGCATCTCAGACTCCATCTTGGAAACGGATTGTCTAACTTTGGTGCTTAGAAATCAACTCTAAACGGAAGGATATGGCTTCTAATGGTCACCTTGTTCAGCGTGGGAAGCATGTTATCGCTTTGCCTCGGTTTAGAGTAGTTTCTCGTGTAAGGAGAAGTGGCAACACTGTTGCCCATGCACTTGCAAAGTTGGCATGTACAATTCAGCATTTTGAGGCTTGGATGGAGGACCTTCCTCGTTCCTTGGCCCACCTTGTATAGTTTTGGTTTTTTAATAATATTTGTTGTTTTCCTTGCGAAGCCAAAAGGTCATTTCAAGTCAAGCCAAATCATTCATCAGGCGTAAAGTTCCAGTGCTGCACGCACTGTCGTGCAGCACGTCCTGGACGAGATTTGGACCGTTGGATCTGCATGAAAATTTGATCCAACGGTTAATATTTTTTGGCCCCATGTATGTATCTTTTTTCGAAAGTTAGTAAAATTTCGAAGCCGTTGGATCAGATTTGAGAGGTGATCCGACGGCTGTTGATCCGTCCAGCACGTGCTGCACGACTCCACTTGCAGCACAGTAACCGGACTCCATTCATCAGTCGTCTGAAATCTGACGACTTGTCCGAGGGCCAACCGTTTATCAGACTAGCTGATGATTTTTTACGGAGCTTCTGACAAACTTCCGTACAGGCGGTGAAACCTCGACAACGTCGCTGAAGAGCTGAGCTAATAGAATGCCGCCTTCTTCTTCGTTTTCGGCGTTATCATTACAGCTCTCATCTTTCTCACCGTCACCACAGATTCGGCGAGTTTCTCCTTGTCCTTTGCCACTTAATAGCATATCTATATCCAAACCATCAATTCCACGTTCTTATAGTTTCGAGAACAATGTTTTTCATAAGACCCTCGAATCTAATTGCAAGCGGGCTTTAGTGGTGAAATGCCACCGCAATTTCCCTTTAATATCTCCAGAAGACAGTTGGGGTATATGGACTGCACTCCTAGGTGCTGGCGCTCTCGGCCTCTGGTAACTAGACTTCTATTCTGGACCTGCGATTTTTCTTTTTTCAGCTTTTTTAGATGGAAATCTCTTCTTTCCTGAGAATAGCTCAGAAGAAAGAAAATTAGGAGCAAACAAAATGGAGTCTTGTTGTTGCTACCATATTTTGCTTTCTTTTTTTCTTTTTAACCTTTTAAAATAAGTGATTTTTCATTTGATCACATTTCATGTCAGCAAGAGCTTTTAATATTTACTCCAGGATAACTGAAGAACAGCACAAAATACACCTTCGATGACATTTCATGTCAGCAAGAGCTTTTAATATTTACTCCAGGATAACTGAAGAACAGCACAAAATACACCTTCGATGATTATGGAAAGGAAGGCTGGAGAAGACCAAAATTGGGAGCATGATTAGTGCTGCGCTAGTGAGCATATTGGTTGGGCTTGCAGCAAGTAATTTGGGGATTATTCCATATGAAGCTCCTGCATATTCCATCGTCTTGAAATTCCTGCTCCCGTTAACAATTCCATTACTGTTATTCAGAGCAGATATGCGGAATGTGATACGCTCAACTGGGACTCTCTTGTTGGCATTCTTACTAGGATCAGGTCAAACTCTTCTATTTCCTGCTACCATCCACATAAATTTTTATGTCTCAAAGCTTTTTCCATTCGTCTTTATGCTTCTCTCTTTTATGTCAACTATGTACTGCACATTTACATACTTTCAAGCAGGATTTCTTCTCTTTCTGTTCGAAAGAATCGTCTCTAGATGTTGCATGAGCTCCAGCAACTTTTAATGTTGTTGTTGAATAGATTTTAATCCTGTGCCGACTCCACGTCATCTACACAAGATTGATTTTAATATGTATAGTAATTGATTTTCTCAAACGGAGCTTTTCCTTTGCATCTGACAGTTGCAACATTAATTGGAACTCTAATAGCATTCATGCTGGTGCCCATGCGATCACTTGGTCCAGATAATTGGAAAATTGCAGCTGCTCTAATGGGTAGTTATATTGGTGGAGGCAAGTCTCTTTTGGAACCATGTGATCTGCATTAGCTTTCTATTAAGATATGTAATGGATACATATATCTTGAATGTCTATTTCTCTTAAATGTGAAAGAAAAGCAATTTCTTAGACCTTTCGTTGTCTAGTATCCTGTTGTGAGTTGCAGGTGAAAAGGTCCACTTCATAAGCTCATTTTTTGAGTCGCAGTTTATGAAGTGTGGAGCTCTTGCTGTGATTTAGTGAGTTCAAAGACCGGGTTCTAATTGTTTCATGAAGAAAGAGGATTTTGTAGGTTACATTTAGAAGAGAAGACAAGCATGTGCATATCAACAGACAAACTCCTAGTACTATAGTTTTGAGTATGGTAAAACAAACATTAATTCGAATATCCCACTTATACTGGGTATAGAACTTGCAAGGCTAACATTCTGTTACCTTAATGAAGGGGGAGGATGTCACTTGTATTCCAGTAGTCTTCTTCCTTTTGCATTGCTAACGCCAGAATGTCTGCCTTTGTATTATGATTTTCAATTAAAGTAGGTAGCATCATAACTACTTCCTGGACATATTAAAAGGGAATAGATATATGGTTGTAGTTCTAGCAAATACCTCTTTTCTGTTTCTTGCAAATGGATAATAGTAACTCTTTCATCTCGTTGAACTCTGTTGATTTCTCATAACCATTTCTGCAGCCATCAACTATGTTGCTATCTCCGAGGCACTTGGTACTTCATCATCTGTTGTAGCTGCAGGTGTTGCTGCAGACAATGTAATTTCTGCTGTTTATTTCATTGTATTATTTGCATTGGCCTACAAAATACCTTCAGAGGCTTCAGCAGCAACTGACAGTAAGTATGTTTTATAGAGCAACCTGAAGTTTTTGCCCTGACAATTACCCTGTTTGAGTAACCTGAAATTGGACTGACAATTACCCTGTTTTATTCCTTTTTTGGTTTTTTTCAGGGTTGGGGTGGAGGAATGGGGGGTCTCTTGTTAGTATATTCCTCACCATGTTGACTCTGGTTTGAGATGAATTTTCCTCAGTCCCAACAAATTTTGTTATGGAGGCCATTTTTTTCCTTCCGACCCTGTCAGAATATGAACCTTAAAATGAGTACTTAAAGTAAAATTTTGAATTTAATCCATGTTTTCTGTAGCCGCATTCAAAAAAGTTGTGCTTGCTGCATTGCTATTCTGTACTTTTAATTCCAAAAGTTGGAGCTCAATATGCTCAGCAGTTAAAAAACTTGTTATCATTATTTTGATGGCAATGGGCAGGTGCTAATGCAGTTGCAACTTCTGATTCTGTGAGCAAACTGCCTGTGCTCCAAGTTGGTTCGGCACTTGCTGTTTCCTTTGCTATTTGCAAAACTGCAACATCTCTGACCAAATTATACAGAATCCAAGGCGGTGATCTTCCTGCAATCACAGCCATTGTTGTTATTTTAGCAACTTTACTCCCTGGGTATTTTCACCATCTTGCGCCTGCTGGTGATGCCATGTCTATAGTCTTAATGCAGGTAACTCAATTGCTGTTGCAAACTTCACCTTCAACTTATCTACTTGTAGGTGAATGTGAAACTCATAGCTTATATGAAGATGATGTGACATGTAGTTCCATAGTGTTTGGAATGAGCAACCTCTCTCTTTAGCACCACTCTATAAGATGATTGGAATAAGGATATACTTATGATCCTTTAATTTCTTGCTGCAACTGATAGACTTGTTATTCAGTGCTGATACTCTTTCGAAGATGCCTTCTTCCTCAATCAGTTGAATTGGATTGTTTATACAATCTTGGAAGCCACAAAATCATCCAAATGCTTTCCGAATATAAGATTGTCTTAGATCAATTAATTTTCCTATGCTGATGTGATCAGATTTTCCTTTCTATATTGGGTATTGTGGCTCATCTTGTCTCATTTCCATAATCCATTCAATTGGTCAGCTTATACTTGAGGTGATTAACAGGTATTTTTTGCTGTTGTGGGAGCTGGAGGGAGTATATGGAATGTCATCCATACAGCTCCTAGCATTTTTATGTTTGCTTTTGTTCAAGTGACCGTCCATTTAATCGTGATTCTTGGATTAGGGAAACTATTTCGCTTTGATCTGAAGCCATTGCTTATAGCATCAAATGCTAATGTCGGTGGTCCTACAACAGCTTGCGGTATGGCCAAGACCAAAGGATGGGAGTCTATGGTTGTTCCTGGGATTCTTGTAGGGATATTTGGAATCTCTATCGCAACATTTCTGGGAATTGCTTTTGGGGCATTGGTTCTCAAACACATGTAAACTGGTTCTTGATGAGCATAAGCAGTGAACATCTTTCCTTTGTCTAAATCTTAATACTCGTACTACTTTGTACTGCATTGCAACTGTGGAAAAGACTAAGTCAAACCCAAACGAAAGTCAGCTTGTACTTTGTACTGTATTTTATGGTGTATTAGATCTCCATTGCTGACTAAATTTCGTATGCTTGGATTGTACTTAGCCCCCGCGCCCCCACCTCCATAAAAAAACAAAAAAAAAAAATGCTTGGATTGTGGCGGATACTTGGCATTCATATAAGAGTACAACCATATTAAATAGAGACTTTAGGAAACAAATGTTGTAAGCAGAATTGATTCGTTCATGACTTCATTATGGAGGTGATTCAGATCATTGACTCGATGTTTAACTCTGATCTGTTTATTTCGGGAATTGACTCTGGTCTGTTGTAGCTGTATATATAGCCAACGAACAAACAAGAAGCATTGCCCACAGGAAACTTTTTCAGCATTGCATTAACGACCTAATAATCTTTTTCGGATGTTAGAATGGAGCAGCACATACGTGTCAAATGTTGCCAGAGTAATTGCATTTATCTTCTCTTTACCAATGTGGGTGACAAACGTGGAATGGTAATGTTTCTCTGACTCTTTGAACTGTCCACTCTGGTAACCACATATATGCCTTTGCCCATCTATTTCTTCAAGCAATAAGCTTACACTGTTGGGAGGAAGATGATTGAAGTTTTCTTCTATTACCATCAATTCTATGTTCTCTACGTTCTTCTATATGCTTCATGTTGGCGTTGCCTACTTATGCATGATTCTTCCTGGGATCTTTCTCCTATTTGACCGATTTTAAGGTTCTTGCAATCAAGACAAAGAACAAGATTACTTTCAGCTTGCCTTTACCTTCTGGTACTACTGAAACTAACATTTTCCAACGATCCAGGTGAATGCGGCTTCTACACCAATTTCTGTCTGTGTTGATTATCAAAATTAGTAAAATATCAGCTAAGCCTGGTAAAAGTAGACTTCAATTCTATTAGCTACGAATTTTGACCTTGTCACAGACACGAGGCTCTGGTGGTGGTCAGTGGAGGAAGTGCTATAACTCCCTTCATCTCAATTATTCGAGAGAGCATATTCTGAAGCACACAGGAAAACTGCAAGGTACCGAAAGTTCTGCTAGTCGCTGCTTTCAGGAATGCTACAGAACTCGCAAAGTTGGACCTCTTGATCCCTGTATCTGGCACTAGCATCGACACATCGCGAACACAATTGCAGATAGAATCCTACATCAACAGAGAGAAAGAAGAGCCCACTGAGGACACCCATAAACTCCTCCAGACAAAATGATTTTAAGCCCATTCCATCCGATACTCCCATTTCTGCAATCCTTGACCAGCATAGCTGGCTATGGCTCGGAGCAATAATCTCATCCTCCTCCGTGATTTTCCTCCTTTTCTTGGGGATTCTCACCCGTTTCTGGGTGTATCCCGTTGAAAAGAGTGGTAAAATTTACCACACAGCTTGAAAATTCTCTGGGACATGTTTCGTGCGGGCGCCTGGGTATGCTTAGCGACTAGCGTCATCTTTCTATCACAGAAAAGGAAAAGTGGCAAGGGCAGGCAATCAGATTGTCAATGCGGAAATGCTGACGCCAGTGGCATCGCCAGCATCATGGTCATGTGGCAGAGAAAAGAGAGCTGGAAAGCCTACCGAAGTGCGTTATGGTACCAGGCCAGACTTCAAGCGTAAGTTGTGTAATTACCATTTCGGTTCTCATGGTAGGTAATTTTAGTGTGAAGTTCTCATCATGGTAAGTAAGTTGTGCTCTTCTTTGCCCGTTGGCATTTGCAGGGATACTCTGTGATTGCGGAGGATCAGATACCGCAGTGTTGGTCTCTGGCCCAAGGAGGCTGCGACATTATGGTGGTCAGAAATCAGAATATGTTCCTCCGCTTCGGGGAGGAATCTGCATTTCGAGTCTTTGTTCTTTGATTGACGATGAAAAGATCATAGACGAACCACAAAGAAGCTTCTACATTCGAAACCACTCCTTTACCTTTTTGTGCTTGCTTGTATATATTTACCGCACATAAATCCTTTGACAAGTTGTCTTTGATTGTTATCTGAGAATATCCTTCAACATCTACCTCCTTAAACTCGGTGTTACCTGCTTGAATTGTACATTTTACCATGGCTGAGGACAGAAAATACCCTACAAATAATCCGCCAATGGGACTTAAATGTCATAAGAGCTTCACTCTTGCGGAGGAATGGAAGGGTAAATCTCCCCGTGGATTGGCAAATGGGCAAAGTCTAATTCCAGAGAAGGAAATGTACTACCCTCGCATCCTACCCCCGCTGCCATACAGGACAGCATAGGGCCGGCGCTGATTTTGAAGAGTGATATTTTGGATTTTGTTTTTTTATTCATTAGAAAAAAAACTAGCGAACTGCTGCTGGAATACAAAATCATCGACTAAAAAACAAAGGTAGTATATCACCGAAATTCATCACTCATCATACCCATACGGTGAATCTCGAACAAACGAGAGATATCCACAAAGATCCAAGAAAAACAAAATGATAAAGAGGGTGTGACCCCGCAAACCTCAAAACAGCACGGGCCGCGTGGAAATCAAACAAAATTAAAAAAACATGAGCAGAAATCAGGATTTCAATTACTTTTTTTCACTAAAAAAGACAAGAAAAAAGTTCCACCGTTGTAGGATTTCCTAACCGCTAGCCTTCACCCTCGAGAGGAATAAGGCATACGAACATATGCCACGTTTATTCTCTTCTTGGTGCTGCATGAATCATCACAATCAACCCCAACCTAAGGACGGCAAATTAAAACTATCCTATCACAGTTACACCTTATAAGTTCGCTTATCTTCTCTTGTTCCCCTAGGTACATCCCTTCGGTCAGTACTTCGGACATCGTCATCATTATTCAAGTTACCTGCATCAAAGTTATCTTCTGCATCAAGCCGAGAACGTCTCAAAATGGCACCAGCTTCTGAATGCCTCCCTCTTTGCATCATCCCAGATCTCTCATCATTTCTCCTATCATCACAATTTTCCTCCAACTTACATCCCCTACCAACACCATCCATGAGAGGAAATCTTCCCGTACGTCCCATAGGTCTAAAGTGCTCGTCTGACTTCAACCTTCCTGAGAAACCCAAATGATCCAACTTTTGGCTCCGCCTGAACACTCCAACAGGGGATCTCCGGTGCCTCAGATGGTTATCTACAAAATTCCTGTTATCGACCCACCTATAACTACGTTGTGGAGAAAAGCGGCTTCTGGTTGGTGACATGAAACTTTCTCCATAATCAGATGCAAAATTGGGCTTTTGAAAAGGAACCCTCATCCTATCCATCCTAGATTCAGGCCTGAACTCCGGTGACCTACTGTGCCGTCTAGTACCTAGATTCCCCCTTTGTGATTGCCATACACGGGGTGAGCGTGTTCTGGATCTTGAGCGAGATTTCCTCCGGGGTGCAGATACTTGAGTAAATCTACTTGGAGGAGGAGAAAAACTCCGATCCCTCCGCGATAAATAATGGGGCATACGACCTGACGAAGCGACAGCATCCTCAATAATAGGCTCACCATACTCATCCCTAAAGCCTCTACCAACAATCCCTTCCGAGAAATTCCCAGAACTTCCCCTGATTCTATGGCTGCTGATGCCTCCAATTCTCCTGTGGACACCACCATAGACATCAACCCTATCTAATGGTGATCTCCTCCTTACAAGCTGCCTCTGCATCCCCTTTGAGGAATAACTTATAGGTTGCTTATGATCATTGAAGTTCAATCCACCAAACTTACCACCCAAACCAGCAATTCCACCTCTGGATCTGGTCTGTCCATGATTTTCCTGTCCTCTATAACTAGATGGATAACGGTTTCTTGAATCCCAGTAAACCCACCTACTGTCTCCATTTCTGTCATGCTCCTGCACTGCTGATCTGTACCTTGGCACAAATCTATCAGGACTGCCATCTCTTTCCAATCGTGAAAGCGAACCATCAATGTTCCGAGATCTGAATAAGTTACCAGGAATCAATAACCAAATACAGGAAATAATGAGATAAAAGGAATAGGATGGGAGACTTATAGGTAACGAAATCATAGAAGTAACCTCCAGAAGTATCAGAGAGAGAGAGACAGACAGAGAGACAAAGAGGGAGACAGAGGGGCACCTCACACACGCAGGGAGATAGAAGGGATAAAAAACCAACAAATTATAAGCTGGCTAGATAAAAAGATCTGTCACAACCAGGAATCTACAATAAAAAGCAACAGGAACCTGATTCAGAAATTTACCTGCCATGATGGGTACTCCTATCAGATATATGCAATGAGGATGGTCCTTCAATGCGTGATTGCAACTTCCCTTTGGTAGCCTTAAATCCAACTTCCCCCATATATGATCCTTTCAACTCCAAAGCATCAACACAATCCGAAGAACGTGTCATCCGCATGCTGCAATTACTTCTATCCATAACTGTATCAGTTGATGTTCCATCAGTAGGGCTAGATCCCTGATTTGATGGCTTTTTCGCTTCACTTTCAATCTTTTCTTTGACATCAGTCAACCCTTTCCTCAAAGAACTTTTCCCTGAACTCTTCCTAGAATCACTTTCTGGGATCTCCGACAAACTTTTCTTTTCTGTGCCTTGGGAACCCTCAGAACCAGCTTCAACAATTTCTGAGCCTGGAAACTCACCAGCATCTGAGTCCTCCCCACCTCTGCCATCAGATTCATAATCAACACATTCATGTTCCCCATCCTCTAACTCATTTCCCTCCCAGTAGCACAAAACTGAACCCCTCAATTCCCCATCCTCAAAAGGAGAATCATAATCCACCTGAAGCTCATCAATGTTCTCTCCACCGTCCAAGTGACCACAATCACCCTGCGAAACATCTGATTTGCGCGAGTCATCAACAGAACCTTTGCCCGAGTCTTGGATATTGGATATTTTCTCTTCATCTCTACTAGAGACAAGATGATCGCTACGTTCAGAAATGATCTCCCCACAACTAGGATAGATTGTGCTCTGAGTTTTTGTATCAGCAGAAGAATGTCTCTCCTCTTGACCATTGCCATCACTAGATACGGCTGACTGACTGCCAACAGATATGTCTGAGGTAGACAAATCTCCACACTTAGTTGATAGATGATTATGGTCTCCAGAGGTACTCTCAGAATTTCCAACATCTTGAGTATTACCAGTCCCAGCAGAACACTCCCCCTTGAGATTGGTCCTGTTCTCAGGCAACTCGATTGTCTTATGACAATCTTCAGCATTTTTCATATGGACATCATTCTCCTGAGCAGACTTCTCAAATCCTAGAACCTTAGGAGGAGAAACCTTCTGCTCATTGGTTTCCAGTACCATAGATCCTATTACTTTTTTACCATCTTCAGCTTGAATCACAGTCAGGCAGCCAGATGCTGCATTCATAGTTCCACCGGAAATAGTAATACCTGATCCATGAGAAGATTCAGCCAAGGGAAAATTATCAAGAGATTCAATTTTGCAAACAACCTGATAAGGAGATTTTAGGTGCACATCCTGGTCACCAGAACTTGATTCCTCAAGACAAGGGAATTCTTCTGATTTCTTTTCTTGTGTTTTTGACTCAGAGGATTCTATGGCTTTGTCCATTGCATTTGGTCCATCCAAAGGGAAATCTCCGTTCTTTTCCAGTGTTTTTGACGAAGAAAATTCTATAGCTTTTTCCGCTGGTTCAAGAGGCATTTGGTTCTCACAATTATTATTATTATTATTATTTCCATAATCTGACTGAGCTGCACAGCTTTCAGGGTCAAGCTTATCTACTTCCATGCCATCAATGGAGGCTTCAATAGTTAACTTGTTTCCCGTTGCAACATCATCATGAGGTTCCTCCCACGCTTCCATCGGTGTGTTGAGGTCCCAATGCCGCCTGTCAACTTTTGAAGAAACTGATCTTGTTGCGATGCATCCCTCATTGTCATCTGAACTATGATCAGCAGGAACAGAAGAATCTGCAACAGATGAGCATTTCTTACATTCTAGTAATGGCAGGTCCTTTCCGATTCGGTTCTCCAAAACTGAACATGAGATACTTTCTCTGAATGGTTCAGGGGAAGTAGATGTATTAGATTGCTGAAGGGCAGAGGATACTTCCATTACATCCCCCTTAGCATTATCAATGTCATCATCCACATTATTAATGCACGCAGCGGCTGCAAGAAGTGCAATACCGGAGAAATCATCTAAGCTATAAAGCTCCCCACCTGTTACCCCAGAGACCTTATCACCAAGAGCTCCATCATCAACACTACTGCCAACTCCAACCAATTCTCGTCTATTGGAATATGAACCTGAAGAATGCTGAGCAGATGAAGCATTGTGATCTGATAAATGTTCAAGGTCTTCTGAATGAGAAGGAGTCGGCAGTTGGGGCGAAGAAGACTCGGGACCATCTGAAAAGGTCCGCACTGGCGTTGATGGCGACCAGAGCAAATGTCTCCTTTTCTTAATAGGTACATACTCTACTCTATCAGGAAAGCGTTTCCCAATAGCTGTTTCACCAAACTGCCAAATCACAAATAACCCAAATTTAAAAAAATTTAAAGAGTGTAATTTGCAGCAGTGACAACAAGAAAAATAAATGATATACCTTATCAGAATCAGATCCAGAAAAATCCCCCACCCTTTTGGGACTCTTACTGGCAAGTTTGGGATGCCCATTTGGGTTTCTTGCCACTGGCTTTCGAGAACGCTTTCCTTTAGTCACTGTCTTCCAGCTTAACTCCGAATTGATAGAATTTGTAGCTTCCAGACCAACTGTCCCAAGCATGGTTCCGGATGTAGGTCCTATTCCATCAACCAAAAATCTACCACCACAAGTCTTGCAAGACCCTTCTGCTGGCTGGTTCCTTTTCCTACTGAGCTCCAATGAAATCGCTAGGCTTCCAGGGCAAGTACACAAGCGAGTCTGAAGTCAGGTACAAAACATTCCATTTATTAGAAAAATTATTTAAAAGAAAAAGTGAGCAATATCAGTGGAAAAAATGGTAATTGGTTCTTTTAATAGGGGGATTATAACTCAACAATATTCTGCCAACACCAATGAAGTACATTATCAAAACATGAAATTGCTATGCACTTTTCAGTTATTCAATCTTTCCTATCTTCAAAAGATTGTTAAATAGAATAAGGCATGAAAAAAAAATGCCTGTTCTAGCTCATTTTGTAATAAAACTGTGTGCACAGAAATATGCTCAACTCTTTCATATACAATGTCTTATATAAGGTATAAATAGAAAGCATATTTATCAACATACCAAAAGTTACATATATTGCCCTTTGACATGAGTATGAGCATCTTTGATGATTAATATCATATGATGCAAATGCCACGAGAAGCGGCCTTAAAACAAAAAACACATTACTGAAATAGAGATTTGAAAGAAAAATTCACCATTGGTAGATATCAAAGGCTCGTCCCATCGTGATATTAATGTCTGCACAATAAGAACAGGAGCAGGATTCAAAATTGTCCTTGTCCGGTCCTCCTGCAAAATACAAAGAATGTCAACAAATTACTTGATAAAAGCACCAAAAGTAAGAACAAGACACGAGGAGTAACGGCATCACAGATCATAAAAAAGGTCAAGTGTAGAGACACGTGATTCCGTCAGCAAATTACCTTGAAAGGCAGTTTGCTATTTCCAAGGTAGTTGGTTCCTAAAACTCGGGATCAGGGGTTTCTTTCAATTGGTGGCAAAGAAGTGCCAAAAGAATTCACTTAATGATAAAAGACAAGCATTTAAAACATGATATATCGATGAGTCACAGAAAATTAACAACCATTACACATTGCTTGCAGCACCAGTATACTTCATCATTATTTCGGGTACTGCCAATGGAAAAAACAATGCCATCAAGACATCAAATGATGCCAAGAAGAAAAGCAATCCAACGCCTCTAGGATAATTCCCATAACTTTAGGTAAATTTGCTAATGACTTCAAAAGTTGAGCTAATTCACATAACTCCCAAATCAGCGCCAACCATATGCAAAAGTTTCAGAGCGTCCGCCACAACAAAAAGGATACAGGCAGAATGCCCCCAACCAAATTAAACATCCTCTTCATAAGAATAATTCTAAAAGTTGTAGACAATCTAATTTTACACTTTCCATGTTTTAATCCCCCCTTCCACCACTTATCATCACGGTTTCGCATGCAAAAAAATGCTAAGAGACACGTCCATGGCAACAAAATAACACGGTGGATAAGCGTATCAGCAAGTTACTTGCAATACTAAAGATCCACTGGCACCACAAGTACAAACAATCAAATGGCAACCAGCAAGCCACCCTGCCGTCATTGTCTATCAAGAGAACCGCCGTTCCAGCATGCAATCTTCCTAGAAACCTGGCAGCTATAGCGTAGCATCATCATAGTTCCCGTAAAGAACCTAAAAAGCATTTCTATTTTCATTCAGAGTTTATAATTAGTTTTACGGAACTTCTCTAAGAGCGTCCTACAAAGATATCTAGATTTCTGCATACTCATCCCCAAAACCATATGTGGAACATCATAAGGCACCCATAAAGCAATCGATCTCGAGAAATAAAATCTAGCTGCTTCAGAGACAGTTTAAAAGGTCAAAGTACCCCGAATCACAGCAAGAAGGTATAAAGCAAAGCAGGGGCAAAGCGGGAAACCACATCACTGAAGAATGCCATCATGCAAGCCAATTTCTCTGTCAAATCAAAACATATCATTCCACTGCTAGATCCGCCCTCAGGGTCCGATAAGGAATCTAAAATGGAAAGAAGTCAGTTTTTTCCTCCTTGTCCCGATCTCTTATCTCGGAACGCTTAGGTAAACCCTAGGTCCGTCAGCAGAAACCACAGATCTAGTAGTCTCCGAGGTGATAAGAAGGTGTACTTTTTCCACACTCCGATGACACATAAAACTGATTCCTTCTCTGATGAGTGAATACAGCTAAGCATCCAACAAAAAATGAAAGGGGGGCACGAAATCAATCAAATACTAGGGTTTTTAATACCTGCTCTTCTTCTTCTTATTCTCTTTCTGTCTCCTGAATACTTTCACACAAAACAAAAATCGACGGAAATCGTCCGAGTCGTTCTCCCCCGATGTTCAAAACGGTGAGAAAAATAAAACGTTCACAAGAAACTCCTCGCGCGGCCGAAGACCTAAAAACCAAATCGCCGCCGAGCCTTTGTACAAATAGATAACTTCTTTCCGAGATCCTTCGATTGTTCTACGCCTCCATAAAGACGGATGAACTCGATTGACGAATGAAGGAATAGCGACGGCCGTCGGATCTCGGCTCTCCAATGGATGAAATCCGTCAGATTCTGGCTCTCTGGAATTTCTCCCTTTTTTCAAATATTTTTTTGGGTGTTTGTTCTCTTTCTACAAGGCTTTTTCCTGCCTGCTGCCGATGATGTCTTCTTACGCCTGTTTGTGAGCTTCTTTAATTCTTTCTGTGTGAAGATGATGAGCTTGGGAGAGTGCAATTCACCACGTATTTATGCTGGTCCGCATTCCCAAACTGCCCTCCGGAGTTCGTCCGATGTGACGAGAATGCCCTCCAATACCTAATCTTGTTGGGAATATGGCTATCCTTCTGTCAACAAATTACGGTCAACACTCCAAGTAGAGGCGTTCTGCCTTCGATCCAATGTTGATTAGGTTTTGTTTTTCCTTAATTGAGCCAAATCATGTTTTGATACAAATAATATTTTTGTAAGTTTTTTTTTCCTGAATAAATGTAACTATTTCTTTTGATATATTTTCCTAACACTAACAAAATAGTAGTGAAGAAGTGATATCTCGACAGATAAAGTATATTTTATCATAAATTATTAATATTCGATATCATTTTATGCAACGTGAAAAAAATTAATTAATTAAATTTATTTTTATAAAGCCCAATCTAGATTTTAATTTATATTCCTCTGTTAGACTAAAAGAAAAATCTAATAATTATCTTTTCATTAGTAATTTTTTATTAAAAACCCGTTAAGATTATATATTCTTTGAAATAATTTGCAAAGTAAAACAACAAAAGTTTTCATCCTTTGTTGTGTAAGAAGACTTGTGATATAGATTATTATTCTAGATATATAAAAATCTATGAGAATCATGTTAAATATAGGTTTTTTATAGGTACATATTAAATATAGTTACAAATTTCCTTTAGAATATCAATATTTACAAAATTTAAGAATCCTTGATTAGTTCATGTATAGTTACAGTCGTTTGTGATGGACATATTTTAAGGTTTTTATGATGTGATTGATTGAGGAAAAAACATCAAATAACAAACATAGTTTGTATTTAGATGGTGAGATAATAATCAAAAAATAGTATTGGTTTTTTTTATAGATAATTACACGGGGAAGGGAAGAGACAGACCACATGATACAAAATTAAATGTGAGGATTGGTTTGGATATTAGCAATTGGAGAGCATTATTCGTGTAATCATTCGCTTGCTATAAACCCAAAATGCAATCGAATATTGTCAAGAAGTTCTAGTAATATATTTAAAACAAGAAATGTAACAGCATATTCATAACATAATCGAATATAATTAAATTTTGGTATCATGTCAATGCATATACATTTTTTGGGTACCATTTAAAAAACACACAAAAGAAAAGCATATGTACATATCACAAAAGCTCTATTTTTCTATAGATTCTTTTTTGTTTTTTTACGAAATGATAATAGAAATGTGAAATGTTTTCAATTAAAAGTATTAATTAGGAATGTGAATATTTTTGACAAAGTATGGTGACAAAGGGTAATCGACTAGAAGCATTACTTACTATATAACATGCCTTGATTTGGTTCATATTTAATTTGTTGATTTATCATTAAAAAAAGAAAGAAAGAAAGAAAAGAAAAGAAAAGGCTGGTAAGAATAGAAAATCAAAGAAATAAAAAGGGATAATGGTGTGAAAGCAAAATAGGAAAAAAGGAAGAAGTGAGGGGAAGATAAGAGCTATAATAGTAGATTGGGCATGTGTGGTCGTAAAGAGAAGATACATGCATCAACAACTACAGCCCATAACAAACTTGCTCCAATTATTTCTTTGGCCCCTATAGAGTTAGTTATCTGCTGAGAGTAAGCATGAATTTTACCGGAAAATTTAGACCAAAATAATACAAATAGAACAAAAGAGTTTGTTTTAAAAAAATCAAAATTAGGAAAGTTTATGAATTTTCTTAAAAAATTTATATTTAGAATAAAAATAGTTAAATTATTTGTAAGAATATAAATGGAACGCAAAATAGTTAAAAAAAAAGAGTATATTACTTTTATTGTGAAAATCAATCCAAATGCAATAAGCTCAAGAATGCAATAAGAAGGCCTATATGAAGGGTTTCTCTTATGGAAACTTTTCAAGGGAAAAAAAAAGGAAAAAAAAGAAAGAGAATAAGAAAAGAAATGGTGGGTAGTTACGTGAGGGAAAGGGTCATATTTAGTAGTAGCATACTTTAGCGGGCCAAGTAGAGAATAAAGCAACGTTGCTTTGTTTTGATGATGTTCTCTTCTCCCTCCATCCCCCGCGTTGCTTTGGTTCCACGGAGAGAACCCACACACACCTACAACTACGCCACCAACAACTCCCTCTACTCAAATAAATAAGTATATAATCGAAATCCAAAACCAGGAGCGAGTCGGTCCCACCAATTCTCAATTTTTCCACCTCTAAAGTCAAGGATGCCATCTTTCATCTCTGTCCTTTTCCTGTTCTGTATTTAAGAAGATATTTTGCTCAAGTTTAATTGTACGTTATTTTTATAATATATGTATAATTTATTTATAATTATTTGATTAAAATTTTTTAATGATTAAAAATATTTATAAATATCTCAAGAATAATTATTTAACTTTACAGAATTTTACACATAATTAAATAAATTATTTAATTAAATTTAAATAATTATTATGTAAAGTTAAATAATTATTTTACAAAATATAAATAATTATTCTGTAAAATATAAATAATTATTTCTTAAAATACTCTTAAATATATCTAATTATTGAATTAAAAAATTAATTAAAGAAATCATGTACATACTACAAAAAATAGTATTCAAAATAGGAACCAAATCCTCTTTTTTTTTTTTCTTTTTCTTCCTTCTTCAAAGTTCAATCCGCTGCGCCCCTCCGGTTTTTCTCTCGTTGTCGTTGGGCTTTTCATATCCAGTAACGGCGACAAAAAGTCTTTCAAAAGATTTTTTTTTTCTTTTTTTAATGTATTGGACATCAAGAGGTGCCCGCTTGCGTGCCCAGCTATGGCTTCCTCTGTCGCTCCAAGGAAGACCTTCCACTACCGAGTGGGCTAAACTTCTTTCACATGCTATCCCAACCCTCTATGGAAATTGGACTCACTTTAAAATGTGAACCAACCAGATTCCCCATGGGCCGATTTCCTCATTTCCCGACAGAACCCTTCTCTCCCCTCCTTTCTCTTCCACATTCTGTTGAAGACAAGTTTTTCTTTAAAAGCTAACAATATCCGCCATCTTTTTAAAAGTTGCAAGTTGTAAGACGTTTTCTCGAATACTTTCGCATGGAAAAAATGAAAAAAAAAATCAATTTGGAAACGCTTTCCAAAATGGTTTCTAGTTGCTTTTTCCTTTAC
This sequence comes from Rauvolfia tetraphylla, assembly GCA_030512225.1. Lineage (NCBI taxonomy): Eukaryota > Viridiplantae > Streptophyta > Magnoliopsida > Gentianales > Apocynaceae > Rauvolfia > Rauvolfia tetraphylla. Next base: position 7,793,956 of record JAJQKT010000049.1, on the reverse strand, counting down.
ATCAAGATAGGAAAAAAGAATCGAACTCAAATTATTATTTTTAGAGAGAAATGCATTTATTCAAATGAATTGCAGTTGTCACTTTAAATTGTCAGTGCTGATAAAAGTCAAAATAATATAATTAAAAGCATTTTCCTGCGGCATGCAACAGAAAAGTGGCCCGACTGCCTACACCTCGCTTCCCGAGGGCACCGGTATTTTTGGTAAATTAAAGATTATAAGTAGAGGAAATATTACATACTACAAGATATAGTTCCTAAGTACCCCCACCTTCTTATGGCACAAAATAGCAATGCAAAAAGAACAAGGCATATTCATAATTTTTCAAGGGTCTTCAGTGCTCCTTTCAGCCTCTGCTATAAGATCAGCCCTTTGGTTGGCGTCTGGAAGGGACCAGTTCAAGTGGATTTGTTTAGCATCCGGGTTAAGAGGAGCACCAGAATGAGGCTTGCACGGACGTGATAAACTACCTTCCTGTAAATACTAATAAGATTTGGCAAAAATGGCGACTTCTTTGGCTGAATTGCCAGTCATCAGGCATGTTTTCGTTCCCTGGGGCTGTTCGACAGGGAAGCATCTAATGGTTGCTCCAGTCTCTGCCTTCACCTTTAGTTCCTCTTTGTCACTGCAAAAGTTGCAGTTCCGAAATCTTATCATCAGCATTTAGAGTTTTGCATACTTGAATAAGCAAAGATGTCAGCAATGGAAGGAAGGGAGTTCTGGAGCAAGGAGAATCATCAACAAGACAGCAAGGGGGAAAGAAAAAAGGCATTACCTAGCTGACCAAGGACCCCTTGCCCATTTGCCTTGAGATATTGCTTCTTTAAGCTCGTTATAAGAGCTCACATCCACGATATTACTAGTGTAGACCAAAACATTAGCAAAATAAGCTGAAGATTACAGGTATGGAATATTAAAATAAAGAAGAAACACCAAAAATGCCCATCAAGTCAAACAAACTGCCCCAACACATTAAGCTCTGCATAATAAATATTATATTAAGAAAATCACATGCATTGGTTTAAAGCTTCCATGAAGCCACTCAAAGAAGTTTTAAATGGAACAAGGATCAAAATACAGAATTCATAATTGTCTAGAGTTCAAACGTATGCTCATGGTAGAACAAAAATTGTCAATAAATTGCTGCTGTAGGTCACAAGACAAGGAGGATCATGGAGTGAAATAGTTAAACTCCGCCGACATAGCTGATATTTTAATGCTTCACTTCAAAACCACAAAGACGAACCCTTGTAAACAAACAATATAATGATGCTTTCAAGTGCTCGAGCAAAAATTCATAGTTTCAGCTAGACGACAATTAAAAAAAATGTATATCTGCAAAAAAAAAAAAAAAATCACATTGTTTTCAACTCAGATAATAAGAAACAGATTGTCACTCGGTATCTACTCCATACCATATCACCCTCATCAGAACATGCCATGTAAAGACATTCATAAGCTTATAGATATCATCATCACCTACCTATCCCGAAATGACGTTGCCTTTCCCAATAGTGAATTTTGAATCTCATCCAAAAGGTTTTTGACATAAGCAACCAAAGTTGACGGATCCATAGATATTCCAAAAACTTTCCCTTGTTTTCCAGGAACATCTCTTCTGCAAATGACAACAGTCCCACTTGACACATCACGAGGTCCAATCTCAATTCGTAGAGGGACTCCCTACATAAAAACAAGATAAATCTAACAACAAATTGAGATAGTATCAACTCCAGTATAAAGTATTAGTTCTACAACAAAAAACATGAAAACAAAGATCTCTAGAGTCAAAAATCACTTCTTAGGAAAGTCCAAAGTTCAATAACTCTTCCTCTCATGCGACAGACCACAGCAACATTATTCAGGCATTTAAATCTGAAACAGGTGTATATTACTCAGTACTAATACTTGGGATTTAGTCAATTTCGGAGTTTTGGATTCTCATTTCAGATCACAAGTTGCCCATCATCCTTTCTCCCCAAACATCTCCAAGAGATTTTTGTGCTGGGCCATATTTTCTCTAGCATTACGATGTTTGAGCTAAAATGCAAATATCAAAAGCTCATAGTTTTTGAAATTGGAACATTTATATATAACCAAATCAAAAGGTTCACATCCCTCAATTTTAAACAGTTCCAGGGTTTGCAATATTGGGTCTTTCCAAGTCTGGATTGAACTCTGCATAGTTAAAGCTGAAATTTTGTCATAGAAGGTTAGAAAGTTTAAACTAAATGCACATTTGAACTCGGCTAGTTCATTATTCAACTTCTCCAATAAGCTTATGAAAAGTTGAAGTTGATGATGCCAAGGTTGATTTTCTTATTTCTCTAAATAAGTACTTTTATGAATTGTAGCCTAGATGAATTAATAAGTTGGGGGTGCAAGTAGACATATTGTTCAACAGGAATTCAATCTGAAGACTAAACAAACCTTCATCTCCCAAAAATTATATTTCCATCCTGGTGTTCTCTGCTCAGAATCATCAACCTTAAGCTTTATTCCTGCAGCTTGCAAAGTTTCTTTTACAGATGATGTTGCATTAAGGACACCAGTCTTTTCATCTATTTTCTTCCATATTGGAACAATTATGACCTGAAAGAGATAAAACATAATAGTTATTCTATAAGCCGAACAAGATACCAACCTCTTGGACATGGATTTCCTGCTAATTTAGAGAACACTTGTTAGAAAAAGAACTCAACAACGAATAGTTAATGTGTGACAAAGATATGCTCAATTTCCATAAGCCTTTAAGCCAGATAATCCACATTTATGAACCGTGAAAGCATCATGAACTCTCAAAAAATGAAAACAGGATTTAGCAAAACCCAAGCCTACACAGTATAACATGACAAGAACATGTTCTCCAGAGACACAAGATCAACAGCCGGTTAAAGTCTTTTGAATACCTGAATAGGGGCCAGCCTAGGTGGGAGCATTAAGCCAGTGTCATCCCCATGAGTCATTATAATACCTCCAACAAAGCGGGTACTAATTGCCCATGAAGTCTGCCATACATGTTGCCTTTGTCCATTTTCATCTGTGAACTGCAAGAAAAGGCAAAGAGACTCAATTATGCTCCCACTATACCAAAAAGCAGAATAGACAAAGTATCATAATTGATGAGGGGAATGCCTGCACTTGTATTCTATTTTATCATTCAATAAAGATCATAATTTGGTTTATTAGAAACAATAAAAGAATATCCCACAATTTATCATGTATGATAACAACGCCATATTTAAAAATGAAAGCATGAATAGATCACCTTTATCTAATAACAAAGAGATATGTTTCGTCTGCATAAGCACAAAAAAATTCAAATAATTGATCATTTACATTTTATTAGACAGAAGTCTTATATCCACAATCATATAGCATCACCAACCAGAAAAAGCAAGCAATATGGAACACAGAATAGAGAAGGCATATACGAGAAGATGTGCAGGAAAAAATTGAACTGGTTTATAGCATCTAAAAAGGGAGAGCGCGGGTCAACAAATTCAGACTTACCACTTGAGGAAAGGAGATAATACAGATAAGAGGAAAAGTAAAAGAGGGAAAAAAAGGGCATTGTTTCTGGTCATGCAAAGAGGACTGGTTGGCATAGATCGCCTGAACATGAAGAACAAGCCAGGAGTTCTCTTTTGTGGAGGGCAGTCCAAATGATGCATCTCCATAACAAAAGGAAGACGATATATTTCAGTGATTCAAACTTACTTACGCATTGGTCTTGTACATTTGTAAGTTCATTAATGTGTTTGTAACATCTATAGCTGTTATATATAGATGTTAAAATCACTAGTTCCTAATTAAAAATTGATCTTTAGGTTCTGAGACAGAAGTACATGTCAATTTTAAGATTGTCATCCACTTTAGTACAACTGCAAGGAGTTATCCCCTTGAAGAGGCTTGCAAAAGAATTGCTCTATAAAGAATCCAGACAGTTGAGTTTTTCAAAAGGCTCTAATTGTAGTCAACTAACTCCCACTAATGCTTTAATTTTATCAGTTTGCAGACTGAAGATGTTAACTTGTCATCAAATTTGGAAAAACAACATAATCTAATACTAGCAATAGTTTTTCTATGGCATTTTGACCATTAACACGTATTAAAGGTCTGATCAGTGACTTTGGCACCTATGGTGCTCTTTAACTATTTCTCAAGAGTTTTAAGTAGTCTGAAAATTGAACTCAAACCATGAAGCTAAAAGAAAATAATAATAATAAAGGAGAAGGAATTAGCTATAAAAGGAAGAATAGAGATCTCTAATACACCTTTAGACATACAAACAGAAATGCTAGCACTCAGTTCCTAAAATTTCTTAGGCAAAGGACCTCGTTCTTGAATAGTTCTCCTCAAGAATTGACAAATTTAAGCATTTGAATAGGACATACAAAAAAATAATATGCTTGTCAGCCCCTGATTGTTAGTTTAAAAACAAGAAACATGAGAAAAAACAATAATTGTTCAGATTGCAGGCGAGAAATGCATTAATTTACTTAAAATTGACAAGTCCTCTACCTGTGTACCAAAGGCCCGCGAGAAGTTCTGACCAAGATTGTGGCTTGTTCCAGCCTGCAAAGCCTTCCGATCACCCATCATTGCCTCAATAGTATACGTCTTCGAAGCACCAGCAAACGTTTCCATCCTTGACTTTCGACCTGCAATTACAGGCATGGCAGCTTGCTCATAAGCAAATTTTGTATAGACATCAATCATCTGTAAAGCCTGCAGCAAGTCAGCAGCATCAATGGGTCAAATGAGGATAACAAAACCTACATAATAACAGAAGTTGTTTGCAATGAATTAATTTTTTATGGGTCATTTTCTAAAGGAAACAAAACAATACCTCTTTCTCAGCCTCCTCTGGAGTGGCATGAGCAGTGTGTCCCTCCTGCCAAAGAAATTCAAGGGTTCTGACAAATGGTTTGGTACGCATCTCCCATCTTGTTACATTTGCCCACTAGAACACATCAACAGAAAAGAATCATCAAAGAATATTTTAAACGAGAAAGATGGGAAATCATGAGAGGGCAATGTACCTGGTTGATCATGAGAGGAAGATCTCGGTAACTATGAATCCACTGGGTAAACATGTGATTCACAATCGTTTCACTTGTTGGACGAACCTGCCAGAACCTCATGAAGTGCAACAATCAAAGGCAAAACTCAGGTGGAATTTTCAGAGCTTAAGCAACACTTTGATCAGTGTGTACAATGACTACATATTGCCAGCCTTAGCTGGAAAACGGTATAGTTTAGGATAAAACAATCAACATGTAGCATATTTACCACAAGTTTTTCCTCAAGCTCCTTTCCTCCTCCAATGGTGACAAGAGCCAATTCAGGACTAAAACCTTCCACATGGCTAGCTTCTTTCTCTATGAACGAATATGGTATAAACTGCACCAACAACTCAAAAGCTACCACATAACTGAGAGAGCAATTAGAAATAAGATATTTGATTTTGAGAAAATTATTTAAACCTGAGCTGGAAGCTAAGAAACAGACGCAGTCCGCATAAAATTTCCATGCTTTTCATGTTTTCCCTGAAGAACGAAGAGAAAAGTAACTCTTTGCAACGAACTGTACCTGTGGAAAGTACATGTTGCTATGACCAGTCTCCTTAAACTTGATATTCAAATATTCCTGCATCAGCAAAGCCGATCCAAAGCAGACTCCGGATTGATTAATCAAGAAAAATGAATCTCTAAAAATAAAATTTGGAAAATTAAAAACAAGAACACACTTGTATAGCTTCCCAGATGGCGTAACCGTATGGGCGGATAACCATAGTGCCGCGAACTGGACCGTAATCGGCGAGCTCCGCATTGGCAATTATGTCTAAGTACCACGCATTGAAGTCCTGAGAGCGTGGAGTTATAACCCGGTCTTTTTCTTTATCTTGAACTCGAAGCTTTTGTCCACCTTTTAACTCTTCAAGTTCCGGAGGTACTTCCTTCTCGGCTGTACTCCGCCCCGAGAAATTGACCACCGTGAGCCTTCGGATTGGCAGGCAAAGGTGGTTCCTCCGGCGCGAAAACGACGGTGACCTGGTGGAGGACGTCAAAATTGCTGTAAGAGAGGGCAGTCTCAGAGCCCCCATTGCCTTAAGCAGAGAGAAGAAGAAGATTGGAGGATTTGTTCAAACTAAAAAGACACCATTTCACTAGTACCCACCAGATTACATTAGACGGGAGATAATGGTCTTGGACAGTAAGATTTCGTGGTTTGGGCTTTTTGAGAAGCCTTGCGGAAATGTCGTAAGACTAGTGAGATATGGGCTTTCTTAAGATTTACAATCCAATGGGATAAACAACAGGAAGTACAAAAGATAAGAACCACGTTCCCACTATTTTTTTCCTTCTTTTTTTCAATAGATAGCAGTTGAGCACCTTACTCTTGCTCTGCTGCAAAAGTGCTAACTTCGATCGGCGCCTTCTCTGGGTGTAGATTAAAATTTAAACAGGAGATTATTTATTATATACTCTGTTCCAAATTTTGCCAGAATTCGTAAGGTTGAAAAGGGGAAAAGAGACAACACAAAAATGAAAAAGGTTGAAAGGCGTAAGAGCGCTCAAGTTCTAATAGGAATTAGAGAGAGCAAAGAAAGAATATAAGTATGTAATACATTCATACAACCCAGAATTAGCAAGGAAAGTACGATGCCTTCCCTGCGCAAAGAGAAGCAAGATCTCTCCTAAAATGCCTATAACAATCAACAGGACTGATTGACATCAGGTATTCTCCTGTTAGAATACTGGACATTGGGCACAATCAAGAATCTATACTCTCTCTAACCCCAAAATGGGAGCCTGGTGCAGGCCAAGGTTCACACTGCTTCTGCAACTATGGTGAATCAATCAACTTGAAATCCATCCAGAACTCATATGCTGAATTCAGAGATTTAGGACTTCCGTACAGAGGTGAAGAGCAGTCAGGCTCCGGAAATTGAGCTTTCCTGTTTCGATCACTCAGCAACACGGGTATCTCTTCCAATGCCAAGTGCTTCACAGGACTTTCAGGCTGAAAAAATGAGGACAAGCTCTTAGTGACTTCAACTTCGGTTCCCAAGTTTAAAAGTTAGAACATGCAAACAATAAATCCATGAAAGAATGAAATTTGCCTGACCTTTAAATTCAGTGGCTGCGGAACCACCAGTGGGGACCCTGATTGAAGTGTTATATTAAAGATGATTAATAAATGGAAAGTAAGCTATAAAATGCAAATTAATAACAAATAAAAAATAGAAACTATTGAACTGCAGATTGACAGAGGCTAGTACACCCTTACCTAGTCCAACAGTCTCCAGGAAATATTCAAAGTTCATGGCCTTTCTCTGTGCTTTGATGCATTCCTCATGATTATGGAGAAATCCCTCCTCCTTAATAGCATTTAGTTTAGTCTCTTCAGCAGTGACATTCAACTTCTTCTCCTCAACCTTCTTAGACGGATGCTGCAGAGATGGTTTCACCGAGTTTGTTAGGTCACTGAGTGCTTTCCTGCTGTACCCTTTCTGTGGGGCCTTAGTGATATTTGTTTTACCCCCAATTGCCACAGCAGTTTTAGATCCACCAACATCCTTTGCCACAGGAATCACATTTGTTGAGTTGTGTTTTTTTGATGCCTGAAGAGCAGAAGGCTTTCCCGAGTTCGATATGTCATTTAGTGCTTTCCTTCCGTTAAGCACTCCTTTCTTTGTTGCCTTCGACAAATCAACCTTTCCTCCAAGAGGAGCTACTCCTGTAGAAGATAAATGCATTTAAGAAACACTTAAAACATGAGTCTGCATACGGAGACATAACAAATAATATTAAAAGCAAATAAACAACTGTATGCAGAAAATATACCGGCAGAGTGGATATTCAAATTCTGATCTTGGAACAAACGACTAGCTGGAGTTGCCATGAGTAATTGTTTATGGTAAATCTTGCAGATATTCTGCATTCAAATGCAATTCTCCATAACATCATAATCCCATGGGAAAGGGGGGGAGGAAAAGACAGAGACGTAGAAGTAAGCACAAAAGAAAGCACTACAAGAATGCAGACGAGTTTTTTATATGAAATTCTTGACCTTAGAAAACTAAACAAAATATTGTTCAGCAACACCCTAAAGTACTCCATGCGAATTCACATCTGCATTAGAAAGGCTTTGTTAAAAAATAATACATTGACAGAATCGTAATCCTAACTGAGAAGAGATGTGTTATGAATTGAAAACTGAAGGGAATATGCTTAACCTACATGCATTCAGCCTCACCAAATTAAAATTTAATTTTTTTGTCTTCTCTATGCTTCTTTTCTTTCATTAACCACTGTTAAAAGAATATATTGCAGAGCTCAGAAAACAGAAAAACCGGCACTATGATTTAAAAGCATTCTTGAAACGATAAATTCATTCATAAAAGAATGGTAGAAGCACACTCTGAAGGATGTTAACATGAAAGGCCTTCTGCACATCTCTATGGACAATACAAAGTAAGAGTAAATCCAAAACCCTAGACCTTTCTAGTTCCATTTCTTTGGTTTATTTGTTGCCTTCATTTTTCCCCCTTCAAAGAGTAATAAGAATCATTTAACGAGTCAGATACTCGGGAAATGGTTGATAATCAATTGTGGCTGCAAAATGATTAAACTAACACGGAAAAGAAAATATTAAGTTATTCTTCAAATCCTTTGTAAGACGGTAAACCTTAAGATTTTAACATCAGTAGTTACTTTGCAGTCAAAACCATAACTTGAACCTTAGGATAATCTTCAGAAGATCAGATCAGAATTCCATGTATAATAAGAATCACTCTGAAGAGTTCATAAACTTACCCATAACCCTAAAAAGAAATTAGCCTTAGGGGTCTAATGAGCAGACAATAAAAGCGTAAATTACAGTTTGCCGTTAACAATTTAGAGTAAATACCCAAACAAAAAGAAAAGATCCAAATATTATGGTTCCAAATTATAAAATTTCCCCCAAGAACAAGTGAATAATGTTAACCAGTAGCAAACAGAGACGTGAGACACATCAAGAATGAAATTTTAGACAAATGAAAAATTGTAATACCAAGGCACCAAATTTTGAACTACAGCCAACCTTTCTTTATTGTCATTTTTCCTTTCTTCCCCTCATTTAAATTGGATGTACACCATCATCAGAGAAGCAGAGGCATAACCTTGCACTGGTAAAAAACTCATGATGTGCGCAAAGATCAAAGATCACATATAAGGATTACTAAAAATGAAAGCGATAGATAAAGAACAGGGAAGAACATAACGTTTACGAAGAAATATTTCACCAGGGCATCTCATTTTAGTCTAATTTTCCATGAAAATACCCAATTGAAGATTGAAAACTTACAGTGGTGATTGGTATCCGGAGAATGTATCTGCCTTCTCAATAGACTTTCTTTCTTGAAGCTTTCTGCGTAAGTAATTTCTACTTGGTTCTTCAAATTGTATGCTGTATTCGCACTTTCTTGATCTTTTCTTGTTGTTTCTCGCCTAGGGTTTCAAAGTTTCAGCGGGTCATCAAGTTGGGGTCTTCCGCATATAAAGAACCGCATTCGGCCACAACGGTCATAATTTTTGTCCGTCCCGAAATTGGTCAGTCCTCTCCATGTATTTACGGAACTGACATAGTTTTCCGTCTGTTAAACCAAAACAAAAACGAAAGAAATGTATTTCGTTTTTAATTAAAAAAAGTGTTCCTTATTTTTTTTCGAGACAAATTAAAAAATATTTTTAAAAATTAAAAACAAAGAGTCCTTTTGGTTTATCCATTAACGTCCTACATTTACTCTTAAGATAAGGGTAAGATTTGATTAATTTTTTTTAGTTGAGTTATATCGATAATCAAAAAAATAAATTATTTATAATAAAAAAGTACGATTCAAAATAAAAAAAATTTGATTTGAATTTCAATTCAAGTGGACCATAAATACTCCATTCCGAATTAGATATATTTTTTGTCTCAAATTGGGCATTTTATTTTTTAAAATAAATATATTTTTAATTTAAACTTTTATAATAAATTCAAACTGTGTTGATTCTGAGTTTCACTAATATATATAGATTCAAACCTACTTAATAAATAAGAGTGAATTTTTATTAAATCTTTATAACATTTTAAGAATAGAATATTCAATTTAAAATAAATACTATATTTATATATATTTAATAAAAAATTTACAAGACAAATAAAAGGCCTTCACCTGTGAAACAATAGAATTACCAACTGAAATATAATTTGACTATTGCCATGTCTTTTGTCATTGTTCTTACCATCAACTTTTGATAGTTCTGATGAAGTACGTATGATTTATCATCTAAATCCAGCTGGCCTTTTTTACTGTTTTCTCCTCATTTCCTTGTTTTTTCTTTTTTTTTCCGCCCCTCTGTCTGTTTGATGTGATTTTGGATGTTCGGCTCTGCATTTCAGTTTTGGTAGACAATATTTTTTAAATTTGTACAAATAAGATTTTTAATTATTAAATTTTAATTTAACGGTTAAAAATTCAATAATTATTTAAGTTAAAATAATTATTCACTTTATAATATAATAATTATTCTATTATAGGATGAACAGTTATTCATTATATAGTGAATAATTATTCATAATGTGTAAATTTTTAATCGTTTAATTAAAATTTAATGATTAAAATTTAATCTGTATAAATTAAAAAATATATTATCTGTACCTTAATCAAACCGATTGCTTTTAGCTCCCACATTCATTACAGTCACTTGAATTCAACCTTTGGAGTTGCCCATTCTCCTATTACTATTTCCGTAGGATATTACATTTATTTCACCTTCCTGCCAATGGTAACATGCATAAATTGACAAATACCACTAATACGGCACTGTATATATATACAGTATTGCTCCGGCAATTACTACCTTCCCACTGCTATCACCCTTTTTCTATTTTAATTTAATCCACATTAAATAACGCAGCATGCTCTACTTATGTTCTTACTCCTTTTATACTTTTATTATATTCCCTCTGCATATTCTCATTCATTTCCCAACCATATTCCAACGAAACTATACCACATGCTTCCTTTTTTCTTGCCAAAATTGTTGCCCGTCTCCCTCACCCACTTCTCGATTCAATACTGGGATCGGTTTGTATTATGATGCAAATTCTACTTCGTTAAAAAAAACAAAAAAAAATAATGGCACAGGTACAGAATGTTGTAGTTAATCGAGTATTCCAAATCACATGAGAAAGAAAAAGAATGAGAATTCCGGCCAAACATTTTTTGGGTTCGCTTTTCATCTTTGGTCGTATCCTTCTACGCTTGGTCAAACTTAAAGAGATCTTTATACCCAGAAAGAAAAGATAAAAAGACCAAAGTTGTGGCTCATGTGACAGCGAGACTACTGAATGGACCTCAAAGCAGGTAGAGTCATTATGGAGCCAGTCCTCTTTCCTTTTCGACAGGCTCAATAGTGCCGGCCGGATTCAGCAATGATTCTTTGATTCTCCTCATCTCCTGCATTACGTGTAGAAGTATAATTAGACCATATCGCTGAAGTTGTCATCAAAGTTTAGGAAGCTTTCAGGTAAGAAGCAAATGTTGGCAACTGGGCATGTTGCCTTGGTGCGACTTCAGGAGATGACTGTATAGGCAGTCGTTTGGTAAAAGGGTTTGGGTAGCAATGCCTAAACTACAACGAACCGCATCCTAATGCGCCCACGTGGAGCCCTTCATCGCCGCCATTCAATCGTTCCACAACCCTTAGTACCAATTCCATTCCACCAACATCATAAACTATATCTTCTTTTTCTTTTTCCTTAAGGTTCTTCATAAACAGACACATCAATCAAATTCAAAACTTTTTATTAATGGCTAACAAAATTATCACATTTTTTTTCATAAACTACCAACTTAACCAAAATATGTATATAGTATGTTTAATTTATACACAAAAAAATTAATATATTAAGGATGTAATTGAATAGTATTTTAGTTTGAAATTTTTTATCTTAAATTTTTTTAAAAATTATTTATAAAAAAATAAAATTTAAAGTTAAAATTTATATTAAACTCTAAAATATTGTCCAAATAAACCATAAGAGAATTATAAGTACAAAAAAGATGTGGTCCAAATAGCCCAAGATGAAGTGGCATACGCAATCCATCCAACCGAGCTACATGAATGGAGACCAACCATAGCAGAAGAATAAAAGGAGGAAAAGAAAATTAATTAAAAAAACTTGATAGAAAAATAATCTGCGGCGTGGTGGAGCCCGATCCTATGGGCACTTCTTAATGTGTGCTTAGACAAGATTTTACACGTAACTCTAGAGTGTGCTTTGATTGAGTTCCACACAGAATTCAATGTAATTTTTCATCTCAAATCTTACTTTTTTTCTCATAAAAAATTCTCTCTTTCAAAACCCAAAACAAAAATTTTCAAAACTAAACTCTATCCAATCACACCCTCAATATAATTTTTCATCTCAAATTTCACTTTTTCTTTCACAAAAAATTCTCTCTCAAAATTCAAGATAAAAAATCTCAAAAACAAACTCTATCTAATCACACTTGTAGGCAAAGCAATCCATACAAGTCAGCATATTGCCAAACACCACTTTCAATTACGCGCGCCAAACCAAAAAAAAAAAGTTTTAACACGCCGTTTATTTGTTATTTGGGGTGTCTTTTCTTTTCTCTTTCTCCTCGTGAAAACATTAACACAACCATAACAAAAACTAGTACTACAATTAAAATATAGAATATATTTCACAATTAAGTACTGATGCGTACTTTTTAGAGAAATTTAGGGATTAAAGAAGGAAAAAGGGCAAAAAAAGAGAAGAGAAAGCAAAGCTAATAGAAAATTAATTAATTCAACAAAAGTAAAATTAACGCCAAGCAGATGCGACGGTGAGGGTTCGTCCCATCCAACCAAAGCAGATGCCACCCGATTGTTCGTTTACGGTAAAGCCCGGGTTGCCACGTGTCCCCGACTCCAGCTTGGAGCGGAGCGAGTCTGCCACGGTCGGACTCATGGCCTTAAGCTCGAAACCGGCCATGCTCATCCGGGCCCGCCACTTGCCGAACACCTCGCATCTTTCGACGCGGTCCCGCCCTTCGCACGCAACCGAGTTCGCCATCTTTCGACCCAGTCCTTCCTCGATCCTGACTCGGTCCGAGCTATCCCTCGACACGGTCGCGTCCAGCGACTCAAACAACACCCCGTAGTACCCACAGGCCTCGTTCACGCGCGCCACGAATGGCGCCGTGTTCGTGTTCATCTCTTGCTCCACCACCGTCACCACCATCGGCGACAGCCCTTTCACCCGCCGGAGCAACTCGTCCCTCAGATTCTCCGTCGTCACGCTCTCATCGGGCAATTTATACAACCTGAAGGCGAAATTCACCACCAAAGCCTCGTCACATTCCAGACCCAGCTTTTCTCGGCTCAAATCACAGATTTTCCAGCTCACTACCCTGAAACTCAAGGAAACCCCGATCTTGTTAGCCAAAACTTTAAGCCCATTGCCCACACTTCTCACACTCTCTTCGCCTCCATTTGTGAAATCCGCGAAAGTGGTGATCTTCAGGGCTGCAGGCTTATCAGCTTTCCTGGCTGCTAGTGCGTGGAGCAAATGCATGTACTGCCCGCCCTGGCCAATATCAAAATCAATGACGTGAAGCTTGCTAACTGGCTGCTCCGATGTAGCATCAAGAATAGCTAGATTTGCCGCCATGAAACCAAGCTTGAAGCACGGTGAAACCTCATACAACATTTGCGTCGACACAGTGTGCTCCTTGCTGTAAAGCTCCGACACCGGCGGAGGATACTCCGAGGGGTTCACGCGCGAGCGCAGAGCGGAAGTCATGTAGGCAGTCAACCTTTGTTCTGAAGAGCCTCTCATATTGGCGACTTGGGAAAGGCGCGTGAGGATCTCTCCTGCAACTTCTGACCGTCCCTCGGCTATTACAGTTGCCGACTCGGATATGGACTGCTTGGGACAAGTAATTGGCGGAGAAGCCGAAGTAGACGAACACGATGAAGATGAAGAAGTCGGAGACGGTGAAATGGGCTGCTGCTTGTTTGTGTTTATCATGTTCAAGTTCTGAATCGTCCATTCGCTGTTTGTAACAACAGAGACTGCGTCGCCCGTGTTATCATTCTCATCATCATCCAAAAGCTGTTTCTCCAGTTCCTGAAGCTGGTTCATCATTTTCTTCTCGGACTGATCTTGAGTTGGCAATAATTCTTGGCCCATCGGGATAACAGCACGCTGGTGGTGAACCGAATTTGGAAAGGAAACGCTACTATTTGAAGAGAAATTGTTAGGGTTACCAGCGGGTTGCATAAAATTCCCATTAGCGAGACTAGTTAGGTTGCTTAAGCGTTGCTGCGGCCGGAGTTGCTGAACTATAGGCAGTCCGTACCTCGGATTCATTGGCGAAGAATTTGAAATTGAAGAAACTGAAGATACTTCAGACGAAAGAGAAGAAACGGCAGATAAATCTACGGGCGAAAGAGGAGATATTGGCGACGTGTGCTGGTAATTTACTCTCGGCTTCACGTTACGGAGATTATAAAGTGCTCCAAAACCCATCTGCTGTTGAAACTGTTGCTGGTGCTGCTGCTGTTGTTGAAACAGCTGATTCGGTTGCTGTTGAAACTCGGCCAAAGATCGTTTTCCGATCAAATCCGGTCCTCGCTGGACGATCGGAGAAGAAGGGTCGGCCATAATTCCGCCGAGAGCCGACCGAAAAGGTAGTTGTGGATTGTTCATGGCCATCATCTGGGCAGATCTTCCGGTGGAGATTCCTCCGCCGGTATAAAAGTCTGGCGCTCCACCGCCGGGAAAACCCGATGACATTTTTTAAACAAAAGAAACGGTGTGTAGGTAACAGCTATGTCGAACTACAGAAAGATTTGATTTCGAGTGAACTTCTGCATTACAAGGTGAAAGCTCTGAGGGAGAAAGCGTAGAACTGGGCTATGGGGGTCTGAGTGGGGGAGGCTGGGGGGGTGAGGGGACCGTGGAGAAGAAGAGTATTCGTTTTAAGCGATCGGCTTGATTCTTGTCATTATAAGAGGAGAAGGTAGTTTAAAAAAGAGAGAGAGAGAGAGAGAGAGATGAGGTTTCCAACTGGCTACGAGCCCTCTGCTCTTGTGGTTTTTGTGTGCGTTATTTAATAAGGAAATATTTTAATGTACGCCATAATGTACGCGTGGTTTCCATTTTGAGCCGTCAGATGAATGAATCTCTGTCTTTTTGAAAACTTCCGAAGCAGCCGACGGCTAGATGGTGAGGTGGAATTACAACATATCAGATAAACCGCTACAGCTGTTCGAAGGAAGGGGGAATTACACACAAGCCACGCGCTTGTTGTTCACGTGTCGCACATTCAACTTTGCGGGGGTATGAAAAGTAAGGAATCTCGATGATGATAAGGAGTCGGGAGGAGCCACGGTGTACAAGTGAAGAAGTTCCTTGTTACTTATATTAAGCATACCTGAAGATCCAATATGTCAAATTGAAGCATCCGGCGGTGGCAAAAGAAGAAAACCCAAATGTAAAAAATATTCATGGAATCAAATTTCATTTTTTTCTTATTCAAAAGAGGGGAAATTGTTGTTTTGATTTATTTATTCGTTGCTTTTGTTTGAAATGTTGTATACTTTTTCTTAATGCAAAATTTAAGGTGAGATTTGATTAAATTTTTAAAATTGAGTTGTATTGATAATAGTAAACGTTAACAGTTTATAAGATAATAAATAAGAATAAAAGTAAAAAATTTGATTGAATCTCAATCCAAATAGGCCATAAAATTGTATTTAAATTGAGCTTAAGTTTAATATTTTTTGTCTTAAAATAAATTTTTTATAAAAGAAAATGTAAGGTTCAACTGCCTTAAAATCTAATCCAAATGCACCACAACAACAAAGCAAACATATAATTTTGAATAAAAAAATATTTTAGAAGTTATTTTTTAATAAAAATTTTACTACTATGTATGTAATATCTATTTATGTGATTATTAATGGTGTCTAATATTTCAAAGAAATGTGAAAAAGAGTATTGAAACCATTAGGATGTAGGCACCTCAACACCATTAGTACAGAAACTTTGTTGACCAAATTTTTTACGTGAGGCAGTTAGAGTCTGACTTTGACATTATCTCTCATTCGCTAAGGAAATGATGTGTTAATATTTATTAAAACATTAATAAAAACGTTTCACTTTCTTATTAGATACCTAATTTCATATCCATTGTACTCATCTTTTTCTAAGCAAAATCCACTGTAAATTGATTCCTTTCGCCAACTATAACTTAATTAAATAATCCCGACTTTCAACTGCACTATTTTTTTTCGTATACGAAGAAAATCAAAATCTCAAGTAACTTTTCTGTTGCCCGAATTACAACCCTCAAAATGCTATTATATATATATATATATATATATATATATATATATAATACAACTATTTAAAAATTTAATCTAGAAAATTCAGCCTCCACCCCCCCCCCCCCAAAAAAACAAACCGGAAATTGACACAAAACTGGGGGTGCGGAGCTTACTACGGCAGGAGAACGCAAAATCTCGTGAATTTGAAAACAGCATATTGTTTGAGGTAGAGAGTAAAAAAGCCTCTTTTGCGACATTTGCTTTCTGAACCCAAAAGGAAGAAAGAAACAATAATAAAAGGGGGGGCGACTTCTATTGGGTCCCGGAGCGTGTATTTACGCGATCCTGGGGGTATTGCCAAACAAGCTTTTTATGGTCAGGGAATAGGGAAGAATTATTCAGGGAAAAAAATAAAAGGGAGTGGAATATGGAATGGGAGGATTTTTTCAATTTTCTTTTATTTTATTAGTATAGCTTTGTTCATCTGACAGCACAGTTACTAGAGCCTTTCTCAAAACCTAACGACAATAACGCTTTAATGCACACCGTAATAAATCACAAAAATCGCGCCCAAGCACACGTGCACCCGCAGTAGCTTCTCCCTATACCTCACCGCTACATCCGTCTCCGTCACCGTTACCACTTGCCTTGTTCGAATTTTTCCCATCCTTCCACCACGCGGCCTCAGCTTTCTAACCGCCAAATTCCAAGTTATAGCGCTGAGTTTTCAACTGACACGTGTCCTTAGTGGAACTTTACGTGTCGGTGACGGACACTAAAAAGTTGAGAGAAAGTCGTTGTAACACATCCCTTTAATTTTTTTTTAAAAAAAATAAATCTACCTTAGGCGTTCAGACACGTACGTACAACTAAGGGGCCAAACAGATTTCAAGTGACTTCCTCCTCTGCAGCTCTGCCGAATGTCGCTTGCTTCTGATTAACGTTAAAATAGCGTGAAATGACAAGAAAACCATGTCGGAAAGCAGCTACCTCATACCTCAAAGCTGGCTTTTTGCGTGGGATTTCGTAGTTTGTGGTTTCTTGTGGAAATGGTAGAGAGTGATTTGCAGGTCACCGCGTATGGTTGTTTATGTCCCCTTACTCCTTAAACACTGGTTACCAGTTACTTTTCCTTCCCGCGCCCCCCGCCCCCCTTTTGCAGAAAAAAAAAAGAAGTGGTTTTTTTTACCAGGTTACTTTTGTCGTTTCGGTCTCAATAATTAGTTTGAATTGCTCTAGAATTTGAAAGCCGCCCCCAGAAGACTTGCATTGAACGAGTCCATTAGTAATTGTAGTTTTGATTTGAATCTGTTTTCCGGCTGGGAGAAAATTTATCAGCGTAGTCGTGTTTGGACTACGAACTCGGTATGCATCTTTTGATTCTTTTTTAAGAAAGGAATCGCATGAATTATAATTGCGAGTAGGTTGATGTTCTTTTCTGATAGTAAAGTTTTTCATTTAATTCATATCCAAAATAGATAGTCTATTTATTTTGTTAAATAATCTATAATACATAGTCAAGATTATTTAAAAATAAGAAACTTAGTTATAAATATCACTAAAGAAAAGATCAATAGCTTGTCCTGTTATTAAATTTTTTAATTTTTTCATGTTATTAAATAATTAATTTATGACTAATTATGTCATTCTATCACTAAATATAATAGAGGTCAGTAAAAAAATTACAATAGATCATTATACCCTTCATAAATATGTCACGTAATGTAAATATACTATTTTTACTGAAATTTATTGTGTTTAGTGATGGAATGATATAATTTACTATAAGTTAATTGTTTAATGACATAAAAGGAAAAAAAAAATTTTAATAGCATAACAAACAATTAGTCATTTCTTTAGTGATATTCATAACTAATTTTTTAAAAGGATACAACTGTCTTTTTTTTTTTTTTTAAGAGACGTTGAAAATTTATGAAGCGAATGAATCCCGAAATATTCATTTTAAGAACAACTTTCTCTATTTTAAAATATAAGGCTTTTGACACTTTTGTATAGATTAAGAAAGAATAAAATAAGTTATATTTTTTATTATATTCTTAATTAATTCTATTAATATAATAAAAAATAAAATAACAATATTTATATAGAGAATAGTTTTAAAAATATAATTTATAAAATTTGTAAATATTTTAAGTAAAAAATAATTAAAAATCTTATATTTTAAAATTAAATTAATATAATTTTCTATTGATAAATTCTTCGGAAGTCTTGATTTTTCATTTCGTGATTTATTGACTCTTCAGCAGATAAATAAATGCTCCAACTTCATTGGATTGCTTTCTCGTTCCGCTGGTTGAAAATTATCATGTCCCACTTAGAACTTCGTCACAGATGAACTAAAAAAACGTTCTTTCTTTTTCAACTTTTTTTCTTCCCCTCAAAATAAAAATTAAAAAAAACGTTCTTTCTTTTTCTTTTTGGATGAGTGTTTGCTCCCAAACTGTTCAAATTGCTCCTTTCAATTTCTCATAAAACTGGCACTCAAACTCAATAGAAGTCTTGAACGCAAAAAGCTTCATACAGAAAAATAAGAAATTGCATGCTTTTGGCAGTGTCGGAATCGCAATTTTGATACTGCCCCACCGTTGGTAGCAGCAACAAAAGGAGAAAGGGGCGAAAAAGACCCCAAAAAAATAAACGAGAGACAAAAAGTGATCAAAATTCTTGCATGCAAATGAAAAGACGGATCAACCAACTCCCAACTTCATGATTTGCAGCATTACACAATTAGTAACAATTACTTCACCTTCCCACTATATAATAAGCAAAGTAATCACAAAAATAATACTCTTTCTATTTTCAACTAAATTTTCATTTTTATTTATTATATATATAAAAAAAGAGCCAAACAATTTGAAAGAAAAATAAAATTTATAGCTTACAAGCGTAATGAAGATATCAGCATATACCACTTTTAAAAAGTTTAGGGTGAGATTGGATAGTGTTTTGTTTTGAGATTTTCTGTTTTGAATTTCGTAAGAGAAAATTTTTTGTGAAAAAAAAAGCGAGACTCAAATAAAAAATTTATATTAATTTCGTAACGAAACCTAATTCAAATACACCCAAACTCTCATAATAAATTGCGATATCATTAAGTTAAAAAGGTTACATCGCTCCAACTATCCCGTAGACTATTGACATTTCACACCGTTATACTATGTTCCTATACTTGGTTTGGTTTGCGGAAGGAAATAGAAGAAAATTATATATTTATTTTTATTTTGTTCATATTAAATTGAAAAAAAAGTAAATTTTTAATTTTTTTATTATTTGAGAGTAACGATTTGTTGACGTAAAATGAAATAATTCATTTTTCACGTCTATCCCCATTCAAGCAAAAAGGTAAATAATTTATTTATCTTCTAATTTGCTTCCTTTTCCGGATTTGCCATGGTTGATCGTACGGTGCGATTTGTGTTAAGGGTTAAAACATTGTGTTTGGTGCAGGCAGAAATTACACGAAGTTAATTAATTAGACGAAAAAAATCCAAAGCAAAGTTGAGCATTATGTGTTGGACAGAAAAGGAATACAACCTTCCAAAGAGTCAATCCCATACCTGTCAAAGCATATATCAAATTATTGAATATCCTTTCACTTGTTCGTTGCCCAGCCACACCCCTTCCTACACCATACTTTCTATTTAATTATATTTTATTCCCAAGAGGTATCACACCAAATTCCGTTTTACACCGAACCATACTCGTGAATCCATGCGCTAAATTTATTAGTTGTCCTAATTTGGACAGCTTCCAAATTATTTGAAATAAATCATTTGTAAATTTACATCAGAAAATTGTAAGTTTATGCTAATCATAGATGAATTTTTATAAATTTTATGATTCGTGTTTTATTTAGTAAAAAAATATAATTATTCTCACTCATAAATATAATTTTTTATTAATTTTATATTAATGAAAATAAATTAAATTTTTTTTAAAACAGCTGGAGTGATAATGTGTGAGAGTTAAATATTTACATCTTTTTCAACGAAGTATTAAAAAGGAAAAAAAGACAGCGAGGAGGGGAAGATAATTCCAGTTTAGTTGGGTTAGTTGGGGGCCCCGCAGGGAAAGAGGGTAGGTCTCCAGTCTTCGTGCAAAGACACTTTAACGCGCCCAAGCGGAGCGTAGACTTTGTGCAGACGCCACGAGGACCACACGAAACGTATACTTCCCTTCTTTTACTAGTCGAGTAATGGTAGAAGTAGAATCTTTCTGAGGTGCTTCGGTAACCGAAGCCACCTGTCCACCTGACTCAGCATCCAACGGCTTATATTGAAATGGCTTTAGAACTTCGATCAATTAGGAATTAGGAGGGCATTGAGTTAACCAGTCACTCACGCTAATTGTATTTTTCTGAAGAGCTTCGCCGAGGCTGGGAAGTTGTCACAATACAACAAAAAATTAATAAATTTATTTGACTTTGAAGTCCATATTTATTTAAAAGAAATGAGTAAGAAAAAAAAAGACTTGAAGTTTATATCTCTTATAAATTAATCAGCGTATATATGATAGTCTTTTTTTAATATTTTTATATTTTAATACAAGAAATGTTCATGAAAAAAATGCATATCCTGTAAAGGTGTTACGTATAGGATGCGATTTGATCGAATTTAGTTTAAAATTTTTATTTTAATATTTACTGAAAATGATATTATTACAACCCAATGCGAGTTCGACGAAAATGATGAGTAAATAACTTATGAAACCTTCAAAAAGAATAATTGTAAAAATCTCTGCGGACCTTTGACTATATATGGGCCACAAATTGGAAAGATCTCTTGTAACATTCCAACCAATGACCCCACCAAAAAATGCCCAAGGAATACAAATGGGCGAAACTCTGGCGTCTGTATACATTGGTGAATATGACACTTACCAGTTTAATATTCTCTGTTTCGATTTTATTTTGTTATAAACTAAAAGTTATTTAAAAATTAATTTTTATTTACTTTCATAATAAATAAATAATATTTTATGTAATAAATTATGATAGTTTATTATATTATAATTTTCATGAAGAGAGATAGTATTTAATTATTAATAAATTATTCAATTTAATCAATGTCTTTATATATATATATATAATTTTTAAAAATAATATTTAAATTGAAACAGAGAGAATAGATAGATTTTTATAAATATAAAAAGGATCGCATTATTCTTGAAAATTATCTAATATAATATAAAGTTATAAGTCATATTATAAATGAGAATACTATTATAATACAAAGGAGAAAAATATATATTATGCAGAAATCGAACTCTAAACTTTTTGATTTAAAACAAATTTTAAAAAAAAACTCCCTTTGAACACATATTTAAATATAATAGTAAGTTATGGAAATATAATTAAAAAATATTAGTGGTGAGACCATGATTAGTGAAATTGAATTATCTTGTCCTTCGATTGCGAGACTGCAATTTCTTTTTTCCTTTTATTTTCCTAGAAATGAACAGGAAACGTGGGCGCGGAATGTAGTTTAGGAATTTTCCTCTATATTTTCTTTTTGATAGAAGGATCTTTTCCTATATTATGTACACACGTAAAAATAAGTCAATATTCAGAGTCTGTAAAGAAAAATGATTTTTAAAGGGAATTTTTTTTTAATCAATAAAGGAAAATATTCGGAGGACGTAACGGTGCGGATGCTTGTGTGTTTCGGTGTGTGAAAGAGAAATCTCTCAACTACTAAGTAAAGAAACCATTTTGCAACTCATGCCATGTTAAACCTCTTGAAAACTAGATGCCCTCTTTGTCATAAGGGGAAAAAACCAGAAAAAACTTTACTCCAATATTATTCTTGCTTTTTATTATTCCCTCAATCAAAAAACTGAATATCTATTTTAATTTAATAAAAATAAAATTTTAATAATAATAATAATGGAATTAGATAGAATTTAAATTTAAAAATATTGTCTAAAAATATAATATTTTATTAATTAAATTTAATAGTAAGACTCGTGAGTTAAACTTTAATTTTTTACTGCGTATTTAGATTGGATTTTTATTTAAATTGAATTATATTGAGAATCGTAAAAATTAATTATTTATAAAAGTTTTGAGAAAGAGAGAGTTAATATTTATTTATCTAACACACTAAAATAAAAATGTTAATACCTAATTTTTTATGAATACAATTTTTTTTAGACAAGGGAACTTGCTGTTACCACCTAAAAGTGCGCACTTCATGAATTAGTTTACAGATCACACAAGAAGGCAAGCCAACCAGATAAATTATGTTCAATGAACTCATGTCACAGGCCACGATTGAACCCGCAGTGTTAGGTCAACTCCATCCGACAACGAGACAGTATTTAAAGGGTAAAAAACATCCATTCGAATTGGTCTTTAAAATAAAGAATTTTTACTTTTTTCTTAAGAAGCCAACCCTGAATTCCACACATGGTTCAAAGTACCATAAACTCCATGTAAATTTTTTTTATCTTGGAGTCATTTTTCCTTCCCATAATCACTCTACATCTTTTAAACTAAAACAAAAAATTCAAAATCTAAATATTATGTAACCCTACTCTTAGGGTTCATTTGAATACTGTTTGACTAATCAAACACATAATTGAGTCTCACTTCTCTTCTCATAAAATATTTATTTTTACATAACTCAAGATAGAAACTCTCCGAACAAAAAATAATCAAAATACACTCTTAACGTTGATCTCCATAAAAAAAATTCATATAGAAAAACAATTCAATGTGCTTTTGGGTCTCGAAGACGAGAGAAAAAGAAGAAAAAAAGGCCTGTACCTGCTGGGTCACAACTATACTCATTTTCTGTTGTCTTCTTCATGTTATGGCAGTAAGTGGGATATTTGTCTGCATTTCCGCAGGAAATATTTCACCAAAACTTGCACTCTAACAACCATTTTTGCACGTCAAAAGAAGGAAACAATTTTCATGAATAATGGACAAGAGAAACCTTGTATTCCTCTGCGCTCTTCTGGGCACTTTCATTTCGGGTGTACTTATATCGTGAATTTTAATAAAAAAATTTTTATTTTTATTTTACTTATTTTTATAAATAATTTAATTTTATAAAATATAAAATAAAAAATTTAAATTTAAATTTAAATTTTCTCTAATCCCACCTTTCATTTTGGACTATTGCAAACAGATGGTAACCAATTTATTATTACAACAAACATATTTTTAAGATGAACATTTATGAAATCTCACTTGGGAAATTGATTCCATCTTGTCCGTATTAATCACTCTGGGATATTACTATGTATTTGTGTGAGACTCCCAATTAATTCAACAGTCCATCTGATTAAAAGACAGACTTAAACAATAAAAATAAAAAATATTTATAAGAGAATTAGTATTCAAAATTAGACCAATTCAAATGCACCCATAAAGATGTGATTATGCGTATTTGAGATTGAGTTTTTATTTGATAATTTTTGTCTTAATATTTTTTAAAATAAATTATTAATAAGAGAAAGAATATTTCTTAAAAGTGATTTTTTTTTTATTATGTGGTGTCGAGAGGGTTCAGTGGTGCAGCAGAGAGTATGCACTCGAACCTAAACATGTCGTCCGAGGATCAGTCAGCGCAGTTAGATCACGTGCCCTGTTCAATGACGAGCTGAACGCAACCTTCAAATCGCAGGCAGACACGCGAACTGACAGGCAATCTAGTGTAAAGATCGGACGGTCCATAAGGCTTCAGACAAAATCCTCCATTAACGGCGCCCAGAATTTAAAAAATAGGGCAAAAAGCGAGGATTCGGCTGTCCCCGTGACGTCGGCCGCCACGATGTTTTTTTGATTTGACAATGCGTTAAATAACTCCAATGTTCGGTTACCTGCTGTAGCCGGTCATTCCGATCTCTTCCATTTCAACCTTCAAAAGTTGTAAATATTTTATTTTTTAAAAAAATATTGAAATATAATACTATATTCGTTTCATTTTTAATTATATTTTTATTATATTAAAATATTTTAAAATAATTATTTTTATAAAATAATTATAATATATTATATATTATTAATTAATTAAAATTATATTATATATTATTTTTAAATACCTAAATTTGACATAAAGTATTTATTAGCTATCATATTTATTATTTTTTATTACTTTTATAATATAATTTAAAATTTTATATAAAATTTTGTACTCTGTCAAACACTATCAAAAGAAATGAGACGGTGAGAGTAACATTTAAATAATTAAGAAATTTTATGTAGTAAATTATTATGATAAAAAATAATGTCAAACAAAGAGTTTTGTCTAGTTTCCAAAACAGAAGCGTACTTATAAATGTTTTCTTTTCTTTTTAATATTTTTGTTGATGATTCTCTTTGTAGTCCCAGAATCTGGCTATTTTAGCAAAGAACAATTATCACTTCCTCAAGAAAGAAATGATATACTATCACATTTTTAGTACCACTCATCAACAAAATCTTTCTTGACAATAACACGCCACTCTATATTATTGACAAGAAGGTCGAATTCAGTAGCCTAAACAGAGGACTTCTATCTGTCATCAACCCCAAAAAAAAAGAAAAAGAAAAGAAAAGCACACTTGCAAGTTCCTTCCATCTCCCTTTGCATAGCAAACGAAAGGTGTCGCATCGGCCAATCAAGACCTATGATTAAGAACTAGTTAACCTCCACTGTGATTAGAGATTATTATGCCCACAATGGCAAAACTTCCATGCACGGAACCACTTGTTTATTAGTCAAACTATGAGAAAAATGGCCCACCCAATTGTATCCCTTACCTTTTTATTGGTTTCCTCTAATAATGTTTCTTATATACAATTCATAAGAGTCCACCCCTCCTCTTCCAATCAGCAATTGGCTGGATGGTGTGAAAGTATGGGTCTCTCTTAGTCTTGCCTCTCTTTCTCCTCTGTACTCCGCTTCGTCCGGCTGTCCATGTGGTCTGTCTCTTTCCTTCCCCGTGTAATTATCTATAAAAAAAATATATGCAAAAGAGAATAACTTTCCACTAATGAGAGACATTTTAATCAATCAAAATAAATGGTTTTTCTCTAAGCCAATGACAAACTTCTCAAAGTTAAAGAGCGGTGCATTGGAAAGGTTGCCCCTTCCCAAAATTTTGAACATTGGAAAGAAATGATGATTCCCTTTTGCAAAAACTGTCTATTCCCCGCCAAAAAAAAAAAAAAATGCAGAGTAAGGGTATATTAGAAACAGAATCTAAAATAAAATTTTTACTCTGAGCTATACTTATTATTTTATAAAAAATTATTTTTATAAAATTTTAAGTAAAAATATCAAATTTAAACTACTTTAAAATAAAAAGTGGCTCTCATAATCTAATATTATCACCGCATTTGAATTGTAGTTTAGTAATTCAGTATATGCTTACTGAAAAAATAAAAAAGACATAATAACAATTGGGTCGCATGGGACGACAAAAATGCCGGCAATTTGTTTTCCTGAAGGAAGAAAAAAGGAAAAAGATATTAATAAGTGAAATCATGATTCAAGAGACCAACCGAAGAAGCTAGTCCACTAATGTAACCCCGTGTGGGTAGGCCGCCAGTCTGGCTACGCTTCAACATATTGGCCACAATCTGAACATTTGGGACGGATTTTTTTTTTTTTTTATCTACGAATCAGATTCGACATCTTATTTTTTATTTTTATTTTTTATTGTTAGTACAATGGTAAAAAGTATGCTTCCTACAGATGTACACCATGGTAGACTATGCATATGCCTACGAGGCTATGACTTCCAACATATATTAGTTGAAATTAACATTTTACACTAAAAGCAAGAAAACTTTTGCCTCTTTATAATCAGTGGGGGGAAGGAAGGAAAGAAGGGTCAGGAGAGATGGTGATCGGACATTAGAGGGCTCAAAAGCTGAAGGCGAAAGTGCAACATATGGGGTCTTCCACTAATTTCCAATCACAAATGGCTGCACTAGCTATTTTTTTGATGGCAAGTCCCAACTCCTTCGAGTCTTTTGTCTTTTCTCAATTGTCTATCTTTGGCGATGGGTTCTTATTGCTATCTCACCAAAATCTAATGCCGACATTTATATTTTGAAATGTCATCCTTCTTAAAGTAAATATACCTCCATTCCAACTCTAAATTCAACTTGCATTCTCACTCAATATATTTAAGAAAAAAAAGGCAAAAAAAAAAAGATCAATCCACGTCTCCTTACTCATTGTATTTAAAGGGGAAAAAAAAAAGGAAAAGTGATCAAAGGGTTCCCTAATCATAAGAAGGACGCGGAAACTTTAGTTAATCATGCTTTTTTATGCAATAATTTATGGCAACTTTCTAATCTCCAGTGTTGCTTTCTTCATCATTGTGGATTCTGTTGGATTATCAAAAGCCCATCTGTTGAGCAGATCACATTATAAAAGTCATCATCTCAGATAAGCAATGCCACAAAAGTCTCGTCTTTTCATTAAAGGAACTTTTCTATACCAGAAACTACAACAAACTGCTTTTTCGAGGATTTATGGGCTTCGAAGCCCACTTACAAAATGTCCAGTTTTTAAAGCCTTACAAGCTAGCCCAAGACCTCAACTCTGCTAGCTGGGAGTTCCACTCAATCGGCTCAATTCTGCTCCATTTCGTTTTTCTCGAAGAAAATCGGGTCTTCTATGCCGCTGCGTTGACAATGAGATTGACGCTAATAAAATAATTTTAGGAGGATGTGAATAAAAAATAGGTTTAATTCTATTTTAGTACCTCAAAGTAGAAGGGATGTGTCAATTGAGTACAACTTTTTATAGAATTGTCAATCGAGGGATCAAAAGTAGAGCGGATGTGTCAATTGAGTACCACTTCTTATACAATTGTCAATCAAGGGACCAATTTGGTCAACAGTGAAATAATTTGATCAGAAAATAATTAAATATTTAATATATCCTTCAAAATTAAAATATAAAATTCAAAATTTCTTATTATTTATCTAATACTTAAAAGAAAAAAATTATCATTTTAACTCTTTTTCTTAATTTTCTTTTTAAAAAAATCTTTCTAACTTTTTTTTAAAAAAAACTCTTTCTAAATTTTTCTTTAAAATTTTCATATTTTATCAGGGTTAATTCCTATTCTCCCTTTAACATTGTTGTTTTGTCAACAATTATATGAATCTTCTTAGAGACCACACAGATTTTGGCTCAAATTTAGGAGCAGAAAAGTTTACTCAAAACATATGAAATAACAGCGAAGAAATTGGATTCACTGGTTAAGCTGAAAGACTCTGAAAGAGGACCAAGAAAAAAATTTAGAAAGAGTTTTTTTAAAAAAATTAAGAAAAAGAGTTAAAATGATAATTTTTTTCTTTTAAGTATTGGATAAATAATAAAAAATTTTATATTTTATATTTTAATTTTGAAGAAAAAATTAGAATTGTCAATCGAGGGATAAAAAGTAGAGCGGATGTGTCAATTGAGTACCACTTCTTATAGAATTGTCAATAAAGGGACTAATTTGGTCAACAGTGAAATAATTTTATCAGAAAATAATTAAATGTCTAATATATCCTTCAAAATTAAAATATAAAATCTAAAATTTCTTATTATTTATCTAATACTTAAAAGAAAAAAATTATCATTTTAACTCTTTTTCTTAATTTTCTTTTTAAAAAATTCTTTCTAACTTTTTTTTTAAAAAAACTCTTTCTAACTTTTTTTTAGAAAAAACTCTTTCTAAAGTTTTCTTTAAAATTGTCATATTTTATCAGGGTTAATTCCTATTCTCCCTTTAACCTTGTTGTTTTGTCAACAATTCGATGAATCTTCTTAGAGACCAAACAGATTTTGGCTCAAATTTAGGAGTAGAAAAGTTTACTCAAAACATATGAAATAACAGCGAAGAAATTGAATTCTCTGGTTAAGCTGAAAGACTCTGAAAGAGGACCAAGAAAAAAATTTAGAAAGAGTTTTTTAAAAAAAAATTAAGAAAAAGAGTTAAAATAATAATTTTTTTCTTTTAAGTATTAGATAAATAATAAAAAATTTTAGATTTTATATTTTAATTTTGAAGAATATATTAGACATTTAATTATTTTCTGGTTAAATTATTTCACTGTTGATCAAATTGGTCCCTTGATTGATAATTCTATAAGAAGTGATACTCAATTGATACATTCTTTCTATTTTTAATCACTTGATTGATAATTCTATAAGAATTGGTACTCAATTGACACCTCCTTTACTTTGAGGTACTAAACTGGAATTAACCCTAAAAAATACAAGAGTTTTGGAAGTATTTATGCGAGAGAGGTATGTGCTTATCCATTATTTGATTTGTTTAGGGATGCGTTCTTTCGCTTATCTCTTCTACTTTTCTTCATTTCTTTAATAGTTTTGACATTTGGTTACTCACCGTTCAGCTACGGCCACCGGTTTGGTGACATCTTCTATTACGCCTGGGCGGCCACCAAACTTGTCTGAAGGGAAGTGGAAAATAGTCCGCACGTGCTACCAACCATTAGGCCATCGACGTCCCTGGAGACTGGAGACGTGGGCGCCCAACTCTCAAGTCTTTCTGTGGCGCCTTGGCGGTTCGGGACGGAGGCCCATTTTCTATGTTGTATTTTCTGTTGCCTAGTCCTACCTACTTTTTCAATTGCAGCAACCTTAAAGTCAAAGATGAGTGAATTTGGATTGGCATTTAAATTAATTTTTTATTTTTTTATTCTTTCACTTTGATCACACGTCTCATTAGATAAATAATTTAATTTTATCATTTACAATACAACTTAAATAAAAAAATAACTCCTAAAATTTCAATTCATAGTTTTAAAACTTAAAATCTGATTTTTTTCTTTTTTTCCTTCTAAATATAAAAATATAGATTCTGATTTTCAATATAAACAAAAATATCGTATCATTTAGCAGCACCTTGCCAATTAATAGTATCTTTTATTTTTAAAAGATTTAGTAACTTGCTATATAACCTTTTTAATAAATAAAGAATTATCCATTAATTTGTAAAAAGACTAGAGCTATTACAAATTTACAATCAAAATAAATTTTAAATTCTTTTTTCAATACATCAAAGGAGGGAAACTTAGGAATGAAATTAATTCAAAAATAAGAAACAAAAAGATTATACAATAGTCAAAAAATCATAATTACAAAAGATATCTCTCATCTCAAATGTCTTAGGTAGATAAAGTATAATAAAACTAATAATAGTAGGATAATAAATAAATATACTTTAATATTCTTTACAATATTTTCATCACTATATTCTTAAAGTATAGAATCAAGCGCAATTCATTTTCAACATCTTCAATACCACGAGCGAAACATAAGATATTAACACCCTTCGAAGAAATTTTATTATGTACTCTCTCATTCACAATTAAATGTCTATATAATTTTTTAAATATATCTATAATTGAATGTTTATTTTTTAAAAAATAGTTATATATTTTATTTAAATTTTTATTACTAATATTTTTAATTTAAGAGAAGTAAATCCAGTAACACAAAGGTTCCACCACTAATCTCTTTCATACTATTAATTT
Source organism: Rauvolfia tetraphylla (assembly GCA_030512225.1). Lineage (NCBI taxonomy): Eukaryota > Viridiplantae > Streptophyta > Magnoliopsida > Gentianales > Apocynaceae > Rauvolfia > Rauvolfia tetraphylla. The sequence continues at coordinate 7,764,049 of JAJQKT010000049.1, read as the reverse complement.
AAAAAATTTAAGCTTTACTAATACGGAAATCATATCATTAATATTTTTAATTAATAAAGATATTATAATATTTTTTTATAATTAAATTACTTTACTTAATTTTATAAAAAATTAAAATATAGGAGACAGAGAAGTAAATGTGTTGCAGTGGTCCTCACTTTTATACTATTACTACTTTGCTTGCAGTGAATAGAAACGTTGAAGCACTTCATACATACTTAAAATGAGTATGTAGTATGAGAAAAAGCTTGTCATAACTCTTTACTACACTTGGAAAATCATCATTACATACGCGCCGTTCGTTTCCCATCATGTTTTTTGATGATGGATCTAATCCAATACACCTATAACTTCAATTTTAGTACTACTAGGAAGGACGAACATGTAAGAAATAAATTCCAAAGGACCACTTGGCAATGCAATTCCAATTCAAATTCATTTGGACTACCCCAACAAACTTTCCTAGTACCCTAGTGTTCTGCCTGAGCTTAAAGTGTAGCTTGTGCACTTTCTCTTCATATAATATCCGGATGAGATAGATTTGGCTCCTAATCATCACCATTGCTTTACAACACTCTTTCTCATGACAAGACAAAAGTCCCGAGTTCAAAATACACTTCGATATCATCATACAAAAAGGGCGAAACATGGTTTGGTGGTTCGTGCAACAACTTCTTGTCTTTTACCATCCTTGTATCTTTTGGTAGCTTGCCAATAATTCTATTTGCTTCCCTCTATGCGTCTATTAAGGTCCAAAGTAGAATTTGGCTCAATAGAGACCTACATTCCAATAAATTTTGAACGGATCTAAAATTGGGCTTTCATTTTTTAAGAGCAATAAAATTGAGCTTAGTGATTATAAAGTCCTGCTCTTATACGCACTATATTGAATCATTAAATTTCCAATTTACCAATGTAATTCTTCAATCCCGTAAAAATTTTCTCTAATATTTCTCTCTCTTTTTTTTTGCTAAGTTATTCTAATATTTCTCACTCCCTTTGTATTCTTACTTGCCGGTGGGATTTTCTCATTTTCCTTTAATATATAAATATGAGCTAATAAAAAATATTTTACAATTTCTGTTGGAGGGAATAGATTATACCACAGTACTATCATCCTTGCGGGTAACGATCCTCAAGTGAAGGTGAAGGTGAAGGTGAAGTAAGACTGTACCACTTGGGCCAAAAAAAGAAGCGAGACTATACCCTATGCCACCGTGGTGGCTCCATAAATACCACCTTCTACTACACAACATGACCTCATGACCTTCACTCCACAGTCAACTAGTAATAGGCACCGTTTACGTAACTGACTTTGAAAACGTTGCCCGAGCACGCCCGGAGAGCAACGGACCGGCAAGGGTGAGGCCGTCATCGAGTCAGAGTGTCACTTTCACTTTTGACTGATTTGCGCCGAGAGTCGCTCCGGCGTCCTTCAGGCTTCAGATCAACCTTTAATTACAACAATGGAGACGCCGTTGCTCAACGGCATCTCCGCCAGAGATGACGAGCTGTTGGACGTCAACGGCGACTACCGGCCGGCGAGAGGCGTCAAGAAATTGTGCAAAGTTTTCCGGACTGAAACTGTGAAGCTCTGGGTAATAGGTGGACCAATAGCCTTTAACATTATATGCCAGTTCGGTATTAACATCGTCACCACCATGTTCGTCGGTCACCTCGGAAACGTTGAGCTCTCTTCCGTCTCCATTGCCCAATCCGTCATCGGTACCTTCTCCTTCGGCTTCCTGGTTCGCCTCTTCCTCTTTCTCTGTATGTTATGCTCACCGTACTCATCGATCGCGGATATGCATGTCTAGACGCGTGTATCTGCAAAGAATTCTTTATAGTAGAAGTGCAACACGTGTACATGATTATATGCATATATTGATATGATTACGTACTATGCCTTTTGTATTTTAGATACTTTGTTTCAACTTCTTATCGAATCAATCAGAGGTATAAAGTGATTACGCATAACCTTTTCTTGCCAGCTCACGTTTTTAAAGCGAGTTGATTTTTGGTGCGTAAGGGTGTTTTTGGACCCCTTTCATTGCGAATCTAATGCAAAATTGGTCTAGAAAAGTACCTGTTGCATTTTTCTCAAGATATTTACTTCAATTTTGAGCATCAGTTTCTTGTTTTAGAATTAATATCTTCGGCATACCAGAGTATATCACGATGACACGATTGCTTTCCAGATTTTTCACCACCTAGCAGCAATCTGTATTTCTTCCTGCAAATGGCAATTTTCTTGCCCCGGCAAGTATTGTTCCGTCTGCATTTCACCCCGCTTTGACTGTGCTTTACCTTTGATTCTTTGAATTTTTCTTGGGTGTAAAAGACTTGTTCTAACACACTGTCAAACAAGAATATGGTTTTATTTCAATTTAACTTGAAGTCAACTAATTTCTTCCAAGTATAAGGCTTCTTCTCCTATTCCTTTTCCATTTGCTATTGCTCAATTTCTTTTCCGTTCTGCATATTCTATTTAAATCCGATGCATCTTGGTTCCAATTTTGTTCTTGGCCACAGATAATTAAACGAGAAACCTCATGGTCTCACTGAACTTTCCAATTTTTGTAGCTTGGTATGGGAAGTGCCCTTGAGACTCTATGTGGTCAGGCATATGGTGCTGGTCAAGTCCACATGCTTGGTGTTTACATGCAACGCTCAATGATAATTCTGTTTGCGACCTGTGTTATTCTTATGCCAATTTACGTTTTCGCCACCCCACTGCTTAAACTGCTTGGTCAAGAAGATGCCATTGCTAATCTTGCTGGAAAATATGCCGTCCTAATTGTTCCTCAAATATTTTCCTTGGCTGTAACTTTTCCAACACAAAAGTTTCTTCAAGCCCAGAGCAAAGTTGGTGTTATAGCATGGATTGGGTTTATTGCTTTGCTACAGAACGCACTTTTGCTTTGGCTCTTTCTTTTTGTCTTTGGTTGGGGCTTAATTGGGTCTGCTGCGGCTTTTAACATCTCAAATTGGTTCACTGCAATTGCCCAACTTGTTTACGTCATTGGTTGGTGTAAAGATGGATGGAAGGGTTGGTCATCCTCTGCCTTTAATGAGATGTGGGCTTTTGTAAGGCTTTCTCTTGCATCCGCAGTTATGCTTTGCCTGGAGATATGGTACATGATGAGTATAAGTATTCTTACTGGCCATCTGAATAATGCAGTGATAGCAGTGGGATCCCTTACCATTTGGTAAGTTTTAACTATGCACACCGCATTTGGTCTGCACTAAGTTACACAGTATTCCTTCAAGTTTCAGAGAGTACCATATCTATTAATTAGCATCTTGAATGCTTACGTTCTCCTATTGGTGTGAACTCCAGTTTTAGCCACATTTATGATTAACTAGTATCCGGTAATTTACTTGCAATGTAACACAAAATGAGGCAGTTATTAAGCTGAACTGCAAATGTAGGGAATAAATTGAATGGCACTACCCGATCATTCTCTGAAGCATGTTTTCCTTATTGACCATCATCTCCGTGTTGTTACGTCAAATTATATTCACTGAGTCAGTAAGCTGTAAACTTGTGATTCTGTTTCTGCTGGCCTCTGTCTTGCAGATGTTGACTTCCTGGGTGTTTTTCTTTATTTTTTCAGCATGAACCTCAATGGGCTTGAAGCCATGCTGTTCATTGGAGTAAATGCTGCTATAAGGTAAAGGATAAATATATGAATTTAATATTTCATTTCTTAGTGGAAGTACAGTTCTAATAACTTAATCCAAGTTCAGGATTGGGAACCTTTCTCAACATGCTTTGGTTATTTGGTTGAATGTGTAAGGTCTTACATGCTGGATGGAGTCACATTTGAAGTGATTTTCGCACTCTCTTAGAATTCTTGAAAGTTTACACAAGCACTTTTTCCTAAAGAATTTGGTCATGCTCACAGTTCCATACTGTGACATGTGATTCAACTGTGTTTTAATTTGTTCTGGTATTGGTTCTTGTACGCACAGTGTGGAAACTTGAATTCAAGTACCTTTGTTTGCTATTGTGTTATCCTCCTGCACGTAATCTCAAATACTCTAGCTATTTTCTATCTCTCTACCAATGCAGTGTTCGAGTCTCCAATGAGCTTGGCCTTGGACGTCCAAGAGCAGCCAAATACTCTGTATATGTGACAGTGTTCCAATCTCTCCTTATCGGGATCCTATGCATGATTGTTGTGCTCGTTGCTAGAGATTATTTTGCCATTCTGTTTACGGCTAGCAAAGAGATGCAACAAGCTGTTGCTCATCTTGCTTGGCTTCTTGGAATTACAATGGTTCTTAACAGCGTTCAGCCTGTGATATCGGGTATTGTACTGATTTAGATTTTCAGATGCTGAGCATACTCGTTTGTGAACTTTTCTACGCTGAACCATAATTGTGCGTCAGATTTGTGGTGCACCTCTGGCGCCAACCTCTATACCATAATTTGGGTCATCTTGTGCAGGCGTTGCTGTTGGAGGAGGATGGCAAGCTTTGGTGGCTTATATCAACTTGGGTTGTTATTATGTGTTTGGGCTTCCTCTAGGATATGTTCTTGGTTATGTGGCTCGTCTTGGAGTATCTGTAAGTATATTTTCAGATCTAACTGGTAGACAGAGTGGGTTTGATTTTCAGCGTGAGAATCAAAGAAATGAGCATCTGTCTGTCTGAATTTCATTCTTCTTGGAGGGGTGTTGCTCTAAGGCTGTTGTGTTTATGATTACAGGGACTTTGGGGGGGCATGATAGCTGGAATTGCTCTTCAGACGCTACTGCTCATAATCATACTTTACAAGACCAACTGGAACAAGGAGGTAGCTGAAAGACGTCGTTGCGTTCTTATATAATACTCGGACCGAGTGAAGACTCACCTGAACTTTAATTTGAATTGCAGGTTGAGCAGACATCAGAGCGCATGCGCAAGTGGGGAGGGCAAGAGACAGACACAGTAAAATTACCGAGTAGTGGGCTTCCATTTGAAAATAGCATTGACGAACCTTAGCAAGTTTTTCTAGTTTCACCGAGTCCTGACAAATTTACTGTAACTTTCAGTATGGTTTCCCGTTCTTTTCGCTTATTTGAGGCCTGAAACAGCACATGTACGCAAATATTATTTTATGTTGTAAGAAATTTTGAGGTTATTTGTATTCAGTATTTTTTAGCAAGTAAATTTATATGTGACTTTTAAGGTTTCATTTGGATTGTGTTTTTTAATCAAATATACAATTAGATCATATTTTTTCTCTTATAAAAATTTATTTTTACAGAATTCAAGATAAAATTACTCACAATCAAACATAATTTAAATACACTATACGCTTTCATAAAGTGTAAAATGCAGAATGAAGGGTGCCTACTTTTCCACGTGAAATTTTCTTGTAATAAATGGCTCCGTCAAGGTTAAAAATATTTCATCGCACTTCAGTCTGAATAAAAGGGACTATTATTTTCGGAGGGAATGGATCTGTCTTTCTTTTGAAAAATTGTCAAGTGGTTTACAGCAAACAGAGAATTAGGATTTCATTATTTTAGTTGCAGAAACCGCAGACATGTAGTGTGAAAATGTATCATTTCTATGAACTCCATAACTCCAATATCACATTAAAAAATTGGGCTTTTAGCTCTTAACTCCTAATTCCATCCCAAAATATATCTCAAGTATTGAAAAACTGAGTTTGGGCCTAATGCCCCTCACAAACCCTTCATGCTCATGACGGGGCCTCAGGGAAAGAATTGTTAGGGATTAATTTTTATTGCCCTTCATGTCCATACTGAGCCACCCGCTCTTATTATCATTTTCAAAAATTAAACTTCTGCTTTCATATCATCCGTTCTCTACTATAACTTTTTAATACACTATTAATTATATTATTTAATATTTAGAGCGACTATTTATCCCCCAACTAAATGACATTAGTCATAAAATACTTACAAGATAAAAAGGAAAAAGACAAGATCAACCACACACAAAAAAAAGAAAGAAATCAGTTTCTCTCACTTGGACTACCGACCTCGCTCCCCTTCTCCCCACACCTTTATCATAGAGCTTGCCTAATTATTTTTTGTTTCTTAGCAATTACTACTAAATTTGTTTATTTTATTTTGCACAAAATCAAAAGTTGGAAAATATTTGGGGTGCTAAGACTGGCATATTTTTATGGAATTTTGTATTCATCCATCGAAATTTACTTTTTCACCGTTTTAAAATATAAAACTTTTTTATTATTTTTACAAAAATTAAAGAAGAAGAAAACAACAACTATTTTTTTCTATTATATCTTTAAGTAATTTTATTAATATAATAAATAATTAGAGAATTATTTTTATGGATAAAGGTAATTATTAAAAAATAATTTTTAAAATTTTATAAAAATTTAAATATTTTCAAAAAAGAAAAAAGAGTTAAAAAGTTTTATATTTTAAAATAGAAAGAATATTTAATTAAAGTTTTCTATATGTTGTTAGCTCCCATTTGGAATATCGTAGAATGTTAAGATTTGCGAAGAACTGATGAAGTGTGTTTGTAGATCAACCAGCTATGCTATTGCATGCTGGATTTATGGTGAGTGGCACAGACTGACACAAAATTTTATGCAGGGTTTCATCGCCGCGGGTGGCTGTCGGTGGGCTGCAGTGGTGGTTGTGACTGTTAGTTTAGTGAAGAAGATGAAAAGAAATTGTTAACGCAGCTATATTTCATTTGGGACTTTTTTTTTCTCTCTTTATTCTCTCACTCTCTTTTTAAAAAATATTAAAACTATATCTAAATTTAATAAATGTAAATATATAGTGTCAAAACATAACGAAATTTCAATTTTAATTTATTATTTTATCATTTTGATTTGAAAAAAATACTTCAAAATTGGTCAAAAACAGACAATTTTGCTTCTAAGTGGGTGTAAAATTTCAACATAATATTCAGACTTTGAAAAATAGATAATTTTATAAAATCTTGCTTGTATTTGGTGGGAGGGAAATGTGCTATAAGGAGCAGCACAGCTAGATGAATGAAATGTATAGAAGGTTATAATTGTGTAAAGCAAAGGATTATTGTTTTTACCTCCCAATTTATGAAGAGTTGTAAAAATGCTCAGAACTAGTTGCAATTTGTAGAGCACTTGCTGCACTGCAATTTTCCTAACAGGGACATTATCAAGATCCTCGGACTTCTCAAATCCAAGTGCAACTCCGCAGAATCGAAGACGTTCACCCCGCACGCTACTGACAGAGACCGCTTACGTAACTAACTTTCAGAACATTGACTGAGCACCGCCGGAGTGAGTAGCGAAGTTAGTTGAACTCGGTAGTTATGACTGTTTGTTTGGCGAAGATTGGAGAGGCTTAACAAAGGAGAAGGTGACTTATTATACTTGAAAAATCAGATAATTTCAATTTGACTTTTGAATTTTTTAAAATCTTGTTAATATATGTTTGAAGAAAAATGTGCAGCACAACTGGCTGAAGGAATTTTACGGAGGTTTAATTTGGAGCTTAACAACGCTGTCTAAAACAGAGAAGAAAATTTTCATAAAGGTTTTTACAAACCATAACGGGAAGGTTATTGCTTCAATTGCAAGGTCGCTTCTGCAGTTGGAGCTGTGGGCAGTCGTGGAGGCAGCGCAGTTTGCTGTGGACATTTTTTGCGCGGGAATTCATCTTGAAATCTGTCTGCTTGCCTGTTATCCAACGGTTGCAACAAGAACGGGACGAGCGGACACCTGATTGTCTGTGCCCGAGAAAGCCTAGCTCAAGCTGGACGTATTTTGTTAAGACATGTTAACAGAGCTGCCAATGAGACAGCACATCACCTTGCCAAACTTGGTTGCAAGTTACACCAGATGTACGCCTGGAAGGAGGAGGTTTCACACTGGTCGATTATGATGTTAGATATATATATTTTTTCATTACTCGATTAATAGTTTTTTAACCATTGAATATCTTTGTTTCATTACTCGATTAACAGATTTTTAATCATTAAATATCTTTGTTGATCTAACGATTATAAATTCATACTTGGTAAAAAAATTATACTAACAAATTAAGCTTTCAACTGTTTAATATATATTAAAATAATTCTTTATTAATACCGTAATCAAATTAGATTCTACAGCATCATATTGTACTTCAAAATATTACGACTTAATAAAATGTTTAATTTTTTCTCAAAAAAAGGTTTTGAATGTTACCGATCCATTTTCGTGTTCCCCCATAACACCACACCATCTCCAACTCCTTAATTACTATAAACCTCCATTTTGATCTTCACATAAAAATGATCCTTACGAGTTATTACAACTTGAAGGAGAGGACAAAAACCAACTACACAAACTCGAATTAATTCATCCCAAGTCCATTTCTTCAAGATAGAAAGCATATCTTAAGTGCAAAATGAAGTAAATAATTCGTGAATTATATATATCATACCACAATATTCTTGGCATTCCAAAAAAGCTCATTAATAGTGTTTCTTTTTTTATTCAAGCTCAAATAACAACAAAAAAGAAAAATAAAAAATAGGAGCTAATTTATGTACGTCTCACGATTTACGTACTCCGTGACTTAGGGACGGATCTTGAGATCCAAGATTAGTTATGTGAAGTTTAAACAATTAAGTTATAAAAAAAGAAAAATAAAAAGTTACACCCGTTTTAATCAAGAGATACCCTCCAGTGGGCCTCTTAAACTCTCCCTAGTATTCTTGTTGCTAGGATAAGTATTAGCATATATGGCCTAGATACTACCACCGACACTATGATCCAATAATTAAGTCTCAAATTTCATTTCGATTATTACACGTTCGACTTGAAGAAAAAGAATTCTGTAAAATGCGAAAGGAAGCATTTATGAAAATCACTCCAATGGAAGAAAAATTACAGAGAATTCTTTCATTGAATGAACTTAACTCTACAATAGAGAAACATGAGTTTATATACAATTTGAATAATTAATACACCGACTTAAAATGAACCGGTAATTAGCTAAAGAACCGGGTTCAAACTAACTACTCCTAACTAACTCAAACCGCATGATTGCTGGAGCTTTGCTGTTGCTCTGCTATTACTAAGTCAATTTGATTTCTTCATCTTAGCAATTTGATATCTTCACCTGAGCAAATGATATCTTCACCTGTGCACATTGCTTGCTGATCAATTGTCAGCTCATGCTAACTGTCTTGCATGCTTCTACTAACTTGCATTCTGCATTTCCTGCTAACTTGTACTGCTGACTTGCATTCTTCTGTTGACTTTCTTGCTGACTTGCATTTTGAATTGTAACACCCCCCTCAAGTGATACTTGGTGTAAAGATTCTGTATTCCAAACTCAGATAACAATTTGTAAAAAGAAGGTGCAGACAAAGCTTTAGTAAACAAATCTGCTAACTGCAAAGAAGAAGAAACAGGTAGAGGTTTGATCAACCCTAATTGATACTTTTCTCTCACAAAATGACAATCAATCTCTATATGTTTGGTGCACTCATGGAAAACTGGATTTTCAACAATGTATAAAGCTGCTTGATTATCACAAAACATAGGAATTGAACCAGATAAAGAAAGGCATAAATCAGTCATCAAATAGACAATCCACTGTAATTCACAGGCAGTAACAGCCATGGTCCGATATTCAGCTTCTGCAGAGCTTCTTGAAATAGTAGTCTGCTTCTTGCTTTTCCATGAAATCAAAGACTTCCCTAAGAAAACACAATAGCCAGTAACTGACATCCTTGTATCTTCATAACCTGCCCAATCAGAATCTAAAAATGCTTTGAGAGTTAAATCAGTATCCACTGGAAAGAATAAACCTTGCCCCACAGTTCCTTTCAGATATCTTAAAACTCTATGAACAACCTTTAAATGATACTGTGTTGGTGCATCAAGGAATTGACTTAATTGTTGAGTAACAAAAGAGATATCAGGTCTACTAAGTGTAAGATAAAGTAACTTTCCCACAACACTTCTGTAATATTGATTGTCTGATAGAGCTGGTGAATCTGCATGAAATAATTTAACACTGGGATCCATTGGAGTAGTAACAGCCTTACAACCAAGAAAATCTGTCTCTTGAAGCAGATCAAGAGTATACTTCCTTTGTGATAGATTGATACCATTATGACTTCGTGCAATTTCTAAACCAAGAAAGTATTTCAATGCTCCCAAATCCTTAATTTTGAACTGATCATGTAATGTAGTCTTAACAGTATTAACTACATTCAAGTCACTGCTTGCAATGATAAGATCATCTACATAAACTAAAATAGCAGTGAACTGATCATTATCAATTTTGACAAATAGACTGTAATCATAATAAGAGTGTTTGAAACCAAGAGAAAGTAATGATGAAACAAGCTTTGCATTCCATTACCGGCTTGCCTGTTTTAAACCATATAAAGATTTCTCCAATTTACAAACCAGATTGCTATCTGAATATTGATAACTAGGAGGTAAACTCATATACACTTCTTCATTCAAATCACCATGCAAAAAGGCATTATTAACATCTAGTTGGTGCAGATGCAAGCCTTTAACAGCAGCTATAGCTAAAACTAATCTCACAATTGTCATCTTGATAATTGGAGAAAAAGTCTCCAAATAGTCAATTCCAACTTGCTGTGTATAACCCTTGGCTACTAGGCGAGCCTTATATCTCTCAATAGAGCCATCAGACTTTCTTTTAATTCTATACACCAATTTACATCCAATCACATGTTTATTAGGAGATAAAGGAACCAGTTTCCAAGTTTGAGTAGTCTGTAAAGTATCTATCTCAGCTTGCATAGCATTTCTCCATTCCTGATGTTTAACAGCTTCTGCATAACTTGTAGGTTCAACATCCATAGTGACATTCAAAATAAAACTTTTATGATGTGGTGCAAGCTTTTCATATGTGAGAATATCAGATAAGGAATGTGGAGAGGTAGGAACAACATTGCAAATATAATCTTTCAAATAGACTGGTGGATGTTTTTGTCTATTTGATCTTCTGGGAGATGAAATAGAAGATGTATGTGAAGATGAATTTGTAGATTGTGAATGTTGTTGATCAGTAGATGCAATATCAGAACAAGGAGAAGAATGTGATTCTGTATTACCATCATAAGATGAAGGAATATAAGATGGAACAGTAAAAGAAGATTCATTAGAACGTGAATGAGAAGATAATGATTCAGATGGAACAGAAAAAGGAAAAATATGTTCATGAAATTGAACATTTCTAGAAACAAATATGTTTCTGGTATGAAAGCCTAAAAGAATATATCCTTTACTCTTGACAGAGTAACCAAAAAACACAGATTGTCTAGCTCTGGGATCAAATTTGCCACGATTGTGTTCAAGAGTACAAGCAAAAGTCAAACATCCAAACACTTTTAAATGTGAATAATCAGGAGGCTTATGGAAAAGAAATTCAAAAGGACTGGAATTATGAAGAACAGGAGTAGGAAGGAGGTTAATAAGATATATTGCATGTTGTACACAAAAACCCCAGTAGATTAGAGGTAGTTGGGACTGAAATTTTAAAGCTCTAGCAACATTAAGAATGTGTTGATGTTTTCTTTCTACAAGACCATTCTGCTGAGGTGTTTCAACACAAGAAGTTTGATGAAGAATACCATGAGAAAGATAAAAGTTTGGAAGATGAAATTCAGGACTATTATATGATCTGATAGTTTGAATAGATTGAGAGAATTGTGTGTGAACAAAAGAATGAAATGCTTGTATTTGATGACTGACTTCTGATTTTTCTTTGAGAAGAAAAATCCAAGTGTATCGACTATAATCATCAACAATGGTAAGGAAATATCTATGATCATAAACTGTTTTCTGTTTATATGGTCCCCAAATATCCATATGAACAAGTTCAAAGCATCTAGTGGTTTAAGAAATTCTCAAAAGAAAAGGATTTTTCTTCTGTTTGGCAAGAGGACAAATAGAACATACTGATTTGAAAGAATTGCAAACAGAATTATATGTAGAACCAAGTAGACTTTGTCTTTAAGGAGACAAATGGCCTAGTCTATAATGCCATAGTAGAGAATCAAATTCAGCAGTACTATTACAAACTGAAATAGTATTAGGAGAAATAATAGGCTTAGTATCTGAATTGGAGACTAAAGTAAGAAAGCCTGTGTTTGTAGAAGCAACAGTAGTTGAAACAGAAGTTGGAGGAAGAAAATACAGTCCATTGCAACCTTCAGCTAATCCAATCATCTTCATAGTTGCAATGTCCTGGATCAAGCATTTTGATGAATGAAAAATCGTACAACAATGATTCTGAACACAAAGCTTGCTGACAGAAATGAGATTGAAATTGAAAGAAGGAACACATAAAACTTCATGAAGAGTTAAATGTGAATTCAGAATAACAGATCCTTTATGAGTAACAGGAACTGAAACTTTGTTAGGTAGAGTAACAAAAAGATTAAAGACTGGAATACAAGAAGAAAAGAAGGAAGTGGAACATACTACATGATCAGAAGCACCAGAATCTAAAATCCAATATTTTGAATTATTACCATGAAGTTTACCTGCACTCCCTGCATTTCCTGTCAAATTTGGATTATCAAAATTTGCTGACATAACTGTTGGTTGGTTAATCTGTGGATTACCAGAAGAATTCCCTGAATGTGCCTGCATTCCTTGCAACATGTTGATTAATTGTTGAAACTGATCTTGAGTGAAACTATTTTGTTTATCAGGATTAATCACCTCTGAAGAGCCAGATTGAACAGAACATAGAGGAAAACTCTGATCAAGAGATCCATTAATCTGATTCACCACTCTTCCTTGTGATACACTGCTAGAACCTTGAACAAACATGTTCCCAGACTTCTGTTTATGCTGAACATTACTAAAACTACTCTGTCCCCTAGCATTTGTTCTGAAATTATGGGGGTAACCAAATTTCTTATAGCATCTATCAACAGTATGTCCAGTTTTGCCACAAAAAGTACAGATATACTGCTTCCTGGAATTCCCTATACCACTCTTCTTTAATGCAATAGCATTTCCAACAGACTGAGAACCATTAACAGAATCAACATTTTGACCACCATGATAATAAAATGGTATGTTACCAGTAGACATATTTTTGTTTCCAGAAAATTCTGTAACACCTTGATTCATCATGATCTGAATATCTGTATTAGGTGTTTGCATGGAATTATAGTGCATTTGCCGTTCATGTTTCATAGCCATATTAAAAGCCTTCTTAACTGAAGGAAGTGGTGTTTGCATCAGTACTTGAGATTTAACAGCATCAAAAGAAGAATTCAACCCTTTAATGAACCTTATCACATAATCATCATCAAAATACTCTCTCACAGTCTTAAATGCACCACAACTACATGCTGGTGTACATGTACAGTTAGGTATCGGCCTAAGCATGGGCATTTCCTCCCATAAAACCTTAAGTTGAGCAAAATACTCATTGATTGATTTGTTACCTTGTTTCAGTGCATGAATCTCTTCAATGAGATCAGAAAAATGATATGAATCCATCCAAATCCTGCCACACTTCATAAGCAGAATCCATCCAAAGTATGCTCTGCTTAATTGAAGATGAAACAACACGTGTAATCCAGGATAAAACCATGTTGTTAGCTTGTTCCCACTGTCTGTAATGTACTGCATCATTTTCTGGAGTTACAATCGAGCCATCTACAAAACCTAGCTTATTTTTGGAAATCAGTGCCATTTTCATGGCACGACTCCATGAATGATAATTGTGTTGATCAAGTTCTGGTGAAACCAGAACCAATGAAGGATTCTCATTCGAGGCTAGATGAAATGGATTTGATGGAGGCAATTCATGGTTTGCTAAATTTGCCATTACAGAATTAATCAATTCAGAATAAGGCAACAAAGAAGCAATAACAATGTACGAATGAAATTATTGAAACACAATAGAATCAGAGAAGAAATGAAAGAGTACTGCGCATGAGAAAGCTTTCAAGCTCTGATACCATGAAGAAAAAGAATTCTGTAAAATGCGAAAGGAAGCATTCATGAAAATCACTCCAATGGAAGAAAAATTACAGAGAATTCTTTCATTGAATGAACTTAACTCTACAAGAGAGAAACATGAGTTTATATACAATTTGAATAATTAATACACCGACTTAAAATGAACCGGTAATTAGCTAAAGAACCGGGTTCAAACTAACTACTCCTAACTAACTCAAACCGCATGATTGCTGGAGCTTTGTTGTTGCTCTGCTGTTACTAAGTCAATTTGATTTCTTCATCTTAGCAATTTGATATCTTCACTTGTGCACATTGCTTGCTGATCAATTGTCAGCTCATGCTAACTGTCTTGCATGCTCCTACTAACTTGCATTCTGCATTTCCTGCTAACTTGTACTGCTGACTTGCATTCTTCTGTATTCTTCTGTTGACTTTCTTGCTGACTTGCATTTTGAATTGTAACACAACTCTAATTGAGAACGTAAAACTCATTCCACTTGATCTTAAAAAGTCGCTTATCATTTTAGATGAATGGAATATTTTGCAACAATTGTCTTTTCTTGGTTGGGATAGTCACAACGAATTTTATTACAATACAATATTTTACCTAAAAAAATAAATTATCTTCTCACACATTTTATTACTATATAATATTTTATTTTTAAAAAAATGTATGACTTAAATACTATTCAACTAGTGTTATTAGATAATTAACTAGGTAAAAAACTCAATACACCTATTTTCTTTTTAATATAATCGAATTCACTGCTTTTTTTTGGCTAAACAAGAATTCATTGCATGTCGTGTGTTAAAAGGTATTTTTTACTAATTAAATTAGTGCTTTATCACCTCAAAAAACCGTTATAGTACTATTAGTACTGTACGTTTATATGTATAAAATGTTGCCGAAAGATTATGTGACTCATACAAATTTGTAATATCCTTTAACTTTTCACAAAAAAAAAATCTTGTGCTAATAATCAAGTGATTGTACTAATTTTATCCTAGTTCTTGCATGTACATGCACTCATAGTCCTGTATTAAATACCTTATTTTGATTTATATAAAATAAAAAAATAATTTGATTATAAATTAATTATCTTAATTTAATGATGTTATTAATATAAATTTAGACAAAATATATTATTATTTTTTAAAAATAACTATTTAATTTAAAACATATAGAGGGTCAATTTTGGACATAGGAAGAATTAAAATTCTTTCAATACATGTTGAAATCGCTACAGAATTGTTAGTTATCTTCATCTTTTAGTTGACTGATTGCTAGTTAATTAGTTAATTGATTAACTTGTTGACTAGTCTTCTATGCTATTTTTTTGTTTATGATGTATTTTGATTGATTTCTCTCTCATAAATAATTTATTTAAGATAAAAAATTTTAATTCTATTTAAAACAACCCTTTTTAACCCTGCGTTATAAGAAGCCAACATCTTCACTTCACTTCGCAGTGCTGTCTACGAACAGACTGTTAACGTAAGTAACTTTCCAAACATTGCCGGAGCAACGCCGGGAAGCTACGGAACGGCAAGAGCAAGGCCGTGACCGAGTTACAGAGTTGTCATTTTTACTTTGACTCATTCGCTCCGAGAGTCGCTCCGGAGTGTCCTTCAAATCAACCATGAGAACAATGGAGTTGCTGGACGTCAACGGCGACTACCGGCCGGCGAGAGGCGTCAAGGAATTGTGGAAAGTCTTCTGGGCTGAAACCGTGAAGCTCTGGGCTATAGGGGGACCAATAGCATTTAACATTATATGCCAGTTTGGTGTTAACATCGTTACCATTATGTTCGTAGGTCACCTTGGAAATGTGGAGCTATCTTCCGTCTCCATTGCCCAATCAGTCATCGGAACCTTCTCCTTTGGCTTCCTGGTCCGCCTCTTACTCTTTCTCTTTATATTTTGCTTATACATATCAAACCCACAAATATATATATGCATCATGCATGGGTAGAGGCGCGTGTTTCACCTGGTGTACATGTCAATATTCTCCCCATGATATGATTCCATTTCACGAATTATGTGTTTTACTTTCTTCATGGTGTTAAAATTCAATCAATCAAAGAGAGAATAATGTTCTGCTTGAAAGTTAAGCAGAAGAAACCATGAACACGAGAGGAAAATCTAGCTAGAGAGAGAAATATTGAAGTGGAGGAAAATTCTGGAATCATTTCATTAAACAATAAATGATATACAATGTGTTTATATACAAAAGTCAACACCACAGCTGCCTTCTCACGGCCAAAGTTAGGGTGCTGCACGTGGAGTTGTGCATCACGTGCAGCACCCTGCTTCTGCATGAAAACATGATTCAACGGTCCAATTTTTTTGATCCCATGTATTATTTTTTGTGAAAATTAATAAATTTTTGCATCCGTCAATCAGATTTGAGATCTGATCGACGGCTAAAGATGCGTCCAGCAAGTGCTGCACAACTCCACGTGCAGCACAGTAACCGGACGCCCTACTCACGCTACACTACATAAATAACTCATTACACTGAACAAAAGTCACGTCAGCAACATCTAAGCTCCAACTTTCAGCTGTCATCTACATGACTGCGCCATGTCAGTTACATCATCTACCTGTCAGCATTGCATCTGCAACTTCATGTGCAACTGGGGTCCGGTTACTGTGCTGCATGTGGAGTCGTGCAGCACGTGCTGGACGGATCAACAGTCGTCGGATCACCTCTCAAATCTGATTCGACGAATGCAAAAATTTACTAATTTTCGAAAAAAAATATATGTATGGAGTTAAAAAATATGAATCGTTGAATCAAATTTTCATGCAGATCCAACGGTCCACATCTCGTCCAGACGTGCTGCACGACAGCGCGTGCAGCACTGGAACTTTACGCGTGCAACTGCGACAACTGCATTTGTTTTCAATACATGGAAAGCTACTTTTTTTGTCGACTTTTTAATGAAATCATCTATACAAAAAGATTTGGGGCCTCTTTTTCTTCGTCCTCTTCCGTAAGGGAAAAAAAGAAATGCGGGGCCCAATTGACCTCGTTGAAATTGGAAAATGCTTCTTGCATTGTATCATATGGCCTTTGATTGAGTATATATTTAGTAATTTTTTATAATTATTAATATTTGTTGTTAAAAATTAATGTTACGTTTTGTTGTGATAGTTTAGCAATAGAGTAGTCGTTCTACTTATTGCCCTTGTACATATGCAGATGTGTTTAGCAATTTCACTAAATCTTCCCCCCCAAGCAAGTCTTTTTCTAGACTGCATTTCAATCCCGTTGGGTGTGCTTTACCTTCGATTCTATACAATTCTCTTATGTCTAATATCCCCTGTGTCCTATCTATCCTCTAGGTGCTTTCTTGTAAGTTCGCCCTTTCCGCGGAACAATCGTGGAAATATGATGTCTTGAGTAACAAATTTAATTAATACATTGGATAAAAAATCCTTTTGAGAAATATATTTTTTTCAATTCAACTTTAGTTACGATTCCCTTCCAAGAATTTACTGCAAAACAAGCAAAAAGCATTCCATGTCATCATCAACGAAACTCATTACTGCCGTGTAAACTCTTAACACAACGGGCACTGCTGGTTATAGATTTTCGGTGTATTGCATTGTAAACGGGAAATCCCATAGCCTGACTGGATTTTCCATTTTTTGTAGCTTGGAATGGGAAGTGCCCTTGAGACTCTTTGTGGTCAGGCATTTGGTGCCGGTCAAGTCCATATGCTTGGTGTCTACATGCAACGCTCAATGATAATTCTATTTGCTGCCTGTGCCATTCTTACGCCACTATACGTGTTCGCCACCCCACTGCTAAAACTACTTGGCCAAGAACATGCAATTGCTCATCTTGCTGGAAAATATACCATACTAATCATTCCTGAAATGTTTTCCATGTCTGTAACTTTCCCTACACAAAAGTTTCTTCAGGCACAGAGCAAAGTTGGTGTTATAGCATGGATTGGATTGATTGCTTTGCTCCTCCACCCGCTTTTGCTTTGGATCTTCATTTATGTACTTGGCTGGGGTTTAATTGGATCCGCTGTAGCATTAAACATCACAAATTGGTTCATTGCAATTTCCCAGTTTGTTTACGTAATTGGTTGGTGTAAAGATGGATGGATAGGTTTCTCGTCCTCTGCGTTTAGGGAGATGTGGGCTTTTGTACGGCTTTCTTTTGCTTCAGCGGTAATGCTTTGCCTGGAGATATGGTACATGATGAGTATTAGTATCCTCACAGGCCATCTCAATAATGCAGTGATAGCAGTCGGTGCCCTTTCCATTTGGTGAGTTTTTACCCATTTTGATTTGCAGACGTGTCACGGTTTATCTTAAAGTTCCTGATCATTTTCTCAGGCACGTCATTATCTCCATGTTCATCTTGAGTTAGTGATCGAGCTGTCAAATTCACAATTATCTCCATGTTCATGTTTTCTGTTGCCTTCTATGTCTTTTCCGGATGTCGACTTCATCAGAACTTTCTCTATTTTTTTTTTTTTCAGCACGAACATTGATGGAATTATAGCAATGCTATTCACTGGAGTAACTGCTGCTATAAGGTAAATGATGTGCATCTGCATTTAGGATTTCATTTCTCGGTGGACTTACAGCTCTAGTAAGTTCCAAATCCAAGTCCTGAAGGTGGAATATTTCTCAATTTAATTCTGTTATTTGGTTGAATGAATAAGGTATCTGCATTCTTGATGAAAGTAACTTCCGCATTTGATTTGACTACTGAATTTGGCCCTACTGATATATATTTTCCTACAATTACAGTTGATTTTACTGTGTTTTGGTTGTGGTGTTAACTTTATGCACATCTACTTATTGAGGTTGTCACTTTGTTATCCAGTATGTTAATTTTTCTGCCCGTCATTTAAAATTCTCTGCCTGTTTTCTATCTCTTTACCAATGCAGTGTTCGAGTCTCGAATGAGCTTGGCCTTGGACGTTCAAGAGCAGCCAAATACTCTGTATATGTCACAGTATTTCAGTCTCTTCTGATCGGGATCTTATTGATGATTGTTATCCTCGTAGCTAGAGATTATTTCCCCATTCCTTTTACAGGCAACAAAGAGATGCGAGAAGCTGTTGCGCATCTTGCTTGGCTTCTTGGAATAACAATAATTCTTAACAGCGTTCAGCCTGTGATATCGGGTATTCTGTAACTAAAGTGACCTTTTATGTATGCTGAACTTAGTTATGCATCAGATTTCTGGTGCACCTCTGGCTCTGACCTTACCATAATTGGCTTAATCTTGTATAGGTGTTGCTGTAGGAGGAGGATGGCAAGCTTTGGTGGCTTACATCAACTTGGGTTGTTATTATGCGTTTGGCATTCCACTAGGATGTGTTCTTGGTTATGCGGCTCATCTTGGAGTATCTGTAAGTATATTGCAGTCCTGATTGGTGGACATATTTGAGTTGATTTTAAATGTGAGAATCAAAAGCACTGAATGTCTGTGCGTTTGAAATTGTTTCTTCTCATATAAATTGTAGCGTTAGGTAAACTAGGGCACCTTCACTGACACCTTAGGACTCTAAGTCTCGTGTTTATGATTGTAGGGGCTTTGGGGGGGCATGATAGCTGGAACTGCTCTTCAGACGCTACTTCTCCTGATCATACTTTACAAGACCAACTGGAACAAGGAGGTAGCTGAAAGCCAATGGCTTTGTTACACCCTGCTTTCAATATGCGATTTTTATAGAAAGATCCCATTTTTATAATCATGGAATCTGAAGAAGAAATTTTCCCTTCCAAGTTGATGTTCGTTCACCTGTGAAACTCCAACAATATCAATTTCTTGTTGTTTATAACAACAATCCAAATATAAAGACTACGTGCCTGAACTTAATTTGATAATTGCAGGTTGAGCAGACATCAGAGCGCATGCGCAAGTGGGGCGGGCAAGGCATAGCCACCGTAGAATCACCGGGTAACGGAGGGCAAGGCATAGACACCGACAGATCACCGAGTAAAGAAGTGCAAGACACAGACGCTGCAAAATCACCCTCAAAGGGGCTTCCATTGGAGAATAGAAATGCCGGACCTTAGGAAGAAGGTTTTGTTCCTTCAGGAGTAGGAATAGAACTACTCTCTTGCAATTTCTGAATCCCCAAAATTGCTTCCCTCTGAATTGCTTGGAGAAAAGCTGAAATTTTAAACTTTGCAGCTGCGGCTATAGACTTTAACATGGATTTACAGAAATCAGTGTACAGTTGGGGACGATTTGCAGAGCAGGGAGGTGCAGTTACAACTCCTCCTATCGTGTGAGGGTGATTTTAAAAGTTGCAGGACTGCCAAAGAAAGGGTACCAGATGCGTTTACAACTCCTATGATGCATTGGCAGCATTGCAATCTGTGGAGGAAGCTAAGATGCTGTTTGTTCGGAAATCATGATGTCTTTGAGGATGATGGTCTCACTCGACGGCCATACTGTTCTGTGCATGTAGAATGGAAAGTAAATGCAACTGTAGCAGAAGGACAATCCATTCAGCTGAAGAACGACTGTGGAAAGTCAACTCTGTTCCTCCTAAGTTTGTGCGGAAGCAATCGAATAATGCATAAGCCATCCTTGTCTAAGCATTCTAACCGAGATGGGAACATTGATTGATGTCTGAAAACCACCACCCATCCTTGCCTGTATCTTTTTTTTTTCGGGGTCATCCTTGTCTGTATCGGAGGATGGGTGTGATGAACTCTTGTTTAATTGCCCAGCAACTCCTTCATTAATGATATAATCGATTACTTCACCAACTACCAAATAAATTAAAAAAAGAATCCTTCTCCTTTCATTCTAAAAAGATAGGCCTACGTTGATTTTTACACAGACAGATTAAAGAAAG
Source organism: Rauvolfia tetraphylla (assembly GCA_030512225.1). Lineage (NCBI taxonomy): Eukaryota > Viridiplantae > Streptophyta > Magnoliopsida > Gentianales > Apocynaceae > Rauvolfia > Rauvolfia tetraphylla. Next base: position 7,743,258 of record JAJQKT010000049.1, on the reverse strand, counting down.
TTAATTAATGTGGTTAAACTAATAAATTTTACTTAATAGTCTCTTTATGAATAATAAGATGACTTTGACATATATTATTTTTAAAATTTTTAATATTAAAAATTAATATAAGTTTTAATATCTTTTGAAAGAGAAAAATTTCTCTGGATATAATTTGAGATGAAAGAAAAAATTTATTGGAGAGAGGGAGTAAAAGATATCTATACTATTTTCGAGTGGCGACAATTAATAGCTCTCAATTAGAAGGTTAGGAGCTAAATTTATAACTGCCACAGAGTTTATTATCTCTATTTTTGTAGCGATATTTTCTTTATCTCTATATATGTTTAATGATGTTGCTATAGATTTGAATTACGCGTAACTTTCATCAGTAGTGTAATATCTTTAATAAAAGTGTGAATGGATGGAGGCAGTACTACTTATATTCGTCCCATTTCCAAGTTTTTGTTTAAAATTCTTTGTATTGAATTTGAATTTTATAGAAGAATATTATTCGATTGAAAATAAACAAATTTTAAAATAAAAATTTTGTATTTATTTTAGACATCTTCTGTCTGTTGGTCAAAATTTCTTTCATTTAACATTCTTATTATTATATTAAGATATTTTAAAATTATTAATTCTTTTCTTATAAAATATTTTAATATATTTTATATTATTAATTAATTAATAATTTTATTATATATTATTTTCATATATTTAAATTTAATATAAAATATTTATTATCTTATATATTTTTTTATTTTTATTATATTATATTATTTTTATAATATAATTTAAAATTTTATATTATATTTTGTATTGGATCAAACATTAACAAATAAAATGAAATTGCACTCGTCGATGATTGCATGCCACGCAACGAAAATACACATGTTGATTCTGTCATGCGATCTTTTCAAATCAAAATAAAATGAGATTTATACTATAATTTGGAGGAGTAGTTTCTAGATGGCAAAAGTCGATAGAGTGTTGTCTTACGGAACGATTTTGGAGAATCTGGTTTCACACGGGATGCCTTGAATGGTCAAAATCTAGGGGGTCCGTGTCGGTTCCTTATTTTATTTATTTATTTATTCATTCATTCTGGAAGGAGTCTCCGCCGGTTCTAGTACAGCCTTGTTTCCTGTGCATGTGAACAAAAAGGCCAGATATGCTACGTGGGATATTGTCATTGGTCTATTTGCCAATAATTTGCGAACAAGTCTGCTGCACTAATAGAACTTTCGGAAGTGAAAGCTTACCGGAAGAAAAACGACGGGATAAAAGATCCTAATTGTATCTGAACTTTCTCAAATTTTAATTTTTACAATCTAATTTCAAATTGACAAATTATGCCCTACAACTTTCTAAAAATGATAAGACGTCTCCTTCTCTATAATGCTTATTAGTCCTAATAGGGGCGAAATCACCTGGTCATATTTGGGAGTATTTTTGGCAGTACAACACATTTTAAGCATCAATTATTTTTTTCAAGATGTAAGTTATGTGAACAAAATTAGGGTAAAAAGTAATGTTCATATAAATGTAAGAAATCTAACTGCATGGGATTACTTTTTTCTTCCTTTCATCAACCTTAAAATATTCGAAGGAGCAAAACAAAGATAGTGCCACCAAATTGATATTGCGGTATATCAAGCATATTGAAGACTTCATAGACAACAAAAACTATCAAGAAGATTACAAAATGCATCATCCTTCTTAATTTTGCTTCCTTATTTCGCCTTCTTTTTTCTTTAGTCTTTAACGTAATACATTAATGTCGGGGTTTGAATCTTTAACTTTTTGTTGAGATTTAAAATACAAAATGTAAAATTGTAGATTTTAATATCAAAGTTTTTCTTTTTGTTAAATAAAAAGAGACTTTATAATGTTCTATTAATTCTTTGGGTATTCTATGAGTGTTTTTATTTTTTAAAATTTAAATTAGATATATTGTGCTTTCGAAAATATCTCAAATATGAATATGTGATAACACTCTTAGGGTTTACTTGGATTGGGTTCCACACGGAACTCAATATAAATTTTTCATCTCACATCTTATTTTTTCTCTCATAAAAATTTTTCTTTCCCGAAACCCATGACAGAAAATCTCAAAACAAAACTCTATACAATCACACCCTTATTATAACTAACGAGTATTGTAGAGGGAATGATAAATCTTGTTACTTTCAAAAAAGTTAAAAGGACAAAGATTTGCCAGAAGTTGGAATACAAAATCTAAAATTTGAGAAAATTTAGGTACATAATCTTTTACTCAAAATGAAAATGTCGACAAAAAATAAAAATCATCACGTGGAGGGGCCTAAACGTCACTGTGAGACTTCATAGACACGACATCTATTAATAAGAAGCGAAGACCTTCCCACTTGATAGGCACCGTTTACATTACTAACCTTGAAAAATACAGACGGAGCTCGGCCGGACCCGCTAGAGTTACGGCCGTCACCGATTCAGAGAGGAGAGTCATATTCACTTTCGACTCATCCACTCGGAAATGGAGACGCCACTGCTCAACGGCATCCCCGCCAAAGATGACGAGCTCTTGGACGCTTACGGTGACTACCGGCCGGCGAGAGGCATCAAGAGCTTGTGGAAAGTCTTCTGGATTGAAACCGTGAAGCTCTGGGAAATTGGTGGACCAATAGCCTTTAACATTATATGCCAGTTCGGTATTAACATCATCACCACTATGTTCGTCGGTCACCTGGGAAATGTTGAGCTCTCTTCTGTCTCCATTGCCCAATCCGTCATCAGCACCTTCGCCTTTGGCTTCATGGTTCGCCTATTCCTTTTTTTTTCTGTATGCTATGTATACATCAACCCACGAATAAGCAGGTGCAGACGCGTTTGTTTGTGAAGAATTAATTCTTTTGTAGAGGGGCCGCACCTGTAACATGTCGATGTTTCCCTACTACGACTTTTGTGCTTTTAGCTACTTTGTCCTAACTTCTTAATGAATCATCTAGTTATACAATAATCGCTGGACTTATTGCCTTTCCTGGCTTGCTCATGTGCTGAAAACAAGTAGATTTTGGTGCTTAAAAGTTCGAAGGTTAAAGAAAACTGGTCTAGAAGGGGTTTTTCTCAAAATATTTACTTTAGTTTTGAGGATCAGGCATACCATAGTATATCACGACCACCGGCGGCCCTTTAGACATTTTTACCGGCTAGTTGCAAACTTGGAGCAAATTTCTCCCTAGAAATGGCAGTTTTCCTGTCCAAGCAAGTCTTTTTCCATTCTGTCTTTCAACTCCTCTGAGTTTCTTTACCTTTGATTCTTTAAATTTGAGTTCTCTTAGCCATAAAGAACTTGTTAATTGCCTGTCAAATAGGAAGATGTCTTCATTTTTTCATTGATTTTTTTTTCTTTTTGGGTGTATTAGCATTATAAACTAGAAATCTCATAGCCTGACTGGATTTTCCAATTTTTGCAGCTTGGAATGGGAAGTGCCCTTGAGACTCTCTGTGGTCAGGCATATGGAGCCGGTCAAGTCCACCTGCTTGGAGTATACATGCAACGCTCAATGATAATTCTTCTTGTGACCTGTTTCATTCTTATGCCACTGTACTTGTTTGCCACCCCGCTGCTTAAATTGCTTGGTCAACAAGATGCAATTTCTAATCTTGCGGGAAAGTATGCCATCCTAATCATTCCTGAGATATTTGCGATGGCTGTAATTTTCCCAACACAAAAGTTTCTTCAGGCCCAAAGCAAAGTTGGTGTTATGGCCTGGATTGGCTTGATTGCTTTGTTCCTCCATGCACTTTTGCTTTGGCTCTTCATTTATATACTTGGTTGGGGTATATATGGATCAGCTGTAGCTTTTAACGTTTCAAATTGGTTCACTGCAATTGCTCAATTTGCTTACGTTGTTGGTTGGTGTAAAGATGGATGGAAGGGTTGGTCATCCTCTGCGTTTAACGAGATATGGGCTTTTGTTAGGCTTTCTTTTGCGTCAGCGATTATGCTTTGCCTGGAGGTATGGTACATAATGAGTATTAGTATCCTCACAGGCCATCTCAATGATGCAGTGATAGCAGTCGGTGCCGTTACCATTTGGTGAGTCTTACCCATGCGCAACCCATTTTGATCTGTAGTGTCTTCAAGTTTCACACAGAACCATTTTTATTAACTAGCGTCCTGAATGCTCATGTTACATTCTCCTATTGATACCAAATCCACTCTTCCATGATTAACAAATGTCCAGTAATTTAGAAGCTGTCTAACATAAACAGAGAATTAGTTATTAAGCTCATGTGCAAGCAAAGGGGATAAACCGAAACCTGGTCAGTTTCTGAGGCATGTTTTTCCTTGTTAACCATCATCTCGATGTAAAACGGGCCTCAAAGTATATCACTTTGAGTTAGTGACTTGTCAAGTTCTTGTGATTCTATTTTTGTTGGCTACTAAGTGTCTTCTAGATGTTGACTTCGTGGGTACTTTTTTATTTTTTCAGTGTGAACATCAACGGGATTGAAGCCATGCTGTTCATTGGAGTCAATGCTGCTATAAGGTATTGATATGCATATGTATTTGATATTTCATTTTTCGGTGCTGGCAGTACAGCACTAATAACTTGCAACATCCAAGTCCTGGAGGTGGATGTGCTTCATTAATTGGTTGAATGTATAAGGTATTAATTGCTTGATTGAAGGAATCTCAATTGAAGCGGTTTTCTTACTTTCTTAGATTTTTGAAATGTTGACACTGGTTCTTTTCCTACAGAATTTGGTGATGCTAACAATGTAAATGTGTTTTCGTTGTCGTGTTAGTCTTGTATGCACGATGTTGAACTTTATTTTAAGTACGTACGTTTTTCATTTTGTTATTTTGTTAATCCCTCTACATATTATCTCAATTCTCTCGCTGTTTTCTATCTCTTTGCCTATGCAGTGTTTGAGCCTCGAATGAGCTTAGTCTTGAAATCATGTTGTTATTTTGTTAATCCTCTACATATTATCTCAATTCTCTTGCTGTTTTCTATCTCTTTGCGTATGCAGTGTTCGAGTCTCGAATGAGCTTGGCCTTGGACATTCAAGAGCAGCTAAATACTCTGTATATGTCACAGTATTTCAATCTCTCCTGATCGGGATCCTCTGCATGGTTGTTGTGCTTGCTGCTAGAGATTCTTTTGCCATTCTGTTTACAGATAGCATAGAGATGCAACGAGCTGTTGCTCATCTTGCTTGGCTTCTTGGAATAACAATGGTTCTTAACAGCGTTCAGCCTGTGATATCGGGTATGTATTGCATTGATTTGAATTTTCAGATGCTGAGCGTTCTTATTTAACTGAAGTGAAATTTTCTGCATGCTGAACTGTAATTTGTGCATTTAGATTTTTTGGTGCACCTCCGGCTCATAACTAGGGTCATCTTATGCAGGTGTTGCTGTAGGAGGAGGATGGCAAGCTTTGGTGGCTTACATCAATTTGGGTTGTTATTATGTGTTTGGCCTTCCTCTGGGATATGTTCTTGGTTATGTGGCTCATCTTGGAGTATCTGTAAGTATTTTTGTAGATCTAGTGGGTAAACATATTTGAGTTGATTTTAAATTTCTGAATCAACAGAAATGATCATCTGTCTCTGTAAATTTTGTTCCTCTTATATAAATTTTAGTGTTAGGTAAACTATTCTGAGTTTTTCATTCTTCCTGGCAACTTCAGTAACATCTTAGGAGCTGAAGTAGTTGTGTTTTTATATATGTATTATGTATATATATCATTGCAGGGACTTTGGGGGGGCATGATGGCTGGAATTGCTCTTCAGACGCTGCTGCTGCTAATCATACTATACAAAACCAACTGGAACAAGGAGGTAGGTGAAAGCAAAAAACACACTCGCACTCTACGCATACAAATTTTGGTTCTATACTGAAAGATACGACTTTCATAATGATGGGAGTCTGGTGTGGAATTTCTCGTTCCATGTTTATCTTTTCCTTCTGTGGAACTCCAACAATTCAATTTGTTATGGAAATATAACTCATACCGAGTATAGATTTACCTGACCTTTAATTTCAATGGCAGGTTGAGCAGACATCGGAGCGCATGCGCAAGTGGGGAGGGCATGACGTAGACACAGAAAGACCATCGAGCAATGGGCTTCCGTTTGAAAGCAGCAGTGCTCAGCCTTAGGAAGTTTTTGTAGTTTCAGGTGTTCTGAGATACTAGGAAATGAGAATGTTTTGCCAGTCCTTTTCCTTATTTAAGGATTGAAACAGCAAATGTAGCTAAGTGAGATTTTCTTTTAATCAATTCCTCCAGATGTAGCGGGCCCTTGAATGCATGAATCGTACTGGAAACAGAACAAACTCTGTTTTCGTACGAAGCGAAAACCTTTATGTTTTCATCTCTCCACAGGTCCGCAGTGAAATTATTAGATTTTGTACCATGTCACCGTGTACAGAAGGGTCCATTTTCTTTAATCATGAGCCCCATGCTCATCCCATTTTTGTTTCCTACAAAAAAAAGAAAGTTCAAAACTAACAAAATGAACAAATTCAAAGGTTCCCTAATTTTCTTGACCGCCCCTAAGTGGCATAGGTGGAAGAAAGATACACTTTGCACGAAAATGCATCTCTTCCGCACAGCAATCTTAATACGATTGGAAGAACAGATATACCTAAAATCTTATAAAGAAATTGAGACAAACTATTTTACATCTTTAACAAAAATTTTTATTTTATTTTTTATAAAAATAAACTTTTTTTGAATATTTATATTTCTCATATTATAAAAATCTAGCAAAATAAATCACTTACACATATTTCAAAGACAATATTATCCATTCATGAATGAAAAGGGATAGGAACAAAAAAGGACAACATAAAAATTGTAAAAATAATATTTTATTCGTTTTATTTTATTTAATAGTATTTGATAAAATATAAAAAATTTAAATTATATTATAAAATAATATAATATATTAAAAATAAAAACATATAAATAACTAAATATTTTTATTAAATTTAATATATAAAAATTAATAATTAATTAATATTATAAAATATATTAAAATATTTTTTATAAAAATTTATTAATTATTTTAATGCGTCCGGCTAAAAAGATCAAACCAGATCAAACAAAAATGTGATGAAAGAGTACTTCATTGCCGCACTTTTACTTCTATTTGGTCAAATCAGTTCTTAACCCTTATAATTTATGGAAAGCTAAGAAATAGGTGAAATGTACATAAATAAACAAAATTAATATTAAAAATGATGTCTCATACTTATCGCATAGCTCTCCTTATGAAAATTTACCATATTTAAATTTTAACAGATTAAATTATTTTAAAAAATTAAGTACATAAAAAAATAAAAAATTTTAGTTAAGAAAAAAAATAAAAATAACTTAAGTGCAAATATAGCCAATCTCTCTAAAGAAGTTTGTACAACTAAACTTGCTAGATGCCATTACAAGTGAAAAGAAAAATGTTTCCATACAAAGATCCAAAACGTCTAAAAATCCTACAGGAAAAGTTTACAATTAGCCTCGCTAGTTATCAATGCGCAGGCTTTCTGTCCGCAGCATATGCAAGACCAGGCTACTCTACTGGGCAGCCGCCTTTTGTTTCTTTGGTACTCGGTAAGCACCAACAACACAAGCGTGGTCTCTCTCAAATGGTTCAAGGGTTACTTGCTCCATTGGCTTGAACTGCTCTGCTTGTAGTTTCTTCACTTCTTGAGCAAATACTGCCTCGGCAGGTGCAGTTGAATCTATGCAGTTAGCCTGACGATATGAAGATTTACACCACAAATAATCTTATTATTTTGTTAAAACAGAGTTCAAGACCTCCTACATCAATCAAACCCACCCACATGGGTGAGGGGGGGAAAAAAACTACTTGAGTGTTTGCAAAAATGTCCTGAAAGCACTAATGCTAATAGACGACCTTCTATTTGCAAAAGACAATGTGATATTAATTACTAATAGCAGATCAGAAATTCATGACAAACCTTGATAGATATCATAAAATGACCTCCAGCTTTCAAAAAGTAGGACGCATTCAGGGCCAAAATTCTTGCCTGAAAATTAAGCAGATCAGCAAAATGAACCAAATACAGGTTCAAACCAAACAAAACCCGCAGGACATCATTCAAGACAAAAGCAACATGAGCATGTAGATTAAACCATCCAAAACAGAATAAGAACAGCATAAACCCCAAACAAGCCCATCCAAGTGCAATTATGGCATTCAATCTTTCTGAACAATCCGGCAAAATACATGGAGCCATTGAAACAAGCAGAAAAGTTTTAAATTGTCCCCTCCAACCCCCACCCCGGGAAAAAAACCCAAAAGATATGACCAAAAAAACAGGCAAGTTACAATGAGGGACCCGGCAGCACAATAGAAGAGTTACTTCACTAACAAATACACGGTGACAAGCTCAACTCTGCACATCAAAAAAAGGGAAAATGGTAGTATAGTTCCTACTAACACAGCAATGTAAAATAAGTGCACATACAAAAGTTTGGGGAGATGGGAAATTTAAGAAACTCTAAACAGCATCTGCATATCAGATACAATAGGACAAATACCAACAAAAAGGGGAAAAAGAAAAGGGGAAAAATGCCCATATAGCATCAGAAACTCGGTTTTTGCATCACCCATGATGTCTTGAAGGGGAATCCGAGTAACTCATCCTCTGCTGATTATTAATATGGAGAATTTATCAACAAATAGTAACAAAACAATAAAAAGGATTGATATTAAACTTATGTAATAGCAGTGCGAAATGCAAAACTGCCAATAATGAAATCTATGATCCTAAGGACCAAGATTGCTGTCCAACATGTGGTCAACAACTTGTCCTTTCCTGACTGAAATCTTTTGAGTTAAAAGGCAAGTAAAACCTGTTGTAATTAGCCATGTAATGAAAAAACTAGTAACGCGAACTCTTACCATTCTTGGTTACATGGTATCATATCTCTGAGTCAGAAAAATCAAGTAAAATCTATTGTAAACTGTTAAAACTACTTCTCTGAAGCTATTCTAAACGAGAAAAGAATCAATATGAAGACCTAAACAGGAACCACACCTGATCAGGTTGGGCAACATCAGAAAAAATGACATCAACCATGCCAACAAGCATCCTGTACTTTGCGGGATGTCTAGCATCTTCAATAATAGGTATGACATTGGTTCGCTTCTTAGCCATATTCACCAAATCTCTACCACTCCTATGGGAAAATTCCACAGCATAGACCACTCCATCCTAAAAGATGGGAATTTGATAAGCACGCCAGACTGAGGAAACATTTGATCTTATATACCAGTTATATTTTTTAAGGGTAAATAACAGTTTTAATGAAAGCTACTTACTGGGCCAACAATGTCAGAAACATGGGAAACAGTCGTTCCTGAAGCAGCTCCAAGGTAAAGGACACGAGCACCAGGTTTCTACTCGCAAAGACCAAAACCATAAAGAGTAAGGCAGAATTGATGGAGATCACACAATTCAAATACTCAAACTACGTAAGAACAACAAGTTTTCCCTTAAACCTACAATCCAAATATCATCAACACCACCAAGAATTGCAGCTGCCAGCTTAGAACGGAAAGGATTCCATACTCTGTATTCAACTTTTGTCCCGTCTTCATTCTGGTATGAAGAGAAAGAGTAAGAACTTTGTTACCCACCCAGCATGAATTGAAGCGAATAATATGAAACCACAAACGGATCGTTTGAAGTAAATAGACCAACCAACAAACCCAGCACCCCATGTCTGTCGTAGCATATCATATCAGATTATTAGTGAAAGAAGCTATACATTACATGCAGTAGCGATACATTTCGGAAATAATTGAAAGTTTCCAACTTCATATCTAAAATCGCCCTTCTTGAAAAATGCCAAATATAAAGAAAGAGGAAATATAGAAATTTAAAGAAAGCTGACAACATCAAAGAGTCACAGACATACTACTAAAAATGAGTACGAAATCCAACTCCTAAAGGTAAAAGCAGCGTGTACCTGAACGGAAATTCTTTTCTCGTTGTAAACAGCTTCACCAACGACAATATTCTTTGTAACAAGCGCATCCTCTTTTCCCTTAGCTACAAAAACACCCTCGTGCCTATGCGGCTCAACAACTACTCTGCTTCCACCCTTCATACCTCCTCCGCGACCACCTCTTCCACCTCTTCCGCCCCCACCTCTTCCCCCACCTCTTCCACCGCCGCGCTTCATGGCGCTGCCTCCTCTTCCCCCAAATCCTCCCCTACCACCTCTACCTCCTCCTCTTCCTCCATCGCCTCCTCGCCCACCCCGGAATCCACCTCCACCACCACGTCCTGTAAAAGCAATCAATCCAGAAATTAATTAGAACCATTCAATTTCCTCCTAATTTGCTAATCAAAGGAAGCAGAATCAAAGTGAAACCTCCTCTGGCGACCATAGCTTCGGCGGCTACTTCTCTTAGCAGATTAAGCCCGGAGGGTGAAAGAGTGAAAGTGAGGGGCTTTAGGTTAGGGTTTAGAGACAGTGAGGTTTTTTTATAGGCGGGGGCGTGCAGGTTTCTGTAAGGTTGGACTAGGGTTTAGCCGATTAGGAGAACTTGAGGTATTGCTTATGGAGCCTTCAAAGTTTGGGTTATATTCACTTTTAGTCCATTAATTCTTACGTTTTCATCAATTGTACCCAAGTACTTTGTTATACCGTCTGATCTCTGATGGGATTATGCAAATGAGATGCGAAATGTACCACTGACTTTTGTGAATGTCTGTTTCTCCAGTTATTTTTGCACCTTCCTACGCCGGTTAATTGAGATGGGAAGTTCAAGTTTATATTTCTAATAAAATGTTCTAACATTATATGAGATAACCTATAGAAAGACATTACAATAGCTACTAATATTTAATGCATTATAGAAGTCTTATTTATCTTTTAGACCGTATTAAAATTTTATTCTTGATTATTAATTTTTTTACATTATTAAAAAATAATATTTATAAAAATATTTTAATTATTTTAAAGGTTTTAATAAATAAAAATTATTTTGCTCTAGAATAGTTTTTCAAAATAATTTTTTTCAAATTATTTAAATTAATAAATAATTAGTTAAGAACACCTCAAAATAACTTTGATTTAAAAATTTTATAAAAAATTATTTTAAATAATTAAGAATAAACCCTAAATAATACCGAATAAACCTTTTTTTTTTTCATTCTTTCAAGTTGACAGAATTTGACATACCGGCACCAGGAAAAGTCTAATATATGCTCAACACAACGGGTCCTGTCTCAGCTAGGTTTAGCAAAGTGGTTGAGTATAGAGTGAATCTTCTCTAATACTAGTCTTTGTATTTAAACTTAAAATAATTTCTAGAGAGATTCCCGTTAGACAATCTTGATAACATGGTTTATTACGTTTAGTCAGATTCCAAACTATAATTGTTTTTATCAGTTCTCATTGTTGACAGCTAAAGTAACCAATTACACATTATTTGCAGTAACTGACATACGGAATCAAAACATTCATTTAGAACTTTTACGGCTAGTCTACGAACTTGCGCAGAGCCACTTTGAATTTTTTTTTTAAAAAAATGTACAACTGAATACATTTCAATGGAAACTAGATTCAGCAAAATGGAACACTAAGGAAACCAAAATATGTTTCCTACGGAATCAGTGTCTACTGTCTAAGAACCTCAGAGGGCCAGACTAGACATTTTTCCTAAGCCACCAGGGAAGAAGCAGAGGAACCAAATGAATCAACTGGTTGTAGTATAGTATATGTGGTCTCGGTACAGGCTACATTACAGAACAGATGCCGGACTAGCTAAAGAGATAGTATAAATTTATTGGGAGGAGAAGCAGCACCAACATAAACCAAACTCGAGCTGGAGGCTCCAAAATGCAAGATGCATGGTCCCTTTTAACGCTTGACCCACTGGAAGCTCTTTCGCGCTTTTGCTTTCCCGGGCTTCTTCCTTTCCACAACTCTTGAATCCCGTGTCAGAAAACCAGCTGAAAGAAACAACCAATATCTGAGATCAAAGAGCAAGCTGCGCAACCACACAAGCAGGATAAGAGATAACTGCCAACATTTGGCACATAAAAAATGCAATATCTGAGTTCCGAATGACTTCAAATATGATATTGAATCGAATAACTAGCACGTCAGAATTGTCAGATTAGTGAAGATGGTATGCTAAACTGGTGCACAAGTGCAATTACATTTGCGCCAGAGTTCAACTTCGGAGCAAACACAAAAACATATTTTAGTTTCAGGTTAAGATAGAAGTCAGAGAGAGTAACAAAACAATTTAAAAATGATTCATTCTGCCCCAAAAGATTCTACCTTCTCTTAGAGGAGGACGCAAGTCTGGTGCCCAGTTTTGCAATGCCTTGCTAATGCCCAGTTGGATTGCACCAACCTGGCCTGTTCCAGGCAAAGTTTCCAGAAAATGTGTAAGTGAAAATGGCAAAACTACTAAAAGAACAGATAGCAGTGACCAATGAAAATGATAAAGTTGCAGCAAACCACTAGATAAGACATTCAAAGCAATTATCATATTATCAAGAAACATTTTGGCAAGAAATCAATCATGTGCTCTGACAAAAAGAGCTCCACCTGAAACGAATCAGTCAGAGAAACAATCAACTAAAAACCATTCAATCAGAAACTTTGTTATCTGGAAATAACCCTCGAAAAGAAGCATACCAAATGAAATTATACGGAGAGAAAAAAGGCAAATTACACCCCCTTGCTTTCTTATTATAAAAAACAGATTCAATCTTATGTGAAATTGCTCAATGTATTCAAAAGTATAGTAATTTTTTAAACATGAGAGCATAAGCCATCACAAAACTAACCTGAAACACCGCCTCCTTTTACAGTACAATTCACATTCCACGCGCCCAAAGTCTTAGTTTCAGAGAAAGGTCGAAGCAAGGCGGCACGGCTATCAAGCATCGGAAAATACACATCAAACTCTTTGTCATTAACTACAAATTTACCATCACCAGGTTGAATCCACACACGTGCTATACTGCATTTCCTCCTACCTGTTCCATAACCCCTTCCTTTTTCATCAACTTGCCTCACACGGGCCTTGGCAACTTCCTCCTGTTTCTGGCGCTCAATTTCAGCTCTTGTATATGTTTTTTTACTCTTTTCATACCGCATGTCTTCTATTTCTTGCAGAGGAGGAAGTCCTTGGATGCCCTCCAGGTCCTTCAAAGCCATCAAACTATCCAGCATGTCTTCTGTGATTCCTGATGCTGAAATAAGGTCGCCAAATGCACGATTGGGACCTGCAGCCGCAAATATTTGATAAATAAAACCACATAACAAGAAAAAGACCATCTGAAGAATAAAACATTCAGCTGATATTCCAGACAGATAGCCCAGGAAAAAATTAAAAGGTAGTAAAAATTATGCCTGATGCATTCAACTTTGAGTCCACAAATAGCATGGTGCCCTGCTCCGAAAATTCAAGGTGGTGTAATGAATGCATACAGAGAAAGAGAAAACAGACAAATATATTTGAACTTATGCACAAGAAGATTCATTTTTGTACATACAATTACAACTTATAAGTAATGCAACAAAGTATATTACAGAGCTACTCAAACCACAATTAAAGAATAATATAATGAGTAAATAAAAACTACTTGCATCATAATTGACAAACGTCACAGATGAGAACTGGTGTGCTGTAGTGCCCAGCAGGACGAACAGCCAGAAGCTTTGCATAGAATCCAAACTACAAATTTGAAAAGCCAGTTTCAGGACATGATTTCCTACAGCATTCAGATTGGATTTCCATATGAAGATACAAACATCTAATTTCAAGGAGTAGAATCTTGTCGATTATGCATTATGGTTCCGAGAAAAAAGAAAGAATCAACCAGATTGATTCAGTCTCTCTTTTGATTCTTATACACCAGCATTCATTCACTTATTCATGGACCGTTGTCTTCCCCTTCCTATTCTGAAGCTTTTAACTCAAACTTCCACCCCAACAAAGTTACTAGTTCAATTCGCTTTATGTAACTAGCCATAAATGTTTAATCTAATAATATTCGATCATATGCAAGCATTCAAGTGTGTATTTAAATCCTAAATACTAAAGGAAAGAACCCACATATATTGTTAAAGTAATTTTTATCATAAGTCCATAGACAAAACTACAAAGCAAAAAGACATTTTCTTATTCCAAGGAGTGTTTTAGGCTGGGTGCCATACAAGAATTTTTTATGTAATTGAAATCAAATTGCAATTAAAAATGTCTCAACATGAAAGAAAGGAAGTGGCAAATCAAAGATCATTTTTTATCTTCAACTTCAGACTATGTGTTATACATTCCTAGTAGGACATTCCAATGGGAATCACAGATGAGCAGACCAGCTAAGAAAATCAAACTATTAGTAATTTTAAATTTCACCTACTTTTAATTTACCCTTTTCAGCAGATAGGTGACAAGAACAAAAATTTGCATCCAAAGCTTTTACCGGAGCAGAGGGAAAACCATCTAAGAGCCAAATATGTATGTTGGGATTCCAAACAAAGTGCATATGACTCCAAGCAATATAGCTAAAAATTACATTCTCCCATTTTAACAGAAGGAGAGGAGAACCATTATCTCATCTATCCTTTGTTTCACAGAATGAAAGGAAAGCGATTTATCTAATCCATTCTTCCAGTTACTACTGTAACAATTATCCAACCTAAAATTTGCTGTTCAGAGCTTCAGAAGCAAAATGTAAGAAAATACGCAAAAGAATAAAACAACAAATGTTAGCACTTTGGGCCTAAAATGGGAGACATGATTTCACACAAATTCATCGTATTTGCCCGAGATTAGTCAAGAATCCGTTTCAGCAGTAAAGTACGCCACTCCATCCAATCCTATCAAAAAAATTTTGGTATCTGAAATTGCTTACATGCTTATGTCTTGAAGTGAGTACCTTTAAGAATAGCTGTTTGAATTTTCTCCTCTTCCTCAAGCTGCTTGTGTTGTTCACTCCTGTTAGTTCCCAGACTCTCTTCTTCCGCAGCACCACCTAAACCCTGCAATGCGAACTGTCCGCCTTCTCCCAAGTCAAATAGTTTTTTCTCCTCTTCCTTCTCATCCACTGCAAAACTCCATGGCTTGAACCCCTCGCCTGCTGCCCATTCCTCATTAGCACCACTACCCCTTTCTTCAGTTGTTTTAAATATACTATCATCACCAACATTAGAAAGTGAAGATTCTTCCATCCAGGAACTAGACCTCGACCCATCTTTCTTCAGTTGTTCGGCGTCGTGGCTTCCCTCTATATTTCCTGCTTCCACGCGAAATATGGAATCAATGGATGAGTCCATCTCTTGAGAGAGGTCCCATACATGCGAGGCTGAGCTTGATGAATCTTTGCCATTGTTGTCATTATGATTTGCGGAGTAAAAACGAGGAGCCTTGGGAAAAATACAGGGGCTTGGACTTGAGATTAGGGAGCTATGGAAGATAGGTTTAGGATTTTGAGGTTGAAAATGAGAGGAAAACAGGGCTAGAAATCGGAGATTGGAAGGTTTTGATACGAATCGAGAGAGCATTTTAGAGCGAAGTAGAGTGCGAAAGGGAGCAAGCAAGAGAGACAGAGAGAGAGAGAGAATGGGAGGAGGGTTTAGGAGAGTTTAGAAAATTGAAAAATGGACTATCCTAGGGATTGGACAAGTTGGCTTGTGTCCTGGGCCTCTATTTGGACTTTGCATTGCTTGTTTTAATGGGCTTCATCTAGCTCTGATAAGACCCACTTTTCAATTTATTTTTTCCCCTTTTCTGGACGAAAGCATCATTAATTGACCTCTTTCTATGAATGACCCTCAAGACAGTTGACCTCTTTTTTTTTTCTTTTTCCGAATTTTGGTCTTCCTAAGCAAAATTTTCCAGGAGAGTTGATTAATAACCATGTGACGGATGTGATTACCTGAACTCCTTAAGCAAGCATCCTAGGAGCCCCCCCAAAAAAAAAAGTTGTAGTGGTTTAGACAACATCCTGACACGAATTCAACCCTAACAATTTTTTTTTTTTTAGATGTAGAATTGGCGTGTATTAGTGAGATTTTATTACGTGGAATAGAGCCATGTATGTCAAAATCAAATTGGAAATGGCTTGTACGACGACGTCCTTGTCTCAATTGCCAAAAAACTTATTCCAATCTCAAACTATCCATGTGTTCTTAATTATTAAAAATAAATTATTTATAATTTTTTATATTAATTATACTTATCTTTAATTTTTTTATTATTTTTAACTACAATTTTGCATTTTCTTTTTTTATTTACATTAATTTTTTTAATAACTATACATCTCAAATTTAAAATATCTTGACAACTTTTAATAGCAACTTTATTCATGACATTCCCTCAATTCTTTAATACTTTCCAGATTATAGGATTTAAACCAATTACTTCAACTACAAGTAAAATTGCAGCAATAAAAGTAGCATTTATTTAGCCTTTAAGCCATCTCTTTCTCTCTTCCTACCCATTCAAAGTCATGAATGAACAATATTGTTCTTGAATACTATGACATTGTAACATGAATCTTCTTACCGAATTCTATTGTAACATTCATAATTTAACAAGTATAGTTGTCAAAAAAATAAGTTCAGGTGTATAAAAAGATAAAATAAAATATTTTTATAAGAAAAAAGTAAAAATAGTTTATGAGCAAATATAATCAAATTTTCAACTTTTGTAAAACTAAAAGTTATTTTTGAAATGCTATTAATGTTTATATATATTTTAGGGATGAAATTATATATAATTTGCTTAGATTATATAGAAGTGAAATTGTTCGAAGGAGAAATATGTGGTTCCCAAAATTAAAAATTTTGTTCGGGGTTCTGAAAATACAACCTTGTCCAAATACACCCTAATTTTAGTTTTAAAATTTTAAAATTTTTATTTTTTAACAAATTACTCTAGAGGATATTTTCAAAACAATGTTTAGTTATTAAATTTTTTTAAATAAAAAATATTATTTTAAGTTTAAATACAATTATTATTATATATACTTTTTTTGTTTCAACAATTTAAAAAAACTTTTTTTTTTCTTTTGATAGATAATTACACGGGAAAGGAAAGGAAGAGACAGACCACATGAGACAATTTGGACAGCATGTGAGACATGAGAGGAGAAAAGAGAGGCAAGACCAAGAGGGACCCACACTCTCACACCATTCAGGCTAATTTAAAAATACCTTCAATAATTAACAACATGCCCAATTTTTGTTGTTTGCAGGAAGTAAGGGCATTTGTTAGCAAAAAGAGGGCCGCGGCGAGGAAAATGCAGTCTTCACATCTGAATTTGATAGCGGGAAAACATAAAAGTGACGGAACCACATGTTAAAACTCTTCAAAAAAAAAAAAAAAAAGCACACACACAGACACACATTAAAACATGTAATGACTGCAGTGCCAATAGCAACCAAACATAACCTATTTAAAAGGAGTTAATTATTTTCAGTAAAAAATAAGACACATAAAACAAGCAATATACTTTTATGAAAATAAAAATAAAATGTTTTAAAGAAAATCAATGGAAATATATCAAATATCTAAAAGTATATACTGCTGCTAATTTTAAAAATGATATGTTAACCAATTGAATTATTATAGTACCATAAAAATTAGAGAAAATAGAGAAAAGTGATTGAGTTCGATTGAATATCACTATTTCATTCAAAATGTTATGTCTATTTTAGTATATAAATTAGTACAGAAAATAGACACTATTTTTTTTTAATTCAGAGAGGAAATTGTGGATTGAATTAAAATTTTTTACTTGATAAACACTATTAATATTTGAATAGATAAATTATTTATGTGAAAAGAAAATCTAGAATATCAAAACAATTAGGACTGTCAATTGGGTTTGACTGACTCGAGCCCGGTCCTATTCAGTCCAAAAATTAAGAGGCAAACTTTTTTGTGGTTAGGGTCGAGTCGAGCCCGGTCCTGTTCAGTCCAAAAATTAAGAGGCAAACTTAGGGTCGAGTCGAGCCCGGTCCTGTTCAGTCCAAAAATTAAGAGGCAAACTTTTTTGTGGTTAGGGTCGAGTCGGACTCGAGCTCTAATATTGAATCCAAACATATTTTTGGGCCAAACTCGGGCTTGTATAGGCTCAACCATTTAAAAGTTCGGTATATATATATATATATATATATATATATATATATATATATATATATATATAATAATTATTATTATGATTATATATTAATGATTTATTGATATAGTAGTAATTTTATAGATTAAAAATCTCTATTTATTTGTATAAATAATATTATTTAGGTATCATTTTTAAGATTTTGGTATATTAAATTTTCATTTCAAGCTCTATAGTTATAATTTATAAAATTGATATGTATATACGTTAGAAAAGGTTTTCCACATGTTTTCTAAAAAGAGTAAGTGAGGATTTTAAAGATTTATAATTCTACGTAGTTGTATATTTTTTTTAAGAAAATGATATTAATTATATATATTTGTGTATATCGACAATATTATGATCATGATAAATTAACTTCTTCTCATTATAAGTATTTATCGATACTTGTGTCTATACTTATTAATGTAAATAATTCTTTTTGTACTAAATATAAATCAATCTTATTATCTATAGTGACTGTTAAAGTATATATTACTATTATATTTGCTATAGTACATTTCTATCTTGGTATGTTATTATAGTGATTCATCTTATTAACTTATTTTTTTTAATTATTTTAATTGATATATCAAAATAATATTAATGAGTTTTATTTTTTGACCACATGAAAATACTTGTAATTTGTTTATAACTATAATTTTGTTGATAAAATTTCTTTGTAGGAAAAATGATATAACAACTAATAATTTGATTATTTATAAAAACATATACTTTATATATTTATATACACACGCATCTATATTTTTCTTTCATTGCTCAACTTAAATTTAAAAATATAAGAAATATTTAATATTTATATTATTTTTATTTTATTATTTAATAATTAATATATGTATCTAATTATTTAATATTTATATTACTTAAAATATATGATTCTTTAAAAATATAAAGTAAAAAATTATTTTAAAAATATAAAATACAAAAATTATTTTAAAAATATAAAATAAAAAGATTATTTTAGACCGGTTCGAACCTGTGTTAACCAAACTCGAACTTAATATGTCTTAGTTCGAACTGAGTCAGGTTTAAACCAGAGCCCGATTGACACTCCCCAAAGACAAGTAGTACTAATTCTAGAAACGCGATGCCCGCTGCAGTGTTATCAGAATCATTGTGGAGTCTTCCTTTTCCCCAGCAGCTGGGCGTTGACTGTTAGATATTGGAGCCCACTAATAGCCTGGAATGCAAACAGATTGAACGTTAGTTGGGTTTCGGGCCGCTATTGGTCTAAGGGATAAGATTGGCCAGATTATTCTAGGGGCATTTACCCGTAGATATAACTACGACTAGTCATTTGGTCCACGGCACGCCGTGTTCGGATCGCGTATGCACGATTCAAAGAATTTGGATCCGGTCCTGCACGTCCTTTTTGCAGGACGTGCAGTACCAAATATGGACCGTTGGATCAGATGTCAAATCTGATCCAACGGACCATAATTTTTGACCCCTGTTTGTATTTTTAAAAATTCGAAAATTTATAAAATTTCTTCAGTCGTTGGATCAGATTCGAAATCTGATCCAACGGTCTAGATTTGGTCCTGGACGTCCTGCAAAAAGGACGTGCAGGACCGGATCCAGACTGCGATTCAAAGCTCAGAATATTCGTCTTCTATCATAATCCGGTAGGCCCGTCCCAGAAAACCCCTCCTCGTTTTCTCGTTGAAGCCTCTTCTAGAACTTTTCCAATTTTTTGCGCATGATTTCTTATCTTGTCAGGCACTTCTTCAAGGATTGGCCGTGTATACGCCCAATTTTTTATTTTAAAATTTTTAAAAATAAATTATTTGTAAAATTTAAAGTAACAAAAAAAATTGAGAATGCTCTTACTATACAATTCCTCCTCTCAAATAATATATTTATTTAACTATAAACATGAAAGTAATAATATTTTTATATATTAAGGGTGTAATATTTCAATATAATTTAATTTTAAAAATCAATTTAAATAAGATTTTAATTTTTTTTACTTTAAATTTTATAAAAAATTATTTTTAAAATATTAAATAACTCTTAAAATTAAAATTTTACATTAAATTTTAATACACAGATGAAATATGAATATGAAAGTAAGGAGGAAAACTTTTTACCTAGTAAATAGTTCCATCTCTTTGTCTGGTTATCATGTGTTTGAATTTTACCTTCATTTCGCTATTTTTCTATTAAATAAAAAGAAGAATAACAATAGAGTTCAAGAAACATCATCCAAGCAAGGTCATAAAGGACAAACAACAATTACTTGGTGGCAACCCTGTAATTAAATTCAAAAATCGTGGCAAATCTTTATAATCTTTATACATTCTAACCTATAAATTGCCCGACTTTCATCCTTAGTAACTCGCAAGTGTTTCTTCAGTCTGCTTTCCTTTAACTTCCTAGTTTTGATCGTATTGTCCCGTCAGACACAGCCATAAACAATTACTTACAATGGGCTCACGCTACGAGCTGGAGGTCACTGTTACCAAGGCCAAGGATCTGAAGAACGTCAACTGGCGCAACGGCCGACTCAAGCCCTACGCCGTCCTCTGGATCGACTCTACCACCAAATGCTCCACCAAAGTCGACGAGAGTGGTGACACCGACCCTGAATGGAACGAGACGCTCGTCATCCCTTTCAATTCCTCAGTAGAAGAAGCCACCTTGTACGCCGACATCGTACACTCCGGTGGCGAAGAGGGCACCAAGCCCCTCGTCGGCTCCGCTCGTCTTTTCCTACGCGACGTCGTTGATGAGGTCGGGATAGGCCGCAGTCTCGAGAAGAAGCTCGAGCTCAAGCGCCCCTCTGGTCGTCCGCACGGTAAATTGGTGGTCACGGTCAACGTCCGGGAGCCGCCGTATCGTGCACGGGATCCCTACTACGCACCTGCTTACGGTGTCCCACCATCGGGATCAAGAGACTACCCTTACGGTGTTCCCTACGGAACCCCACCACCCAGCGGTTATGCTGCTCCTCCTTCGGGATACCCGTACGGTGCGCCTCCTCCTCCGGCTTATGGTCAACCGGCTTACGGGACTACCCAGGTCGTGTACGAGGAGGAGAAGAAGAAGAAGAATAAGTTTGGTGGGATGGGAACGGGATTGGCTGTGGGTGCAGTTGCAGGAGTGTTAGGTGGTCTTGCTTTGGGGGCGGGTGCTGAATACGCTGAAGACAAGATCGCCGAAGATGCGGCAGAGAAGGTTGAGGAAGATCTAGGCTACGACGATGCCGGAGACTGGTGAATTTGCTGAATTTGACATGTGTAATGAGTAATAATTTCATGATGTCTCGGAAGGCAGTGGTTTCTATATTGAGGGTGTCATGGATAAGGTTTCGAAACCAATACAATTTTTTATCAAAAATTTTATTTTTTCTCTCACAAAAAATTCTCTTTTAAAATTCAAAATAAAAAATTTTAAAATTAAAATATATTCAATCACACCTGACTTCCGATGCGATGACTGTCGTATTTGCACCAATCTCATCAAAATTTCAAGAAGTGATTACAAGCATTTTGGGATTATTAGCTATTTTGGTAGCTTTTTTTCTTTGACTGTTCGTTCTCATGAATATTTCAAAAAAATTTCAATATTTTTCTGTTTCTCTGGGCCGCATGAAATGCTATGCCAGTGGGGGTGGTGTGTAAAAGGGCAGAGTGGATATACCCTATATATTCGTTGGTTTGCGCCTATCTAGCAAATTGGGTAAGGGCATTTGTTACAATTCCCGGATACAAAATTCACCTTCCAAGATGGGTGTCTCTTAGGGAAATCTTCCCCTCACTCTCCCTGTCCAGTCTCTGGCTGAGAAATGCTCGGTTTAACGATCTTCGCCTCACATTCAAAACTTCTCCTTCCCAGAAGGCATATTGGATCCCTCTTTCTTCTGAGGCTTCGCTGCAAAAGCTTCAGCTTCGAATGCCGTTGCGAAGGCGGGACGGTCCAACCATGCTTCCAGGACCTGGCCGTGGCAGTCTCGAAATGCCTGGACTACAATGGTTCCGTTGGCATGGAAGAATGCATCAAAGTTTCCTAAAAATTTTTAAATTTTAATATTTTGATAAAGTATACATCTAATTTTTAAAAAATAATATGCGAGATCACAGCAAAAAAAATTAAAAGGGTATTCTGATTAAGTTGCAACAAATACAGAGTTTGGCCCAATTTTTATTCAGCCAAATTGTTGTGGCGTCCAGTGGGAGGTTGATTTTTTCCCTCACGTTTAGGTCCTCATCTCTTTCAAGATGGTAATGTTACGCCAAGGAAAATCGTAGCGCGTAAGAGATCCTGCATATCACTTCCACCAGTAGCCAACGTTCTTAGCATATCAGCGTGGGAGAAAAGCAACAGTCACGGAGTATTTAAGTGGCAGTTCAACTTATTTATTTTTACTGTAAATTCCTTTTTCTTATAAAATTAACCAAAAATTTACTACAATTTTTAGTTTGAATTACAACCACCCATGTACACCTTACTCGAGTCAAAAATAGATTTGGTTTGTATTTAAGAATTTTTTATTTAGAGTTTGTAAAAATAAATTATTTATAAAAGGAGGGTAGGATTGAAAGTGAGTTTTTGGGTTTGAAATGCAAACTTGAGAAAATAGATTTTGATTAATTTTGTCAGCCTGGTGCTGGATACATATATGGCCTACTTGTTTGATGGTGGGGGCTCATATCCACCGCCTTTCATTTTCTGTTTTCTCATTTGAGCAGGCTGAAAGAACTGATTATTCCACGGGCATCAAGAAAAAAATGCATATTCCCTTTTTTGTCCTTCGGTATGTAGACGAATGAATGGGTCATCCTAGAACATCCAAACTACCAGTCATTTCTTTGCTCCTGTCTTTTCTAAAAAGTCCAATTTACAAGTCATTTCTGAAAGGGCAAAAAAAAAAAAAAAAATCCATAAAGAGGGATTGAGATTTGTTTTCCTGGGACGTTTTAAATAAAAATTTTATTTTATAAAATAAATATTCTTTTCATTTAAACTTTTATAATTTATTACGATATATTTTTAGAATAATTAATTATATTAACTCGAGAAGTATGAATTCTGCTAACCCGTAATTACACCACTAGTTCTTTTAAATTACTAAGAGGAATATGATTATTTATATAAATTTAAATACTTTTATAATTTATCACAATTTTATAAAAAGAGTATTTGATGAAACACAGAATAATTGGGGTCGAAATCAATCAAATTTGGCATCTTCTATTTTTATTGTTTTTTACAATGTAAAATTTTCTCCACTAGCAAATTAGAGCATTTGTTTTTTTCCTATATCAATCCGGAACAATATTTCACCACTTGTTCCTCACGACTATTCATTACGAAAACCACAAAAATAAAAATCTTTCAAAAGAACGGACGCCAATCAAAATAGAACTATTAACATTCTTTGTTTTATTGATTCGAGTAATTTGGATATTTGAGAGTGGAAAAGGCAAAATATCGAAAACTTTTGGCAGGATGCGGACGCGGAAAAGAGGAAAGCATCATGGGATGAGTTGGAGAACCATATAGTAGAAGATAATATTATAAATTTAACAATAGTAGAAGATACTAATATTATTAGAATTTTTTTTTGGAAAAATTAATGGATTTCAAAATTTTTAATTCCAGGAGTAGGTGGTGGTGATAATCCAACCGTGATTTATGGACATTTAACATTCTAGGACTACCGAGGAAACTTAACACAAGAAAAACGCTTCACGAGGAAATTATTGGGAGGATGTGGTCATCATTTGATCGACTGTTATCAGAAACAGTGGCCGTGAAGCCTTGGCCGGCTCTTAAAAGCATAGGCTTCCCAACTAAGAGTTGGGAGTTTAATTTTTATTTAATGTATAATTTATTGTTTATTATGTTTATTTTTCTCTTTTGATAGGATTATTTTTTTTCTTCTGTAATAAGATTTAGAAGATTTATAACTTTGTGCCTTATATGTATAATTTTTACTAATAATGTGAACATGTATACTTGATATATATAATCTCTACTATCATACTTATTATTCTCTTTAATATAACTTATTGTTCTTGTTTAATAAGACTCATAACTCCGTGCTTGGTATATATAATTTTTACTAGAAATATAAATATATGTGCTTAATATGTTTAATCTTTACCAGCATCATATATTTATTAAAAAAAACTCAAAAAAATATATTATCACAAACAGTGACTTGTCGTCGAATTTGCAATCACCTCCGAGTCGGTTTCCGCCGCAATTGCAGCACTTGGGGCTACTTTTTAACCTCTTCTTTACCTCTAAGATTGATGCGAAACAAGCATGCCATCCCTTGCAAGCAAATTTATTTTTGTAAGGAAATTGCTGGCTTTATATATATATTAATGTAGTTTTCTCATTTGATGTTCCTCTTCTGCTTTCATCTTCACCCATCCAATGAGGTTTTCGTCATACGTTGCTGCTGCTTTCGCATGTTAAAGTTTGATCCCATTCCTCCGAGTGATGATTATTCTCTTGTCGGAATAAATAGGAGTGTCCTTTGAAGCCTTTGGCGAATGCTTTTCTCTTTCCAGCGGAGACAATTGAGAAATTGGTATCTCTAACAGCCTCCAACATGAAGATAAGAATACGTCCACCCACTAAACATTTGTTCTCCTCGCCCGACGGTACGGAACATATGCTCCTTTTACCCTCTTTTTCTTTTTTTTTTTTAACGATGCAAGCTCTTAGCATTACTTTCAGAGTGTGCACAGAATAGATAAGCTTATTAGATTCATTACAGGTTCGCATAAAAAAATATTAAGGGCCAAATTGAATTAACTTTTGGATTGATTTTTTTATTTTTCTTATTTTTTTATTTTATGAATAACTTTTTTTTTTCACAAACAATTCAATTTTACGATTTTTAATACAATTCAACTAAAAAAATTTAATTTAAATACGCTATAAAATTTACTTTTAAGATGGTGCTACTACAAAGCAGTATTGAATAATCACTCTTTTAATTTTCTAATAAAATATATTTTAAATTATCTAAAATACCCCACTATAGTATGGTTGTGATTTTTTTTTTTTTTTTGCAGTGAGCCAAAATGACAGATCAAACCATTCCGGATTGGACCTTCGAGAAGAGTATGCTAATGCGTTCTGAACCGAGTCGTACAATGTGTTTTGGGAACGGGTGGTTGCACTAACCAAAGGAAAATCGGTTACCCGATCCCCAGTTGGTTCCACCACAGCCGCTCGGCTCTCGTCTTATCGGATTTTTGTGGAGCATCTTCTGGATCCGGATCAAACTACCGTCGCCCGAATTATGGCCTTGACTCAGACTCATCCCAAAATCCAATCCCTTCTTTCTGATTATTTTTCAGAAACTGCTAATGCTTCTTTTCTGTGCAGCAATTTGCTAAAAGACGTTGATCAGACACGGATCAAATACAAATCCCTGAAAGCCACCCTTGATTCCCTTCGTGTTACTGAGATTGAAACCGGAAATCAATTACCCGTGATGTTGACCCAATTAACCGAATTCTCCAATTCCTGCAACCCATTTGTCCCCTCGGCTTCATCTCCCAATCGGATCCAAGAGGTCCAAGCCAAGTGCTCCGATTTGCTCAAACGACTCGAGTTGAAACGTGACAAGACTCGAGCAAAACTCAAGCTGATCCACAAACTCAACAACGGCTCGGCTGCGATTCTTGTGGCTCTAACGTTCTCCCTAACGGTAGTTGTTGCGCTTCATGCTTTGGCAGCGCTAGTGGCTGCTCCTGGGCTAATAGCCGCTTCATTTGAACTTGCTTCTGCCAAGAGGCTATTAACGTGGTCGGCTCTGTTGGATGCAGCTGCAAAAGGGACTTTCATTTTAATGAGGGACTTTGACACCATAAGCCGACTGGTTTGACACCATAAGCCGACTGGTCGGCAGGCTAAACGACGAGCTGGAACATATGCATGGCGTTGCCCGTTTTTGGCTAGAGAGAGGAGAAGATGGGATCCAAGCAAGCAAAGAAGTGGCGCGCCAGCTGAAATTGAATGACATGAGCTTCACTGAACAGCTAGACGAGATGGAGGAACACTTGTACCTCTGTTTCATGACCGTTAATAGAGCGACAAAACCTTGTATTGAAAGAAATCCTCAATCCTGCGCACCAAACATTACCGTCTGTTCCTAATGACCCAAATAACCACTTTCCGAATATAATATTTCATTTTTCACGATTTAATTTATTCTCAACATTTATTCTTCCTTTCTTCAACCCCATTTTAGATAAAGTTTTATTTAATTATTTGTGTTTATAGTCATATTTAAAAACTTAGGATATAACATTAGTAAAAAATATTTAATCAGAACTTAAGAATAAATACTGCAGAAAATGGGATTCGGATATTTTGTTACATCATCCTTTACATCTTTAAGAATTTGAAATTTTACCTAGTAATTTTTTTTTTACTTTTGCATTCTTTTCTCATTTTCTACACTGATTTCTGAGTAATTGTTTTTCTTTAATCCAAATTTTGTGACTCTCAAAAGGTGAAGGAGGCACGTGGGAGTTAATAATGGAGAAAAGAAGATGGATTGAATCGGAAGTGTAGTACCAATCTTGATGAAGTGGGAGGGGGTTGAGACCACACAACAATTAAGTTAAGCACAGTGTTTGTTGGCGCAACTTGTGTCAAGAATTGTGGGGCTAAAGGATACTTTTGTAATTTTTCTGGAGATAAAAAGATATGCTTGCCCTACCAAAAAACTCGGTCCAAATTCAATCCATCAATTGACTAGCAATTTCTGACCTTTGGAGTTGTACCTTTACTTTTACCAATTAGGAAAAAGTAGCACAACACGAGAAACTGTTTCATCCAATTTGAGCACGAAACAATAGGGTCTTTACCAGAACCTATTAATGCCCTTCATAAACATATCGTCCTACTGCTTTTCTCAGGCATTCGGCATTGGCATCTCCGGCTTTTACTCTTCATTATACTATTTGTACAATTCATCATTTGAAGAGGTTTGATGGTTAGCTTCACCTTTTCGACAAGATAGATGATTGACGTTGATTTGATCCTTAAGGTTAGAAGCTCTAAATTTGGAAGCGCATCTGGCGGTTCAATTTGAGTCGGTGACGAAAAAAGAAAGGGGGGCGCGGGGAGACGGGTTGGGGATCGTTACTGGCAGCTCCATTGGACTTGAATCAATTTTTAAATAAAAAATTTATCTTTTTATTATAAATCTTATTTTTTATAAATAATTTATTTTTATAATTTTTAATACAATTTAATTTAAACAAAAATACAATCTAATTATGGCCTAACTCTTTTAAACTCCTTCTATTTGTGTCCCTTCTAAGTTTTGGATCACAAAGTGATGAGTTTAATCTCCTTAATTCTGCTAGTATTGTATTCTCTTTATTTTAAAATGTAATGGGTGCCAGTATAAAAGTTTATACTATGCACGAGTATAAAATTTTAAATAACAAATAATAATTATTTTAAAATGATAGTTATAATAGTAAAAAATATCATGTGTAGTTATTTTATTCTTTATCAGTAAAAATATTGTGAAAATAAATTTATATTTTTAATATTTATGTTATACTATACGAGCTAATGATTTTTTCCATCAATAGTTTGTCTTTAATGTTATGATTTTTATTTTGAAAAAAATTACTTAAGTTTCGTATTATAGAATCATATAAATTGACACAATATCTCTAGAATTTAACCTACAAAAAGAGAATTGTGCAAAAATCTCTTAAAAGGGTATCATTGAAGATAAGGAAATATATTTATGTAGTATAAATTGATAATAAGAGAAAATCTATAATTAAAATTAAAAAATATTGACTATTTTGCATATACATAATAATAGGATGATATCATTATGTTCAAATTATTAGGCTTTATGAAAATATTTAGAAAATAAAATAAAAAGAGAAGCTTTGGAAACGAAAGTTCAACTTTAATATTTTATTAAGAGAACGAAATCAACACTTACTCTTTCCTGAAGAACTTTCCTAATTCATCAAATGGATATGCCTCTGACAACTAAAGCTTTTGAATATTTTGTAAATACCTTTGACAAAATAATTGGAAATAAGTTTAGGTTGTTTAATCAACCTATGAAAACTTTTTTTCTTTCTTGCAAGAAATTGGTATAAGTAAAAATGGCATAAAAGAATGTTATCTTGTTAACTTGGCCTTGCAATACTAAACCAAAAACCACATGAGCATTAAGAAACAAAAAAGCGAAGAGAAGTGAAGGAAGAAAAAAAAACCAAACTATTTTTATTAGAGTCATATGACTCTTCTTAAATTTTCCTTTAGGGACAATGTCACTTACTCAATCCATCCACCTTCCAAGATTGCTTTAAATAATTCTCCTTTGTTTAAAATCCTAAATTTTGGGGAAAAAAAAAAAGTAAGCTCCTGCATTTGAAAATAAATTTGAAATATAGTATCCATTTCCTTCTAATTTTGATTAAAAAAAGAACAAAAGATAATAAATAATAGATAGAATAAAAAGGACCTTTAAAAATGTACAATCAATAATAGATTAACTAATTATAGGTTTAAGTGAGAGCATAAGTATAAAAAATCAACCTCGAAAGTTTGTTCCAAAAATAGTAAAAAATGTTGGAGGATAAAATCAAAGCAAAAAAATTACATGACATGAATCTCCTATTTCGAAATAGACTTTTAGTTGCAGTTGCTTTGATGGTAAATGGACGCAAATCTATAAATAAAATTCCACGTGAAACATAGAACATATACAACAAAGACTGCAAATTTCTTATTCTTGAAGCATCTATCCAAAAGTTATAATATTTAGAGTCTTTAAAACTCCAAGTTATAAATTATAAATTATTTTTTTAAAAAAAAATCAGCAAGGCAATAATGTGATCTCAGAAAAAAGTTTAAAAAAATCTAAGAATTAATGTAAAAGAAACTAAAACAATAAAGTACTCGAATGCCTAATTGGATTGGGGAAAAACCACATTTTCAGCAGAAGTACTAAACCACATTTTCAGCAGAAGTACTGCACGGGAATTTACACCATTCATTCATCTTTTTTTCACATAAAAAGGAGAAAAGATAATAGAGCACATGGATTATTATAGGAGAAACCAATGCAAAAAGAAAAATAATAAAGATAAAAAGTGAAGAATTACTTTGAGAGAGAAGATCAGAAGAATTGCAAGGGGTGAGTAAGGAAAGAAAAATTGTAAATCAAATTTGGGTAAGGGAGAAAGTAAGAACATTGGATTTGTTTGAAAAAATTAAGAACGTGAGAACATGTATAGTTAATTGAATTTGAGGTTATCTAAAAGAAGTCGAGTGTATAAGATGATTTATTATTTTTTATGTCATTTTATGAACCAATAAAAAATTTGAAAGTATTTAAAAAATTAAAAATTCTAAAATTTTCTATCTTATTATTAATTAATTTAATTATTCTCTACTAATGTGAGAGAAAATAGATAAATTATTTTTGAAACGGAAGTAGTATCACAATTGAGTGGATTAATTAGCAATTTGATGTGACTAATCCTAACAAACTTCTTTACTAAAGGTGTTTTTTCACCTTTTTTTCCTACCTTTCACGTATTGAATATAATAGCGGGGAAGTGAGGTATAAAAATGACAAACCATATATGGAGAGATTTGAAAGAAAACGCTAAGCAAAATCAACTATATGGATAATAAATATAAGTCCTTCATCTAATACTTTAGCTATCAAATACTTGCAACTTAGAAAGATCCTCAATAATAGATTACAAAAATATCTATGTTTGGCATAAAAGTCTATATAAATTATATTAAACCCATGATCGATCCTTTAAAAGAATTTTTTATTTTTGTTTTTACCCTAAAAAGAACTTTAAAAAGGAAAAATCACTAGTACCATCCAAAAGTTTTAACTGGGCCACTTACGATATGAAATATCATAACCACATTTTACTAGTGTTGACTCGTCACATTTTACCTACCTTATACATTTTCCATGATCTGTTTCACCAACCTAAAATTTAACATACCTGCATGCTCTAAATAGCACAAGTTTTCCTGCAAATCATTAATTAGCCAACAATGTTGTTGATTAGACATACCTGAGATCATTTGAAAATGTGAACACAAACATGGTAGTGGTCTTGATAGACTTGAATCCATCCTGCTTGGACGTTTTGTATATAAGAGATGTTAATACGGAAAAATTAGAAAATAAATCGATCAAATTCATGGAGTACAACGTATCTCTGGCTTCTGAGTATCCATAAATAATAAAGAATAATTTAAATACACTTGGTCTACAAAGCAGTTACATGCATTAAATATTTGAACTAAGAAATACTTTCATAAACCTATATTTATAGACTATCACATCAAAAATGTATACTATACTTCCCTTTCCTCGTTTTGTCTTTTAATTATTTTCGTTCTTTTCCCAATTTTTATTTATGTGGACTCTATTTTAAAAAATTAATATTAAAAGATATCAATAAAAAACGTTGGGGTAAGAATAATATATCTATTTTCTTTGTTCTTTAGGTGATTGGCTTCCTTATCATAAATTATTCAAAAAGATAAAAGATAAAGATGAAGTTTCTGACCAAAATAAAAATTCGATTCGAATTTTGAATTTAACAATATCACTTAGAGGTGCATTTTATATTAGAGAGGCAGAAAAAAATAGTAGAAGCTGAAGGATAAAAAGAAGAGTATGTCCTCCATAGCATCTAGAGCCATGTTGGTAGAAACATTTTATAAAGGTTAAGGGTGTATTCGGATTAGTTTTTTAATTCAATTTTTTATTTTAAGTCTTATTTTTTTTACAAATAACTTATTTTTATAAATTTTAATATAATTCAATTAAAATAAAAACTTAAAACACGCCGATTTTTTTTTTTTTAATGGGCGTAAACAAGAGAGATGGCCGAATATGTTAGTTTCCTCAGTATTGTGTAGCCAAGTCCATGCAACACAACATGTGTGTCTTTTTCACTCAATTGTACGTGCAAATTTTTATTTCTTGAATTGCATACGGTGGACGATATAAATGTAGCTCTCAGAGGAAGTTGGGAAAGGGATTCTTACGCCGCCTAGCTTCCAAGTTCCATCTCAGGGCTGTTACTACTGCGAGAGAAAGAAGAGTAATTTTCCCCAGCTCAACCTCCACCAAAACCAGCAGCTGCTAAAGAAGCCAAGGAGATGAGTATTAATGGCACCCAACAACACTCATGAAAGTCATTAATGCATCCCAACCATACACGCTGCGGACTTGCAAGTGATCTTTCCTATATAACCAGTGCTTTATAACCTTAGCTCTTACTATTTCATTACGGATAGAGTTGATAATACTAATCACTCGATCAGTCTTTCCAATTAGCCTCAATTCAAATTTCTGGTGAGTGGTAGCGGAAAATGGCAGGCGAAGTTGCGAAGGAGAGTTCTGTCTCAGTGGGAAAGGTGAAAGTCCTCAATACCACCAATGTGAAGCCCAGGAAGCCGCTAGGAAGAAGAGAGTGCCAGTTGGTAACATTTGATCTCCCATATCTGGCCTTCTTCTATAATCAGAAGCTGTTGATCTACAAAGGGGGTGATGCCTTTGAGACGACTGTGGAAAAGATGAAGGATGGTCTCAGTGTGGTCTTGGAGGACTTCTATCAGTTGGCTGGGAAGTTGGGGAAAGATGAAGAAGGGGTTTTCAGAGTGGAGTATGATGATGACATGGACGGCGTCGATGTGGCGGTGGCAGTGGCGGAGGAGATTGAAGTTGCCGATCTGACCGACGACGAAGGCTCTCTCAATTTCAAGGACTTGGTGCCGTACAATGGTATCTTGAACCTTGAGGGTCTTCACAGACCACTTCTGTTTGTGCAGGTAAAGCCCCCATTTATTGCTCGGAAGTTTTTTGATCCTTGTATTTCAACAACTTGCAGTGAATCATCTGGAAGCTTGTCTCCCGTAAATTAAAGGCGCTTAACTTTGTATGCATCATTCATTTACTATGCGAAAGTATAACTGAAAATTATGAGATTAAATGTCTGTCTTATTGCGTTCAACTCCCCTCTTCATTCTTTTCATGATCTGAACCCGTTAGGATTGAGAAGCTTAACTTCGAAAACATATTTTCCTGTGCCCTGGTGTTTTTCTTAAGTTTTCTCCACAGAAACATAAGAATTTGACTGATATGGTTCTGGTAAAAGAAAAGAAACAGCATCTACTTATAGGCATATTGCTCAATTTGCACTCTCATTGTGTCATTTGATTGCTCCATTCTTCATTATATTTTTAGTAAAATTTGGTACAGTCTTGGACCCCTTAGAAAAATGACATATTCTCATCTTGCCTCCTTTATGCCTCTTGATAAAATTGATCACAGCTAACCAAGCTCAAGGATGGACTATCAATGGGCTGCGCTTTCAACCATGCTGTTCTTGATGGCACCTCCACCTGGCATTTCATGAGCTCCTGGGCCGAAATCTGTCGTGGTTCTTCTTCGATTTCCGTCCCACCATTCCTCGAGAGGACCAAGGCCCGCAACACCAGAGTGAAGCTCAACCTAAACAAGCCGGCTGACGCACCGGAACACGCCAAGACGGCCGCTAAAGGTGACATCGACATCAACACAGAGCCACCGCTGAGAGAAAAAGTCTTCAAGTTCTCTGAATCAGCAATTGACCAGATCAAGTACACAGTCAATGCTCATCCATCGGGGGGCTCAAAACCCTTCTCAACGTTCCAGTCTCTTTCCACTCACGTCTGGAACGCAGTCACCCGTGCTCGCCAACTCAAGCCAGAGGATATCACTGTCTTCACCGTCTTCGCGGACTGCCGGAAAAGGGTGGACCCTCCCATGCCGGAAAGCTACTTTGGCAACCTGATTCAGGCCATTTTCACAGTCACTGCAGCAGGGCTGTTGCTGTCTCACCCGCCGGAGTTTGGAGCTGGTTTGATACAGAAAGCCATAGACATGCACAACTCTAAGACGATCGAAGAACGTAACAAGGAGTGGGAAAGCAACCCTAAGATATTCCAGTTCAAAGATGCCGGCGTGAACTGCGTTGCAGTGGGAAGTTCACCTCGGTTCAAGGTTTACGACGTGGACTTTGGATGCGGAAGGCCGGAGTCTGTGAGGAGTGGCTCTAACAACAGGTTCGATGGAATGGTGTATCTTTATCCTGGCAAGACGGGAGGAAGAAGCATTGATGTGGAGATAACCTTGGGGGCTGGTGCCATGGAAAGGTTGGAGAAGGATAAGGAATTCCTCTTAGAGGCTAATTAATAGAGATGATTTAGATTAGAAGGCATGGGATTGGATAAAATTATGCTGTGCTTATGTTTGGTTAATGGTTATATCGTGTACTTAAATGTATGCTTAAGTGCTTGATAATGGCAATGGTTTTGAAAGGTTTGTGTGAATTAATAGAAGGTTTAATTAATTAACTGCATGACATCATGAGACCATTTTTGTTTCTTTTGTGTGTGTTGGTCAGGTTTCTTGTTATTACTCTTTCATAGATTTTTTAAAGGTGCTTTTTGGTCTCTATAATTTATTTTTTATTTTTTATTTATATATATAAATAAAAAATAAAAAATAAATTAACATTTATTGTCTAAAAAAATCTTTAATCAATTAAATTATCATCTTATAACATACGATCGCGTGAGATATAAATGCTTGGACTTATATTCCTTTTCTTTTCCTGTCTGTTCCTATGATGTTTGATAAATAAAAGGAATTGACTACTAAAGTACAATAAATAATGATGTAACGTTAGCGGACTACTTGTTGGTTGGGAAGTTGCGAGAGAAGCGACGAGATCACTGGCATATGTTCCCCGTGCCTCCAAAGAGAAAGGCAAAAGGGCAGGAAAAAAGTGTTCGGAGAAGCCGAGCCACTCCGTAATTGTTTTTTCCCTTGTCACTACTTTAAAGAATGAAAAAGGCATAAATCGAATTTTAAATTAGTTAATGGATTTGGTTTTTCTTGAATAAAAATTAATTTTAAACTCTACATTTTCTTCCACAATAATTAATTATAAATCTCATAGAAATAATTTTTTAATTAAAAAAGAAAAAACCAATCCAAACGCAGAGCTATTAGCAACCTTCGCCTGGCAGGCGGTCATTTGTTCTTGCCTTACGGAAAATCTTTGCACCAAATCATCAATCCTGAGTACTTATAGCCCTTTCTGACATGTTTTCACAAAGTAATTTACTTGAATGAAAATACATCTTTCCTTTTAAAATACAAGGGCTTCTATCTCTTTAAGTACTAATAAAAGTTGAAATTTTTTTTAAAAATTTCTTTTATTATACAATTAACTATTTTAATTTATAAATTTAAATGAGAGGGAATTGAAGAATTACAAGTGAAGATTATTTCAAAAAATAATTATTAAAATTAATTTAAAAAATATTTTAATAAAGAAAAGGAAAAAAAATGACTTGAAGGTCTTATTTTGAAAAATGAGGAGTAAAATTTGGGCATCGCATAGGATGTTCCCTAACCCCCTGTGCTATCTCTAATAAATAGTACAAGAAGTACTCTCTCTCCTATTTTATTTAACCTTCTTATTATATTAAAATATCTTAAAATAATTAATATTTTTTATAAAAAAATATTTTAATATATTTTATACTATCAATCAACTATTAACCTCATTATATACTACTTTTATATATTTAAATTTGAAATAAAATACCTATTAACTTACATATTTCTTACTTTTTATTATAATATATTATTTTTATAATACAATTTAAACTTTTATATAAAATCTCGTATCTTGTCAAATACAATCAAATAAAATGGAATGCGTAATACTTAAATTTAGGAGAGATTGGGAGAAATAGTTAGGGGTGTAACAATTATTATTTGAACCACTGTCGTAATATTATAAATAGAGAAAGAAATCAGTACAGCAAGTATATTAGGAGACCGTGAAAGTATGGCACAAAAACGAGTACATATAGCAATTATACAACTGAACTTCACCCTACTTCGATCTATCCAAAGCTCCCTAGCCACTGTAGAAACATCATTGACACGTAGAAAAATTACAGAAACAGCTGGAAATTTTCTCCGGAATTGGAAATCAATGAAGAATATCCATAGCCGGCAATACTCATTGTATACAATAAAGAAGGATGCAAATTGACTAAACTGACAAAAATGAAGTTCTATACATTCACTTCTCATTTTCGGTCTTTCCAGGAGAAGGCATGGCTGAAGCAGCTTCTTCACTAGTATCTGAGAACAGTGGTAGAAGGTGAAAACCATGGAAAACTAAGAGAGTGGTGTGGCAGTTTTACATTATCAACCTTGCTAATTACGGTAGACTAACCTTGAGACTCCCTTTGGATTTCAGGTGGACTTTCAGCAGGCGACGTGATCTCTCTGTTCTGCTGGGCAGCGGATACTGCTCTTTGCTGCTCCTTGGTTATCCTTAAGTAATCTTCACTTAAGTAAGCTTTATTTGGGGATCGTGAACCATCTTTTTGCATTATATATGCATCAGCAAAACGAACAATTATCAGAATTTACAGCAATAAAAGCACGAAAGAGAGGGAATGACTAAAAGATAAGCTAGCAAATCTGAAATGCAAAGGAAATGAAAAGATGAATTGAGGAGGAATGAAAGAGAGACTTCAGAGAAAGGATTATTGAACAAGACTAGCAAAAGCTAGGGATAACACAAGCCACAACCAATATTAAATTGATGTGGAATATACAAGAAATGACAAGAAGAATACTTTTTCCATCTCCGACAAACATAAAACTGAGCTAAAGGGGTTTCTATCAAAATTATTGCCCTCCGAGCAGTCCCGTCTTGTAGTCCTTTTTCTCAACATCTAACATCATTTATCATAACAAAAACCACTAGACTTAATTCAGTCACAAGACTTTAGGAATAATCTCTAATTCATTTCAAAGACAGTACTCAAAGAAGATCATTCCATATCCAGTACCATGTAAAACCAGTCAGATTCCTTTCTCCACAATCTAACATGGGCACAATCCAAGGGATGCTCTTCAAACCGAAAACTTGCTTCATACAAGCAGAAGGATGCCTTTGTGGGTTTGCTCTCTCCCTCTCTCTCAACTTGCATTAACTTTTAAAATGGTAAATGACTCACTAGGATCAATCTCCATTTGAGAACTCCCAGAGCTTGGATTTTGTGAAGGGCTTGATGTCATTTTCGTTGCATTAGGGCGGTATGCGTTCTGACTTGAAGTTTCCATCTCATCAAGGCCAATTTCTCGCTCAAGAGTGCTTTTAAATTCCCTTGAAACATCCTGCAAGGAAGATTGAGAATGATAAAAATACAGGGATAGTCACTGGAAGAAGCAGTTCATACTAAGTGATGCAAGTTACCTGAAGTTCTCTAATAGTTGGTTGAAAAGCACGTAAAGTTTTCCCCAGATTACGAGCAACCTAGCATCAAGAATCAGATAAAAACACTGGTTGAAATGCAAGTATTATGAAGAGACTCTTGATCAGTTCAGGCTTTGTACATCATCATCATGTAGCACCAAAACAGTAAAATGCAGATTAATAACAAAAATCAACAAAACCAGGCTAAAGGCGTATCTTTTCTTCAATCCAAACAACCAAAAATTCCCAGTAACCAACTGACAGGATAAACGAGATGCATCAAGGAATACTTAGACCCACTCTGCCCCCACAACCTTTAGAATCCCACCACTTCTGATGGAAAAGAAAATAACATTACCAAAAAAAAAAAAAATCCATCAGGCGCATAAATATCTATACAGCTTAACAACCTATCAGAACAAGGAATTTTTTTATTTTTATTTTGCTGATTATTTTGTACACTTTTGAAGAAATATTGGTTCTGAAGAAGAGGAAGCCTTAGTATTGAAGTTTATACAAGACTTTATTCATAAAATATACAGCTTAACAACTTGTGACTACCTGCACATATGCAAGTTCTCTGTTCAGAGAAAGACTTGTATGCATGAGGCTGAGATGAGACACTGTTTAATATTGCTGAAATTTACACACGTTAATTTCTTGACGCTCTGAAAATTTAGCAGCTTTATGCTTCATAGATGATGGTCAAATGTAAAATCTCATAGTGCTAATTGTTGACAACCATTAATGCAACAACTCATCCTAGCTGCTTTTACCATATTGACAGAATTTTGGGATTTAGAATATCTGCAATACTTTCAATTTCAAGGATCAGAGATGGAAGTCCGGTGCCTATTATATGTTGTGCCAGCCTTTTACGGTAGTTCCAAACCTTTGCAGCATATTCTCTAACAGCAATCATATTAGAATTTGAACAAATAACCCTATAGAATTAGACAATCACTATTGGTAAGACAGATAACTAAATTTAAAAATTGGTAATTTCCAAATTGTATTTCAGAAATGCCATATTCCGGAGAGATCTTCACATTGACCGATAAATGAGAGGGATCTTATACAAGCTGAGGTAATTCAATTTCATATCCGGAAGAATGCTGCAAATTCTCTGAATTTCAATGGATATTGATTGTCAGCAAGTCCAAGTGCCAACATTCACTAGTGAAAGTTCTACTCGAGAAGACCTTGTCAGACAACTCAAATATATACATGGCGCCATGTTGAAAGCAATTAAGGTATCAATCAGTAAAAGGCTTAAAATTTTTCTAGAGGCTAACATCCTAAAATATTGAGTTAAAGAATTAATTTTATTTTGAATGCACCTAAATTTCGATTTGCATCCTTCTTTTACTTAATAAGCAATTTGCAAACACATTCCTAACTATCATCCTTCTAATAGCCAATGCTGAAAGTATGCCATTAAGCATACTATGATCAAGAAACATTCCGCTAAGAAAAATGATCTCCACAACTTCAGTTAACAAGCCAAACCACTTATTACCTCAGCAAGACCCTTGGGACCAAAAACCAGCAAAGCCACGACCCCAATCACCAACACCTCAGGGGCGCCAACTCCAAATAAAGATGCATAAACAGCTTTACCTTTACATTTCCTCTTCCTTTCTGCAGAAACAACACCTCGTCAGAATTCCAGCACCCAACAACAACAAATGAGAGGGAAGAAAAGTTAAAATGGAATTGGAGCAAAAGACCACCCATACACACTCAGAAGAGAAACAGATGCACCAAAAAGACCCGTTATAGCAGTGGCAGCACAAAAACAACTTGGTTGCTAGCATTTGGCATATCTATATAAATCGCTCAAACCCGGATGAGAAGAAACAAAGAAAGTACCCGTTTTCACCACAAGTCTTGGGGTTGAGATGCCCAAATTCTTTAAACCGTTCCATTGAGAAAATTCGCAGAGACCCGTTTCACGAATCCGGTTGGAGAACTCAAGGTTGGAAGGTCGAGCCAAGGAAATTGCAGAATTCGAAATGCTCCAGACTGCTTGCATCCTGTTTTTGGATGATGGCAATAATGATGATAAACAACAAGAAGACGTAGGAGTTGCAATAGCGGAAGCCATGAGGTTGGCCAATTTCAGCAGTACTCAGCTGAAGAACGATATTGCTCAACCGCTCATACTACTCTACGCCTCTGAGCTCAATAATCCCAGTCCCGATGGAGAAGAGAAACCAAAAAGG
This sequence comes from Rauvolfia tetraphylla, assembly GCA_030512225.1. NCBI lineage: Eukaryota > Viridiplantae > Streptophyta > Magnoliopsida > Gentianales > Apocynaceae > Rauvolfia > Rauvolfia tetraphylla. The sequence continues at coordinate 7,704,538 of JAJQKT010000049.1, read as the reverse complement.
CCCTTCTTGAGAGTCCAGATTTTTCATTTTATTTTATTTTACCCCTTGGTTTGAGTCTATGGCACTATTCTAGCATTTGAGTCTAGTAAGATATCCAAATATCTAAGGTGTCTATTTGCACTTTGTTTCATTTAAAAAAAAAAAATCGCTCTTCGTTTTAATTTATAATTTTTTTGAACGAGACAAAATTGTGGAAAACCAATTCAAATGATGTACAATTGTCATAATCAAATTATTAAAGTGATACATTTTTTTTTGCAATTATGAAATTGATGTGATTGTCATATTTAAAGGACTAAATTGAAGCATTTTTATTCCAAACGATAATTTTGACAATTCTTATATTTGAAATAGAAAAGGCGCTATATTTTTATTTTTGATGATAAAATAAAGAACACATCTAAAACTGCAAAAATATTTAAGAACATAAAATTGTATTTTAACAAAGAAAGTAAGTACTTTTGTTGGCCGAAACTTGGGCCTTAGAAGGAGACTTTTCGGCTTGTCTATAGTGGTCTGAACTTAGGTGTTCAAGTTATCCATTGGGCGAAAAATTAAAAAAAAAGGTTGTCCGAATTTTCCAAGAATGTAGCCCACTAGAAGAATTGATTGTCTACCAGTAGACCAGACGAGGAGTTTGCTGAACCACTTGGACAGAAACATGAGGTTACCATGCTAGCGCCCAAAATGAAGCGAGCAATCGACCAAGCTTTGGGCTTATTCTCGGCATTCCGCCCCAAACGAGTCCTGCCCGCACCCCCCCATTGTTAGTTTAACAACGCTAGTGAAAATTTTTCTGAAACCAAATAATATTTTCGCTAATTGAAAACCACCTCTCTTCCCCCCAACTCCCCAACCCCTAAAAAAAAATTTAAAAGAAGAGAAAACAAATGATGATTATAATTATAGGGCAAACGACCACCTACTTCAACATGTGGTATGCCGGATAGTCTTTTGGCCTGTAGGACCATTAGCCATACTTAGCCTCCATCCCCTCAAGATGCTTCTCTGAAAAATATCCAAATAGTAGCACGTCTTCCTGGGCCCTCCCACACTTTTATTTCCTTTAATTCTTTTTAATTTACATAAACTATACCCCAACTGCCAACAAATATATCTGTTGCTTTTAATTTTGAGTTTAACTTGTCATTTACCCTAATTATTCTTTATTCTTCAAAGTCCCAGTAATATTTTTTAAATTAGAATCTTGTCTTACAGTAATTCTTTGAAATCTTAAGTTTTATCAAGAAAAGTTATTTTTTTTTTTGTTCTTCTTCTTCTTTTTAAGAGATGTCAGGTAAAAGTCATTCTAAACTCTAATAATGAAAGGGTATTTTCCATTGCAGGTTGGCGCTCTAGCTGGTCATGCCCTTAAAGAGTATAGTTAGGATAAGATTGAATAGAATTTGAGTTTAAAATTTATTATTTTGTATTTTATAAAAATAAATTATTTATGAAAAAATAAATTAGATTTGAAGTAAAAATCTTACATTTTGAATCTCACTCTTAATTTATTAGTATATATCCCAGGTAGATTATCCATTGTAAAATTTTTATTGTTTAGGTATGGTATTGCTTACTTTAAAAAAGCATTTTGAATGGAAAAAGGAGAGAAAAAGAAAAGAGTGGAGTCAACATAAGAGTAAAAAAGGGGTTTGAATGAATGAATGATAATGGAAAGGCCAAAAAGGGTTAAAATTATGGAAAGGGGGATGAAAGCTGTTGTCTAGAAAGCTGGAAGAAAAGGTAGTAAAAAGGAGGAATGATGAAGAGAAAGGGAAAAGAGAGATTGAGATTGGAGTTGTGATATCATTGTCAAAGTGGGAAAGGAGATAATGGTGTTGAGGGAACCACCCGTGCATAAGTAGTTAAATTGTTGTCAAGTGGGGAAAGAAGAATTATAAGTTTTTAGTAGTAGATGAATGTCAGTGTCTCCCTTTGCCCATATTATAACTATTGGGGTTATGCACACGTGAATACCTTTGACAAATTTCAACCTCCCCGTAGATCAACACCACACCGGCCCCCCAACCCGGTCGCCCCCTCCCTCTTGTGTTCTCCTTTACTCCAAAATCAATGATAAAAGTATTATTAGCATATTGGCTTGTTTTGCCCTTTATGCCCCTTATTACTTACCATAATTCATTACTAAAATAATTAACCTATGAAAGAGTGTTCATCACCACAACTCTCCTTAGTTTTGATTGTAGAAGTTTCCTTTCGTTTTGAAAAATTAGCAAGCCTTTGAAAATATTGATTTGTCAAGTTACTAGTAATAATAACAACGTGATTTATGATCAAGTATTCTTATAGATAAATATAATAATTTTTATATTTTGTAAATATTATCTTATTTGAATTGCGTAAAAGAATAAGTGAGATAAAAAATTCAAGCTATACTTGTATTGGGTTTGGTTTCAAAACTTAGGATGTAGTTAGAATAGGGTTTGATTTTAAAATTTGTATCTTACATTTTGAAAAAATTAAATTATTTGTAAAAAAATATGTATTTTCTACACTTATAATTTTAAATTTTATTTTGAGATAAGATGTTATCCAATCTATTTTTAATGTAAATTTTTTATATAAATAATTTATTTTTATAAAATTAAAATGAAAAATTTCAAATTATGCTATCAAATTTTAAGTTGAGTTTTTTTTTTTTAAAGAGGAGAACGGTTTGAGATCCGAGAAATGAGTGGGCCGAAACAACCAAGATCACGACCGTCACGTGACCCAACGTTAAAACCCACTGCCCCAAAACCACACCGCAGAGACACCATTGCAGAAAATGCTCTCTCATCTTCTCTTCTGTCTAACATAAGTGGCAAACCATAAATGCGCACCCAACCTTGCACCTGGCGTCAGCTTTGCAATAAATAGGTCCTAACCAGCCTACTATCTTGCGCCGCAATTAAAAATGGCATCCCCAGTTAATTTCAACTCTTCTCCGGGGGCATTTCTGCCAATTCATCTTCCCTAGCAACGTAAATCCCAACATTATCCACACCCCATCTCGTAATTATTCCACAAATCGTTGCTCTAATTATATTTTGCTTGTGCCCACAAAGAAAATACACTTCTTTATTGCTTCTTCCAATAGAAGAAGAAGAAGAAGAAGAAGGCCTCTCCTTCTTTTTTCCTTTTTCATTTCTTTTAAAATACTCCATGTTTTTGTTGTAAAGCCACAGCTTTTGCTTTGTTGTCTTGCGTTTATATTGCATCTGCGGTCTCTTCAAATCTGCTTCTCTGATCTTCTTGATGGAATTCTGACTGTAATCGCCGGCCACGGTGATCTCTGCCGGGTAACTCTGACGTCATACCGTCACGATACTAAAGTAATGGTCTTTTCGAAATCTTGCCTTTCTTGATCGAGATTCAGCATGAGCAGCGTGCATAATAGCGTCGAGACTGTAAATGCCGCGGCCACTGCTATAGTTACCGCAGAGAGTAGAGTTCAGCCGTCAACAGTTCAGGTAGATTCTTTGTGTCTCTTTCGACGTTCTTGAGTTATGCATCTGTTTATTTTATCTACGTATGGCTCTTTCGGAGTTCGGTGAATTTTTCAATAGCTGACATGAACTGAAATTATTCAAGTTTCTCTCTTTTTGGGAAATTGTGGGATTGTTTTTGGTTGACTGGGTGCTGTATGTTTCAGTTTAAAGATGCTTCTTCCTTTTGTTGCCTTATTATATTCAATGACGACTTGAAATGGATCGAATTCTGTTCATAAGTGCGATTAGATTGGTAGTTTAGTATTTCAGGTTTGGGCTTGTTTGATTCCTGCGGTTCTTTATATTCGGTAGGAAAATTGAATTCCGTCTTGTTTTTGGGTTCGGCGTCTGAAACTGCTGAACCTGTACAGCAAGTGTATGAATTGTTTACTTTTTGCGTTGTTATTTTTATCTTTTCTTCCGTGTATCTCTGAAACCTTAGAAGGAGAAAGAAGGGTTGGTGGTTGGGACAAGGATTTGGTTGATCATATGATAGTTCTAGGCTCCTGGGTCTCGGCTTCGTCCTGGTTCTAGAAACAAGTAAGCCATTGAAGTTATACTACAAGGTCGAAGGATCAGTAGGTCATGTATGGAGGAAGAGGATCTGAAAAAGTAGTATCGAAAAGGTATTCTGAAAAACAGAACTTTTTTATCTAGTTTATTCGTCTGCAAAAGTATGCAGGCATTTCACAAAAAACAAAAGCAAGTTAAGCTTATATTCTAAAGTTGGTACAGGTAGAAAGATGCTTATGAGCACTGTAGGAGGTTATTTCAAAATCCATAGGTCAGGATTGCTATCCAAGTTATATTCCATTTGAAGCTGAACTTAAGCTCTCAGACATCCAGCTTAGATTTGCACGAATGTGGAACGCAGTATTGCCAGAAGATTGATAGTAGTTCTGTTAAGGAAGTGAAGCTTTTAGTGACTTCAGCTAATTTCTATGATCAATATTCTGTCTAAAGTTGCCAACTTAAGATTGTTCCGAACTTCCCACATCCCCCTCCCCGGATAAGTTAAAAGATTTTTCCAAACTCCAATGCATGATCAATAATTCTTCAATCATCTAAGCAAATTATGGTGCTGTTAAACCTCATTGTTTATTGAACGTCTGCCAGAAAAAAGTTACTAATGTGCTACTAAAGAGGTCTTTTAGGAGTTGTTCGGTTGCTTTATTAGTTCTCTTTTAAGAATTGTTCTGTTGCTTTATTAGTTCTTACTTTTTTCTTTGATAAGCAGGATGTAGGTTTTGAATAGGGCATGTTCTTTTTATTTTTTGAAGCAGTAGGTTTTGGTGGGAGGGCATATTTGATGGTTGTGTTCAGGGTTAGCGAGGTATTAACTTAATAATTTTTTCCTTATTTGTTAGCAGACGGACAATTCTAGAGAAAGTCGAAGTTGTGAAAACAGGCTGTTATTTAAAGTATTTTGAAAGATGAAGGCTGAGCAGCTTGCCTCAGTGCTCTTTATGAATGCTAGAGACCATGAGATCTGTTATATGTCATGTCGCTTTTCCATTCTGACCTCTCCTCATGCTTTACAAATGACTTCAGCTTGTGTTTAAAATTTTGTACTTAAAAGAGTAATCCCGTTGAATTACCAAGGTTGTCACCTAGCATTTTCTTATGCTAGACCCAATTGTAACATGTTACAGTAACCTGGTAAAGTGGCCTTACTTTTAGTTGGATGAGATATTTTCTAATTTAATTGTTCGAGTTCAGAGTTCAACAAAGTTGGAATTGAAAGAGGGCCTATTAATTTATAATGCTTTTGATTTGTTTTGCTCCAGAAAAGAAGATGGGCAAGCTGCTGGAGTCTTTACTGGTGCTTTGGTTCTTACAAAAACAGCAAGCGTATTGGGCATGCAGTTCTTGTCCCTGAATCCAGGGCACCAGGAGCTGCTGTTCCAGTTGCTGATAATGTAAACCACTCTTCTAGCATAGTGATACCTTTCATAGCCCCTCCCTCTTCTCCTGCATCTTTTCTCCAGTCGGATCCTCCATCTGCCACCCAGTCACCTGCTGCTGGATTGCTCTCTCTGACATCCCTTTCTATGAATTCATATTCTCCTGGTGGAACAGCCTCCATTTTCGCTATTGGTCCCTATGCTCATGAGACTCAGCTAGTTACACCACCAGTATTTTCTGCATTTACTACCGAACCATCAACTGCATGTTTTACTCCTCCTCCTGAATCAGTGCAACTTACAACACCATCGTCTCCAGAGGTGCCATTTGCTCAGCTTCTGACATCATCTCTGACACGCAATCAAAGAAATAGTGGGCCCAATCAAAAGTTCCCGTTATCTCAGTATGATTTTCAGCCTTATCAGTGCCCTGGAAGCCCAGGTAGCCATCTCATATCGCCAGCCTCTGCAATTTCAAATTCCGGGACATCATCACCTTTCCTTGACAACCGCACTATCATTGAGTTCCGAATGGGAGAAGCTCCAAAATTTCTTGGCTATGAATATTTCACAAGCAAGTGGGGTTCAAGAGTTGGTTCTGGATCTTTAACGCCAAGTGGTTGGGGCTCAAGGCTTGGTTCAGGAACTTTGACACCAAATGGTGGAATTTCAAGGCTTGGTTCGGGGGCTTTGACTCCGAATGGTGGAATTTCAAGGCTTGGTTCCGGTTCCTTGACACCTAATGGTGGAGAACCTGCCTCCCGAGACACTTACCTTCTGGAGAGCCAAATATCTGAGGTGGTATCACTAGCCAATTCAGATAATGAATCTGAAAATGAGGGAGAGGTAATGGATCCCAGAGTTTCATTTGAACTGACCGGTGAGCATGTTCTGAGTGTTGATCGGGATGCAGCTCCAGTGCAAGACATTGTCTTGGAACAAGTCACTATTAGTGCAGGTCAAGCTCCCGATAACTGTCAGTCATTGTTGAAGAGATCTGAGAATTGCTGTGAATGTTGTATCGAACAGATTGTAAACGGAGAGAAAACTTTAGAAGGAGAAGGGAAGCACTGCCTGAGAAAGCATCATTCTGTTTCACTTGGTTCGAGCAAAGATTTCAATTTTGACAACATGAAGCAAGAATTGCCAGACAAGCCCGCCGTGGATTGTGAGTGGTGGACAAATGAAAAGGTTGCTGGAAAGGAACTTGGTTCCCAGAACAAGTGGACTTTCTTCCCAATGCTTCAGCCCGGTGTTAGCTGATGCCAAACGTGCCTAGAAATCATTTCTCTGCAAGGATCGAAATTCAGTTTACTGGGATCCACATTTATGCCAGTGTATATTAAGAAAGCAGTTTTGGAGTTTGAGATTTCGCAACGCTGTAAGGAGACAGAATAAGGGACTACAGAACCTTGCCTCAAAAGTAGGCTGTTACTGGTGAAGAAACTGCTTGTTAGCAAACTAGTAATAGCTATTATTGGAACTTCTACTATTGTTCCCCTTCCCCATATATACTGTAAATTATACCCAACTATAGACAATCTCGATTCATTTTTTGTTAAAACTGTATGTTTAAATAAGAGCCATTATCTTTTCCTGCTTCCACATTTGTTCTATCCAGGATGGGTCACAAATCTTTTTGCTTAAGTGTTTATTTTGTTGGTTTATGTAACTACGGTATGTTTATCTAACAGTTCTCCTAACCAGAACCTCCTTTACATGGGGAAGTTCTACCAGTCACGGTCAGACAGCACGGGAGAAAGAGGTAAGTACATCATAGGCAAACACAACTTTTGAAGCTCCAGGATTGCATGGCACGTTCCTTCCTTTGACTTTCAGGTGGGACTTAAAACTTCGTCCCAGCAAACGACGATCTGGATAAGGATACAAAAATGATGCATCATTTGAGTAAGTAGAGGAGAGCCATTGTCTTAAAACAATAATACAGAGAAAGAAAGACTTCAAAACTGATGCTGGAAATGCCAAATGAAACAAACTTATTGCCAGGGAGGTGGCACCTGCAGTAGAGAACAGTAGCTGCGTGAGAATTATTATCAAATGCAGAAACAAGCAAATCCACAAGTAGCTGACAGAAAAGTTTCGGCTCACAATGCTTTCGTCTCTTTCTGAACTTACGAACTATGAACAATAGTGCTTTTACTAAACAAGCGGAAACGTTATCTCGAATTCAATTGTTAAGGATTATCAACTTGGTAGTTTGGAACATTATAAAAAATTGCAGAAAGAGACAAACGAACATTCAACTCTTCACAAAACTAATCATAGTCTAAGGTTCAATAATTGATAAATCGAGAAGGAACCTTCCCTATGTTGTATTAGAACTACTTATTCATTGCTTACAGAGTCTCTACTCTGAACCAAGAAAAATAAGGGGGAAAAAAAATCTCAATCCAGCCTCTAGGGAGTTTACTCCTGTGAATGGAAATGGACAAAGATTGAAGGGACAAAACTTGTTCATCACAAGCTTTCTCCATCACTGAAGACGCAAGAATTTGACTTTTAGAGAAATGAATATTGATCACTCAATTGTTAAATATTCGTGCAATAATGCAATATTATTCAAATTACTTTACGTCTTCTCATATATTACAAAAGCAGTCTTACAAAAGTTTGATGAAGAAGACTGTTTTTGTCACATTCTACGCTTAAACTCACAGAAATCCACAACCCCTTAGTAAAAATACTTTTTACTTAACCGGAGCTCTTAAGTTTAATGTACTTTAAAATATAAAAAAAGGAGAAAAATGATGAAATAATTTAAGTATTTACTAAATCTTAAGTTATAAGTTCTTCATTTTTTATTTTTTTGTAAAACAAAAAGATAGGCTTAGAGATAGCGGACCGGTAACCCTCAATTACTTAATGTTCAGATTTACGAATTAGTCTTACTAATATATCAATAAACTGAATAAGCAGTACTTAGCATTGGCCCCGTGCGCTTAACACCCTTGATGCATAGAGAGAAAAAGAAAAGAGGAATTGATTAGCTCGTGAAATTAACTAGCAAGTATTAGTTTGAAAATAATAAAACAAGTTACTTGCGGTTGTTTAGATAGAAAATTAATATTATAATTAAATTTATTAGAAGTTCTTTATTAAATAATAAAATTTAAATTCATTTTACATTTCTAGTCTCATGAGAAAAGGAAATTTTCATAATTTGGATTTTAACTTTCCATCGAAGTGATATACTAAGTATGAGTTTTTGTCGGAGTTCAACATATTATCTTCATGCATTTTTTTCTTTTTTTTTTTTACTTTTATACCATAAGGACGCATGATTATAATGTGTTATCAATAAGAACACATTATCGTCATGCATTATCAATTTGCGATTGAACTAAGTGTGCATTACCATAATGCTTTATGTATCACTGTAGCAATTATATTTCATTTTGTTTCTACTTTCTATTTAGCCAATTTAAAATTATTTAAATTCAATTGCTAATTTATTTATTTTTTTAATTGAAAATGCGTGAATTTCTTATATGTCACTACGAAGACTTATTTATTAATTATTATAATGAAATATAATAGAAATAATCTAATCTAATTTAGGCGATATATTAAGTATGAGTTTTTGTTATCGCTAATGAATTCCTCTAATGCGGGCCACCTTTTTTTTAAAACTTTTGATACATAAGATTGTAATCACATTAGATTAGAATAGAAATAATCTAATCTAATCTAAGCGATATATTAAGTATGAGTTTTTGTTGTCGCCAATGAATTCCTCTAATGCGGGCCAACTTTTTTTAAAACTTTTGACACATAAGATTGTAATCACATAAGAAATTACTATAATAATACATTCTAAATTAAGAACGCGTTATGATAATGCTTTTAATAGCTTACATCGCTTTCTTTTCTTGTGTAGTTAAGTTTTCCAATTATGTAAAACTGGTTTGAAGTGGCACCGCCTGGACTATCCCAGGCAGCACCATTTCACTGTTTATCATCTTTTAAAAAAAAAATTTAATTGAATGTAAGTCCATATTATTATAATGCATTTTCTAGCCATGCATGCGTGAATTTCTTACAACGAATTACCAAAACTTGTTTGTTAATTATTAAAATGAAATATAGTAGAAATAGAATTTCTATTCCATTTTATTTCTACTTTCTATTTAGCTAATTCAAAATTATTTAAATCAAATTTCTATATTTATTTATTTTGATTGAAAATACTTGCTAATTTTTTAATTTTTTGATCAATGTATAATTAAATCAAATTCAGATAAATAAAAATAATAATCATAATCATATGTACATTCCATTAAAATTTTTCTTTTCTTTTTCTTTTCATGCTTGGTTAATTCTAGAATTCAATAGAAATACTAATTCTAGAATTAAAAAAATAGTTCATTTTAGAATTCAAAAAAGATAATGACTAATGATTAATTTAAAAACGACAATTGTAGTAATATGTATATTCTATTAAAGATTTTTTGGTTCTTAGATAATTCTAGAATCCAAAAGCAAAGCAAGATGGCTAATTCTAGAATTCAAAAAAGAAAATGGTTAATTCTACAATTTTTTTAAGGATGACTAATTTAATTCTAGAATCCAATAAATTATTTTACCAAGTCACTTTTGCTATAGAATATACATAATAGATTAGAAGAAAGTAAATTTTTTTAAAAGAGTAATTTTATTTATTTATATCTTTCATTGATACGTAAATTATTAACAAATTGAAATAATAAATAATTTAATAAAACTTTGATCCGATTTATTATTTGTGGTAAATAATTTTATTTTAACTACTTTTTTGTAGTCATAATTAAACATGATTGTAAATGATATTATTTTGTCTTACTCTTTATTTCATTTTAGAAAAGAGTAAATAAAATTTTATTCTAATATTTGATTCCATTTGATCATATTGTACATACAAATTTTAATCATATACTCATCAGATCAATGATCAATCCTCACACATGAAGAGGTTGGCATCAATAAATATAAAAAAGAATCAAATTAAATACTAAGTTATTTTAATGTAAAAAAATATGAAAAAATTAACTTTATATCTGTGATTTAAATAATATATTATAAAATAATTTTATATGATAATCTTTTAATATTAAATTTACAATTTTAATATTTATTTCTCTTAATCTATTATTTTTTAATTTTATTTTATCTATAATTTATAATATAATAACTAAAATATACATACATAATCTTACCCTAAAAATTATATCTACAAGATTAATACTTTGATCACTTATCCCCACACGTAATGCGCAGACCTTGACTAGTTTTCCGAATACGTCAGGGTCATTTTCACTACCAGCACACGTGTACGTGTTTTTTTTCTTTATTATTTATGTCTAATAACAATTTGCTTCCTCAAAAATTGATTTAGTTAAATACTATTAGCAAAGCATATGGACAGAAAATCAGCAAATTATATTTACGTCCCTGGGTTGATTTATCTAAATTTAGACCCCCGAGATTTAGGAAACTCCCAAAACTTCACTTAATTAGCATAAGAATCTAGGTGGAGCAAACAACACAATACAATGACTTAAGCAGTCTCCAACTTTCGTAAATTAATAAGATAAGAAAAAATAATATTCTTACTTTGCTTTTAGATTCTTTCACTCATCTTTTATATTTTATAAATAAAAAGATTTCAAAGTCTATACTAGCTTTTTAAATAAGACTTAGGCTAAAATTTTTAAGTAATTTTTAATTATTAAAGTTATTTTAATTATAAAAAATAAGATGGGATGAGAATATCACTTCCTTAAAAAATATTAATATTAACAATTTCATCACAACTATGTTTCATAAACTTGTTTTCTAATTTTTTTAATATTAAATGTGAATTCTCTAGTTTTTCCCTTCAGCGCCCAAAAAAAACTATAAGTTTCTTATCATTTTCCCTTATATATTTATCATTGTCTTTCAACTCAAAGCACAACATATTTACTTGTAATGTAAATAGTACAAGACTGTTTTTATAATATATATATATATATATATATATATATATATATATATATATATATATATATATATATATATATGTACGTGCGTGCAGAAAATAAAAGTTATTCACATTAAAATATGCTAAAATTTGAGAAGGAAAAAAGTATGGGTAAACCAAAAAGCCTTTGAATAGGAGAAAGAAAAACAATCGAACATAGTTTATAACTTTTTATTTTTAAAAAAATTATTTTTTAAAGAGTTTTAAAAGTAAAAATACTTATTCGAGTAGGAATTCAGGAGTATTTGGAGAAGATTATATAATTTTTTTACTTCATATATTTCATAATAAGTGTTATTTTTGAAGTTTTATTTTATTATAAAATAATTGTTATTAGATGAAAATTTAATTTTTTCTTTATTTATTCTCATAATAAATAATGGAATTTATATAATAAAAATAATTATATTTAATTAAAAGTAAACTAATCAATATAACTATTACTTTAATATAAATATAAATTTTTACAATGACATTTATTATGACTCGGAGTAGCTTACAATGTTTCCTTGTAGGTAAAACAAAAGGGTTTAGTTGTAGCATTTCAAGTCTGAAGGGTTCTTATGGTGGTTTAGTAATACCTCAGGCGTTGCAAAGCAAGAAACACGTTGACTATCAAGCATATGGCCCTGACGTGTCATGAAAATGACCCCGATTTACAGATCCACGCGTTTACGCTCAAATAAGTAGTGAATCAGTAAGGATTTCCCGCAACGTTGATTAAAAAAGGTTGATGTGAATCTGCCTTCATCCAATCCGCAGCAAAAGCTAAGGCAATTTTGGAAACCAGTACTGGAATGCCCCATGCAGTGGAAAAGTTTCTGGGTTTAAGCCAATTTTGCAAGGACGACCCTTTTAGCCTTTTCTTGTTTCGGGTTATTTCTATTTGTTCCCATTCTGCTGGTTTCAATCTTTTGCTTTCTTGTATAATCAAGATTTCCTTTTTCTGTTTGATTATTCATATTTGGACTTCAATTTCATTTTTCACTGTAGTTTTGAGGATTTGGTGTATACTTAACATTTCCAGTTGAACTTCTGCAGCACGGAAGAGTTCAGTTTACTGCTCAGAGTTTTCTGCAGCTTTCAAGTTACGAAAGTTTTCCATTTTCTATAAAGATTTTATTGGAAATACTGGTAGATAGCAATTACTTGTTATGCTTCCACAGGTGGAGTCTGTGTCATTGTTCTGGAAGAATCTGTCTTCCCAATTTGCTTTTCCGGTGAAATATCTGACTTGAAGTTACTTGTTCAAGCGTGCGAAAGAACTGGGCATGCGTTCTTACTAGAGAGAACTGCTTTCGCTTTGGATCATTTTTGTTTGATTAGAAAGACTATTCTGCTCACAATATGTTCTGGAGATTAGAAATTCTGTAATGCAGTAGGAGGTTTGAGGTCCAATAAGAAGTAAGCATGGCTTTAGCTCCGACTATTAAAGTGGTTCTGGGCTCAATTGCCTTTGCAAGTTTCTGGGTGTTGGCGGTTTTTCCTGCAATCCCATTTCTACCAATTGGTAGGACTGCAGGATCCCTTCTTGGGGCTATGTTTATGGTCATTTTTCGACTCATGACTCCTGATCAAGCATATGCTGCTATTGATCTTCCAATTCTTGGACTTCTGTTTGGGACAATGGTAGTCAGCATCTATCTTGAAAGAGCAGACATGTTTAAGTACCTGGGGAAATTACTTGCATGGAAAAGTAAGGGAGCTAAGGACTTGCTTTGTCGAATCTGTTTGATATCTGCAGTATCCAGTGCTCTTTTCACCAATGATACATCTTGTGTTGTTTTAACAGAATTTGTACTGAAAATTGCGAGGCAACATAATCTTCCACCACATCCTTTCCTATTAGCCCTTGCTTCAAGTGCAAATATTGGGTCTTCAGCAACTCCAATTGGTAATCCTCAAAACTTGGTTATAGCTGTCCAGAGTAATATTTCTTTTGGGAATTTTCTGCTTGGAGTTCTCCCACCAATGCTTGTAGGGGTTGTTGTCAATGCCGTACTCCTACTTTCTATTTATTGGAAATTGTTGTCCGATCAAAAGGATGAAGAAGATCCTGCAGTAGAAGCAATTGCTGAAGAAGACGTGATTTCTCATCGTTTTTCACCAGCAACAATGTCACATCTTGCATCGTTAAATTCTCAAGAATGGAACTCTACTCTGGAAAATGCCAGTGGTTCACCTAAGATCAATGGTCATGCAAATCATGCTGAGACCCTTAGAAATAGGGGGAGTACAAGTGAGCATGAAATCATGAGATTCCCTTGTCCGGAATCTGACTCATCGGGGAATATGAATCCGGTAAGGGAGGGAGCAAGTGATAGATCTCCACAGAGAAAGGAAGAAAGTGTTCATTCGAAAAGGCTGTCTTTGGTGAATGGATCTGAAAATGGGAGTATAATGATAACTAGTGAGGAGAAGGAAGGGTGCGCCAAATGGAAACTACTATTGTGGAAGATTGGAGTGTATCTTGTTACAATTGGAATGCTAATATCTTTACTAATGGGTCTGAATATGTCATGGACTGCAATTACAGCTGCACTTGCTCTTGTTGTTCTTGATTTTAGGGATGCGCGGCCATGCTTGGAAAAGGTAAAATTTTGCTAGTGACGTGGAAATTGTATTATATATATACGATCTGATTTTCTGCATCTCGTTTGTTGATACTGTTTCATTTCATATCCAGGTATCCTACTCGCTCTTGGTTTTCTTTTGTGGAATGTTTATTACAGTAGACGGGTTTAACAGGACAGGAATCCCAAGCGCCCTGTGGGACTTTATGGAGCCTTATGCACATATTAATCGCATTAGTGGAATAGCGGTTCTTGCTCTTGTCATACTTTTCCTCTCAAATTTAGCATCTAACGTACCAACAGGTAGCAGAACTTTTACACTCTTCTTTTCTGCCAGCAGTACCTATCCTTTCTTATGACCCAATCTCTGTTAGATTAACTCTATCTTGGTTTAACTAAAAGAAAAAGGTTGGTTGGTTCTGTTCATGTGTTTTCGGTCTTTTTGTTAGTTGTCTCGGATTTGTGTTTAAACATGGCTGGAAAATTTTGGTTTTGGTGTTGAAAGAATGATTCTGCTGCTATGTTCACAATATAATCTTTAACATTGCTATTTGTACAAAGTTTAAGGCACAAGCATCACCCTTTATTCTGCTCATGTTAAAGTTTTATTTTCTTGTTGTTCTTATCTTTTGAAAATCTTAATATCCTTTTTTCTTATCCAAGTGTCCTTGATAAAGAAACCTACCTGGGAAGAAATTGGCGGGGGAAAATGTATGCCGTTAATGACAGAGCAAAACAAGTTAAATGCATCTCCATTTTGCATATCAGGAGGTGGATACTTAAGGACCTAAATATCATTGTTATTATTTTACTATAGCATTTTTTGAAGATGATATGACACTTTAGATACTCCCTGAAATTTTGATTATAGTTCGTTCATCAAGTTACTCCCTGAAATTTTGATTATAGTTCGTTCATCAAGTTGTGTAGATAGGTTTCTAAACTGTGCAAAGTATGTCGATATCAGACCATCTTGTGCCAAACAGATTACTCTGTGAAACTTCTATATTGACTAGAAGAGCTCGTCTCAAATGTGCATGTTTAGTTTCTATTTGGTTGTTTATCCCACATTTAGTAATAATTTTTCTTTGTCCTGGTCTCAGTTCTGTTGCTTGGGGCAAGGGTGGCAGCATCAGCAGCCACACTATCTTCTGCTGATGAAAGAAAGGCATGGCTGATTTTAGCTTGGGTCAGCACTGTAGCAGGAAATCTCTCCCTCTTGGGATCAGCTGCCAACTTAATTGTCTGTGAACAAGCTCGTCGTGCTCAGTTTGGATACAATCTTACATTTTGGGGTCATCTCAAGTTTGGGTTTCCCTCTACTCTTATTGTTACAGCAATTGGTTTGACACTCATCAGAGGATGATGCTTGTTAATCAAAATGAAAATGAAGACCTATCTTGTAAATCTAGGACAAGAACATTACTGAAACCCCATGCGCTGATATGTGTGGAGAAACCAGGTATAGTTTCGTATAGTTCTTTTGCGCTTTTAATATCCTGGTGAAAAGAAATAGTTTAACATTAATAAAAATTGTTTTGCTTGCCAATTTTTCCTGCTGCCCTTTTACTGTTCTGTGAAGTCTGTGTTACAGCATAAAGAATAACAGAAAGCAGGAGGAACGCTGTCTTATTTTGAGCATTAGTTTGGCTTCTTGAAAAGTTCTAGTTCTGCTTTCATGAATCTTTCCTTCACATATATTTTCTTTTGTGTTTAGTAATGATATAAATAAATTCGGATCTATTTCTTTGTTAAGAGTCTGGAAAACTTGGCAGTAAAAATTGCCTCCCAGTCTGTTGCTGGCAGATGTTTGGTTGGCTTTCAGTTGAAGAGATAAGGTTGAAGTTCCTCTCTCTATCCCTCAGAATCTGAAGTTCCCTCGTTTTTTCTAATACGAGTCACTATTTAAGGTGCCGGAAAAATGGAGCGTGTGTCCATGTATGATACATGTATCTTTCCTTCTCTTTCTTTTGGCTCTGGAAGTGGAATTTCGCATGAAAGATGACGAAGCCAGATTTCTTCAGAGGCCGATCAGCCAGCAAAGAACTTAGACCCATTGACCCCAAAGCTTTAGTATGCGTTGGAGGTATGAATTTGAGATCATACCTCTTGACTGTTTCTGTGTTTCTTTACTGTTCTGGGAGAGACTTTCACTTGAGTTGAAAATTTGTCGTCTCGAAGCAATAAAAAGTTAAATTTGACTTTCCTAATAGTCAACCTTCACACAATGACCATAATAAGAGTACGAAGGTTTCTAGGTTGCTTGAAATTCTTTGTTAGGCTTTCCTCATCTCTTCAGTCTTCTCTTGACCAAGATACTAGTTGAAGATCTTGACATTGTTTTCTAGTCTTAGGGACATAAACTTCACAGAAGAAGAGGAAGAGAAGGGTCAAGTGGGGAAGGGGAAATGGAAAAGAGGAAATACTACTCTTTCCCTGAAGGAAGTGGGGTTGTACGACAGAGCAGAAGTCCAGGGTCACTGCAAAAAACAGTTTACCATCTAACTAAAAGCATATACTTTGGTCAAACAAAAATAACCCTTCGAAACTGAAAGAGATTAACTTTCTCACTGTTCTGAACCATTCAAAAAGCTTTACTGAAACAAAAGCAGTCTCTGTCATTGATGTGCGGCCGGTACATGGGCTTGGCTGCATTGCCTTTTCACACAGAAATTCACAGAGAGGAAATCTTCAAAGACTGGGTAGGAGTTGTTTGGAGGGCTCTAGCTAGTGAAGATGTCAGCCTCAAAAAAGAAGTAATTGCGCGTTGTGGCTGAACATTTGGAATCACACTGCTTGCGCTTGCTTATATTAACATCTTCTTGAAGCAAGCAAACAGGGGCAGCTGCGCCAATGGCAATTCGCCAGAAGACGTGCCAACCCAGTTATGTTGGGCGATTGCTATCAAAAGAAAACGAAGGTAGTGGTGGGGTAAAGCTTTGGTTCCCTATAGGTTCTTGCCTATAGAATCATGCATTCCCTCTGGCGTGGTTTGGCCATCAATCATATCCCCGCGCCGTACCCATCTTTTGTTGTTGCCCCCAATTCCATGTTATATCCAAATGCTCGTCTTTGTCCATGTTTACAATTGACGAAGATCCTAAGCTTCGAGGACCATCAAGAATCAAGATTCCCAAGGTCCTTAATATTTCTTCTACGATACCGGAAAATGGTTGTTGCATTGGTTCGTATTGCTCAAACTTACAAAATCTCGCCTGGGAGAAGCAGATGCCGAACTCAATGCGGAAAATGCAATAATCAGATCACGGATTAGCTTAAGAAGCAATTGGATAATTCAGAGCAATTGAATAAAGAAGGATTAAAAGTCCATGAAATTAAAATCTTTACTCATTTTCTAATTTTCTGGTTGGTTCTTTTGAGCTGTTTCCATATCTTTAAGACATGAAGTTTCTTTTTTTTTTTTGAGAGAATAAAATTAAAATTAATCAAGCAGCATCACAATCTTGATCTCTTTCAGTAGACTATGTACGAATTTCATGATCTCTAAAGCAAATGGTTAATTTGCTTTAGAGAGAATAATACTATAATATTCTTGCTGTCCCGCACTGATTATATGATTAATAATTTATTTGCTGCGATTTTCTTCGGGTGATATCCCGACGATTGAACTTAGCCAAAAAATAAAAAATTTTAAAAAGAATCCCGACGATTGAGATTACCGGATACAATCCATCGTATGGTCAACAGAACTTGGCAGCATGGGGCCCCTAGATCAAGAGCTATGACTACTACCCAAGTAGCGATGGCTAGAGCAACAATTTGCAGCACGCTTTTCTCTTTATCCACCATTTGTTTTGCATTCATAATTGCTAAATTAACACTTGAAGTATAGAACATTCTATCCTTTCTTTTACCAAAGTATTCTGGTAACCAACCCGTTAGCTGTATAGCATTCATAATTCTAGTGATTTGAGGTATTTAGCACCATTTTACCTTAGAATTACTTTGTTCCAGTATTTGCTAGTTTTTTACTCAGAACCAAGGACTCCATTTTGGCTACCATTTTGTTGATTTTCTGGCAAGCTTTTCTTTTTATTGTTATAAGTACAAGTACATGGTTAACAGTATCTAGTCTTAATAAGTTATAAATATTAAAAATTTATATTTAAAAATAACATACAATATTTTTTTAATACAAAAGATATCACGATATTTGTATAAATTATAGATAATCATCGATTGAAGTACACTA
Source organism: Rauvolfia tetraphylla (assembly GCA_030512225.1). Taxonomy (NCBI): domain Eukaryota; kingdom Viridiplantae; phylum Streptophyta; class Magnoliopsida; order Gentianales; family Apocynaceae; genus Rauvolfia; species Rauvolfia tetraphylla. Next base: position 7,686,335 of record JAJQKT010000049.1, on the reverse strand, counting down.
TATCATATCATAATACAATTAAAGTGAAACTTATACCAATATAGTAGAAAGTACTATTGTAAAAGAAAATAACAAGACATTGCAATAGATGGAGATTGAACTTCTATAATCTTTTGATTATACAATGCATTATTTATAAATTTTAAAAGAAACAATTTATGAAATTTTCATTCTATTCAAATATTTTTTCATTAAAAGAAAGAAAAAGGAAAAACAAAGGGTATCAATTCATGTCAGGTATAGCAATTACGTGTAAGGAAAATAATTATTGGCTCAATTAAGGGGCAAATTGTTCATATAATAGAAAACACAATTGTTTCTCTTATTTGTTAGAAGTCTTTTTGCACCAAATTACCCTTTACCTTCAATTGATTCAAGAAATTATTAGTTCAATTAAATAGTTTATCAGTGTGTAATTTGCTCAATACTAATAGTCTTGCTATATTTGTTCGCTTAAAAAAAATCACGGTGGACAGAAAAGGGCATCATCTCCAAATTGAAGATCAAAATACCTCACAAGATTCGGTGATCACATTTGATGTACTACTTGACGAAACTAAGAACAATTAAGTTAGTGGTTCCACCAACGACCAAAAGAACAGCCCAAAAGTAGCACATCTTACAAGCTTTTGCTACTTTGTCTCTTAAAAGCAATTCAAATACTACAAATTTATTGAATCAACTTGGCAACGGTGGGGTTAATTGAGTTAGGTTTAGCTACTTGCATGATTTGGGCTAACGAAGCTCCTAGGAATTAAAGCATTCATAAATTTTCTGCTCAAAATATTTTTTTGTTAAAAAATTATTAAATAATACATATTAAAAAGACTGATATAAATCGAATAATAAGAAATAATTATATAAGAACCAGAAGGAAAAGAAAAAAAAAAAGAGAAGAAAATACCCTTTATTATTTGAAAAATGTCATATTGCGCTGTGATTACAAATCATCATTGAAGTATTTGATGATTTTATTTAGACTTTCAAGTAATGTTTTTTAGGAGTATTTTATGGGCAAAGCATCCCTTTAATCATTAATGATGATTATTGAAATAATTAATATTGTATTTATTTTGTTCTTTTGGATCATATTAGGTAATATATAGTCAGTTTAATGTAAAAAATAAGACTAATTATTTCGATATCTTTACATTTTTTATGTAAGTTATCAAATTTAAAGTATATTTTTTTTGTTATTTCTACATAGATTAAGGAAGAAGAAAATAAGAGGTATTTTTTATACATACATAATTAATTATATTAATATAATAAAGAATTATATTTATGATAAATGTAACTTTTAAAAAATATTTATTAAAATTTATAGAATCTAAATATTTTGAGAAAAAATGTCAAAAGTCTTTATATTTTAAAACAGAAAAAATTTTAAATTTTTAGTAATAACATATATAATTAAGTTTTATTATATTCTAGAAATTAAAATTAATTTTTTTAAAAATTACCAATTAAGTACTTTATTACTGATAAAATATGATAATTTATTAAATAAGATATAGCAGTACATGGAGAAATTAAAGAAAAACTAAAAAATAAAAAATTAAAGAATGAAGAAGAAAATATCTGAATGATTAGACGGTGAGGTGGTAGATTATACATCAATCGTAGCACAAAAAGCAGGCTGAGTGGAATTAGAAAAAGTTCACCTGTTGGAATCACAACTTTTAATTATTAATTAATTTCATTACTAATTTCCGTTTATCAAATTAATTCTTTAATATATAGTAAAATCAATGACTCACACTACCGCTTCCTCTGTCTCTCTTCTCTCTCTCTCTCAGCACCCGTACTCTATAGCTCTACTCGCTCTGTCTCTGTGTCTGTCTCTGTCCCTCTTTCTCTCTCTCCATTCTTCACGCGATCTTCTCTATACCGCTCTAACGTTGATTCCTTTAATCTCTCCTTCATTTGCTCTTGCTCTTACTGGATTTTGCCTGGTTTTTTTTGTAGTATTTATACACATACATACGTACTCGTTAGGGTTTTGTTTGGGCAGTTTCGGAGTAGATTCAGAACTAAGTCTGAGGGAGCTGGGTGTGCTCAAGCGATGCAAAAGCCAAGAACTTGAGGTAAATTTTCTGTCTTTTCTGAATATTCAGTGACGGTTATCTACTTTATTTCCGTGATAGTTTTTATTCAATTTTGTAATGTATCATTAGATCTGTGGTGAATGGTTGTATTTCTCTGAGCTTGAGATCAAAGTTAATTGCTGAAGTGAATGGAAGGAGATCAATGGAGTGGAGTCCTTTGATTAGTAGTCTTTTTGTATTCGTTTTTTGGGTCTACAAGAAAAATGAAAATATAAAAAATTCATTAGGGTAGAGAAGAAAAGAGGAAAACCAAAATAGTAAAGTTAACAACCTTTCTCAAGTAACCTTTCTCTGAAATGGAGAAAAAAGATCCTTTCTTGTTCAACTCTCGGTGTCTGATAATTCTCACATCATGTTTGAGCTTTAAATTGCATGATGAGTGAACCTAAACTAGAACTTATTGGGTGGAGTATGGAAAATTTTGAGGCAGAAGTGGCAGGACGAATTTTGCACATGTGCTGAGTTTAGGGAGTTTCTCCAGAAGAAAGGATGGAAGAATTTCTAAGGAATGTAATTGAAAAAAAAATAAATAAAGAAGTCTACTTTGTTGGGTTTAGGTGCGTATTTCTGGATTCTTTTTATTTTAATTTTATAAAAGGGGCTGATGAGATTTCTATTTGCCCCCTTCAATTCCCTAAAATATTTATGTGTGCCTACTTTATTAGTGGAAATGCATTCCCAGTAGAGTCACCACCCAATATGCATTTAATGGCTGATCTTGCCTCAGTAAGCTATAGTAGAATTGTAGTGGTATACTGTCTGTCACATTATGCAAGACAGCTGACAGGGTTAAGGAGCTTGGTAAGGTGAAATCTTTGTGGGTATCCATGTATTTATGCGGTCTGATAATTCTAATCTGGCAGCCAGGATGTTACTTCAAATGTTGACTACCATAGAATAGCAATTGTGCTAATGAATGATTTTGAAACATTGTAATTTATCTTTTTGATTGATTGGAAAGAAGAGTCAGGGTAGAAATCTTGGCTCAAGAATTTAGGATTTGTTTTGATCCTATACCTGTTTGAGATCTCATTTGTAATATCAAGGTTTTAGGAATTTTGATGTAAATAGGTCTTGATTTGCTGGCTTCTTATTGACATTTGAAATGTTTAGCACTAGAAAATATGCCTTCATGGTGGGGAAAGTCATCATCAAAAGAAGCAAAGAAGAAAGCAACAAAAGAAAGTTTCATTGACACTATACACCGCAAGTTTAAGATCCCATCTGAAACTAAATCTACCAGTAGATCAGGAGGGTCTAGAAGAAGAAGCAGCGACACATTTTCAGAAAAGGGCTCGCAGTCCCGGGCCGAATCAAGGTCACCGTCACCGTCAAAACATGTGTCAAGATGTCAAAGTTTTGCTGAAAGACCTCAGGCCCAACCACTTCCGTTGCCAGGTCTGCGCCCTGCAGCAGTTCTTCGTACAGATTCTGGAATCAGTTCATCAGGAAAGACAAGGTCAGACAAGAGCTCCAGGTCATCATCATTTCTTCTTCCAAGGCCTGCCTGCATACGACATAGACCTGATCCTGCAGATGTAGATGGCTTGGAGGTTGTTGCATCCATATCTAGTGAATGTTCTATTGACAGCGATGATCCAGCTGACTCACGGCAGCGTAGTCCACTGGAATCTGACTATGAGTTTGGGAGTAGAACTGCCACAGGCAGCCCTTCCAGGTTAGCTGGCATACTAAGTGATTTATTGGAATATTGAGCCTAAATCTCTGTTCCTGCTCTCTCTCTCTCTCTCTCTCTCTCTCGCACACACACACACACACACTAATGCACTCAAACAATTCCCCCTTCTCCAACCCCACAAGGACATATACCAGAAAATGCTAATGGGAAATATCCTTCTAGTGTCAGTTTATAAGATGTGCTTGTATGCATCATTATGGTAATCTTTATTTTCTCTCATAATGTTCTTGCATTTGGTTGTGCCTGACTTGTTATTTGTTTTTCTTCTGCCTTAAAGTTTGCCCGTGAAGGATCAGTCCCCTGTCAAGCAGAAAAGTCCAAGAGGCTCACCGGGACCAATTGATCTTTCTTCACATAAGAATGTGTTTTCTTCATCTCCCAAGAGAAGACCTTTGAGTAGTCATGTTCCCAACTTACAAGTCCCATGCCATGGTGCATTCTGCAGTGCTCCGGATAGTTCAATGTCTAGTCCTTCTAGAAGCCCAATGAGAGCTTTTGGCCATGAGCAGGTTACAGGTTCTGCATTCTGGCCTGGGAAGCCCTGTACAGACCTTCCATTACTTGGATCTGGTCACTGTTCGAGCCCAGGCTCTGGCCAGAATTCTGGGCATAATTCTATGGGAGGTGATATGTCAGGTCAACTATTTTGGCAGCCCAGTAGAGGCAGCCCGGAATACTCTCCGATTCCTAGCCCTAGAATGACAAGTCCTGGTCCTAGCTCCAGAATTCATAGTGGAGCTGTCACTCCAATTCATCCAAGGGCTGGGGTTGGGGGACATGATCCGCATGCAAACAGGACTGATGATGGGAAACAACAAAGTCATCCATTGCCACTTCCTCCAGTACCAGTTTCCATCTCTTCTCCTTTTTCTCATCCAAATTCAGCTGCAACATCTCCCTCAGTACCACGTAGTCCAGGCAGAGCTGAAAATCTTGCAAGCCCTGTTTCCCGCTGGAAAAAAGGGAAGTTGATTGGTAGGGGCACATTTGGACATGTTTATGCTGGTTTTAATAGGTAATTCTGAAAGATCAAGGTTTCTCTCCCTTCCCCCCCTTCTATCTTTCTTTCTTTTCTTATATTACATTGTTGTATATTATATATGATGTATTTGGTGTCAACATTTGCTTTTGATATTGTTCTATGTAGTCGATGCTTGTACTGGTAATACAATTCCTCATTTAGTTCTTATCATTTAATTTGTTTACCAATATAATGGACTGTTCAATCAATCTTGACTCTTGAGTCACATGTTTAAAGTTTAAGATTTCAACTCTTGATGTATTAAAAGGAATAACTGCACTTAGACGTTATTGTTGGTTTTGGTTTTGGTTTAGGGAGAGTGGTGAAATGTGTGCAATGAAAGAGGTTACATTATTCTCAGATGATGCAAAGTCAAAGGAAAGTGCAAAGCAGTTGGGGCAAGTAAGCTTTCTTTTCTATGGGACTGAGCTGTACTAGCTGCTATAGTGCTTTATGATTATCTAACATGGGAATTCTTAATATCTCCTGTTATTTTCCATACTTGCATGAGTACAGGAGATAGCTGTGCTGAGCCGTCTGCGACATCCAAATATTGTGCAATATTACGGCTCTGAAACGGTAATGCTATTTCTGCAGTTTTTCTCCAATGATTCAAGTGTGTACACATGCATGCATATTTTCTGAAAAAGTAATCTGTTTGACCTGTAAGTTTGGCACAAGGAAATTTGTTTAACAGTCAGACAGCTTATCTCCTCAAAAGATGCTGGCTTTCAGGAATTTAGATTACTAAATTTCCCATGAGGCAGAGACACTGCTTTCAAATTAACTTTTTTTTTTTTTGGGTGGGGGGATGATGCTGTTACTCATACAAGCACAATGCATGTAGTTCACTCTTTGAATGCTTATGAAATAATCTGTTCTGCTGTGACATCTCATTTTCTGTATTTGTTTTACACTTATATTAGGTAGGCGATAAACTCTATATATATTTGGAATATGTTTCTGGTGGTTCCATTTATAAGCTTCTACAAGAATATGGACAATTTGAGGAATCAGTCATCCGCAGTTATACTCAGCAGATATTGTCTGGCCTGGCTTATTTACATGCTAAAAATACTGTGCACAGGTACAATAGATGTTTTTATTTGGACCTGTTACAAAGTATAGGTTTCCTTCTGTTTCCACGCTTAGTTTCTCGGCTTGTTTCTCTTGTGTTTGTTGCCACAAACATTTTCCAGGGATATTAAAGGGGCAAACATACTTGTGGATCCAAATGGCTCAGTGAAGTTGGCAGACTTTGGTATGGCAAAGCATGTAAGTATAGCCATAAGCTGCTAGTTAGTTGTCTCAAAAATTTTCAAAAGCATTTCATGTGGAAGTGTAATAAAAAACTCCCTGCCCGATTCAAATGACCTACTTGCTATTATATACCCTAAAAAAGTTAATCTTTGCATAACATATACTCATATATTTAGGCTTAACATCACTTAATAGCCCACATGTTTTTCCTACATTTTATTGTACTATACTACTGCTGTATTACAATTTCAACTTTTGCATAGAACTTGTTGGGAGCCGACAAGATTTATTGAATTGGGAATGAGGAAGAAGTAATAAATGGTAGGCTCAATTAAATATTAATTTTCTATGTTACTGGATAGAGAGAGAAATCTGTTTTCCACTTGATGAATTCAAAGTGGCATTGCTTGGCTGGATATCACTTTCTTCGCTTTTTAATATTTTGTCTCCATATTTGTGTGATTGTTATGGTACATGAATAACTTCTTTTATGATTATTATTATTTTCCTGGGGATAGGTAGTAGTACTTCATCTTCTTTTAGAACATGCAACTTCCTTTTCTTGCTATGTTCTCTTTACATACTCTGAATGTATCTTATCTGTCTAACTTCCAAGTTTTCTGCTTCTTATTCTGTAGCTAATACAATTTCATGAACTTTAGAATTGAATTTGTTCCATTTTTAGCTGCAATTACCTAGCAATTCCTCAATCATGCAGATTACAGGCCAATCATGTCCACTGTCATTTAAAGGTAGCCCATACTGGATGGCACCTGAGGTTAGAAGTTATTTCCTGCTGTATCTTTTTAGATCTTGACTGTGCTTCTCATTGCTTATTCTGTGAGTTTATTTTTCTGAAAATTGCTTTTCAATTCAGGTCATAAAGAATTCAAATGGTTGTAAGCTAGCTGTTGATATATGGAGTCTTGGATGCACAGTCTTGGAAATGGCAACTGCCAAGCCACCTTGGAGTCAGTATGAAGGGGTTAGTCATTTTAATTACACTTGTGAATATCTCTACTTTACCTACCTGCATCTCAGATCCAACAAATGTCTGAAGATGCAAAGTAAAAGATGAAAATGGAAAAAGAAAGGGGTTGGGGGGAGAAAAGAATGTTTGGAGCAGGTGTAAATCCTATGCAGTCGATTTTCCTTGGTTCTGTTTATTGATATCTTGCACATTCTGGTTTAAAGGTTGCGGCCATGTTTAAAATTGGGAATAGCAAAGAACTTCCTACAATTCCTGATCATCTCTCAGAGGAAGGGAAGGATTTTGTCAGGGAATGTTTGCAGCGGGATCCACTTAAACGTCCTAGAGCAGATAAGCTTTTGGAACACCCTTTTGTGAAAAATGCTACTCCTTTGGAAAAACCACCTGCACCTTCAGATCCACCATCTGCAGTTACAAATGGTGTTAAATCTCTGGTATACCATCTTTTTACCTTACTTCTTTAATAGGTGTTTATGCTCTTGGCTTCCATTTGTAAATGTATAGATCAGTACACGCATGCTATTTAGTTATATAGACGTTGTAGCTTGTTATGCTAATTTGAAAATTGGTGGTTGCTTGTGATGCTAATTTTCTGAGCATTATATTTATTTGTTACATGCTTTCTAACACCCAAAACTTTTCAATATGTCAGTATAATATAAGGTGTTAAACATTTCTAGATTTTTAAGTAAGCATGTTAGAGCCTGTGCTCTTCGTCTTATCTCCATTAATAAGCTGCAAGTTCCTCATGTAGTTGCACGGTGCAGAAAATATAGTCTGAACTTTGAAAAATAAGCCCACCTGTTTCCAGGTTCGGAAAATTCGTCACAAATGAAATTAATGTGCATTGAAATTCTTGAAACCAGATTAAGACAAGACAGTGAATTTAATGGGGCTTTTGTGGTGAAGAGCTATTTTATTCTTTCAGTTGTATAATTTTGAGGAAAATGTTTTGGTATGGTCCTGAATATTTACAATGGAAAGGCAAGTTAGATTACATCATTAGTGGCACTTTTATCTTTTAAAGTATGCTGCTGAATCCTTTAACGGACTTAAGGGATTTAATGAATGATAATATGATGGAAAGCTTGCTGGTCCTTTGGAAGTAAACTTGCATAGATTTTGCCATTGTACCATTGGAGAACGATTTGTCCAAGAACATGGTAGTAATAGTGGGTTTAGTATTTGATGGATAAGGGTTGACATGGGGGGTTCTTAACTGTCAACAATAGGATTTATACAACTTTTCAATGAGTATGCAAATGGAATATACTTGCAGCAGGAGTTTGGTGCTCCCCGAACTACAAGTCCTAGGGAAAATTTGCTAAAGCTTATCCTTTCCACCTTTTGGACATTTTTAACATTCATTTTATGTACTAAATACAGCAAATTGCATTTTTGCATTATATTGAAATCATCAGTTAGCATCCTCCTTGCCTATAGGTGCACTACACTTTATCCAGGGCTGTATTTTGTTAGGATATTCTTTTGCATATTCCTCTATATTATGCTTGTCTATTGAATCTGGACCTTCTGTTTTGACCATCTGAATTTTGATGCATTTTCCCCCCTTTTTTTGGACGCGGCTTATGAATTATGCTCAGGACATTGAACATGCAAGAAATCATCCTATTCCAGAATCGGAAAAGCTTGCCATCCATTCCTCCAGAGTATCAAAATCTAATTTCCATTCCAGGTCTGCCTATCTCTGATTCTTCCTACATACAGACCCCTTGGTTAAAAGGTTAAAACACCCCCACCCCCATCCAACACTAAAAAAAAAAAAAAGGGGGGGGGGGAAGAAGTAAAGGGGTTACCTAGAAAGAATCTTTGGATGAAACACATGAATAAATTATATGCACTACATTGTTACCTGATTTTGATTCTTTTGATTTCAGTAACATCCTTATACCGAGAAACGTATCTTGTCCAGTCTCGCCTGTTGGGAGCCCTCTCTTACATCCAAGGTCACCTCCACACTTAAATGGAAGGATGTCCCCATCACCTATATCTAGCCCTCGTGCTACATCAGGCTCATCAACACCTCTAACTGGTGGCACTGGTGCTATTCCATTTCACCACCTTAATCAGTCCTTGTATGCACAAGAAGGCTATGGAAGTGTGCCCAAGTCGCCACAAAGTTCCTATATGAATGGCCCTTCATACTGGGATCCCGATTTTCCCAGAGGGATGCAGTCAGGATCTCATGCTTTCTGGGAATTAGCAACCTCTGAGAATGGTGCCCCTGTAAAGCAGTTTGGAAGGCCAGGATTGGGAGAACTTCATGATGGACAATCTGGCTTAGCACATCGTGTCTCTCAGCAGCTGCTTAGGGATCCTGAGAAGTTGAATCCATCCTTAGATCTGAATTGTCACTCTCCATTAACAGGCCGCACAAATGGTGCATAGCTGGTTTTGCTGTAGGCCAGAGATGCTGAAGGAAGCTTGCCCAATTTTCATTGTTTGTGGCTTCATAGATTTGTTAAGGCTGTATGCTGTGAAGGTCATTGGCGAAATAAAGGTCTATCATAGGAAATAGCCACAGATAAGGTGACATCCACGGAAGGTTTTTGTGGCTTGGTTTTGCAAAAGATGACTTTGATCAGCTGATGATGGCATTCCGTGATGCAGCTGAGGCAAAGAAAGAAGACCGAATACGGGGAGTGCACTTTCACATTTTAAGATAAGCTTCTGTCCTGGCAAAATGGTTCGTAGCTGATGCTCTCACATGACACTGCATCGGCCTGTACAAAATTGAGAGCTTGAGATTTGATTGATACACAGCTGACTGACCTGATGTCTGATTGAAAGATTGATTGGCTTGGCAAAGGTAGCTTCAGTGATGTAATGTATAGCTGATCCTTCCTCTTCACCAAGAAAATTGCGATAGCAGAATTGAATATTGATATTGTCTCACAGAAGAGAAGAAAAGAGAGCCTGGAAAATAACTAGTTCTAGGACTTCATTTTCCTTGGCGTCTGCAATTGCTGTATATAAAATGGGAAAAACAGAGTTGTTCAGATTTTGTCAATGAAGCAGTTAAGATTGCAGCGTACTTCTCCGTGTTGTTTCTTGTGTCTGTACTCAAAAAGTGTAAGATATTTTGATTTTTTTGCATGAATTAAGAGAAAAAGATTAAGGATATTGTTTTATTATTTTTAATTGATTTTATTAATATAATAGATAATAAAAAATTATATTTTTGTTGTAAAAAAATAAAAATTTTAAGAAGAAAAAATTTGAAATACTTTATAGGACAACTCTACCCACTGTTTAGGTGCGACTAACCTTCCCAAACCATTGGAAGAAAGTGGAGAATTACGGACACAGCTATTCAGTTCAACTTTTTGCCCATTAATTGACTTAACATGCGGTAAAGTTCTTAATTAGTGCGAAAAGTTTTATACAAATAGGGCAGGAGTAATTTTACTCTTTTGTGGATAATTTTATCCCTATATCGAGTCAAAAAGCATTTCCCAAGAATTATTACTATGAAGCAAAGTGAGTTTGATATTGGACCCTTCATATGTACTGATTCCTACACTTCCCTTCTCCCCCCGTTTGGAAATGAAAATTGAGATTAATAAAAACTTAATTGTGTAATTCAAAATGCATGTATTTAAGTTGCATGCAAATGGTAGCCTATCAGATAATAGAAATACTACTATCAATGTTTAGCTTTAAGATATTTTCATTACTTTTTGGTTTCTTGGGAATCATGCAGCTTTAACTTCACCAAATTGGTGGTAAAATCCCAGAGTCGCCTTGATAAATCGGCATCCTTCGCCATTGGGGTTATTTAGCCTATGTTGTTGTTAGAAATATCCCCTTCACTTGCCGGTGGAGTTTCACATAGCAAGTCGCGGATGCACCCCGAAACCAACCGGTCAAATCAAGAATTAGCACCAACACGATTAAACAAACCTTGGTAATCTTTGTCAGCACATTAACGTCTTTAGTTGTACCAAGAAATGATTTTGGTTTCGCTAGAATAATCTTAGTTTTGTTCAAAGAAATTATTCAATCTGTCCAGGAAAGCAGCAAATGAAATCCATTCATATAGCGTATAGAAGACGAGGATTCTAAATCCACAGCCAAAATGACACTCCCTTCCTTTTCTTTCCTAGAAAAATTCATAAGCAAGCTATACTGCAGACCCTCTAGTTATATGAGTGTCATGAATGAGTAAGCAGTCAGGAGTGCCTACCTAGTGAGTATAGAAGAAGAAACGACTCTGAAAAATAGAAAGGAAGAAGACGAGAAAAAGAAGTAGCTACGACAAGAGTCTATGAAAGAAGAAAGTCAAAGAGAAAAGGCGTCATCTTCAGAAGAACTCATTGGCTATTTCGGAAAGTTTTTACCTTGATCAGCTGATGGTGGCGTTATCTAATACAGCTGAGCCAAATAGAAATAAGGGATGAAGCTTCAAGCCCCGCAAAATGGTTATGTTGATTGATACACAGTTGACCTGATGTCTAATTGAGAGACCAAGTGGCTTGCCAAAGATAACTTCCGTTGTGTAATGTATAGCTGATCCTTCATCTTCGACAAGAAATTCGCAGTAGCAGAACTGTAAGTCGTCATGGTCTCATGAAAGAGATGAAAATAACTAGTTTTAGGACATAAAAAAGGAAAAACCACACCGTTTCCGATTCATCAATGGAAAAATTTAAGATTGCAGTGTACTTCTTGTCGTGTTTGTTTATATTACTCTTCCTGCCGGCTGCTGCTCTGCGGATAGCACTACCATCTAAAATCGTTGGATAAGAAAGAAGAATGACTTAACTATGCCCATAAGCTTATTTCTATTTAACGGTGATGGCAGGGTCTTTCTTTTAATACTTCTAAGTCCCTGTTGATGATGTAGGTGCAGAATATACCTCTTTCTGGGCTTGTCGGAAAGATTCAATGAACTTCTGATTCACTTGATAACTGGTGAATGCACATCTCACTCAAATAAGTGTTGACTCAACGGTAAAGTCGTAATTTTGACACTTTCTTGACCTTTTTGTCATCTGGGCGACTGGCTAATTGTTTGAGATTGGCCGTTTCTCTCTGTTCTGATTCTTGTTTCTTCGTGAGAAATGAAAATTTAGAGCTCTATTTATTTGTTTCTTCCAATTAAACACACAATTAGATTCTATTTTTCTTCTCACAAAATTTATTTTCATAAAATTCAAGATAAAATATCTCCCAACCTAACACAATCTAAATACATACGAAGTATTAACATGATTCAAAATGTATGCATTGATATTATTGTCTAACTTCAGTTACAAGAACAGGATAGCCCATCATATAATATACTACTATTGAAGTTATAGCTTGGGTTTTTTTTTCTTTTTTCTTTTTCTTTTTTTGGTTGGTGGCTTCTTAGGTTTCACCTATCTTTGACTTCACCAAATTCGTGCTAAAATCCCAGAGTCTCCTTGCCAAATCAAAGTCCCTGGCAATTGAGGTTGGTTTGGTTATATTGTTGTCAGAAAAATATTCACCGCTTATCCCCTTCACTTGCGGGTGCAATGCTACATAGCATGTTGTGGATGCACCCTGAAAACCACCACGATATCAAGAATTAACTGGAGGAAACAAATTTTGTAATAAAAGTACGTTACTGTTTTCTATCACACTGCAGCGGATCATCAAGATTCAGTAACAAAGCAAATAGGCAGGCAAGAGGGAGACTGGAAGCAATGCCAAAGATATCCATGTTTTACTTGATAGAATCTGTAGATACTCTAGAAAAGAATTCGGAATCCATTTCCTTCCTTAGCATAAAGAATTAAACAAATCAAAGTGCACTTACCACAAAAACTAGTCAAAATATTATAGACATGAAAAGGCACATTAGAACTTACTTGCTGAACATTTTTAAGCACTAATTTACCAAGATTACCAACAAGACCTGCATCAGACCAAAAAGATACATGAGTTTAGTCCAAACATAGTCCAAGACACAAGTCTAATTTTTTTAGCCATCTTATGTGTAAATGTCTCCAAGACTAGTTGTTCATAGTGAGAGCTCAAGACATGACTAGCATTCTCCAGCCACAGCATATGGTTTGTAAACAATATGCATGGTCCAAGTATTCAAGGTTGTGAATATCCTTATTCAGCACAAGATGAGCATAAAACATGTTCTTCTTTGTTTTCATTTTTGAACAAGCATACAACATTTTCTTATTGCATGAGAAAGGATTAGGTGCACCAAGAATCAGAGCATTTGGCCAATCCAGAGATTACTTTGTTACATCTTCTAAAGAGGGGGGAAAAAAAAAAGAATGGGAAGGTACCTTGCTCATTTAGGTCATTAAAAGATTAATCAAGACAGAGAATTATGATAACAATTCATAAGCATGAACTTGAGATCTCAAAGTTACAAAAATATGAAAAGTAGATAGACAACCAGTCCGGATCTCAAATGGTTTAAGTGAAAAAAAAAAAAAACTGATACTAGAATGACATCAACAATTTAATCATCATAGTTAAGAAACAAGTATCAGTGGCTATTGATCATCACATCCAAGGTGCCAATGACATGATATTCCAAATAATAAATCACTCCAATCAAATAGCCGGTCTATACCATTAGCAAAGCTGAAATGACGGAAAAGATTAGTTGCAATTGTTCCCGGATGAAGTGAGTTGGCAGTTATGTCTACTCCTTCTTCCTATTTAAGAAACAAACCACCAAACTCAGTCTTACAGCATGGATCAAATTGCTGTGCATAAAAATATCTATACTGATGACAAAAAAGATCTGCACACTTAGAAATAAAGATAAATATCATAGTGGAAGATTATCAATTTCCATGGGTTGATTATTTCACAATGACTTCCTTCCTGAATGATGGTATAAGTAAGAGGTCAGGATCGAGTTATGATCGACCTTAGTTTGAACCATTTTGATGGATAAAGTAAGACCACAATAGTAGGGTAATGCTTCTTTGTAGGACAGGATAAGTCTGACAACAAAAAAGTAAGAACCAATAAGAGAAAAGGTAAGAAAACTTCTATCAGGGAGACAAGGTACAAGATCTATCCTGGAGAACCAAAAACTTTCCAAAATTCTGAACATCGAAAAATTCTCGAGAGAAGTCCATTGCTATTCTCAACCAAAATCTTAGCTTTCTAATGGCAATGCTGACTACAACGAGATTCTCAGATGACCATTTTTCAAATAGACACAAATGCTAGATAAGTCTATGGTCTATGCCAAGCAAGAAAAACATCATGGAAATAGGTGGTTGAGTTCAGTAGCAACACTAGAAGTATACGGGATCAGTTCCTATTTGAATTAATTAATGAAGTTATACACCTTTAAGTGTCTTGAAAGCTCATTGGAATGCAGTATATTAGCAAGCTTTGATTGACCATATGCAGCGAACCTGTTGTACCTGCACTATTACAAGTATGAGAACATAGGAGAGAAAGGGAAAAGAGGAAAAGTAACATCCCACTAGGACAATATGCTCAAATTAGTCGAAAATAGTGCTATACGTAGAAAAAAAATACATACAGGGGAAATGATATAAAAGGACATGAAAATATAGCTAATCCACTGGGAAAATATCTTAAAGCTACAGAGATATGTCATAGTTAGAGAATCTTGAGATCACTTTGCTCCATTTTCCTTTTATCTGTATGACAACTAATGCCTGAGACTGATAACTCAAGGATACTCTTCTAAAAGTACCAAAAGAGTAGTTATGTGAGAACTGCAAACCAAAAAGAATCTCTCACTAACCACATAATTGTTCAATAGCAAACAGATTAACATTTATACTTGAATGGTCATATCATACCTTATAAACAACATCAAGATTCAAAAGTACGTGCACGGGCATGGCCATATGGAGATTGGAATTTCTAAATAGTATAACACACATACTATATGTAGACACATTGAATAACAACTGTTTCTTATTTGCAAAAATATAGACATGGATTTTAGACTATTTTAATGATTTGTGTTTTCAGCTTTACATCAAAAAATCAAATGAAATCTAATCAGCCAGATATATTAAGTACCATGATATGCAGCAATATTCTCTGAACAACTTAGATACAAGCTCTTGCTTTTAGCCCAGACAAATCAAACATTTTGACATCCCTAAATTTCATTTGACACCAAGATAACTCTATTTGGTAACCACAGGCAACAGAATAGCATCTTCGAGATAGCATGCAAAAATAAATAATATAAAATAAATGTAACAGTAAAAAAGCATCATGATCTATAACAGAAAATTGCTGATGATCTGGGAAAACAATGCCATTGCAAGTTTGATGCAAGCCATAAGTGGAAAGAATAAAGGTACCCTTCTTTATTATTTAATCTATCAAATCTAATGCCTTCAGGATATGGAAATCGGTGAGCTTCTGATGAGACATTCACAACCCTTCCCTCCTTCTTAGTTTTCTTAGCTGTTTTCTTCATGGTGTCTAATAATAGATTTGTCAGAAGAAAATGACCTGCAAAAGAGAGAAACTACAATCAATGACTCAAACAAGGGAGGGGCATGAAGGTTGCAACAAATATAGTTTCACATTTTTATTATCCATGTATTTATTTATTTTAATAGAGGATGAAAAGGCAGCCACCGGTTTCTCCAAACACATTATTGCTTGCACACACACTTTCTGAAGTGAAAACAACTTTGTGCACCAACAGGTGGTCATAGCCTCAATGGATAAAGGAGTTACCCAAATGGTTTGTGGCAAACTGTAGTTCGATATTGTCCTTGGATAGCATGAACGGGTTTGCCATAACTCCTGCATTATTGCTTAGGAGAGAAGAAGACAAAAGGCAATCTTAATTGTTAAACAGTTTAAAATAATTAAGTAATGTAATCCAGTCGCAGGCAAAACACAATTTATTGAGAGAAAGCTAGTTGAGGCAAAACTCACATTTAATACGACAAGAAACAAGGAAATTTTCTATAAGAAATTTCAGAAATAAACTAGAGTTCAGTTCCCTTACACCAAAATATTCAAACGATGACCAGAGGACTTAAACTGAGATGCAAATTTTTTCACTGATGCCATTGAACTGAGATCTAACTCCATGGCATCAACTTTGGCAGAAGGAATTTCCTTGATTATTGCTTCTTTAACCTCATTTCCAGCAGCTACATTTCTGACTCCCATAACGACATGCACACCTCGCAGTGCAAGAACACGGGCTGTTTCAGTTCCAATACCACTTGATGCCCCTGCAATTCTCGCCACCATCAATAAGAACCCAACGGCGTTGCAAGCCTTTCATGTCTGCAACTTTACATTCCACTGGATTTACAAACTCCTGACTAATGCTAAAAATAAATGCAAAAACCGTAAGCTCTACTAAGCAGACAGCTTTGCGCGTTCAAATTATGAATGTCATAAAGAAAGGAGAAGGATGACATAAAGCAGATTACCAAATTTGTTGCAGGAGCTCAGTTACCGAGAACTAACTCAAAAAATTATCATTTTGAGAAAGTGATAGATCAAAACTCCAAAAATCTATAAAACAAGAACCAAACCAAAATTTCGGAATTCTTAGCTCGGAAATATTAAATCAGATCGCTATAAAACCGCATACATCCACATAAAAAAAAGGACGAAATCTTTGTAAAGATTAAAAAATGACAGAGTAGAGCCATCAAGCTTAGAAGAAAATTTGTCACCCGTAACAATGGCAGTGAGACCAGAGCCATCAATTCCCTGCGTGACTTCCTGAGCAGTGGAGAAGTAGGAGAACCCAGACGGCCCTTTTCTCTTAAAGAACCACATTTTCTTCTTGTTACTCTTTCCAAATGCTTCTCTGATGGCAGGGCCTCCACCTACACAAGTTATCTACTTTTCCCCTCCACTCTTCTGTCAACTCAAAAATCAGTTAGTCAAGTTCGCTGGCAGCACAAGTTCGCAATTTTGCCCTCTAGTCAAAACCCCACGAGTCCACGACGAAACACCACTTACCTTGGCATCAACATTATACAGCAAAAAAAAAAAAAAAATCAATCTTCCCCTCTTTTACTCTGGTTTGAGCAGCACACGCTCTGTAGCCTGATCTTTATACATTCTTTCTTTTCAATTGTATACATGCTGTTACTTCATCCCCGTTGTTTCCAACCACCTAATATCTTCTTCCAGTTATATTTATTTCTCCTTCTTTTCCCTTCTCTCTACTCTGTTTCTTTTGCTTCCAGGTTTACATTTTTGTCATCTTCGCTTCTACATCCTAAGCAAGACTAGAATGGTCGCGTTAGGTCCACCTCCATAGGTCCATGCCCGAACAAAACAAGGTGTCCCATGAGCGGTTTAGGAGGAAGCTAGTGAATGGAGAAATAGACGTAGCTGCAATAAATAGACTGAAAGAGGAAAATATAATCTGACTGAAGTCGGGGGATATTGGGATTGCTCCCGATACGGAGTACGATATAAATATCTCATTTGAGTCTTACTTTTTACTCTTACAAAAAATTCTCTCTCTCAAAATTCAAAATATAAAATTTCAAAATAAAACACTATCCAATCACACCCTAAAACTCATTCCTCGTCGTCCTCTCCCGTTTCTCCTACTGGAACCGAAAAGAAATCTGTTTTTGGGGCAAGATCAGCAATTCAAGTGATGTTGGGTCTGGTAGTATGAGAATTGCTCTGGGAACAGTAAAAGCCTAAGCCACGTGTTATATGGGGGCCTCAAATTTCTCTTTCCAGATATGACCACGAATGATTGATAAGGGTATTTAAATGAATTTCGGTTCGGTTTTTAATTTTGTTATTTAGTTTTTAATTTATTTTTTTATTTTTTAAAAAAATTAAACTAAATTATTTTATTATTCGATTTTATTATTTAATTTTTCAGTTATTAAATTGAAAATCGAACCGAAAAATTAGAATTTTAAAAAATAAATATAAAAACGCATTATCATAATGCGTTCTTGTATTTATTTTTTAAAATTTTAATTTTTCGATTCGATTTTTGGTTCGATCACCTAAATTAAAAATTAAATTAATTTTTTTAAAATTAAAAAAATTAAATCGAATCGAACTGAAAAATTACAAAAACTAAAACGAACTGAAAAATTCAGTTCGATTCGATTCGATTATTGGATTGATTTTGAACACCTCTAAATCTAAATGATAGCAGTTAAGGAATAGCGATAAAACCCACACAGTATTGTCCAACATTGGGCTTGGGCCAGTGTTGTCTAGTTCAGTGCTGCGTGGCCGAATGACAGAACCGGAATGGGCCCATTTATTTTAAATTTTCTATTTTTTGTCTGGGAGGACAATGAAGAATAGAGAGACAGTTGGGCCTTCCAAGAAGAAGAAAAATTAAATTAAAAAAATTATTATACATAATTAAAAAAATTTATTTTACTTCTTCATTTTATTCTCTTTATAATTTTATTAAAATTAATAAATATTATATTTATTTAAATTAAATAACTTATCAATAATGAATTTATACTGAATTTTTTAATTTTAAAATAATTATATTATATACTTTAATTTAATACAATATTTATTAATTTTAATAAAATTATAAAATAAAAATTAATAAAAAGAAAAATTGAAAATAAATTTTTAATTATATATAATTAAATTTAAAATTATATATAATAATTAAAATGAAATCTAACCGTCAGCACGTGCGGTTCGGGTAAGGCAGCGAAATTACAATAGAGAATCACGTGTCACGAACAGAGCGAAAACATACCAAGGAACACCAATCTCACCTCATTTGATAAATAAACAAAAGGAAAAATGAAAATAAAAGAGGGGGAAAAATTAAAAACATTTCGGTTGTGTGTAAACCCTAATTGGAGCTGCTCTGCCCTCTTATCTGTTATCTGCTTGGTCCTCCACATCATTGATTTTCACACCAGGCATGTAATTCTTTATTTTCCCCCCAAAGAATTAAGTAATCATGTGAATTAAGTTAATTCACTAGCTTATTAATATCATACCTTTTTGCCCCTTTAATTGAAATGAGGGATGACGTGCCAAATTGAAAATGCATGAATTTATCTCTGTTTTAGCTGAAATCTGTGTAAAAGAATGTCCCTTGCTCGATTGATTATGGGTTTATGGTTTACATGTATGCCTTGTTGCTCTTGCTGCCTACTATTAGACTGAAAATAGCTCGCATCAAGAATGAATTCTGCATTTGAGTTTTGCTTAGATTGAGAAGTTTTGCAAATTTCAGAATTTTTAAGAAGTCCTTTGGTTTCTGAAATGTTGATGGAGTATTTGAGTTTCCACAAGGAGTTGCAACTGATTGGCATTTTTAATTCTAGTTGTATAATAGTTGGATTTTGTTGAGATTTCATCATGTCACTTGAAGTTCATTTCTTTCTCCTTTGATTGGGGCAAAGTGTTAGGCAATGGGAAATTTTACCATTTAGAGCTGAGTATATCTCAGGAACTGCTAGGTTAAGATACTAAAGGAATTATCAGTTTTAATGTGTTGGTTCCCTGTTAGGGTAGAGCTTCCATAAAATGAAGTTCTTTTTGTGTTTAATGGCTGGTACGGGAATCCTGCCATGTTTTCCAGTCATTTATTCTTGTAGATGTAGTGTCTGTCTGTTCACTCATATTCATGTCAAGAAAGTGAGTCTCAAGAATTTGCAGTGTGCATTCTGCCGCCTGTTTTCGATGATTGCACTAGTTAGCAGGCGTTGCCCCTTAAGGCAATCCCTTTTACCACCAAGAGTGCCAGGATAAGAACGTTAATTGATATGCTAGCTGTCTTCTTTGATTCTCTTTTCCAATAAAATGCACATCTTTCTGTCTGAAGCTTAATTTGCACTTTGGAGAACTTGGTATTTCATCTGACATCAGAACTTCAGGGTTCTATCTGTTATCAGTTTGTTGGATCTCGATTGATCCCCGTTTGGCCATTTCTAGTTTCTTATGGCTTTCTAATTACATGGAACAGGTTTTTACATCTGGTGAAGCTTTCTTCTTGCAACAACTTCATGCATACATGTTGTATTTGGGGATGTGCAATTGTTGAATAGTGGTATTTTGAATTCACATCAGTTATCGGTTGCAGCAGAAGGAGATTCAAGTTCTGTTTCTTGCTTCCACACTTTTGTTTGGGAATCATCTGTGATTCTCTGATTATAAGCTGTACTCAGATCAGCTGTTGGATCTCCTGATGTCTGAAGGACCTATGGCCGTTGTGAAATCAGAGGTGTGTTGTATGGAACTTTTGGATTTTTACCTCCTACAGAGGGAGTTCTTGATAAGATTCAGTTGAACACAAAAGTGAGCTGACTCAGAATTTCTTCTCCTTATCATTTGCTGAATATTATACATGATTTTCTCATCATTATCCTCAAAGAAATAGAAGAAATCATACTTCTAATCCTTCTCCTACATACACTGTATATCTGGTTCATTCTTTGCTTTTGCCTCTCTTCTTTTCTTTTTATTGGGATATCTAAAAAGGACAAGGGGAACTTGCATGCATGAAATTTCCCTTAACTGGCAATTATTTTGAAATCACATTAATGCTGCTGCATTATGGTGACTTTGGATGTTTATTGGATTGAAGTTTTATTTACATCTTTGAATTCAATTGCTTTCTATTCTTTGGTCTTATATGATTGGTTTTATCCGGAGTTTTACTTCTATCTTTGGAGGATGGCCATTTGTCATTCCCTTATTCTTCTTTACAAGTGGTCATTGTTCCACGTAATGGATATGTGCACAATTTAGGAAATGGGAATAGAAATTGCATAAGTTTCTTTGGTTTGTGCCTTGAGCATATGACTTGTTCCTGTTTTGATGGATTTTTGCGTTTTACTTGCCTTGATGTTGTCCTGGTTCCTGCTAATCTTTGATTATGTTTTGGGCTATCAAGATGAAGTCATACGTTTGGCTCCAGACTGCTGATGGTTCAATTCAACAAGTTGAGGAAGAGGTTGCCATGTTTTGCCCCATGATATGCCGAGAAGTTCTTCAGACAGGAATGGGCTCATCCAAAAATTATGCCATAACTCTTCCTCAACGAGTCAATCCTGCTATCTTGGGTTTAATACTTGATTACTGTCGGTTTCATCAAGTACCTGGCCGTTCTAATAAGGTCTGCTGTGACGTGTTGGTTTCTTCTCACTCATGCTTTCCATTTTATTGATTTTATTTTCAAATATTTCATTCTAGTACTATGATTAATGCATGCTACTTTCTGGTTGTCTGGAGTGTCCCTAAATTTAAAAGCATTTTTCTGTCTGATTTATTATCATATCCAGGAACGCAAAACTTTTGATGAGAAGTTTACCCGCTTAGATACCAAGAAATTATGTGAGTTGACTTCTGCTGCTGATAGCCTTCAGTTAAGGCCTTTGGTTGATCTTACCAGCCGTGCACTTGCTAGGATGATTGAAGGGAAAACGCCTGAGGAGATTCGTGAAACCTTCCATTTACCTGATGACCTGACAGAGGTATCTGCTGCTAGGATAGAATTTATATAGTCCCTGTCCTCCTTTAACTGTTACATTTCTCATTCAGGTTTTGTTGATTGCAGGAGGAAAAATTGGAGCCTTTAAGAAATTTGACCGATGATCCTCGTATTCGGCTTTTAAATCGATTATACGCGAGAAAAAGGAAAGAATTGAAGGAGAGAAATAAACAAAAGGTGCTTTTCTCTTGTTGGTAGCCTAATTTTGGATTGCTGTTGGTGCAGCGTTAGCTAATTCCAGTTTAAATGTTTAAAGTGAATACACGGACATGGTGATAAATGTTGTTACTCAAAAATGTGCAAATGAACTTGTGTGCTTTTTAGAATGCTGAGATTGAAGAAGAGCAGCATGTGGACGAACGCTCTGTTGATGACCTCTTGTTATTTATAAATGGTGACGATGGAGGTGTGCATGAGAAGTTCTTTTACAGTTTCTGTTTGGCGAATCTTGCTTTCTCTTCTGCAAGTTGCTCTATTAACATATTTAGATTCTCTGTGACTTCTCCAAAAACACCTCCATTCTTGATGGAATAGGTGTGGCCTTAAAAGAGTGCTAAAAGTTTCGCAGAGTATCTTTAATGACATATCATGTTTAAAGTTAATATGTAGGGATGCATTTGACATATAATGTGATGGAAGAGACCCATGAATAGATTAGACTTTTCCTCTCACTAGGCCAGGAACTTGGAAGCTATTTGCTATACTTGTTCTGTTTTTCTATTTTTCAAATAACATGTTCTAGTCTGTCGCTGTTTTTATACTTATTTAACTCTCTGAATTTGCTTTGCCTATTCTTTTTTTGCAGATTCTAAAGAAGCAAAAGCAATTAAGAATAAAAAGAAACATCGAAGGAGAAAAAATTCTTCCTTAAATGATGAGAATGGCAACAATGATAAGGTTAACATATCTCTTCTCTTCCCCACCCCCTTCCCCCTCCTCTTCTTACCTTGCTGCTGAATGAGACATCCGCCAACTATATGTTTTTATTTTTTTGTCATAGTCTTTGTCTTTGGTGGCAATTAATATTTGCATGATTGCCAATTTCATTTTATTCCTTAACAATTTAGGAGTCGAATTATGTCCATTCTGGCTGCCCCATTGGTGATAGTGACAATATGCCCTCAGCAAGCAAAAATTCGATGTGTCAAGAATCGCCATCTGTTGTGTTTTCCCCAAAGATTGATTTTGACGATGCTGATATTGATGATGAGCTAGATCCTGCAATGAAAGAAGAACTTGACAGGTACAGATAGCATTCTGGAGATCTTATTACTAATAATTGTTGCCTTAAGTCTGCTTCCTGATTAAGTTCTCTTTTCCTGGCTCCCATTCTGTGTATCCTCGATCACTTGATTTTGGGAAAAGGGAAAAATCACATCCGGCTCAAATTTTATCCTTACAATGATTTGACATTATAAGATACGGAAAATTATACATTCATCTCCTCTAGGGAAGTGGAGGATTTTGCTCGGAGGTTGAATTCAGTTTGGCCAGAAAGGATGCAAGAGATTCTTTCATTGGGTCAAGACAGGAGACTTGTGCCAGTATCGTTGAATGGAAATGGTGCAATGAAAAAATGTACAGGTGAGCCATTTTCTTTCTAAAGCTAGAAATAAAGGAGGATGGCAATTAGCTTTCACTCACATGGTGCCTTTTATTATGTGTAGACAGGAGATGATGACAATCTGATTGGTAGACTCAGTTCCTAGCCCAGCCTCCGTCGGCTGTACATGAGGAGACGGATTTGTGCCGTCTGTCATCGCCTTCTATCCGAATTTGTGCAGTACTAGCCTGGGATGGTGTTGGCTTGAAACTTTGACCATTGTGTTTGTTTAGTGCCTAGATCCCATAGCTCGAGTTTCCATCATAAATGGGCACCATTGAATGTGCTGAGAAAGGCGGTTATTCTTCTCTCATTTGCCTCCCAGGGTTTCCCTGCTCTTGGGTCTTGGTTCGTCTGAAAATGAAGATATAGAGAGAGAGCTGTGAGAGTAGCATCGGCTTTGTTGTGGATTGTTGTAAATCCTCTCCCTTTTAAATTGTCGATTGGTTTATTAACGTGTCAAAGGACTCATTTCCTTCTGGAAATAAATGTGTCAAAGGATTCATATTTATGGAAGAAATGGTTTGGTGTCGCGACCTCGTAATATTCATTCCCTACGGATTGATTTTCTAGGATTTAAGGTTGAAATTAGGCAGTTCTCTGTCTTAATTTTGTCACATTTATCTCCCCTGTTGATCGAAGTAATGTTGTTAAATCTCTTTCCATGGTTGTTAATAGAAGCAATTTTGTATCTATGGATAATGATACATCCGTTGTAACATTTGCACTTCGTTACAACAACAGACATTCATTGCATATTGAAGAGCTAAAACAAAAATTCAAAATTCAGCCTTTAGCTTTGCCTGGAGAGTAATATATCTTGAAGGCCTTAGGAAGGTAAAATGGCAGTAGGAACCCAAATAAATTGAAGCACCACAAGGCCATGTTTGCCACAGCAAGAGCTCTTCCAACATACAACCTCCGGGAACTGCCGCTATATCCCATTTCCGTCTTGTCAATCTCGTTCTTCAACCACTCCACGAGGGTGAAGATCCTTCTCGAATTATAGAAAACCGGCACAAAAACACGAACGGGCAGCGAAAACCCACCGTTAAAAGTCAGTCCTTCCATGAAAACCTGACTGGCCAGAAGAAAGAGGTGCGGTGCAGCTGCCTTGATGCCGTCCGTATCTCCTTCAAGTACGCCTTCGAAAATGTAAGCGATGGGAAGAAACAATCCGATTATGGCCGCAAACAACACGTAGAGACTCAGAGTCCTGTTTTTTTCACCAAAGACTGGGGGATGCACGCGGTCTGATACAGTTGGAAAGGCGATTCTTGATATGAAATACATGTAGACTAGAGAAAAGACCACAAAAGCCAAGTCCTCAACACTAACCATGCCGCTGGCCGAGAGAACAACCATGACTCCCAGGGAGTTGAGATGCCGGAAACCGAGAAGTTTCCTTCCAGTTTGATGCGCCCTTTGAGTCGTTTCCTCTGTTGGAGATGTCTTGTGGTTGTCTTCTTCCTTGGGCAAACGTATGTGACCGCATGGTCCGACCCCGCCCGACATTTCTACCGCTTCTTCCAAGTTTTCCTTTGGATTCCGTAATAATTTGCTTTATCGGAAGAAACTGTTCGTTTAATCTTTTGTGTACAAGTCGAAGACGATGACATTCGCGAGAAGTGGGGGACTCGGTGAAGATAAGCGACTCCGCTATGGTGCGGATAGCGTTTTTATCCGCACGTGCGCAAAGGATTTTCACCTTTCAATTAGCTAAAAATTGATCTAACGGTTGAGATTGTTCAAGGGTAATTTTGGCTTCAAAAAAATTTTAACTCACGCTCAAACGAAAAACAAACTTCAAAATTTGATTTTGAATTCAGATTCCTCTATCAAATTCAACTCCCTCACTCTCTTTCTTTATCATATCATATTCTCTCTCTCGATCTCTCTCTTCTTTCTCTTTTCTTTCTTTCTTCTTTCTCTTTTCTTTCTCTCTTTTTTGCTCTTTTCTCTGTCTTTGTTCTAAATCATTGTTACAAAAAATGTTGAAAATGGTAAATATCAATGGACAACAACAAGTTCGAAAGCGCAATTTAAAAATAGTTTCAAAACTTACCGAAGATTTGGAACTAAGTAAGATATGTTTATGATTTTTGTTTAGTCTTGATTTTGCCCTTATTTTTCAGTAAATTTAGTTTTTTACCATTTTGATGAGTAAAAATCCTTTTGTGAATGGTATTTACGGGTTTGGAAACAAATTATTAATCTTGAAAATTTAAAAATTTGGAATTATTTTAGAAACACTCGTATCTATTTTGCCTTCTCCTGTAATGATTCTCTTATTTTGAGTCATAGTTTTTACTGGTTTAATGACAAATTATTTAAGAGAGAAAACTCTGTTGTGAATAATTATTCAGACACTTATGAATAATTATTCATCACCGTGACAACATAGAGTTAATATAAATATTATTATTTTGTTATATAATAATAACTTGGTGGTCTTTTATTTGACTATTCGAATTCTTTTTATTGATTTGGCCTTGATTGTTCTTATTTTTTGTAGATAAATTTAGTTTTTCACCCTTTTGAATGAGTGAAAACTTTGTGGTTGTGTTTACAGGTATGAAAACAACTTTGGATATTGGAAAATAGATGAATTTTAAAGAAGAGCAATTCTTCTACTGTCTGGATTTCGGTATAGCATGGATTAGGTCCTTGGGATGATTTCAGATTTGAGTGAATGATTGTTCAAGAAAACCTGAACTGAAGGCATTAGCAGTGAATTGGTTTATGTTGATTCCTGTGACTTAAAGAAATATTTTGGTGATGAAGGATTTCAATGCTAGATATTCTTTTGTTATTTTACAAATATTAATGTAAACTTTGAATTCTGTTGTAATGATTCTTACTGTTTTGAGCAATGAGTTTATTGTTTTGGAGTTTAATTATTCAACAGAGAAATTATTCTGTGTGATGAATAATTATTCAAATCGATGTGAATAATTATTTAAGATTGATCTTGTCTGATACGATACTTCTGAGAAATATAAAGAGGAGTAAGGTCAGATCAGGATTTGCATAATAATAATTATTCAAAATGCACAGAATAATTATTCTCGACCCCCCGCTCTAGCTTGGACAGCAAGGCGCAAGCCTCAACAATCCTACTCCGTGAATAATTATTATGAAAACATAAGAATAATTATTCAGCCTCCTTGGATCACTACTCAGATCTTAAACCAATGCATCTGCCAGTAAGTGAATAATTATTATGTTAACACTGAATAATTATTCGTACCAACAGAAGGTGCATATTGCCTTCTGGCCAGGAGAAAGGTTTTTTTTTCTGATTTTCTTTACAAAAAATTTTGCCCCTATATTCAGGAACTCGGCGATGTGTCTTGTCCAATTTTACGTGTGGATTATTTATATATCATCCAAATACCTTGAGTAGTTTGTTAGGCTAATCTTCAGGGGAGTTTTTTGGTAAAATGTCAATACTTAGTGCGGAATGTTTGTTTGCTCTATGATGCAGCATTGGGTCGGACACATCCTGCAGGATTGTTATGCGGTGTGGCCCTAGCAGGACTGGCTAAACAAGGTCAGAGGCAGGATTGCTGTGAGGCTTTTATTACAGCTTGAAAATCACATACGATATGAGGTCCTGGTAGCTGCATGACAATGGAAGGGGGACCAACGAATGGAAAGAAATTGATATTTTTTTAATTACGCTATGTTTATAAGTGATGGATTGTGGATGCTTGTAAGCCAAATGGGTCAATTATTTTGAATGAGATGCATAAATATTTTGAACGCATATGACAATTACTCAGTACTTTGTGCATAATTATTCATGTTGCCTGTGATAATAATTATTCTTAGCCTAGAATAATAATTATTCATTTATATGATTATCATAGAGGTGGGAAACACAAAAAACACAGCCTTGATACGATGATCCTGTTCTCTCCTCCTATCTTCTCTTTTTGAGCATCTCATCTCATACATTATCTTTTGTTGTGAATCCAATACGATGGGCATATCTATTATATAATGCATGAGCATCACTGACAGTTGAGAACTCCATTATGGATTGAGTGATAGCCGTGGATGCGGTGCATAATTATTCTTGTGTCTGGATAATAATTATTCATTGACTATTATGGATTGAGTGATAACTGTGGATGTTGTGCATAATTATTCTTGTGTCTGGTTAATAATTATTTATTGACTATTATGGATTGAGTGATAGCCGTGTATACGGTGCATAATTATTCTTGTATCTGGATAATAATTATTCATTGACTATTATGGATTGAGTGATAGCCGTGGATATTGTGCATAATTATTCTCGTGTGAAGAATAATAATTATTCATTGATGTATGTGTGGTGTGCTGAGGTTTTGATACACACCCCTAGTTTGATCAAGTTGTAGTCTTATTTGGACTTGACACCCTGTTCTCTCCTCCTATCTTCTCCTTTCGCTCATCGGTCTTGCCTCAATATGATTAGCATTTGCTTTATTGTTCTTGGGGTCGAATTTGCTTCCCCGCCAAAATCCCTCCTTATTACACACATACTTAATGTATTGCACTTTACCTGTTTTCGAGCATCTACTCTCATACATTTTCCTTGTTTCGAATCCAACACGATGGAAATATCTATTATAGAATGCATGAGCATCACTGACAGTTGAGAAATCTATTTTCATCATTTCTTCCATGCTTGCTACAACAGAACATAATAATTATTTGTTATAATTATGAATAATTATTTACCAACGTACGAATAATTATTTAGTATCCGAACATAGTTACCCTTTTCTTCTTTGATGCTTTCAAAATACATGCAACCCATTGTTTTTTCCTTCATGGATTGTGCTTCTGTATCTTTGGATTCAACCTTCACCATAAAAGAAGGACATATAATATGTAAAGAATCATAACAAGACAAACAACATCTTCGATATACAAAACAAGACAGGTGCAGAAGCTACAAAATAAATACACGATGGACAGGAGAAGAAAATATTGAGTTTACCTGAGATGTGGTTTCAAATGCTTCCATCATGGCTAGATTTCTCACTGAGAAAAGCTCACTGAGATGGTAGAATGAGAGAAGAACCGAAGAAGGAAGATAGAGGGAGGAGAAATGGGGAGGAAGGAAACCAGTTCTGATCAGTATTTGAAAGAAAACTGATGTGATATGACTGATATGACTGATCTTAGCAGGTAAGTTTTGATTTTTTATTTCTAAATTACCCTTGAATACTTCAAGCCGTTAAATTAATTTTTGACCGATCGCAAGGCTAAAAATTCTTTCCACATGTGCGGATAAAAACGGTATGCGCATCATAACAGGGTCGGAAGATAAGGGAGATGGGACTCTACGAGGAGCCCAAGGAAACTGTCACGCCTACTACGTGGCTTGAAAAGGGCCAATGACGAGGATGAGGGCTTCATAGTCAAAACATTTCACGTTCGAGTGTATTTAGATTTAAGTTTTTTAATTTTTTTTAAAAAATAATTTATAAAAAAGAAAAGAAACTCGAATAAAAATTTTGTAGTACTAATTTTCAGAATAAATTTGCGTCTAAATAAACCCTATTGACTACTCATCTTTGGACCTCTATTTTGACCCACCAAAAGGAATGCCCACATCATTCCTTATGCTGGTTGGCGAGGAAAACTGAGAAGGGTCACAGAAATTACAATCAAGAATCTCTTGACAATCAAAACAATTTCTGCAAAGATCAGGGACTTGATTATATATATGCTTACACTGTCTTGCAAAACATGAAAACGAGATATACAGCAAAGACGAACAGCCAAAAGACCCCAATTATTACAGAAATATTAGCAACAGCGAAAATCTCTCTTGATCAAATATGCTATGGCAATTCTGAGATAAATCGGATGGAAACTACAATCCTAGAAGTTTGGTTTTTGGACAGAAGACCTCTCGTAAAACTGGAACCTCTGCTATGGACGAATTGGCGATAAGTTGAACTGCACAACTGGTGTAACAAAACAAAATTCAGATTCTCTCCTTTAACCTACGCGGTAACTTTTTGTTTGGGGATGTACTTGATCTTGACAGCCTTTTCAGGGTTTGTTCTAACTTTTCCTTTTGTGTTTCTGCTACTAGATGAAAAAGGCCCCGCAACAGGCACCTGATTTTCAGCATCACCAAGAACAGAATTTTCTCGAATCTCTGATGCCAAAGAGACAGCTCTTGATAAATCATTTTGGGCTTGAACGCCTCCTGGGGGTTCAGGCTCAGGAGACAGCACCAATGTCACGTGGTCGGAGGAAATCGCCTCCTTCCATCCTGCGAAGATTTCATGCCAGTCAGGAAAAGGCACAAAGTGAAACCAACAGAAAAACAAAAAGAGCAAATTATAGGACAAACATACTCTCTGCAAGAAAGGCTTTTGCAGCTTCACTTGAGAACTGCGAAGGCACTGCTGCTCCACACTCCCTGCTCTTGGAATGCCCTTCGGCAGAGGAAGATAAGTGCAGACAACTACCATCAGATGTAGTTCGATCATCAAGTTTTTCATCTGTGACACCCTTCTCGTAATCTTTATCAATTCTTTGAGCTGGAAATAATCCTCTTGTTTCATGTCGGCTCACAGGCCTCCAATGCTTGGCAGCACCTCGATTTATACCACTCTGAAGGTTATCCTTGTCATCCGCTTCCACTAAGGCATTGCTCATCTTATGCTTGTCCTGCTCTGTGCTATAACTATGTTTGGCTTCTCCTGAAGTAATACACTTTTTCCGTGAAATAAAGTTTCTAACTGGCACAGCTATGGATCCAATTATCAATTCGCACTTCCTTTCTTCTGTCTGATTTGCTAGCTCTTCGGATCTGGGTCTCAGGCTGTCCTCATCACTTTCCACTTTAAATTTCTTGGCCCATACTTTACTGCTGTTAACTAGGGCGCCTCGATCTTTGGAAGGCGCATGCTTTTGTAGAGAAGGTTCAAGTTTCGACAGTTGAAGATTGTGATTACCATGGAAGCCATTTCTTCCCATCCTTTGTGATTTAGGCACCTGCCACCACCGTCGAACATTCACTGAAACCATAGGCTGTTCAACATTCTGAAAATCAACAGTATCTAGGCACTCTTCCTTTGGATCATGTTGAGCTTCAATATCAGCATTTTCTTCAATGTTTGAGAACTGAAATGGATCCAGACTAGAAGTGATGCCGGGCAAGTCTGAAGCATCAGCAACGATATCAGACGGAACTATGGAGCTGAATGTTTCTGCTGGAAGTGATACCTCCAAGGAATTAGTAAGGCTAGAAACTGCATTCTCCCCATTTGATTGCTCCCTTGCTTTCTGTTCCTTCTGCCGAAGCTTTTTCTGCTTTTTCCTCTCTAATAGCTCAGCCCGTCTGTTATGATTTTGGGATGAAGTTATTCATTTCCAAAAGATAGAATCTTAGATACTCATAGTCCATACGGAAGAAGCAGGTATTCAAAAGATGCTGGAAACATAGAAGCAGAGCAGAGAACAGAGCACATATGCTGCATATAATAATTTTCATCAAAGATTTGCTTCAGAAACAATACAATTTCAGTTTAAGGATATGCCTCATTGAACAAAAGTTCTTTTCTCTTAAAAACATCAGTAGATTGTGAAAGTGAATAAATTATAACGAAAATATATAGGATTCAGTCTGTAGCAATCAATTAAATAATACCGATAAGGCATCAACATAACATGTCTAGTGAACCATCATCACTACCTTTTCTGAGCAGCTTCTTCCTCCTCCACCAGTAACTTTTGGCATCTCAAAGCCTCAGCATCCTTATCAGTGAGCCACGCTTTCAACTGAGTGCAAAGGAATAGCAATTTGATTTGTCATATTATGCTTGGTGGAAGAGATGGATTAATGACAGTAAAAGGCCGCTTATATACTTTTAGAAAGTCCGAAGACAGAAGACTTATACCAGTTTTTGTTCAAAAAGGAAGCTAGTGCAAGCAACCAAATTCTTCAGCTCAAAGGCAACTTTGCCAGCTTCCCCATCAAAGACATACTTTTGCACTGATTCAGCAGTGCCAGCACATAAGAATGTTCTCTCACTAGCATCATCAAGAATACAAAATAATTCCTGTGAAGATATTGGAAGCCTGGAGGGTTTTGCATGAATGATGTCCTGCAAGTTAACATAGAGATAGATCATAGCTGAAGAGGGCAAAACTATAAACACCATTACACAGAAAGCAAGCATTTCAAAATATGACTTAGAACATATATATATTCCAAACTAACCAGTAAGGTAGTCCCAGCCTTCAAATAAACCTGTGGAAGCGTCCAAGCCCCTGGCTTGCGGAGAGATGATGCCAAAGCCTTGGAGACTGAAGGCCCAGGAACTTCCTGTAAACAGGAATCAGAAACCAAAACTCAGAAATTCTGTTAGAAAAGGAACAAGAAAAAGAATGGACAACAATAATAGTACATCAGGTTGAAATGCTCAATACAATCACAATGAGTATCTCTGAATCATTTCAAATAGAAACTTGACACACACACTTTACCTATGATTACTAATGGAGTTATATTCACGCGAATAATTTTTTCAGGTTATACGTGAGTAGCAAAAGGTTTAGAACCACAAACATCAAGCAATTCGAAAGTGCAGGTCTCAGCATGTCCAGTGGTTCATCAGTAAGGAAATAACAGGATTTGTTTTGTTCAAGATAGGTATAGATATAGGAGGAGATTGGGGCTCAAAAGGTGGCAAATAATCTGCTCTAACACACCCTAAAATGACATGTTTCACCAGGCATCTCACCACAGCCATGGGATCAGACCTGAAGTTGCAATGTGCACCTTGAAGAGAAGCCCTAGAATCCACACAAAATTCTGCCCAATAAAAAACTAGCATCAAGGACAATCTGAGGAACTAATAGAATATAGGATTACAAGGGGGTGACAATCTTATTACTAATGCTAGGGCATTAAACTAATCTCAGAACTTGCCCGTCTTAGAGTAGATCAATATCATTCAACTTTCCCACCCAGTAGAAAAAAAGAGTTCATCCCCAAATATACCAAGTTCCATCAACTCCATAAAGTCAACAAGTGCAGATATAAGAAGCTAAAAGTACTATTTCTACTGTAATTAACATATGAGTAAAGCCATTTAATACACATCAAAATCTCAGATTTCAGACGCCAAAAGCAAATAAATTTATGATAGCGTGTTCAAACCATGGCATTTGTGCCATATATGTACATAGAACTGAATACTCAGTAATTGTCCAATGCTTTAATACGGAAAGCGTAACTACAAACAAACTCCACTAAAATTTTGGCTAAAAACTATGAGAAAATCACACAAAATGAAGACAGAACCTCAGATACGATTCCAACACTACCCTAGATTACTGTTCTCAAGAAATAAAAGGACAGCCACTTCAAGCTTGGCACAAATCTTCAGAAAGAACCACATTAATACTCCCAGAGAACATATGTGGTAAACATAGTTATGCAAAACAAAAGCATTTTCAGATACAACTAGAGAAACCATAAAGAGACATCTGGTATTGTGTTGTAGAACTGAATGATGAGATTAGAGCAAAGATACATGCACATGAATGTGAAAGAGAGATGTCTGTACCTTCAGCATCACATCCTTAAATGATACAACTTCCTTTGCTTCCTCTAATGAAAGCTGAAAGTAAAAAAAGTTCAGGTACGCAACTTAGTGGCATTCCTTGAGCGTGCATAGGGTGAGACAAAGAATCTAGAACTAGAAAGACAAAAAGCATGTAATTTATTACCTTATCCCAAAAAGCTGCCAGCATATCCCTTATTTTATGAGATTCCTGTACAATTTAGATGTAATGTTGGACACATTTGATGAAATAAAATTACGAAGAAAATATATTATACAAAATTTAAGATAACTCAAATTCTACCCAGTATCAGAGTCAGAAGATAACCTTGTCAACGTTTAGTGACCGACGATGCACTCGGATGTGCCTGCGGTAGTTAATAGGTGAACAAAATTCCCTGGAGCATTTCTCACACTTCTGCATCTGAACCTTTAAAGGTGTCAGCAAGGGCCATCCAGGGAGCTCTGCCAGAAAGTAGGCAGAACCAATCAATATTCTGAGATTTAACTAATTCAATAAAAAGAATAACTTCAATAATGATTCTGAGGTTTAACTAATTCAACAAAAGAACAAATACAATAATGATATCCATCAATTTTGAATTTCAACTGCGAATGTGCAACTTCTCATATGCAACTCTCAGTGCTTGACAAAGGCTTCACTAAATGACTAAGGCCTTCCTCAAGTAAATACAGCATAATACTTTGTTCCATCTGGTTTACTATGGACCAGAAGAGAACTGCTATGGTACCTTGCTGGTCCAAGGCATGAAGCAACTGAATCCATTGAACTGGGCTTTCTCCTGCCCTTGAAAAAGAAAGAAGAGGCTCCTTGCCTATCGTTTGCCTTACAAAAGTTTCAACATTCCCATCACTTGATCTCATTGAATCAATACTACCAGTTGCGTTGAGCTTTTCAACTGGCATCTATCACTAAATTCTGTAAGAGAGCAAGAAATGTTAATAATAGAGAAATATAAAGAAAATTCAACTTGAAAAAAGGAAAATTGACAATAATTTAGATCTCAATAGCCAAAAAAACATGAAAAGAAACAATTAAAGTATGTCGCTTTGTGCATGGATGCATAATTGGACGCATCCCAACGCCAGCTGTTTTGCCACAGGTGTGACCTTTCCTATTTATTGCCCAGCACATATTGGAAGAATCCTAAAAAGCGAGAAATCAGAGTAAAGGAAGTAAAACCTTCGAAGTGAATCTTTTTCAAATGAATTTATTGATCAACAACATTAGTCAATATTGGAATTTTTAGCTGGCAGCTGCTGATTATAAGGTACAAATAACAGCAAAACGATGCAAGAGAAACCAAACAGAGTGTCAGAAAAAGTACATCAAGGCTTATAATAAGAAATAGTTATAAGCCAAAGAATTCCCAACATAAAGCAAAAAAAACCAGAGTCTCAAAAGCAGTCTGCCGAAACGTGACTGCATATAAAGACCTTCTGGTCGTGCACTAATTATGATAAGGGGACGTGCCAAAATGCAATTTCAGATGATTTTCCAAAAGAAATAAAGCCTAGTGTCTACCATCAATCAGATGGTGCAGCCTCAGAAAAATGTGCATTGCTAGAGCATGCATGAATGCAATCTATCAATAAGTGAGAAACTAAAGATATTCAAAATTTTCGAATTTTGAATCCAACATGGGAGATCCGCCTCAGAATCTCGCGGCAATAAAACCACATACAGAAATAACAGGGGACAATAAAAGCCAACAAGGAGACTCGTAAGAAAACCATGCCCTAGAGACCCTTTCACTGCGCATTTATCAAACTTGACAAAACATACAAACTCGAGACGCCTACCCAAAACAATGCCAAATAATTAAAACAAGAAACAAGCATTAGCAAATGCACAAGCAGATCAAATGCACCCAAGAAAAAGTCAGTGACACACTGACAGCAGATCATGTTAAACAAGGGGAAAAAAAGTCGACTTGGCCAAGAACTGATGACAGAACAACAAAGTCACAGCAGAAGAACATTCAGCTAGGGTTTGGGGTCACGTGATCTGTGATCAGCACGTGCCCTCCGGCAACCACTTTAACGACTGTCCATAGCTCACGTACCAGGTCGAAGAGGATGGTTAAAAAGATCGCCGATGAACGACCGCTTAAACTCGCCGGGGAATAATTGGTCCAGAATACAATCAAATTTGGAGTGTAGTCGGCGAAATGGTAGAGAGAGCACTGAGAACTGAAACAGAGGGTCCTAACGAAGAAAAGGGGAGGAAAATTTATAAAGGAGATGGAACCCTTTTCAGCATGTAAGGAAACAAAAATTATTTCTTTTTTTTTACAGAAGGAAAAAAAGATTTTGTTAGAGACTTCAGAGCGTTGCAATATGTATGGGAATATTCACCGCCCTGGACCAGATCGCGTGTTGCACGCGCTAGCATATGACATGGCTGGGGAATGCCCCCGCCGTCGTAATTGGCGTTCATTACAACCTTTTGGTTTGCTAATCTGATGTTGGAGAAGAACAAGTATAAACCACCAATCAAAGCACCTCGACGAAATATTTCCATTACTTTGAAACATTGCGTATTTATTTCCACATCTATTTATTTTGTTCCAGAATAGTCCCAAAATTATTTTTTTATTGTTTTAATTCCCCATCTATTTTTTCTTAAAAATTATGATCTTTGTCGCCTCATTCACTGCTGAGACCGGCAAAGAAAATACATGATGCTCTACATTTTGAAGGGCAAAATGGTCTTCTCCTTCATCTCTTCTATTTTTTTTTTCATGTTTCAAAATACAGTTTGTTTATCTAAAAAAAGAATAAAGTTGTTTAAATATCAAAGGAAGATCAATACAACTTCCAACTCTTGTAGATTATTCGATAAAGTTTCGGCAATGCTTTTCATAGGTTAAATCCAAAAAAATAAGATCTTAGTTTCACTTAAGATCAGAACCCAAAGGTTCATTGTCTAATTCAATAGCAAAACTAAATGCACTCTGCAAGTTGCAACTGTTTCAGATCCAAGGAAACATCCATCAACCTGTTTTGGTCTGCAAAATTAGCACTGCTATTCTTTATAAGTGGTCAACCACAGCCTGCTCTGAAAAAAGGGGGAAGAAGAAGCAGTAGGGGACAAAGGCACAGACATATTGAAAGGAGAAATGGTTGAGGTTTTTAAGGAAACTGAGCTAAAATTATCTTTTTGACCTTTGGATTATTATGCTGACTGATATCTGCTCCGCTATGGGAGCGGTGGTGAGAATCAGAAATTCTAAAATAAAATATTCAAAAAATAAAAAATTGGCACTATTCTCGGACAAAATAAATAAATTTGGGACTAAATATGCTAATTTCTCTTTGATTTTTTACTACTCAAAGTTAAAGGAGCAGTATTACTTTTTTTATGAATAGAGATTATTAATTAATAGTAAAATTATCAAGTCATTATAATTAAAATAGTCTTTAAATTCTTTCTCAAATACATCAAAGAGAAAATTGAATGATTGAGATAATTCAAAAAAATACATGATGGTCTAAAATTATTATAACAAAAAATATTTCACGGCCGAAATACCTTAAGTGGTGAAATATAATAATATTAATAACAACAAGATAATAAATAGATATACGTCAATATTCATTGTATAATTTTCATTACATTCTGAAACAACTCTTTTTGCAGCAACTTCATCACATTCTTAAACAAACAACAAAAGTAAGCATAATTTATTTTCAACACTTCTTTAAAAATAGTAATTTAAAAAATTATCGTGAAACAATTATTTTAAAAATTATTCAAAAAATGGGCAGAATATTGAAAGAGGAACTAAGGGAAAGTACTATCACTTTAATGTATTGAGAATGTCTCTCTAATACATGGAAGGGAAAAGGGACTATGGTTGATAGTCGGCTACTTTAACTTGATGAAAATAATTAAATATTATTTTGAAACAGGTTTCTCTAAGATTTAATAAATATAAATATAAAGTTTGAATAAATAATTAAATATTAAAAATGAAATAGTTTAATTTTTAGCATCGAGAGCAAGAGAGATTGATTCAATCGAGACTTTATGATAAAACAATATTCAAAATAAAAATAAATTCAAAAATTAATAAACCCAATTTTATTGCCATCTACAAATCAAAAGCAAATTTTCTTTCTTTCTAATTAATTCTTAATTTTCCAAACTATGAATCAGAAATTTGACTACTAAATCATTTACCTTAACGCCTCAAAAAGATTCAATTAATTAATCCGCGAAAGTTTGACCTATTGCACAGAGGCTGCCTAGAGAACTCCTAGAGGTCCTTCCATGCCTTGGCCTCTTAGGCAGGCAGCGTGATTCTGGCTTTCATGCAGCCTTTTCTTTTTCTTTTTCTTTTCTCAAAATTTTATACTAATATATTAAAGACGTAACTGGGTTGGATTTTAAACTAAAAATTTTTTATTTTTTATTTTAAATCTCATTTTATCTTTCACAAATAATTTATTTTTATAATTTTTAATACAACTCAACTAAAAAATACTTAATTTAATCTCATCCTAAACGAGAATTAATAAGTAACTAGAGTTTTATTGTGCTCCTTCCAACAGCAGTAATAAAGTTTGCTATTTTTTTGTTTCTTTCTTTTTTTTTTTTTTTTAAGATCAACCAAGTCGCCCACAGCACAGCTGAAAAAGGAAAAAGAGAGTACAAGAAGTGTATTAAAAACAAAGGAAAAAGGAGAGATTCGAGAGAATATAAGATGATCTTAAGTCACGTGGATCGGATACATGTGTAAAGAATGTGTCATGGCAGTTTCACGAGCGACCACCAACCTCTCAAGCCTTCCACTTCTAGCTTGTTCCGCTGCAGGTTTTTTTTTTTTTTTTCCATTTCCATTTCATCCATGAAAGCAAGACCTTTATAATCATGTTAACGGCTAAACTCTGATCGTTTAAAGGAGTAACTTGTTCATCTCACTCACAGTTCAAAAAACTATGGATAGAATT
Source organism: Rauvolfia tetraphylla (assembly GCA_030512225.1). Taxonomy (NCBI): domain Eukaryota; kingdom Viridiplantae; phylum Streptophyta; class Magnoliopsida; order Gentianales; family Apocynaceae; genus Rauvolfia; species Rauvolfia tetraphylla. The sequence continues at coordinate 7,648,634 of JAJQKT010000049.1, read as the reverse complement.
GAATAAAATTAGAATTTAAAATTTTTGTATTGTTATAAGAAGACATGTAATACTTGAAATAAAAAAATTGTACAACTAACATAGGAAAAAAGAAAGAAAATCCCCTGCATTCTTTTCTTCAAGGGATGATTTCGCGTTGAAATTGAAACTGATAAACAAAGTGGTAAGAGGAATGCAAAAAACTAGAGCATGGTAACAGTGTGCCATTTCTTTACCTTTATAATGAGTAACTATCATCAATTGCTGGGTGCACAAGAAGGCTGTAAGGGTAGCAAGTGTATATGTTGAAGTCGAGAAAAAAAGTGTGTTCAGGAGGAATGCTGCTGCCATTCCTGAATTGCATAATAAAGGGCATAATTTGGAATTAGATCCAAATGCTCAAGCTCAAGGTTCGTCATGGGTGATGTCTTGTGACCACTGTTCAACCATCCTTTTATAGCATCTGCTTCGTATGTAAAACCATCTGCAGCTATGTATGGATCTTTCATTACTTCCTGCAAGTTCCAACATCACAAAGACAACGATTTAGCCTGTGAAACAAGTACCAGCAATTCTGAAGCATAGCTCATGGGATTTGTATTCGTTATTACCTGGAATACGGGGCAGAGAAAATGAGAAGGAATTCGGCGTTGACCCCTAGAATCCAGACATGAAGGAGACGGGTCCGTGACTGACAGAGTGCACAAATCTCTCATTGGCTCAATCACAGGCCAAACCTCTGCCACAAGGTCTGGTCGATTCACTCGCTTCTCTTCACAGCACCTCAATGCCAAGTGAGCTAACTGATTCGCCAGCTCAACTGGCCAGTTACCGGCCGAATAATCCAGAACTGTATTTAAGTTCCCAGCTTCCATAGTACATTTAACATCTCTAAGTACACTGGAGGCTGGTCTTGCTGCTAAAAGACGCAGCAGTACAAAGCCAAAAGAGTAGATATCAGATTCTGGAGAAAGCTCTGCACCTTCAACAAGTTCAGGGTCTAAATAAATGTTAGTCTCCAGGTCATTCTTAATGTACGATCCTTGAGTATCTTTTCCGCTATCATTTTGGGAAACCAAAAGATGGATACCCAAGCCACTTATTTTGCTGACCAAATTGGCATCAAAAAGGATCTTGCCAGGTCTTAAATTCCCATGGATGATACAGTTTTGCTTTGCATGAAGGAAGACAAGAGCTGAGCATATCTCATTTGCAATTCTTATGCGAGTTTGCCAAGATAGAGATTGACTCTTAGAACGTCCAACAAGATGATCTTCAAGGCTTCCATTTTCAAGATACTCATAAATAAGTGATCTAGAATCAGTACAGGTGCCAACCAATGTCACAAGATTTGGATGCCTCACCCTGCTTAAAACTTCTGCCTGTCTCCAACAATGAAAATGGAATCAGTCAAGAAGTAGCATGCCAGTAAAAATAACCGATATGACTCTAAAAAAACCAGAATGTCACTAGTAACCAATCAGACTAAATTACAAAGCCGAAGAAATTTCAGCTTCTTCAGTCAAGTTTTTACCTTTGATTTCATATACTTCTAAAGGTTAAGGGCAGAGCCAGTGACGAAATAGCCTTTTAAGGGATACTTAATCCAAACATTAACGTTAGAATCAATACATACTGGGAAATTCTCGGCCAGAGACAGAAATATGATACTCAAACTAGTCCCGGTGTTGAATTTAACTAATCAAGCATTTGACATGAAAAATTTAGGAACAAAAATATCTATGTTCTACTAAGCTTTAGAAATTGTCCCCAAGTACAGAATCAGGAAGAAACATGAATGTACATAAGACCTTAAGAGACGGCATCAACTTTTCACCGTTGGTTAACATCAACTCTTACACATTGTACTCTGAAGGTCTCCATTCAGGAAATGCCAGGGTGTGATGATCTTTGCAAAAGATTATGGGTGTCTTCAGCATATTGCAGCATGAGAATTTTGTGCTCATTGACACTACTTGAGGTTCTGATTATGTTTTAAAAGGAAAATTTAAGGAAAAACAAATGCAGAAGAGTTCCAGTAGTCCATGAAAATAGTCCCAGCAACATAAGCAAATACTATCAGCCAATACAAAGAGCAAGTTTTCCTGCATTGTGTGGCAACAAAAAGTGTGGATCTGTTATGAAGCAGGCTGTAAAATCTTCATATCTATTTGGAAACATAACAGAGTTAGTAGTCCAGTCAACAGAAATCCAACACATACATACACATATATGACCATACATAAATAAATACAAACATATAGTATTTTCACCTAAAATTAACGTTAATATTTCATCCAATGCTCTAATAGTCATATTCATGACCATGCAAGATGGAAATAGAACATATTCAGATTAGCAATATCTTATAAATTTAGATTCAGAGTTAATTGAGTAGAATAAAGTGTACATTTACCTCACGGTTGAATTCCAAATCACTTTGAGAACCACAAGAGGGCAGCATTTTAATAGCTACCTTAGTACGGTTAATGATGCCCTTATAGACGCTTCCAAATCTTCCCTCACCTATCTTCAAGGATGGATCAAAATTTTGCGTCGACTCAATGATATCCAAGAAAGAGACGTCAAATGAATGCGAGATACATAAGCGAGCAGCATCCTCTTTTACCAATTTCCTAAAATGATGAGCTCTTTTCATTGCATTATCATGCTCTATCAGCAGCACATCACGTTCTTCCTTAAATCTAATCAACAATTCCACTGCTTGAATAATCTTCTCCTCTAGCTCCTTCTCAGCATAACAGTTTTCTGAAATTTGTCTTTCCAGAGCAGGCTTCTGGTCCTCGATCATCTGGAGTTCCTTTAGAAGTTGGTCGTGTTGATCTTTTATCCTTTCTAATTCTTGCCCTTGTCTGACCAGAAAATCTTCCATTTCTTTTGTTCGGTGTATCTCCTCCCTACACAAACTTTCTGATGCTTCAGCCTACGACATGAAAAAACCAATCAAGGGATCATGGGAAAGTTGGAGGATTTTTGGTTCTTAAGAACTTTGTTGTATGTCATTGCTTTGGTTAAAAACTACCAGTACCAAAGCCATGCTTTCCAGACAATAGACAAGAATGTTAATGCACATGATAGCATATTGTTTGGTGAGAAGACAATCAAATATTATAATGAAGCATTTGCCATTCTGCATCTGAAGGAGTGAATATGCTATACTGGTCATGCACATTTCCCTTGGCTGAAGTTAGTTTTGCACAGTTTTCCTTTGTGAAGACTGTAAAGATAGAGACACAACTGCCAAAAGTTTAAATAAATAAAGTAGGTATAGTTTTAAGACTCAAAGTTACCATGCGCATTGCCTCCGCTGCATCTTCTTCAGCTCTCCATCGCCTCACTGACTCTTCAAATGCCCTTTGCTTTGAGCTTTCAGCATCTATTATAGCATGCTCTAATTTATCACATATTGTTCCTTCCGCTGGCATCATATATTCCTGAAACCACTTCTCAAATTAGTCAGAAACTAACAGACAAATGATCGGGACGTCTTAGAATATCTAATTCTGAATAATGCAATAACTTCTGGCAGTTAATGATTCCTTCAAACCGACTGCAAGTCTGCAACCATGCGTCATAGCAACTCTCTTCATATTGGTCTATAGAGAGCAATTTACAGAAATATAGTTGGAAGTTTTGAGAATAAAAACAAGTAGGAGAGTAAATAAAATTTGAAATGATAACTCCTTCCATCTGAAGATCATGTCCAGGCATAAACTAGGATAAGTTTTAATAAGAGTACAGTCTAGGCTTGCATAATTAGAAGAAAAAGTTATCATCAATGTTGTTCTAACAGAGGATATCAACAAATTTAGACAAGTAACAACATTGTTGGTTGAACAAGAATGATTATTTGGTCTAAAGGAAGAGCAAATTTTCTCACTAATGTTCTGTCAATCGAGGTAGTAATCTCACAACTCCTTTTCTGTTTCTTTTTTTTTTCTTTTGGGGGAAAAGAAGTACATTTCATTCCATATCTGCCTGAACAGCAAAAACTATTAGAAAACTTAATTTATCAAAAAGACAGAAAAAAGAAAAACAAATCTTATAACAGTAAAAAAATCTTATTTCTAACTTAAGTTCACAAGCTATATATGTCCAGTTTTGCCCTTAGGATGAAAATACATTTCAAACATGGTGCATTTCTACAATTTAGGATACAGTGGAAACTAATCTAATGTAGTGACACAACCACAGCGTTTGCAACTTCATCAGGTTGTTGATAGGACAGTTCACAAATTAAGGACATATAATACACATCCTATAAAGACTATTCCTGTCATCTTTTACATGTTTGAAAGACACATACATCCACCTTTTTAGTAATCTAAAGCAAATGGAAATTAACATTTTGAGAAAATGTCCAAAAATGAAAAAATCTACTGAAATTCTCAATGTCCACCATTAGACCAAATCCTTTGAACATGACAAATTTCTTCGTCAAAGTGGATTTTCGGTTGATGTAACAATGACACATATGCTAAAGTGTTCCTCCTTTTCTTATTTTGGATTTGCATGTATACATGACCTTTGGACCAAGTATTATAATAAGTGAACTCCTGAGCACTCAGTAGCCAAACTAGAGTGGTTTTTTTTTTTATAAAAAAAAACTAATATTATTTTCTCACATAAATTAAAAAGACTCAAATGCCAGCTATAACTGAATCAGAAGGGCACAGAAGACCACTTAGCAACAATTAGAACTTATTTTAAGTAGATAGAGCAAACAATAAGAATTCTCCATAAGGTACTACTTCTGTGATTTGCAACTCGTAGGCACCTGCACTAAGCAGATAAGAATTTCACAACTTTTGAGACCTAAGAGAATTGCCAGAGTTTCAGATGAAAAAGGAATAAGTAAGCCTAGAAATAATCACGCATGCCAAAGTTTCAGATGGAGAATTAGGTGAATCTGGAGACTTGTTTGGCGAGTACAACAATGAAACATCTTCCTTTCTCTCCCCTGCCATCAGCATAGGTGAATTCACTTCATCATCCACCTTTTCTTGTGACTCCAAACACTAAACTTTTGATCTCTTTGTCAGAGGCCTCTTCTTGATCATGTACAAGTGTTGTATGATTATTTGTTTGAGAAGACAATTTGATAGTGCTAGGTGAATGAGAGCTGATGCTGTTAGGCCTTGGTCAAGAAATGGAACATGATCTGTATTAGTGAATCATAGAAATTGCTCAGTGCGTCAAAGAAGCATCAAGTACAAATATCAAGTCTTTATATCAGATTCATTAGCATGATGTTATTCCTTTTCTGCACGCCACTCAACTAGTATTGACGGGGGAACCTTTGCTGGAAAACCAAATCTGACATGAAACTGGCCCTTGTTTTCAGACAAAGATAGCTTTATTGGACTAGAGTTCTGACAATTGCCAGCAATCCAGTAAATTCTTTCTCAGTTAAATATAAATTATCAATGATGTACATTTTTTATTATTTCTTAATGAAATTCGGTCCCTTTCAGACCAAAAAAGAATATAAATTATCAGAATTACTCTGATAAAACATCAATGGAGACCAGCACTCATTATTTTTACCAGCCACTTCTTATACCATCTACCCCAGGATGCTACAAAATGAAGATAAAAGAAAATTAATCTGCTATGTAAAGGCTTCCTACTTTGAGTAGTTTTTTCCTGCAGCCGCTCCCGCAACAAGCCATATAACTCCACGTTGAGTGACAACCTGAATGATGCCTTTCTCAATATTGTTCGCTTAAATCCAGATTTTGCCCGACAAAATCTGGAGAAGGATGCAGCAATGGAATGATATTACTATGAAATAACATACAGATAATCCTTGATTCATTCGTCTAGAACCAAAATATGTAATATCTTGTTGGATGTCCAAACGAAAACCTGTAAAACAGTTAAAAACTGAAATAGTGCAATAGAACGAAAAAGATAGTACCCCAGATTGCTCAATATAGTGAAGGTACTGATTCAGAAGTTTGTTCACTTTTCTGTGTGCAAGTTCCTGACACGTTTTTGCTGGCTGCTGTTTGGCGATCGATAGCCTCCCACTAACTATACAAGTTTGCAAGAAAATAAACATACTGGTCCCAAGAAGGAGATTCCACAACAAAAAAGGACTATCAAGAAGGTACGTATATGAATAAAAGCAACATAAAAGTTAACACAAATCAGTGGTTTCTGTAGAAAGGCAAATTAAAGATTTTCGTTTGCTGTTCTTGGGAAGTTTCCTAAGTACTATTTAACAGCGAAGGGAAAGCAATACACGAGAAAAAGTTAGAGAATTTCTTAAGGTGAAAATAAAACGAAAGAACAAATTCCTACACTATTAAACCTCATCCACCTATTCCTTTAGTTTCTTCAATCAACTTTGTGCTAACCTAAAATTTATGAAGGCAGGAACTTACTGGGTGAGACTGAGGGAGAAGGTGTTGGATTCAACTCATTAGTCAATATTTGCGGCTAAAATTGCGGCTGCCAAATTGGGTCAAAATTGCGGCTGAAATTTGGCAGCCGAATTTCATTGGTTTGACGCCTGTTTTTGTTGAATAAATTGACTGCAACTTCTTCTATAAATAGCTAAGGATGAATTGGAAGAAATCACACCAGCAAGAGGAAGAAAGAATCGGTGAGAGTGAAGGCACCAAGAGAGAAAGAAAAGAAAGGGAGAGAAGGAAAGAAAGAGAGAAGAGAATAGAGTGAGGTTTTATCATTCTTTTGTGAGTTTGTGTTTTATCTCTTTTCTTTGATATCCACCTATTTTGGTGAAGATAGTTGTGTTACCTTCTAGTATATCTAGAGGAAGATTTGTTACCCCATTTTTATAGTGGAAGTATTGGTCAATATTTGGCCCGTGGTTTTTACTCGTTTTGGGGTTTTCCACGTAAATCTTGGTGTCAGAATATTTTCAAATTTTTGTCAGATTTATTTCTGCTAGGTGGTTATTGATAAATTCTCACTTTATCAATATTAGAGTTTTGGGAGAGTCATTTTAATCCTGGTAGTGTGGATTATTTATTTTGGGATTTATTTTTCATTGTGTCGCTTTATTTATCCCATCCTCCCAACAGAAGGCTGATAAACATGAAGAAGACAGATATTTGTACCGGGAAAGCTCGTCAGTGTCCACGACAGTAAAGACTTACCATCCCTCAGACCACATATATCAAATTGTCAACATCACAAGCCCCTTCTATAATAAGCTCTCTTTCCTCCACCGTCACTTCCAAATCAGCCAAAATTCAAGAAACCTCTGCAATATCTCTCCTTTTCCACTCAGGCAAAGAAAAACTGAATTGGCTAATTCTCTGAAGCAATCACGACCATATGAAATTTGTGCTACGGAGTCAACAATGAAACAGCGCCCAGAGGAATTTTTGATAAAGGCGTCGATCCAACAACTTTGAGCTCGTAGAGTGGGTGGTTGTCAGTGTTGGCCCTTCTTTTTGACAAGAAAAAGAAGGTTACTTATGAGCTTGGAAAGGTAATTTAACCCCACAGTTGAATAAAGCTCGATGGGAAACTCCAAGAACTGAAGAAAGTGCTTGCATTTTCCATCTCCCTTCCCTACAAACGAAACGGACACCAGCCTTGATTCCCATCGTTAGCGACTGTTATGACTGGTATGGAGTTCAAACTCATTCAAAGAAGGGAACAAAATTAATTAAAGGAAAAAAATCGGTATTAAGCAAGATCAGGCAATAGACACTCAATGCTTGAGTGGGAGGCTACAACCCTTATTATCAGAACCAGACTTTACGGAAAAAAATAAATTAAAAACACGAGTTTATTTTTAAACCTTGTGAATAAGTTTTACTATATGTTCATAATCATAAAAATTTGTATAGATTCCTACATATGATATTAATAAAATCGTTTACATATATAAATATTCTCTTTTTAAGAAAGAATGATATAGATTAAACCAAAATTTTTAATTTGATAATGAATAATTTTATCTACTAAATTAATATCTTTCCACATTTTCTTTTTTATAATAACACGAGTAGATTTATCTTGAAATATAATAATTTATTGATATATTAATAATTATTCACTTATCAATAGAGAATGTATATATAGATAAAATATATAATTCAATATTAATATATAATAAGATAATTTTATTAATAGATAATTAACTATTAAAATATCAACAAGTTATTAGTCTGTCATCATGATAAAACTAATAAGACATACAAATGTAAATATTATGTTTAAAAATTCATGAATCAAAATAGTTCTAGAAAATATTTGTGTTATGCTTAATTTATTAAAATATGCTTTATCAATTAAATATCTATTTTATCTACTACAACGAGATATTAACCCTTTAAAATTGTACTTCAACCACGCGAAAAAACGATTACCTTGACCATTATATAGTCCAAAACATCTAATTATAAATCTTCATATCTTTAAGTAACAATTTTTAATGTTTGACTAGTAAGTTAGAATTTTTAATGTATGTCTATCATACCATTTCCTTGCGTATTATGAGTAATATTTATATTTTATTAATTAAGTTAATCTATACTAATAACATAAATTCTCTTTTAATTAAAAAATATTTTATTCCTTTCCAAAACTGAAAAATGACAAAAAGAAAGAAAATGCTGAGATGGCTGATTACAGATGCGAATATCATTGCAAGTGTATTCGGGAAAATATATAGAGAGAGAGAGAGAGAGAATATCATTGCAAGATGTCTATTCAGAAAAAAAGAAAAAAAAAAGACCGATAGGTCAAGTGTGCCGGTCTTTTTGGAAGACAAAGAGTCAACCTTGTAGTTAACCGAACCGTACGTAGGGGAAGAGGCCCACAAAGAGTATGTCCACGGGCTGCACTTGCCGTTCACACTACAATTCCTACTCATCAAAAAAAGGGAAAAAAAAAAATGTTTACACTATTACTCCCACTATATTATTTGGTATTTTAATAATTTTAAAATATAAATTATTTTTTATTTTTAAAATATATAATTTTTAAAAAAATTTAAAAATTATATTCACGATAATTATAATTCACTCATTTTATATTATATTAATAAAATTAATTAAAATAATATAATAAAAAATACTCGTTATTTTTCTTTCTTAGAGTGTGATTGGATAAAGTTTGGTTTTGAAATTTTTTGTTTTGGGTTTCGGGAGAGAGAATTTTTTGTGAGAGAAAAAGTGAGATTTGAGATGAAAAACTGTATTGGGTTCCGTGCGGAACCTTGTTCAAGAACACCCTTAATTTATACAAAAAGTCAAAAAAAAATATATCTTAAAATAAACAATAGTACTCAAATTTTCAAACTTTTGTCTTCCCGTCCTTTTAACGCACAATCTTTGCAAATTTTTGCATGTTTTGTAGTAATATCATCACAAGATAATTATATTTGTTTGTTTTTATCGATTAGTAACAAATATATTAAGGTATATATATATATATATATATATATATATATATATATATATATATATATATATATATATATAGTATATGAGTTTTTAAGCTTAGTGCATGTTTACATGTTTATATGCTTATTTATAATTGAATATGAATTTGATTTCTTAAAATATTTAACTTTCGGGGTTTTCTTGTTTTGTTCCGTTGTTTCTCAAACAAAAAAGAGAAAGGAGAAAAATGGAATTTTCAGGGGTAACGCCTAGGGAGAACATTGTTCTTTGTTTATGTTAGTTAACCATGAGAAAAAATGATTATAGATCACAACATTCAATTTATTTTTAATTTAGTATGATATATAAAAAGGAAAAATAATTACGATCAATACAAGTTTAAGTGAAATGCTAAGCTTACATTTCAAGTTGATGGTATTACAATATTTTGATTGGGCAATGTTGTCAATACCTGTCAGTGTATTATAAAATTATACTAGTCTAAACGATATATTTTTAAAAAATATATTCAAATTAGATTTTGCAAAAGAAATAATTAAAAAGGAAATTTTTTTTCCTTTCAAAAAATGTATGTGTTTAGACGAAAAATTAAATAATACAAAACATTAAAATTGTATTAGTTAAAAAACATACAAAAATTTTTTTTTTATTTTAGGCTCTTAGCATATGATTTCTACCTGTTTTGTTTCCCTCAATATAAAATCAGAAGTAATATTAGTTACGATGAGTCTATTTCTTTTCAATTTTTTAAAATATTTGATTCACATGTAAATATTACTGATGTCCTTTTGTAAAACATAAATACAATGCACCATTTATTAACTCAAAGAAGATTGAACTTATCCAAATCATTATTTTGTTTGAAAATGCTCTTCTATTTGTCTCATTAATAAATGTTTCTTTTCCATTTTCAAAAGAAAAAATCTATTAATGGCAAATCGATTTCCTTCATCAATAATAGAGATAAATTATAATTATTAGTTACTTTGGACTGTAATTTGTAATAAATTATTTCAATTAACCTATTAAGTCAGATAATAGACAGATTCAAAAAGTATTTCAACAAATTACTTAACAAATGAATTGAAAATTGATATATTCAAATGATTTTCTATTTCATTGGTTTTTTTTTGTAGGTAAATCAAAACGAATGAAAATTTAAACAAAGTACTAACATTGAGGTTTAAATAAAATTTTATTTATTCAATTATAAACTATATAGCGTTTTATCTGTTTATTTTCTCCAAATAAGTGAATAATTATTTTTTATACAATAGTTTAACAAATATAAATAAGAAAGACGTCAGGAGATGCAATAACGAAATATAACATAAGAGAGTGGGAAGTATGAAAGAAAGAAAAAGAAAAGAAATTAGAAGAATATCATAAGTAAATACTATAAGCCATGTCATTGTGGTACCATTAAACAAAAAAAAAAAAACAAAGTATTAGAAAAAATATATAATAGGCAAAAAAAATAGAGTAGAGAGCTTATTGTAAAATTTTAGGCCTTGCAGTTTGTGATCAATGGTGAATGAATTAAATAACTCTGATATTTTAAAAAAAGAAAGAAAAAAAGACAATTGAAAAACTTACATTCACTAAGTACACTCAAAATTCAAATTCAAAAAAACTATCATGCAGGCATCAATTATGATCCAAAGTTTAAACACATTTTAATGTATTCAAATAAATAAATAAGATTGAATAATTAAAGTTTTACTTTTATAAAGTAACTTAATATATGAATTTTACTTTCTTAAAAAATAAAAAATAAAAAATTTAAGTTAATATATAAGTAGTTTAAAATTATTTTAATGAATTTAAAATGATCCTATCCAACCTAAAAGGTTTAAAGCAAATTGAATAATTAGAGTTTTCTACTTTTACAAAGTAACTCAATATACGAAATTTAATTTCATCTAAAAATATAAAATTTTAAATTTAAGTTAATATATAAGTAGTTAAAAATTATTTTAATAGAATGAAAATAGTTCTAATCAATCAAAAACTTTTAAATTAATAATTAAATTCTCATACTTTTACAAAGTAACTTAATATATGAAATTCAAAATTAAAATCAATCTATAAGTTAGTTGGAATTTATTTTAATAGATTAATCTATAAGTTAGTTTAAATTTATTTTAATAGATTAAAAATGATTTTAACTAATCAAATTTTTGAAGACTAATTAAAAAAGTTAAAATGCTAAAAAATTAGGATAATCAAAATTTAAGTGAATATATAAGTAGTTTAAAATTATTTTAATAGATTGAAAATAGTTTTAACCAACCAAACATCTTTAAAGTAGTAATTAAAGTATCATACTTTTACAAAATAATTTAATATATGAAATTTAAAATTAAAATTAATGTATAAATTAGTTTAAAATTATTTTAATATATTAAAATGATCCTAAATAATCAAATTTTTAGAGACTAATTAAAATAATAAAAACTATAAGAAATTAGAATAATTTAAAATTCAAGTTAATATATAAGTAGTTTAAAATTACTTTAATAGATTAAAAATAATTCTAATCAATAAAAAATTTCAAAAGCAATCATTGAAGTCTCATACTTTTATAAAGTAACTTAATAAATATAATTTAAAATTAAAATTAATGTATAATTTATCTTAATAGATTAAAAATATTTTTAACTAATTAAATTTTTGAAAACTAATTAAAAATTAAAAAAACTCTTAAGAATTTAAGATGAGATGTTTGGAAGCATAAGAAATAAATGATTACATTTCTATAATATATATATATATATATATATATATATATATATATATATATATATATATATATATATATATATAAATGTTCATCTCATCTCTTGTTTGAGTTCTTCTGAATCACTAGATAATTTAAAGGTTATACAAATATCTATAATCTGAAAAGGCATTTTGTATACACCCTCCATTTTAATATATAAGATTTGTGTGTATTTTTAAAATTATTTTTTAAAACTTACATTTATCATAACTATAATTATTTAATTATTTATTACATTAGTAAAATTATTTAATAATATAACAAAAAACTTTTTATTCGATTATTTCTTAATCTATATAAAAATATTCAAAAATTTATATATTTTAGGAGGAAATGCATGAAATCATATGATTCTAACGTAATATTCGTGGCACTATTAATGTTTAATGTCTTTAAATCTATTACTTTCGTTATACATCTTATTTATTTCCTTTCATGTTCTAATAATATTGTTAAAGTTTTCTTACTCTTCAAATAATGAGATGAAATAGTTCAGAACAAATCTGTGCAAGATTTTCATTTTATAAGTAGGGGATAAAATAGTATTTATTCTTTTCAAAATTAAATGTTTATTTTTTGGTAAAGATAAAATATTAATTTTTATATACAAAATAAATAAAAATGTAGATGTAGCCAAACAAAAGAAATATTGACATGGAATAAAGTAGATGCAGCCAATCCACAAATATCATTTACTCAGAAAAAAAAACCACAAATATCAAGTGGCCCAAACGGTAAAAAATCCTCACTCTGACCCCATTTTTATACAAAGCTCCGCAAACAGTCCTGTTTTTGGCAGAAAATAGCATCAAATTAAAAAATGTGTTAAAGAACGCATCCAAAACGCGTTCATTCTAATAACGCATTCGCGTATGCGTTTCGCTATCTTTCGCGCCCAAACCCGCGCCTACCCCGGGAATGATCTTTTAAGCTTCTTCAGGTTTTTCTAACTACCGGACCCTCCCCCTTTTCTCTGACTGGTAGTTGCAGGGTTTCAGACTTTCAGTTTCCCAAACACCCCCTACCCCCACCCTCCCGGTATCCATTCGCGTCAGCATGGAGTTGGATTTCTCAGAATTAAAATCATGGACTCACTGGAAACCTCCTCCACCAGCATTCCAATCGACGGCCAAGAGTCGCCGGAAACCTCATCCGATGATCTTGACGAGCTACAGCAGGAAAATGTTTCTCTTATGGTGGAACTTGAAGTTCTTCGGATATCTTATAGGAACCTCCATTTATTGTGCAGGGAGAGAGAGGAAAGTGAAATCCAAATTCAGCAGCAAAAGACTGAAGTTTTGAAGCTTAATAGTGATCTAATGGAGGCCATTAAAGATATCTCAACTGAAAGAGACTACCTTCACGATGAACTTTACAACATAAAAAATGCTTTGCAAGAGCGTGAAGATGAGTTATGTAGGGAAAAAGAGGAAATCAAGAAAGAGCTTGAAAATTGTGCTCATGAAATCAAGGAGTTGTCGAACGAGAAGAGTGAGTTAATTAGGGTATTTTCTGATAATTTGGAGGTGGCCAGGTTGATTAAGAAGGGCTTGGTGAGAATCATTGAGAGTTTGGAAGAGGATGAGGTTGGAAATTTGGACAAAGTAGGCAAGGGGAAGAGTGATGAACTGGATTTAGTCGGGGAATTGTGGAACTTTTTATGGGAATTGAAGGGGGTTTCCGAGTTTGTGAATGAAGTTGAGTTGAAAGTGGATGACTATAAAGAGAAGAGGAAGAAAGAGAGGAAGGAATTGGAGAATAGTGTGGTGATTTTGACGGAGGAGAATAGGGACATTAGTAGCCTACTACGAATTGCTCTGGTGGAAAAAGAGGCAGTGGTGAAGAGCTTGAATAAGCTAAAGGGGAATAATGAACAGAAGAGAGCAGCAATTTTGCAAATCGCAGAAAGAGGCTTGCAGAGAGTTGGATTTGGGTTCATGGTGGGAGCCACAGGAAATGAACAGTTACCTGAAAATTCTGTTGCTAATACGAGTGCCAAATCTGATAGTAATGAATGCGAGGACGAGGTTGTCAGTCTGGTAAACATTCTGCTTTTTATTGATTGAATATAAGAATGCCTAGCAGTTTCTCATGTTCCATTCGCTTCCTTTTCTGTCACAAGTTTCCTATGGTATCAGTATGCTTACCACATAATTTCACTTAGACCCGTTTAGACTTACCTAGAGTTAATGCCAAATCTTGCTGGAGGGCTCGCCACTTTGGAGCCAAATTTGGTTTCTCAGTTGCATTATTGAAGTTTTATGGTAGAGCAGAAACGAAGATAAATGCTTTAGTGTACATGAAGATGTGATTGAGGAAACGCAAACCATTTATCTAGTAACTGTATTTCTGTAATTTGCTTATCAAGCTTGGTGCACTAGTTTTTGGCAATTCTACTATGCCCTCGTGACTGGAGAAGAAAAAGGGAAGAGAAGAAAAAGCATATCAGAGAAAACTGAAAAGGGCAGTAGTTCCTTTCTTGGAAAGAAATGTTACACAGCTGTTGCTTCAGGTCTAATTAATAACGTGGACAAATATTTTAATCAAGAGGAAGACATTATCTTACTTCTCAATATATAATCTTGTTTTCTGAGAGACTTAGATAAATGTGAATAATTGCTCTGTATATTTACTTGCTGTTTTCCCTCGGAAATTTTTGTCTGCAGAGATGAAACGAGTTGTTGAATCAATGTCTACTTTTGATGTTCAAATTTGATTAGGAAATAGTTTAGACGGAATTCTAATTACAAGTCTTCTTGCTCATTTGGAGTCCTTAAACAAGTTGTGACAGACGTTGACACATAAGTTTGAACGCAGATAACCAAGAATGGTGTGTTCTGGTTATGGTTCACATGTTTGCTATATGGATTATGCTTTATGTTATTGTGATCCATCTTTAATTTTGACTTCCACTCAATAGTATTCGCCTTAATGTTTTTCCCAAGGTCCTGCACTGTGTGTTGATTAGGATCATTCATAAAGCAGTGCAATTAATCTGAGATATATTTGTGATGCAAACACTTACCAAACTTTACCACTGAGTATAATATGGATGACTGGTGAATTTCCCGAAAGAATGGGAAAGGAAAAATTTGCAAAGCTAACAGCAGGTCTGATTCTTATGATGTTTCCTACCAGGCATCAACTGTGGAGAAAATAATGAAGAATTTGCGACTTGAAATCACCCAATTGAGGAGGTCTTTGGATGAATCCAGGTACTCTTTTCATTCTCTAAAGAAAGGGGCGCAGGGGCATGGGGATGGAAGAACAAAAAGATCTTAGTCTAGTTACTTCATCAGAGATCTGCAATTTCTTCACTTTTTGGTTAACCTGTAACTGGTTTTTGGATCTAGTAGACAGATTCACGGTAACACCAAGAACAACTTGATATTTTTTTGGATGCTTTATGGAGCTTATAAAGCATAGTAGCGTACTCAATGTCCTCTTGATTTCTAAAACATTAGAGCTCTTTTTAGTCAATATCTACTTTTCTTTCCTTAGGTAAATAATTCTCTCTTGAATTTCTTGTTTGGAATGAAGTATAGCTAATATTTCAAATGTGTTTTCCTTAATATTCACTCGATTAAGTCCACTTGTTAACAGGGATATGGATCCTATTTACTTCAAAATTGGGATTTTAAAATTCGTTTCTGTTTAGTAATTTTTTAAGTGGGAAACAGTTAATCAATAGTCCCTCCTCCCAACCCCCAGTCCGCAACGCACTCCCAGAATTGAAAAGAAAAAGAAAAAGATAGCTTTGCAGAATTTTCCTCTTTCAGGTGATCATCAAGACAAAGAATTTGATTTGTTTGGGACCTTTCTTCCCCCTTTGATTAAAAGATTAACAGTAATGAATATTGTTTTCCTGTTTGTTAGAGTTAAGAAAGAAAGCCAGTTCCGGGCACCTGAAGGATAAAAAGCAAATGTCCAAAAAGAATTGATGATCTGTTAAATTCCAGCTCTGAGACTGATTTATATTCTATGCTATATATAAATTGATTATATATAATAATTTTGGTTATCGGTCCAATATAATTTATCAACTGTCAGGTCAGAAACTGAACGACTGCGAAGTCTTACAGAGCAGCAATCTTGCAAACTAGCAGAAAATGTGATTTACATAAAAGAGCTAGAGGAAAGAGAACTGACATTAACTGAGAATGTAAGAGTGGATTCCATGACAGAGATGGTTATTCATGTATTCCATTTTTTTGCTCTTTTTAATTTTCTAACAATAATATCTCTTTCTCTCCTCATCTTCAAGATAGAAGAACTCCATAAACAAATAAAAGAAAATGATGAAGAGGTTGCAAGGTGGCGGAAAGCTTGTGAATTGGAAGTGGAAGCTGGAAAGAGTGCTGTTGAAGAACGTGAAAGAGTGGTAATACACTTGTATTTCCCATTAATCTTCATCCTATGAGCTTCTGCAGCTACATATTCTTTTTCTTCCTGACAGTATCATATGGTATGTGTTTTAGTCAATTATTAACACAGAAAGGATCTGCTAAAACATCTAATTTAATAGCAATATTATGCACTGCTCCTTCCTTTCTCTCTACCAGAGAACAAGAAAGTAGATTATAGAGAATCCATGGGTTATTATGAAGAAGGGCAGCTAAGATCAAAATACAGGCCTGAAATACCATGTATCTCATAGTGACTGGCTTGTCTTCAATAATTTGTACTATCAATAAAAAACTATAATCGCCAGTCTTCTTGTGGACCCTCTTCCTCCCCCAATACAATAGTTCTAAGTAAGAGAAAAAGGTAGTATTGCATACTCAAGTTTAGCCTTTTGAATAACTGATATTTGATAATGACTGTTTTAGCGTTCCAATGTCCATATTCCATCAGGTCAGCATTCTACAACAAGAATTGGAAAAAGTAAGGGCTGCTTTAGGGTTATCAAATGGAAAACTTAGGTTAAAGGAGGAGCTAGTTGCCACTGCCATTGCTGCACAGGAAGCAGCTGAGAGATCGCTCCAGCTGGCTGACAGCCGGGTTGCAGGACTCCATGCAAGGATAGAGGAGCTGACAAGACAGTTAGAAGAAGCAGAAAAGAGGGAGCAGGCTAATAAGAGTAGAGCCAGATATATCTGCTGGCCATGGCGGGCTCTCAAGTTCAATGAGTGCTGGTGATATTTCAATCTTTTGTAAACATTTTTCCTGCTTTCCTGTGCCATCATCTATACAACATCACATTAGAAAATTGAAAAAGTAATCTCCAAAATCCATTGCAGGATAAGTTTTTATGAGGAAACCATGGCCGCTACCATGTTGCGAGAGTGATGTATCAGCAGTAGCAAAAGGGGTGACTTCCACATTGTTGCTTCTGTTGTTTGCAGAGATATCCTGAGAGATCAAAGAACATCTTCAAAATGCAAGATGTTTCTCAAGCAAGAGATAATTGGAAAAAAATGCTCATTGTATAACGAACAGGAAATGGTTATAGATTATGTGGCAAGAGTAGTAGTCCAGGCATATTCACTTGTTTTAGTCCATTCAGTTTTATGTTAGAAAGAAACAAATGCAAAACAATCTTACCACCTCATCAAGTCCCTCAACCAAAGAATAATTGAAGATAGATTTATCTTCAAAAACCTGCAAAGCAAGAAAGCGGTTATGGTTAGCTGATCCTGTGGATCCCTCCTAAATCGTCTTAATGGAAGACTGAAGCAAATCTTACAACTTCATTGCCGGGGACTAATGGCAAAGCAGAATCTGGAACATGATTATGCCCCAAAGCCTGTAGTATAAACATATCACATCTTAATTCTGTCAGCAACTGCATTTTCGACGATAAATTTACAACCAAACAAACCTTAACTATACCTCTTTCAGCCTGGACTCTGCCATAGTTAGATCAGAATCAGACTCATGAGAAAGCTCAAGCGTCTTAACTACGCCAGCATCTTTGATGCAGTTTTCCTGTATCATAAACAAGAGCATTTATAATTATTTTTTCAAATAATTCCTAATATCTTTCTATGCCAATTATATTTAAGAACGCCCTATAAATAAACTTAATATTCTTTCAGAAAGCATTAGTAATTACACATTAATAGAAAGTAGAACTACGGAGAAATATTATTTGAATAGAGGGAAACAGCATGCATTGAAATGATTCTTAAAGCAAAATCCAACTGTGTCATAAAGCTGTATTCATATTATATATGACTTTAAAAGTAGAGAATGAAATACTTTCTGGGAAAGGTACGAAGTGTCAAAACTAGGGACAACTACTCCATATAAGAGCGAGGTTTTGAGATGCTTACCTGAATACAGATCAATTTCTTTCTGTTGTCAAAGAGTTTCCTTCAAACAGATTCAAATAAAAAGTATTAGTTTGCACAAAATAGTCTCTAAACATGATATAGGGCTGATCTGATACTACCTTCCTTTTGACATGGCACTGCCTTTCTTTGCAGATAACTGCACACTGCAGGCTACCTGTTTTTTCACATTTGCCGGAGTAGTAGCTGTTTTCACAATTTTTTGTGATGAAAGCACTTGGGATCTGGCTGAAGTTTTGACTTTCATTATAGAGTCTGTTGATGACACATGATTGATACTTTGACATGACCGAGAAGCTAAACTTAGAGTGTGAACGGTATCTTGGCAAAAGAGAGGGTTCTACAAAGAGGGGAAAACACACACGGGAAGCATTTAATTACATAAAAGTCCAAAGAAACATAGCCAAGGAAATCTCTTGCAGTTACATCAATAATCAAGAATCATACCAAGCAAGTCAGCATCAATACACGATTTCTGCTTCCAAGAGACTCTTTTAGCATGCGTGTAAGTTTGCTCTCCCTATATGGCACATGACTCTCATTGGTGTTAAGGGCATAAATAACATTTAATACAGCATGAAGGGACTTATTGATTCTGGTAGTATCATTTAGAGTACTTCCATCTGTACTTGTTCTTCTAGCATCTACATAACCTGGCAAAGTGGTAGTACATAGTTATGAGTTTCTATATCAATCTAACATTATATAATATTTTAAAACTTCATTGAATCAACAAGAACCTGCTAAATCAACAAAGCTCATCTTTCCCACAAGCTTGCAATTTGAATTGTCAAGCACATTTATTATCAGAACTTTGTGGTTTCTTTTTGGCTGCTCAGGTGGTATCTTCTGTGTTGATTTACCAAAACTAGAACTACTGAAGTATGTACTTCGAATCTCTGAAATGGATTTCACAGAGACCTAAAGAAAAAAATATGCTGCATGAGCCAGAATATAAGATACGCTTGCTCAATATTTATAGTTTCGAGATTCATTTGACGAAAACACTTTCCTAGTTACCACCTGAGAAAGCCCTTTGAGATTAATTTTACCGCGGGAGTCTTCCAGTACTTGAACCTCAGTACGGTTAGGATCCAGAATATCATATACATGCTCCTGAGAAACCTCACATAAAGATAGAGAAACTGACTTCTCAATCTGCTCCGCTTTTGTAAGCAATTCAGTAATTGCCATCACAGCTAAACCTGGAATCTTCTCTGTTCCCTTCAGTAAAGACAAAACACCAGGATAAGGATGGCAAAAAATTGAAGTGCAGTAACACTATAACTTAACGAAGGAGTCAAAAGACAGAGAAAACCTGAATTGTGTAAGTCTTCCCACTTCCTCTTGCCCCAAAAGCGATAATAGATGCACTTTTACCAGCAAAAATGTCTGAAATTAAAGGCTTTATTTCCCTCGAAAATAAAGTGTTCATGTCCTCATCTTGTTCATAACAGTAATCCAGTTCATATGATGCATCTTTTCTACTGCAAGTGGGAAAGATAACACTAAGCTTTGTTGATAACTAGGGAAAGAATCATCACTCTATAAAGGCTCTAAACAATATATACCGGTTGAAAGTAAAGGAATATGATGAGCATCTTTCCATTAAATTCCATAATTAGTTCAAACAGCTAAAGAAAAACCAGCAATGGAGAAGGTAAATTCGTACATCAAAGTGAAAAGCATACTGAAGGAAGGATAACACAGTTACACAGGATTTTAAGTTTATAACCTTGCACGAAGAATCTACAAGTTGTGTACGTTCAAGAATTCACGGTAAAACTATAGGCTAACCCCAATAACTGGAAACTTACACCACAATTTAGCCGCGGGATGACACGTTGATCGACAAAACTCTTTACTGTCTTTTCTATTTTTGGTGTTCTCCTTTGGATTAAGACAAGAAAGAGCACTTGAAAAGAAGTTCTGAAATATGGAACATTACGGCTACCCCAGAAAAGCAGACATTGCGAAAGTTACAAAATAACACCATGACCATGACGTATGAGGTAAAATCACTTCCTCATAATTAAACAGATCACTTAAGAGAAAATAATCCCATTTCCAACTTTTCTTCTTTGAGAGCTCCTGATGGCTCGCATCATTTTCAAGAAAAATAATAAGTGAACACCCAAGAAGTTAATTATAAATAAAGCAAGCGCATTCAGGAAATTGAATGAACAGGATACCTGGAAGATTTGTCCTCGAAAGAGACTCTGACTCTATTTTCAGATGAAGCACCATCTTTAGGCTTGCTGAGAGTAATCCAAGGTTTTGCATCTTGAGTCAAAGATTCAGATTCTTGCTTAGTAAAAGCCCGAATTTTGCCGATAATTCTTACTCTGCTAGAAGGGTTTGGGCACATCTTTTCACTGACGTGATCTGGGTCTGCTGCGGACGAAGCCATGGAAAAGATTTGGGTTGAAATTGAGGAAGAAAGAAGCAGCAGCGAGGATTTGTTTGTGTCTGAAAGAAATACTAGTCGTTAAGAGGATAGGCGATTTGGTTTTCAAATGGTTTGCCTCTGGGCGGTCACCCCGCTCTTAGCGCTTTTTCTTTTCCTTTTTTTTTTTTTTTCTAACGCTCTTACCAATTATTGATTACCTGACATCAAACCCTTTTTCCCTTCGTACCAAACAAAAAATGCAAAAATAAGTATTCCTTTTAGGTGAACTATTTATTTTTTATTTTTATTATAAATAAGTATTCCTTTTTTTTATTTTTTGGTTGGTGCAAACCAAACTGCGCCGAAAGGATGCTGTATTTGTTTTTAAGGGTTAGTATATCTATGTGAAGTATTTTTTCTTTTCCTGACCGATGGCCTAAAGCAAATTGAATGTTTGAAGGATTTCTTTGAGAACACCTTTGAAAGGATTTTTTAAAAATAAATTTATGCCAATCTTTTTTTTTTTTTTGAAAATATTCAGGATTTACAACTACACAAAGTTACAAATCAAGAAGCACTCCCATTTATAAAAAATATTTTAAAAAATAAAAATTAGTTAGTTTTGTATTTATTGTGATAAAATTTTACAAAGCAAATTTATTATTTAATATTAATCATTTAAAAAAATATATTTTTAGGGTCTTCTCAAAACTGCATATCAAGTAGGATTTATATTTTTTTTTATTAAAAGTAGTACTCTTATGTAGTTAAAAGAAAAAGCAGTATTATTATTATTATTATTTTTTTGGAGAGAAAGGTAGTAGTTATTTGTTAACCCCATTTAATGGAAAAGAGAAGAACCTCAATTATCCCATTAATATCCTACGGTGGATGTATCAGGGGCATTTACTGAATGGGTAGGCTGGGCTCTATATAAGCATAAACACGATAACTCGAGCCGATCAAGGCCCGAAGGCATCTCCCTCAAAAGGAAAAAGAAAGAAAAAAGAAAAAAAGAAAAAAAGAAAGGAAAAAGAGCTTGAACGCTCAGATGATGAGTAGAGTCGATTAAAAATCGCCAGATCCGGAAGGTTTACAAGACGAAAATATGAACGCATTAATGAGATGGATAATGCGTTCAGGCCATTTGGTAACCAGCATAAAAACTGGGCTACTAAGGTCAAGAACCCAAAGGGTAACCATAGACGAGACTGACAGTGAGTTCTGCGGTACTGCCTCAATCACATGAATTTTCGTTTTCTTCGGTAGTCTTTTTTGATGTAAATTTACTTCGAATGTGCTCTAATTGGTATGAGATTTCTTTCCTTGCTCTACGCAGAGAGTTGGGAGATCACAAAATTACATTTGAAAAATCGATCGTCTTTGAAGAAAAATGGAAGCAAAGGCGGACAAGAACAACAACAGCGGCATGAATAAGAATAGGGCCGCCGCTTGTGATGCGGAGGCTTTGAAGAAATGTTTGGAAGAGAACAACGGGAATCATCAGAAATGCCAGGCCCAAATTGAAGCTTTCAAGTCCTCTTGTGCCTTGAGGAGGCCCAATTCAAATTATTCATTATCTCCTCGCCCGAATGTCAATAACAGTGTCGTCACCGAGCTCTGAATCATGGTTATTTTAGTGTTTTATTTGCAGCCATTTTTGGCATATCTTCTGTTCAAGAATTAGTATCTATATATACATAAAGTGGGCAAATGCAAAATCCAGTTTCTGTGGTCGATCCGATTTGACTTTAAGCATCTCTTGGCTTTCCATGAATCTGTGGTGTGGTGCGAAAAATATTGCAATTTCTGCGTAGAACAAGTAGAGGGTTGGACTTGGGAGGAAGCTGCCGTGCTGTCTGATAACAATGTACATTTGATCAGAATTTGATCTTAGTTTAATGGGGGATAGTAGGGACATACTCAATTAATTGATTCCATATGTGGGTTTTGATTCATTGTATGTTTTAGTTAAGCATTAAACAAGTTTTCTTGAGCTCCTTCTCATACATCATGCGCACTCGAACCAAGAATAAGTGTACGTTCTCGTTCATCCTTCAATGAGAGTGTTTTGCCACAGTAATAAAGGATTCATAAATGCTCAAAGAGGATTGATTCATCATTTACCAGAAGTTTGAGAGTTCTGCTTCTTGTGAGATTCATAGAAATGTGGTCATATTACCTTTTGCTAACTCGTATATGCAGATGGAGATGGGTTCATATGAAATCTATTGGACTCCTATCAGATTTGAGCTAATAGATTACTCTCCTAATAATAATTTGCCACGTGAATTGGGCCTTAATAGAATACAGATGCAATTTGCATATGTTAAACTTGATGATTCGTTTTCGAGAAAAAATAATTGGTTCCGAAGTTGACCCAAAGCTCTCATCAAATTTCTTACAACGTTCTTCAGAAACCTTTGAAGGTTTTGAGTGGTTGGTATTGGAGCTAGGGATACATAGATTGACTTGAGGTTTAGTTTAGACTCGTGAGAGCTGGTAAGATGTGCCTCCACAATGTAGAGACTTTAGAACAAGTGAAGGTCAAACGGGAAAAGTCAAATGCCTTGCCATTTCCTAGAATTTCGAGCTTGCTTCTGGAGTTGGCCAGTGATGGAAGTTGTATATCTCCTATTGTAGTTTATTTCCAACTGTCTAAAAGATTCCAAATTCGTGATTCATGTGATACCACCCGGCAATGCGAGTCCGTAAAGAAAACTAGCGTCTACTGCTGCTTAAATGTCTTGAAGAGTTTAGACCATCCCTAGATATTTTACATCAATCAAGGTAGTAATCATCGCCTGATTACATTCATAGATCAGCTGTTGAAATCAGAGGTTTTCACTTTTCTAAAAGAGTCTTGTTTATAAATATTTGACCTTGTAAGAGTCGCAGTCTTCTTGGGGTACTGTTGTTTTTGTAAACAGATAACCTTTTCATCTTCCTGCTTGAGGAGCAATTAGAGAACTTCTAGTGCTCTTTGGTAGCCCACGTTGGGAGAGACATTTAGGGTTTGAAAGTTCTGCATCAAATTAAGTACTATTATGAAACCTAGCTGTCATTGGTATGACACAATCATAGTAGTAATAAAATTAGTCCAAGACTTGGAACTGAAGAATCTACGTGAAAGAGCTTATCATAGACGATTAATAAAATTATTAGTACATTACTCCATCATTTGATGAATAGTAGAACACCAGCAACCTCCATCATTCCTGCCCTCATGCTGCCCTTTGCTCCTAACCTCTTCAATACCCCTTTGACTTCATCTCATATTTGCAGAGTCAAACCTCCACATTTTAGGTTACTTCATTGCACATCTTTTACCCTCTATGCAACTATAATAGCATAAATGTCATAAAGAAGTTAAAGAAACACCATATCCATTGACAATATATATAAAAAATATGAAGATTGCTCTAGTTATTTCCCAGTAAATTAAAGTTGAAGTAGTAGCTCAGGTTACTTGTGGTATAATTTTTTACTCTCTCTCTCAAGAATTTTGTTTCCTGAATAGTATTGTTGTGGCACTTGCCTCTAGATATTCAGAGGTCTAACGTATTAGGACCTCTATATAAGAGAATGAACCTACAACTGATTGATCAACAGCTTGTGTTTTTGACATTAGATCATGTCTTGTTCTGATCAAACCTCCGTAGATCTTCCAGTGTTGGATGTTTCACAGCCCCTGAGCCCTTGTTCTCTATCATCTTTGGCACTTGCATGTAAAGAATGGGGCTTTTTCCAAATTACCAACCACGGCATTTCCAGAGACTTCTACAAGAAGCTGCATTCTCTTTCAAGCCATATTTTCATGCTTCCTTCAGAAGTGAAACTTAGAGCCGGTCCCTCATCAACCTTAAAAACATACACTCCTCACTTCATCGCCTCCCCTTTCTACGAGTCTCTCCATGTTTCTGGACCCGACTTCTTTGCATCTGCTCAGAGTTCATCAGAAGCCCTCGTCAGCCAACCCAGTCCAGAATTAAGGTAATTATACCTTGGACGTCTGTAAGATTTTCAAAAGCCATTTTCAGATTTAAGTTGTCCCTAGTGTTTGATGGAGCTTTTTCTGTTTGTTCTAGTGATATGATAAGTGAATATGGAGGCAAAATGACAGATTTATCGGGAAGGATTATTGAGATGCTACTCATGTGTCTTGGGGCTGGTTTCGAGACGAAGCTATTGTCCGAGTTCAGTCACTGCCATGGCTATCTAAGAATAAACAACTACTCGTCCCTGCCTGCAGAAAGCGTGAAATCGGATGAAGCAGAAATTGAAGGGCTCGGCATGCACACAGACATGAGCTGCATAACCATTGTCTACCAGGACGAGATAGGAGGCCTCCAAGTGAGGTCTAGGGGACGGAAATGGATGGACATAAATCCATGCAATGGCAATCTTGTAGTCAATATAGGCGACTTGATGCAAGCCTGGAGCAATGGCAGGTTGAGATCATCCGAGCACAGAGTTGTCCTTAGGGAATGCGCAAGTCGATTTTCCATTGCTTTCTTCTGGGGTTTTGAAGATAAAAAGACAATCTTTGCACCTCCACAAGTTGTGGGTGAAGAAAATCTGAGGCTTTATAGACCTTTTATATGTGCAGATTATCTCAAATTTAGGGAGAACAGTGAGATAGGCAACTTTGAGAAAGTCGGATACACTGTCCAGCACTTTGCCGGGATCAAATGATGATAACTTCAGGAAACCCGCTGCATTTGACGGTTTGTTGATCATTTTTTTCTGTTTGTTTCTTCAATTTTTTCATATTGGGTATGTTGAAGTCCTAGGAGGAGCCCGAGGGCTCGTCCCTGTCTGTTTTCAGGGTTATTTTTAATCTCCTGAAATCATGAAGTAGAGTAAACAAGACAATGATGCCATTTAGGAGGAAGGAAAAGCAGAGAATAGCTTGTCCTTTCTGAAACTTTCATAGTGCTTTCCTTTCCGAAAATTTGTCGGGCAAATGATCCAATTTCGAATGCAACCAGAAAATGAGCAAGGCCATAGGACCAAGAAAGTGTAATTGCTGAATTTCAGAAGATCTCTTTGTGGCAAAAAAAAGCAAATAAAGCTCAATGTGATAGCTTTTTACCAGCAATACAAGAGCTTTCCAAATCTCTAATTCTAGTTCTTTTTCATGTAAGAGTAAAGAAAACAAGTTGAAATATGAAGTACTAGTCCTTCAGCAGGAATTACAACTCTTCCTGCATGTCCCGTAATAATCAGGAGAACCAATCATAAACACAGGATTTCTCTGACACTCTCCAACAGCAGCCCAACGAGGACAATTTTCATCTTCATCTGTGCAATCAGTATCATCAAACTCTTGTGTCCTCTCTGTTCTAGTGGCTTGTAAGCGGAACAATTTGGTGGCGCACCACATTTCTCCCTCAAGAACAGGGCATCTGGAATGTAAACTGGCCCTGTCAGGAGTTGCATTGAGATGGGCATTAAAGAAAACAACGGCATTTCCCTTTCTAGGTCTTAATGCATTACCATTCTTCATACAATCAGACCAGATCTTGTTCTGCATGATAATTTGTCCAAAA
This sequence comes from Rauvolfia tetraphylla, assembly GCA_030512225.1. NCBI lineage: Eukaryota > Viridiplantae > Streptophyta > Magnoliopsida > Gentianales > Apocynaceae > Rauvolfia > Rauvolfia tetraphylla. The sequence continues at coordinate 7,622,229 of JAJQKT010000049.1, read as the reverse complement.
AGCTGGTTACATCCCACGAAAGCAATAACTGAAAAACATACTAACTCAAAAGTCATTGCTCCCTTACTTCTGACTCCAGAAAGAGAATCTCACCACCGCGAGAGACATTTGAAAGATATAAAACAACTGTTGCCATCAAAGGTTCCTCAGGAAGTGTTGCAGACTTGTTACCAAAGTAGCTGTAGTTTTGTCGGGATTCTTCATCGTGAAAATGCAGAACTTGTAAAGGCATGCCATTTTCTGAAAGTAATATCCGTTTAAACTACTGTTATTAAGATCAACAAGGGAAGAAAATTCTAGGAACCAGAACATAGTCAAAGGAAAATCACCCTTGGGAATGAAAGTCCAAGCTGACATCCTTTCCTCAATCCTTGCAACAACTTCATCCTGGAAGTCACAAAATCCACAAATCAAATGATGAAAGATCTAAGCTTCCGTTGAAACACATTATCCTTCAGGTTCCTGAATATTTGTCAGCAAGATCTATATCATATAGTAAGAGAGTTGTTTAAACATTTCCTTTTTTCCCTTTGTGTCCCAGTACTTGGATCAGTTAGAATCCATACTATTCTCAATCACCAAATTCCCATGCAACCTATAAGGTGGTTTAGAAAAAACAAAAAGGAGGAGGAGAAAAGGAATCTCCAAATTCAAAAATGCTTCTGAGGTTAGTTGTTACAATCAGAAGTGAAGCACATGGACAACTACCACAATAAGTTAACAGAAATTCAAAGGAGAAAGATGAACATTGCCCCCACTTAATTGCCCAAAATAAAAAGCAAAAAAGGAAAAACACCTGACTAAAAGTGAAACTTACATTAAAAAGAAAGGGTTGAAAATGATTAGTCTTATAGTATCTTCTTAAACTGACAGAGTCACCAGACACCAAAATACATCTCGGAATACAAAAACTCACCTTCAAAGGCATAACCAAATTACTAGGCAACCTGCCTGGGTCACTTGTGCCAGAGTCACCGATCTTGCCACGCACCTAAAAGCAGGACAGGCACGGTTAGAATAGACAACAGGAAGCACTAGTGCCAAAGAGAAGGACAGCAAGGATTTACTAGAGATATTAAGTGGTCAGCTTCCTGTTCTGATAGAAAGTCTTGATATAGGAACACCCTGAGACCAAAAGGAAGTGTTAATTATTCCTCCCAACCATAAATGGTCCACCGAGTATGTCACACATCTATTGACATCAATAGAATCTTATCCCAAATTGATTTAATCCTCAACAGCATGGTAGTTCTTATTCCTAATAGGATACAATTGAATACCAGACGCAAATCGTTAGTCAAGAGGCAAAAAAAATAGAAGCAACAAAGTTGTCGATCCATCAGTCTACCTGACCTTGGACGCCAAGATAGTTGAGTGACTTGAGATGGACGAGTAATTGTTAATGGAAGGCTGAGTTCTGTATCTTTATCTCCCATCACCAGCTTGATTCTCAATTCCTTCCGACTACTGAACGAAAGAGAAAGACATAAGCAACAAAATTCATATCCTCGAGTTATCAGCCAAATCTCATAGACTGACACCTCCAGTTCTTGATGCAAAAAGAGTACATAAAAGCAGGTCATGCAGCTCGTTAAAGAATCTGGTAGGACTCATTAACTGAAAAAAGATTCAGGAAGAAGGTTCAATCGATTCAACCAAAAGTACTTAATGATTCCTTAAAAAAAAATACGGACTGTGGAAAATTCTGGATAATGAAATTTAAAGCAAAACTCAAAATTATTAAAGTAACTTAACAGCTAAAAACTTGAAAAACCAAGACTAAAATATAACTAAATATTTCTAAATAAAGACTCAGTAATTGCAGTGATATTCAAGACTTGAAATAGGCTGCTGAATCGATGCATCAGCTAGAAGCTGCATGAAGACTATCTTCATGGAATGCATCAGCATGGCTTTACGAATCCATGAAAACGATGAATTTCCGTAAATCATGAAATCACAACATGGTGCAATTGTAAGCCAGTAAGATAGCAAGATAGTCTCCTTCTGTAAGATTGGAGTGCATCTTTAGCAGAGCCAGTCTCCTACAAAATCCAATTGGACAGTGGAGCTCGTGGCAGGAAGTAACGTTAGACTTTTATGTTTTGCCAAGATGAAATCTTTCACAAATATGCGACATTCTATCAAACTGAATGACAACAAACAAGTACTTTTTGATTCGTTTCGGCTCATGTTCCGATTCTCTTCTTAAATGCAACAAGGAACCATCGGGCTTCGTGAAAGATAAGTAATTAAATTTCAATTTTCGGGAGCAACCAACATAAAGGTGGAAAACAGATTGAGATACATTCAGGAAGGTACCAGATCAAGACATACAAGCAGACAAAGAAGACCAATTTCAGCTGGAACGATTAAAACCACAAAACTCATCACCGAATGCTACTCCAACAAGGTGAAATCAATTGCAGCTGAACCGAAAATCAAGAAACAAAATTAAATGGATCACTCACGTTTCTGCAGAAATGCACCCACAAGTACTTGAAAGAACAAAAACAAGGAGAAGGGCTAAAGAGGCCGCCATCGATGAATATCGCCAAATAAAGAAACGGAGACGGATATCAGAATCCACAGCGGCTCACTTAAATTTGTCAAGAAAAGCTTCCATAATAGGTTGAGTTTGAAACTCCACGTTGTGCCGAATCATTAAACCAAAGTAATTTGTGACTGGGAAGTGGAAGCTATGGAAGCTGAGGGCCGCTGGTGCAAGTAATTCTCTCTTAATTTTTTTTATGATAACAAAGTTTTTAATCTAGCAAAAAATTATATTGATTTTTTTCACAAATAAAAAATCAAATATTTCTTTTAATACCCTTTGGTATATGGTTTTCTAAACAATAATAGTTATTAAGTACTTGTCTCTACTTATTTGTACCATCAAGTACCTACCTTTTTTCTTTTTTTTGAATACACCCACCTATTTGTCATGAGTAGCTATTAAGTACTAACAGACTTATTATTTAAATGACTAGTTATTAAGTAGCCAAGTATTGTATTATCACCTAAACCAGTTTGTGTTGGAGCTAAAAATTACAGGGTTGAAGGGGATTGAGAAAATTTAGAAATTGGTGCTCTTAATAATTTACTACTCTCTTATTAAAAATAAAACAATAAATTCAAAATTAGATACTATTTAATTTTAAAACTAAATTTAAAATTTTAAATATAAAATTTACATCTATTATCACAAATAATTTAATTTTTACAAAATTTAAAATAAAAATATCAAAACCAAATCCTGTTCAATCACACTCTTGACATTTTCTAAGGCGGAAGTAGAAGGGCATATGGAGAGAATACAAACTAGATTTCTCCTCCAAATATTTATGGTACTATTACATTTATACATAAGACAGTTTTACTGCATCACGACATGTATACAACTAGTATTCATGATCATATTGCCCAGAAAACCAAGGAGGATCATGAAATACTTTCTGTTCAATGGTACATCGAACGGTTTTCTGCATATGAATCAAAAAGAATGAAACAAATCATAGACTATAATTGTATGGGCCGTCCGCGTATTACTCCGCCAGAGCAATTCTCATCTCATTCAACATCTCCAAAATTACCAAAACAAAACTTTTTTCTACTTTTTTACCGCCATATCACTTTTTGCCATCTCCTGACCTGATACGATGCATCCAGGGAACTCTCAACAGTAACATCCTATCGTCTGCAGACCTTGAGTTTAAATGGACAGAAAGGAATTCAACTTCAAAAGACCAAGGTACAATATAATCACAAGATAATTACAACATCAATCATCAGCCAGGAGGCTTTTTCAGAACCATATGACCATGTTCGTCCTTTTCAAAGAGGCGCTCAATCAGTTCCTCCCAACTTTCTTGTGCTTTGCTTTTCCTCGATGAACCTGGGGAAGAATCACCGAGAGATCTTTGGGAATGTTCGTCCTTTTGTCCATCAAATGTTCCATATTCTGCAGGTGAATAGGCATGAGGAACATCCAACGCAACTGCCCTCCATAAAGCGGCCTTGTGTTCCTCGCTATGCTCTCTAGCAAGTGTCTCCTGCCGCTCCATCTTTTGCTGAGGGGGTATCTCAGTGGTTTGATCCTTCTCTTGCATTAACTGTGTTAAAGAAAAGGAGACATGTTGGTGGAGATGAATGCAGTTAAATGCTTTGAGGTCTATGTGCACATGAAGGAACCAGATTCATAAGAAGGCTTTATTCGTGCAGAGGATCAAATATTTCGATTCCAGTCAGCAAACACATATACAAGTTTGTATGTGTTTGAGGTGAGAAAAAAAGGGCACCACATCTGATGAAAGTAGATATTTCTCCATATTGTAGCTCTGAAAGCCAGATAATGTAACCATGATAACATGTTCAATTAATTAAATGGATAAATCCCCGTAAGGATCATGGAAGAATGATGCTAAATATATACGATCTTCTACAATTTGTGTTACCAGAACGTTTCATGGGGTAGGCAAATTCAGCTTGGAAAAGAAACATAAACCAGTTAGAACTGATTGAATTGCAAACCATCAGCCACAAGAGCAACAAAGTAAACCACGGAGAACTTACTTCAAGAGCCTTTCGTGCTTCTCTCTCAATCCAAATGAGGGCATGATCAGAAGTGGCATTGCAGGAGAGAACTATGTGTTCAAATCTCCCATCCACAGGTACTGCAGTCTTCACAACTGGCGGAAATCTTCCACATCTGAATTGAGATAAAACATGTGGTATCATAAAAATATAACAATTCAGGCAAAAACATACATGCATTAATTCTGCTCTAAACAAGCTTCTACCATTTTCTTTTCTTCTGATATTAATCTACTACTCTTACTAACCACTTTCTTTTCTTCTGATATTAATCTACTACTCTTATAAACAATTATGCTGTTTTAAAGGATCACCAAGCAACATGAGACAAAGTTTGAGAATCACGTATCAGAAGAAAACAGCAGATAACGCAAGAAGGTTAATCAAGTTCCTTCCAGACTTAAAAATTTAAAACTAAATGAACAAAATGAGAATCCATTATCAAGCTGAAAATTGGCCACATAGCCTGGAGATGAGGTAGCCAGTAAGTAGAAATATGACCTCCAAATTCCAGTTAATAAATAACCAGTGCATTTCTCAGCCATATTTCCATACCCCGCTTATGTCAAACATGAGATAATATACCAGCAACAAATCTAAACATTAGGATTACCTGAAAGGTTTTCTCTCAACGATGTGATAAAGGCGACCAGGAGCATAGAGTCTCCTTGGATCTTTGAGCATCTTTTCCTCAGGTATGCATGTATCTCTCATGCACCTTAGGCATAATAAGCATGGTAAACTGTGCAAAAAGCAAAATAAGCACATACCGAATAAGACAAAGACTTGTATAATAGAACGGGACTCAATACTTCAAATGGATTTAAGAAATAGAGGAGCAACTTGAAATATGATCATGCAACTGAACCAGACTCTGTTTATTTATTTTTTATTTTTTTGGTCGGGACAGTGGGGGAAGGGATGACAATGTGTCAGATTAAGTGTTTCTTCAGAAAGTTTAGGTTGCATCATTCCCTACTTTGGGATCAATTCATTTTCCAAAGAATGGACAACTACTACTTTTTTTTTTCTTCCTTTTCTTTTTCTCCCTTTTTGCATTATCATTTAAAGCTCAATATCAAGAATAGGTGCAAAATAAGTGCATCTTTTACCAGAAAAGTGACTTGAAGATATCTTCCAATGGGGTGGCTGTACGGGGCAAGAAGTCATCCTATTTTGCAGAGAAAAAGAAAGAGAAAAGATAAGGGATCTCTGTTAAATCTAAAGCATATTCATCAGTGCATGTTCAAACAAAAAATGAAAAAGTATAAAAGATAGTAGAAAGCTTCAGCAAACAAATATTTATGCACCAAGATAAAACTAGGAAATATTTCCACAAAACTGTTATACTGTTAGACCTTGCAAGTAGTCCTGAAATGTTAATGATTTATTCCTGTTTATTGCAAATCTAAATCATTGTGTTTGCATGTGCTCACGCAGAAAACTGGACATGCAGTATGCTTAGTTCTTATCTCAGGTGGCTCAAGCACTTCTACTCACTCATAACACATGGCTGTGTCTCCAACTCTCTCTTCCCTAGACATGACACCCTCCAGAAGGATCTTGCCACTTTTTATAATGCCTTTTGTGGCTTAAGTAGGCTGACCATAACTATGTTCAAATGTGCACTTAGATGGAAGGTCTGATCATCTAAACCACCCTATTCATAAGTTGAGCCACAGAAAATCTCGCATTATAGAAATTTAATCAAATTGGCAATGAGATGAAAGCATGAAATGTACTTCAAATTACAGGCATTCATCAATTCTAAGATAAAAGAAAAAAGCATCAAGGAACATTCAACTAGAGATTTTAATGATTGAGAGAAACTGAATGAGATACTCTTGATCATTTGATAAGAAACCAATTCAACGATATCTCACAAAATTTAGAGAGATTCTACTTTTACCTGTTTCTCTTTTTCTTCTGTCACGTGAATGAAGAATCATTTAAATCTTGCATTTCTAGTATATTTCTTTCTCTCTTTCATTTACAGCAAGTGCTTTTGCCTTTTTGGATTCCAGAACTAACAGGAGGATTCTTCCCAAACTTGAAGTACAATAGAAAATGATTCTATCTGAATGAACTATAAGCTTGATTGGGATATGACCTTCATCAACAAAAAGACCAAGGAGCTAAAACTGCATTAACTTCAGAGTTTCTTTGGAAAATATCCTCCACAAGAGCCACAACATGAAGAAGTTTATATTTGGTTATAGTTACAAGTTTGCTAGTAATTGATACTGTCAACTAGAAATAACTACTCTCTTATCTGAACCTAGCTATTACGACATCAACATCAACTGTACAGTGTGTGATGAAAGGGAAAGTTGGTGGGATCAAAGAGATTATCTCCTAAATCTAAAAAGAGGGGGATAAAACAAGATTGGCAGTGCTGCTATATAAAGTGATTGGAAACCTAATGCCCCAAAAGATGAAAATGTGTTTATCATATAAGTTGACCAAAAAGTTCCATAGAAATTCATTTAGTCACTTATAGTGAATTATATTAGAAAAGAAGGTTGGGGGTTGGGGGGGAGGGGAGGAATTTGAGTAGGCGAACTTGCCTGAAGAACAACAGAATTTATCACATCTGCATATCTCACTGCCAAGTTAAGTGACATGCATCTTGCAGGTGCCACAGCATAACACCTAACCCTCTTCCTGTCAATGTTTCCCAGTTTACTACGATTTTGTACGACCAACATTGTCAATAATGCTGCCACACCTGATCCCAGGGAATGCCCTACAAAAGTTAAAGTATAATTTGGATATTTCTCAATCAGTTCCTTCAAAGTATCACATTCAGTATCTAAAATCCGCCCGGCTGCTTTTAGTGGACCATTGTGAACGTAGCCTCCATCAATTTTTTTTTGTCCCAGCTTGTTATCCAATAGAACAGCATAATCACTCTCCTTTGCCAAATTAAGGCCTCTAATCGCAAGAACTATATCCGCATGATCATGATCAAGATACAACAGATATGGTGTTACTTTTCCCTGAGTATTTTCATAAGTTCTTTTGCAAATTATCCTATCTGGATCAATCCCATACCCTCCAGGAGGTTCCCAGAGAGGAGCCCGAAGATTGTCCTCATAGACAGCAAGTATGTAACGACAGAGCCTAGGAACAGGTTCAAATTCTTCAGCAGTGGCCTGGCCCCAAGTTTCGCTGTCATGGCCTGCACTGTGGAGGCATCGTTTCCACGCCCAACGAGCACATGCTAGACAATATACACACTCAAGCAGAGGAAGACCACAAAGAATTGACATTGTCTGTTAGGGTTGGGACATGTCAGCAGATTTCAGGGAAATATGATTTTCAATTATGTGGCATTACTGCAGGACATCTCTTTGCTATGAAATCAACTTAAATGAAGAGATAATTCGGGATAGGAGTTTCATGTAGAATATGAAGACTCAGCTAGGCAATTCAAAATTTCATGCTTTCAGAAAGTCCAGGACTATAGTTTACCCGGACGAGCATATTAGGAGCTTAGGAGCAATAAGTTAGCGAATGAAGGAAAGTGTAGTACAGAAACTTCAGTAATTGCAAGTTTGCCTTCTCTCAACAAGCTAGGTAGCAGCAAACAGAAGGAAATGGTAGCTGAAAAAATGTACTCGCAAACACTTGTGTAGAGGGAAGGTCAACAAACCGATAAAGAAACTAACTTGGTGGAGACTGCAAAAGCCGATCACATGAAGATTTACAATAAAAGCAGTCCATTCAAGAACTAAATTGGATAATTCCCGCCTGCCGCGCAACTACGAGCAAAAGATCATCTTTGACCGCCTAATAGACAATCGAACAGATTAAGCAAATCAAAAGGGAGAGACAAATCAAAACATCAACTGGGGAGAGATGTAAATTAAGTAAAAATTAAAAAAGCCACAGGTTTCAGCAGCATTCTTGCTTGGTGGCGTTACCTAATCATAAACAAAAATGTCAAGAAGCAGCGAATGCATTCCGTTGATAACTTGGTCGTTCAAAAAGACGATGATTAGCAGCAGCGGAAGTAGCACTGGTGTTATCAAATCAAAGAAAAAAACGGAGAGGGATTCAAGAATAGAGGAACCAAAAATCAAAACTTGGAGAAGAAAGCCAAACCGGAGGAGAATTGGTACTTTGGTATCAGCAAGTCAACTACACTCAACTACCAGCGGCAGGACCGGGGAACAGAAGAAGAGCCAAATTCTAGGCAGCGGAGCTTTTCGGCCTTAGCCTGAAAGCAATAGAGGCAATTAATTCCTTGACCTGGATACTTACAGCATGCGTTCGTCGGTTAGGAATAACTCCGTGCGCTTTATATAAATGGGAAACAGGATCTGACAGGTCAAAACCCAGAGATTAACTATAAAGTACCAATCATTGTTTCGGTTTGGATTACGGAATGAGTTGGGTGAAGGCCCATATAATTGGGCTTTTCCTCAGACACACTATGGGAAATACAGAATAATATGGGCTTACATTTCATTTTCCGTTTAGGCCCATTATTAGCACAAGACTAAACTTCATCGAGTCGAGCGGTATGGAAACTCACTACAAGTTGGGGCTTCCTATAAATTTCCGCAAAGCTACCGGGGAAACCCTAGTTCGCCATTTTCGTCACCCGCCTCAAAACCTCTCGGATCAATCAACGGAAGGAGGTAACTACGATTTGATTGTGCAAAGGCTTCCCCTGTCTTGTTTTCTCTTGATATTGAATGCTTATGTTTCTACTTGAGTACTGATTTTGAAGTATGTCGAATTTTTATTTTTTCCTAGTGACAGTGCTCCTTTTCTCTGATTACAAATATCACACGACTCTGTATGGTATATATTGAAGAAAATTACGTCATAGATTTTTATTTGCTACATTGAATTAAGCTTGTGGCTTGTTTGGCTTAGAAATCACTAGGCAATGACCTTGTAGTTGTGCTGGAAAAGAACCCGGAAAGAAGTTTATATTTCTCTAGAGACGTTAGAACTGTAAAAATGTGCTTCGTTAAAGCAATTCTATTATCATTTGAAGCTCAGTTAGATTTCACTGGATATAAAATGTTAAGCTGGCTAGCGTTCTATTGGGTTAATCTTGCAAGTAGACTTTCATAGCTTTCAATTTTTTTCCGTTGAAGTAGGTGATGGCTCCAAAACAGCCGAATACTGGGCTATTTGTGGGACTGAACAAAGGTCATGTCGTGACCAAGAAGGAATTGCCTCCACGCCCATCTGATAGGAAGGGGGTAAGTTGCTTCCCTTGTTGTCAGTTTGATGGTTTTCTGATTTTTGTGTGAATGATTTGTATCTCTTCAGATTTATTTTTTCCAGCGTTTTTAGATAAATATTTAAACACCATGATCTATCTCCATCTATTGCACTAAATATTCATATGTTACAAGATTTTAAACTGTGTTATATGGAGGAAAAAAGGTAACACGCGCTTGGGCTACTTTTCTAGGCCCCATGGTAGGTTGTCTTATTGTCTAGGAATGAGCATCATTAGAGCCTCCGTCTTCCTCCAGATGTCTATAAAGAGCATCAAATTGGGTCACTTTTCACCTGTAGCTTACATTTGATTCGCCTCTGCCAACTAGTTTTGCCCTCGCTATTTAGTGCTTGGTATGTATCTGCATTTGCACTTGTAACCAGCCAACTATTGCCTTTCTGCCTGTGAGGACAAGATATTGGCATGAGCGGCAACAACCAATTTGCGCACCCACATATATGGGGGTTGTTGCTGTAATGAGGAATGAGCCAATATGCTAATCTGAGGTCTTTTATTTGCTGAATGGCTATGGGGAAATACTTTGACTTCTTGATTTCAAATGCGTTGGAAGGTTTTAACGACACTGACCACCGAAAACAAAGAGAGACAGCTAAAGAAACTAAGTTGACAAGTACCAGTTTGACCACCAAATATTGGTGCTAATCTGAGGACTCTTATTTACTGAATTTCTATAGGTATATACTTTGACTTCTTGATTTCAAATGCATTGGAAGCTTTTAATGACATTGACCACCGAAAGCAAATAGAGAGAGAGCTAAGGAAACTAAATTGACAAGTACCGGTGTGACCACCAAAAATTGGTGCTCGGTTACCTTCTTGAAAGTTCAGATTCTGTCTTTTGGAGGGCTATTACATTTTGTAATTTTTTGTATTTGTGAAAAAATGAGTGAAACTGTTCAAGCATAGTTTGGTTGCTTATGTTATGCGCCTGTCTTGTTGCTCAATTTGTGCATCGAATGCAGAAAACAAGCAAGAGAGTCCACTTTGTTAGAAGCTTAATCAGAGAAGTTGCTGGTTTTGCTCCATATGAGAAGCGGATCACTGAACTCCTTAAAGTTGGAAAGGACAAGCGTGCTCTGAAGGTGGCTAAGAGAAAGTTGGGCACACACAAGAGAGCAAAGAAGAAGAGAGAGGAAATGTCTAGCGTTCTCCGTAAGATGAGGTAATTTGTTTTATGACCTCTTATTTCAGATGATTTGGACCTGCTTTTTCTTTCTTTGCTTTTTCAGTCTGTTGCTTAGAACCTAGCCCAGGTTAGAGCTGTAAAGCAAAGGAAAGAAAGTTGAAAAGCTTCTTCTTGATTTGCTATGTTTGCAGGGCTGCTGGAGGTGGTGAGAAGAAGAAGTAAGACCTTTTTCGTTTTGGTGAGTGAAGAACTTAGATTTGATAGTTTGGATGACGGTTATTAGCCTTGCCCTGTATTTGTTTTTTGTCTGAAGACATCGATTTAGTTTCAAAAAGAATTTTTTCTTTCAGCTTATGTTTCAATCCATCATTATGATATGAAATTGACATAAAATTTTTGAGCGAAAACTGAATTTCTACAGGGCTAATGGAAGCGAAAATTTTTGACCAAGCAAGTACCTTTCAGCTAACCCTGGTTTTATTTTATTTTTTTTTTGGCCAAATACTAACTGTGATATTAACTGCGCAAATTTTTGCATTAGTCTGGCTGGGTTGAGTTCACTTTTCGATGTTTGTGATGTGGCGCATTAGACTATTGACTCGGTGACGCAGCCGAACCTCATTATTTATTTGTATCGAAGCCCATTTCGGTTACTCTGAATTTTCTATACCAAATGACAGACCATATGCTTTTCGATAATTAGACGAAACAGTTGGTGACTGTTACCAATGGAGAAGCGGAAATTTGTCTGACAAAGGGGAACAAAAACTCGGTTGGTTCTGCTTTTTTTTTCTCAGTTATGGTTTAACAGATTGATCAAAACCAGAAATTGGAAGGTTGGCTTGGGAACCCTGATGGAGATTGCATCCCAAGAGAACTCAAAAGAATTTAATCAGTAACGCTTTATCGCTTGGTATTATTCCATCGCGGAGGCTATCACCCACTAAATCGTACAATTGCTTAAAAGGGCAAGAGTCAACTGTTCCCTTTCCTGACAGTTTTCTGTTATTTTCTCGTGTCGGTTTGAATATTCCATTTTAACCGCAATTTCCAAAAATGGAAAACGCATATGAATCTGAAATAGAGGAGCATCCCGGAATGCTTTATTCAATAACACAGCACCTTGTGCAGGGAGGGGAATTGGCGGTCAAGTCTTGAATTTCTGGGTTAGTTTTTCAACCCCTTCTCTGCAATCTTGAGCAATTCGTATGATTCCTCCGGGTCCAGTTACTGTGCTGCACGTAGAGTCATGCTGCATGGACGGATCAACATCCGTCAGATCACCTCTCAAATCTGATCTGACGGTTGCAAAAATTTACTAATTTTCGAAAAAAAATACATGTATGGAGCCAAAAAATATGAACCGTTGGATCAAATTTTTATGCAGATCCAACGGTACACATCTCGTCCAGGCTGCACGACAGCGCGTGCAGCACTGGAACTTTACGCGATTCCTCCCTTGACAGCTGACGAAGTTTCAACTGTACTTCGCTGCACCTTCTGGAATGAGCTATCCATCCTGGAAATAACGCTATCTTTTAGTTCCCCTGCTTGCTTGCCCACTTTTACGGTCCACTCCTTCAACATCTCTATTAAGTGAAGCATCATCTGGATAATTTTATTTATTGTATCCCTAGAGTTTCCTCTTACATCATCTGCCATTGACTTCAGGCGGTTAACCAAGTTTTCAGCCCTATGAACAGTTCCCTCAACTGAGAATTCCTTTCCAACACCTGCCCAAGTAACACTAACATTTTCTTCTTCTCGGAGGTCATCATCAACAACTACTTTAATACCTTGCTTTGCCCAACGTTCTCTTGCCTCTTCTAGGGCTTTTGCCTGCTCTCTTGCTCTTTTAGCTTCCTCTTCAGCCCAAGATCTAGTAGAAAATGTAGGGTCAGATACAGTTTTTGAATTAAGTACAGTGTGCAACAGAAAAATGCATAGTATGAAGATTGGTATGCAAATTTCAGAAAACAGGCAGAGTTTATGACACATCACAATTTGCCTTGCACATCATTTGGAACTAATTCAACTACTATCTTTGAGCTTGCAATTGCCAAGTAGCATAAAAAGGTTATGGCAAGTAATATTCAGATCAGACAAGAAGATTTAGTGTGGTATTATATGATTAGACATCTCCATCCTTTAGCCCTTTTTTATTGAAGGACAACCCTCTCGGCATCTTATCCTAATTGCTTCTTCAAACAAAGAAGTAGATGAAACCAAGCAAAGTTTAGGAGCATAAGTGCAGATAAAAATCAGAAATGACAAATCATCAAACATGCATTTAATTCTCTCTCTGCTATTAAGAATAGTCTAGCAATTGTGCAAGTCATGCAATTAAGCATCAATTTCCATAATCCTTGTTTCCAGGTGAGGCATATCATAGAGAAAAAATCAACGTCAAAGGTCAAGATAAATGCAACACCAAAAAAAGAAGAGATGGCATCATAGCTCACAACCATAAACATTTTATGCTTTCAAGTCCTAAAATTTGAAAAAATCAGTCACAGTCAATAAAATAGAGAATATTAAACAATCACTTAATGAATGCCACATTACCTGGTGGTTAGCATGGCTCAAAGAAAGCATATATCATTCTATATTAGGTCTTGTCAATGTACGTTGACATTTGATGTCCAATAGAGCTAATGAGAATGATAATATACTAAAGAAGTTTAAAAAGAAAGTCACACCCTTACCTAGCCATTGACAAGGCTTTGCGCTCAACCTCCAGCTCATATTGCAATCGTGCAATCTCCTGGTTCTCAGTTTCCGCATCTTTTCGAAGTTTGCTAAGCCTTTCTTTTTCAAGAGAAATCTCCGCCTTGTTACTTATTAGCGTCTGCAACTCCCCTTCCACATCACGTCTTAACCTAGACAAGACTTCCATTTCTGAATCAATAGCAGCTCGTTCTTTCAATAATGCCAGATTCTCAGCCTCCCGCTCAGCTCTCAATCTCTCCAATTCTTGCCTTGTGGCCTCTGACAACTTTTCTACAGCATCAATCTTTTCTCTTTCCAGTTGAAGCTCTTTCTCATAGGTTGCATTGACATCCTTCTCAACTTGAGCTACTAGAGCATTATGTGCAGCTACAACATTTTCTGCCATAGACTCTGCTTCAATGCGTGCAAGTTCCTCACTGACAATGTCAGAAGCCTCACCAGTTGCTAGGGCAATAGCAGCTTGAGCTTTTGTTACAGGTTTATCTGGCTGGAATAGTCTTGTATATCCTGTCACAGAGGGAAAACAGTTTACCCTCAAACAGAAAAGAGCTTCATGTCATAGTGGGATTGAAGAAGAATTCAGCATACCAAAAGCTAGGGCAATTATCCCCTGTTCTCCAGCTCTTAAGTCAGCTACAAGTGCAGGCCATGCATCAGGATTAATCTTGTCAATGTCTATGAACCCAGAGACTTGCAGCAGACTCTGTTCCAAAATAAGTTTTGGAAGGGGTGGGGTTGCTAAAAGTTAGAAGTTGAATCATTTCCATAAAGTACACTGAAGTAGAATTAGTTCAACATACAAACCTTTCTGTCAACCACGGGAAGCTGTTTCTTCTCGAGTGCCATCTTCCAACTTACAAGATCCTGACGTGATAAAGGGCTGCAACGCAAAAAAAAAATTGGAAAATGAAACAACTGGTGTATTCCGTACTATTTAAGACAGAATCAAGACTTTAGACAGACAGCATTGAAGCCTAGGATAATGGCATCTAGAATAATGGAAGCATAAGATATGATATCAATCTGTGGTAGGATCTCATAGTATGTTGCAATAGCATATGTAAGTCAAGAATACTTGAAACTGCAGAATATGGAAACCATTACAATAATCTTTTCTAGTTATCTTTGGGAGGAAGCATTTCTGCAATGATTATAATCAATTTTCTTTCTTTAAGGCAGCTAACTTAACTGCTCTTGGAGAAATCAATGCTGAATCATGATAATGTAATGTTATACCTTTCTGGCGAGAAGCAGAGGGGACCTGCGTCATCGCCTAAAGAAAGCTGCATATCTCGTCTTGAAAGCTTACTAAAGATTAGGCCTGCTTCTGCCAATCCTGAAAATGATACAGAAATTCAGGAACTACAGTTCAAGAGAAATAATTCATGATACTGCCACAACAATTTTGAGATTTTACCTTGAATGGATGGAAAGTCAGGATCTTCAGCTGTAATATCATCAAATGCAAGTTCTGTAACATTCTCTATGTACATTGCAGGGTAAACTTTCGAAACTGTGCTCCTACAGGAATTGACATAAGTTTGAAACCCATGACTTGTGCAATGAATCCAGATACCATCCACCACTATTATAAACCCATAAATCATAAAATTCTGAGAAATTTTCACCTTGACAGAGCACTGCTTGCTGACACCAACCAACGTGCATATTCACGGCGAGTACATAGATCTCCTGGTTGAACATCAGCCTCAATCACCTAATTGATTTTCAAAATGAATAGCACTCCATATAAAGAGCTTTAAGTGGTTTATAAAGTCATTGATCAAAAGCTATTGATTAGAAAATGAAATTCTATAGAACTTCTGCGTCTTAGCTTGCTATAAACCCACTGATTTGTAAAACTCAGAATCTTTTGCCATATCATATCATACAGAGCCTATAGATGAAGACTGCTACACGAACCTTAATATTCTACAGTTCATGTAAATCACATGCGCTAAAAAGTTCATCAGTATTTACATGTACACATGTTTTACTGTATGTATAAAATTTGTTCTGAGCTTCACTTTCCAGAGTATTCTCAAGAAACATGCAGGAGATCCATAAAGCATATGCACAACTTGAAATTCAATGAGTTTTTTGATCATCTTTTGAAAAAAAGATCCAAAACTTAGTTCATTTACTAATTATCATAATACAAAAATTAATGTTTTCTTCACTGACATTCCAAGCAGCTGAAGTCTTTCTGTCAAATGGCACCTATAAATCCTCTTACAACAATTTAGTTTGATCTACCAAATTTAACCTTATAAGATCATATAGATTTTCACTAGAACCATTGCCAGTAGAAAACCATTGCTATGGTAAATAAACAGATGCATTACAAAAAATTTATACCACCACACTTCCAACAAAATCTGTCCTCAGTAAAATGCTTCTAACCAAATTCTATTTCCTTACAAAACTCTCGCTAATGCAAGTAATTCTAATAATTTGTTTAGCAACCAGGTAAAAATGCAGAGCTCCACTCCTGATCTCCATGAATCTTGTACTCCTATTCCTGTCTCTATAACCAGATTTGCTTAGGCTACTATATAGACAAATACATGCATATACATCTACATATGAATGGAAAGAAAGGAAAAGGACAATAAACGAGCTTGATCCTTGAAAATCCACAAGATTCCTAGCAATGAAATAAAAACAACCACATGAGGAACGTCAACTGAATACCTTTAATGCTTGCAATGCAGCAAATGCCTGACCTTGAACTTGATCAACAACAGCAGGAACCAAAACTTTCCCTAGAGCTGACTGCAGAGCTGCAGAGACAACAGATGGAGCAGGTATGCCAATTGAAGTAAGGACATTGTCGGAAATGCTTGGATGTAATTCTGATCTGCTTCCATTTGAATTTTCAGATACATCCCCAGGTTCTTCATTTGCAAATGTATGTGCCACATTTGATGTCATAGTTGTTCCAGGTGGTTCATTTCTGGCTATACTATGAAATTCCAGAGACGACTCATCTCCCTTGGCTGAAACCTCCTGTCTCTTATCTAGGCTAAAATTTTCGGCTGAAGACGTGCTCGTAACTTCTATGGGGGTGTCATTGATAACATTGGGTTCGAAAACTGCCTCTGACTGTGAACCAACTGAGATGCTTAAGGAGGCAGGCTGACCTTGAGGCATATCAAATGAAGAGTTTGGGTTTACAGTTTCTTTCATGCCAGACAGCCCCTCCTGCTCATCATTATTTGGATTTGTCATATGGTCATTAAAGAGGGATTGATTAGTAATTAGGTTCTTGCCTTCAGGTTCGCTAAATGGTTCTGCTTTCTGAGAAGGAACATAGGCATCTTCAGATATGGGGTTCAAGGCACTGGAAATCTGACTATCCGGTGGTTTAAGCATAGCTTCAGGATCACCTGAAATGTCATTGGGGGTAGATTCATTTTCCAAATGTAGTTGACTGAGAGCAACATCAGCGACACCCTCATGGGGTGCGTTGTCCATATCAGTACGGTCGTTATGCTTACTTTCAGGACTTGAAGAGGGATCCATGTCAATACCTGTTGCGCTTTGTTCAATGCTACCATCTTGACTCTCAAGTTTACCTACTTCAATTCTATTATTGTGGTAATCCAATAACAATGACTCTTGTTGGGGTGTTAAAGGCTCCATCTGTTGTTTTACTCCTGTATACACGGACAGGAAAACAGATATACTGGCCAAATTAACAAAACAGAAAATTTTCAATAAAAGAAAAAAATAAAATAATAACATAGACAATTTTTCAGTGGCTTTAACCATTGAAATATCTCCCTCCCCCCGCCCCCCTCTCCCCCCCACACACACAGACAAAAATAATAATAATAAGGCCACGTAAAACGTATACAACTATCACAACCAAAGCCATTGAAAAGTAATTTTGTAGAAGGTTACAAAAAGTTTTTCAGCCAACCAAATGGATCCTTGGTAAGTTCACATCCCAATTAATGTACTTGAATTTGGCAAGGCATTACAAATCATTTAGGTATTTGTGTTCTCCAGAAAGGTAGCACAACCAGTTGAAAAATGAAAATACAACGTATAGGCCTTGCACTATCTAAATCCTAATTTATTTAACAGAAGCCAAGAATAACCAAAATCGGAGAACAGAAAGAAAGCACTTAACTTTTTGACAATTGAAGAAAGAACTTAACTGGAAGAGCTTCGCCTGCCTATAGCCAGTGCAGCAATGGTAAGTCCACCCACCAGAACAACTCCAGCTACTCCCACTCCCACGATTCCTGAAAGTTAACTATACAAGTCTTATTAGTCTATAACTACAACAGAAACCAAAACAACAACGTAAACAAGTCATGAATACATAAATAAAATGATTACATTTCACCCTTCCATTTCGACTTGATATTATTTCAGAGCAAGCATAATTGAAAGAAAACACCCCGCTTGTTACTGAGTTTTACTTTAAGAGCCAAAAAAAAAAAAAAGTCTCTCACCTTTAAGAGATTGCTTCGGAGGCGAGTCACCGGACTGTTCATCAGCATTCCAACCGGCAAAGCTATCAGCCGACGAATTGGAATTTAAAGCCCAAGAATTTCCAGAACCACGCCTTTCAATTCCATTATCGTTAACTGAACTAGTTTCAGCAACCATAGTAGATAAACGAAATAGGCGATCCAGCTTATGAAGTCGCATCCGTACAAACACAACAGACGGAGTCCTCGGGCCATTAAAAGCTAATCGGAGCTGAAACGAGTTGGGAGACCATGTTGTGGTCAACGACGTCATTATACACCGAGAATCAGAGAAGAAAAAGAAATGGAGCTTGAAAATTCAGAAGTTTTCTGGTGTAGAGAGAAATTCTAGGGTTCTTGTTGGGTGGTTTTAGCACTGAGAAGACCTAAAAAAAGTGATGGCGATGTGTTATAGTTCAGCCTGGGAATCGCTTTCCCCTCTTTGTTCGTATGAAGTGCGTGTTGGGTGCATAGTTTGAGCGGGTACGAAGTAGATGCGTCTTTGTATTTGTATCAGTTTCTGTCGTCTTATATCTTCTTATCAGAGGATTACCTCTTCGACCACCGGAAAGGACATTTGCTCAAGTGGTAACCAACAGAATAAACAGAGATACCAAACACCGAATTCTTGCTGGGACGAGATAGAGTTGTATTTGGATGCCCTCCCCACATATAAAGCCATCCTAAATTTTCACCGTCAGCTCACAAATAATTTATTTGAATAAAATTTAAATAAAAAATTATTAAAAAACTTTTTTAAAAGTTTTAATATATAGAAATTTTATTAATGTAATTTTAATTTTTTTCAAATTTTATTATTTAAAAAAATGAAATAAAAAATAAATTTTAAAAAATATTTTTAAAAAAAACTGGGTATCCCTTCCCTAATGGGTTGCGCCAGCCGCTGGGAGGGGCGACCCGCTCTGGAATCCCCCGGGCCCCTTTTTTTTCCTTTTTTTGGTTTAATTTTTTAAAAATAAATAGAAAATTATTTTTTAACAAATACTATTTCTTTAATTATTTTATTTTAAGTTTTTAAAATTTTTATATTAAGATTTAAAATCATAATTTAAAATTAATTTTAAAATTTAATTACAATTAATTATAATTTTTAAAATTTAATTTTTCCTCTTAATTTTTAAAAATTTAAATAAGTAATAAAACTCAACATCGATACAATTTAGATTAAATAATAAATATTAACTGCCTATTAAACCTTGTTATATAATGATTATTATAAAACGAATGAAATAAATATCACGTAATAAAATTTTAAAATCTTATAGATTGTTTGAAAAATAAAAATATTAAAATTATTTTAAAATTATAATGCATTAATAAAAATATCCTACTTTTAGTACTTATAAAAACTTAATCTAAATACAAATGTTAGATTAGGATGACATTATTTTGAGTATAGTTAAGAATACTTGTCGATAAAATAATACATCTTCATAAACTATTTTCTCCGTTAAAAATTAAATATCTATTTTACTATTTGTATTATACATAGAAATAAAAGTAATTTGGACATAGGCGCTAATCGTCTCCTACACTACATACCACCATACTTGAAATTTTCCGGTTGAACTTGTCAAAATAATTATATTAATAGTTTCGTTTTTTACCGCATAAAACAAGTTAATATTCAAAAAGAAAAGGAAGGCACACGTAAACCAATTTCTGCAACATTTTGTCAAATTGAGAATATGCGTTTCAACCACTTGGTTTTTCATCTTAAATGTACAATTAGTACAAACAAATATATTTGCGCTCCAATCCCAAATAAAAATGAAATGCTTCGGTTATGATATAGCTGGAAATAGAAAACAAACACCCCAAAGCCCCGAAAGTACATACATATATAGTCATCAAACACAACTGAAACGTGGTTTCTGCAGTGCTGCATGATAATTGGTATTAGAATTATAGATTATATATCTGACAAACATTTTTGCTATACAATAACCTAATCTAACATTACAGCTCGAATGTGTATATTATGCTGTTTCTGCAGTTCTACAAGCCGCAATAGCCCTACGAGACGCTACGTTCATATTCTAGCGGTTATCAGCCGGGATTTGTTTTAAGTCAAATGTCTTTCCTTCTTACAACTCAAACGCAGACAACTACAAACTACAAGAGCAAAATTGTACAAGTGTTTGGTGATTCGAATGAGGTATATTGTACACTCAGGAGCTCACGGCGTACTAAAGTGCATAAAATTGAGAATACAGATACTCCCGTATTTTGTAATATTCCTCAGACAAGGGTCCTTCAAGAATAATTTGCTGAATAGCAGCACCACCACCCTAAAAGCATTCCAGAAAAATTCAGTCAGCCACAAGGTTAGTAGAGACAATCACAATAAACAATGAGAATATCACTCACTACCCACCTTTTGGCTTGCATCACCAACCTTGCGAAGTGTCACATGCTCCCCGCATCGCAAGGCTCCACCAGCAAACTCGACCTGCAAACAAATAATATGTTATAATTCATTGTTCAACAAGTTTACTCAGCAATTATCAAAATGGAAATAGTAGATGACCCAGGGAAGGGAGGGAAAAAATTCTTAGAAGATCAAGAAGCCACAGACGAATAAGACAGTGAGATACTATACCCGTGCATATTTCATATACATTCACATAAAAAAGTGGTCTGTTGAAATCATCTTGACCACGTTACATTATTTGGGGGCACAAAAAAGCACTTAAAGCATAGCAATGATGGAGGCCAACCAACCTTATCGGGACAGAATAAAACAATTTACAAACTTGTTCACTTCCAGGAAGGTGAAAATGCAATACCTGGATACCCTTGCTGGCCAGGAACTGCTTGAAATCAGCCATCTTTATATCGCCCACAAGCACTGTTTTATGTGGTGGAGGAGGAGATGAAAGGGGAAGTAAAGATAACACGCCACTCTCTGTCTTTCCTACTTCAGCATCAATCCATGCTACCTCATACTCTCCAAGCTGCAATTGAAGACATGAATATGCTCAGGGCATAAGCTCATAAAAGTGTGCGTCAAATCCACCAAATAGATATTCAAAGCATCTCGATTTATATAAACATCCAATGTTTCTCATTCTTGATGTCATACTAGCCCATCCATTTTTAAGTCCTCTAATGGGCCAAACCTCTGAAGTTTGGAGCATAACAAGCATAATTCCAGCAAGTCAGATGATGAAAAGTTACAAAAACTGAAAGGTCAAATCCTTACCTTCTTAAACAGCACATTACTCATTAGTTTCTCAGAAAGTTGAACCTGTGCGTGGAATCAGAACACAGTAAATCCCTATATTCCAAAGTTGACATAATTAAGTAAATTATATACCGCAAGTACATTTACCTTATAAGCACACAAATCAGAAGTGACATCAATCGTCTCCTCAATCTGGGGAGCATATACATGGGGACAAACGTGTTTCAAACAATGTTGCTTCAAATGTTCAGTGGCTTCTGCCGATCCATGGACCAAGACCTTCAAACAAAAGAAGCAATATGCATTAGAAAAGTAAACAGGTCCGTGAAAATGTGATTAAGTTTCAACACATACTTTTCTATAGAGGAAAATACTCCAGCATACAATTTTCAACAGTAAGTGCTCGAGAAATATGATCTTTAGCAATCTCACTGCTGCTGTAAACTTTAGGAAATGGCTCAATTTGGATGGGCTATCTATTGTTGGATTTGAGACCATTTATGAATTTTGAATATATATATATATATATATATATATATATATATATATGGGGCCAGGGAGAGAGAATGTGATGTTTTATGAGTGAATGACATGTTTTGAGAACGAAAAAACCGTTAGGATTATGGATCTTTCCACAAAACTACAAAATTTTTCTACTATTTTCATTTTCAAATCCTATCCAAATTACACCCGTTTATCCTACTCTTTTTCACTGCTTTTTAAACACTTATGGACGTTAAAATTGGGGGAAAATATCTCAGAAGATTGGAGCAAGGCTAGAAAAGGAGAAACAAAATCAGGAGAGGCTTAACTACTGCTGTAAAGCTCTCTAGTGTTAAAACATCAAGAGAGACATTGGTTTATCCACAATAATATATCATGCCACAAAACATTTATGTAAGAGAAAAGTATGTCCATACCAGCTTTAGAGGGACAACGTGACCCAGAATTGATTTAATTGACCTGCCGTCAGAGCGCCCCTCAAAGTCCATGTAAATCAAAGAGCATTTGACTTGAACCTTTGATTGGGATACAATAACATTCAATAAGGATCAGTTTCCATTTGCCTCGATGAAATTTCTCATGCAAGAAAAAGAACAGAACATTTTTCTGTAATATGTGAAGCCAGCTAAGACAGAAAAGAAAGTCGACCATTTTGATTGGTAAATCACATTTGGGTAAATTAATAGTAAACTTTTGAACAGAAAATATTCCCTTTCAGTTGAATTTAAGGGAACTACAGAACTGAACAAAAGAATGAGCCCTCAAATTGTTGTTATAAAGCTTATTCTTAAATATTACTATAGACTATTAATAATTTGTTGGAAGCAATGGACTGAATGGTTGGAAAAACCCACTTTTCCTGGATATATCGGCATGTCTCTGTTAATTCCAATCTTCAAAATGAAGACGCCGCAGAGGAAAAGATGAGTCCAAATTTTTGGAAAATACCAAGCAACAAAACAACTTTTGGAGTTAAAGATTTCAACCAATTAAATCCTTGCTAAATGTCAAAGCTAGCTAGTTGAAAGTGGATCTTGTTCCTCATAAAAAATGCATTTATAGCAATTAATTCTGGATGAGTCTTTTCTAGCTAAAAAGATAAAATTATTAAATTCCCAAAAACTGCATCAAGCACATTTCAAGGGAAGAATGAAGGGAAAACAATGTATTCCGTTTTAATTGAGTAATAGGTTTGATTTTAGCGAGCTTCCCACCAGCTGATGTAAATTGCCTGAAGTAATCTTCACAGGTAGAGCAATACTTACAGTCAACTCAGTACAGACAACTTTTGATGGCTTATTATCAAGTATCAAACTGGCAGATCCTTCATCGAGTTTTCCATTGATATCTCCATCAAGCTAGACAGAAGGTATGGCAAAATAAATCAGCAAAACTGTAATAATCTGAATAATAAAGAACAAACATTCATAACATAAATTCATTAACAATGGAGTTAGACCTCATAGAAGGGAATAATAATAGAACACTAACAAAACAAAGCAGAAACAGCACGCATCCCTCGGATCTCTGTGGTTGTTTAGGGAGGGATAGACACATTATAGAAGGTAAGGTAGGATTACGTTGACTCCTAATAGTTATACCATAATTCTGGCCCGAACTGGCTTCAGAAGATGACTAACAATGTGTAAAACCAGATAATAGATAGTAGACAAATGGAATGTAGAGACAAATGTTACACATGAAATTTAATGCTTATTTATCCTCTTCCCATTGTCACCCACTCACTACTGGACGATCCCAGTATCATTTATCAAGCTTGAGGTTTCTTTTCCTTTGCTTGCATTGTCTTATATTTTAGATTAAAGAAAGCAGTCTTCTCCTGAGTCATGGATAAAAATTAATCACAAAATCTGCAATCATGAAACAGGACCTAGATAGTAAGGTCAATAGTGACCTTCAGCTCATTTTAAAGACAAAGACAGAAAAACAAAATTCTAATATATCCTAAACCCATGCATATTCACAAGAAAATTATACTTTCATATTTTAAATAAATGAACAGAAATTCCACAACTCATTAGAAATGATATAATTAGTTAAGCATGAGAATTTCAAGTAAAGCCAGCTGCCGGTATTCAATTGTCCCACTGCAGAATAAATGCATACGAGAAGCAAGTCTCAAAAGCAGTATTCCGACTACCATGAAAACCTCCTTAGGAATTGCACCAAAATCGGTTCTTTAGTTTCTTGAAAAGAAAAATACCATATGGACTAGTAAGAAGTTCAGCAAGGGTGAAGACATCCAATTAAAATTTCAGAATGGATACTCACTGGCATTAGTGAATGGTCCATGTCTTCATCTTTAATCACATAGTCATCTGGATTGATTACTTCACCAAAATCATCCCATTCAGAGGAGTTATCATAGAAAGGAAACATTGGAGCAACACTAGAAGGGGGAGGAACAAATCCATCAATTAATACATCCCTGAAAGCACCACCACGCTGGCCAACCACTGCAAGCACCATGGACACTAGAATTTAGCACAAACAGGGAAAATTTGAACAATGTCTCCGTTGCCTCCAATGCACCATTCTATCAGAAAACTTCTACGGACAAAATGTGCCTTGAGGTTCAATTTTTTTCATGGCTCAGAAGAAATGTTCATAACCAGAAAAAAATGCCATGCTTAAAAAGGTATGCCATGACATCAAGGAGACAACCTGACAAATATCTATAAGTGGTTCTAAGAGTTGGTGAATTAGAAGCTTAATGCAAACACCAAAAAATTGCTGTAAATTTTGATCGACAAAGTAATTATATATTTTTCTAAAGTTATCCCCCCCCTTCCCCTTTTTTCTGCTTTTTCTTCCGGTTTTCAAATGAAAAGAAAGTATTTAACCTATAGGACCACCAGAAAATAGCGTTGCCCCACTTTGCAGCCTCTTATACGTGACAATTACTTTCATAAAAATACATATATAACTAAATGCTATTCCCCCCATTATGTACAGCTCTAGCACAAAATAATGATACCAAAAATAATTCATTCTTTTAAGGTGAATCATTCACTTAAGGGCACCTTCTAAGCTGAAATGAAAAAACTATTGCTTTTAAATCTAAAGCTGGAAAATACATTTTTCCTCACTCTGTTAGTTCAAAAGGTATAGCATTCAGGAATTTTACAATTTGTTGTCAAGTAAGAAAATGGGAGAAAAAGAACACGGACGAAGAATGGATGTCTAATCCACTAGAATCTGATCCAGACAAAAAATGAAAGCGTACCACTTGACGAAGCGTGTGTGGTTCCAGCATCAATGACCATAGGGTCATTCCTGATAAGCTCAGACTCAAGAGATGCTTTTGATTCCTCTTCTTTAATAAGAGTTGCTTTAAGAGCTTCTTCCTTCTTTATTCTATTTTGCTCTTCTTCATAAGCAGACAACTCCTCTCCAACCAAGGGTACTCTCTTTGACATAGTGACCTTAACAGCTTTAGGAGGCGGATCTGACTGAAGCATACGGGCTAAAGTGGCAAACTACAAATCCGAGCACAAAGAGTTGAATTGCAAAATAGGACAGGAAACACTAAAGCCAAGAAGTCATGTCACACTAGTTCATGATGCTGCAAACAGAAGTCAAAATTGTACAATTCATCACCAACTAAATGTTGATCAACTGGCAGACAGCATAACAATGTTCAGATCTAAAAATGATGATGAACCTCTACATGCCAATAGACCAGTAAATAAATGGTTTTTCCAAGGGTTAGAGGAAGACAGATTAAACATAAAATTTATAGAAGTAGTGATGAAGATGGAAAGGATCCTGGTAATCCAGACGCCACTTACTAACAGAGCTCAGTTCCTGAGAACTACAACCTGAGTTACAGTTACACAGCATTTGCTTAACCAAAACAACCCTTAAAGAGGATGCTGCCCGCTGAAGAACAAAATGCAAAAATGGGACACAATTTAGATACTTAACCGGAATGCAGATCATCAATCAGAAATACCTGGCCTCTTTCGGTAAAAAGTACAAGATTCTTTGTATCAGAAGCCCATTCCACAAATATATCGTGTGAAAAACCGGTTTCTAAACTTGCCATGGATGCTAGAACAACCTGAATGAGACATACTGTTAAACCATCAATAAGTTCCAAATAATACATCAAGAACTCAACATAATGTTTCTGCCAAGCAAAAGGGGTATCCTGACCTTTGGACCATCAGGAATCTTTTCAAGCTCAGTCTTGTGGATTAAAAGTTTGACATGCCTGCAAAAGTGCAAGTACCCAAATGGAGAATTCATATTAAAACTCTAGGTTAACTAAAAAGAATAAAAGAAACAGATACCAATATCAAATTATCAACAAGCAACATCTCATGCCAATCATACTAGAAAGGAAAGCAGCTAAGGCTGCCGGAGAAAGGTTAAACCAAGAAACAATTTCAACCAAATTTCCTCCAAAACAAAATCTGCATCATAAAATCTGATGTTTCACTCTTTCATGGTGCTACAAGGCCCCAGATTATGTACATTGCACCCTTGGCACTTTTCACACAGGAGCTCCACTTAGATTTTCTCAATGCTTGAAAGCCACCAATAAACAGGAGAGCAGCTATCTTACCTCAAAAGAAATGCATTATCACGTGTATGCTCAAATGACTTTGCTATTGAATCACTCATCCATTCAAGGAAACTCTTGACATAGTCAATTACGCTCGAGGAAACATAATTGAGGAAGAATATAGGATAGGTCAGTTTATGCTGTTCCCAGCACTGCAATTTTTAGCAAAACATCAGGATTCAGAATCACCAAAAGAGCCAGCAAGGAACAAGAACTTCAAAGAGTACACCAACTAGCCTGTTCAAGTATCAGAATTAGCTCCAGTACTCGACCAGCAGTATCAACAGGCAGCAATACATTTCCATCAGTTCTCAGGGCCTTCAGTATAGAATCTGTAGAAAATATAGAGAAAAGACCAATCAGAATAAACTGGGGGAGGTGCGATTATCATACTCTCGAAATTCTTGAATGAGCTGGCATGATGATGAATGTGCACGTTTCCATTGCTTTAATGTTTTTGTGTCAGAAAGGGAGAAGAGTAAAAAGTGCATGTTTGTTTACAGTACTGAAAAATGTTAGGAGAAATGCTGAAGCAAGTACCACTGACATTCAAAAATATGGACTCCTTTGGATTGACACAACAAAGTCCAAGATATATCAATGTGTCAATGCGTTCGGAAATGGCATGCCAGTAGAGAAAATCCAAAATAACTAACAAGAAATTTCAAGAAAGGAAAATTCATTACCCAGAAACTCTTGGTCTCTTTGTCGTCTTGAAGGCTGATTATTCAAAGCATTATAAGCATCAGTTATTAAAACTGCAGGACGAACAAAAGACTCCAAGACAGTTCCATTTAAATGCCTGGAAAAAAGGAAACATGAAGTTAGCTTTTCCCTTTCCAAGTATGAGTATTGCATGAGGTCTAGAAGAACCCTTCTTCAACTCTATTGCATTTGACCAGTAGATAACCTTTCTTTACGATGATTGAAGTCAACAGCATAGATAACGTCTTCCCCATCCTTGGTGATCTTCCAAACTGTACCTCCTAATAGATGACCAGCAACATGGGGAGCAATAACAATTCCTTCTCCTTTCCCTAAAATAAGTCAGCACACTGTAATTATATTTGTAATATGAAGCATAAGAAGAAATAAAAGCAAAATTACAACAAAAAAATTTTAAAGTGCGCGTGGACTGGAACAAATGGGAAACAATTTTTGTCAACTTGTGGTCTTGCGGTCCTACATTTAGAAAATGTACTTTAAAAGAAGAAATGGTACTTGTAAATATAAATGATTTGGAGAGATTCAGGAAAAAAGAACATATAGGTTGCAAAATGAGAATAAAGCTTCAGGTGAGGAAAAAGATAAGACACCTACCAGACATATGATGGTTTTGAGAATAAGTCAATCTGGTAACATTCTGGAAAGCAGAATCAATATCATCCAGTGTGAACAATTCAAACTCTGATACTTGCTGTAAAGGAATAAATTCTGTTAGAAATAATACATCTTCATAAACGCACAGGAAAGTTAATTGATAAAAAAAGAAAGCATCTTGAATGCCAAAACAAGAGTACGGGATAGATAAAATAAAATTGAGCACAATGGAGTAAGTGATGTCACTTCCAACCAATTATATTTTTACAATATGGAGGCAAGCAGAAAGTCTAAAAAGTGCAGTATCAGATGAAGATGGTACAGATTCAATGACTTCCTAGAGGAAGAAGCTCAACAGAAATAACTAACAAGTTCTGCATAAAGCTCAAGAATCATTGGGAAGCAAAACAGAAGCCCCGTTTGATCATTGATCCAAGCAAGAATTTTTTGAAACTCTCACATAATCTATCTTTGGTTTAACCAACGAGGCCCAACACATGAAAAACTATATTAACACAAAGAAAACACTATGATAATCCAATGTGTTACAAGCATTTGTGGGCAGGATCTGGACAAGTTTCTGCTTAAGTACAATCAGTTCATATATTTAGAGATATCAGCAGCTAAATTATTTTTATTATTTCAAAATTGACATAGATAAACAAATAAAGGGAAGTCAGATATTCGACCACACTTAAAGTTAATTCATTATACTCATAAAACCAAATATGATTAGAGGTGATTTCAAAATTATATACAAAATGGCCCTATACTTCCTTAGAAGAGGGAAATACCTAATTCATCTAAAAGTAAGCAGAACAGAAAGAAACAAAAAGGCACGACACTTATTTTCCTACCCAAATTCAAAATCAAACTGGGTTCAACTTCTGAAAGAGAAATACGAACAAAAAAAAAGGCATCCTTTAACTGGATATTGTTAGTTGCATTGATGACTAAAGAAGAACTTGGTCAAAGTTTTGTACTTTCACAAAATCATTGCTTGACAACAAGCGCAGGAATATAAAGAAATAGCATTGCTCCCAACTATGAAGCTCCTATTCACAAAGAAAACTTCACCTTTCGTGACAGATAGTGATCATACATAGTCAGCAGGCCTAATCTGTAAACAGGTTCAGTTGCAAAAACAGGTGCAGAGAGTCCCAAATGCTTCATGGCATAGGGTAAAGCACCAAGATGAAGAGTATCCGAATGTGATATCAAGACCGCATCCACAGAAGGAGCCACCCTGAGTATCATTTTCACAATTTTTCAGCATGCAACTTAAAATGAATCTCATTTCTTTAGCATTATCATTGCCAATCTCATTGCAAATAGTCAAAAGGGAAAAAGAAAAAAGACACAAAATTTACTTAACCTTAGACCAAGAAAACAAACAACATTAGCGATCAATAGCGACCCCTAAGGTTTAGAAAAGCATGCCTTCAACTTGCTGCCTCCTTAAGCTTGTTTTTTCTCAGGTAAAAATGCAGGCACCAATACAATGTTACAAAACTAGAGACATACTCTTGCAGGTGATTGGACCAGACAAAGCCACAAAGCTAATTCAGCCTTATAGCTGCACGGATCTAGAGGTAAATGACATTTTGGATTTTAGGGTTGTGACTGATATTTGACACATTCCCGTGCTAGCAAAAAATCATACATCCAATTTTAGTTTCAATCAGCAATTTTGCATTGACACCAAGTATAAGAGAAAGATAAAAGCAAAGACATTGCAAGAACTAACGACAATCCTCCTAAACTTAAATAACTTAAAGGCCAAAAATTTTAATGAGTAATCGGTATAGTTGTCAATTGAGTGCTTGATATCGGCATGAAACGAAGCATTAAAGTTAACCAGATTACAAGCTTCAGCAGGAGTGAATATGTTTAACTAGTACAGAGATTACGAGGAGCGGAACCTGGATAGGGGTTCAAGAAGTGAGGTGTCGAACTGGTCATTCCAGCCGCAGTCCATCAATAAGTTGAAGCCATCGACGGAGACGAGGTAAGAGAGCGGGTTCTCGTTGTAGACTCCGCACAATGGTTTTACCTGCACAGAGGTTCCCATGTCTCCTTCCTTCGCCGAGGACTACCAGCGCCTTCTTCCCAACTTTCTTTCTCTCTCCAGAGCTTGCCCGCCCCAAAGTGGCGGAATCAGACTGGGAGGTTTTGACTAGCTTGGCCTTGATTTGACCGGGAGTTTCGCAAATGCCTTTTAGATACCGTTCTTTCTATGAACGCATTTAGGTGCAGTAGTAAAAAAAAAATCAACTCTTCCTTTTACTCGACAAAGAATAAAGGCAGTAGTTCAAAATATATATATATATATATATATATATATATATATATATATATATATATATATATATATATATATATATATATATATATATAACTCTCCCTTTTTACGACAAAAATACTCTTTTTCGTTATAATTTACGGTCAAAAATAAAAAACGCAAATTTGATAGGATTTTTAAAGTTTAAGTGCCAAAAGCACCTAGTTTGAGTGTTAAAGAAAAAAATAAAATAGTTTAAAAATATGATTAGATAAAATTTAATTTTAAATTTTTATCTTAAATTTTTAAAAAATATAATATCATATTTAAATTTTTAAATTTAATTTTAAAATCGAATAATATTCAATTTCATACTAAGTGGCTGTAACTTATTTTGCCCCTTTAAGATAATAAATCTACTTTTGAAATTGTAAACAAATACCAAAGGCTTTAATTGTTTTTCTTCTTTATATTTTTCTTGGGCAAATTTAAAATATATTTAAATTGTATTTAGTTAGAAAAAATTTTAACTTAAGTTTCGTAAAAATAAATTTTTTATAAAAGAAAAAATAAAATTCAATTATATATTTAATTAAAAAGATACAATTCAAATAGAACACTTGATTTGCATGTCACATCCATAGTTATTTTAAGAAATCAAATCTTAATACAATGTTTTTGTGCCAAGGCTAAAACCGTCTTCATCCATCCCCTTGTATTACAGCATATCTATTTAGCCTGTCATGATTTGTGTACCAGGGAAGTGATGCATACAACTTATAAATAAACTGACTGGCTTGCAAGTTAAATTTGAAACGAACACCCCAAATTCCTGTTCCTAAGGAGAATTAGGGATTTCAAATCACTGCGGGGATGAATCTTGCAACGCCATTTAGAAGTCGCAACAAACTCATATTTTTCACCAACGCTGAAATTGTCCACTGGACAACTCATCCCATGAGTAAATTTTACTCATTTCGGTTTCCTGGAAAGCAGTTGTGGTTGCTCAACGGGGTAAGACCAATTACTCACACCTCTGTCAAATGCATCTTCTCCTTCTCGTTCTTGTTTGCCGTTGATCCTTCCCACAGCTCTAATAGCTCCTTTCTTGTCCAAGAGACAACTATTATGGGGCCTAAAGTAGAGGGCACCTGTGTTTAACCAATAAGGACCAGAAATTAGACGAAGGAGATGAAAAAGATAGTCTTCTAATTTAAATATAACAAGTACTCAAACCAGCATAGAAATCTCAGAGAGCATAATCAGTGAAGAATACTTAAGAATCAACTCAAGGTACTAGGAAACTATAGAATTTACATATTTCTGGCAAAAGCTTTCAAGGAACTTCAGAAAATTACATATTTCTGCCTCTGATAACAGAATAGCAGAAAACAGCTACTATCCTCCAGTTCAGCAATGTTTGTACACAAGATAAAAACTGAAGAACTGGTCCAAAATGTTTCAATTTCCTAATATTGTAAAACCAATATAAAACTTATATTGGAGGATGAAAACTCTGATATTTTTTAATTTCAGTTTTGCAGAATGTGCCAATCATAGTCCCTTCTCCTGTAACTTCCACTCAGAAACAAAAGACCCAGAACAAAGAGACACAGGCATCTAGCACATATACATGAGTGGAAAGATCTAAACAATTATCAGAATTTGTTGCAACATCTCATGAGTTAATAATATGTACCAGATATAGAAGTGCTGGTTGAGGCGAGCGAGTCAGGATACCAGCTGCCAAGGCAGCGACAAGACCAATTGAATATCCAGAGAGGGCATACCAGATATACTTAGAGCCCCTTGACTGTGGTATATCCAGAGGATCCTTAGAATCCCTAACTTTTTGATAATCAAAACAGAGAACTAAAGCCAAAAGCATAGAAGGAATAGCCTGCAAATCCAATAATGAAATGCATTTAGTTCATTTTCAAATAAAAAAAACGGCAACTGTGTACCAGAACTAAGTTCACAATTCAGTACAAACGAAAGAAATGTATACAATAACTTACACTAATATGCTTCATATATAGACACGGTACATGAATACATGCATTACTTATTAAAATGAACGAATCCCAAGTAATGCAGAAATCTGTATCATTCTTGAAATCAGAGCAGAAATCCCTAGTTTGAAAATCCATAACAGGAAAATTATTCTGATATTTGTATTTCCCGGTACAAATGGGTATATCACAAGTGCACATTGAAAATCAATCTAGCAGAGTAGATTTTTTACCCCTTCAATTTAACTCATACACTTAAGAAAAGCAAGATCCTTCCCTTCACCCAAATTCCCACCACCCACCCAAAACAACAAAACCAGATAAAAAAGAAAAACCAGATAAAGAAAAAATGCACTTGAAAGACTGTTCAGATGATCACTTTTTCTTAGAAAAATCTCCTGCAAATCTACACCTACAGTTGATCTCAGTCCTCTGGAATGGTTATGAATCTCCCTTTCATAATAACCCTATCCACAATCTAACAAATGATAACACTTAAAAAAACTTTGTAAAACATACATAAAGAAAATAAGAACTAGAGTTTCAACATTCCCAAAGTGAAGATCCTAATGCTGTAATTCAGATAACATTGTCATAATGCTAAGAATCAAGAATGCACAGGGAAGAAATAGCAAAGAACAGTGAGTCTAAGAATTCAGCGAAAAAGAAGTAAATACTGATGTCAAATAAAGCAGAAATATATTACCATATCACCCAGGCCAAGCATCATAAAATCAGTAGCATTGTTACCAAGTACTACACCACCTAACAAATTCCTAGGGAAGACAATTTTTACTGGCAATTCAAGTTTCTTGGTAATCAACTGTAATCCAGGAAGACTCAAGCTATTAGCCACTGTATGTACAGGATTAGATGCCTGCTGTGTTGCGACGGATAGCATAACGTTCGCCCCAAAAAATCTCTCTGAATAGAATACCCAGAAAATATCATACACAAACAAACAAATCAGAAGCATTGCACATATTTTGATATTCGGAAGGCGCACATGGCTAACAAAAGCAATACAAAGTGAGATACCCAACAAGTTGTTCAATATCCAGTGACCAGAAACAAGCCATGCGACTACGACACATGAGCATGCCACGGCAAGAATTCCTTGGATTCTGGTAAATGACTTGGAACAACAACGGGATACAAATGGGTCAGTTAAACCAAATTGGGACTTCAAACGTGCAATATATGGTGATATACAAAAGTACAGGGCTGAGGCCGAGGCAACTGCAGTGAAAGCAGTCAGGAGCTGAGAGACGGAAGAGAATAAATAGAACATCAAAATCAAGCTGCAAGAGCTCATTATTGGAATCATCAGGGCCTGCGACCTGTCTAAAGTAATGGGTGCTTCTGATAAATCCCGATTTCGCTCCATTTCTTTCCCATAGGTTAGAGCTCGAAGAGCAGATCCATACGTCACAGCTATGGCTGTCAAAATAAGAGTGACAGGAGCTGGTTCCAGCAAAAAGAGAAGGTTTGAAATGGGCTCCATAATTAAAATAACAAACTCTTAGATATCTATAGCTGTCTTAACAATGCAACAATTACACCCCACGCATGCAGGGTCAGCATCTACGGTAAATTCCTTGCCGTTGCATTCCTACATGATTGAAAGGCAAGTTCCAATAAGCAAACGAAAAACAATTAAATGGAATTACAAGTTAGCACAATCAAAGACACAGACTTTGCTGATTAGCAACAACCAGAAAGGGATTGGGGTAAGAAATAAGGAAAAGGAAGCATTCTCCATGCGATGAAATTTTTACAGAATATTATTGATCAAAGCACCGAGGTTTGTTGCTTCCATATTTTAACAGTATAAACTTTCCTTAAATGCAACAAAGTCCCAAAGACTGCACTTTTTACCAGTGTTTACTTGAAACTGATTTAGCTTCTGCAGTTTAGGATCAATCAAAAGCGCCTCCAGAAACTAATTCCTTCGTGAAAGCTCATTATTTTTCTAGATAATTACACATCACTCGGTTGAATAGTTGACATTATGAGTAGCTCTCTCGTGTTTCAATGAACAAATATTTTGCAATTAGGCTTCCAAATTCCTAAAACCATGACCAAATGCAGACTAGCTTCAGAGAATCATGGAGCTCACGTGCTTATCCATGCCAATTGCTGCCGCAAAGTAACAGAAAAATGGGTGGTTAGTCGAAAATTAAAAGCTATAACAATGGAATTTACCTGGAAAAGATGCGATTAAATGCCCAAAACAGCTCAAAAGATCTGAAAGCGTCTCTGAAGTTGATAACCTAGATAAATTGCAGAGAAAAATTTGTTGATCGCGTGGTCCCGCGTTGAATTCGAAAAGGGTTTCAGAAGATGGACTTACCTTGGAAGAGTTTGAAAATCCCCTTCCACTTTCGGGTTTTTGACCTGTTTGGTTTTGTTTACAAAGCTCCTTAAAGGCCCGGAAAACGTCACTTACGCATTCAGGTCGTGCGCTTTGAAGCAGTACTATATGACGTGCTCTTGCTTTAACTCGTGTAGAAGACGTGGATCGAAAGCGGAAAAAGTTTAGGTAGATAAAAGCATAGAAGTTTTTTAAAAGAATTGTAATCGAGATAGTGTTTAATATTAGCATGGACGCAATCAACAGCCTAACGCATCATCCGAGTACGCCTATTTGGGAACATGAGATTGTTCGCCTAAGCTGGTCAACCCTGCGAACCTGAGAGTATCGTAGATAGAAAGAAGAGGGTCTTGCTCCTACTCTTTTTTTTCTTTTGGATAGGTATCCTTGCTCATACTCATGCTATATAAGGTATATATTCTAATTTTTTTAAAAAAATTAGAATATCTTATTTATTTTTTAAAAAATAGGAGTTTTGATTATAAATAAATTTTTTATAATATTCTTATTAATTAAATAATTAAGGATAAAATTTATATATTAGTATAATTAAAATTTCTTACATTAAAAGAATCATAAAGATTAATAATAGGCTCATTGTATTAATAAAGATTAATTCTATTAAATTAAATATATTAATAGTAAAAGTTTAAATAAAATTTATTATTATTTTTTAATGTCTAATAATAGGCTCATTGTATTAATAAAAATTAATTCTATTAAATTAAATATATTAATAGTAAAAGTTTAAATAAAATTTATTATTATTTTTTAAAAAATGAGACATTTAATTTTAAACATTATAAAAAGTAATTTTTTAAATAGATCTATATTAATTAGTAGTAGAATTACATTACAATTTAATATCTTATATTTTAAATTTAATAAAAATAAAAATAAAATTATTTATAAAAATAAATTATGAATATGATTTAATTACATTAAATTTCGTTAAAACCAATCCAAATATCCCGATTGGGCACTCCTTTTATATTTTCAAGAGCAACTAAGTACTTCGGTACCTATGCTGAATGAGACTATTATTTTGTCGGGGGGGTTTGGGGGAGATTATTGTTAAAAATAAAATAGAAATTCTACAGACACTCACCTCTCCTTCCATTCTTTAGCTGACATAAATTAGCTATTCCTTTTCAAGGAAATTTTGGATCCCGATGTCGGCTATTTTGGGTTTTTTTTTGTCTATAAAAAAACAATAAAAACTCTCTCCGTTAGGGGGGAGTTCGATATAGGGATTTGAAACATGTGGAGGATTAAAGGTTACATTTAAGTGGTCATGAATCCTCCTTATAACTAGTAGTTATTGTGACTCTATTTTCTTATAATGATTTTGTAGAATTTATTTATATTGTAATTCTCTTGTTTCATGTGCTTTACTACACCTAACACCTAATGTGAGATTCTCTCTTTTTTCTTATAAATAAAAAGAGAGGTAGGACTTTGGGGACAATCCTTAATGTACCAGAGTATACAGTTTGAAAATTCCCTCCCATTCTTTAAAAAAAAACGAAATTTCGCAATCAAAAACTCAAAATCCAGTAAGGCTAAGTTGGACCGGGAAATAAAATGATGATATTTCTTGTGCTTAGACCCAATTGGTGAGGGATACTCAAAACCGTAAATACAACATTAGATCTGGGCTTCGTAGAAAGCCCTTTGATCTGTCAAGCTTCGTTAGGGGAGGAAGGGGGCCAGTGGATTTTCTTCATAATCCCATTCCGACTTTCGTTCTGTGTCGCATTGCTTTCTCTGGCTTTTCGCTGAAGGAAGAACGTTTTGGAGATTACTTTATATATAACAATTTTATTAATATATAATAAATTTTAATAATTTTAATTTTCTATAAATTTAAATTAAAAAAAAAATAAGTTGTACGCTCAACTGTAGATTAGGCCGCCCCAGCTGGTGTCTGCACCAGCTTTTGGCACAGCCCAAGACACCAGGGGGGGTGCCCAACTTCCTCCCTTTTTTGTTTCTTTTTAAAATATTAATAAAATTTTATTTTAATGTAAAAAAACTCTTCAAAAATTTTTTATAATGTATTTTCCTCAAATACTCTGTTATTTTAAAATATAAATTTAATAAAAAAATATTAATATTTATTATTAATAAATTTATTTTTAAAATAATGATAACACTATTATCAAATAAAATTTATTATTTTTAGCATAATAACAAAATATTTAAATGATAAAAATTTGAAAATAGTTATTCTTAAATAAAAAATAAAATAGATTATAAATAAACCAAACAAACAAATAAATAAAATAAATTAAGTAGAACAAATAAGTGACTACATAAATAATAAAAATTTTAATTTAATTATGTTAATTAGGACAAATATATAAGTAAATCAAAAGGTACAAAATATATTAACTAAAATAAATAAATTTTAATAATATAATATAATTTAAAAAATAAATAAATTATAAAAGTTCTAAAAATGTCAACCACCTAATGTAAAGTAAGAATAATTAAATTAATTAATTTTACCTCAATATCGACATAATTTAGATGCAATTATAAATTTTAATCATTCATTACATTTCACTATAGTGATTCTTACAAAATGAAAGAAATAAGTATAATTCAGTAAATTTATAGACTTTAAACAATGTTTGAAGGATAAAATTATTTAAAATTTATTATATATTAGTAAAATCGTCCTACTTATAGTATTTTATGTTCTTAATTTATGGGTAAAACCAATACATAATTTCCCCAATGATCTGAGAGGGATAATATCTTTCTTTTTGCCAAAAAAAAAAAAGAGAGATTTATGTCCATGTTAACTACAAAATGATAATGGCGCGACTCAATTAGTAAAGTTATTGCATCTATAGTTAAATATGCAGGTATGCAGAATACCTATAAATTTATTTAGGGCATAATTGCTAAATTTTATTTGTTTTTATGATTTTTAATAATGTATAATAACTAAAAATAAAAAAAGAAAAGAATTTTTGTCACACAATCACCCTTTAGGCTAATGAGGTAATTCTTTGTAATTCCACAACTACTACTCATCCAATCCAAATAAACATCCATTATAGACACTTGGATGAATGAGGCTCCATCTGATGTACTAGCAGCATATAAGTTCGGCTTATTTTTTTATTAAAAAAATGATATTTTGGACTATGTGAGGTAATTTTGCTATTGTTTATTATTGGTGCGCGGATCGTCTTCCTCTACTAATATAACACTGCTAAATAGTTATAAGAGAAAATTTAGGAAAAATAGTTATTTTAATCTAAAAAATTGTGTGTCTAATATATTACGATCTTTAATTTTTTTTATTATTATAGTTCTAAAAGAATTTTGGAGCAGTCAATAAAGCCTGAGCACAGTTGCAACTATTGTTGTTTTAGTCCCTAATGGTAATTGGTGGTTGAATTTTGTTGATAATTAGAAAATTTTTTTGGTATTATAACTGTAGAAAAAATATTAAAAATTATAACATGTTAGACATCTAACTTTTAGAACTAAAAAGGTAAAAAAATTAAGAAGTATAACATGTTAAATATCTAATTTTTTGAACTAAATTAGTCATTTTCTCAAAAATTTATAATATATAAATTTTAAAAATTAAGAGAATTATAAGAAAAATGAAATAATATAATGATACCTGATAATTCAAGATTGATAGATGAGAAAATAAATGATGGATTTGGGGGAGAGGATCTGTAATGATTTGTTAGCATAAGACCTTCACTTGTGCCCCTTGTGTATGAGAGAAATGTAACTCACATGATCCTCAACCTAATGTCTGACTAATACCTTAAATAATATATTATGATCCGATGAGATCTAAGCACAACAAATCTCATGCATCATGTTACAGTAAAACTTGTCTAATTCACCATTTCTCAAAGTACCAAAGATAAAAAAAAAAATGTCCAATAAAATACATCATCATTGTTTTCGTCCCCCACAACATGCCTCATTAACGCCAATCACGGACCCATTGCAGAATTATTCAACGGAATTTCTAGTGCTACCACTTTGGTACCAGAATGGCCCGGCGGTTATCCACCTAAGTGACCTAACGGAAACCGACACAAGTCAAGTAGCTCAAAACTGACTTGTATCTCACATCATCACCAAACCAACACAGAACCTCCATTATGTTTTGGTAATTCAAAACCTCTATTATTAGGGAGATAATTACATTAATTAAAAATTTTCTCACTTAACCTTGATCTGCTGCATTACTTCATGAGGCACTGTGTTTACTAGATTTTGATTATTGTCCGAAGGGGAATGTGATTTCAAGCCAAGCTTTGTTTGATAAGAATGTCCCTGAAAATTTTGAGTTACCTCTTATTACAAATTTTGTTTTTCAAAAGGATTTGGTATAAAATATTTTGTAATCAGAGACCCTATGGGTCCCACGGGAAACAATTAGGAGAGAGCCGATTGGCTGGGCTCACTACTTATCCAACATTCCCGTCCTTGGGAACCGCTCACAGGAACATTTAAACCCAAATTTAATTTGATTCCACCATTAATGGAGGCTTCCTCTATTCCCCGCTACCGCCATTTCTTGCCATCTTTCTTTCGCGCTTTCTTTCTTCCTTCCTTCCTTCCTTCCTTCAGTCTACTTCCTCCTTTCTCTCCATTCGCATATTCATGTCACTGCTGGTCTACTTTCCCCTAATATTTTAGGGGTCTTCAGATCATATTTGTTTCCATAATAGCTCAACATTGATGGGTTCTTCTCATCACATTGATTCAAATTCTCTGTAATTAATATTTTCAATTA
The DNA here is from genome assembly GCA_030512225.1 of Rauvolfia tetraphylla. NCBI lineage: Eukaryota > Viridiplantae > Streptophyta > Magnoliopsida > Gentianales > Apocynaceae > Rauvolfia > Rauvolfia tetraphylla. Next base: position 7,582,957 of record JAJQKT010000049.1, on the reverse strand, counting down.
ATTACTTTCCCCCGTTTTTTTCCTGTCTGGAAACACAGTCAAACGCATCTATCTGGCCTCCCAATTGGTAATACCAGTTCATTAATTCACTCTCTTTCAATGCAAGAACAAGTTCGTTGCTTTCGTCTCTGAGTTCACATTCCCATAAGAAGAGATCAAATACAAATAGTCTCAGGTCGTCTGGAGCGGATAGTAAATCTCATCTGGAAACGAATCAGAATGAATAAAAATCTACAAGCAGTTGCAGTAGTCGTCTGCTCTATCTTGCTCTCGTTCGCGCCGCGGAGCTCTTACTCAGACGGCCGGCTTCTGGTGAAGATGACTCTTGTTCGAAACGCTTCTGTTCTTGAATCTTGTACGTTATGCCTTACTTTTTAATTTTCTTATTAGAAGTTCTAGATTGAAAGTGGCTTGTTGTTACAAATTTTCACGGTTTTCTCTTTTGCTTGTGCGTCCTGCCACTGCGGGTACATATTCGTAGATTGCTTAGACGGCAGCTTACCGGGTTATCATCTGCACAGAGGATTCGGAGCTGGAGCACGCAATTGGCTTTTGCAGTTTGAGGTAATTCTCTTTTGGCCTTTTCCGGTGGCAGAAAGGGTTAAATATATGCTGCTGCCTGCCGCTCTTTTTTCTGGGTCTCTCAACTAGACATGTAGGTTCTTTTCCGCAGAACTTCTTTTTCTTGTCTATAGATAGAGAACAATTACTGTGCAGAAGTCAGCCAGAATTATTGAGGCATAAATCCTTATTTCTTTCATACATGAACTCATAAAATTTCTAATATATTTACCTTTTCTCATTCTATTATATAATTTTATTCATTTCTTGGATAAACTTTTATGGTCATGGCAAAGAGAGTTCTTGGCAAAGGCCAGCTGATGGTCAAAATATAACAATGTGGAGATCGGAAACGAATGATCATTGCCAATCATTTGGTCAGCGTTTTTGGCTATGTTTCTCCTCCTTTCCTTCAATAGAACAGTATCTCGATGGCCCGCCAAAAATTAGTGTTTTGGCAAACTTTATTCAAAAAAGATTGTAATCCAATTGCAGTCTCTTAATTGAGTACCATTATTGGTGGATTGAGCAAAGGAGTGGCTTCATTATCATGTGAATTAACATGATAGTAGTCAGTAACTGTGAAAACGGAAGATGTCTGTGTCTATATAGTTTTACAAATAAATAAGTTCATAAGTTGTTATATTTATATGTTATTATTCCCTCCATCTCATTTAAATTAACAGTATTTGACTGGATAAGGAGTTTTATGAAAAAAATTTAAATTGTATTATAAAAGTAATATAATATAATAAAAAATAAAAAATATATGGATCAGTGGATATTTTATATCAAATCTAAATATATAAAAATAATATATAATGTGATTAATAGTTGATTGATAGTACAAAATATATTAAAAATTTTTTTTATAAAAATTATTAATTATATTGAAACGTCTCAATATAATAAGAAGATCAAATAGAATGGGCGGAAGAAATATCTAATCATAAATTATCAAAATTAGATATATAATTGAGAGTTTTTACCATTAAATGTACAGTGAATATCTTTTGGAAGTATCTATAGAAAAAAATGTAGTAATTTGAGTCTATATATATTTGATGTATAAATTCTGATTCAAATACAAAATATTTTTTCTTAAAATAAAGGTTACTCGATTCATCTTGAAGTTATCTTCTATTGGCATAATAGGGTGGGGGGTGGTGCAACGATATCCAATCATGCTTGGAGAGAGCCCAAACGCGTCGGGGATCAACGCGGTACATGAACAAACTGGAGGTATTCTCCGGCATTTTAAGCAGCAATGCTTCTCTAAACCCAGGTACGCATCATTGTTCCAGATCTCACTGCCTGCCTTCTAGTGTCTGCTGCTTGCATTCCTCTTGCTAGCTGGTGGTGGGCGCCAGAAAATGGCGCCAACGGAAGGCGAGGAATGCACGTGGCAGAATTGCGTAACAAGTCACATTTCTTCTTGTCCTTTCACGTGATGAGTGCTAGTGGTTAGAAGCCAACGAAGACAGCTGCCCGCTTTGTTTTTTCTTCTAATTTCCCAATTCCAGCTTCTCTCACTACTCTCGGTACCAGACAGGCCTGGCCAGGCCCCGACCTTTTTCTTTCTCTGCCAGATCTTGAGGTTCCTATACATACTCCATAGACGCACGAGGTCGCTCGGCTTCTCTCTATGTGTCGGTTTTCTTCCGGTGAAATTAAATTAAGTTTTTTTGAAAAATTAAGTTATATTAAAATTAATAAAAATAAAATTTAAATAAAAAATTAAATAAAAACTCAATCGCATTGTCAACTAGGGAATAGTCGTGTTTGCCACTGTCGTCTAGTGACCAGTACCAACACTTTCCAGTTGACTCGTGGAGAGACCAGACCAGTAAGTATGTGTATAAATAAATCGGAGCCATGTCTGGTCACCAGGTCTCATCCTTCTATCGGCGGATTCAGAACTACATAAAGCTTTTTTCCACATTTTCTGCAAGTGGGTGTAAAAGGTCGGCCGTGATGGCAATGGTTTATCCTGTTTCCGAGCTGGAATTAGAACGAAATCGAAATCCAAGGATCCAAGCTGGTATTAGTAATAATGTTAAACAAGTCAGTCTGTTTTGATATGTAGTAAGCCGGCCTTAAATGGGAGAGAATGGGTTTCATTTATTTTCTCACAGGTCATAAAACGTTTAGCCCATATCTGCCCTTATAGGCTGGTTGGTTGGCTGGCTAAATGGGCTACCCCAAGCGCCTAGATCTTTTTTTTTTTTTTTTGGCATTAACTATTTTTGTTTCAATCACAAATGTTTCCAAGATAAAAAATAATTACACACACACACATATATATATTCTAATATTCTAATCTAGATAAATTTATATAAAGAAGATATTTAAAATGAAATAATGGTATAACAAGTATGGAGGAATTTATTTCATAAAATTAAGTTAAACAACCTTAATTACATACATGATTAGAATCTATAATTGAGACAAATTTAGTGCTAAAATTATCTTACTTCTTTTCTGTTGATGTTTGGTAAAAAAAAAAAAAATTTAGGTTGACTGCTTCGGCCCGCAAGTAAACTTGCATTTAAATTAGTATAGACAAGTTCGTATAGGTTCGTTCATTTATGTAGATAAATTGGCCTATCCTTGGATTACAACTTGTTTTGACAGTGTTAGGTATTATGTGAACTTCTGTTTGAGTTAATTACGCTACTTCTTCGGTTTTAAAATATAAAATTTTGTAATTTTTTCCTTCTCAAAATGTTTAAGACTTTTACTGATTTTAAAATTTATTTTTAAAAAATATTTTTACTCATAAATATATTTATTTTATTTTCTATTATATTATTAGAATTAATTAAGAACATAATAAGAAAAACATTCATAATTTCTTTTTACTTAATTTATATTAAAAAGACTAAAAATTTTATATTTTGAAAAGGAGGGATAGTTATTTGGCGGGAATCAAAGGGACATTTATTATTTATTATTAGGGTATTATTATAGATAATTTTGAGTTTAATTATATACAGTCAAACAATAAATAATTTTTAATTTCTCTCTTTCTACATAACATCTTCTCTTTCATTATCTCTCTACAATTTAACTAAAATTAATTTTTATTAATTCATATTATATAATGTAATTAAATAAAAAATTACATTGGACTCTATCGATTTTAAGATAAAATACTCAAAACAAAATTTATTTTCTCACAGGATTTTAAGTGAGTTCTACCTTGGATGATGGAACTTTACTTAAGTTTTGCCTTGTAGGGCGGAACTCAACCATGAAGGAACTTGTTCAAAATTTTAAAAAATTAATATTTTTTATTTCAAAATCAAGGATTTAGAATTTGATTATTTATCTTATATACTCTGATTTAAAATTATAATTATTAATTTTAATAAAATTATAAAGAGAGAATAAGATAGAAGATTTTTGACAGAGATAATAAAAATTATTTAATTTTTAATTATATAAAATTAAAATTATATATAATTAAATTTAAAACTATATACTGTAATAATATATTATTATCAACTCTACTCAAGAGCCCAAAACTATCTCCTATTTATCCATCTTAAGGACTACTTTTGATGGATTTTCTGGCTGTTCTCCGAAACACCTTACAGTTCGGGAATAATGTATTACTCCCCATCCTTAGCCCTACTGACTGGGCCCATTTTAGTATTCTGCCCAGCCCTGTAAAACAACATTGCTTGATTACGAATTGGATGCCTCCGTTCAACTCGAAATAGCTAGCTGATGTACCCATCTTTGGTGAATCGCAACATCGTCTTTCACATTTTTATTCTCATTATTAACAAAAAAGGAATCAATTATTCAACAAACTGACATGACTAACCATGCAGATTTTTACAATTGGAACCGCGTTAAGATTAGATATTGCGATGGAGGCTCTTTTGCTGGTGATGCTAAATTTGACAATGGGGTGAGTCATTCTTTTGTTTTGAATATAAATGTCATGGCATTTATAGTTCGGACTCAATGACAGCATATGAATTGTGTATGTTAGAAAACATAATCTTGCAACTAAATTGTCATTATGATTTCCACAAAAAAGAAAAGAAAAGAAAAAATGAAGAAGTCATTATGAGTTAGTACTTGCTCCTAACTAAGTTAAATTTCAATGTCAATGAACAAACAGACATCATTGCTTTACTTCAGAGGCCAGAGAATTTGGAGAGCGATTATTCATGATCTCCTCCCAAAAGGTTTGGGGCAAGCAAAGAAGGTAACCGCGTTCTTTATTAATTTAGCTTTCATTAGATTTTCCACTAAGCAGTCCTTTGGGTTGGGATAGAGTTACATTTAGCTAAACAATCCCAGGCTCCTTGAAATGATATTACTTGTAAATTTATCTCACTTACTGGTGTTTTTGAGTATTTCCAGAGGTAAATTTGAATGTTTTTGAGTATTTCCAAAGGGAAATTTGAAATAATCATTAAGGACATAAGTTATGTGATCCAAATGTAAGATTGCTCAATTCATGTTGTGTATGCTTCTTAACTTCTTTTGTTGCAATGGTATCCAGGCACTGCTATCTGGCTGTTCTGCTGGTGGTCTGGCATCCTTTCTGCACTGTGATAATTTCTCCAGTTATTTACCAAGGAATGCCAGTGTGAAATGCTTGAGTGATGCCGGCTTCTTCTTGGATGTGTTAGTTCTTATTAAGGGATTCACAGAGCTTACTTCCTTATCTTCTAATTAACAACTGTTTTGCCCTTTCGTTTAGGAGGGACATCACTCTGAACCACACTGCAAGATCTTTCTATGAAGATCTCATCACTTTACAGGTGTGTTTTTATTCCTTATGGAGAAACAAGAGTGGATATGCCATCCGTGAAACACATAATTCTGTATATACTTTGTATGAATAACAGTTCAATGTATTTTTCCTCACAGGGGATAGGCCCGAATTTGAACAAGAACTGCACGAGCTCTTATTATTATCCGTTGCAAGTACGCTTTCATGATTGCTTCTTGTTTCAAAATTTATGATTTTAAAGAGAATCATTCTCAGGATTTCAGAATATTTTTGCAGTGTTTCTTTCCACAGTATGTACTGCCATACACCAAAACACCATTTTTCGTTCTAAACACAGCATATGATGTCTACCAAGTAAGACCAATACATACATCTAACTTGAGTCAACATTTATGCATGAAGCCAGTGCTCGTAATTCTGGAATTGTGTTGCTAATGATTGAAATTTCTTGTGAAAACAGTTCCATCACAATTTGGTACCACCTTCTGCAGATCCTCTTGGACACTGGTATCACTGCAAGCTTGATCCTTCAGCTTGTACTGCTGGACAAATAAATATTTTGCAAGGTTCCCTTTGCCTTTAGATCATTTTTTTGAGAAAAAAGAGTTCTATTTTCTGCTACTTCTGATGCATATTTGCTAACTTTTAGGTCTGGGCAAATCAATTTATTGCCAGACGATATTTTAGCTTCTTGGGTTATTGCTTTTTGCCATTGAAGAAATTATCCCAACTGATTAGTGCACACAATCTAGATAAATCTGTACTTTCTTAATTTGAAGTATTGCTTTGGGTATTTTAGGATTCAGGAGATATATGCTTGCTGCTTTGAGTTCCTTCTATTATAACTCAACAAGGGGAGGGATGTTCATCAATTCTTGCTTTGCCCACTGCCAAAGTGAATCTCAAGACACATGGTTTGCTGATGATTCTCCAAGAATAAAAAACAAGGTCTGTGAAAATTTTCTTTTCCTTCCTCCAATCTTTTCAATTCTTGCTATAAAATTTACCCGTGTGCCAACAACGTATGTCTCAGATGGTAGAGAAAAATAGAGAATTTTTTCTGTAGACCCTTCCGCAACCGCAACCAGATACTTTTTACATTTTTTAAGGATTTTGCAGAAGCAACTTAAATGATATTGTGATGTCATTCAATAGCTACATGCATAGAAAGGCAGGATGTTCAGTCCGCCGTAAATCCGTAAACATGAAATTCTCATAATGACAAGATACATTTGAACTCACTGGGTAATTTCTTCCAGGCTATAGCGGAGGCAGTTGGAGATTGGTATTTCGGAAGGAAGAGGATGAACAAGCAGATCGATTGTGCATATCCATGCGACAAAACTTGCCACAACTTGATAGGCTAATAAACGGATTCATTGCAAAGTACATAAAATGCTTGCCGGTTCTGTTGATCATATCACAGTTAGATGCAGTGCTAAATATTCTGCTTTTGATATCTAACCTCACAGTTAGAGCTAGCAAATTTTTCTTCCTTTTTAGGGAGAAATGAATATAGAAAGCATTTACAGAAGGATCACATTCTTTGTATACAACTCTGCGCCGAGTATACTTTGACAATTGTGCATCACAAAGTTTCATTTATACAAAAAATTCAGTTATTCTTTCTCAGTTCTTACTTTACACAAATTGCTCTGCATATGCATATACCGATATAAAGTTCTCAACTTTCTGCGGATTGTGGTACCCCCCTTTTGTTGCTAAGATTGCACCTGCTTCAGATGTCCGCGACGTGGTTTAGGACTGCAGTTCTGTCCTAGTCCTGCAGCTTTCATAGCTTGAGAAATGTTGAAATTCAACTTCAAGATTCGTCTGAAATTTAGTGCAAGGTCTCTGTCTGTGTGATTTGATGTTTTCTAGTTATTCCTGGACATAGGGACAGAATCTGGTACGCTCTGCACTTTGAAGAATCAGTTCGATGCCGATACTTTTGTCCGCCATTTAGTGGAAGGTCTCTCAGTGTGTTCGAAGTTCACACGTTTCGATGATTCCCGGACACAGGGGTCCGATCAGGTAGATTTTGCCAGTTCATCCAAGAATATATTCCTCGAGTCCCTTCCATCTCCATAGTCAAATAGTATATGGTCAACTTCACTGACTCAAACATGGAAGCTCAATATAAAGTGGTAAATGACTTGCGATGGAATTAGATCCAATCGCATCTCATTCTGAAAATTAAGTAAAATTTTAAGCTTCAGATTACTCTCTTTTCTTCTGAGAATTTCAGAAAGAAATTTTTAAATTGACAATTTCACTTCTACCCTTGTTTTGTTCAATTTTTTTCAATTATGGTAAATCTGAAATTTTATAAGTTGAGATTAAATACTTTCTGATTTGCAGTAACCAAAATTCCATCAATGATATTTTTTGTTATAAATATGCATCTGCGGGCCCCCTGCTCCTACAACCCCCAGCCCCAGGAAGACGGCTGCTGACGCCAGATAGATAGCGTTGTCGTTCGTATGGAGGGGCAGAAATGGTATTCTCAGGAGACAGGAAGCCAGTGGTGTAATGAACCATGACCCCCTGAATGGAGAATCCCAAGGCCTGGAACGCTGCCCCTATGCCGGCGGGTGGCATCAGAGGCCAATAGGCTATAACCTTCCAAGTTCCAACGTCACCGCCGGCTGCCACCGTGAACGCTCGTCATTTACTAAAACACCCCCTAAACAGTCGTATTATCTTCGTAAACTCCTTAACCAATAAAATAATTTCCATTAATAAGTCATGTACAGTCCACCAATATATAATGCAAACTGCTTTACTGAACTACAATTATTTTCTCATCGCCATCTCAGTCATCATCATCATCATCGCCTACTCATCACTACTTTCAAAAAGTCCGGCATAAGTAGAGAGAGAAGCCACGGTCCAAGAAGAGGGGAGAACATCAATAAGAAGACTAGCAGTAGAATCAGTTTTAAAATTAGGGCAATGCCTTTTGGTTCTTCTGCTAATTCCGGCGAGAACAATGGAGCTTTGCGTAACTTCAAACTGAAGGAGTCCACTTTCTTAGCTTCGCTCATGCCGAAGAAAGAGATTGCCGCCGATCGCTTCATTGAAGCTCATCCTCACTTCGATGGCCGCGGCACCGTCATAGCCATATTCGGTACCTGCTTTCTATTTTTCGCCAAAGTTTCAAGTCTTTTAATTTGTTTATCGGTGAAGTTTAAGTTGCTAAACGTATTTTTGTGTGATTGTGCATGCGCATATGCATTAGTTTAAGTTTACAATATGCATGTCTCTTGTCAGATTCTGGAGTGGATCCGGCTGCTGACGGACTACAAGTAACGTCGGATGGGAAGCCGAAAATCCTTGATGTGATTGATTGGTAATGTGTTAGAAATTCCTTTTATGTATTGGACCTCGGTACTTCTGATTAAAGAAATATTCTCCGGATTTCCTCTCATCTTTATTTATATACAATAGCACTGGAAGTGGGGACGTTGATACATCAACTGTTGTGAAGGCTGATGCTGATGGTTGCATTCGCGGAGCTTCAGGTAGTGTTTATTGAATGGATTTTGAAGCAAATTTGAATTAGTTCTTGTGTGATTGTCATTATGTAGTTTGTTCTGGTAATTCTTTTGGACGGATATTTGGAAAGCTGTATCTTTTGGGGCACAATGGAGGTCTAAAGGGCTAATGGATATCTATCTCCACGTCTGCATCCATACTCATCCTAAAATCCTTGAGGCTGGAGTGCCAAAATAGGCTGAAAACGTCTATTATATGGGCGTTCTATTTTGATGGATATGCTGTTAGTCATTGTTTAAGGAAGTTTAAGTCTAATTGATGTAGGAAATCCTTTTCCATAATGAGAACTCTCCGATCATGATTATTCTGATCTCTCACGGTTAAGGAATATATGATGGCATGTTTTTGCTTCTATTAATGTTTTTGGGTTGATTTACTGGATGTGATGTTGGCTATTGCAGTTTACAGTGAAATAATGATTAATGATCTTTGGCTTTTTGGTATGGGTCAGTGAACTGTCTATTACTGGTTGATTTGATATAGTTGCTTCTGAGGAAGCACAGTTTACTGTATGAATGGAATTTCAATCATGATACATTGCCATGTGTTAGATAATCTTTTACTTTTTGTTGAGAGTTAATGTGTGATACTTGTTAATAACTTAACTCTTAGGGGCATCTCTTGTTGTAAATTCCTCGTGGAAGAACCCGACTGGAGAATGGCGTGTTGGGTGTAAGTTGGTTTTTGAACTTTTTACAGAAACCCTGACCTCAAGATTGAAGGTAAACCTTTACTTAACATCAGCCAGTCTAGGCAAATGTTTAACCCCTTTCACTTTCATTAACTTCTTTTTCTAATATATTACCTTTCTTTTGTTTCTCTCACACATTTTATTATGCACAGAAAGACCGAAAGAAAAAGTGGGATGAAAAGACCCAAGAAGCTATAGCTCAGGTGGTGAAGCAGCTTGATGAATTTGAGAAGGTGTTTGACACCCCATGAATTGTTTAGAAAAACACTTTTTTTCCCATTCAATAATTTGTTTTCCTTGCTTTTTGCTGTATCTACATTTCAGGATGTAGGTGTCACAACTAACTTCTCTCTTTGACAAGAACTATATCCTTGAATCATTCTATAATTTTAGCTACGAATAATTAAAAGGTATAAGAGGGTATGTTAATTCTTCTGAGACAATTTTCAGAACCACATCCGTTCTGTTTATGCTATTGATAGTTAAAGTTATATGTGGATGTGTTAATTCCTCTTGGGCAATTTTCAGAACCACAACCAGCAACTATTTTTTTTATTATGCCTTTTGATGCATATACAAGTGGATGCGCATGGAGACACACAACAAATAGGCAGTTCTAACATGCAGTTTTCTTTGTTTGAAATTCTGGAGTAAGATGCAGTGCTCAAGTCTGCAGGTGGTTGAGCAAAAGGGAAAAAAGAGTACCAGAACTTGTTCTTCTCCGGCATCCTATCCTGTGCAATCTTTTTGTCCATTCATGAGCATTTTAACCCAAAATTCTATCTTTTAAAATCTAGTGTTGCATAAAGATACTGTTTTTTTCTTTTATTGTTATTCCAATTACTCACCTAGATAAAACACTTTCAGATATTATTCGCATGGTTTTTCTTTTATAGTTATTCCAACTACTCACTTAGATAAAATACTTAATTTGCATTTCATTTTCTGATTTGGGTGACTTATTTGTCTTTCCGTTCCTTTCATGTACTACTTTACATTGAATAATTTGAAAAACTAATAGAAGGTTGAATCTTCTTGTTTTATTTCTGATTTATCTTTCATTTGGAAAAGTTCATCTCAGTATTTCCTCAGATTGATGTCAACATGTCCTCAGCATGACATTAGAGGAAAGTAGTGATGTTTATTTGGATAGCCCAGCATGCTTCTTTGCTCATTTTCCTTTTTCTCTCTTGTGCTATTGGTGTTTTTCTAAGTGCTTTGCTGATGACTAATAAATTTTGTCTTTAGAAACACAAAAAGGTTGAAGATTCAAAACTGAAAAAGGCCTGTGAAGACCTTGAGAATAGAGTTGATATTCTTCGCAAGCAAGCTGACGTCAGTGTCTTTCTATTTGAACTTCCTTTTCATTTCATTATTGTGCATTTGTCTCCCATACTATTCCCTAATTATGCTTTTCTGCTATAGAGCTATGATGACAAAGGGCCTGTTATAGATGCTGTTGTATGGCATGATGGAGAGGTATGGAGAGTTGCACTTGACACCCAGAGTCTTGAAGATGAGCCAAGATTAGGGAAACTAGCTGATTTCATACCATTGACGAACTATAGGTATGTGATACCATGTAATGATAAGGTCGAAGCATATGCAGGGATGTGGCATGTGAGAGAGAGAGCTTATACTGCAAAACTTGATTTTAAAATTTAGGGGATTGTTAAACACATGACGATTTTCCTAATATAGGATAGTTTTTGACAATGTTAACCTTTAACAATTTTTGTTTTTTTTTTAAAAAAATTAGTGCCGTGCGATGGCACACCAAAGCTTGGCGCGCTGACAAGGGTGTGGGGCTCCCAACTTGGGCTTACCCGCCCAAGCTGAGTGCTGGCGTCACCCATTGGGCACTTCCCCACCCCCAAATTTTTTCTTTTTTTTTCTTTTTTCCCTGTTTTATTTTTTAAAAGCAATAATAATTTTTTGTTAATAAATATTATTTTATTAATTAATTTTGTTTTTAGATGTAGTATTATTCTTTTAATTTGAAACTTAAAATAAATTAAAAATAAAATTCAAAATTCAAAAAACAGAAAAAAGGAATGGGGTTGTAGCGTGCTAAAAACTGGCGCATTTAATTTTTTTAAAAACAAGATTAAACATATGTTTGAAGGATAAAAATGTCAATATTATGTAAAAATTATCCTGTATCAGTAAAATTTATGAAAATTTATTCTTATTGAATTATTCTCCAGTTGATGTAGCAAATACTCCTCACTTGAGATTTAAGTGTTGGGTGAAAGCAACTTGATAAGTTCAAATGCGATTTGCATCAATATCCCCAGCCAAAGAAATCAACTTTTTTTTAAAAAACTAAGTAAAAAATTAAATATTTATTTATTTTTTATTTTCTAAATTTAGGTTGATTTGCTATTTTTTTTATGGAACAGCATTTGTTGCAAAAGTGAAACGAAACCATAGTCATGGAAGGAATTTTATTGAGGCTACCTCAAATGGACTGATAAACTCCATTGAAGATTCTAGTGCCAAGAGAAGAAAATGTCTGACAAGATCCAGTGCTTAAGATCAAGATTTGAGTTTGAATTGCACTATTTCACCCTAAAAAATATGGAGAGCTATATGTCCAGCTTTGTTCCCATAATTTTGCGACTAGGCTTTGTGATACATAGACATGATCTTTTGATTGTTATTGAAGTTAATAATTAGCCATCTCGTGGATGGTCTTGGGACCATCACTGTAAAATCTGCTGGTTTGCTTCATATTTTTTTAACAAGTAAGAGGAAATGAAATTGCGTAGGTGATGTCTAACCTCAGGTGTTCGCCAGGCGGGCATGGGATCATAACTTTTTTTTTTTTTTTTGGTGCTTTAATCTTTTGTATATGCCCATCAATAGCAATTAACATTTCAGTTCTGTAGAAGGGTTTCCAGAATGTTTAACTTAATGATACCAACCTGCAGGATAGAACGAAAGTATGGCATTTTCAGCAAATTGGATGCATGTACTTGTGTTGTTAATGTGTACAATGAGGGCAACATTTTGAGCATTGTCACAGATTCCTCCCCACATGGTACTCATGTTGCTGGTATAACTGCTGCATTCCATCCAAAGGTAATTTTGTCACTAATGAACAAGATGCCTGCTAAGTCTTTATTCCACTGCGCAAGGAAAAAGAAACAGAATATAAAAAATTGGCATATAAAAATATGAATATGATCCATACCTAATATAACATACAAAACTATCACACTATATAATATGTGATGTCATCATGTAGGAACCTCTGCTAAATGGGATTGCTCCTGGAGCTCAATTGATTTCATGTAAAATTGGAGATTCACGCTTAGGTTCAATGGAGACAGGAACAGGGTTGACTAGAGCAGTAATTGCAGCAGTGCAGGTAAGCTGCTATTTATGTGGATGTATTATTATTATTTTTTTGGTGAATACTGTTGATGTGGATTTATTATCTGCTTTTTGTGCTACTGCTCTGACAGAAAATCTTTTGGCCTTAAGATCTCCAAGTGTCTATTTTTATTTCATGAAGTTAAGATTCATGCTTGCTTGCTGAAATACACGTTGGTTCGTCAGATGGTTGAGAGCTGTAAAAGCAATTGTGTAAAATTCTCTTCTTACCATACTGTTGGTGGTTACTTTGTCCTCATTGAACCTAGAAGGGATAACATGTCTTGGTTTCTGAATAACTTCTTAAAATTGATAAGAAAGTGGTTTTTCTTTTTCCTCTTTTTGAATATTTTCAGAAAGATAAGATCCTGGTTTTTCTTTTTGGTAAAATTTACAGAAATGATCTATAAAGTGAGTCTCCACTTAATTTCAATGGCAGGGAATGAAACCTATTTTGACAAAAATATTAAAAATGTGTTAGGGCTTATTCTTAAACATTAGATGTGGACACATAGCAAAACAAGTGAGGCAGTTCTTCTCAATAATAAGAATTTAATTGCTTAAAGGAAACAAAAAATGGACATGCCCTGCAACTATGAATATGATAGGGCGTGGCTAACTTAAAGGGAAACATCTCTGTGTAATGAGGGATGCTGGTAATGTCTGAGGCTATGGGTTTCATGTTTTCTAATGCAAGAGAGAGATCATATATGTTGGCAGAGAGAGTAAAGCAATGAAGTAGTGGTTAAAAGTACTGTCTAACTGTTCATAAGTTTGGTGAAGGTTTTAAATCTTTGCAACAACTTGAAGTCTTGTTCGCATTCTCTTCAATATGCTCATCTGCTGCATCATTTGCAGCACAAATGTGATCTTGTCAACATGAGTTATGGTGAATCTACTCTGCTTCCTGATTATGGTCGGTTTGTGGATCTTGTTGATGAGGTAACGTATTCAAGGCTCTGCAAATATGGCTTTCTGTTTGTTGAATCTGGCGATGAATTCTTGTACATTGAAGCCATGAATAATGATTATTTTTTATATTAGATGGTCAATAAGTACCATATGGTATTTGTGAGTAGTGCCGGCAATGAGGGGCCGGCATTGAGTACTGTGGGTGCACCTGGTGGTACTACTTCGAGCATAATAGGAATTGGTGCCTATGTCTCTCCTTCAATGGCAGCAGGAGCACATAGCGTGGTTGAAGCTCCTCCTGAAGGGCTCGAATATACCTGGTATGCTGTATCCTATCATTTCTTTGATTTTCATAATTTCCACTTGTTGCTGTGGCAAAAAGTTAATTTCCCCTATCAATGAATTTTTCCGTTATCTGCCATTTCTTCAGTCCTGTCACTTAACTTGGAAAACATGATAAAATTTCAAAAATGCCACTAGCAAGTGGTGTTATATGTGACCTTCATTTAATAAGCCGTAGAAGATGCAGGTCTAGCCGTGGACCAACCACTGATGGGGCTCTTGGTGTCTCTGTAAGTGCTCCTGGTGGAGCTGTTGCTCCTGTACCTACATGGACTCTTCAACGACGTATGCTTATGAATGGAACATCAATGTCATCTCCATCTGCGTGTGGGGGAATGGCATTGCTTATCAGTGCTATGAAGGTTGTTTTAGCATAAGTGGATTTCTTTCTTTGCTTGTCTTGCTTGTGATTTTCATTTTCAAATGCTTTTTTCACCATTTAACAAGAGGATGTTGATGTGCAGGCTGAAGGTGTTCCTGTGAGTCCTTATAGCATTCAGAAAGCAATTGAGAATACATCTGCTCCTCTGGGTGACTTGCCTGCAGATAAACTATCTGCTGGACAAGGGCTTCTGCAAGTTGACAAGTTAAATTTCCTGGCTTAAAGTTTGTGTTTTTAAATACGAAAAATCTATCAAACTGTTTATAATAGGGTTATCTTTAAATTGTTTTATATTAGGGCTTTTGAATATGTTCAGAAGTTGCATAATGTGCCCTGCGTTCGATATCAGATAAAGATCAATGAAGCTGGCAAGCCAAGTAAGCTTTTGTTGGACCTCCTTCCCTCCCTCACTTCCCAGGCCCCTCTCTGTGGTGTGTGCCAATATACATAAAAACTGTCTCTTAATGTTAACTGTTTTCTGTTGCCTATCGAATGCTCATTAGGTGTTAGTGATATACTTATCTTCCTACCGATGAGATAAGCCATCCCTTTCAATCTGAATGTCCTTGTTTGAATAGATTCAAATAAAAAAAATTGCACCTACTTGTCCAGAAAACATGAATAAGAAAGTGAAAATGTATAATGATTCATGAAGAAGGAATTATGTGGGGCTAGCGCGCTAATTGATATCTAAAGAATGTGAAATGTGTGTCTCAATCACTCCTTTTAGTGTATGACTATAAGTGATTCGTCATATTGAAAGCATTTGATTTAAGCAAAATGGATACAATTTTGGCATGGACTAGGAAATGAAGTGGACATTCTATTTAGAAATGCTATGATCAAGGCATGCCGCATCATTTTTCGACGTCTGTAAAAGATGAACAAATAACTGACTGTACTTCTCTGGTCTTGATGTGTCAAATTGTTTTTTTGCAATATCTCCACAACGTTCAATGCTTCTTGTTCAAATGGATACCTGAACTACGTTTACTTTCTTGTTGCAGCCCCTAAATCACGAGGCATCTACCTACGAGAAGCCACCTATTGTCAACATTCTACGGAGGTAAGATACTATTTTTGAAGTTCTCTAATTTGTTTGTTTTACTTGTTAAGCTTCTAATTCTGTTCTTCTTGAGGTTTCCAATTGCAAGGAGCCAAGTGATACATCTCAGCTCTTGAATGAGAGCTTGCCAATATTATACACAGATCTATTTTGATATGCTCTGTTTCCGAATCTTTCTGGATTTTTTTTTTCATTTTACTATGAACCCTCTGAGTCAATGGCTTCTGGAACTAAAACACTAATTCACCGTTCATCTCAACCTAGCATATTTTTTTCAGTTTTCTTGATGCTGACACTAGCTTTGCTCCAGTGGACTGTGCAAGTTGAGCCGAAGTTCCATGAAGATGCAAGCAATTTGGACCAGTTGGTTCCTTTTGAGGAGTGTATTGAGCTACACTCTACAGGAGAGGCTGTAGTGAAAGCTCCTGCCTACCTTCTTTTAACTCATAATGGCCGCCACTTCAAGTTAGTAATTATCACTCTTGATTTCTTTCCCCATGCTGTGAACCATTCCTTGAGTACTCTTTTACATCTATTCTTAGTCTTTCTCAGAATTGTCAGCTCCTTAGACCCTTGCTTTTATTTTCCAAGGTGCCTCTGTTTTTTGTTTATTAGTCAAACTGGTACTTTTGATACCCATGTATCAATTGTGGGGAAATGAGTGATGTTCTCATCCTTTTTGGTTGAATGCATGCATGCATCACCAAAAACCAATTTTTTTTTTTTGCTTTTATATATTTCTTTAAAGAACTCTATAGATCATTGGTAGGTTAGGAGAATATAGATGCATTCATAGTTTGTCCAACAAATGTCCCATTGCTAAGTAGGTTTTCTCAAGTCATCTGATCCTTTTGAGCCACTTTATGGTTCTTGGTTATTTTTTCTTGGACTCTCTCATTTTCTTCTTGATTTAAATCCAATGACATCTTGATTACTCCATCCATTCGCAACCAATCAGCCTACTTGCCATTCTTGTCTGTGCCAAACTGATTTTTGTTCACTTTGTAATTGTTACAATTTGCTGTTTCTTCTTTTCTAGCATGAAAAATTAAACTTTGTTTTTGGGGCCGTTTATGGGTGTAACAAATACTAGTTCCCTCATTTTTTATTTATTTTATTCTGCAGTGTAGTTGTGGATCCCACTAACCTTGGGGATGGTTTACACTATTATGAAATCTATGGGATAGACTGCAAAGCACCATGGCGTGGACCTCTTTTCCGAGTTCCAATTACTATAACAAAACCGACAATTGTGAAAAACCGACCTCCTACAATCTCATTTCAGGGGATGTCTTTCCAGCCAGGTGATCATAATTTGTGGGAATGATGAGCTCAAGTTGTGAACTGATTCTTCCTATTTAAGTTCCTGCACCCACTTTTTCCTCTAAATCCGCTACACTTTGGATTACCTTCCCACGTTCATTTTTCCTTTCTTTCTTCTTTTCATTAATAAAAGTAATGTGGTTTTTCTGGATTATGCACTGTAACATGTACTGTCCTTGAAAATGAAATTCTTCTTTTCAACTTTTTAGGTTATCCAGATGTTTGTGATTCTTCTAGTAGAGAAAGATCCTCCAAATTCTTATTTAGGGCTTGCTCCATTGTATTAATCAAATACCTGATAAGATGGTTTGTTTCATGAAAAACAGTTCTACTAATTTGAAACCATTTGGGTCAATTATAGGAAGAAAAACATATGGTTTTTATATGGCCAAGAACTCGTCTCATTCCAGTAGTGATATACCTTGGACTTTTAACTGTTCTTCCTGTGTCATCATCTAGTTTCTATTGCCCTGAATACCTTTTATGCAGGGCATATTGAACGTAGGTATCTTGAGGTACCACTTGGTGCTACATGGGTAGAAGTGACCATGCGGACATCAGGGTTTGATACACCCAGAAGATTCTTTGTTGATGCTGTTCAGGTACAACAGTGGTGCATATACTTAGTTTCCACTGTTTCTTTCTGCTTTGACATGCTTGGTCTTTAGATCTCTCCGCTGCGAAGGCCTATGAAGTGGGAGAAACTTGTCACATTTTCTTCTCCTTCTGCCAAAAGCTTTGCCTTTCAAATTGAGGGTGGAAGGACGATAGAGCTCGTAATAGCTCAGTTTTGGTCCAGTGGCATAGGAAGTCATGAACCTACCAGTGTTGATTTTGAGGTAAATTGTCATATGAGATGAATAATTTCTTAACTGAATACCTTTTCCAAGTTGTCTGATTTCAAACCTCTGATCAGAAAGGCATAAGTCCCTAATCGGATTATCCTGCAAAATTAGTTTCATGTGCCATACTGGTTAGTTGTCGGCTATGATTTCTTTTTCCAATCTTATTTTTTAATTTGATGTAACAATTACTAGTTTTAGTTGAAGAGCACTTAAGGCTGCTGAACTTAAAATAATGATGAATTAGAAGTTGCAAGCTTTGTTTGATTCAACAATATCCTGTCCAAGAAGGCTTTTGATATGTAATACTTTCTTTAATGCTCTAACTGTGACAGAAGGACGGGGCTTAATAATGAGGGTCAATGGACCTCTCTAATTTATGATACAATAGATTTTATTGAGTGGATAACAATGTGGATATTTTTATTCTTGTCTCCATGCAGTATTTGTTGCTCTTAGTGGCAAACCTATTCTGGTTGGATTATCATGGTTTTGAGACTTACATGTGGATTTAGTAGTTTGCAAATTCTTCTCATTAAAATTGGCCTACAGTATCTCTAAATAGTTCTACTCTTATTATATTTAAAAGCCTTACTTATTTTTTGATGTAATTATGTTAGATTGGTTTCCATGGGATCTACACCAACAAAGAAGAAGTGGTACTTTATGGAAGTGAAGCACCTGCACAAATTGATGTTGAAGCTCTCCTCTCATCGGAGAAACTTGTACCTGCTGCAATACTCAACAAGGTGAGTTTCCTACAGGCATCTGAGGTGTCTTGAAATTTTCCTTACATGATACGTACTTGTTCTTCTGATGATGTCAATGCTTAAATTACTTCTCTTTTTTCATTATTTTGCAGATTAGAATTCCATATCGTCCTATTGATGCTAAACTGACTGCACTTACAGCAGACAGGGACAAATTGCCCTGTGGCAAACAGATACTAGCACTTATACTAACGTATGGTTTGGGTGAATGATAGATCGATTTTCCCATGTCTCTTAGTAAATAACCAATTTCTAATATTTTCTGGCTATGCTGGTACTGCAGTTACAAGTTCAAACTTGAAGATAGTTCTGAGATAAAGCCTTACATTCCATTACTTAACAATCGCATATACGACAATAAATTTGAGTCCCAATTTTACACGATATCGGATTCAAATAAGGTATATGAACCTGTATTATTCTTGTTTGATGCTGCTTTATTTATACCCATCTTGTAATGGAGAGCATCATTTTACATACTTTTTTCCTGTCAGCTTTTCTTTTGATCAGTCATGCGAATCATCTTCTTCTTGCAGTTAACTATCTAGAAGGCATGTGATCATGAATTTTCATTTCATGTTTGGTATCTGATGGACTGGTGATATAGGATTGACCTTTTGTATTGGAGGCTGATTGAATTGAATGTAGACGAATTTCCCTGATGCGAATGCTTTCTCTTATATACGGGAAGCGTTTTGGCAAGGTTCTTATTATTGATTGTAGGAAAATCTTTATTATTGATCATGTAGAGAATAGGAAGTTTCCTAAAAGTAAAAAATAGGAAAGTTTCCTAAGATTAGAATTAGCAGCTGTAACTTACGGCAGTCAAGACTAATATTTAGAAATAAGATATTTAACTGATATTGTTTCCAAAATTAGTTTAGGGAAACTTGTATATAAAGTCCTACTCATGTAATCAATAGAGTGAATATAAGAAGAGAGACAGTATTTCTTTTCTTCTCAAATTTTGTCATGGTATCAGAGCAAGACTCGATCTGAAGTTTTTTTTTTTCGGCCTTAATTGCCGATTACCCGGATTTTTTTTCGATATTCATTGTTAATTTCGGCCTTCATCGCCGGAATAATCGCTGCCTAATCCACGTCGTCACCGTTGCCGTCACGTCGAATTTTTACTGATTATTCTTAGCTCAGATTAGTTGGAGGAGGTGATTCAAATCGTTGTCAAAGAAGAACAACATAGTCAAAGACACGTATCGTTTTCGGGCAATATGTCAGAAAAGTCAGGTATTTGTTCTTTGGCATATTCAGGTAAGTTTTCTCTTTCCATTGGATTGAATGTTTCAGATATAACTCCTACCAATTCTTGGATTATGGATTCTGGAGCAACTGATCACGTGACCTATTCATCCAAACATTTCTCGACCTATATCCCATGTCCGAGCAATAGAAAAATAGTCACAGCCAATGGATCCCTAACAACTGTTGCAGGAGTAGGAGATGTCATAATAAGTCCATCATTGACCTTGAAAAATGTTCTCCATGTTCCTGAATTATCCATTAATCTTATCTCCATCAAAAAACTTAGCCAAGATCTGTGTTGCAATGTGATTTTTAACAGTAGTTATTGTGTATTTCAGGATAAGAATTCGGGGAGGATGATTGGACAAGCTAGGGAACGGGATAGCCTCTACTATCTTGAGATACCAAGTCGGTCGAAAGTTCCGTATTCCTTTATGTCAGAGTCTGTCCTGTCTAATAAATAAAAGATTTTACTGCATCATTCCCATTTGGGACATCCTTCATTTATAATTATTAAGACTTTGTTTCCCTCATTATTTACAAATTTGAATGTTGAGGATTTTCATTGTGAAGTGTGTGAGTTTGCTAAACATAAACGTGCATCTTTCCCAATTAGCAATAAAAGAAGTTCTGTTCCTTTCTATCTCATCCATAGTGATATTTGAGGTCCGTCCAATATTCCTAATGTTTCTAGGGCAAGATGGTTCGTTTCTTTTATTGATGATTGTACCCGTGTCACTTGGCTATTCTTACTTAAACATAAGTCGGATGTTAGTACCATACTTCCAAAATTTTGTTCCATGATCAAAAATCAATTTGGAGTCACAATCAAAAGGTTTAGGTCAGATAATGCCAAGGATTACTTCAATCAAATTCTTACCTCATACTTTCAGAAAGAAAAAATAGTCCATGAGTCATCATGTGTTACGACCCCACAACAAAATGGGGTAGCTGAAAGGAAAAATTGTCATATTCTTGAAAAAACCCGAGCACTCTTGTTTCAAAAACACGTTCCAAAAGCCTTTTGGGGAGAAGCCGTTCTTACAGTAACTTACCTCATAAATCGATTGCCTTCTAAAATTTTAGATTTCAAAAGTCCTATGGATATCCTCTCATCTTTTTATCCGAACCTAAAGATTACAAACAATCTTACTCCAAGAATTTTTGAGTGTATAGCCTTTGTTCATGTCCATGTTCCAAATAGAGGAAAACTAGATCCAAGGGCTCTAAAGTGTATTTTTGTAGGCTATTCACCAACTCATAAAGGGTATAAATGTTATCATTCTTCCTCAAAAAAGTTCTATGTCTCCATGGATGTCACATTTAATGAACACGAATCTTATTTTCCCAATCCTTATCTTCAGGTGGAGAACTTGACTAGGGAAGATAAGGAAAGTTCTCTGGACTTAGATTTGATAATAAACCCCGTGCCTTCTAGTTCTAAGTCCAGTTTTGAATCCATGCGTAAAAATCACTCAAAGTCTCCTAATTTGTCAACTTCCCCTGAGTCTCTTAATTCATCACCATCCAAGTCTCCTAATTTATCAGGTTCCCATGAATCTCTTAATTCGTCACCATCCAAGTCTCCTGATTTATCAACTTCCCCTGAGTCTCTTAATTTATCACCATCCAAATTATTGTCAATTCTAAACCCTAATCATGTGTCTCACTCAACTCCGAAAATTTGGGGATTTGACAAGGTGTTTTCAAGAAGGAAAGTGGTTGTTCCAGAGCCTACGCAAGTTCCGGAATCCAACTCGAATTCTTTGAATGAGGTAACAATTTCTAACCATTCATTACAAGATGAAAGTGAGGTTCGAGTGAATAATGATGATGTAAATCTACCGATTGCTATTAGAAGAGGAACTCAAGAATGCACAACACGATCATTATACCCCCTTACAAATTTTTTAACTTTTAAAAATTTCTCACCAGCTCACAAAGCCTTCCTTATAAGCCTCAATTCTATTTCCATCCCTACCAATTTATCTGAAGCATTGTCTAATGAAAAGTGGAGACAAGCTATGAATGTTGAAGTGGAAGCTTTAGAAAAGAACAAGACTTGGGAGTTGGTGAAACTACCAGCAGGAAAAAGACCAGTGGGTTGCAAGTGGGTGTATACAGTGAAGTATAGAGCAGATGGGTCAATTGAGAGATATAAGGTCATATTTGTAGCCAAAGGATATACTCAGACTTATGGAATTGACTACTTGGAAACTTTTGCTCCAGTTGCCAAAATGAATACCGTAAGAGTATTGCTGTCAATAGCTGGTAACTACAGTTGAGAGTTACAACAATTTGATGTCAAGAATGCATTCTTGCATGGAGACCTGGAGGAGGAGATTTACATGGAAGTTCCACCTGGTTATAGAAAGAACTTAGCTGCTAATACTGTTTGTAAATTGAAGAAGGCATTATATGGCCTCAAGCAATCACCAAGGGCATGGTTTGGGAGATTTGCGAGGGTAATGTTGACTATAGGATATAAACAAAGTCAAGGGGATCACACACTCTTTATTAAATATTCTTTGTCAGGAAAAGTTACAGTTCTCTTGGTATACGTAGATGACATAATAGTGACCAGAAATGACGATAAAGAAAAACAAGTTTTGAGTCAATGCTTGGCTAAGGAGTTCGAGATCAAGGCATTGGGAAGGTTGAAGTATTTTCTTGGGATTGAGGTTGCACACTCTAAGAAGGGAATTTTTATCTCTCAACAGAAGTATGTTACAGATCTTCTAAAGGAAACAGGCAAGACCGCATGTAAACCAGCAAGTACTCCCATCGACCCTAATCTCAAGCTTGGACTTACAGAAGATGCAGCAGTGGATAGGGAAATGTATCAGCGCCTTGTGGGAAGACTCATTTATCTTTCTCATACACGACCAGATATAAGCATATGCAGTGAGTGTGATTAGTCGATTTATGCACGGTCCAAAAGAGATTCACTTGCACGTGGCTTATAGGATACTTCAGTACCTTAAGGGAACACCAGGAAAAGGCATCTTGTTCAAAAGAAATGGAGGATTGATACTTGAGGCCTACATTGATGCTGATTATGCTGGTTGCATTGTAGTTAGAAGGTCAACCTCTGGTTATTGTACATTTCTTGGTGGGAACCTTGTGACTTGCAGAAGTAAAAAATAAAATGTGGTGGCTAAGTCTAGTGCTAAAGCAGAGTTTCGAGCAATGGCTCAAGGGGTGTGTGAGTTACTTTGGTTGAAGATTATTGTACAAGATTTGAAGATTAAATGGGATGGCCCAATGAGACTCTACTGCGATAATAAGTCTGCAATTAGCATAGCACATAATCCAGTGCAACACGATCGAACTAAACACATTGAAATTGATAGACACTTCATCAAGGAAAAGCTGGATAGTGGTCTGATTTGCACGCCTTATGTGTCTACACAGGGACAACTAGCTGATGTATTGACAAAAGGATTGAGTAGTTCAGTTTTTCAATCAATTGTTTCCAAGCTGGGAATGGAAAATTCCTATTCTCCAGCTTGAGGGGGAGTGTAGGAAAATCTTTATTATTGATCATGTAGAGAATAGGAAGTTTCCTAAAAGTAAAAAATAGGAAAGTTTCCTACGATTAGAATTAGCAGCTGTAACTTACGGCAATCAAGAATAATATTTAGAAATAGGATATTTAACTGATATTGTTTCCAAAATTAGTTTAGGGAAACTTGTATATAAAGTCCTACTCATGTAATCGAATATAAGAAGAGAGACAATATTTCTTTTCTTCTCAAATTTTGTCATTGATGATGGCATAGTTCAAACTAGTACTATTGCAAATGTGTAAAAGAATGTAAAAAAGACATTGCTGATCTTTGTCAAAAAGAATTGACCAATGGTTGCTGATGTTTTTGATTTCTTTATGCTGCTTAAACTACATGGAAGTTTGCTCCTTAGAAGCCTTTCAAAATGCATTTTTCTAACTTTTAGGCTATTTTCCTTCCCAATTTTTGTTTCCTTACTCTTTCCTTTGCTATCCAGCGGGTGTTTGCAATGGGTGATGTATATCCAAAATCTGCTAAACTTCCCAAAGGTGAATTCAATTTGCAGCTGTGTTTGAGGTAAGGCCCTTGCTTTTTCTGCAAGGCAAAGCACTAACCACTTCATGCAAGGTCCAACTGTAAGTCTTTGCACTAGTATCTGTTCGCACCATTCTTTTTCTGTGCGGACACTTTTAGCCTTGGCAGATATTTATCAGTAAACCTGGAGAGAGATGGTTGACTGAAACTTAAAATTGGAGCTTGTGATCATGTTCAGTTAAACTGATATAGGATTTTCATTGTATATTCCTTCCAACAGGCTGGAACAGATGAAAAAAAAAAAAAAGAGTAATGCAAAGAGAATTTATACATAGAAAGATAGCACACTTGTTCATTTTGGTTTGCACTTCAAGCAATATGTGAATTGACAGATGGATGTGGTGCATGATTGCTAATCTCTTGTTTTGCCTTGTCCTTGTCTTAGGCATGACAATGTGCAATATTTGGAGAAAATGAAGGGCTTGGTATTGTTTATTGAAAGAAAATTGGAAGAGAAGGTGGATTAGCATGTTCTCTGTTCTATACACTTTTCTGCAACTAATATGCAAATCAGAATGTATTTTTATTTGTTAAATATGCTTGCTTTTCCTCTTCCTTTTCACTCTTTTTTCCATAGCCACTTGAAAGAGTGTAAATTAAATTCGTCTCTTCTGCATTTAGTGCTTCCTTCTGCAACTCTTGACTAGCATCGGAGTTGTTAATTTGGTGCAAATTTCTTACCTGGATGTTAAGCTGTTTAATGCATAAAACATAGGAATATTAAGGCAAAATTAATATCTGTTATGTTCATCGTGATTGTTATTACTTAGAAATGTTAAGAATGGCCCCAAGAAATATTTTCTTATTTAGATTATCTCCCTTCTATTCTTTCCTCCACTTATGTTATTGTTTTCTCCCCATATTTTTTGGAACCCTAGGACGCCTTTCTTTAATGGTATTACATCATCTTTTCTATAATTTGTTAACACCAAATGGTGCTTTTTTAGCAGGAGGTGGTTGGACTGAGTTTCTTCAGCGAACCAGATGGTCCTGTCATGGGGAATGGCAGCTTTAAATCTTCGATACTGGTTCCTGGGTACATTATTTTCTTTAATTTGATGATATTTGTGATTTAATTGCTGTATCTATTTAACTTCTTCATTTTATGTGGTAGAAAGAAAGAATCATTCTATGTTGCCCCACCAACAAAAGACAAGCTTCCAAAGGTTTTAAACTTCACTCTTATTTGTAGTATTAATCTCCTAGTGGGTGCCCCCAACCCCCCACCTCCAAAACAACAAAATAAAAAGCTGATGTTCAAGTATAGAGATAATCCTGCTCAAGGCTGTTCTGAAACTTTGTGTTTGATATGTTTGATTTGCAGAACTCACCAGAAGGGTCCTTGTTGGTGGGAGCTATTTCATATGGCAAGGTTTCCTTTTTAAATAACGAAGAAGGGAGAAACCCAGAAAAAAACCCTGTATCTTATTTGTTATCATATCTGGTGCCACCTCCCAAGGTCATTATTGTTTTTGTCTTCCACCATCTTTTCTTATCTGAGTTTTTCCTATTGTAGTTGATGACAGAAATCTTCTGGTTTACTTCTATGTAGTGGCTTGTAATTATTCCTTATATTAGTAATTCAATTCTTTTTTATTTTAGTACTTCATGCCTATTTTGCAGCATGATGAGGATAAGGGAAAAGGTACTTCTGCAGCTTGCACCAAGAGCATATCTGAACGATTAGAAGACGAGGTATTCAAAAACTAAATCTAGCCAGCATTAGCATAGTCTTTTACTACCTTTTGGCTCTCTTCTCATGAAAGTTATCGAGTTGTTGCGTTTAGCATTTTCTTGTATATAAGAGTTCGAATCTAACAGACTGTCAAAGTTGAAATCAATCTCAATCATTTTGTATTAGGTTATTCTTCTGACTAGTTAGCTCTTAGATTCAACTTCAATTAGTTATGGGATAATATCATTGTTCTGGTCCAAAACTGTACAAAGAAAGCAAAAGAAAAAAAGGGGAAATGAACAAAAGAGTGCATCTGTGCATAGAAAACTGAAGGAAGGATGGCATTTTCTGTTCTTTGTCCAGCCATCTGCCAAAATTCCATAACTGGATCTGGTTTGGGGCTTAGCTTTGAAATAGTGGAAAAAAGAAAGTGAAATTTTCTTCCTTGCTACCAATGTCAATTTGAAGTGGGAACTAAGCATCATGTGGAAGGAATTTCCCTTTTGTTCCTTTGCTTCGAGTGGTAATTTGGTAATGTGCAATATTCCTACATTCTAGGCATATCGCATCAAAATGGTTTTGCATTCTTCAAGAAAGCTGTTCAATTTTCAAATGGGCTATCTTCTTGCTCTCAACAAGTATACTCCCAGAATCTGCAGGGGAAAGTTCGTTCTTGAAATTTTTATACTCTTATGTACATGCACCTTTAGTAGTTGTTTCTATGCTGGTGCAAAAGACTTTATCATAGAATGTCCCAGGGAGTGTTTTGAGTCTGATTACTTTCCTGCTGTATCATTTGCGATGACCTTTCCATCCTTAACTGTTCTATCAATCAGGTCCGAGATGCCAAAATAAAGGTTCTTGCAAGCCTGAACCAAGGCACAGACGAGGAACGCTCAGAATGGAAACAGTTGTCTATCTCACTTAAGGTAGTTATTCTGATACTTTCTCATGTTGCCTCATTATGTCAAGTACTCCATAAATGTTCAAACTTCTTGTTTTTAAACTTAATACAGGTTAAAAGCAACCCCCTTCTTTGCTTTGGTCCGATTCACCGCACTTCTTTTAACATGTTGCATCCTTTTACTTGCGTGTCCTGAAAGGATATCTGCCCCCTTTTATCAGATAACGTACCAAAACAGTGTCTCCTATAAACTATTCTTTTTGACCTCTTGTTCAAAGACTATCCCTCTTGTTCACCGGGCCTAATTAGCCAAACTTCTTTTGGACCTATTGCATCCCTTTCCTAGTGGTCCTTAAGATGGTATACCCAGAGGTTCAGTCTCATTTGAAGTTCGTGTATTATGGGGAAGGGTTAGAGATGTTATGGGTGTATTTGACATGTTTTTCCTGTCTGAATATGATCATCTGAATAAATAGACCAATATAATTGACCAGATTTTGAACATGAGTTTAACGATGATTAGCCCGAAAAGAGTTTGTTGAATCATAACTGGTTCTTTGATAAGTTATCTGGTTACATGATAAATTACCACTTCAAGACTGCTGTGTACTCATATAAGTTACTTTTCATTTTTCATTTAGTATGCTTTCTTTATTTCCTCATAAGCAACATATACTAATCTTTTGTTGGCATTGTATTCTTTTATCAATATCTTGGATGGGAATTTTGCTTTCACAATATATCTGTAAGAACAAGAGCAAATTAATATTTAAGGTTTTAACTATTAATCAATCCCCTTGTTTGAAAAAGATTGATGCCATATTTCTTTTCTTGACACTGTTGTGCTTGTTATTGAAACTCGTGAAGGAAATTTGTTTACAGATTTACTGTGGTCATCTTAAGTTCTAATACTCATAGGAACTCAAGGGAACCTTCAAGTCTTTCTGTGTTTCCTGATAGCAGTTTTGCACAAATTTTCCAATTAATCTCTCAATGAAGATATGTAATTCAAGCTCTTCCTATTTTCTCTTATCCTTTTGCAGTAATCTGTTCATGTAGCTCATCAGTCCTCTTCCATTAAATTCTATCTCTGTGTTGTATCTGAGCAAATAACCTTTGTAGGCAATAAATCCTAGTTTCATAGTACTTGAAGATTGTCGTTTCTTTTTGTATAAAGTTTTTTCTTCTACATCATTATGCTCTAATTTTGCTAATTGCAATTTCTTTTGTAGTCAGAATATCCAAAATACACTCCATTGCTTGCTAAAATTTTGGAAGGTTTGCTAGCACAGAATAATGCTGAAGACAAGATTCGCTATTATGAAGAGGTATATAGTATTTCAAAGAGGGCATGCTGCAGGCTTTCTATTTTCTTTTAATCAAAGTTTGTTTCTCCTTTTGCTATATAGTAGATCTAATTTATGATTCTTTGGAATCCTTTTAGTACTCAATTGAGAAAAGGTTCAAGACATTGCCTTGGCTGTCGTGCTTATATGTCTATTTTTTTTTAAAAAAAGAAATTCTATACTTAATGGTTATTAGGAGTCGCTGACTTGGAAAAGTTTTGGCCATGACCATAAGCTTTTGCATTATCAAGGCTGTCTCCTTTCATTAGCAACGATTTGGTGTACATCTCTGCTATCAGTTTTAGTAAATTTGACACTATATCAGCTCTTCTAACAGTATATCAAATTTTATCCACTAGTTTTCACAACTGATAAAGTTTATTATGAGCCGGTTATTGTCTACATGTGCATTGCGGCAGGCGTGTATAAGTTCAACTGTCCAATACTAGAACAGATTTGAGTATTTCAAGTTCATATGGCAATCTTGATCTCTTACCATCATTAGAAAAGTTTATAACGTGATTACAAGATGATGCTTATACAATTGGTAGCTCAAGATGTACATGACATTAAGGGCATAAGGAGTTATTTCAACAAATGCAACTCTTGCTCACTTTACTACCAGTATTTGCTTCTGGTACTTTTCAAGACATGTTCCTTTTGCAGATAATCACTGCAGCAGATGAGGTTATCAACAGTGTTGACAGAGAAGAATTAGGCAAATATTTTTCCCTCAAAAGTGATCCAGAAGATGAATGTGCAGAAGTGAGTAATTATCTTCATGATTTTATCATGGTTTTGTTTTTTATTTGATGACAAAAGTTATACCAGATCATAAAAATATGGGCTTCTGACCTGCTTAAATGAATTTTGAAATTCAAAAACTGAATATATGGCTTGTTAAGGATGGCATCACAGATGAAATTTCTTTCTTTTCCCAATTAACTCTTTCTCCTATGCGGAATGTGAATGGTAATTCTGGATGTTGACAACATACTTTGCTATGTAGAAACTGAAGAAGATGATGCAGGCCACCCGTGACCAGTTAGCTGAAGCACTTTACCAAAAAGGGTCAGCTTTAGCAGAGATTGAGTCATTAAAGGTTCGTATTTCTCAAATGGTGTCACAAAGAGATTCTGTGTGTATTATATCACGAGAGTATATTTTGTGAACCAAGTAGTTGAACAAGGGTAATAAATTATTCCGCAAAACAGCAGATTTTATGAGTTTGATGAGATTTTTTCCTGCATATCTGCATGATATCTTTAAGTGCAATGTCAAAATTCAGAAATATGATCTTTGGAAATGTTCATGACATCTTTTGCAAATTTGTTGCTGATAGTTACCTGAAATAATTCCTACTCGAAAAACAAATCTTTTGTGCTAGAATAAGTGTTTCTGCTTATGAGAGACTATTTCAGGGTGATAGACTTGTGGACAAAGAAGATTCTCAAGTTGCAGAGACGGCTGATTCGCACCCAGATTTGTTCGAAGAGAATTTCAAGGAACTTAAGAAATGGGTGGATGTAAAATCCTCTAAATACGGAACTCTGTTGGTGATACATGAGAAACGTAATGGGAAGCTTGGAAACGCACTGAAGGTAACCCTGTTCTTTGTTTGAAAAGTTATCCTGCTATACATTGTTTCATCTATTTGTCTCTTCATCCTACTTCCCTGAAACAGAATGTGTAGGAGATGAGTCCTTTTTTAGGGTGGGATTGGATAAGAGTTCCATTTTTAGATTTTTGTCTTGGGTTTTGCAAATCTGAATTGTTTGTGAGTAGTGAAATGGGACCCAATCCAAATATCTGCATTGTCATTGATATTCCTGTCTCGAAGTGCTGCGTTTGGCACTCTTGTGCGGAAAAAGAATTGAAAGTCTATTTCATTATGGATAATTCTCCTATTGAAATGTAATCTATCATTGATCTTGACTGAAGACTACGAATTTTCTTTGAGCAGGTATTGAATGATATGATCCAAGATGATGGAGAACCTCCAAAGAAGAAACTTTATGAACTTAAGCTCACATTACTTAATGAAATTGGGTGGAGTCATTTGGTTTCATATGAGAAGGAATGGATGCTTGTGCGCTTCCCACCTGGTCTACCTATCTTTTAGGTTTGTGGTTGCAGGACTTCAATTGCTGCATGGATACAGCAAACCTGAGTTTTAGGTGCAGCTTTTCTTCTATGGAATCATAAGATGTACCATGGAAACAATGCAACTCAAACTCAGCCGTTTTTTCATGGAATCAAGTTGGAATTCTCTTCTCCCATTTTTATTATTTATTTTTCGATAGGGAGATACTCTTTTTAACTTTTTTCGTTTTCAGTTACAATCCATATACACCTTAAGTTACTTTCCTCCTAGGAACTGTTTACCTCTATTGTTCTAATTTGAAGGAAGCAAGTTTTTGTGGTCAACTTTTATGCAGACTATTTGTGGTACAAACAGTTTGCCCCTCTAAACAGATAAAAGTTGAGGATAGATAATGATGAAGGAGAATTTGTTGAACGGTGAAAGTGAACGATCTGAATGAACTCAAGTAAAAGAGAATGTTCTGTATTCGATATGCAATTCGACTGAACTTTCTACAAAATCACAGAGGTGTGAGAATTAAAGGCAATCCGTGGGTAGGTCTCAGTGAAAGTAAAATAGTGGGAGAGTGGTAGTAGTTTGGGGAGAGGGTAAGGGAAAATCTAGTGAGGATTAGAGTAAGCACAATCTTGTACTCCATGGTCGTCAAATTTCTGCCCACACACATCCTCCCTCCGAACCCAAAAGGTAAAAATCCCATCTTGTGTTTGCAGCCCCCATGTAAATCATCCTTAAACCTCTCGGGTTTGAAGTCATTCGCGTCTTCTCCCCAAAGGTTCTTGTCATGGTGCATGGACACAACGTCAATCCATATATTGGTGCCGTCCGGGATAACCCCATTCTCCGCACCTATCGCTCCTCTTGCTTGCCTTTGTACATTAGGGGCCGGTGCATACAATCTCAGAACCTCGTTCATCACCCATCCCATCTGCATTACACAAAAGCATCAAACCTTTAGAACAATGAAAATTAGACCTCAAGAGTAATTATTTTTTGGTTTTTTACCCTAGATCACCAACACAAGGTTAAATATCAAAATTACACAGCATTCCCCAATGAGTAGTTTTAATATGTGCGGACACTTGGACAGAACATGAATGTTAATCAAAATTAATTTTTTCAGTGAGGCTTTTTACTTGGGGGTAATGTTGGTCGGTAAAACAAGTTTAGGCTCTTTTATGGTAGAACCTTGTCAAGGACATGCTGGTCAGAGGTGGATGATTGGACAAACCCAAAGGGCCTTTCATTTGGGCAGACAAATCCAATCTGCCATCTATGCTGTTGCCATTTGTCACGATGGGGAGGATGTCAAATCTGACGTGTCCCTACTTTGAATTCAAGTGGCAGCCAATTCACGAGCTTTGACGCGCTGACGCAGACCAGCCGTCCGTTCTCAACCACCGCACGAGTTGCACAAGTCCATATCATCAAGTTCCAATCTCGATCGTATATTCGTATTTCCTTTTCCTCTAATAAATAGAAATACAAAGGCCCTATTTATATTGCAATTAAAAGTGAAAGGTTTTTAAAATTTTTGTATTTTAGTAGAGTTTATTTTTTAATTTTATAGAAAAGATGTAAAATTGAATTTAAAAAAATAAAAAAGTTTTTATATTGAAATACAATTTAAATGGGGTCGAAAATTCCTCCATGCAAATATATTCTGGGAAATGTCTAAATATACTTTATGGATGAAAAGAAAATATGATGAATGTATTTCACCATTTTGATAGTTTCTTGAAATGGATTTTTGAAACAGTTTCACAGAGTTCACACAAAACGGAAAAATGAAACGCAAATCACCAATGCTTTCCTCTTCCTCCAAACCTCCCCACCCGACAGGAGAAAGTCGGTGAAATGAGAAATGAAAGAGGATATTTAATAGTATGTTTACCTTCTTTAGACCAGCAAGCATGGTGGTGTCTATTTCTCTATCTCCCATCACTTCTTTTATCTCTTCTCGGAGCTGGTTCTGCCACTGGGGATGCATGGCTAAGCACAGCAACGTCCATGTGAGCGCCAATGCAGTGGTCTCGTGACCCCCAAAGAAAAACGTCTTGCATTCATCTACCAGTTCCCTCGTTGATAACGTCTTTCCCTTCTGCCCATTTACTAGGTTCTGAGCCACCAAAAGACCGAGCAAGTCCTGCTGGGGACCTGCATCGCTCCCCAACAATTCGTTTCTTGATGCAATTATTTCTAGGAGGAGGTTGTCGATCTCCTTTCCTAGCCTTTGCGCCTTTAGGTTGTGCTTTGGGCACAGCAATTTACTGAATGGTACTCCGACGTAACGGTTTGAGTTGAAAAGTGTGATTTGCATGTCTCTTAGTTTTTCAATCACTTTCCGTCCATTCTCGTAGCTTAGGCCGAAGCTTGTTTTCGCGATGATCTCTCCGGCCGTGCTCAGTATATCTTTCTCCACTTCGATTTCTGGTTTGCCCGAATTGATAATTGTCGTCCACCTGTCTAGCATTTTGGTTGCCGACTCCACCATTAAGCTCGACATAGCCTGTCCGCCATGTATTATCATTATTTATACACGGTGGTAGTTCATGCTAATAATGATCAGAACTAAACAAATAGGATGCATATAGCTAGCACAGCAGAGAACATGGAAATATAATTGTACTTTCGCCATGGAAAGAGAGAAATTAGCTAGAGAGTATACCTTCAAGTTTGCCGGAGAGAATGCGGGGGTGATAACATGCCTGTGGCGAACCCAATCCTCACCTTCCACCATAACCAAACCACTTCCGAACATGGGTTCTCTATCCTTCTTGAACACCGTTGGCTTACCCCAACTTTTTCCCATTACACCTGACGATATACTCTTAAGAAATTCGGGGTCTGCGATATACAGAAATGGTTCTGTGCCAAGCCAGTACACGAATACTTTTCCTGCAAATCAAGAGAAGCAAAATGCTTTTAATGGCCTGTACTCCAACTGATTTAAAATCGTGGAACCTATTATAAGCTTGTTTTACAGTAGTTGCGTCGTCTGACCGACTCCTGAGAGACCACCCCAGTGACGTTATTAAAAGTTAAGCATGCAGAGGACTTGTACTAGTTTTTTCCTGCAATGCTGTTTATAACGCAGAGAAACTAGGGAGGGAATGTTTACCGTGGGATTTTTGCCACCGAGCAAAGAATGGAAATGTTAATGGGTGGATGTCATGGCTGATGACGCTTGCCGGAGTTGATGAAGAGGTTATGATCTTCTTTTTCATTTCGTTTGTGTTTCCCAGAGGGAAAGATGGCATTGGTCCGCCAAACCCATTGGCCCTCAGCTTTCGATAGGCCAGATTGGGCAAAACCCAGAAGGAGTATACTACTCCACAAAGCAAATACAGAAAAACGGCAGTCATGGCAATCACAAGACCCTGAAGAAAATGCACGAATTCCATTTCGATCTCTCTGTGGTGCTATATGGACAAGTAAACGCAGAATATTCAGAACTCTCTTGTGCTAGCAAGTTAATGAATATTCAGAACTCTCAAATATGAAGTTTGATGGATGTCATCTGGTTGAAGAACGAAAGGGTATTTATAGACGACCAAGCGAGCGTGTGAGAGCAGCTGTTCAAACGTTGACTATGACGAAGTGCCCATATTTGAACAAATTTTATAGTAGTAGTATGAAATCTTTGAGTATTCTAGTCTGATCCATCTGGGTGTTGTTCTTTTTTTTTATTATTTTTCCCCTTTGGAGTCATTAATAATAGAATGACTGTGTGTATGTTATTCCCATGTCAAAATCTGATCCAGATTTGTCAACTTTCTATACTTCCTTTATCGAGCTGAGCACTCCTGCGGCTCAAAACGAGTACACATTCTCTATTTTGAAGCCGGCAAAGCTCCAAGCATCGCCCCGCATTGGACCCCTACATCCCAAAAAACAGCTTTTTGCTTTTGTTGTTGTTGGGTAGTGCTTTTATTGCTTTTGGCATTCGCTGCAGCCATTTCATAATTTCTTGTTATTCGATCAGATGATCATACCTTCCATATACACAGGTTATAACCGACTCCATTTAAGGTGAAATGGCAGAAAAGACAAAATGCTTGACTTTTCAACCATGAATGTATGTGAAAATGGAATATCAGAATTTGACTTCAATGGAGAGAATTTTGATTCAGCACCCTGCGCATCCGGGGGCACCAAATGTCTTCATGGAATTTTATGATTCTGTAGGACGACGGTAAGCATGTGTTTGGGGTACAAGCTAAGGCATTTCGACTAATCTTCCAGTCCATCTAGTTCTATAAGATTTTTTAATTATTTTTATAGAGATTAAAAAATTTTATTTTTATTATATTATTAATTAATTTTATTAATATAAAATAAAATAATAAAATAATATTTATAATAAGAATATTTTTATAAAAAAATTAAAATTCGTCAAAGGTTAAATATTTAAAATATATATATTTTATATTTTAAAAGGAAATGAGTATTTCGAGATTGAAAAAGAGATCAGCCACATATACTTGGGCGGAGGCAAAAGTAGAGGATATGGGAGGAAAAGGATCGAATATCTATTTAAATAGAAATATGTATAAGCTATTAAATTATATTTTATTAATATTTTTAATTAAGAATAAACATTCTTAGATAAGTATATTTAAGTTAAACTTTCTTTGTAAATAATTGAATATTCTATTGTGACTTAGTATAAAGTTAAAAAAAGTAATTTGAATATAGAAAAATTACTATGATATCTTCATTAATTAAAAATATTGATAATACGATTTAGTAAAACTTAAATACTTTAAATCAAGAGAGCGAGAGAGGTTAGTGGTAGGATTCATATATTAGTGAAACTTATTTCTTTTAAAATTAAGCATGTTTGTAATAAAAATTTTAATAAAAATATATAACTATTTTTTAAAAAATATTCAATTGTGAATATCTTTTCTCCTACGAGTGGATGAAGTATAAAAAATACGGTGGGGGGGGGGCAGGGGCTCTCTCTCTACTCATCTCCTCTTTGGGCGACACAAGTTGTATATATCTTTTTTAATTAAACATGTTCCCTCTATTCAATTATTCCATCACTTTTAAGCCTTAAGAGTTAAATTTTGAAATAAAGCCTTATTGGTCACTGTTGACCTGTTTGAATCTGCGTAGGATTCTTTAGGGATGCGTTGGTTTTTCTTCCTCTGCCTTTTCCACTCCTTTTGGTATTAATCCACTTAATGCAAACCATTCCTATTCAACGTTGGCAGATTGTCAGGTCGAGAAACACATTGCCGAGAAGGAGCAGAAATGAATTGGGTCCATACGCGGTAAAACTATAAGTATTTAATTCCTTTGTGTTATTTTGAATTCAACATCAATTTCTTTATTACTAATAGCTTACGCTAATAATTCAACCCATTATATGGAATGTTCTTTTTTATTAAATTATTTTTTTAACTTCTCACTTCGAATTCCAAAAATATCATGCAATTTCTAAATTACTTGCGGAGATTAATTTACTCCGTCTTCCTTCAGTTTATTGAAAAAACAAAGAATATTCAAACGGAATAAATTTCTCATAACATATAAAGAAGAAAATTTTATTACTCTATTTGAATTGTATTTCTTTCAATTAAATACATAATTGAGATACAAAATTTAAACAAGTTTTCTAGAGTGTTTTTGTTGGGTATTGAGGTCGCCTATTTGTTGTCGACTACTCAATGTCCCCAACATTAGTCGCTTAAAGGCTATTGTCTGAAAACGGGGAAAAAAAAAAGAAAAAGTCAAAAAGCGTTAATCTCATTGTCCCCTGCACGGACTACGTACTGTCTTCTCTGATCTCTCTAACAGCAAATAAAACGACATAGTAATCAGTAAACATCAATTATGTGTTAATATGTCGTTCATATGATTATATAATCTTTTTCAGCATTCACGTCCACACGTACGTCCTGCTCTTCTAAGTGATATCTTAAGGCTGAGTTTTGGTCATCGTTCAACGCATTTTTATCATGCGTTGTTCATTTTTTTTTTCATTTTCTGGGAACAAAAACGCATTTTCATAATGCGTTACAATTTGTTTTTTTTTTAAACTGTCAATATGGACCCATTACTGTAACGCGTTCTATTAACCTGACTGAACTGTGAACGCAATATGGTCAAGCGTTCATATTCGGGGATCAGAAATTCCAGAGATCTCCCCCTTTTTCTTCCTTTTACTCCTCTTCTGGAAGAATCTTCTCCATTCCCATCACTATTCCCTTCACTCCACCGATCTTCTTTCTCTCTGGCCGCCATGGTTCTCAAGTAAGTTGCCTCGTAATCTTCTTCCCTTATCCTTTTTGCTTCGATTCTGGTTTGCTTACTGGTCTTAGCATTGACACTATGTTGCCGATGGACTTTATTTTTTCTCTTCACTGTTTAGGTTATTTCGATTCTGGTTTGTTTACCGATCTTAGCATTGACATCATGTTGCTAATAGGCTTTATTTGTTTTTCTCTTCACTGTTTAGGTATTTTTAAGAGTGTTGCAGAAAAAATATTATTTATAATTTTAGTCTCATGCCTTTTTCCTTTGGTAATTCTGGATTTATTTTGAGCTATGTGATGAGATAGAAATTAGTATTTTGAGGTATGTATTTTTTCTGGCAGTAAGTCTCACTATTGCTAATTAATGTTGCATTTTCGGGGATTGAACTCTCGCCGCTTCAGTGGCACAAAGATTTGCCCTAGGATGGGTATTAGATTTGTTCATTCGACTCCCGGGTAAAATCATAGGTTTTCCCTGTAAATGTGTTTGCTTGTAGAACTCATAGAATGTAGGATTATTAGCTACAGACTTTCCTTATCTTTTTTGCTTCGATTCTGGTTTACTTACTGATCTTAGCATTGACACTATGTTGCCGATGGACTTTATTTTTTTTTCTTCACTGTTTAGGTTATTTCGATTCTGGTTTGCTTACCGATCTTAGCATTGACATCATGTTGCTGATAGGCTTTATTTGTTTTTCTCTTCACTGTTTAGGTATTTTTTAAGAGTGTAGCGAGAAAAAAATATTATTTATAATTTTAGTCTCATGCATTTTTCCTTTGGTAATTAATTTTTCTGGATTTATTTTTGAGCTATGTGATGAGATAGAAATTAGTATTTTGAGGTATGTATTTTTTTCGCGGTGAGGTCTCAATATTGCTAATTAATGTTGCAATTTCGAGATCGAACTCTGCCGCTTTCAGTGGCACAAAGATTTGCCCTAGGATGGGTATTAGATTTTTTTCGTTCGACTCCCTGGGTAAAACCAGAGATTTCCTGTAAATGTGTTTGCTTGTTGAACTCATAGAATGTAGGATTATTAGCTACCGACTTCAAATTTACTTGCATTCTTAAATCTTTTTGGGTTATAAAGCCCAAACTAAATGTGATACTTCAATGGGATGTAGAATATAGAATTATTAGCTTCGACTTCAAAATTGAATTTTATCCTTGAATCTTTTGCTTTATGAAGCCTAAGTTAAATGTGATACTTCTATTTATAGGTTTTGCTTTTTGCTAACTCCAAATGTAAGAGACAACTTCGCAACCAATCGAAGCCTTCAAAGTCGACATGGACGATGCCATGTACGAGAAGCAACACGAGAAGGTTTATAATTCCGTCCCTCGAGGACTCCTTTGCTAATTTACATTTATATTTGTAAAGGGGTTAACCTAATTTAAGCATGCTTGCTTGCGAATGCATTGGTCTGCTAATGTTCCGTCTATGTGCGTATAGGACATTGCCCAAGAAGTCGTCAAGAAGAGGCGTCGAACATCCAAGAAACCACACTCAAGGTCTATCGTTGGTGCTACTTTGAAGGTCATTCGAAGAGAAGAATCGAAAAACTCGAAGTTCGTGATCTTTGTCGAGAGAGATCTGGTCTTCGGTACAAATTCTTTGTTGTTTGGACTTCAGACCTTTGATATGAATTTCAATTGGAAGTAGCTTGTGTCTTTCCAATTGCAGTGAAATCAAAGAAAGAATTAAGAAAACCAAGGATGAGAAGAAAGCTAAGAAGGCAGAGGTGATGGCTAAGATGCAAAAGGCGGGTAAGGGCAACATACCCAAGAGCACAGGAAGCAAGGGTCCCAAGCTGGGAGGTGGTGGTGGTGAGCGGTGAAGATGATCACTGTTACATTTTTCTGCATCTTAACAGTTATGCCCCAGAATAACACTCTAAGCATTTGAGCTCAAAAGGTACCAAATTTCTTGCTATGTGTTTAAATTTATGATTTTGGTGCTTTTCTTGTGAATTTTTTCATGCTCTAATGGCTTACGTTATGGTTTTCTATTTTCTCCTTGAAATTCATGGCTCAAATGTGATAAAATTTCTGGATGTTTAAATTCGAGGCCTTTCATTGTTTCGCTTTTGTTTGACGAGAAGCACTCTTCAGATGTCTCGCTGATAATGGGATTCAAATAGATTTGTTTTAATAGGATGTCGGTTTGGCGTTTAAAGTCGACTTCTTGTTCATTTAATTATTTGTTGAAAGCTTTATGTGAGTGTTAGTTTATCATGTATAAACCGGAAAAGGAAAAAAGATTTAACAAAAAATTTTTGATGGATTTGGTTGAACTGAGATATATCTCAGTATTGTGCTTTTTAGTCCGAATCGAAAGATGGACTGCAACGGTATCTACTCCCTGAAATTTCTAAGAGAGATGCACTTAAGGCTAAAGAATGGGAGATTGGGATGTTTCAAGACGAAATAGTTGCAAGCCAAGGCATAAGGATCGAGACGGTGGCCACCAACCGGGCCTTCTACACATTATGTTGGTCCTTTTGAGTTCGGGATACGTGAATGAGGGGAATACCCCACGTAATATACTAGAGGAGATAGTGTGAAACAAGGGACGTGGAAGTTTCATGAGTACTCTTTAGCTTAGATTCTGAAGCTTGATTTGATATTTGCTTGTCTTCCATATTAATTGATTTGTTGAATTCTTATGGTGGCTGCTTCTAGATGAAAGAGAAAATGCCTCTTGCAAGTGTTAAAGAAAGTTCTTGATAGTGCTCCCTCAGGTTAGAGATTTTATCGGAGCCCTTAAGGCGACAGAACTCAAGAACTGGATTGGTCGCTTTAATTGTTGAAGTCAAAAAGGCATATCCAAGTAGAGGAGTTTTAAGAGAAAATTTTTGATCCCTGTAAGCTTGATTTTTACCACTTCGTTCTTTTATTTTTTTTCATTTTTTTTCTTTCCCTCCCTCTAATGATTATGTATGAGAATATAGTTGAAAAAAAATACTTGAAGGGAAAACTTATAGAAATGAGCAATTAATATGTTGTGCAAAAAGTAGATGATAGTCTACATGAGAAAAGATCTTCAGCTCCTTTACCTTTTCTCTTCCATATTATTTATGCAAACTAATTTGTTTATGGTCCTTTATAAACTCAAATCAGTAATTTGTGTTGCATCGACTTGTCTTTGGTGGACATCAGCAAGTTCATCCGGAATAGAAATAGGAAATGGCAAAAAAATGTATGTAGTCACTAGGCATTGCAAAAATTTCGAAGTATTCATAAGAGAAAGTTTTAGAAGCATATGTAGATAATAATCTATGCAGAAGGATCATTTAAGAAACATTCGGACTAGAGGATAATTAAGAGCAGTATATATCCATATCGTACTTAATCTTTGGTCACACGGATGTCCATAGTTCTATATTTGCTCGATGTTGAATCTTGATGATAGTTGACATAAATATTTTATATCTGCAAAAGGCATGGAAACCATGATATCGATTACGGTTGCTCGTATGTTATTTTCTAGGGTTTTTCTCTTTGGTGACACATGTATATTGAGATAGCTACTTTGATATTGCTTAAGTTGACCCTCTTTGTTGAGTGAGATAATCAGGGGCTTTTTTTTTCAAGATCAATTTTGTTTTCAATAGTTTTAATTTCTTGGTGACGAGTGGGAATCTATATGAACTGATTTTGATTTGTGCATTTGCTATATTTAGTTTTTGGTTATCTCGAACCATATTTTGTTTGTCTCGGCCATAGAATTGAGAACATGTTAGTCAATATAAACATGGTATATTTGTAAAGTGCATACATCGTGTGTTGTATATTAGATCGAAGTAAGTTAGTCTCAATTGCCTTTTTATGTACATTATATATCTCCGAAAATGTCGGGATTTGACTTGATTGACATAGGACTAATGGTTGAGATCATCAAGGTACTCGCCTCTCTGTACTCTCTCTGTTTGTATTGGTTGTCATGGTGGTGCTCATAGTTTTATTAAAAGCTTAGCAATATTGTGTTTCTGTTAACTTCATTCTCATAAGATGTTTGTTGCTAGGAATTTGAATGAGTTATTTTGATGAATATGATTAAAAGGATGCTTGATTTTGGTGAATCGGTTAATTTTTTATCCTTTTGTTTCTTTCTAGGCTCGTGTGTTAATGTTTCCGATTGAGTTCAAATTTCCACAAATTAAAGCTCACCCATGGCATAACGTACTTATTAATTATTTTTTTATTTTTTTGAGGTGTGTTAACTATGATCCTGTCTTCTTTTCTCAATGTCATTAGATATTTCACAAGCGCATGCCTCCGAAGTCGTTGATCCGGTTTCAAGACTATTTTGGGCAAACAACGGTGACACTTAATTTACTTTAACAGTACATCATGGCATCAACCAGTTTCTGTGGTTATGACAATACTCCAAGCAATATAAACATCTTATATGATGCTTTATGAGCATTTATTTATCGCTTGGTCTGCTGGGTGATTGAAATCCTGTTCGAGTTTAGCTATAAAAGATCCTATTGTGTTTTGAGTGCTGATAATCAATTTCAAATAGATAGTTTGGTTTTGTATGTACAGTTTCTTCTTTTTTGTAATTATACACAAATAAATATTAATAATATCAAAATATTCTATATTCATTTATGGTTTGATATCTATAATTGTCATGTTTTGCTTGATGTTTCAATAAAATTTAATTGTTTATATAAAATTTTATCATAAACGCTATGTCTACAAAATTATTAATTTAATCATTAACGGGTTCCCGCGCGTAGCGCGGGAGACCTTAACTAGTTATTACTAAAATTTGGTTCGTTGTGGGAAATTTGAATGATGACTAAAAATATTTTCTGCTGACTTTGCAATTTTTTAAACCCATTCGATATACTTCTAGTAGTATATTCATCTGGATGGCATAAAATTTGAATTTAAAATTTTTTATATTAAATTTTATAAAAATTAATAATTTTTAAATAAAAATTTTATATTAAATTTAATAACATAACCCAATATAAGTATAGACAGTTATATAAGAAGAAAAATAATTAAGTGAGATTGACGTATAACCTTAACAACAACAACAAAAAAATAGACCCTCTTTTTAAAGGTGTGATATATAACCACCCTGTTAAAGAATTCGATTGATGAGTTAAAAATAGAGCAAAAAATGATTTTTGTTTTCCCATTTCTTGGGAAATCTTGCCGGTATCATTCTTACGAACTCACAGAAAATGCTAGAAATCATGAGATCAAAGTAGGTGCTCTGTCGTTGACAACTTTGGGGGCTTTGTATCGTCAGAGGTCAAAACTTACCCAAAAAAACAAAAAGCCAATCTAAGACAAACCTGCCGCCTCTATATCGCCCGCCTTGAACTTCGGCATGCATTAACTTCAAACCACGAGCAGTTGCTCTTTTTCTTTTTTCTTCCAAATATGTGATCGTACATCACGAGGAAGTCAATTGGTCAAATTTAGAAAATCTCAAAAAATAATAAAAAGATCGCTTTGATTTCCCTCAGGTAAATTGAAGTTCTAAGCGATCTCATATGCATGGTATTACATTAATGAATGGGATTTAATTTATGTAGTTGCAAGCATTATATTATTATTATATACCATACTAGCCAAAAACAACATTTATTAAAAGATAAATATAAAATAAATAATTAGATAGTTGAACACTCATAAAATCTAACATATAATCAAACAATTTAAAGTTGTTAAAATAAGAGGCAAATTATTTATATTTTGATAATGAGATCACTATTTATAAAATTAAGAGAAAATATTTTTTAGCAGTTATACATTTAGATAATTATAAACATAAAAAATTACTCAACATCTCAGTTTAATAGCTCATTACGTAATTGTACGCATCATTCTCTGTTTCAAAATAAATAACATATTTTTTATTTGGTTTGTTTCAAATTATATGACTTATTTTTATATTAGGGGTTCATTTATTAATTTTTTTCCTATTTGCCCTTATCTCCAACCACCCACTTTAAGTATTTTTTATTTTAAAAATATCTAACGACCAAGTCCAATGTTAAATTTTAAATTCTCAATAAAGAGAATGTTGACTTTTTGAAATAGAAGAAATTAATAGATTTGACCACTATTTACTAAGGGAAGGAAGAGAGGGAAAAAAGGGTATTTTAAACACTTTTCTTAGTTTTTTCATGAAATTTATCAAAACCTTAATAATTGTGTGAAGATAAAATAAGTCATATATTTTGAAACGGAGAGAGCACCTAATCGCACATATCATTCTAGAAATTTTGACCATTTTTAATATTTGCAATAATTGAAAAAATCGATAGAACAAATAGAAATTCAAATGAAAAAAATGAAGCACTTACAATTTATTCAGAGATGATATCATTATGGGAAGTTTAAGGCTACCGTATTAATGTGTTGCCTAGAAGAATGCTATTGCCATTTTTCCCCCTTTATACATAATTTTCTGGCTAATACTATCAAATCCAGCTGCAATGTAATACTTTTCAAGCATGAGCAACAACTATATATAAAAATCAAACCTAAAAAATATTATGATCAATTGATAGTGAATTATCGAGATAATGATAACTTATAAAAAAAGAAATTATAATCAATTTTCAGTTTGTTGTTGATATATCATCACCTTGGATTTAAATCACTTATGATTAACTTCAATTCATCTTGGTCTCCATTTGATGGAAGTCCTGTCAAAATTTTGATACAATATAGAATTGGAGGTAGCACGTAGATTTCGTGCTAGCTATGTCGATTTAGCATAAATTGAGATGTACATATAGTTTCCTTTCAAATATAAAAATATCAAAATACATTCATTTTAAATTAGATAAATTAATTTACTCAGAATTTTACTTTAAACTGAATTTACTTATAATTTATTTTGATTAGGAACAATATGTAAAGGCATGTTGAATTTTATTTGACTATTAACAACTAAAACCTTAAACCAAATAAAAAGTGGAAAAAATAGAAAGAAACAGAATCAAAACTTATGAGTAGAAAAAAGATCAAGGTTTTTTTCCCCAAAGAAAACCTCGATATACCTATGCATATTAATTTATTTAATTCCCCTAGGAAACTTTCTAGTCAGATGTTCATTCATTGTATCTCCATTTTTTATTATTCTATCACTAATAGTTTGAAAGAAATTCAACTAATACAAAAAAAACTATTAATTCTATACATAGACACGAATTGTAATTTTAGGAGTTGAAAAGAAAAAAAGAGAATACATTATCACTTTATCACCTACAAGAATAAAAAGGTGAGAATTAATAAAAAACTTGAATAATTAAAATGAAAGAATTAATAGGAAAAGTTGGTAATCTAAGGACCGACAAAAGATTTTTATAGACCTGAAAACCGTCATGGGTAAAGAGTCTTGAGAGTATCCTGATCAAAACAAAGAGGAGAAAAAAGTTAGAGAGAGAGAGAGAGAGATAAAATGCATATGAGACACCTAGGACAATGAATTTTCAGGCTTGCAAATGCAAGTGACTAAATTGAAATATGACGCTATCAACCTTGTTAACAAACCTTTAATATGATTCTCAAGGAGAGAGTTCAAATAGTTCAAATATAAATGCGGAAGGACAAAGTGAAGAGCTGTAAAGCCACTTTTGCTATTATTCAGGGATAAGAACGTTAATTATGGGCTTGATTTAAGGATATATCAAACTTTAAATTTGGAAGAATATACCTCGTAGCAAATGGCAAATTAGATTGTTACACCATATATTTAGTTTATTTTTTTAAAAAACAATTGGGTTTTTTTCCTAGTATGCTAAAAAATAGAACGTTATAATCTCAAAAGAAAAAAAAGAAAAAGAAAATTGAATGGTTATTGAGAGTTTTTTTTTTTAGAATAAGTATCTAAACTTGAGTAAAGAAATATTAGAGTTAGGGATGTTCAAATGATTTTTCGGTTCGGTTTCGATTTTACTATTCAGTTTTCGGTTCAATTTTTTTTTATTTTTTTGAAAACGAACCGAACAATTTTACTATTCAGTTCAAACTGAAATTCATACAAAAACGCATTATGATAATGAGTTCTTGTATTTATTTTTTTAAAAAAATATAAAAACACATTACCATAATGCGTTCTTATATTTATTTTTTAAAAATAAATACAAGAACTCATTACCATAATGCGTTCTTATATTTATTTTTTAAAATTTCTATTTTTTGTTTAATAATCTAAACCGAAAATCGAACTAAAAAATATATAATTTTTAAAAAGCGAACCGAAAAATTCAGTTCAATTATCCGGTCCGGTTTGATTTTTGAACACCCATACTTGAAGTCTAACCAATAACCGTTTTGACTAATTTTGGAGTCGATATAACTATGTAGATGATTCTAAAAGAATCTATCAATTGAAGCCAATTAGATTGCTCATTTGTTTAAATTTTTTAATATTAAAAACCTCTTAACCAATTAAAACTTTTTAAAATAATAAAAAATTTTAAAAGTCTACAAAATTGCATGCAGGCCTATAAAGACTTTGAATG
Organism: Rauvolfia tetraphylla; assembly: GCA_030512225.1. Taxonomy (NCBI): domain Eukaryota; kingdom Viridiplantae; phylum Streptophyta; class Magnoliopsida; order Gentianales; family Apocynaceae; genus Rauvolfia; species Rauvolfia tetraphylla. The sequence continues at coordinate 7,538,213 of JAJQKT010000049.1, read as the reverse complement.
AGAAAAAAGAATAAAATTATTTTATATATATATATATATGTGTGTGTGTGTGCGCGCGCGTGTATATGTGTGAGAGAGAGAATATTTGTAGTAGAAATATTAAGGGTGGGATTGGATAGTATTTTATTTTAAAAATTTTTTACTTGAGTTTAAAGAAAAAATTTTTGTAAAAAAAATATAATAAAAATAAAAAAATTACATTAAATTTTATTACATAACACAATTTAAATACACCTAACAGAACCGACCACGAAAAAAAACGAAGAAGAAGGTCGTGCGACTCATTTGAAGTGCATAAATTAATTGGTCGGTTGGCGTGTTTTTGCGGCTGATAGGATAATAAAAATTGGAAATAACTGTGCGCCTGACTGCCACTCTCCTCGCTCAAACCATCAAATCATATCGGTCGCACCTTCTAAACGGTTTTTGTCATTTTATGGGATCATCCGAACGTCTCATTTTGCAAACAAATTTATAAGGTGAGATTTAATATTCGGTTCACATACTATTATCTTTCAAAATATATTTTATTGTTTAGCATTCAATTTAAAAATTAATAGGATGCTATCCAAATACATGAGAGTCACAATGATATCTATGTGTTGCATTGATAATAAGGCATAATGCCACCAACGATTTCTTTTGTTTGAAAGATTGACATATCCATAATTATCAAATTCAAAACCTTTTGATCATCCGGGGTGGTTCGAGCACTTGGAATGTTGTTTCGTTATAACACCATTTCATTCTGGAGTTGTTCTTTCATACAAATTGTTAACAAAAACTAAGTAGTATTTCGGGTATTCTATTTTATTCTCTGTCTCATTATTATAAATTTGTCACATGTAATTTTTTTTAAAAAAGAATATAAAACCTATAAAAAGAACAAAAATTCTACAGGAAAAAGTGAGATATGTGGAAATTTTTAAAAATAAAAAAATAAATAGACGGTAGGATATATAATCTTAAACCATAATTGAGAGCCCAAATATTCTACTTTTATTGTGGAAATTTTATCGATCTTTAAGAAACAAATAATTTTGTAAAGACAACTACTAAATCTTTTAATTCAAGAGAAATCTCTTTAAATATATATATTTTCAAAACACTTTTACTCTCTCTCTCTTTCTCCAAAAATTTCAAGACCTCAATCATATTTTATAAAATTTTGAGTTTTTTAATTAGTTTTAAAAATTTTTATTGGTTCAGTAGATTTTTTGTTTGATAAATTAATTAAAATTTCATCCCTATATTCTCCCATTATCTTCTCTCATTCTCCTAAATTAATCGTCATCATACTTCTATTATAATTCTATAACTGCACTTTCATCTCCTTATTACCCTAATCAACATATAGAGATAAAAGTCTTTTCAATGTTATACGTTCTCCTCTTTCTACACCTGATTTTGATTCGTTTGATGTATTATCTTTATTTTTTTAGCCTTTTGTTCCTTTTAGCAAAGTCTACCTTATAGTTTTCATCAAAATTTTACACTTCATGAGTTTTGATCTTTTTTTAATTGGATTAAGATTTACAACAAGTGATGTTGTCAAACAGTATCCTCAAAACCCCAGCCAATGAAGCAAGATTTGTAAGTTTTAATTTTTTTTGGAATAATTATAGGATTGAAATCTCTTTTCCTATAATATAAGAGACTCTCAAACTGTAAGCAAATTAGTGTAATTACAGTGAATGTCAAACCTCTTTGTTTTTTAAAGAAATCTCATATTTTACAAAGGAATAGGAAAAAGGGGTTACTTTGTTTAATTCTGAGTATAGCATCGAGATCAAAACATGCATTTTATTCCTTTTTTTATTTTGTTTTTCTCTTTTCTTAGAATTCATTTTTCTTTTTTTGACTTTTCAAGGCTAAATGGGTGGCAAAATTTTATTTTCTATTTTTGTAGGCATAACAAAAAGGGATCAAAAGATAAAAGAAGCAATATGATCAAAACAACAACATTTGCACTGGAAAAGAAAAAGGTAAAAAGAACAAATCTAATGGAATAGAAAGGGAAAAATCACCCTCACTCATTCTTCCTAAAAAATCCTTAACTAAACAAAAACTACTTGAAAACTACTGCAAACTTTCCCATTCTGAATCTTCTTGGTTTATGATTTTGTGAGATTTTTTCTTTTCTCTTTTTTCTTTTAATCTTTCTCTAAAAAATTATAATTAAAAATAAAAAATTAAATATTCATGCATAGCACAAAATTTTACATTAGTATATATATAGCTAAACATAATTGACCACAAAAAACAAAAACCCTCTAGAACTTGGTTCACCAAACCAAAGCTAACTAGAAACCAAAGCCAATTATAAAATCTTAACTATATAGAATTTAGAAACAAATGAGAACTAGGAAACCAACTTGGTTTAGTATTCTATATTTATGCAATTAATTAATATAATTCTTTGAGCCACGAGGCTAATATTTGATTGACTTTGTTCTCCTTTTTTGTCCTTTTAAGCTGTTGGATACATTTATGATATTTTTTTATAAGTGTGTGTTCCATTCAAATTGATAGATGTTGCAAAAGATAAGGTATTTCTTTGAAATATATAAAATAACTTTTATTTTAATAAAAGAGACCTAATTTATATTTTAATAAGGAGAGAATACTTTGAATTGGCTTTGGACCTTTTGTAATAACTAGTTTGTTATCATAAGTGTCTCCCATAGACTAGGAGTAGCCCTTGATTGAATTTTCAAAGTGATTACGAGTGTGGATATCTTTTGACTTTGACCACATACTGTCTTGTCATTGCTTATATATACCAGAAATGGACTTTCCTCTTTTTCTTTTTCTGCTTTTTTGAAAAAACGAAGAAATGGACTTTTCTCAACTAAAATTTTGCAACAATTGAACAACAGAAGGGCCAGCTATAGCTCTCATTTTGGCCACGCAACGGCAAAAACAAATGCTATAATCTTTTGTCCCCACGTTCTTCGTACCTCAACACAAATGGCCAAAAGTATTCGATTTTACATATGAATGGAAATTCATTTATTATTAAAACTTAAAAGTGAACTTCTCTACGAAAATTTTCCTTTCGGGGGCATTGGTTGGCGATCTTACAGAGCAATTTTTGCTGAAATGAGACATCTATCCTTACTGGTCTCAATTAGATATTTATTTTCTTTCCAATCTTCTCTCTCCTTCCTATGCGTCCGACCTTCTCTCTTTCTTTCTCCTCTCCCTAATCCTTTCTCTTCTTTTCCCTCCTACAATCTTCAAGAGAAGCTAGTCGTCAAGATTTCTGCTACATCCTCTTTTCTCTGCACTCCAGTATGAAATATCAAATGCTATTTCATGAATCTAATATTTTCTTAATCCTCTCTTCAATTCCAGATTCTTCAAAAAGCAAAAAAAAAAAAAATTATAAACATGCTAACACACCACATTTAGAAAACATAGAAACCTTGTTGATGGTAATCTCGCAAGCAAATGAATCTTTTATGAATTCTACATGTTTTTCTTTCGCTCAAGATGTCCATTTATTTTATAGCTATCCCATACTTGGTACTTCCTACTGAAAGGGAAAGAGATCCTGCTAGATTGTCGAAGGAAGCGAAAAGAGAGAAGTCGATGAAGTGGGATGTTCAATATGTCCAGTGGTGGGACTAGTGAGGTTAGAGAGACGAAAGGGTTGGAGACAGCAAGAGAGAGGAGAGAGAAAGAGAAAAGATAGGCTGTGCATTCGACGAGGAGAGAGAAGACTGGAAAGAGAAAATTTAATTGAAAGACGTTAAGTTGGTTAGAAGGGATGGATGTGTCATTTGAGCAAAAATTGTTCCAGGAGGAGGAAAAGTGCATTGGCAATATCACCAGCGGGGGGGCATTTGGCTCGAGCTCAACGTAAAACGGTGGTGTCTTTTTAGTAAGAAAAGTTCATTAAGAAAATTAATTTTTAAATCTCGCATTTTCACGTTCACTATAGTTAACTCTGACTCTACAAAAAGTGAAAATATTTTTTTAAAAAATGCCAATACAAGCATACCTTAAAGTAAAAAAAAAAAGTTTGTTTTTAATTGAATAACAAGAGTGGGATAGATACCAGCATATTATAAAATACTCTTTAATACAATAATTCAATTAGTAAAATACTCTTTATTAAAATATAAAGTATTAAATTCAATGCTCATAGAGTATAATACTTGATAAAATTTTATATTTAAAATTTATAGATTTCAAACTTTAAGAAATCGAACACAAAATTCTCCTCTGGAAACTCAAATTTATTGGAGGTACATCTCAATCATTGGTAGCTAAGTGAAATGACTTCACCTACAAAATGGAATTCATGCCATAATTGTGGGACAAAGGTTATAAATTTGTAATTGACAGTGTGCCGTTGTTGACGGTGGAAGGGTTTGGCTGGGAATGATGGGAACCGAGCATGTGATAATGCACTTGGTAGGCACGTACGTAAACTGCATGCATGGTAAACATGGCAGAATGAGCAGTGCCCAGAGGCCACAGCACAACCCCAAGGGCCTTTTGCCTGGTCTGTGCTCTGCTAATTGCCAACTCGAAATTTTCGCCTGTTTATTTTCACTTTCCTCTTACGTGTTTGGACCAAACCGCCGAGTTTGCATTTTTCACGTGAAACTTACAATGCAAGTACTTATAGGGATAATTTTTTACTGTCTTTTACGAAGTACTTTGGTTGAATTTTTTACTCTCTCCTCAATCCATCCGAAGCCACAATTGAAAAGTTTGAGGATTGTTTAATCGTATACATAGAGATGGGTTGTGTCCATTTTTCCGGCTTTTGCTTTTCAGCCATGACATTCGATCGTTGAATCTAATCACGACGGAAAACACATGGTTGAATCTTTGTTACGGCAGCATTGAATATTGTTCCCAGAACTTATGTGATCGAAATTCTAAAATTTAAAGATGGTCACTTTTTGAAGTTGACAAATCATTTTATGAAAGGGCTGAAACTTCTCGTGCATATAAATCTAATAATGAAACATAAAAAGTATGAAACACGCCATCGTAAAATTTTCTTACAATAATAGAATTTTGGGTCACGATTATGAAGTAATTTTAATTTTTTAAAAGTATTTTATATTCGATGATAAGTTTTGAATTTAATTTAAAAATTTTAAATAATATTCATGAATAAAAACAAAAAAAAAAGGTTTGAGTTTCGTCGCGAATAGATATTCTAAAAACCCTATTTGTAGATTCTGTAATCCGATCAATGGTGATTTTAACATGTGGGATTTTCCTGAAAAGGCGGGATTACAATGGATTTGAAAGTTGAAAATACTCACAACTGTTCCCATTATAGAGACCTAGAAATCTTGTCAATTGGTGCGATTAGATGTTCGAAAACTATCATATAGGCAACACGATTCTTATCCAAAATTTAAATATATTTTAATATAAATAAATAACATTTATTTGCATTGCTTAAAGATATACTAATAAAATAAACTTAAGAAATCATCCAATTTTATATTATAAATAAGACACATATTAAATATCGAGTAAATGAGTTTAATTGAAGAAAGAAAACCCTCAAACGAAGTTTTAAGGAGTTCAATCAAATTGAAGTTAAGATATTATTTAAGAAAATAATAACAAGATTCTTAAAGAATTTATAAAATACAACACTCAAATGCTTATGGAAAAATTTAAATCAAATGAAAAAAGAATAAAGGAAGTAAAAAATTTACATTAAGAAGTGATTATAAAAGAAAAAGTATAGGAGTTGGAGCTTCTAGATATGATGGAAGTAGTCATATTTTAGGAAAGAGAAGATAAGAAGAAAAGAATGTATGAAAAAGAATGATAATGTGAATTATATGTGGAAGAAATAAGTAAACATTCAGAGTTTATCTTTAATGAATTTAATTTAAATTAAGAGATTGAGTTAAATAAAAATGATAAAATAAAAATTATGTTTGTTGACAACTATTTAATAATTAAACTTTTACTTTCATAAAGAAACTGAAAATATATAATTCAATTTTCTAAAAAATACAAAATTTAAAGTTCAAGTTAATATATACGTAGTTTAAAATTATTTTAATGAGTTAAAAATGATTCTAACCAATCAAAAATTTTAAGGTAATAATTAAAATCTCATACTTTTAGAAAGTAATTTAATATATAAAATTTAAAATTAAAATTAATGTATAAATTAGTTTAAAATTATTTTAATAGATTGAAATGATCCTAATGAACCAAAATTTTAAGACTAATTAAGAAAATAAAAAAACTCTAAAAATTAGAATAATTCAAATTTTAAGTTAATATATAAGTCATTTAAAATTATTTTAATAAATTAAAAATAATTATAACTAATCCAAAAAAAATTAAAGTAATAATTAAAGTATCACACATTTATTCCAAAAGTAACTTTACATATGAAAATTAAAATTAAAACTAATGTATAAATTAGTTTAAAATTATTTAATATATTGCAAATGATTCTAACCATCAAAAAATTTTAAAATGATACTCAAAGTCTCTACTTTTACAAAATAACTTAATATACATAATTTAAAATTAAAATTAATGTATAAGTTAGTTTAGAGTTATTTTAATAGATTAAAAATGATCTTTACTAATTAAAAATAAAAAATTTTAAAAATTAAGATAAGATGTTCCAAGTTTTTAAAAAGAATGTGTTATATTTTTATAATATATATATATATATATATATATATATATATATATATAATTTTTAAAAATAATTATTAACATTTATAAAAAAATATTTTGAAAAGAGAAGAACAAAGGAATGGAGTAGTACTACTAGAGTAGTTATTATTGGTACCCCCTATTTACGTCGATAAGTGGAGCAAAATCTTAGGTCAACATTAATTTCAACTACTGCTTTCTCGGACTTGGACTCGTTCAATGAGTAAGTACCACATACACGTCAAAGCTTCCGACCTTCCGTACTCGTAAAAGATTTGCCAATTTTACATTGAGCAGTCAACTTTCACAAATCCAGCAAAAAAAAAAATTCCAATTGTTTAACTTAGCACTTGTTTGACAAACCTACGAAATCATGACAAAAAGTTAAAAAAGAGTAAGAAATCACAAAAAAAAAAAAAAAATCGAAGACCGGAGTTGCCTAATATTGGATCCTCTAGTTTTTATCTGGATAAAAAGCTAAGTTCTAAAATATTCAAAATAAGTGTGACAAAATAAAAATTTAGTAATAAAAGCATTACTTACCAAATATATGGTATAATTTGATAGGGTTTGGTTTTAAGATTTTTGTTTTGAATTTTATAAAAGTAAGATTCATTTAGATTGCATCTCTCTTAATCAAGCACACAATTAAGTTCTATTTTTCTTTTTATAAAAAATTTATTTTTACAAAATTCAATACAAAATTTTTCTTAACTAAATATAATTCAAATATAATTTAAATTATTTATGAAAAAATGTGGATCAAATAATTAAAAATTTAAAATTGATTATAGAATAAAATATTATCCAAGTAGAGCTATAAGATCTTGGATCCCATATGCATCTCTCTCCCCCGATGTACCAAATAAAATTAAAATAAGCTGTTTCATATTTTTTTGGTGGTTAAATGCAATTTGATTGAAACAATTTCAAAAGTTTTAGGTGTCTGTCAGAGAAATTTAACGGGCTAAGGTGCTCCCTAGAAGAATGTTTTTCTTGGGGGCGGCGGCGGGGGGTTGGCAAAGTGCATTTAACTTCTTCTTTTTTGCCCCTTAAACTAAAAGTTGTTCTTTCAACACTTAGCTTTAGGAAAGCACTGCCATGTGGTTCTTACTTTTTACGCTCCGTCAGACGCGGTTATCCTTTATGGATAATTCAATTAAAAGCGAGTCAACGTAAGTGCTCTTTTCTACTGAAGGACAGTACTGCAAGTGCTCTTTAGTGGTCCATATGAGTATCTAATACTAATTAAAATAGCACCTGATTTGTGGAGTTGGGAGAGCTTCAAAGTTGTAATGATCAGTGGACAATCGACAAAGAAAATGCTACTTAGCGCGTACTCTTTTTTGTATCACTTCTTACATGTTTTCTGAAACGGCAACACTATCCTATTCTGCTGTAGTGATTGCGGTGCTGTGGTTTCTCATCTGCACTTGAAGCTCAGTGGAGAGTTAGATCAAATCAAACACAACATCAAGATTCTCCGATTCTGGCTCTATATAGAGATTGATTCTTGAACATGTACTATGATAAAACAGGTATTATATGGCTATAGATTTTAAAGCTCTTCATTTTTTTTTATCTAACCTCAAAATTATTCCAGTATTCCTTTTTCCTCTTTATTTTTATAATAGAAACACAGAGTAACCAGTTATAATTCGGTGCTGAGGTCAATTTCATTCAATCAACCTGAAAGTATACAATTTGTCATGCATGATGTGTACATCTATCTATTCTGCATGAGAAGACGGTGCGCAGCAAAGCCAAGTGAGACAGGTTTTAAGGCATGACCAACATTCTTGCATCTTAATAATTTGATCCCAAGTTATGTTCATCTTTGCATGACTGTCTTGCATGCTCTGAAATACTAAGCGTGAGTAATCTTGAATTGCACTGATTCGGTTAATAATCTAGGTGGTCGTAGTTAGAGAATAGAAGATAAGACATCAAACCAAATTAACCAGTACAAAGAAAGGGAGAAAGAAAATCCCAAGAATTTAAAGATTTGGTTGTCATTTAATGGAGTAAATTAATAAAAGGAGCATCCAGGCCTGGAAATAGCACTTTCTATCGTTCTTTCAATGAAGAGCACTGTTCGTGCCACAAAATTAATAGCTCTCTATTTAATGAAAAAGAAAGCAACAATTAAGAGAATATTTTCTAGAGTGTGACACAATTATTATCTTCGTTCTTCTGCCCCTTTTCTCTTTTCTTTTCTGATAGTAGAAGAAAATTAAGTGGAAGTTCGGGTAAGAAGATTTTCAAATGAATATTGAGCAGCCTTTAATATGATTTGCGCGATTCTCTGCGTTAATCAAAGAACACTAGACACCGAATCTCGGTTCCCATATCTTTGGCTGAAATCTTCTTTCCTATGTTAACTTCTTACCGTTTTGGAAACATGCAATAGTTTCCCCCTAGAAGTTTAGTTTTGGAAACATGCAATAGTTTCCCCTAGAAGTTTAATCTTATAAATAGAGCCATATTTAGAGGGAAACTATACTTCTTCCTCATCGATCGTCTAACACCTTCAAGTTTGCTGCAAAATCGGTTCATTCTTTTTAGTTTTGTGCAGCTCTTGTAAGCCGCCTGAATCATGAAGGGATTCTATAATTTCTTGCTCGTCACGACATGTTTCCTCAACATTAGTCTCGGTAAATCATCGCTGTCATTGTTCAAACATCGTTTAGATCAGCAAAATATATTTGGATTTGATATTGATATTGACTATATGCAGGTGTTCTGGGAGTTGGTATCAACTACGGACTGTTGGGAGATAATCTGCCTCCCGCGGATCAAGTTGTAGGCCTATTAAAATCAAGACAGGTATCAAAAGTTCGAATTTTTGACCCAAACCCCGATGTTTTGAAGGCTCTAGGAAATTCTGGGATTGAAGTTATTGTTGGAGTTCGGAACGAGGATCTCGCCCAACTCGCCACGGATACATCGTATGCACCAAAATGGGTAGACGAGCACGTTAAGCCATTCGTACCCTCTACAAACATCGCGTACATAGCAGCCGGCAATGAAGTCATTCCAGGGCCTTTAGGCGGTTACGTACTCAAGGCCATGCAAAATCTCAATGCTGCTCTGATTTCTGCCTCCCTCCAGATTCGAGTAACCACCGCAGTTGCGATGTCTGTTTTGGGTAAGTCATATCCCCCTTCGGAGGGTGCGTTCTCAGACCAGCTCACCATGACAACCATCGCAGTGTTTTTGCAACAACAAGGAACTCCCCTCCTTGTGAATGTCTATCCTTTCTTCGCATACGTCTCCGACCGTGCTAGAATTCCGTTGTCCTATGCGCTATTGCAGCCTGGTGCCCCGCCTGTAATTGACGGCTCGTTGCAGTACCAGAACATGTTTGTTGCAATGGTCGACGCAGTGTATTCTGCTCTAGAGAAGGTTGGCGCATCCGGCACCGAAATTCTGGTTTCGGAGACGGGCTGGCCTAGTGGCGGAGATCCTGATGCAACCGTTGCAAATGCTCAGACATATGTTAGCAATGTGATTGCCCTTGAGTCATCTGGAACCGGAACTCCAAAGCGGCCGGGGAAGGCTGTGCACTCTTACATATTTGCGCTGTTCAATGAAGATTTAAAGCCCTCCGGCGTTGAGCAGCATTTTGGATTGTATTACCCAGACATGACTGAGGTTTACCACGTAAACATTCCGGCTAGACATTAGTTTGGGGCTGCCGCCATTTTGGGGTGTTTTAGGGTTCCAATTTTCTTCATGTTCTTTTATAGGTTCTTGCTTTCCTAAATTTGGGTTCGATGTCACAATTTAGACAAGGTCTTTCTATTTTGTGTTATTTGGAGTTCTTTAGAATCTACTTGGATTCCAACTTAAAAGTTAAAAAAAAATCACAAACCTTTATTTTATAGTTTTGTACTTTTTATTTTTTCTTACAAATAATTCATTAAAAATTTACTTTCATACTTTTCAAATAAAAAATTCAAACCAAGACTTAGATTGGACAAGGTTTGGTTTCCAAACCAAACTCAAAATTTCAAGCGTGGGACCCACATCTCCTCTCACAAATAATTTACTTTTTACGAAATCCAAGACAAAAATCTCAAAACCAAACTCTATACAATCATACCTCAAAATTCAATCCAAACACATCCTTAATCAGGCTTGTGAAATGGGGTTCCTATCTATTTATTCATAGATGATATGTTAATTGCAACAGTTCACGCAATAGTGCAAATATGATAATCTTTGGAGAACGCAGAAACTGAGATTTCTGGAAGGAAAAATGAATGCCAGGCTGATCTGTAAGAATTGTATAAGGCAAACGCAATTGCTTCAAGCATTTCCGGTTTATCAAGAACCGGGGTGGTCCGGTATATACGAAGCTGTAATCTCTTGTGCTTTAGTGGCAGAATAGACAAAGGTGCTTTGCCACTCCAAAATTGAAAATCTTAACAGTTGTCTTCAATGTTCAGATCAGGTGCCGGCAACTACTCCCTCCTTTTCAAAATATTACTCTTTCTATAGTTCAAGAAGGAGAAAATAAGATATATTATTTATTTATTTTAATTTTTGACTAATTAAATTCCCTTTTACTAACATAAGAATTATTGTTATAATTAAAAATAATATTTAAACTTTACAAAAAGCTAAATATTTTAAGAAAAAATAACTCAAAAGAATCAATATTTTCAAAAAGAAATGAGTAATAGAGAATTATATTTTTTTACAAATGTAACTTTAAAAAGTAATTCTATTACCGTTTGAGAATAATATTGTAGAGCAACAATCAGATTATTGACGGTACTTTGAGAATAATAAAAAATAAGTAAAAAACTTCTATTTTAAAAGATAGAGCAACAATCAGATTATTGACGGTACTTTATTGATGTGGTCGCTCAGAATTGTCAAAAATAATGATTGGGGAGATCTGTATCTTCAGGATATCGACTAAAGAATAGATAACTAGAAATGCAAATAAATAAAAGAATGACATGAAGAAGCTGCTGGATGCCGATGAAGGTCAGCCTCCAATAACCCACGGAAGGAAAGGTTGGAAAGTCGGAACAGTGCAATGAAGCCTTGCGCCTAGAAGTCATGGAAGAGCATCACAGCATCATCCAGATTCATCAAGCAGGATTCCAGAATAAGTCTAACTTTTATTTGACGTTGTAATTTTTTGCCCAGTTCCCCGACAAGCTTTTCTCTCGGCACCTGGAGAATCTGCAAATTATTTAAAAAAGAAAAAAAACTGATTAGTTCCACAAGAATTAATGAGTTTTTATACTTCACTATTTTCAGAGTGCATCGTAAATGCAGACTCATCCCCTTTGTGTAATCCAGCTGACATCCTCCTTCAAATATAACAAAAAATCTCAATATTATTACCCATCTTTCTCTTCCTCTTTTACATCGTCTCTGCTTACAATACAAACCTCTTTGTCTCGTTCTTGCTCATGTTTAATTCGAAGTCTCAAATTCAAGGCAGCATGGTACATTTCATCGAGAATATGTTCATAAAGAGTTCCCTTATTTACTTTCCACAAAGAGAACTGCTTCTGTCTAGCTCCACCAATTGTAACTTTCTGCAAGGGGAAAAAAAATCAAACTAAATAGCTAGGAGGTCCATGCTAGTAATAAAAAATTTGTATTACAAAAGTTCCATTTTTGTCATGCTCCAGTGACAACTGGCGAAATTAGTAGTTCACTACATACCAGAATCCTACAATAGTTTCCCTAACCTCCAAAAGGCATAAAGTAGTTGAGCAATACCCATCAATAATCTATGCGGAGAAGGATAAGATAAGCAGAACTAAAAACAGCTAAGCCATGTAACCCCTCTCTCTCAGTTCCTGATTGTATTGCTTCAAACTTGAGAAAGTAATTAACTCAACAGACAAAAATTGGCCTTCAAGGTGAACGCAGTCAGAAAGTTCCGGAATATATTCAAATTCATAACTCGTCTCCGACAATCCATGACTTTAAGAAACCAGAAAAATTATCTATACAGGATTCTAGGAGAAAGTGAACAATCTGATGATAAAAGGAATACAGAATCTTGACGGGAGAGCTATTTCAGGTTTTAGGTAGCATTATTAACACAGTGCATCTACAATCTTCCAATTCTTTTGATTCTTTGATTCGATGAGATCATGGGCAAAATAACTATGGCCACTAAACCTGTCACCAACTAAACAATTTGACCACAGAATGACTAACACATAATCATCCAATGGCTTGTTAGCTGCATAAAACCCCATAGAAAACGTCGAGTTAAGAACATTTATTGTCTCCTACCATTGAAAGGTTTAGTGGCCCAATTTGGCAGGTTTGGCTGTTCAGATTTTAAAACTTTTACCTTGATGTGTCTCGTCATCACTTTCCAGAATGGGTCAAAAGAAGAACAAAATGTTGGAAGATATTTTAAGGGTTTATTTATGTCCGAATTCCACCAAGTGAGATACATGCTCCACCCTGTCCCTTAAGATTATGATGGTTTCCAGACCATTTACATATTTTGTCCCTAAAAAGCTCTCCTAACATTCTCCAGCATAGTAATTTGGGGATAGAAGTACTAATCTTTGTACTCTATCCTAGCATATCTAGTTAATTCTGGTTGAATATAATCACCCCTCTCCATTTTCTGGAATTCCTACCAGTATTCAGTTGATGAAATTAAACCATCACGAAATCAGAACCGAAAGGTTAGAAGAGATGGGCATACCTCCATCTGCAGGTAATCATCCTTCCACAGTTTATAAAGAATCTTCATGGCATCTTTCTTATCCACAAATGTTGTATCAGCAATCTACATAGAAATGAAGTAACATTTAGTGTATACTTCTTAAGCTCCTTAATACACATCTTCATTAGAAAATGGCTTTGGCAAGCATGCACCAAAACTATTGAGGAGAAAAAAAAAAGCTGAGTTATGGTTTATCCATCATAAAACCACTTACATGAATTTCAAGAACTGCATTCCACAAATATCTAGATAAAATTTGTTTCCCCTCAACAAGAAACGAAGTTATGATAGCAAAAGGCTTGGTTTTCACAACCTGTGGCAGCTCTATATCTATCAGTAAAGGAAAGATAGACTGGACCTCAAGACCTATGAAATTTCATGAATCGACATCCCTGATCTTTTACTTTCATAACCAATACTAAACAGATTAATTTAACACGATTAGTGACCATTCACAGGCTTATTTAGCACCTTTTCACATGTACATAATACAAACCTGATAATTGCACCACCTCCAAGACTACCAAAAACAGCATAAGTTCAATACCCTGAACAATGATCACGGTCTTTAAAGTAGCAAGTAAATTATTGACATCAAAATGTACAGACGGTCGAAGCATATTGAAACATATAAAGCCCTATTGTTTGGCAGGACTCTTAAACCGCAAGTCTACCTTATATACAGGACATCCAGTCGTACTTTTGGACTGCAGGTAACAAAGTAGCAAACCGTACAACACTAATTAGTTACCTTATCAGATTCAAGAAGGCGACCATCCTTTGACAGTAACCTGAATATCCTGTGGGCTTCTCTTCCATACCTTTTCAACACAATGGATTCCACCTGTGGAATTTGTAACATCGTCAATTTCAATGGTATCTAGCTTAGCAGTTTGTGTTGATGCAATCAAAAAATATACCCATTCCAAGTACCTCTTCATTCTGAGCCATTTCTATAATATTCTTCAAATCTGCATACATAACCTAATTGTTAGTGAGTACACAAGGAAGATTCAGTATTCTTAAACAACATTAAATAAGGAGAACTATCTAATCAAATTCTTTTCTTAAGCAGAAATTGGCAGATGAAGGTATTGTACTAATGCTATATGTTTCGTCTATCAGTATCATTGGCATTTCACAACCCAGCTGGACAAGGGAAGCTCTGATATGTTCTAAGTTCATTGAACGCCCACTTTCGTTCTTTATCACCTCGTTGTAAATATCATTTAGAGATAGGGAAGCTGCAAAAGAATTGCACAGAACTTATAAGCAAGTATGATAATCCAAGAAGGATAAAATGCAAAAGGTTCATGAACCTGAGCATTCAAACATGGAAAAACAAGCAACATCTTTCACTCAATGGTACGATTTTGTGAATTCCTGACATGAATTTTTGGAGGACCACAGAAAAGCACAAAGGTCAACGACATCTTTGACTGACAATCAACCAAATATTCAAGAAAAAATGAATTAACACTAATAAACCCGCTGCACCACATAATGACAGGATCAAAGTGCTTGAAGGCATTTAACAAAGTATTTATGAACGAAAAAGAAAGAATTTAAGAGCTAAGGATTCATAACTCGAGGTGCTTAAGGGGGATGAGAGTTGCATGTAAGGGTAAGAACAAATATTGAGTATCAAAGTGAAAACATTAAAGCACAATGACAAGACAAATCCATGCGAGCACTAAAAGTAACTCTTCGGTATAATGCTTAATTTTGTTGGGGTAGAGAAATGGCAGGTATAACTTTAGAAATTGCAGTTTGTAAGTATGATAGAACAATATAAAACCACATGGAGACTATAATGCTCTATTTTCCAGCTAACTACTGTATTGGACTTAGATAACGAAACTCAGCACATAGAGTGAAAAAGTATATTCCACCAGTAGTCTAAATGTTATTCATGTGTGAAGTTCTATAATACTTTTTCTACATAGGAAAAGTACTGGACCTTGCTATATTTGAAGCTAGAGAATTTGACAGTATAAATTCAAACTTCCAGCATAAGGAAGCCAGTATAAAATGTTACATCTTCAGGTTGAAGCACTAATTTTGATGAGAAAGAGTAATTCAGCAGCGGATAAATTATATGAACCAGTAAGTCACCTGTACTTTCAGTTTTCACTTTAGTCTCTGACCTTCTTGATAATTCTAGGGCTGCACTCAAAACACATTCAGCTTCACGATTAAGCCTAGACCTCACATTTTCAATGCAAGCCTACAACATATACAGTAGGAACACCAAAGAAATTCAGTAATTATCAACTGCAAGCATCCTTCAAAGCTTCACGGGTCTCTGTCTGACACTCAAATAAAAAATTCTTAAAAGCTTATCATTTTAAGATATAACTAAAGTTCATAAACAATTTGGACACTGGTAATTATTACAAGGAAAAAGCAAACACACCTTATGCCTCAAACGACGTATAAATTCTTCAAAATTAGCTCGCCAGAAGACTTCTTTCTTATCATGTTTACCCATTAGGCCTCCATCTGACTCCAGAGTATCACGCTTCCGCTGTCAAATGAAAAAATGAAAACTAAGTAAAATAGTAAAACATTACAGCCTCCAGAAAATATCACCATTCTAACCTTCTCCCTTGCTGTAGCATTATTAAGTTGTTCATTACTAGCTTTCTCTGAAATATCACTCCAGGTGTCCATTTCCACCAAGAATCTCATCGACTCTAAAGGAGCAGCTGCTGCCAGAGCACGCTGTTCTATTGTCTGAGGCAGTTCATTAACCTATATAGATAAAAGATGGATTATTCAGAGTTTAACATGGAAGTTTGTTCAGACCAAAGTTATGGACCAAATAGGAAAGCAAGAAAACTGACATAATTTTAAGCTGACAATATAATGAGCATAAGCAGCAAGAAGAATATTAAAACCGAATGAAAATCAGTCACCAACTTTCAATCTATAGGAAAGACTTCAGAAGGAATATATATAACAGCATCTAAATTTACGCACTAAATTCTAGATATTAGGCTCCTCCTCTTAATAGCTAACTTTATAAAGTTAAAAATATGCTGCTTCTCATTCACGCCAATATCGACATTCTATTCATTACATAATGGTTCTGTTTCTTTGGCTTTATATTTATCCCAAGATCTAACAGAAAGAATTAGATGAATCAATCATTTGGTAAAACTTTGATATCCTTCTTCCATGCTCAAGGACTAGATTCCAGAACATGAATGGTCAATAACTCTGGAATTTTTTCTATAAATCATTTCTTTCTCATTGACCTCCATTTCTTCTGGAGAAAGTAATGCTAGGCTAATTTTCATTTTAAAATCAAAGCATTCACTAAGACAATGGTTCTTAATATAATCAACGCCAAAGATTTGTTATAGGTTAGAAAGCCTGATAAAGCAACAACCAGCTTTTCCTTCACTGTTACACAGCAAGGAAGTTTTGGGATTTTTTCCAGTTTAGTGGAAGAAAGGTGGGTGCATCCTGACACAATTCTAGGGTCACGAGATAAACTTGTGTGGTTTTGGCAAGACTGAGAGACACAGAATTCTGTTGCAACGTGGTTTCTTTGCAACTTCTTTGAAGCTATGGGTAGAAAAGAATGAAGGCAATTTTAAAGATCATTATATGCCTACAGAGGTACTTTGTGATAGGGATTTTCCTATCATCTCCTTGGGAAATAGCATCTGGTGTTTTAGGTGACATACCATTGATAGATACAAATGACTGGAGGACTGTATTGATGTAGCTTTTTAATTTCTTGAGGATGCCTGACCCTCTATCCTGTATTTCTTTTTTTCATTAATAATCTTATTGTGCAAAATTTTCCAAGTAGGAGTCAACTTCAGTAGGTATGAAGAATGAAAAAACATCAGTCACAGCTTCAGATTACATGTTTCTAAGAAAATGGTTTTAAGAAATACTAGACTCTAGAGATGTCAGTTGAACAAGTCCACAGACCTAGAATAGAAAATGGAGGGCAAAAAGCCAGTAATAAATTCTATCTTGGATGCTTCTTTCCTGGAGCAGTATAACATTTATTATCACATCAATACTAAAAGTCACTACCTTGGCAGTCTTGGCACCTCGTTTCTTTGCAGGAGTTTCATCTTCAGCAGGTGGTTCAAGAAAAGGCTCAGGAGCAGGACATCGCTCCACAAACCAGGCATTTACAAGCTTATTGAAGCTTGCAAGGACTGCCTCTGTACTACAATTTCCTGGAAAATGAGAGAGCACATTTAAGATTTTATTTTTCTTTTGGACTTAATATCAATATTTAATTTATCCAAAAAAATATGCAATGGAATACTAATCCCATCCTATTACAATCGCTGCTCCACCCAAATGGTGTAACAAGAAGAAAAAGATAAATTTCACTACAAACCAAAACCATGAAAAGGGCCTGAAACAGTTGCTTAATTTCAAGGCTGTTTACTGAAAATTTTCTGGAATATATATCTGCACTAGAAAACTGGAGTACAAATGAATTCGAAGCTTCTTATTCTTTAGATCTCAGATCAAGAAGTTGCACTTCCAGAATAGGACAGTTGAACAATATAATAAGGATAGGGTGTCACAAAGAAGTTTTGAACTGAACAGCTGCCAAGTAGCATGAGTAGAAATCCAAGTTGGCAGTGGCAAAAATTGCAAAGATAGGTTAATAATAGAATCTGATGGCCATGACATGCAAAAGTACTTAGAAAACAGGGAGAGTTCACTGGTCCCTGGATTTGATTCAACTGACTATTAGTCATGCAGTATCAGCAAACAAGAAGTTCTGCGAGGTCCTAACATTTGAATTATATCCACTTTATTAACAAATAGAAAATGTTACTCTTTTTCTCTCCTATTCAAATTTCGTGAAGGAAAATGGTTCAAAATACAACTGAAAAGATCGAAGGCCAGATACATGACAAGAAACTCTCTTGGAGCTTTCTGTTTCTTGGTAGATGTCTACAGAAACTTAATCAATTCAAAGGTAGCAGATCTCTTGGAGTTTCAGTATTTTCAAAGACGACACTAAATTTAGAGGAAGAGGTTGCAGATTAAGATACTTAATTCTAACAAAAAGATGGGTATTTTACAACATTCTAGCAAAAATTACAGATAAACTAATCTGAACAAACGTTTCCAGAGCTCCATGTGCGTATGCTTTAGTCAGTTAATATTCCAATAGTAGTCAAGTTCTTAGACCAATGAATGAGGTAAACAAATACAGGAAAAAATGGCAGGCCATCAGCCTTGAACTCCGGGGGAAAGGGAATTAAAATACAAACAGAGTAAGTATAACTTACCTTGAGTAGAAGTTTGCTTATGCCGATCTATAATTTCACTGAGTGGAAGCCTACCATGTTGAAGTAGACCTTCAAAAATCTCTTCGCACTATACAAAACCAAAAAGACCAATTACAAGCAACTCAATTTAACTACTATATACGAAGTTAAAACATTCAAGTAGACCAGCAAAATAGGCAAATAACTAAAACCCCTCACTTCTTTACCGAGCTCCTCAGACACAATTTGTATGAACTTGGGAAATCTCATGAGATGGATTACGTTATCAAATAAAGGCATGTACTCTGTTATAACCTTCGACGGCTCCCCAAAACCACCTGTATTCGTAGCAAGTTGTAATATCAACACTCGCATTTCGAAGGAATTCAATTAAGAAACAATCATGAGCTGCTGCTCTTCTTAAATTTACCAAAGAAAACAAGGCTAAGATTGTTAAACAATGAAATTTACCTTCACGTTGGATTGCGAAGGCTTGTACGCAATTTTGATGGATTAAGACGAGTAAGGACTGTCTTACATTCTCTCTACTAAGTTCAGAGAACCGTACGATCTGAGACAACGTTAGGGTTCCTCTGCGTAGCAGACACTCGAAAACTTTCTGCAAATTGTTAATGAGAAAAGCTACGGCGTCAAAAAATGAGAGACAAAGAAAGAAAAGTTTCAATTTTTCTTAACAGAAAAAGAAAAAGGCGGTCTCTACAGAATTATGATCTCCCCAAAGAGTGGAGACGAGATAAGCGGCAAGTTTGATTCCGTGCTCCGACACCATGTCGGCGGCGGCTCTGATTGTCCCTCTTTCCTTGCCGCGACTGAGGCCACTGAAAGTCGCAAGGGGCGGGAAGTTGGAACGAAAGAGAGGTCTTGGCCACCTGATCATTAAACAATATGCAAATAAGATCACAAGTGAGCCAGCTGGGGTCCATAGCTCAGTGGTAGTGCATTTGACTGCAGATCAAGAGGTCACCGGTTCGAACCCGGTTGGGCCCTGAATTATTGAACCTTATTTTTATCTTTCCAAATAAAATCTAGAAACATCTTTTTTTAAAAAAGGGAAAAAAATCCCTTTGAAATATAATTTTCAAATTTAGTTTTTTTCAAAAGAAAAACAATACATCTTTTTAGTTGTATACCATCTGTCATTTACTCATACAAAATCATGTAAATTTTTCTTTTAATTAAAATTTAATTTTTAGTTTCACCAGTAAAACGCTTTTTTTACATTATCTATGCTTTCTATCCAAAATTAAACATCCATGTTTATATTTCAAATGTTTAAAAAGACAAATACCTATGTCTCTAAATAAACACATTTCTCATGCAATTTACTTTAATAATTAACCTTCTGAATTTAATAAAATTCATTAACACATAAGTCATACTACTAATCAAATTTATTTAATCAAACAAATAGTACAACAACATGAATATGATCATATGCTTTCTCATATCGTTGTGCAAAGTTAAAAGTGGGGAAAGTATATATTCATCTTATCATAATTATCTGGTCTGATATTTACATTGGAATTTTTTTTTCTAAAATCCACAAAAGGTTTATTCTGCTGCATACAAGTTATCCTAAGTTTAAAGGGATTTCATATTTTTGAAGAATTAAATTGTCATAACTAGTCTAAAACCTCTTCAACTAATTAACTATATTACCCAGTACTTACTTCTATTTAGATTTTCACCCCTAAAGACTAGTGTATTTGAATTGATTTTTAAATTAAAATTTTTTTCACTTTGAATTTTATTTTTTTCACACAAATAATTTATTTTTATAATTTTTAATATAATTTAATTAAAAAAAGTAATCTAAATACATCTAAAGAGTTTCATGTTAACTTAGAATTAACAACTTCATTTTTATAGCATATATAAGATCCCACTCAAATTGCAATGAAGAACGAAGGTCTTGCTCCCTTGCACCCTTACACGGACCTACTATATATGTGTAGCTGTTTCTGAGAGCTGAAATCGTCGGCCATATATAGCGCAGATGGAGAATTCCAAAGGGATGGCTAGGCTTTCATTTTCGTAGCTACTGCTGGAACTCTGGATTATGCGATCCCTTGGGGCTCTAGAATCTTGATCATCAATTCTACCGGAGGCTCTCGTTCAATGGAATTCCAATACTTGCTGATTTTGAATTGTTCAATATGTAAGTAACGAACCATGTATTCGCATGAGACAACCCATTTTCTGTAGTACCGTTGGAATTGAACGTGGGATCAATTAAGATGCTTCATTTGAATTAAAGCATAATTAATTACGTACTTTCCCAACTGCAGGCCGTCGCTGCTTCAAATAATTCCAGAAAAATCAACCTAAAAAGCAAGCACTAGTATAGTATAATTTTATACAAAAAAGATGAAACTAATGGAAGAATATAAACGGACTCTCACGATGACGTGAAGGCGTAATGATTCGTGCTTGCCAAATTTCTGCCTACAAGCTCCCCAAAGTCGGATGTCGCTGCGAAACTACATTGACAAAGGACATTAACAACATGGGCGGTAGTGAAAAGATAGATGGCTTTTCTTTCCCTGGTTCGTTATAGAATTCTGAATCAAAAGTCTATGGAGGTAATTAGTTATATATTAGCAGTATCTCAGTGACCTGCGGCCTAACTAGAAATGTTTCTTGAATTCCACCCGTCATTCACGGGGTAATCCTAACTTGGATCATTTCAAAGGACAAAATCATTGCTAGTGAACAGTAGTAGAGCTATTAAGGAGCCGAGCGAGGCTTGGCCAGCAAGATTTTAAAGAAAACTTTTAATATTACATGTTTTTTAAAATAATTTATATATAATTTTTAAAATATAAATTATTACATATAAAAATTAATATTGTAAACTTTAACTCCATTGTACTTTTTTTCTTAAGTTTTATTTTATTTTATCTAATATTAATTTAATTAATTTGTAAAAATTTGATAAGTATAAGATAATTAACGCATTATTATTTTTAAACAAGTTAGTAATAAGTGTGAAAATAGATCTGTAGAACCAAAGATACTTTAAATAGTTAAATTATGATTTTATTTCTCTAAAATTTTTTATTTCTTTTACAATAATTAAATTATGATTTTATTTCTCTAAATTTTTTTATTTCTTTTACAATAACTTTGCCTCTCTAAAATCACAATGTGATAATATAAAATGAGAGTTAGAAACTTCATTATCTATGAAAATTAATAAACTCTTGTCTTCTTACCTCAAAAGAATTAATCTATGTAGACTTGCTCGAAATATCATAACACGTAAACAAATATCTTAAACAAGCAAAGATTATAAATAAAAAAGTATATTATATCTTAGCTCGACCCCCTTAAAATTAAAATTCTGGTTCTGTCATTGCTAGTGAGCTAGATATATACATATTATGTATTTTTTAATATAAACTAAGCATAATTTTTTGTCAAGAGAATAGTAAAGGGATGAGATTATTGTTTTGCTCAAGTCCAACTCTAGAATCAACGGAAAATAATCAATTTAGTTTCGAAAGTTAAGACATAGTCATCATTTGATCCTATAAGTTTTTTTTTTTCAACTTTTAAAGTCCTTAAATATTTTATACACTGAAAATATTAGTGCCATCACCCCCTCGGTAAATTTTTACTAGAAAATAATATGTGCTAAACATGTGATATTGTTATGAGGACATATTTTTTAATTAATATTAAAAAATATCTATTTTACCTCAACAATTAGCAGTTCATCATATAAATAATTTATTTTTTAAATTTTCTATATTATTTAAATAAACATCCCTCACAGAAATATCATATACTCAGTGCATGCTGTTTTATGACATATATTTATCATAGAGAGTGATAACAAAATTATTTTAGAACACATAAAATATTTATATATTTATCTATAAATATATTATATATTTATAGATAAATATATAAATATTTTATGTGTTCTACAATTATTTTGTTATCACTCTCTCTCATATGAATATTGAAAAAAAAACGATAGAACCACACGATAACGATACCCACGAGACCAAGTCAGCTATTTTTACCATAACTAAAGTAATGTCCAAAGAGAAGGACAGAATAAAAAGGTGAGAATTCAAAAAATCTTGGTCTGGACGGTTGAAAATTAAACTATGCGGAGTTCCAACATTGTTGGACGGTGACTGAAGACTTCATAATAGGAGATAGCAGACACGGAACAAATCGACCAGACAATGAATTCACATGTACAGAAAACCAACTTTTGGAAACTCCCGTGCAATTGTTGAATATTCTTCATAATACGTATACTCCTTTGTGTGAAAAAATACAATCTCAATTGTTGAATAAGTTCTAATTTGGTTTTAAAACATATTTAAATACTTTCTTTACCTGAAATTAATTTTCAGATCAAAAGATATGTTTTCTTTAAGAAATTATAAGAACTATGGACACCCAATTTGGACAATGTTTTAAATGTTAGTGGCAGTTAGCAGTGTCAAATGAAGAAGCCGAATGAGGAACTGTTAGGCACTTAAATTTTCAAAAGCATTCCAATATTCGTCAACCTTTCCACAAGCTTGATGAGGACCGCGGACAGTCTTGCGCTTCCGCCATTAATGGCGTCGTCCTTGACCGGCAACTGCGGCTTCTTCTCTTGGCTAAAGGCAGTCATCAAATGTCATAGGCACAGGTGTTCTTTAATTGGGTCCCGCAATGCCTCAACAATCTTTGACAAAGAAAGGTTTTGTTGTTTTCACAGAGTAGAAACGCTATTCGGCGACAGTGTCGTTAAACTCCTATAAATAGATTCACCCCAGACGTATCTTTGCATCAGCCCAAACTACAAAAGCATTTCCGAACTGTAGTTTCTCTGCTACTTACCATGGCTTCATCCCACGGCATCAAAACTTGGGCATTCATTGCCTTTGCATTTGCTCTTTGCTGGCAAACGGCAAGAGGTTAGTAAAAATACTCCAGCACATAAATCAGGATTCATGTAGGAAATTTTGTGGTTTTTCTTCATTTTATTTAAAAAATGATGGCTTTTGAACTTTGAAAACACCAGGTGCAGGTAACATTGCTTGCGAGAATCTGAACAAAGATTCGTGCTCCTTCGCTGTATCATCTTCCGGGAAGCGCTGCGTGTTAGAGAAGCACATTCGCAGAAGTGGGGAGGAAGCATATACCTGTCGCACCTCAGATATTGAGGCTGACAGATTGAAAGATTGGATCGAAACGGATCAGTGCATTGAATCATGCGGCCTCGATAGGCATGCTCTCGGAATTTCTTCAGACTCTTTTCTGGAATCTCCCTTCACCCAGAAGCTCTGCTCTCCATCCTGCTACGGCAGCTGCCCAAATATTGTCGACCTCTACTTCAATCTTGCTGCTGGCGAAGGTGACAACACTGTGTTAATTATTACACTTCCATTGTTCTCGTCTTCATAAGTACTACTATATATGTATCATCATGCATGATGGGTGAAATCAAGTTTGCATATGCGATATGCTTATTGTTATTGTTCCGTCCTTCGATTTATATATAGGTGTATATCTACCCAAGTTATGCGAAGTGCACGGAGCAAATGCACGCCGTGGAATGGCCGAGATCAAAAGCTCCGGTTTCGTGGCACCAGGGCCAGAATCAGGAGGGGTGGAGAGTTTGAGCATTTCTCCGGCTATGTCCCCTATGTAATCTTCATTACCTCCTCCAAAATAAATTTCTTAGAGGTTTGGCAGACGATGTTTCGTATGCTCGATAAATATATATTAGATATTACAGCTTTTGGCTTGTAATAGAAATAAAGAAGTTTTTCTGAGATCCAGATCAGTAGGGATATACATGTAAGAAGTTTGAACACTCTGTGCTGTTAGTTTTTTATCAATCTCGTCAACAGTGCAGTTGTCCGCTATACTATCTGTCTAGGGAGATCTCGGTGAAGAATAATAAAGGCATATGGAATATTTTGCCTCCGTCCTTAAGTGAGTCAAACTTCGTGTGACCGGGGTCTTGCATAGACTTTTGCTGCTTGACCATCTTTTCTTGAAATTGGAAAAGAAAAGAAACTATTTCTATTTTTTTCTTAATTTTGACAGAATAATTCTGAGACACCCAACCCATTCTAAGGTTCTAACATAGGAATCAATGTCGAAGTCACAACCCCTTAATAAGACCTTTTATTAATTGAGTTAGCAGATCATGGGAACAATTTTTATATCCGGACAAGGAAAGGGTGGATTTGAATTGATTTCTTTCGAGAATTTTTATTTCAAAAATTAACAAAATAATTTGTTTAAGGATAATAAATAAAATTGAAGGTCGCATCCTCACAAGAAGTTAGCATATGTCCAATCCAATCACCCATTATTAATTGGGCTGACACTGATTCTACAGCATAGTAGCAACCTGTCTCGCTGTTGCGATGCCAAGTGTGTGTGGGCTGTGGGACTCAAGCCCAACAATGATTCGTGTTTAAATATGAAGTTTATGAAGGAAAATGATTACATTGTGGCCCAATCCAATACCCATAAGTTGGTTCTGGAAAAATTTCTTGTCCTTAGCTAAAAAAGACAAAATGCAAATTGCAAAGAAAGCGAAGCAAAATAGAAGTTGGTTGTCGCGATTCAGTTGAATCATCCCCAGAACCAACGATCTCAAGCCAAGTCCAACTTTTGCTTCCTACCAAAATAGGGTCCCAGTTGCGTCAGTCACAGCCCACCCGCGTTGAAAATCACACCGACCGACGTAGTGCTTTAGTTTTAAAAAAATAATTACAAAGTTATGATGGAATAAAGTTTAAATTTTAATTTTTTTAATTTTATTATTGTTAAAATAAATTATGTATAAAAAATAAAATTTAAAGTAAAATTTTTTTATGAAATTTTATAATTAATTTTAAATGAACATAATTTAAGAAGGTTAAAAATAAAATATTTTTATCTAAAATAATATTATTTTTATAATTATAAGTAGAAATAACCCAAAAAGATAAGTATTAAATACTTATAGTCTATAGACATGTGCAAAATAATTTATAATCTGTATCTTAAAAAATCTCTTCCTTCCAAAAACAATATATGCGTTAGATTATCCACGTCCAACGGTATTAATTTTACATTAGTAGGAATTTGGATGGAGTTTCATTGAAAATTTTGTATAATTTGAATTCTAATTTTCTTTTAACTAGTAGTGTAAATTATATTTTTTCCTTCTTAAACAGTCTATCTTTTATGAATGTAAAATAAAAAAATAGAAATCTAATCGTGATACGATCAAAGTGTTCAATGGCCTTTTTTATTTTTTTCTTCTTTTAAAAAAAGACTAGTTCTCATAACACTGGAATAATTTTAAGAAGCAGCACTATAGAGTGTATTACCCAAAAGAACATTGTCAAAGGAAAAGGACTATCAGTGCATCACTAGAGAAAGGTCTATTACTCAAAGGGTTCAATTGTAATGAAACCGCCGGGAAAAGTTACTTGGTATTTTATTACTATTAGAATAAAAATATATTTGAATTGTAATTTAATTTAATTTTTAATTTCTCACTGATATCATATTTTTTATAAAAGTAAAAATATATATATTTCACCAAAACATAAAATAAAAAAAAATTAGTTCCAAAATTACAATTCAAATAAAACCTAAAATTGAGGTGAAAGGAAAATATGGGGTGAGATTGAATAGTATTTTTTTTGAAATTTTTTGTATTGAGTTTAGTAGAAAATTTTTTATAAAAAAATAAAATTAAAGTGAAAAATATACGTGTTAGTTCAGTAAGTATCCAATCCAAATACACCCATGGTGTGAGTCTACAATCAAACGGCAAGTCATTGCCGATCGGAAATCACGGGCATTCGATGTTTTTTTTTCTTTTCCCCTAGAAAGCACGGGCGGTCAGTGTCGATTTATAGGTTGGTTGATGGCGCCGCGTAGCATGCCCGGGAGAGAACGAGGGTGCAGAATCGTCGTCGAAGGCAGCCTAGCAAATTTTACACAAGCAAGCCACGTGTCATGACCTCCCCAAGCCCTACCTCCCCCTGCTCACATGAATATTTGTATCAAATCCCTATATTTGTTCTGTCTCTTTTCGCCCCTTCTAATGTGTTTTCTGCATGCCTAAATAGTCTCAATCTTCCTGTATCGTTCAATTCATTTTCTACAACGCTCTTCTGCTCGATTCTTGATTCTTGTTCTCTCAGTGATCTCTGTGAATGGCCAGTTCGACGCTCACCGCTTTGTTAAAGAACGTCGCCGGTAAGTTCCCTTCCCGGCGTGCCATCTCGGTCTCCGGAAAGTTCGATCTTACGCACTTAAAGCTTGACGAGCTCATCGAACGGGCTGCTTCCCGCCTTGTTGCCGCCGGTGTTAAACCCGGCGAAGTCGTTGCTCTCACGTTTCCTAACTCCGTCGAGGTTCATTTCTCATCCCCGGTCCCCTGTCTGCCTTCGCTTCTTTTCTGCCCGGAGAACAGGCGAAATTTTCGTTTTCTTACATTATTATGTTGCGAAAAATATATTTTTATTGTGGTTGTGTTGAAATTGAAGGGCATTTCAATAGTATTAAAGAGAATACTTGATCGATTCACGTTTACACTTCTATATTTGATCGCCTTTCTCAACGGAGCATTTTTGGGATGATTGTCTTCTCGTCTTCCAAATTTTTAACTATTTTCTTGTAGAATTTGGTTATCTTAAATCTTCTTCTCCATTTTAAAATTAGATAAACGATGATGTAATTAACGAATTTTGTTCGTTGCAGTTCGTAGTTTTGTTCTTGGCGGTGATTCGAGCACGTGCCACAGCGGCCCCATTGAATCCCGCGTACACGGTTGACGAGTTCGAGTTCTATTTGTCAGACACCGAGTCAAAGCTTCTATTGACTTCAAAAGAAGGCAACCAGCCGGCTCAAGCCGCTGCATCCAGGCTCAGCATTCCCCATGTCACTGCAACGCTCTCTGATGCCGACTCCGAGGTTGTTCTGTCCACCGCTCTCTCGGAGCCGGACTCTTTGCCGAACATCTCTGAACTGGTCAATGACCCCAACGACGTCTCTCTCTTTCTCCACACCTCCGGCACCACTAGTCGGCCCAAAGGAGTTCCGTTGACTCAGCGTAACCTTGCTTCCTCGGTAAATAACATCACATCTGTATACAAACTCACTGAGTCCGACTCGACGGTTATTGTTTTGCCCCTATTCCATGTTCACGGGTTATTGGCCGGGCTACTGAGTTCCCTCGCAACGGGTGGAGCCGTGACTCTCCCTGCGGCTGGTAGATTCTCTGCTTCGACGTTCTGGGCAGATATGAACAAATACAACGCCACGTGGTACACGGCCGTGCCCACCATACACCAAATTATTTTGGATCGCCATGTCATTATATCCGAACCCGTTTATCCTAAGCTCCGGTTCATCCGAAGCTGCAGCGCAGCATTGGCTCCGAGCATTTTAAATCATCTCGAGGAATCATTTGGGGCTCCGGTGTTGGAGGCTTATGCAATGACTGAGGCGTCCCATTTGATGGCATCAAACCCGCTTCCCGAGGATGGCCCCCACATTCCCGGGTCGGTTGGGAAACCCGTGGGTCAAGAGATGGCCATATTGGATGAAAATGGGAAGCAAAAAGAGGCTAATGCCAGTGGTGAGGTTTGTATAAGGGGACCAAATGTAACTAAAGGGTATAAGAACAACCCCGAGGCCAATAAATCTGCTTTCCTATTCGGTTGGTTCCATACTGGTGATATCGGCTACTTTGATTCCGATGGTTATTTACATCTTGTTGGCCGGATTAAGGAGTTAATTAATCGTGGAGGTAAAATTTTCTTTTGCAATTCATTTTCATCATTGAGAAGAAAAGTGAATACACTGTTAAAATTGCATGGATTTGTACGTTGACATGTCCTTTGCTCCAACTAGCTTTGGAGTTTGTTGCACAGATCTTACGCAGCGTGAGTTATAGTGCTATAATTAGAGTCCTTCTAGTTAGCTAGTAATAAGTCTAGCTGGTTTCAAGAACTTGGTAAGAAATTTTTTTTAATGTTGACCATTTTTAGCATAAACCTAGTGACATATGGAAAGCTTGTAGGATTGGTTTAAAGTAAGCATATATTGAAGAACGTGACATATTAAAACTTCTATGACAATTTTGACACTTCCAATTGTTTAAAGAAACCTACAAAAGTTCTTGTATAGACCAGTTCATATGTGAACCATAAAAAAATTTAGTCAGAATGAAAATTGTTTCAGTTCACAATTCCCAAATTCACTTTTAGACGATGTTAAATGGACATTGTAATAGACCTTTCCTAATTGTGTCATTTGCAGATGCAGTATGATGCTTCTAACAATCATCTTTGATATTATTTCTTTTGGTAAAGTACTTGGCTCCATATATAAGTTCATAGAACAATGTTAGTGCAATTGGTGGGGACTTGCTTCTAATAATGCGCATTATAGATGGTAAATAATGCGCATTATGATGCACCAACTATAATGCGCATTATCATGCCGCAACTAAATAATATATTCTCGTATAAAATGTGCACTTTCTTATTGCAGAAGCATACTTTTGACCATAAACTTGTGCAAAAGTTTGCCACTGTAGTTAAGAAAGAAAATAGTATTCACTTACTTACCTACTTCCTTAATTGTCATGACGGAGAGAACTTGATGAGCCGGACGAGGGGCTACTGCATGATGAGCCTTAGGAAAATGTGGCATATCTTGTATTCTATGGCATCTTAATGTTAGTAATAGGTCAAATTTCAATTTATTCTTGAATTGCTAGGAGTTTTGAAGGTTATGACCACATTGACTACCCTAGTGATTTAGAAAATTTTTAACAGAGAATTAAATTCTCCAGAACCTGAAATGTTTATCTTCATCATCTCTGTAAAGTCACACAGTTTTGGCAGTTAGAACTACCTTTGTCAGTAACTCCCCTTTGATTTTTGTAGTATGCAAGTAGCATTTTCAATTTATCTTGCGAATTTAAGCAAGTTTAACCGTGAATTTGTCATGATATACCATTGCCTATATGGTTTTCTGTCTGATTTTTACCACCTAGTTGGCCTCCTATAAAGATTGCCCTATCGCTTCTATTATGCAGCCAAATTTCAAGATGTATTGGAGAACATTAATTTTGCTTTTCTTGAACTTCTAAGTGATGGGTCTGTTATGATTTTAGGGGAAAAAATATCTCCGATTGAAGTGGATGCTGTCCTTTTATCTCATCCCAACATTGCCCAAGCTGTTGCTTTTGGAGTCCCAGATGACAAATATGGGGAAGAGGTAAGAAGACAATTTCTGCACTATTTCGTACTTGTGATTTTCTCGTAGTTGGCAAAAGTTGGTTCTCGAGGTTGCTTGCTCATAGTCAGTCACCTGAGAAAAACATGCAGTTTTCTCTTGCTTAGGTATATGAACAAATGACAATGCTTTCGTTGTTTCAGATAAATTGTGCAGTTATACCCAGAGAAGGGTCAAACATTGATGAAGCTGAGGTCCTGAAGCACTGTAAGAAAAATCTGGCGGGGTTCAAGATTCCAAAGAGGGTATTTATCACCGACTCTGTCCCTAAAACAGCAACAGGAAAAATCCAAAGGCGGATTGTAGCAGAGCATTTTCTGGCCCAAATTTCTACTGCTAATGTTCCCAAGTTTGGAGCCTAAACTCAACGGTGCTGCATGCTCCCAAAATAAATAGACTGACCTGCCATCTTTGCTGCCAAGAGGTGCAGTACAAAAGTAAAGAGCACCAAGTCACTTTTCTCGCAAACCGTCCCATGCCTTGATGCACCTAATCAGCAGCTTCCGTCACCTGCTACTTTTTAATGGTCAAGAAAACAAGAAATTGTTCCTTTCTTATATGGTTGTATATCTGATATTATTTATGCTACTAATATCACTTATTAGTCTGTCGGTTTTTCTTTGGAATTAGAACTCTCATACGAATGTATGCTTTCCAACTGTTTTGTCTCAGGTGATAGTTTTCAGCGCAATTCTATGGAACCTTGCAATTCTGATAGTTACCTAACATTGTCGCATTATCAATGTATCATGGAATAATATATTTAAGAGGATTATTATAGCATTGTGATTTGTGAGGGAAGGGGTTATTTGTTCTGATTTTATTCTTTTCAGAGTGATTTACATTTTTTTTTGGATAAGTTTTTGAGTGATTTACTTGATGAAAAATGTAGAAGGATATGAACTCAAAGCCCCGGAAGGAAATATAAGTAACTCGTCGAATACCATCATCAAGGACTACTGGGAGTAGGGAATGGTGTTTATATAGACGGGTCTAAGGCTTGACTTACATAAAGAAATTTTTAAAAATGGTGTGATGATGAATTTGAAGAGAATGTGGTTACAAGAACTATAGTTTTGCACAGATAACTGCGCGGTCCTTCGCTAAGAATTTGGATCCGGTCCTGCACGTCCTTTTTGCAGGACGTGCAGGATCAAATTTGGCCCGTTCAAAAATTTATAAAATCTGGACAAACGTTAGATCAGATTCGAAATCTGATCCAACAGTCTAGATTTAGTCCTGCACATCCTGCAAAAAGGACGTGCAGGACCGGATCCGAACTGCCTTCGCTAATGCAAAGGGTCGCTATCAAATGTCAGTATCAGTTATTTGCATGTTGAGGTCAATTTTGTTTACACGTTATATTTGGATTGGTTTTGCTATTAAAATATAAAATTTAATGTAAATTTTATATTTTAAAATTTATTTTTTATAAAAAATTTTTATATAGAAAGATATAAAATTTTAAACTAAAATATTATTTAATCTTTTCTTTAATTTTCTTTTCCAAGTAGTGAAGTGAGCAAAGAAAAAAAAAGTGAATGTTTAATGTTCTTAACATAGAAGTGAAACTACTCCTACATATAAATTTAACAAATAATTCATGGAGAGTATGATGGTAAAATAAAAATTATCAACCACTTCCAATATTATGTATAAATCTCACAACAATTCATTAAAGATACATTGTTAAACGAAAAAATGATCAATATAATTCATAAAGTGACGTAGATCCTCAAAGTTTTTTTAAGTTAGTGAAGCCCTCAAAATATATTGGGTTATGCTAAAATGCTTTTGTCATCACTGCATTCTAACTTTAACGAAAAAAAGCAAGCCTTCGACACTTGTTAAATATTTAAGAGTATTTTTGTCCTATTAAAAAGTTCCTCTTCAAAAACTTTGCATATATGCAGCACACAAAAAGACTCAATTTTTGTTACCTTTTGTTGTACTATCTTTAGGTTTTTCACTTTGTTTACAACAATTCATTTGTCAGAAGAAACCAACATAGAGTATTTGTTCCATATGATGATTCAATTTTAATATGTAACCTAGCAATCATTGATATTTGAAGTAACCAAGTTCAGATGAAACAGTACTAACTACATGCCACGCCAACAACAGACTGCAACAATAGTGGCAAGACAGCAACGATCCAAAACCAGTATTCATCGAAAGGAACCAGAAACCTCCAAACACAAATATAAAACAAACTATCTAACATAAAGCCACATATAGTTTAAATTTCCTGAGCTTCTTCCTCATCTTCTTCATAGTCATAGCCTTCCTCATCAGCGGTTGCATCCTGGTATTGCTGGTACTCAGAAACCAAATCATTCATGTTGCTTTCAGCCTCAGTAAACTCCATCTCGTCCATGCCTTCTCCAGTATACCAGTGCAAGAAAGCCTTTCTGCGGAACATAGCTGTAAACTGCTCACTGACTCTTCTGAACATCTCCTGGATTGAAGTTGAGTTTCCAATGAAAGTTGAAGCCATCTTCAGACCAGTGGGAGGAATGTCACACACGGTAGACTTCACATTGTTTGGAATCCACTCAACAAAGTAGGAAGAGTTCTTGTTTTGTACATTAATCATCTGCTCATCAACTTCCTTGGTGCTCATTTTTCCACGGAACATTGCTGAAGCTGTCAAATATCTGCCATGGCGAGGATCAGCAGCACACATCATATTCTTTGCATCCCACATCTGCTGAGTGAGCTCGGGAACAGTGAGAGCTCTGTATTGCTGTGACCCACGAGAAGTGAGTGGAGCAAATCCAACCATGAAGAAATGCAATCGGGGGAATGGAATAAGATTGACGGCTAATTTGCGAAGATCAGAGTTGAGTTGACCAGGGAAGCGAAGACAGCAAGTAACACCACTCATGGTAGCAGAGATCAGGTGATTCAGGTCTCCAACTGGTCACAAACCAATGTCAAATAAATAGATGTTTAACCAGCCTATGTTAACCATTTCAACATTGACTGTTTGAAACATCAGATAATTATAGTTCATACAAATTGAAACAAGTAAAACAGGAGTACCCTATTAACTTAGAGGAAGTTAGCACAGTTGACTCCACATCAACCAAATGCACAACTCAAACAGAATCTGCGTCAATAAAATAATGCAGAAAAACCAGGGAAACCACATCATTCCAGTTGGATACTGAATGAACACTTTGGATCCATACCAAGTACCAACTAACTGACTTTCCAAATCAGCAATTCATTTATGAACAAGAAACTGGAAAATATATGCAGAAGGTAATATGGAGCATTAAAGTGCATATCATGATGCAGCAAATAGATAAGAAGACAACCTAACAATGATATGTTCTAGCATGAATAATGAACTAGTAACAGGTAAAAAGAGTGAAAATAGATTAATCAATTGAACATGTGAGTGATACCTCATCTAGCTGAACTCAGAGTTAACCATCTAAACACTATGAATCAAAAACAATCCAAAGCAATAGCCTCTACCACAAAAAATTGAATTACAATTGCATAGAGTGGCAGAAATTCACTTACAGCTTGGAGTAGTGAGCTTAAGAGTTCGGAAGCAAATGTCATACAGTGCTTCATTGTCTAGAACCATACACTCATCAGCATTCTCAACAAGCTGGTGGACAGAGAGCGTAGCATTATAGGGTTCTACAACAGTATCAGACACCTTAGGAGATGGGAACACTGAGAAAGTAAGCATCATTCTGTCAGGATATTCCTCTCGGATCTTAGAAATAAGAAGGGTTCCCATTCCTGATCCTGTCCCGCCTCCCAAAGAATGACAGACCTGGAAGCCTGATTTCAACATGAAGTTCCAGAGTCAGTGAACAGGATTCAGCTAAATCAACCTCCAAATGCAAGTAACCATTTTCATCACTGCACTGCTATGGAAATACAAAGAACAGTTGCTTGTCGCTTGGTATATAGTTGTTAAACCAACTTTTTTGTATCACAAGCGCCTGATAAATGATTATAGAAATAAACTGAGATTGTATATCAACATAAGAAGATTGATAAATCATAAGTGTAATTTTGAAAGTATGATGTCAACAAGTATTTCAAGATAAATAATCCAACATCAAATAGCAAAGCATCGCCCACTCGCCAACAGACAGTAAGCACATTCAGGGTATGGCCAAAAAACATAGGGAATATAAACAATGTCTTGAAATGCTAATTAAATCAGGACATCAAGAAATGGAGTTGGAATGAAGGCTTTCAAACAAGAGAATTTAATGTACAATGAAAATAATTTAATTTAGGGTGAGATTAGATATTGTTTTGTTTTGAGATTTTCTGACTTGGTGTTGGGTCTTGGGTTTCGGGAAATATAATTTTTTGTGAGATGAAAAAAGTGAGACTCAAATAAAAAATTTACATTATGAAACCCAATCCAAATACACCCTTCATCTTCATTAACCGAACTCAACAAGGTAAAATTTCAAATCGAGAACAAAATCAACTAAACCACGTCAATCAAACAACCAAACAATAAGAATCGCACAGCCATTCCATTGAAGAGATCCGTATTTACGGAACTGTGAACCTTTCGAGAATTTGGAACGACCTCACTTTCAATAGGTCTTCAAAACAAGGAAACAGGTTTCAAAATCATCACTATAAATGCAAAACCAGCAAAATGGGTCCACAAAACCACCAGATCTACTAAAACAAAGCAACAATACAAAGTTAAGCTGAGTTTCACTCGATCGCACACCGTAGCAATGGTTAAACAAAAGTTCACATAGAAAACATTTGCGAAACACTTAGAATAGCGCATAAAAGTACCTTGAAGGCAGTCACAGTTTTCGGCCTCTTTCCTAACTACATCAAGCACTGAGTCGATGAGCTCAGCCCCCTCGGTGTAATGACCTTTCGCCCAGTTGTTTCCGGCACCGGACTGCCCGAAAACGAAGTTATCCGGCCGAAAGATCTGTCCGTAGGGGCCAGATCTGACGCTGTCCATGGTCCCAGGCTCAAGGTCCATAAGGACGGCGCGGGGCACAAACCTCCCACAGCTAGCCTCGTTGTAGTAAACATTGACACGCTCCAACTGCAAATCATTGTCCCCACTGTACCTTCCGGTGGAATCGATCCCGTGCTCGGCGCATACCACCTCCCAGAACTTGGCTCCGATCTGGTTGCCGCATTGGCCTCCCTGAATGTGCAAAATTTCACGCATTTTGCTGTTGTTGTTTAGGGAGAAGAAGTGGATCTAAGGTGAGGTACGGAGAGAGAGAGGGGATGAGGTAGGGTTTGAGAGATCGGGAAATTTTCAGAGTGAGAGTGAGGGGGGAAACTGCAGGGGTTTATATGGCGGGCTGAGACGGAGGAAGAAGGAATGTGGGGGCTGTTGGTCTGTCTCAAGGTTTTTTGAATTTTGAAAATTTTCAGAAGACGTTTAATTCTCTGTTTTCGAAATTTTTAGGATGTCATTATTGGTAATAAGCGAAAGCTCCAATGGCGTGCAGTATTACGCGCGATTAAGGTGAGCGTGACTGGAAGACGTTGAGCTACTATTCTTTATCGGGCCGATTATTTTTTGTGAGTAGGCCGCCTGCATACGGCACGTGATGGGGAGGGTGCCTCGCTTATTTGGACGAATATGGATTTTTTTCTATTTCTTTTAAAATATAAAAAAGTTTGTGGAAGGAAAAAAGAGATTCGGCTAAAAAAATTCAAAAAAATATATTGGTTCTTGTTATTAAAACCAATTTAGATGCACCTAATTCATGTCACAAATTTAATATTTTGAGTAGACATGTTATGAATTTGATGAATATTACTATTCAGAAAAAATAATAATAAATTTGATTATTTTACTTGAACACCGATAAAAAAAGATAATTTTTTTAAACGTAAATTTTTTTTATTTTTTGCAATTGAAAAAATAATTTTATTTTCAAATGAACATTCATTCCAACAATGTTAAAGGAAAAACAAAAGAGATACTTGATGATGTATCTTAAAAGATTTTTAGAATATTGATTATCTAAAAATAATTTTCATCAATTAAGTAATAACTTTTGTTTCGTATCAAATATTATCTATACTTATGGTGTATTTAGATTAAGTTTTAATATGAAAATAAATATAAAATTTTTAATTTAAATTTCATTTATTTTTTTAATAAATAATATATTTTTTATTTTTTATAAATATTTTATTTTTACGAAACTTAAAATAAAAAATTTCAAACTTAAATTTTATTAAATTTTACTCTTAACAAATTATAAAAATAAAAATAATCAGAGAGGTGAGGAAAAGTGGTATTGCATTAGTTGTGATTTCATTATCAAGCCGAGAAAAATCACGACCTTTCAACCTTTAATTAATTATTAGATATCTAGTTTATAAAAAGCTAAAAGGAGTATGTACCAAAAAATCTAGGATATTACTTAGGATTAAGAGAGAGAGAGAGAGAGAAACTATAATAGGCTGTAGTGCCAGTTTAAGTAAATGCAGCGCTGGGCCAGGACTTGTGGATAGCATATGAGTTTAGGACTTTGGACTTGGCCCATCGGCCCCATACCAAACGTGGTTCTCACTCTAATCCGAAGAGGAAAGCTGACAGATGTGGGCCACCACGGGAAAGCTGAAAAACAACTACTACTACTGATGAATTTGGATCCGGTCCTGCACGTCCTTTTTGCAGGACGTGCAGGACCAAATATGGTCCGTTGGATCAGATGTCAAATCTGATCCAACGGACCATATATTTTGACCCCTGTATGTATTTTTAAAAATTCGAAAATTTATAAAATTTATGCAGCCGTTGAATCAGATTTCCAATCTGATCCAACGGTTCATATTTGGTCCTGCACGTCCTGCAAAAAGGACGTGCAGGACCGGATCCGGACGCACTACTGATATAGTCTGGAATGAATGCTCTGCGAGGAGGTTGGCAGTAAACAGAAGCAATCGAGACATCAATTGAGAGTTGGAAGTAACGATCATGAAGCCTTTCATATCAAGCAATTAAATTCTCCTCTTTTTTTTTTTCTTTCTAACTGTTAATTCTTCTTCCCCCAAACGACAACCGTTGCTTAGATGTTTCTTTTTTTCTTTTTAATAAGAATTAGATTTTATTGTAATAAGATAATAATTTTAATTTGTGTAAAAAAAATTCAGTTAAATAGTTACTTTTAAATTTAGACTACATCTTCCATAAGGGTTAGTGACACAACACCTGCTAGTATTGGCTGCTACTTTTTTTTTCTTTTCTTTTTGAAAGAAATTAGATCTATATGTTATTTTTGCAAATAAACAAAAAATACTCTCTCAATTTTAAAATACAAAGTCTTTTAATATTTTTATATAAATTATTTAAAATAATTAATATTTTTTAATTATAATTGTTAACTAATTTTATAGTATAATTAGTAAATATAATTTTAAAAATAATACTTAAGATTTTAAAAATATTAAATATTTTAATAAAAATTAAATTAAGAGATTTTTACTTAAGAATAAGCTCATCTCAAAATCAAATTTAAAATTTTAAATATAAAATTTACATCTCTCATTATAAATAATTTAATTTTTATAATATTAAAAATAAAAAATTTAAAATTAAATTTAATCGAATCATACTCAATAGTTTAAAGGTTAAGGAAGTAGGAGTTAATTGATAAATCATGAAACACTGCTATGATTATTCAAATCAATGCTTTCGCTCATCTTCCATTGATTTGATATACTGATTAGATTGCTTAAAAAATAAAAAAAAATGATTATGCAAGTTACAAGTATTTCTAGAAAGTCCTCAAATTTTAGGCAAAGTCCCTAACGTCATCATTTTGAACAACCAGTTTTGAACACCATAGGCATCAAACATTGACTTCTGCTCAGGAAACATTCCATGTTTGCTCGGGATCCTCGATACAGACAATAGTTGTGGATTGTTCAATTTAGGCGTAAAGTTCCAGTGCTGCACGCGCTTTCGTGCAGCACGTCCTGGAAGATATGTGGACCGTTGGATCTGCATGAAAATTTGATCCAACGGTTCATATTTTTTGGCCCTATGCATGTATTTTTTTTCAAAAATTAGTAAATTTTCGCAACCGTCAGATCATATTTGAGAGGTGATCCGACGGCTGTTGATCCGTCCAGCACGTGCTGCACGACTCCACGTGCAGCACAGTAACCGGACTCTCAATTTAGGGAAGAATGTCACAAAACCTACCACGAGGTTGTGGTAGATGGACTAGAAAAAAATTATTTTACTTATCCAAGATACTAGAGTAAGATATTATCACTGATATTTAATATTGTTTGTTTTGAGATATTTTATTTTGAATTTTGAAAGAGATTATTTTTTACTAGAGAAAAAATAAAATACAAGTAACAAATTTACATTGGGTTCCGTATTAAAACTCAATCCAAATATACCATATATTTGAGTGACAATCTTAAACTCAGATATGTTCATAATTAAATATTTTATATTTTATTTTAAAATATATAATTAAATATTTATATATTTTATTTAAATTTTTACTATTAATTTTTTAAATTTAAATAAAATAAGCTTCATTAATATATGACTCACCATTGATCTTTTTAATTCATTTAATTTAAATGATTTAAACTCCAATGTAAGTATTGTCACTAATATTTTACGCAAAATAAGTTAAAAGTAAAATTAGTAAATTAAATAAGTTAAATATTCTAATTAAATTTTACGCAAAATAAAAATAAAATATTCATTTGTAGATAGACAGAGTAGTAATAATTACTTGTATTATCTTTCATGCATATATGATTATTATAAAAAAATTATTATTCATACATTTACGTATTTTAAAATTTATTTTACGTATAGTATGATTATTTGTTGAAATATAAATACAAATACATATAAAACATGTATATTATCTCGCATCATATTTCAAGTTTTTTTTTTTTTGCAATAAAAG
This sequence comes from Rauvolfia tetraphylla, assembly GCA_030512225.1. Classification (NCBI taxonomy): domain Eukaryota; kingdom Viridiplantae; phylum Streptophyta; class Magnoliopsida; order Gentianales; family Apocynaceae; genus Rauvolfia; species Rauvolfia tetraphylla. The sequence goes on along the minus strand of JAJQKT010000049.1, from coordinate 7,499,343 downwards.
TCAAAAAGATATACAATTGAGAAATGCGCAGTCTCTTAAAAACTTTTATTGGAATTGATTATATATAATTTATCAACATAATAATATATGTATTTGCGCCAATAGATATTTGAAGTATAAATTAACATTAGAAAACATTTTAACATGTCAATTAAATTGTAACATTAGAAAATATTAATTATTCACTCGCTGGAAGAATCAAGGGATGAACTATTTACTCAATAATTCATCTGGGGACTCCATGATAATTGCCCGATGGGAACCATGGAGTAGTTCAAATATAGCAAAAATAATTGAAGAATAATTTTATTTACACGTCAATTGCGAAATTTGATACTCGCGTCACTCAAGTGTGACGTCGCGGAAATAAGTGGTTTTTTAAAGTGCAAAAGGATTCAAGTACAATTATCTCAAGCCTTAAGGAAAAATTATCGACATTATCCCTTAAATTTATATATTTTTATGATTTGATTATTTTTCACTTTTCTTTAAATTTTCAACTAGCTTAAAACCCCCTTGCGCACGGATATATTGTAAAATTAAAATTTCAAAATAAGTATCTAAAGATTAATATTTTTTTATTTCTCAAAATATATTTGTTTAGAAGAAGAATCAAATAACACAAAATATTAAAATTTTATTAGTTCAAAAATATCAAATACCTTATTATTTATCTTAGACTCGTAATATATGATTTATACCTATTTTATTCCTCCTAATACCAAAGGAATACCAGAAGAAATTAGAAGAATATCAAAAGTATATACTATGAATCATGCTATTATGGTACTACTAAATAAAAGAATGTATAATATTAGAAAAAATACAAATAGGTAAAATAATAGATTATGAAACTTAATGTAGAATTTTAGACATTGAAGCATGTGATTAAATTACCGAATAATAACTAAATTCATGTTTGTTGACAACTATTGAATAATTAAAATTTTACTTTTACAAAGTAATTGAATATATGAAATTCAATTTCATAAAAAACATAATTCAAAATTCAGGTTAATATATAAGTAGTTTTACAAAAATTTTAAAATAATAATTAAAGTTTTATACTTTTACAAAGTAACTTAATATACAGAATTTAAAATAAAAATTAATGTATAAATTAAAATTGTAGCTTTAATAAATTTAGTTTAAATTAAAATATTTGGTTAAACAAAAATAATAAAGATAAGTATTTTTAAAGTTATTTTAATAGATTAAAAATGATCACAACTAATCAAAATTTTGAGGGCTAATTAAAAAAATAAAGGCACAATATTAGAAAAAATATAGAATAGACAAAATAATTGAGTAGAAAATCTAACGTAAAATTTTAGACCTTTAACGCTTGTTATCAAAGTATCTAAGAATAACTAAATTAATGATTGTTGATAATTATTAAATAATTAAAATTTTATTTTTATAAAGTAATAGAATATACATAATTTAATTTTATTAAGAAAAATATGAAATTTAAAATTTAAGTTAAAATATAAGTAGTTTTACAAAAATTTTAAAGTAATGATTAAAGTCTCATCTTTTTACAAAATAACTTAATATATAAAAGTTAAAATTAAAATTAATATATGAGTTAAGAATTTAACTTTAATGAATTTAGTTTAAATTAAGAGATTGTGTTAAATAAAATGATAAATTTAAGTAGTTTAAAATTATTTTAATAAATTAAAAATGATTCTAACTAATTAAATTTTTGAAGATTAGTTAAAAAAGAAAAAATATATGAAATTAGGATAAGAAATTTATAGTTATAAGAAATAAATGATTACATTTTTAATATATATATATATATATATATAAACATACAAAGAAAATAAAAAATTCATCGAAAAGATGTAAAGTAATGTGACAACTCGTCAACAGTAGAATAGAAGGTGGGATAGGTGTTTCGAAGCGGAATGTCATTTTTTTCCATTTTCTTTTTGACATTTCCAAACCGGAATGTCAGAAGATATGATATGCTGATTTCCATTAAATTTCTTGTGGCATTATCCTAAATATATAGATGATGTCCCCACAAAGACAAAAGAAGTTCCATTATATGCAGGGGAAATGAGAAAAAAGAAAAAGAAAAAGAAAAACTCGATTTCCAAATTTCTTTTTTCTAAGTGAGAACGTTGTGATGGAAACGCTTTTCTGGCAAGTGAAGACGCTTTCGCGTTGTTTGCATAGAAGGAGATACAGATAAGGGTAAAACCTTGGGCCTAGGCCGCTTGTTCAAAGGTTTAAGAAGCTGCCCAAGCTGACGCACAAGCCTGCATTTTACCCTTTGGGTAATGCGTTCAGTTGAGACCGAAATGCGTTCTCCGGATGAGCGCCTTGGCTTCGGGCCGTTTTGGGCCAACTAACAGGGATATTTGCGGAGCTTTTGTTTAGAAATAGGGTCAGACAAAGTCCAAAAGCCCTACCCCGACTTTGTCACGTTCGGCGTACGTCTTTGTTCGTCGGAGCCGAAGGTGCTGCCTTGTTCTTGTCTTGTTGCACGTGAAATCTCTCCATCTTCACACCTGCAGTTCGTAAAAGAATGGTAAGCAAGCGGCAGATATTGGCTCGTAAACGTTTCAAGGAAGCGAATCCTGAATTATTCCCTAAGCCAGAGCCAACGCCGCCCAAAGACCCCAACAGGAAAAGGAAAAAAGTGGCCAAGTTTAAGAGGAAAAGAGCAGAGTCTAAAGACCCGAACAATCCCAATAAATCAATACATGGTAAGAAGCATCCGCTCAGAGTTCCTGGGATGAAGCCTGGGGAGAGCTGTTATATATGTAAAGCGCCCGACCACATTGCCAAGAACTGCCCACAAAAAGCTCAGTGGGAAAAAAATAAGGTTCGAGTCCATAGTACTGGTGAATCTAATACTATTTTTTGCTCTTAAGGTGCTTGTTATACTACTACATGCCGGAGGCGTAATAGACTTGTTTCAGGGTCATTTGATGGTTAAGAAAGTATTGTGTCAATTATTTTAAGTAGAGGTTCCCATTTTCTGCAAATTCGTTGCTCATTGAATTTAAGCTCAAATAAGGTTTAGTTTATGGCTACTTAAAATTTAGATGAGAGGGAACCGCAATTGTTAAGTTTTTTAATTTAATAAAATCTTAAAATTTGAATGGTTTTTTGCCATCAAATGCAGTGAAACTTAGATGAAGCAAGTACGTTATGTTGATTGTATCAGATGTTTCTTGTTTTTTTAGGTTTGAATGGTTAAGATTTTGAGAGTATCTAGTGCACCAAAGTTACTTTGTAAGGAAAGTTCATGCCTTTTTTTTTTTTTTTAATCATTGTAGATATGTTTATTTTGTCGGCAACGTGGACACAGTCTTAAGAATTGCCCAAAGAAAGCTGATGAATCTATTGACAAGAAGTTCTGCTATAATTGCGGGGAGAATGGGCATTCTCTTGCTCAATGTCCAGAGCCTCTTCAAGATGGTAATCTGCCTTTCTTTGAGAATGTTTGACCCTTTACTTGATCCGTGCTTTTAGTGACTTTGTTTGGTTGCCTAATTGGCATGAATTACTATGATGCTGAAGCTCTCTCTATGTCTCGTGTGTATAACTGTTAAGAGTTACCACTAGTTGGCTGATGAAATCTTGTGCCATTTGGACATCTTGTAGGAGCTAGAACTTAATTCAGCAATTACAGTGAAGGTGAAAAAATGCTGAAACATAATATTCTGGATTGCATCTCACCTTGTTGTACTAATAACTTTCTTGTAATACTGAGAGGAGAATAGCTTTTCTCAGGTACTAAGTTTTAGTTGATATATCTAAGATCTGAAAATTTCACTCCCTTCCTAAATTAATGTTGAAGATATGCAGAAAAGATGTTGAAGGTTTATATAATTTGTAAGGTTATAGTTCTCTAGCTATACAAGACATGATCTAACTAGTTAGATGGGTAATCCAGACAATGGAAACCTGAAAATGGAAGTGTTATTTACCTGTTAGACCACCAATGTGAGTCAGATTCTCATCTTTGCTTCTAAAATTATCCTTTTTTTATTCTACGTTTTCTACAATACTTCTTGATTTTTTCCCTCTCGACAATGCAGGAGGAACGAGATTTGCCAATTGCTTTATTTGTAATGGATGTGGGCACTTGAGTAAGAATTGTCCTCAAAATACTCATGGGATTTATCCCAAGGTACACATATGATATTCCCACCATTTGGTTTACCCAAAAGTGCAGAGCGCCAGCATTCTGATTTTCTTTCTCCTGTAGGGTGGCTGTTGTAAAATTTGTGGTGGCGTCACACATTTGGCCAAAGATTGTCCTGAGAAAGGCAGCAGAGCTTCTAATGTGGTCAGAGCTCCTAAGATATCATGTAAGTTATCTAAATGTCACTGGCTGCACTTTGATCTATTATTTTGACATGGTTTTTCAGGAAACCTAGAGAAAAAATTGTGATGGTTAATATGTCAATCTTTCAACCGCATCTCTGAAGGAAACATGCCCTTTCGTTGATTCCTGTTTACCCAGTGGATATAAACTAAATTGCCAATTTCTGAACGTTATGCTAGCTCTTGTAGTTAAGTATGACAATGATAGACCTATTACCATTTAAAGAGGAATCGTTTGCACTAGGCTCATGCCACCTTCAAGTTCTTAGAACGATAGGTTTAATGTGTCTTACCCCTCAACTATGATGATTATAAGCTAGCTTTCTCTCCGACGGCCCTCTGAAGTATCTGATTACTGTTGCTTTTCTCTTTCAACTCCTGCATTGCTTTCTGCTGTTTCTTTTCTTGGTTACGTGGGTCTCTTGAGAGGATAGTTTCTTTTTCTTCCCCTTCTTCTTTGTTTGCAATTGGTGGCTGGTATTGTTTGGCTGTATAGTTATACTCTTGAATTGGATAGATTCTGTCTATATAAGGCTGCAGTTCATTAGCTATTTGCTAGAATAATGAATTATAGATTAGTCTTAAGTACCCTGTTAGTTTAATCAATTTGTTTTCATGAGCATGGCGGTATGATTTTCATGTGTACTGGCAAAACCGAGTAGCAATTATTCAGGCATATGCTTATGTAGAAGTATCTTTGGATTTATATGTAATATTGGTTGATACTCATGTGCTTCTGATGTTTGCGACATGTTTAGATCATTGTTGGTTCCAATGCCAAATAACATGATCAAATTTGGTCTGAGCTACTTGATGAATGACTATATAGCACATCTTCTGGACTTCGACCTTGAAGAAAATGTCACTCTGCTTGTATGTTATAGAATTCTTCTGTGTTCTGAGGAATAGTCACGTTCATTCCTTTAAGCGATTTCGTTTTTCTTTTTGCTGATTAATTCCGGTTACATGAGTAGTTATTTTCTCATATTTCCTTGTCCATGGACAGCTGCAATTCAAGACAAGCCTACAGGACAAGTAACCAAATTTATCAGTGGAGATGATCTTGAGGATGATTTTGTGGCTGGGGATGCAGTTACTAGCAATACAGAAAAGTCCTCGGAATCCAAGGCTTCAAAATCTGAGAAAGGCAGAACTATAAAATTAAATAGGAAAAATGGCCCCAAGGTTGTGAATTTTGTAGGTTGAGAAGTGGCACGTGTATATTGTATAACCAGGCAGGGAAGTGATTCATTCTGCAATGAGTTAGATTGAAATTCTTGATGATATTATTTCTCTGCTAAGATTTTGATGAGGCAACATACTATAGATCAGGGCGGCTCATAGTTTTTCAGACATGGAATTTGATGTTTGACAATCAAGTTGTGTATTTTGAAATGTGAGTAGGGTTCTTTGGCAAAAATGATGAAGTACTATTTTTGTTTTAAATTAGTTGGCTAAATTGAATTGATGCAGCATTTTGGTCAGCGATAAGTGTTCTGAAGGCAATTTAAAAATATGTAAATCAACGTACCAAAAATGCAATAACATATAATTCCAAGTCTAGAAAACACAGAAAGTACTGATGCCTCCCTTTTTAACGACTTACACTAGTGCTTTCTCAAGATTCAGTAGCAGAATGATTCACTCCGGCATACAATTTTGTTCTTTGGAATCAACCAAGGAAGAAAAAGGTGGTTTGGTAGATGGAATTTTTTTGTTTCTTTCATGTTTAATGCTCATCGCGTCTGTTACCATCTCGCTCCTCTCGTGGGAATTTATAATTTACTAGCAAGGAAAAAAAAAAGAAGAATTGGAAGCGAGTCCATATGATGGCATTTTATAATTTGTTATTAATCTATTAGTAGAAAGGAAAAAATGGAGGATGATAAGAAGAGGAAAGTTGACGGTCATGCAAGCATGGCCGAAATGAAAACAGAGTTTGTTGTGGACATGATGAGCCCAAGATGGCAGACAATTCTCAACCCTTATTTTCTTCCTCGAATTTCTATTCTTCCCCGCAAAATTCTCTTCCTTTAAAGCTGTCAATATTTCATGGTTTCAAGGTTCAAGGATCTCTCCTTTCCCAAACTCTCTCATCCTTCATCCTTTCTTTCGTTGTTTCTTTCTTTTCTTTTGCAGGGTTAGCCTTGCCCCTCCAGGAAGACAAAATGGTACATCTTCTCCAACTTATCATCTCTGTCTTCAATTCTTGACGCAGATAAAATGTGTGCTTATTTGAATCAGCCTTTCCTTTTACGATTTATGTGGCCCATTGGCATCATAATTTCTTGTTCTGGGATCGCATTCTTGCATCAATGGGATTATGACGGTCTGAGCAAGAAATTCTTACAGCTTTTGAGGCCTATGATCTGAATCTCTACTTGGCAGGGCAACGATTAAAATTATCAGAGAAAGAATGCTTTCGCCCTTCTATGATGATAAAAAATGAAAAATATTCGTGAAAAATGCAAATTGTTCTGATCTGATATAGCTTAGGTGTACCATTCAATTGTGCATGCTCTGTTTTCATCGGCTATCCTGGAAAGGGCCAAGATATGTTTACCCCGTGAAAAATTCAATGAGTATGCATGTATTTTCTTAGTGAATTTTATTTGGTATTGGATTAGAAAATGATTTTTTGTTTGGCATCTTCTTGTATTTAAGGATTGAAAAAAAAATACATGCAAACAGAAACCAATCCAATTGCAGACGAGGTCGCTGTGTGTGTGTGTGCGTGCGTGTGTTCTTTTTTAAGTACGATTATCACAAATGTTGCAGGCGAACGCTACATCTGGAATGGCTGTGGATGATGACTGTAAGCTGAAGTTCCTGGAATTGAAAGCCAAGAGAAACTTCCGATTCATAATCTACAAGATTGAGGGCCAACAAGTGATGGTGGAAAAGCTTGGGGGCCCGGAAGAAAGCTACGACGATTTCACTAATTCTCTGCCTGCAAATGAGTGCCGCTATGCCGTCTATGATTTTGATTTCACCACCGACGAGAACTGCCAGAAAAGCAAGATTTTCTTCATTGCTTGGTAATCCTGTTAAGTCTTGAAACATTTGTCTGATCAGTTTTGTTCTACGATAATCTTCTTAAGACTACAAGCTTCTTGTGGTCTGCTCTTAATTCAGGTCGCCAGACTCATCAAAGGTGAGGATGAAGATGGTGTATGCAAGCTCGAAGGACAGATTTAAGAGGGAATTGGACGGCATTCAAGTTGAGCTGCAGGCAACAGATCCCAGTGAAATGAGCCTCGACATTGTAAAGGCGAGAGCTTTCTAAACAAAACTGGATGCTGTCCTCTTTCTAACATCCGCCATCAGACTCTCCCCTTGATTCTTTGCATCTTCTCAGTCTCGAGCATATATTGTATTTTCATTTTCTTTTCAGCTTTGTTGAATCATACCAAAGAAACATTTAGTGTAATGTAATATTATTGCACAATTCTGTAGTTTTTGACATTTAACAGCGTTAGCGTCATATACAGTGGGTTGAGAACACCTTGTTCAGCTTTCACACGGTTGAAAGTCTTCCTTTACTATTTTTTTTAGAAGTTTAAAATTATATTCCATTTCATTCATAACCAATTTGTTCAAATTCTGCAATTTGTCGAATTTGATTGGTGGATAAAAGAAGACTGTTGAGTCGTTCGCATATTAGGCTATTGGTTGATAACGTTGATACTGCAATTGTGTACCTTGTTTTCGACATCTGTAATGATGTTATTTCAGTTTTGAAGCTGCAGGGTTTTATCAGACTATGCTAGTACCGAACGGGATTGTAACACAATAGTAGACCTAATATTTTCTTGAATTTTTTGGTGAATTAGGAACAATTTAGAAATTTGAAGTACGAAGATAAGTGGACCACATTTTGCTGAAGTGGAAAGCATTTGAAATGGACAACTCTGATATTGTACTTTCATCTCTGGACTATAAACTGTGTACATTTATTTATATGAAGAGGAAATCAAGACAAAAATACCTGTCATATGCTAAATCTGCTTATTTTGACTATCCCAGTATTGTTTTTCCCATGTCTCAACTTGCTTTATTGAATTTTCTTTTCTCTCAAGAATGGAATGAAGAGTTGCAGGATCATAAGGTGGTGGCATGGCACACGGTGTTGCTATGCTGGGACCCCTAGCAGTAGAATCCATCATAAACGTCTTCTCCAATCCTTTTGCTGGGCAGGCTATCAACTCTGAACAGAGTTCAACTGCTTTTGGTGGAATGGTTGGCTTGTATTTGAGAAGCTTGGAATACTCGCTTAATAAATGAAACATGTAATCATACACATAATTCATTGCCAGTTCGTCTTGAATGAACCTGCTGGCTGCTTTGCCAATGGCTTGTGCCTGCAATACACAACTAATATTGTTAGTATGAAAGAAGTGAATACTAACAATAATATAGAAAACCTCCAGAAGAATTTTAATGATGCTTTTTAGGTACACAAAGAAAAAGGTGTAGAAGAGATAAAATTGAGGGTTCATCCAAACTCATCATTCGTAATGACAAGCCTAGATGATTTTTTTTTTTCTGGGCGTGAAAACTAGCCTAGATGATTTAAAATGAACTACAACATTCTAAAAGTTGAAATATCACTAATGTACTCCGCAGAGGAAAATGAGGCTTTGTATCAGATGGTGATGGTCAAGCACAACGCCAACATGTGAATTCAGGATACCACAGTTGTTAAGTATTGTATAAGGCATATAAAATGATACATTGTATACTTATACATCTTTGATTTAAATAGTTTTCAGTGTAGATTAGGAGATTACCTCTTCTATATGGCTATTGCCCCAGTCAACAGCATACTTTATAGATCTGCACTTGTCATCATCTTTTACTGGCCAGTAGTGTTGCAAGGGCATCAAACTTCTTGTGAAGAAATCATAGTATCGTGGCTTTACTAGTAATGAAAGAGAATCACAGGCAAGAATGTACTTCTCGCTGACAGACCATGCAGATCCTTCTATATAAATTTTGTATCTGCACGTGCAGAGAAGTAGGAATAAAACTTGAGCTGAACACGGACCAGCAGGGATAAAAAACAAGGCAAATCTGTTTAGTATATTTGTTAACGCCACCTATGGAAGTCAATGTATTGAAGCAAGAAATCGGGAAAAAAATGCAATAAAAAATAGAAAATTCTTTCTGTCAGGCAAAAGAGATAACAATATAGCTCTAAAGCTTAACTCTCATACCGGTGGATGCATTGGCTACCTAAATCCGATTGCTTATAACCTTGCTTTTGTTCTTTAAGCCAGTCCTGTAAAATGATCCAGAATTGTTGATCATCAGTCAACTGTTCTTTCATCGAAATTTATAACAGGAACTGTGGTATAGAAAGTAGAAGCACATTGCATAATCAAATAATACATCAGTTTAGCTACATGTCACATATACAGGAAAATCTGGAGATAACAATACCCTAATGCACAAAGCAAGGCATGTAAGAATACAGAAAATCTCAAAGTATTTTGAATTTTGGATGTGCGATTTAGAACTTCTGCAGTTAGAGTTTCTGTTGGATCTTTCTCTAAAGCAAATGGAGAATATAACTTCAAGGCTTCAACCTCACCACTGATACGAGCAACTGGAAAATAGCCATGCAATGAAGATTTTACCTGAGCGTAAACACGAGCATTCCAGTCCTGCTTGTCCGAAACATTACACTTTAGCAAATCCATCCTTGTTTTCGCTACTACCGGGTTTCCCTTCCAGTAAGCATACGGTTCTCTGTCCACCCATTTTATCCTCTCATTCCCTTCTTTCAAGTCCTTCGACAATGGCACCCATGGCTTTATATTAATTTCAGGCCTAACCCAGGAAGAAGAAGAAGAAGAAAGTTCATTTCTGAAGAGAGGAAACAAAAAAAAAAAAGAACTCTCTCTAAATAGAGAAAAGAGTGGTTTTGTACCATCCCCAGAAGGACCAATCTGGAAAAACAATGTCCAAGGTCGTATCATCGCCACAATAGCGGAACAACGGTGGAGGGGCGGTGGCATTGGGCCCGCCGTAAGCTTCCCTCTTAATAACAGGCCAGTCAACGCAGTCAAACATCATGTCCAAGTCAGGCACCTGGCCGGGGTACTTCCTTAGCAATTGTAGAATCCCCCACAGCGTAAAAGTATCTCTACTCTGGAACGACCTGCCGTACCTCTCCATGTAAACCTTCCCGTCCAAAATAACGAGTCGGAAGTTGGCCGTCCGACGAGCCATTTCCACCATTTCTCTTGTAATTCCAGTCTCTCGCCACGGCCACAGATCTTCATGGATCCAACGGAAGTACTCGGGACACGTTGGCTGCGGTCTCGATGAAGGGCCGGGATTCTCCATCGAGAATTTAGATGGGTAGTAATTAGCTGGGCATGTCCTGGCGTTATTGACTGAGCAATTCAGTGGGACCTCAATTTCATGCCTCGAGGAATTCTCCGCGATTTTGGGAGCGTCACGAGGGTAGGTGTGGAATGATATGGCGTTAAATATTGATTTTTGTGGTAAATATTCAGCAATTGACTGCCAATTGAGTAAGAAGCAGAAATTAGCTGTCAGTAGTCAACAAATTCTAAAATAATATAAAGAATATTCCTTTCTTTTCCCCACATTTTCTATTTTGAGATGTTTACCATTTAAAATAAATAACTAATATATATAATATACCCGTTTTGATTTGGTTTAGAAATGCATTTCTAAAATTATGAAACACCCTTTTATTTGTATCATAATTTATTAAAATTTCTAAGTTTTCCAAAATTCGAGATTAGTTCCATAAAGTAACCAAGCCTTTTTAAAAAAATTTATGAGAAGCTTTTTTTTCTCTATTACAACAGAAGAGGGGAATGCTTAAAAGAAAAAGAAAATTAAAAGAGAAAAATATAAACCAAAGGCAAATTTTTTATTTAATAAAAAGTATTTTTTAAATCAAAAGAATGTCTTATTACAATATTATTAAACTTAAACAATAACAAATGTAATATATATCGAATCAAGTCCGATTAGGTAGGTAGCAGCGCAAATTGGAGGTGCACCTTTGCCAAACTAATCATCATGTGAAAAGAGGGAAAAAAAGGACCAAAATGGGTCTTTTTTCAAATTGCGGGATGTACGTCGAAAAGGTGAGGGTGACCGACACCCAAATCAGTGATGTAGTGGATATTTCTCCCCTGTGCTCCACTGTCTTTTTCCTCGTCTAATTATTTATAAAAAAATAAATATTATTATTAATATTCTATTTAAAAAATAAACAATTTAAAATATTCTAAAATAATTACAATTTTTAGAATATTTTTGAAGAAGAGGGCACTGCGTACAAATACCATAAGCAAGAAAGAACAACAAAAATGCTTTTGATTTTGTTTCTGGGGTGATTCTGGAGCAGGATCAGTGTCAGAGAGAGAGGAGCAGACGAAGCCTGTATGGAGAAGTAAGCTACAATACGAGGTTTAATCACTTACAGGGACAGAAGAATCGAGCAAACGCGTGTAGACTAACGCGCCGATGCAGAGCACGACCAAGAAGAAGATGGCCAGCGAAGATCTTGCTAGAGCCTTCTTAGGTAGAAATGGAACCCAGATCTTCTCCGCGAAATCTCTATTTATCCCTGATCCGTTCAATACTACTCCTTGCTCTTGCTCTCTCATCTTTGCGCTGCCACTAGTTTCTACCTCAAGCATCGTCCGCAGCTCCGAACGGCAATTCAGCTTCGGGGATTGTCGGTCGGTCATACGCTCACTTAAGCTTTGCAGCCACAGCTGAAAATGGCTGCCGTTTATAGGGCTTACAAGAAGTAACTAATAAAGCTTTTGCATGGTTTGCAGAGCCAAGAATACAACTGATTATGGAGTTTCTGGGTTTGGTAAACGAAATTGAAGATGGAGCCGACTGCTACAGCTAGCCCCTAGGCGCAGAAGCTTGGGAGAATGAAAGAACTATCTATAGACTAGTAGAATAATGTAATCTAGGTTGACTTAGCTCCCACATACACATGGGCCTAAGGATCGAGCTAAAAGTCTTCTTTCTTCTTTCGTTTTTTTGAATTGGAAAAGACAGGAGTTTTTTTTTTTTTCTGGGGTACGGGGTGGGGGGGGGGGGACTGGGTAGACTGGATAGAACTAACGACTTGTGAGGTGGAAATCAGATTTGCAGGGGTAAAATGTGATGACGTGAACATTCTTGAGCTTTAGACATATGGTGTGATTGGATAGAGTTTGATTTTAAGATTTTTTGACTTGGGTTTGGGGTGCGGAACCTTGTCCAAGCACACCCATAGTGTGAGGCTCGTGATTGCTTCAGCTTTTGGTTATTAATCTCGTGGCTGCGGAGTTAATAAGACGGAAAATAATAGCGTATTAACACTAGTATTGAAGGGGCAAAGATTAAACAAAAGAAGAAGAACGAAGAAGTGGCAAGTGATCGAGCAGTAATGGCTTTAGATTGAAAAATGAAGCTACGTAGATGAACAAGAAGTTGACAAATGGCGAGGGTTGTTGCAGTCCACATGCCAAAATCTCAGTGGAGGACTTTTCAAGCTATTGCATTTATTATAGAGAATGCATAATTTAATGTTGATTTTTTTTTTAAAAAATAAAATGGTAAACTTGGAGTTGCTATTCAAGCAGAGAACATTTTAAGAGTAACGCTTAAAGTATCTGCGCAGTTAAAAGCATACAAAAGTTGGAAAAGAGGAAGAAACATTAATTCGCATTGTGGACATTAATTTCGAACAAAATTAGTTTACAAATAAGTAGATAAAAATATATCCATATACTAGAAAACTCTGACTTACATCTAAAGATTTTTACTTGCACCCCGAACTCACAGATCAGCTGCCTAACTCCTTTTAAGACCGATGACCTTTGAAGAAAGGACAATAAAGAGAAGCAAAAACCAGAATCCAGACAGTGACACTAATATGTCTGCAACTACTTTACGTTTGCCTTTCCTGACTTTCCCAGTACTTCTGCTCGAACAATTCTACCTTTTTGACGGCACTTGCCTTTCTTCTAAGAAATGAGGCAAGTGTTGAAGCATCAAATGGCACGGGCAGGGTGCAGGGGCTTGCGTATTCGGGGCCTTTTACCACTGAGTCAATCATAAACTTCTTCTCGAAACCTTCCGCAGGGCAAGCCATGGCCTCTGAACACAGTTCCACAGCTTGTTCTGGTACTGTAGGCTTGTAGTTCAACAGCTTGGCGTATTCATTTAATAGATGAAACATGTAATCGTACACGTACTCCATCTTAAGATCCTCCGAAATGAAGGTGCTTGCAGCCTTGCCCATGGCCTCTGCCTGGTCACAACATGACATGGTTTAACTACCAAGATTTTTCATGATTTCTGTACATGGATGAGTTAGATTAGATGGGAAAACAGACCTCTCTCTCGCGGGTGTTGCCCCAGACAACTGCAAACTTAATGTCTCGACATTTTTCTTCTTCCCTAATGGGTCAGTAATGGCGCAGAGGCATCAAACTTCTCGTGAAGAAATCATAATAGTGAGGCTTCACTAGTAAAGAAACTGAATCGCATGCTAGAATATACTTTTCACTGACTGACCATGCAGATCCTTCAATGTAAATTTTATATCTGTATCATAGAACAAGAGCCATAACATGCATGTAAGAAAATAAAAACACCCCGGAAAAGATACGATTAAAGAAGATGCTTAGTAGGAAGAAAAATGTTGAGATAATTCACCTATGGATGCATTGATCAGCCAAGTTGGACTGCTGGTAGCCTTGCTGTGATTCCTTGCCCCAGTCCTGTCAAATTGAAGGAATCCATTAGCCTTTTCCAACCATCTTTTTTGTGCAGATGACCCACTTCAGAAAAGTTCATTTCCTAAATATCCCTGGTTGTTGATATGGCCAACAACAAAGGGGGCAGACAAATATGGAAGCTAGTGATATAGGGAAAGGTAATCAAATTCACATCAACAACAAACCACAGCCAAAATGTACCTATAAATGAAAGAAAGACGAGGTTACCTGGGCATATACACGGGCATACCATTCCTGCTTGTCAGTGACATTACATTTGAGAAGGTCCATCCTTTTCTCTGCAACGCCTGGATTACCTTTCCAGAAAGCATAAGGCTCCCTGTCTTGCCATCTTACTCTCTTATTCCCTTCAATTAGTTCCCCTCTCAGTAGTTCCCATGGCTTTATATTGATTTCAGGCCTAACAAAATTAAAAAAAAAAATTTGTTAATTTTTCAGGAAAAATGGATATACTTTGTGTTCTTGAAATGCACAAAGTTCATTATCATTAATCTGCCATAGATTGGAAGTCTTACCAGCCCCAGAAGGACCAATCAGGGAAAACAATATCCAGCGTTTCATGATCTCCGCAATATCGAAACAACGGTGGTGGACCGGTTGCATTGGGACTTTGATAATCACTTGACCTTACTACTGGCCAGTCAACACAATCAAACATCATATCCAGATCAGGCACCATGCCAGGGTACCTCCTCAACAACTGCAGAATGCCCCATAGTGTAAAATTGTCTCTTGTTTGGAAGGCCTTTTCATATGTCTCAACATAAGCCCTGCCGTTCAAGATTACCAGTCTGAAGTTGGCAGTCTTATTGGCCCTCTCAACCATTTCTCTTGTTATCCCAGTCTCCCTCCATGGCCGTAGATCCTCATGGATCCAGTGAAAGTAATGAGGACATGTAGGTGGCGCCAAGAAAGGATCTTGGTTGGTTCTCTGGAAGTTGGTTGGATAATAATTCGTTGGACATGTTCTTTTGAGGTTACCGGATGAGCAATTCAGAGGAAATTCCTCTGAACCAATTCCCAACGCTCTGTTAATCTGGGAAAGTGGAAGCAAATCTTGTGAGCTCAAGTCTTAAGGAAAAGAACAAGGTTTCAACATTCCAATATAGACAATTGAGAGTTTTATTTGAGTGGCACATTCATTTTCCACTTGGTTAAATGATTTCAAGGTACTCAGTCAAATCAGAAGCAATATTGCCATGCTGGTTTCAATTGTGGGAAAGAGAATTTTATGGTATTTTGGTTTTTGTCATTGCTCACATCAATTTCTTGACATATTTCTATTAAGACAGCAAATCTTTTACAGTAATACAAAGCCAGAACTTACTTGAACACCGGTTTCTTGTACCAATGAGGAAATATATGCAAAAAGTGAGAGGAGGAAGACAAAAAGCAGAATATAGAATCTGGTATATGGCTTGCTCGTGACCATTGCAAGCCAAGATGATTCAGGGAACGGTTTGACCGCTCCCGGCCTTTGATCTCCTTGCATGCTCCTTTTTAATTAAGCTTCAATCCCTCCGTAGCAGGAATTCTCTCAAATCCCCCCACTTTGCCCACTGAGCCTCTAAAAGTTTTTTCTTTTAAGTTTCAAGCTGTAAAGAAAGAGCGTTATGTCAGCAAAACTTTTTGCTTTGGCAATCATTACTTTCGAACATAAACTACCTTGAAATGGTTTTTACTGCCTACTTTCTCGGCAACAGATTGAACACGTATATAAAGAGATAGTACAATTTGCAGCGGGAGAATGAAAAAATGGGTGATTGTGTACCATCTTGAGGTTAATTCTGATTCTGCTTGATGCTGGACGAGTTTCCTGAGATCTTTTCTTCTTCTTCTTCTTCTTCTTCACTCTTCCCTGTTTGTGGGCAGTATCAAAGAAGACGTTGCTCCTCCGGGTCTGTGCCATCAGAACATGAATAGGGAAATCATAAATATGATCTGCTGAACCAATTTGAAAACAAAACAGTTTGCTTTTAATCGGGACAGTGATGCATTAGTAGGTCTTACTGGGTTAACAGTTTGTTTCAGATTCAGATGGCAACGAGACCAAGAGCGAGAGAGTCGAACGGAATGGAGGCACTGTTCTTGAGGACGTGGCTTTGCCTCTTTGGCAGAGCATTAACGGTGAAAAAGGATCACAAGTGAGATTATCAACTAAATATACAATCAACATGCTCAGTTACATGTGTCACCTAGCAAGTCCAGATTTGATTTACATTTTTATTTTTATTTCTTGACAAATTTACATTTCTATTCTTTCTATAACAAAAATTTCAGTTAAATAGTTAAAATTTTCTATTCAATTGGCTATATTTAGTGTGTTTTCAGACGATGCTTAGTAAGTAAGAACCTCTACAGTGAGATTAGAAAGAAAACAACAGTTAATTTAGTAAGTTTTTATGAAATTAATCCTTTTTTATCCCTTTCCTTTGAGGAATAAATTGCCACTTTACTAGCTAAACTTAGCCTTATGCTTTTGGATGAAACTGGATTGCATTTCATGTTCACTTCTTCTCTATTATAAAAAACGAAGATAAAAATTTTTAATTACAAATTTAATAGTCACGCCCTCGTTAATAAAAAAGTACCTCATCATTTGTTTGTTTAAATACTTTTCTTATAGGTTTAGCCAAAATAAAAGTAAAAATTCTTCCAGGCATAAATAAAAAATGAATCGCGAAATATGCCAGAATTCTTGAAGAGCGCCTAGAGACACAACGACATTAGTGTTGGACATGACCTGAAATGCCTGAGTTGTGGTTCTCAGGTGAGGCACGGCCAAAGGCAATCCGGCATCCCAAGCCACGGCCACGTTCCAAGCAAAACAGCAAGATCCTAGTAATATACTCCAATTTGCTCAAAAAGATCCTTCAATGGCATGCATTTCGGACCATAATCACTCTCTGTCGAAATTTTAATCGAAAATATCTGTGGTTGCCTGAGAGACCATAGTCATCATTAAAAGAATCATCACGTTTTCTAATGATGATGTTTCCAGTAAGGCCGTGCATATAGTAATTAGTATTCTCCTCTATGCTCATTTTGAAGGGACAAATCACACCGATACACAAACAGAGAAGAAATGCAGACAGTTTTTGAGAGTGATAAATTCCTGCAGCATTTGCTTTATGTCATCCTCTCAATCTTTTGCAGCCTTCCATCAAAAGAAAGCAGAAACCATCATACTATATAGTTGAGCTTTATGTTACTACATTGCAAACTTGACCATCACAATTCCTCATTTCATCATCAAATTTTCATCAAACAGTAACAAAAGATCTCATGATTTCTCAGCCATAACCAAATGAAGCCACTGCACTATCATTTTTGTGCAATAATAGTGGTGCCAAAGTATCCATGACCTGGAATAACGCAACCATTTTGGCTAATTCTTGTCCGGTTATTGTCAGCCTGTGTGGGTGCAATAAAATATTTCTTCTTGATTGCAAACTTCTTTTTCTATTCTAGTAGGAGGTAGTAGTAAAAGCTGTACCAGTTCTTCTCTGGTGTATGTACAGACAGAGTACAGGGGAAAATAGGCGGTATTGCTTTGGGGGGTGGGGATAAAATCATCACGCCATTCCAGTCCACGCGTGAACCCATCTCTATTTTCGCATTTCAAAGCCCAATGCTTATTACTAGCAGCACTCTAAGATCTACAGAACCTTCATGTACACCTCAGGTATATCGAAACCACCATAAAAGCGAGGCCTCTTTTCTTTTGGTTCTATAAAGCAATCGCAGTGAGGAGAGAACCAGTGAGCTCCCTCTTCACATAATTCCATTCACCCAACAACGCTCACCAGCTACATTGTTAAGCATCATCAAGATGTCTGTAAGTCTTCTTTCTCTGTTTCTCCTTCTGTAAAACGTGTTCCAATCGAGTTCACTTCCACGGTTGAGATTGCTTCGTAATGTGGGTTTTTTCTTCTTTTGCAGATGGTGGAGGTTAGAGTTCCTAACTTGGACTGCGAAGGATGTGCTGCGAAGATACGAAAAGCTCTGTTCAAGCTCAAAGGTAAAGAAGCAAAACAAACCAATCAGTGCAATCCGGTTCTGCCATCTGCCTCCCTTGACCTCTGCTTCTCTCTAGTTTCTAGTGAAGTATTTTCCCATTTGCTGCTCTCCGCTGCTCTGATATATACTGCAGTGCACGGGTCTCTGCACTCCACAAGACTTTCCACTATTCTGTGTTTCCGAACTTAGTTAAACTCTCCATGTGGGCTTGTTGGGCAAGGACATCTTTTTTTGTTTGGTCATCTGGGTTGGGCCTACATAACTGATGTACTGAACAATGTTGTACTAGTATCTACAAAGGGGGAACATTCCTTAAGGCCACTTAGTGTATGACCCATTGAAATTGCTTTGGCCCAATTGAAAATCATGCCCGTTTGAGATTGTTAACCAGTCTGACAGAATTTGATCAAAATTTGGCACAATCTTTTCGCCTTCCTGAGAAAATTGCCATTCTTTGCCCCTTTTATTTTTGTTCCTTTATTTGCATTAGTGCTTTTTCAAGCTTTAAAAACTACTACTTAGCAGTAAAGTTTCTGATTCACCTTTTTGTGCATTTAAATAATCAACAGGAGTAGAAGAGGTGGAGATCGAAATGGAGGCGCAGAAAATAACCGCAAGAGGATATGATCTGGAGGAGAAGAAGGTGCTGAAAGCCATCAAGCGCGCCGGAAAAGCAGCAGAGCCATGGCCATATCCGGGATACCCATATTTTGCTTCATTTTACAAGTACCCTTCTCACGTTGTTAATCACTACTATGACACATCAAGGAATGTCGCTGCACACAGCATCCACAGCTTCTTCCACACTCCTGCCGTTTACTCCGTCGCCGTTACATCTGATGAGGCTGTTGCTTCCCTTTTCAGCGACGATAATCCGCATGCATGTGCAATCATGTGACCAATTCAAATGGATTTTCAATACCAATTTCCCACATTTTAGTCTGTAGCTTATTTCTTTGGTTCTTGTTTTAACTTTCTTGATAAGTATTACATTAGGATTTATTGCGTCTCCCGGCTTTGCATTCTCATTATTGCCGAGTTTCTATATAGTTTTCGTGGGGTGTTTAAGGTCATTCGTCTGTTGCCCCCATGAGTTTATAGAAGTTAAGTGCAACTTTGCAATTAACTCCAGCAATATTCTTGGTTTCTATAAAATCTATGTATGGGAATATGGCTTTGTGTTCTTGTTAATTTTTTTTTAAATAATTTAAAAATAAATATTTATAAAAAATTATACTTAAATTTAAAATAAAATTTTTATTTTTTAAATAATTTTAATAAGTAAAAATTGTTTTAAAAATATTCTCAATAAATTTTTCTAAAATAATTTTTAAATTTATTTAAATTAGAATTAAAAATAAATATTAATTAATCATGGTTCAAAAATATTATAAATAATTTATTTTATATAATCCAGAACCAGCCCTATATCTCTTTCCTGATAACCTATCTAAAACATTTGAGGAAAGCTGAACCAGAGAATAGTGCAGATCTTTGAGAACAGCTACCTACTACTCTTCTTAGATTATGGGGCTAATGGTTTCCATATCTTCTATTCACAGTTCCCCATCTAATTAATTCATTAATTGAACATTATTTTAAAGCCAAAAAGAAGTTGGGAAGCCACAATCTGGATTTAGGCCTCATTTGTTGAACCTAATTTCTGGAGGTGGGTCCAAGTTCGGGAGAAAAATAGTTTGTACAACATTGGAAATCAGGGTACGCAATGCAAAATTTTTCCTTTGTAAACTGCGGGTTGTGGAAATGAAACCAGGTTAAAGTGAGAAATTTGATCCCTCGTACTTTGAAACATTTACATAGGCATTACACAGTACATAAATGTACTTTTTTTTCCTGGGTAAATAATTATATTTCATTAAAATCAGAAGAAGGTACATAAACAGTTTCACCTCTATAAAAAAGAACTTCTGGGGGAGTCTGAGGAGGGGGAATATATCCAATAAATCTAGATGACTTAGCCCAATGAGCTAAGTTATGAGCGAGGGAATTACAAAGCCTAGGGGTGTAAGAGCATTTCCAGTGAGGCCATCTTCTAAGAAAATCCTTCCCTTTGTTTATCAGTGGTTTGCTTTGCCAGTGCTCAGAGAGATGGTCACCATTGAGTGCATTTACGACTAAGAGAGCATCACCTTCGAAGATGAACTTTTGTTCTCCCATATCCACACCAACCTCAAAAGCCAGTAAAGCAGCGATTGCTTCAGCTGCAAATGAATCCACTGCCATTTCTTTTTTTATCCAAGCCCCTAGAATCTCCCCATCACTGTTTCTGATAACACAAGAACTGTATGTAACACCTTCTGAATCAAAAGTGGCATCAAAATTGCCTTTAAGCCAGCCTTCTTTCGGTAGTTGCCAAATTTCATCATATTTCTCACTTCGCTTACTTTTGCGATTAATGCTAGCAATCCAGTAATCATGAGCCTTCATACTCACCAGGGTGCATATGTCCTCCCAACCAGGGCTGGATTCCCCATGCAAAAGCTTGTTTCTAAATAACCATACCATCTCCAAAGCAACTGCTGCAAAATGAAGAAATTTTTGTTTATCTTCCAACTGCAGGGGAAAAAGATTGTTCATGTCGAGCAGTTCAGCAATCCATCTCTGTATCTCCCAATCTTTAAAACAATCAATTCTAAATTGCCAGTGAGAAGCAAACCAAATTGCTATAGTAAGAGGACATCTTATGAAAAGGTGTTCAAGGGTTTCTGGTTCCTGATTACAGTACACACAAAGATCCTCCTTGTTGAAAATGCCTCTCAATCTCGAGCTTATGGGAATAGCACCAGAGAGAATCCTCCAAATCAAGTATTTGTGTCGATTGTGTAAACCAGAATGCCATAAATATTTCCATAGTTTAGAAGTGCCTGTATGGATGGTAAATTTCTCTTGGTTATCTGTCCAGTAAGCAGACTTGACAGTGAATCTCCCTGTCGAAGAGGGAGACCAAACCAGAGAATCTGGTTCCTCAATAAAAGAAATTTTAATTTTCAAGATTTCTCAAGCAACAGTAGGGGGAAACACATTATTAACAACATTAGAGTTCCAGGCTTTCAGGTCAATATCTGGGAAGATCCTTGGATACCCACGTTACAGAGCTTCAAACCACCACCAGAATTGAGAACAATGTACACTCCGAATTTGGTAAGGGACCACCTTAGTGTTGGTGCATTCAAGATTTTCCGAGTCTTAAAGATGGGACTTGTGATCTGGAGGAAACTTTGGCCTGTTGCGTGCAACTTCGTGAGGAAAAAGGAATCTAAAGAAAGAAAAGGGTAGCAACAGAAGATGAACAGGGTTTTCCAAGGATGGCTGATGACGATGGCTGATGGCTGATGAGCAAAGGCCAACTTGCTTTTTCCAACTTTAATTTTAGCCCATTGAAATTCAACTCTACACGCAAAAGCCACCACTTAAACAGGGCTTATTTCCATTTTCCCATTTTTCTCAAAAGGTTCCCCAATCTCTCTCTCTAGATTCCTCGTTCCACTCATCATAAATAAACAAATTCCCAATTTCCGAAATGCATCATCACATTCTCTCCTTGACTCTGCGTTAGCAGCACCACATGCAAGATTTCTTTCAAGTTTTCTTAGCCTAGACAACGGCTGAAAATCTGTCACTTTCTTCTTCGCATTTAGTCTGCTTTCCTCAAGTTTGCTTCAGACCCCGGATGGCTCAGGTAATTTTTTTTCGGCGAGAAGATCTTGCTCTGGTTTAATTTCACTTGCTATGTCATCTGATATCTGATTCTTTGCTTTTGGTTTTTTTAGCAGAAAGTGGTTTTGAAGATTCTGACCATGACTGATGAAAAGACCAAGCAGAAAGCCATAGAAGCAGCAGCGGATATTTTAGGTATCATCACGACAACTAGATTTACATTCTATCTTTTGTCAATTCCTCTTATGTGCCACTGAGTTTCAATGGAGCAAGTCATATTAGATGATAGCTTACTTAGTGATGAATTTCTTGGATAAATTAACAGGAGTGGATTCCATTGCTGCTGATCTAAAGGACCAAAAGCTAACAGTTATAGGAGAGATGGATGCAGTTGCAGTAGCCAAGAAACTGAAGAAGGTGGGGAAGGTTGAGATAATATCAGTCGGGCCCGCGAAGGAAGAGAAAAAGGAGGAAAAGAAGGAAGAGAAGAAAGAAGAGAAGAAAGAAGAACCGCCCAAAGAGGGAAAGAAAGAAGAGAAGAAAGAGGAAAAGAAGGAAGAAAAGAAGCAGTAGAGCTCAAGTGGCCATACTTCAAATTCAGCAAAAAAAATCTCAGGAATTTTCCGAATAGGAAGAACTGAACAATACTTACCATATGCTGGATGGAAACTTGAAATGCAATGAAGATATTTCTGGCTAAAATGTCCTATTCAATTTCTGTGGAGCCAAAAGAATAAAGAAAATGTTCTTCCAATTATCAATTGTCAGCAGGAGACCAATAAAGACCAAATATTGTTGATGGCCATAATCTTTCTGGTATTCCCGGAGGAAAATATTTGAGGTTGTCCAAGCATTCGAGTTGGATATCATATGTTTCTCAAACATTTCCCTTCGTAAAGTTCATATGTATGACAGTATGAGGGATATGGATTCGATTTTGCATTTATTTTTTTAGCATATATAAAATTTGTTTAAAATTTTTTAATTAAAATTTTACGATTAAAATAATTATTTTAAATAATTATTTAAATTTATATAATTATTTTAAATAATTATTTTAATAATTAAATTATAATCAAATAATTATAAATAAATTTTATATTTATTATAAAAAATCAGTATTGCGATGGAAGAGAACCGATAGGCAACTTGGGAAAAAAAAAGGAAAAGAGAACAGATAGATAAGTTATTAGTATCTCTTATCGTTTCATTTTTGTCAAAGTTGTGCCTGAATGTGACCCAGCGTTTGCCATCGTTCTTCAGAACAGTGCCGCAGGGCAGGGGTTTCACATTTCTTTTCTCATGACAGCTCGACGAGGAAATTCAAGCACTCAAGCCGTGGTTATCCATATCCAAAAGCCTGTCTCTAATCCAAAACAGCAAAAGGAAACCGAACGTGTCATTAACTTCTCCCATTTGATGTACTGGTGCGCGGCACTCACAAGGTTTGGTGGCATCCGAGGAGGGATGTATTGTTACAAGAATTATCCCCCTTAGAAGAGGTTTCAGATCCATGGAAATCGTTAAAGATAAATAAGTACTAACATACTACTTAGTATGCCTTCAGAAACTAACAGTGAATTTAGATAGAGTTTAATTATAAAATTAAATTTTAAATTTTAAATATAAGATTCACTTCTACTCTTATAAATAATTTAATTTTTATAATATATAAAAAAAATTAAAATTAAACTCTATCTAATCACATCCAAACTTCCCACACCTGCCCATAACTGAAAATCGTTTATGGCTTTTCTTCATCCTTACTCATCCCACTCTTTCTGCATCCTTCCGGACTTTGAGACGTCATAAAGCAACCTGGGACTTTGCAAGGAAGTCAAGGATGGAAAAGCCGTGTGATGTTGAACGACGAACCTCTTGGCATGGCAAACGCATTGAAAAATGCCAGATAAGCAATGTGTCTCCAGCGGTGGCCTAAAACAATCGACCTTTCTACTTTTGGTCAAATTGTGAATGGCGTGCTGTGAAGTTGCAAGAAGAGACAAAGTGACAGAAGGCATTCTCAGCACCTGCCTTGACAGCAGGTCTGCGAAATTCTGACCCTCCTGTGAATGAAACAAAGAAAACAGCATTTCAGAATTCCCATAAGGATGGCTTGAAACTAATGGATAATATGATTAACTAAACATATGCACGGCAGCAGCAGAATGATCAACGAAAAGTGAAAGGATAATGTTAAAATACTTTCCAACGATGCATTCGTGTAATGCTATAATCAGCAAGTGGTGCCAACTATCTTCCTAAACAAATTCAGCTAATTGATAGTGATTAAAGAAGAAATATGTTTCTTCGGTCTTACATTCCACGTCAGCCTGCTATTTAAAGATTTCCCACTCCGGAAAATATATGCCAAGATCACTGCAATATATTTTTCTCCTTGTCTGCTTTATTGCTCAACTATCATATTAGTGCATATTATCTGTAGCATACCATGACATGACAACAAATGAATAAAAGAATATGGAACATTCTGTCTCTACTCTCTAGTACCAGGCCTGAGCAGTTTGATTGATAGCCAAAAATCGAACATACCAACAAGACTTCAGGAGCGTACAATAAACTCTGTCGCTCAGAATATCACAATTAATCGTTCATTAAAGATTGGCATCTACAGTTGCTACTATATTAAGAAAGTTGAAACCACATAAATAGTTTCAGACTTACAGAACAAATCTACTTTCATAAGGAACACAAGCACTTTTTGATTTACCGAGAACCATATCATTCGCATATGAAACTCAAAATCATTTCTTCTACTTAGCATAGAACTGGAAAGAAACAGAAGGACAAAAGCAGGCCTAAAAGATAAAGAAGGGCTTTGAAGAAATCAGATTGAATGACACTGGGATGGTGGAATTAATATGTGGAAAGCTAAATAGAACAGATCAAAATACAGAACAAAATCTTCAGAAACAATATGTCAGAGCAGTCAAACTAGGTAATTTTGCAATACTGTTTACAGGGAGCACATGCATACTTGCATAGACAAAGTCCTCAAATTGATCTACCAAAGCTAGGAGAAAAAGTTCAATCAGGCCGGCTTACCTCAGGATCATGATTTAGCCCAAAGGCACGAGGAACAGCTTGATTCACAATCACCCTTATCAACTCGATCTCTGCCGGTGACAATTAGAAAAATTCTGCATCTGCATGCCCAAAGTGTGGAGTGTAAAGGGCAATAATTCTATTCACCTCTTCTTTTTTGCAGCTGAAAAACTTGAAGGAGAAACTACAACAGGCACAAGTTAGTTATAATTGGTCATATATCAACCCTCGCAACAACTTTAAAGAAGTGGATACAACCTATACAGAAAATAGTCACCTAACCAAATACCAACAAGAGCAATCATTCTCCAGCCTTACAGCACAAGCTAATAACAATTGGGATCTATCATAGCATCAGAATGTGAATCTGAAAGTGAAACACTAATTTGCCCTCGTGTTAAGTGGAGCTTAACAAGGGACATTAAAATATAACTTTATGGTTCAAAAGAACTGATACAAGGTGGGCAATTTAATCTAAACTTTAGTAGTAGTATAAAAAGAACGCATGTATTGGATAACAAATTTATTTAAGACATGAGACAACTGCACCAGATGATGCAGCACCATGCTTTACTTGAGCAGGCCTTTCTGTGTATTTCCGTCACATTGAGAGATGGATGAGAAAACTGAAAAGTTAGATCAGAAAAGCTATAGAGAAAATAAAAAGAAAGAAAAAGCTATAAAAGCCACAGGAAAAGGAAGTACCGCAGATGGGTTATACAAAGAAGCACAATTCATGTTAAAATATATCAAAGAGAATAACCTCAAAGGTCAAAAAGAAATATACAAAATGATTTAGATGAATAGGACCGTGTTTATATAAGCTTCACTATCAGCAATAGAACTTTAGCAGAAAAACTTGCAAATTAGTGAAAAAGGCTTATAGTATCTGTGACATCAATCAAACTTACATTTGCCTCTGAATCACGGGGCAAAGGTATCAAGCAGGAGCTACTACAACTTTCTCAACTCATGTTACAGTTGTTTGTCTCTAATTTACAGACTCCTCCTCTTTAGCACCTCCTGTATCTTCTAATCTTTGAAAGGAGATGGATGTATTGTCCCTTTTCCACCATATGTCTTATTACATCATGTGCCTCGGAAAGCTTTCCCGCATTTCGCAGATAACTCACTAGAGTAGTATACACTAAGAAATTTGGATTGCAGCCTCTTGATTCCATTTCTTTCAGCATCAAGCAAGCCTCCTCAAATTTCTCAGCAATGCAAAGTCCACGAATCATGGAATTGTAAGTAAACACATTAGGCAATTGTCCCTTGCTAATCATTTCGTTGAATATCTCTTGAGCCTTGTCAATTTCCCCTGCCACAACATATCCTGTTATCATGACCGTGTAACAAACCACATCTGGCATGCATCTGTGTTTTATCATTTCATCAAAGAAGTAATTGCAAGCTTCCAAATTGCCAGCTCGACTTAGCCCATCAATTAATGTGGTGAAGTGAAGAACACTTGGTTCACATCCCACTTCTTTCATATGGTTTAAAAGGTTAAGTGCAGCAAGTGGTTTGTCTCCTTTACCTAGAACATGGAGAAGAAGGTTGTAAGTATGAAAATCAGGTGAAAAACCATTGCGGCCCATTTCATCAAGTAATCTGTGAAACTGGTCCAGTTTCCCTAGCCTATATTTTGCACACATGACAATGTTATAGGTTAAAGTATCAGGGGAATGGCCTTCAACCATCATTTGCTGATATACCCATTCAATCAACTTGTATTGATTTACTACTAGTAAGGTATGCAGAATTGCATTGAACGAATGCTTGAATGGTCTATAATTAAATGTCTTCGATTTTATAAACCTCTCGACGACCTTCTTAGCCAATCCAGCCTCCCCACAAGTAGATATCAATATGTTGAAAGTCCGAGCAGATGTTGGGTAACCTTTCTGAATCATCTCATCAACAAGTCTCCACATTGCCTTAAATTCCTCAGCCTCTGCAAAGATCTTCATTAGTAGATGATATGAATTCACCGTGTGCCTATAGTTCTCCTGCTGACCAGACCATACAAAGAACTTGAATGCCAACTTTGCACTCCGGTTCTTATTCACATGACTTACAGTTTTTAAAATCCCTATAAGAACCTCTCGCACAAGAAGGCCAGAAACCCTCACATGTAAATCATCCAAAGCTGTTTTAGCATCAAATCCTGGACCATCTTGCTGAAGAAGTTCAAGAATCTTTCGAGCATTATTTCTCATGTTGTCAATAAAGCTCTGCCTTGGTGAGCACTTCTGTTGAGAACGGACTTCATAGCTGCTTTTCACGGCACTAAGTGGCTCGGAATCATTATCCAACTTTTCGCCTAGACCACGATCAAAATCCAAACTCTTCCAAGGTTCACTTAAGTAATCTTCCACACGTCCACAACCATTATCGACGCTACCACCACCAAATATTCTACTACATATTGTACGAGAAACGCCACAGAAGAAAGAGAACTTCTGAAGCAACTTTTCACCCAATGGGACTACAGAAAACATGGCAATAATCTATAAGGAAATGGGAAAGACCCATTATCTCCGCAGCTCAGCAATCCCCAGATAACATCAAAAGAAGAAAAGAAGGAAGTAAACGGAATACAAATACGGCGAGTTTAGTGAGATGAGAGATACCCATTAACTAAAAACAGCTTTAACTGGTATACGCACTTGAATACGGTAAAATGCAATGTTATTCCAACGAGTGCTGTCTTCATCTAGCTGTCAATATTACTTCCAGATTCAACTGACTTCAGTAAGCGGATTAGGGTTTAAGGATTAAAACTGTGGGATTTTAGCCTCTGGGAGACGGATGGCTTACCAGGCCTAACAGCTATCTATTGTAGCAATTTCATCTGGAATTCTGCTCTTTACCAAAGTAGGATTCGAGTCGTCTTAAAGATTTAACCCTTGCATAGACCAAGCGGAGCCCCCAGGAAGCGACGGTCGAGTGCCATTGCTGCTCAACTTTGAAGTCTCCATTAAAAAGAACCGGAGGAGGCAAAGGGTAGCAGAAAAGCCTCGTTTTTTGTTGACCTTTGCCAATAGACTCAACGCGTTAATTTCATGCGTTCGTCGGTTAAACGCAGTAGGGCAATTTTGTTCCCGCTAAACGCATTTTAAAGATTGCGTTGTTTTGGGAATGTTCACAGTTCCCACGTTCCCACTCAGCTCCAAATCACGTGTTTCGTCTTTATTTTGAACGGCAGACCTAATATCGATTTTAAAAATATGGTTTGCACTAAATATAAAGATTCTACTACAAATAACTTAATTAATATTCTCACTCTTTAAAAATATAAAATTTTTTTGTACTTTTTATATAAATTAAAAGATATAAAAAATTATTTTATTTTTAATTAATTTAATTTATTATCTATTAACATAATAGATAATTGATTAATTATATTGATAAATAAGAATAATTTTTAAAAAATAAAATTTAAAATTTATAAAAAATTAAATATTTTAAGAAGAAAAAATAGTCTCAAAAAATCTTTTATATATATATATATATATAAATATAATATTTTTACTTTCTCTTCTCTCCTAAAAGCTTTGAAGTCTTCATTTTTATTTTTTAAAAATTTAAGCTTTTTACTATATTAAAAAGTTATTATTGATTATAATTTAAATTTTAAAATTTTAAAATATCAATTCTTAACCTCACTTTCCCCATTAAATTTCTTAATTTGTGTTGTTCATATTTACCTTATTCATATTTTCTCTTTCTATATCTTTCATACTCTTTTTTTATATTTTAAGTGGATTATGTGCACTAAAATATATTTTTAGTTATTTTAATAGAAAATTAATAAGTTTTTATTTTCTTTGGTATGTTTGAAGATTCATATATTCCAACAACTTCGTTTTAATTACAAAAATTTTTCTTTTTTTTCTTTGAGTAGATAGCTTAGAAATATTCTTCTATTTAATCTTTCGTATCGATTATTCTAATTTGAATATTTATATACTAAAAGTTAAAGGGAAAGAGTATCTAATTGTCTATTAAAACAATCTGTATCAAAACATGCATGAATTTGTAATACATTGAACATAAAATATAATGATCAGATGGTTTTTCTTTTGGTCTTTTCATCAAGTTAAATAAAAGATAAATAATTTTTGTAAAGAACTATGATTTCTTTTTGATCGATCAAAAACATTATTTTTTGAAAAAAGTAATGTTCTAAAATTTTTTTAATTTTGAAAAAATATTTCTTTGGGGCTTTTAATATAAAATACTAATATCTTTATTTTGTAATCTATTTATTTTTTAGAAGTAGAGAGAGACGAAGAAGGGGAGTGAGATTTTAATATTCACTATAATTTTATTATAAATATATTATATTTTTCTTAGCAGAAGCTTTCTTTAAGAATTAGTATAAGAATATCACAATCAAAATAAGCTTACTTTGATGTTTCAATATTAATAATTTTTTTAATTTTAATTTTTTTCTTTCAGGGAATGGGCTTGGAAAACACAAAAGAGTTTGAAGAGATTTAGACAAATAAAAAAAAGATATATATTTGTGACTTATCAACATAAAATTAGTTTTTTTATAAATTAGTATTTACATTTTTAATTATTTCACTTTTCATGCAGGTATCCTCATCAGACGAATTTAAGTTTTTTTTTCTTTAAAGAGGTCATAGTTGTTTAAGTATTTAATTTTTCTAATTTTAATAAGTAATTTAACAAATTAGTATTTAAAATTTTAATTATTTTATTTTTTGTGCAGGTATCCTCATCAAACGGATTCATTTTTTTTTCTTTTCCTTGAAAGAGTTCATAGTTATTTAAGTATTTTATTTTTTATTATTTTTATAAGTAACTTCATAAATTAGTATTTAAAATTTTTATCATTTCATCATTCGTGCAAATAGATTAGAATGTTTATTACTCAATTCTTTATTTATTTAGAATGACAAACAAATAAGATTAGGAATTTATTGTTGTTTTCAAATACACATAACAATGAGCATGTATAATTTATTTTTACAATTTTTTTCTACTATTACCTACAATTCCTTCTAAGTGAATAAAAATTTTCAATTAAACACATAAATTTGCTTGACGGTTTTAATTTTTTAAAAATATATTTTAGTAATTATTATTAAAAATAAAAAATTTTAATACCCGTGCACTTTTACGCTAGTATTTTAGAATGAATAGAATACTAGCGTATTGTGATAACTCTTCTATAATTCATTGTTTTCCTAAATGTTTGTAAAATGTCAAAATAAATACTTAATTGTAAATATAAAGGATTGATTTGGTCTTGGTAATCCATAATTACAATTCGTAATAAAAACTGGTGGATAGAATAATATCATACTAGAAAATAAAAGAAGAAAATGATCTTGAAGGCTTCTTTTCTTTCTTCCAAGTAAATAACACCCCCATAACTAATTAAATAAATGGGATCCTTCTACATTATTATTTATTTAGATTCTACTTTTAGGGTGTACTTGAAAAACCCAATTTTATTTTAGATCTCACATCTTTTATTATAAATAATTCGTTTTTGTGAAATTTAAAAATTTTAAAGTTCAAACTCAAACTTTATCAAATTTCAAAAAAATTCTTTTTTTTCTTTTCTTTTTATTGTAAGCTCAAAGTTTTCATGTATAAGTAATGGCTTGTAAGACATTTCAAACTAGTAAACTGATAGTAAAATACAAATCCTTAATATACCTAGTTGATGGAGTTGGACTAGGCTATGCTGCCCAAATACCCCGCTTGTGGTTTATCATCAGATTTGATGTCCACCTAATAAGATCCATTCTTATTAGGATTAGAGAATAGAGCAAGATCCTTTCTTATTAGGATTAGAGAATAGAGCAAGATCCTTTCTTATTAGGATTAGAGACTAATAGAGCAAGGTACTTTCTAATAAAGATTTATTTACTTAGTGTTTATTTGGATTAGATTGTATTTGAGTTAAATTGTATTAAAATTTATTTTTATTTTACATTTATTTTTTATAAATATTTGTGATTATTTCTTATTTATTTTAAATTTTTTATTTTTATCATTTAATACTGATTAAAACATAGAAAGTTTTTAAATATTTTTTATTATTTAATATTGACGTAAGCATTCAAAGTTTTTTTAAAATTTTTTTATCATTCAATATTTTTTTTTATTATTCAATACCGATTTAAACTTTTTTTATCATTCAATTTAAGCATCGAATTTTTTTTTAAGATAGATCCCACCTTCTAATTGCTTTTTGTAAAGAGTTTTCGAACAGGGCGAGATCATTGCTTTTTGTAAGAGTTCGAACAAGGCGAGATCCGAGCAAAGTCTACCCTCCAACACTAGTCAAATACTAGTGCCTTCCCCCCTAACATCGTTTAACTTACCTCTGTATTGTTTCCATCTCATTTTTTGTCCCACTGCATAGCTGCAGTAGCTGAGCCGTTGGAAGGTTTAATCCGTGCAGAGCAGGCAGAAGTCACGGCGGCTGTGTTAGGGGTGGAGCTTGCAGGGTTGTGTGGTGTTCCAACTTTCCTTATTGAAGGTGAATGAAATATGATCAGCAAACTCTCTGCTGCAGATGCTGATTAGTCTCCCCTAGGTATTTAACTAATATGCTCAAGTAGCTTTCAAGAGAGAAAAAAAAAAAAGAATTTTCACATTAAGAACCAATGTGAACCAATCCGGGTATTCACTTTAGTAATAATAGTAACACAGCGACACTCCCTCTAAGGGAGAAGAACAAAAACAAGACAGCCCACTACAGTAACGGAAGAACATAAACAAGAAGGCTCTGGTACAGAACACTGTTTCATATACTACAAAATCACCAACAATTTTCTTCATTTCCCCCTATCTAATTTGCAGCATTCTTAAATTAAAAAAGAGAGAAGAAAATACCAACATTCACTTGTCACAGAACACCAGAGCAAGCCGTACCCAGAAAACGGAATTTTCACATCTTTCAAGCTAAAATCAGCTCTTTGCCTTGAGAGGGCAAAGGACTTCTCGTTCGGAGCACGTCTCATAATCCAAAACTACAATACTCCGATCGGTTAACGGATCCCCGAAGCCTCCGTTATTCAGTTAAGTACTCTTGGCCTGCCTAACTGCATCCGTGCCTACGGGGAAAAGAAGAACAAGATTACTCATTTCAAAAGTGACTGATAATCAAAGACTTGAAGATTGAATATAATAACCTGAAGAGTCTGGCGATCCCGGAGAATGCTTTTCTTGAGTCCCCTTACTAACCCACAAACCAACAGCGTCTTTGATTCTATCCACAACACCCTTTCCGCTGCTTTCTCTTCCAGCAGCTATAGCATCTTCTCCCTCCCTCTCATTCTCTGTTCCACTACCCAAGCGCCATGCCACCTCCTCGGACTCTGTTACCTTTCCCATGTCTTTTGAATCCCCTGTTTCTCCTTTCTTCTTATGCAACGTTTCTGATATCACCTCAGAAAGAGCCTTATCTTCCTCGCGGGGTTTAAATTTCTCGGCCAGATGCTCCTTCACGGACACTCCTTTATCAGCAGCTACCTTTCCCTCACCTTCATTACTCATCTGGGGTCTTTCATCTTTGCCTGCTTTTGTTGCGCCTGCCACTTTTGAGACCATTGAACTGCCAGCATCAGCAACTTTGTCATAAACTGGCGCCAACTTCTCCGTTAATGCGACAGCAACTTTGTGCGCATACTCTGTTGGAGATGCTGATTTCACTGCCTCCTTACCTTGTACCGATTCTGCGCCTTCAGTACCACCAATACCCACCTTTGAAGCTACAGCGTTCTTGGCCGAGATTGCTTTGTCAGCGACCACGGAAGTAGCAGCTGATATCTTCTCAACGCAGCCACTCTCGTCTGATAATTTCCCAGTCAGTGTGTCCCGAGGTAGTTCTTCGGGCTTGCTGGGATCGTAGCTTCTCGGAGCTAATTCGTCAGTGCCTCCAGTAATGAAGGTAGTTGAAGGTTGTGGAGCAAATTCATCTGCAGTTGGAAATGGCTGCTGCGCAAACTGATCATGGCTGCCTTCGGTACCGCTCTGTTCCCATTTCGGCTCTCGTTTGGGTTCTGATTCATCAGAAACAATCATCTTATCCAAGGATCGTATGAGCGGACTCATTTCTGCTTCTTCCCCTCCTGTTCCATACAATAGCAAAGCCCTCATTTCCAAATTCTATATCATATTATTACCCAAAGCTGCGTTCTTGAGTTGTTAGATTCCGCTTTCAGTTTTTATAAACAACGAATAGAAGAACCCTTACCTTTGTGGGTTGGGTCAGTGACCTTGGTTTCATAATTTGAAGGCAGTTTTATTCCAGGGCCGGCATAATTAGGGTCATCCTCCAAGGCCTCTAGTATACCAATTCTAGCCCCCTGCTGCTCCAGAATTTCATCTTTCTTATCAGTAGCACTTGGGTGCGAAACTCTGATTCCATGGATTTCAGGATGA
This sequence comes from Rauvolfia tetraphylla, assembly GCA_030512225.1. Taxonomy (NCBI): domain Eukaryota; kingdom Viridiplantae; phylum Streptophyta; class Magnoliopsida; order Gentianales; family Apocynaceae; genus Rauvolfia; species Rauvolfia tetraphylla. The sequence goes on along the minus strand of JAJQKT010000049.1, from coordinate 7,465,999 downwards.
AACGACCCGTTCCTGTCCTCTGCCGCATGAGCAACTTCCAAGGTAGTTGGCCTTCCCAAATCCATTCCTGATCCGGGCGGATATTGTTGTGGCCCCTGCACCTCGGGCCTAGCTGCCACTTCATCACTGCCCTTGGTGGCGTAACGGTCCTCACCCACGGCTGTTGGCTTTTCCAAATTGATACCCTGGCTCGGGACAGCAGCACTCCTGATTGCAGCAGATTCATAAACTGCGCGACAAACCAAATTGAAAAGTTAGTAATAGTACTAATTCTAAGAAGTGAAAAATAAAATTCTGGAGCGTACTAGGTGCACCGTGAACTTCAGGGTCTTCAAATGTTTCTTCATCTTCTTCCTCTTCCTCTTCATCATGATCATCCCCCTCCTGATCATGTTCATGCTCGTGCTCGTGTCCGTGTCCATGTTTCTTTAGTGTGTTTTTTATCTTCTTTGCCTTGTCTTTCACTTTCTTTAACACTGATTTTTTCTCGTGATGAGGTTCACCTTCATCTTCAACCACTGCACAATTCCCATATAAGTTGAACAAATGGAAGAAAATCATCAAAGATTTAAACAAAAACACAAACCAAAAAAAAAAAAAAAAGAACTACAGGACCCTCACCCGAATGTACGGGACGCAAGTCCTGAGAATCATCGTCAGTTTGGCCATAAGGGCGCTGCAATTGTGTTTCCATATCAGGAAAAGATGAATAATCTTCTTCTGCGTAATACTTATCTGAAGATGGTTCGCACGGAAAGAGGCCAAAGGAGTGAAAGTACATAGAAAAAGCTTTGGGCAATTATTTGAATGCTGTGGGAGCTGTAGGAGAGACACACGTACTGAGTAACCGACACGTCATTAGGTCCGGACACGTGTTATTTGTTAATAGAGCACGTGGCTCGACTTATTATGCGTAGAAAAAGAAAAGCACTTTCCCTTCCTTTTTCCTTTTCTTTTGTGGGAACAGAGCTTGTTAGTCTCTCCGTATTTTGGTTCTCTTTTCGATTATTGATAAAAATTATTTTAAAAAAGTACCGAAAGATAATTTCTTTAAAATAAAATTTTAACTTATTTAAGTTAAAGTAATTAATAATAATTTAAAATTAACTTTTAACTTATAACAAGTTATAAGAAATTTTTTTTAAATAATTGAGAACAAGTCTTTTGTGTCTTTTATTTTTTTAAGAGAGTAATTATCTGTTTTCTGCTCTTTTTTTAAATATATATTATTTATTTTTTAATTTTCAAAATATTTAATATTCTCTCTTATATTAATTAAAAATAAATCAAATTAATTAAGAGTAAAATAAAAAAGTACTTCTTATTTTTTCTTATTTAATCTATGTAAAAAAGGTAAAAAGACATTATATTTGAAACAATGAAATATGAAACAACATTAATTGGGATGAATAACATCATACTGCTCTATTTTTCTTCTTTTTGTTTAAATGCATAAGTAAATTTAATTATAAATTAATTTAGAATTCATATTCCTTGATTTTTATAATTAAATTTTATTTTTAAAAAAGTTTTGAAGACAAAATTAATATTTCATCAACAAATATCTACTGCAATGGCAGAAGTAATTACATATAGAACCACCTCCACTCATATGTGCAAGGAGAAAATTGAAATACCATATTAGACCAATAAGTTTCACTGCACTATACTTACTTAAATTTTTATAAATAGTCAAATAAGTTTTACTATATTATGATATCACTACTACCATCTCTGATTAACATATGTAAGTCGTAAGATAGTAACTTAGATAAAAATAAATATTAAGTTAAAATAAAATATTTAATTTCATATAAAGAAACTAAACAAACATTTTAATAACAACAATTCTTCATTAAATAATCCGGAATAAAATATTAAGTTAAAATTGAGTTTTATTTTGGTTTTGACAAAAATTTTGAAAGAAATTTGAATGTATGAAAATTAATTTTACTGTGAAAAAGGAAATATTAAAGTGAGATTTGGAATTTTCGCGTTTTAGAAAGAAAGAAGAACTCTCTAAAAAAAGAAAGAGAAAAAAACCTTTGTTTGTAGATGCAAAACCTTATTTTCTTGTAGCAAATTTTACCAGGAATTTTATTTTCGTAATAAAAGTCATATACAAGATAAAATATCTGCACTTCATGTATTCTTATATTTAAGTGTTAATTTTTCATACACAAGAAGGGGAGAGGAAATGAAGAATATTAGCTCAAGTCTTTTTATAATCTAATAAGTAGTATCAAGGTTTTTGCAAAAAAAAAAAAGGTGGTATCACGGAGTATATATTAGTGGCTTTTTTTTCTTTGGAATAAGTGTTTGGTTTTTATTTATTATTTTTTCTAAAACCATGCGCTTTTTTTTGTAATATTCATAAAATTTAATAAGTTTTTACCGTTTCTACATTATCTTTAATAATTTATTTAAAAAAGGGGTATCTTTAATATACTCCATGTAAAATAAAAAAGTATATTAGTCTTTTTTATTTTAATTTTATAAATTTCACAAGAATTCTTAATTTGTAGAAAAATGAAGAGAGTAGTATTATATTTCGTTTGTCTAAAAGTAAATATTTTTTTTATTTTATCTAAAAATTAAGAAGAATAATTTAAGAATAAGTAAGTTATCATAATATTTGTATTAATTAAAGAAAATACTGATATGATTTATATGATAGGTGGAACGTCCTTACATTAAAGAAGTTAAAAGTCTAAAAGAAAATATATTTATCTATAAATATATTATATAAATGTAATATTTTCTTCCTTATATCTCTAAACTTCTTATCCTTATTTTTTATATTTTTAATTTTTAAAATATTTTCATTGGTAGATACTATATATCCACTTTAGTTTCAATTTTAAAATTAAAAATTTAAAATATGATTCAAGCAATATTAGCATGTATCTATCAATTTTCCTCCTATTTACCCATTTAAATGTTTCTCTTTAAACAGTTTAAGACTGAGTGGATTCTTTTCCAGTTGTGGTTGACAGTTTTGGCTACAGAGGCGTCGAATCCCTAGGCTTCCAGGTAAACATTCATCTTCCTTCTTTTGCTCATTTTTTTATCACTTAAATTATTGACATCTATTTATTAAATGTTTTTCTTTTTAACTTTTTGCAGACCAACCAAACCTTTTTAAATAAAAATTACAATTTCTCTACATTACCAGCTTGGATTGTATGGGAGATCAAGAAAAATGAAAATTTTACGTTCTCTATTTTTCTCTATTTTATTATGTAAAATTTTGAATGTGTAGTTTATTTGTGATGGTAGGAAATTCAAATAACTATTTCGACAATTTAGAATATAATAATTATTTTAATTTATAAGCTCTTATTCTCTTTTTTTGTGCAAGAAAGAAAATTTATAAGCTCTTTTATTCCTTTGGGAAGATAACTCGAATTGAAGCCTTTCGTTTGTTTCTAATTTAATTCTCTTTCTGTATATTTGAATTTTAGATTTGAAGAATTATCAAGTTTGTTATTAATTATTTTTTGTTATAACCTCACCAATAATATTATTAGTATCTGATAGACATTTAATGATAAAGAGCTATCAGACATTTAATGATAAAGAGCATATTTTATTATAAATTTATTACCCAGAGCATAATGATATGTGTATTATACGATGATATCAATTTAATAAAATGATTAGGAAACTATTTATTGCAAAAATTGTTCAATATCATAAATAAAGAATAATAATATTCCTTCGGTTTTTATTTTTTAAATTTTCCTTATGATTGTTGTTTTCTCTTATGTGATTGAAATCCTTTGGTCATTGTTTTTCCTTCTTTTATGATAAATTCATGGGTAACTGTTTATCTTTTTTTCATTATATTACATGAATTGACCCCTTTTTTTAGTAAGTTATTAAGGTAACATGAAATTACTTGCACTGAATATTTTGTTTGTGTTTATATAAAAACTCTTTTGATCAAAGAGATACAAAATTAGTATATAATTATATATTACATTTCTTAAAATGATAAGTTATGCATTAATTGAAAATGTACTGTATTTAAAATAGGAAAGAAATGCCTTAATAACATTTTTTATTTTCTTTTTTGGGGAGAGGAAACTCTTTTTTAATAATAATTAAAGTATTTATTTATTTAAATAAATAAGTCTATGACATATTATTTTAAAAATATTTTTGTACCAGTGCATTGCACGATCTTTTTATCAATTTTAATTAAAGGAATATTTTGTTTTAATAAAATATAATATAATAAAAAAGGAAGTAAAAAAAAAAGGGAAAAAAGAATGTTAAACTCTCGCTTTATGGCGGGAGCTCTTCCGCAGTTTATAAACTGATCACCAACACCGCCAATTCACTTTCCAAAAAGGAATCAAGCCAACCGTTGGGTTTGAAGTCTACGCAAACTCTACACCTCTCTCCTTCCTCTCACTCGTAAGCAAGTAAACTGACATGCGCACTCGATTCCTCGGGACTGAGACCTTCGGGTCTGTCCCGATCGAAACCCTAGAACTCCTCCGTTACCCTCCCCCGGACCTCCCTTCGACGCACTTCTCAAACATTGAACCAATTCAATATGGCTTCGACGACGTCAATTTTCTCAACGTCTCTTTTGACATCGAGAAATTGCCGATTGAAAATTCTCTTTCTAAGTTCTTCTCTGACGTCCTCCCTCAGATCATTGATGTTGAATCTGGAGATTTCACGGATGATCAGTCTGACGGTGGAACGGCATGCTTTGACGCGCCGAATTCCGTTTCTGAGCAAATGGTTGAGATTGATGCTTCAAAGGTAACTTCTAGGAGCCATCACGGATAAGCATCTCCGGCCTATTTTTATATGCTGAAGCTTTTAGTGTTGTGGTGTAAAACTTGATTAATTATGTGAGTTTCTGGCTGTTCCTTTTGACATTTCACTTGTTTCTCTCCCTTGTAAGTTTCCCGATGTAACTCCACTTGGTCATGTTTTTCTTCTTTCTGTTTGTTTACTTTCATTTTATATTTATTCTCTGAAGTGGATCATGTTATCAATTCTAAAGCGCGATTAGAATGTAGTGTTCCAATTCAATGAAGATTATACGAATTAAGATATTTATGAGGAAAGTTTGCTTAAAAAGTTGCAAAATAGTTTCACATTGAGAGTATAACTTGTGATAGTAGTTACTCTATACCTTTTCCACCTCCAATTTTGCTGAATTTTTTACTGATGAACCATTGTCAAGTTACAGTGAGTACTGAAAGAATACCAGTCTTCTATTTTGTAAATAAATGTTGAAATTCACTATTTAGTCAACTTATTGCATTAGTTAAACACTAAAATTTTTATAGTCTGTTTCTTTTGGATATTTCTGAGCTTGTGAATGTTGCTGTGTTGATAATAGCCATGACTGTAAAAAGTGCTCATCTTAATGTAGAAAGGCATTTGGTGTCTAGCTATTCTGCTTTAACTTGTGATTTGATATTTGTTCTTTATGCACTTCAACCAGATTGTAAAATCATAAGAACACCATTTTAACTTTTCCTAGATTTGCTTGATGGAGTTAAAGTTAATTCATCTGTCTTAACTTGCAGAAGAAAACTGAGATGTTTTCTGAAGAGAAGGGAAACCAGGTAGACAATCTGGGTTCCCAAACACTAGAGATAGAAGAAAAATGCTTTCCTTCTACTTACTTCTTTTTAAGATAATATTGAAAGGATACTTAGTTTTATTTCAGAAGAAAGGTGAGAAGGATTTTTCTGTCAAGGGAATAACTTGCTTTGAACTTCTCCAATTTGAAGTTCCGGAGGTAAATCTGTCCTTACTGATTAATATTTTTGATAAAGGTCCATTAGCTGCTATAGGTTGCTATAAACTGAACACCTTCTAATTTGTTAGCTCTTTTCTGTTTCCAGCAAAATAACGATCTTGTTTATCAAATAGACAAAGCACAGATCTTCTCTGAGTCTCCCCATCTTGCAATTGAAGTGGTATAAATTTTAAATTCTCTCTTTTTTACCATATTGAGATAATTGCAATATTACCTCTTTTCCAGTATTTTATCTCATTATTTCAACAGCTAGTAGTAGAAGAGCAACCTATTATGATTCTCCCTTTATCTCTTTCCTGCTTAATATGGTTATCTGAGAAGTATAGAACACAACAAGGATCATTATTCATATACCAGCTGCTAAGATATGATATTGTTGATTATGCATTTATTTAAATCTTGGGTTCTAACTTTATGAGGATCTCTTATTTTTTTAGTTATTGTGCAACTGTTTTAGTTGTACAAACAACTATATGCTGGTTATGATCCTGGAAAACCTGCTACTTAAGTCCTGTTTTGTTTACCATTTTTTACTTCCTTCTGGCTTTGAAGTTAGTATTATTCCTCTAAATCTTTTTCAGGCTACATGGAAAATATTACCCCATTATCTGATCAACATTGTGCAGTTGTAATTGTATTTTCACATAATTTTGGGCCAGAAAGAGAAATTTCATTGCAGTATTTGGCAATTACTTAATTGATATGTGTATCTGGTCTGTGAAAAAGTGCATGTGAGTAGGATTCACAAAGCACAATTGGAAGATAATGGCCCAGTGAGGGGGAATCCTCAACATGTCAAATCAGGAAACACATTTTGCTTTGCTTTTGTTTTTCTTTATTTGAGAAGAATTTATAATGTGTACCGTAATAAACTTTACCATCAATCTACAAGTTGCAGGACATGCCTGCTTCTGAACTCAGACAGCAAGATTTTCTTGATATTCAACACTCAATTTATTCAATTGATAGCCTCTTCACAGAGTACTTTGTTGAGCAAAAGGCTGATTTCTTAGAAGATTCTGGTTTTACCACTGAAAAAGTTGTTTCTCCTCATAGGACATTTTTTCTCTTGGAAATTGATGAGGCAAGCCTGGGTATTTCTAACAAATCAACCATGGACGAATTTATTACTTTTGAGGATATTGAATCTCAAAAATGGACACAACAAGATGAACTAATGAATAATGAAAAGGAGTTTCTGGGTTTTGGAGAATTTGACTTACTGGTATATCTGTCAAATCATTGTCTACCAATACAATGCCCCGAGCTTCAGGTGCCGTGCTCAAGTTTCTTTGAAGAAATTGATTTCGTTGGTGACGTTGTGGGTTCAGAGAGCAGGAAAGGATCATCATTTCATCTGCAAACATCCGATTGTACTTCTGTTAGCTCAAGGAGCATGATTCTTTATGAGGAATTCCAGTTTGTTGATGTAGAACAATGTCTTTTTCCTCGAGTCTTCTGTGACATAGCAACAGTGGATGAAGTAGAGAAACTTGAAGAGATGTTTAGTGAAGCTATGAAATTCCGGAGTTTTGATGAATTGATTGTTCCTTATGAACTCACTCTTATTGACGATTCTTTTAAATCATTGCCTGTTCCAATCCTTTCAAACATCCAAAATATAGGGTCACTGTGTTCATTTGTTAAAGAAAGTATAAGTGCATTGGAGATAGAGTCTTCCTCTATGTTTGATGGTCTGTACTTAGACTGGCATGTGTTGGAAGAAGATAATTGCAACTATGATAGATATCTTTCCTGTTGGAGAATGTTGGAGGAGATAGAAACATACAGTGTTGATTCTTCTTTGAACGTCTTTGGTGATGGAATCTTGCTGTTTAACTTTGTTCTCTCTGATGGCACCTCTGATAAACCAAACTCAGGAGGGAGCAAGGAAATGCTGAATGGACTCTCACATGGGCCTTTGACATCTCCAATGTCTTCAAGCAGATCAGCTTCTGGAAAGCTGCTGAATAATGACCAAGGTAAGAGAGTAAACACAGAAATATCATCTGAAATTGGTGCTGAGGTCTCTGAGTCTGTTGAATCCTTGGCCAAATTTAATAATCTGGATTTCTTTCTAAGTCCTCATGACTGTAGCGGAGGAGTACAATGTAAAAATTCTAATTTGCCACTTGATGGCCATAACGTGTTTCCTATGGGTTCTTCTACTGATAATATGGCTTGCTATGCTACCATTGAAGTGGCATTGCAACAAGGTAATGTGAAGATGTACAAGATAAAGTTGTCCAATGAAATTCTGGGACTGGTTGATAATTTCAAGAGGAGTTTTCTGGCCATCTTAGAGAACAATAAAAAATTGGTGGAGAATCAGTATCCATCCCGAGGCCTCAGTGATATTTCTTTGCTTCAACTGCCAAAAGAAAAGCTTATGCAGCAACTCATGAAAGCTGGAGTACCAAGAACAGATTTGGCTCATGCTGATGAAAACGTTATCTCATTAGTGGCCCTTTGTGCAATCAAACAGATGGCTTGGTATCTCTGTTATTATGGTTTTCATGCAACTTATCTCTACACCAACAAGTTGACTCGGAGTCTGCAGTGCTTGAAATACAGACTAAGCTTCCTCCAGAGCTTGATTGAAAATATTTGTGTTAAAGCACAAAAAGAAATAATCAAATTCCATCCATCACTTTCTGTTATTAAAGAATTATTGCTATTAAATATTAGCAAGAGTGGTAAAAAATTGTTGATTGTGGCTGATGAAATCTTTTGGTGGCCTTTGAAGAGACTGTTGACTTCCATGAAGATATATTACGATCATCCACAAAATTCATGGAGAAATGCAGATCAACATGATGAATGCAATCACTTTTCAGATCTGAATACTGTGTTCCAATCAGATTGCTGTTTAGTGTCACATGAGTAAGTAATAATCTTGCACTAGAGGATTATTTGGCTTCATCTTGATCCTAACATTGTTTTAACGGTTGGAATGCAACAAAATGATGCTTTGTATTGCAATATCAGGGCCAGTAAAATGCTGGCTCTTCAGGCCCAGTCTTTAACGAAGAAGGTTGCAACCACTAGACAAATCTAAATATTAACTTGTTAAGACAAATACACACGAATGCCAAAAGATTGTCATAGCACAGTAGTTACCCAATTACCCACAGGTAATGACTCTCTGTAGTTGACATTTAGGTATCATGATTTTAATTTGGCAACTTTCCTTATTGATGTTCATTACATAGAGCTCCAAAATTATTGAAGTTATTTGGATCTCTGCTTCTCGTATATCAGTATTAACAGTACTAATTTATCATGTTCTCAGCTTTTCTATTTCTCTGCTACACATGTTCTTGAAGTTTACTACATGCAGAAAAAAGCATAAAATATTGTACAATTGTCCATCATTTTATCAACAGATTCCCACAACAGTTCTGCTATGTGCTTAAGGTTCAAGTTTGTGGTGGTTCTAAAATAAATTCTGTAAGAAAATTTCTTTCTCCCTTGCAATGTTGGGCTATTGGATCAGTGGTCATCCATACAATTTCATGAAAGCAGATTATTTAGTAGTTACATTTTATTTGTTGAGACATTTAGTTTTAAACCATCAACTAAATTCCCCTCCGACCTGGTGTGTTAAAATCTTGTACTAGAATATGAAATTAATTTGTAAGATTGCCATGCATCATGGCAGATCATACAAATGGCATTTCGTTCGCACTCTTCCTTTTCATTGTTTAGATATTTCTATATTCTTTTCCATTTTCTGCAAGGCGCTTGTTTAACTAGCAGACTGATTTTGTAGCATTGAACAATAGATTCTTATTCATCTTGAAGGTATATTACTACATCATTTCCATTTGACAAGTTCGGAATAATCTTGGAATATGGCGGTTCATGTAAACTACCCAGAGTCTTGACCATCTTGCCTCAACCAGATAATAGTCCTCTTCTTTATTTCCTCAAGGTGGAAGTGGAGGACTTGGGTGCTTCCGAAGCACTTTGTCACGGGGTTGACATGCCCAAGAAAATTAGAAATACAATGGTAGGTCTTACTTTCTTGTTGAATGTGTTTACAGGCTTGCACTACATCTCTAACTTTTCTTAGGAATGTGGGAATTGAATGATAGTTGAAAGTGGGGAAGTAATTAAATCATCTTTGATTTTGTTATATTGGGTATGGTAGTCTTCCAAGGATAGGACTGGATTCCCCGGAAAGCTGGTGAATAACTAATCTCCGAAGACATGGATATTCCTGTATTAGCTAGTAGTTGTTTGATTCAGCTTCTCAGAGTTGATTTCTTCAGTACACTGGCTTTATTTTTAGAAAGATTAAATTTTTATACTGTTTGAGCTCTTCGATGTTGGTTAACAAAGTTTTACTGACTTGCATCAATCCATTGTTGTACTATTTTGTGCTCATTTTACATGAAAGATGGTCAAATATTATTGCTTCCTCTGACATTGATATTTGTTAGAAAGGTGATCCCCATTCTACCTCAGTGGATCCGGTGGAAGAACTGCTAAACTTCTTGCCTGTTGAGGAGAATTTCAACAGAGGCCAAATGGATGTGGTGGATGGAGATGAAGCCTGCTTTAAGATGCCAGAGCATTGTGCACCATTGGCTATTGACTCGAACATTTTCAACAAAAGCAAGCCTTCTTTCCCTGACACAGTAATTATTGTTAACACACAAAATTTTGAGAAAGAAATGGTAATTTCAAGGAGAGGCACATACCAAAAGATTCTTGCAATGGAGAAAGAAGGGGCACAAGTTGTTGAACGTGACCTTAATTTACCTGTTGATATCTTGGTTAATGCTGCAGTTTGCCTGGCATGGTATGACCTAAAGAACATAGGGAAAAAATCGTCAGCTCTGGATGAGACCTTTTCATGCTTACCTTTGTGCATTGAGAATATAGCAGCGAGTATTTTAACATCACTGAGCTTTGCTTTCAGCAGCTGCATTCTGGTAATTATCTTACTTTTACTAAAACTGCTTAAATGTTGCATTGACGAATTAAACCCCTTAGCGGTTAGTGATCTGGTGTGTGAAATAAGTAAACTTCAGTCACTGATACTGTGGGGCTCTCGCCAGATCATATTTGGACTCAAATTAAGTTGTTATGTCTCCCAATTGTGTTCCGATCTCCATGAGGACGAACTTTTTATTACATTTCTTGTGTTATTTCTGCTCATGCTAGCGTAATCGAGAATCCAATTCATCTCAAGACTGTTTTGATTTCATTTCTTCATGGCAGCATGGGAAGTAGAGGATCAGGGTTAGGGAAGGGAATTCGGAGGAGAAGGAGAAACCAAAGAAGTTGACATCATCTAGAAAATATCTCCTTTTGCTATTTGATGGATTATTCTGATTACTTCACTAAATTGACATAAAACTAAGGCATTTGGTGTTGCTTAGCCTTCCCTAAACCCTCTCAAAAGCGTAATGCTATTGTGCTGGTTGACTTGCTTTCCAAACTGTTAGCATCAAATATATAAATTACACTCCTCTCTAACAGCTTAAGCTCTGGGTCAGGTGCTAATCTAACAGAAACTCCACCTCCCTTGTCTATGTCTCTCACATAACCATATCGTGAAGGGCATATTACGTCATAGCATCTTGGAGTTTGGTAGATACCTGCTTCTGTTTTCTACTGTCTAGCAAATGGTATAGTTATTTCTTTGGGATTGCTGACTCTTCTCTCCTTTCCTTAACTAACAATAGGAACATAAATCAGTGTTACATCTTTGTCCATTGTGAATACTGGATTTTCAATAATGATGCATTTTTCATTGATATTATTGGATCAGGTGTTTATTATGTACCAATCTGCAGAAAATGTATATGTGAATCTCATCAAGTAAAGAACACTGTTCCTTTCATTGAAAATTTTTAAAATTTTAGTGTAAGTCTGAATCATGGTTGGCTAACTTTTGAGTTGTAGTAGCTTCAATTCTTGGTTCTACGCCTTACAATAGATGAAACAGACTCACAAATTAAGCAGATTTGAGATGTAACTTTTATTTTTTGTAAGATTCATATTTAGAACCCAAATTAAGGAAAACTGGTAGTATGCCACTATATACAAGCATTCATACTTAATCCTGTGATTTATTTTGTTGAGATGCCATTTTGTCATTAGTGCTAGCATAGAAAACCCGTTAATGCATGTCTGTCTTTTTGATGGTCATTCTTAGCTCTTTCAGAGAGAGATGTTGGAGTTCGGGATAAATATAACTTATTCCATTCTAAGATAGCTCTAAAAATATAGTGCACAAGAACATTGGACGGCTTATGATTGATTTTGTGTGCATATAAAATGCTTTTGTTTAGATGTGACAATACCTAAAAAAGAGGTTGCATGTTCCACATTTATTAAGCCTTACTTACATGATTCTCTTTCTGCTTGAAAAATGTTTCAATACCCAGATCTTTTCTCCCCTTTCAGGTCTTTGAGGGTGAAAAGAGTTTCATAGCTGGCATAATGGAATCATCAGATGAACTGTATGCTGCTGCAGCCTGCCTACGAATTGATTTCCAGATCTTTTGTTCATATTCTTATGAAATGACAGATGAAATCATATTGTCCTGCATTAAATCTGCAAACAAACAGACTAGAGGTCTGTATCCTAGAATGCCTGAATCTGAAACCCTAGCAGAGTCTTTTCTTACTGCTTTTCCTTCAATAAATCCCCTTTCAGCTCATGCTATATTGTCTTCTGGGGGAATGCTTGTTGAGTTTCTAGAATGGTCCTGTGACCGCAAAATTCAGGCAGTTCAAGAGTATAAGATTGCTGGTGAAAGTGTTGCTCTACTCAGCCTTCTTAGTAAATATGGGGAGCATGAGGATTCTAAATCTGCAATGACAGACTGCTCCTCCTCAGTAGGTTACACTCATGACATGCAAAACTATAACCCAAAGAGCATCTCTTGTAGGACGAAAAGGAAATGGGATGAGGATCTTCACAGCATTAACATGCGTGCAAATGGATCTCACATTGAGCCCCTAAACAGATTTTCAAATAACAGTTCAAATTTACCCACAGCAGCTGGCCCAAATGATTTTTGGATGTCAGAAAATTCAGAGATAATTGATGAGTGTGGGAAGCCTGCTTTATCTGCTGGTGATAAATTTGGTCCAGATGAGGAACTGGAAGCAAATATGTCAATGATCACTTCCAAAATATCTCCTCTATATGATTTTCAGATTGCAGAAGGTTGTCAGACTTTGGAAGAGAAGAAAAAGCCAAAGATTCATGAGAGCGGTAGCCATTCTGGTTTGAAGCAGAGATTGGACATGGCTGCACGGAATGAGCTGAATACATACTACTACAAGAATTCTGGGAATCAGCAGGATGATTTTGTAGGTGAAGTTATTGACATAGATGATACGACCACATTAGGAGAAAATATTTCTAAAGCACAATTTTTAAAGTTTCTCACCTCTTAAAGTCAAAAAAGATTCAACAGAAGGGACTTCTAGAACTGCGAGAAAATTACTTTCTGATTCAAGCAGCTTTCCTGACTTTCCAACTTCTGGCCAATTTAAATCTGACTCAGATTCCTGGTTTTCTATTGGGGATCATCAGAACAGCTTTCGCGAAGAACAAATAGTTTATTTTGATTCCAACTTTAATAATACCAAAGTTTATCAGAAACTGCAAAAGGGATTCTCACATGAGGGTGCAGTACAAAAAACCACATCTATTTCCCAGGATCTCCCATTGCTAGAGAAGGACAATATTCAGCATGGTGGAACACCACTCTGGAAGGCAATTCACAATGAATCACCACGCCAATCCCCATGGACAAATGAATTTCTGAACAGAATTAAGGAGAAGAGCAGATTACGCAAGCAATCTTTTCCTTGTGGTTTATCTGCCCTGTATGTAGGATACTCGAGGAATGTACCAAAGGCCAGTAAGAGGAAAAGTCCTTCTATTCTTGATTATTACAAGTACCAAGAGGATGGTGTTGGAAAAAGAACAGTTGAGCAAAAGAGGCAAAAGCAATCGCTACCGCCACCATGTTCATCAAAGAAAGAGAAGGCTTCAGTTTCAATTCTTCCTACATGGACTCCAGATGACAAGAGAGCAAAACAGGTAAGTTACACCCTACTTGGCATATGCTTCTTCTCCATAGCATTATGTTCACCAGTTAATATATGCAGACTCTATCATTGGCAACAAGTGGAAATGGAGCTCAAAGGAAGCTTATTTGGAGTGATAAGAATTCTCATACTAGGAATAGAAGATTTGGGTCTAAAAGGTGATTGCTTATGAACATACAGGCAACCATAGACTAATAAAGATTTACATGACAGGTAAGCTTACTGACTTTGTATATTTTTGAGCGCTTTATGTATCCGCAGCTTGACTAAGTAGTGCATTTTGCAGGGAAGCAGGAGATTCTCCATTTTCTGGTCCTAAACTAAGCCAAGAGTTTGTTGCAACATTTACTGAACTTATTTCTTGGTTTTTTGGTTTTGCTTCGTCTTCATAAATCCATTCCAGGTGAAGCAAAATTAGCTAAGAATTAGGCAATCAGCATAGCAAATCTATGGAAGATGGGCTTCTACTTTTAATTAAAATTTTAAATTCCCACTCTTCCATTTTTTTTCTCACTTAAGTGAGAGAAAGCCAGTTTCTAGACATGCAATATTCAGCTGCAGGGTTGATCCTTGAGAATATTTCCCGAACTGTCCTGGCAAAGTGCACACTGGCAACTTGGACTGAGATTTAAGAAACCAGCAGTTGGAAAGAAGATGACATAATTAATAACTGATTATTCACATTAACATGAAATGAGTACAAGATTGCAATATCTTCATGTATTCAATTGGAACTCCAATGCCCCGTTAATAACATCATCCATCTATTTGTTTGTGCCATAATTTCTTTAAAGTACCTGGTTCAATTATTAATAATTGGGAGATACTGAACATTCTGAAAAAGATTCTAGCAGTATTTCTCTGACTTAATCTCTTCCAAATTTCACCTTTTTACTGTGACTTTAGTTGATCTAGGTCTAAAATGTTGCCACAGCTATAAATCTGCTTAGATTTATCTAACGGACTGAGTTTAGGTGCCTGCATGGATGCGTTAATTCTGCTGAGTATTAAATACAGTAGTTCATGACTGATATGAATTTCTTAAAACATTGAAGCTGCAATATTGCATTTTGTTTGTCTTTGAAAAGGCGAAACTGATAAGTCTGATTATTAAAGTGCAGCAAGAAATGTGCATTTGTCTACATATTTTTTGGACTAGAACCTGATAGTTACTGCTTGATAGTTCTGTTGTTTTTGCACAGAGGCTTGATATTGTTATCATTCAGCTTTTGACTTAACATTACGCCTTCTTTCAAATTGCGTAATGCCATGACAAGTTGTTGCCTTTCACCTTCCACCTCTGCAAACTTGAGACTTATTTCTGAGTATCTCTCTTGCATCTCTTTCAAATCAACTTCCTTCTGTTTATTTTGTTCCTTTAGCATTGCTACTTCATCTAATAATTGGGCAAGATCAGAGCAGTTGTTGGCTTCTTCACTATCCATTTCCGCCACTCGTCCTGCATGAGCATGAGTTGCATTGCTGCAAAAAGATAATTCGTGCATTAAGTTTTAGTTACCCGATCCTCCTAAATACATGCTTGCATTCATGGACAAGAAAATGATATGCCAAATCTGTAAAGTTCACAGGTAGTTGTGTATAAATACCTTTTTGTTTGTGCATTAAAAAATCCAACTTCTGCAGTATTGCCTTTAAAATTGCCCAACTTCCTGCTGCACAAATTTTCTCCTATTTTTCTTCTTTCTTCAAGGTTTCTGTTACACGTGATTGCATCATCAACCAGTCTACTCTCCTGTAAATCAAGTTCAGGAATCAGGGTTGTAGTTATATATATATGGAGATTACCAGTAGGTTATGAAGATAATTGTCGTGCAAACTTATGGAGTTTCATTCTAAAGTCTGATGAGAAAATGCCTAACACTTTATATAGCTGGGTTTGTGTCATATTTGATGTGGATTATGCCTAAAATATTTAATTGTGTTGACGATGTAAGATGTAAACTACTTCATGTTTCAACATAACTGTCCTCCTTCAATGTTAATAATAATTTTCTTTCATTTATCGAAGTATCAGCAGTAACCAATCGGGACACAATGCAATTTGCAGTGAATTGCAGTTTCAAATTCAATGCAAACCACAACTATTAATGCTTATATCTACTGACTGTTTGTATGTTTATGTACGCACAAGAGTAGAGCTGAAATTTGTATAATAAAGCTAGTGAATACTTGATGGGATGCATTTATGCTTATTTCTTGTTTTAACTAAAAAATACTTTTTCCACAGTGGTCCATGTCTGCTGACCTGTGGTACCTATTCTTGTTATCTGTATGCATGATTTGTTGATAAGTCGAGTAAGGATGCAGCTCTATTGACTGCACTTCAGCCTTTGAAGTTGATGTTATAGTAGGACTACAAGCAAAGGACTTCACTAAATTAAAAGAAATAGGACGAGGATTAGGCTGGATGGGGAAAGGCAGCATTGGCCTCTTATGGTGGATGGATCTATCAGGTTTTGGTCTGAATGCTAGAAACCGGGGATGAGATTTGTACATGTGCTTTGATAAGTTACATCTAAGATATTCCAATTGAGTTTTCATATGCCTTCTGTTGAATTTTCTTGTTTTAATTTCTTAATTCATCAGTTTAAGGTTCATGAACTTAGAGGATCTCCTATATCTGTGGAGCTAATTCAGATTAATTAACGTAGAAATCCAGTTCTTCGGTGTTCTCTGTTTGTGTTTTTGACATTTGAGATGTATCTTGATGCGAAGAGTTACCTGTTCATTGTTATGTAGTCTGTCCTGCTTTAGTTTGAAAACTCGGCTCTTCAGTTTCTCAATCTCCAAATCCAATCCAAGTGAACAATGTCTCTGTTCATGATGATGTACCGTTAACTTCTCCATATCCAAATGCAAGATTTCATCCATTCTCTTCTTTTCATATATCAGGTTCCTCAAGCAAATGTTTTCCTCAAATAGCTTTTTAGCTTCCTTCTTTGCTGAACTAAGTTGTCTTCTTAATTCTTCTTCTTCTTTACGCCATCTCTGATGTATATCTAACTCACCATGTGGTATCTCTCTTTGTTCTTTATCATACCATCCTTTCTGTTTCTCACCTTCTTTGCAGGCTCTTTTCTCTATTTGTTGTCTTATCTCCCCCTTAATCATTTGATTCTCTGTTGCTTGTGCCTCATAGTTGCCCTGTACCTCCATAGTTTTGAGTTTCGTGTTAGTGTCATTAATATCTGGTGTTGACTGCTCTGCATGTTGTGCTTCTGGGTAGATTTTATGGGAAAGATCTTGGAGTTTTCTTTCATATGCATCTTTGGTTAACTCAAGCTTGTCCTTGGTTTCTTGAAGAAGTTTCTCCAAATGTTCGTTCTGAAGGAGCAAACGATTTGCTTCTGCAACTGCCTCCATGGCTAATTTCTCTTTCTCATCAATCTTTACTTCCATTTCTTTTGATGTCCTTGCAAATTCTGCCTTGAGATGCTCTACTAAACTGGCATTCCTCCTGTTAACCTTGTCTAGAGTTTCTTCTACTTGCCTGGTCCTCTGCTCCTCTTCAACCTTGGCTTGACCAAGTGCTTTCCAATCATACTCGAAATCCAATGCCTGCTTTTCTAGTTTTTCCTCCAAGCTCTGCACCTGGGTTTCTAGGTTGTTGATTTCAGCTAAATATTTCGAGGATAGAAGTGTGTGTTGCTTGATTTCCTCCTCCTGCTGCTCTAGCTGAAGTTTGAGCTGCTTCACAGTGGATAAAGAAACTCTGTATTCATGTTTCATTTCCTTCATTAATGTCTGCCCTTTCTGTAAATCAGAATACATGTCTGTCTTTTCCTTCTCTAGAATTTCACAGTCCTTACTGAGCTGTTGCAGACGCATGCTTATCTCTTCCTTCTCTTTCGAGGAGAGCTCTGCTTCGTGATTTAGGTTTCTGATCATCTGCTTTAAGACTTCTACTTCATCCTCTTTTCTATCTTCTTTAACTAGTTTTTCTAGTGCTTTTATATCTTCATTTTGAGCCATTTTAGGTTTGAACACTTCTGAGAGCACTTCTGTATCATCTTGCTTGGCCTTTATTTTACTTGAAAGATCAGATATTTCCCTATGTTTTTTATTTAACATCTCTTTGAGGTCTCTTACAGCAAGAATCAGTTCAGAATTTGAATCTTCTGTCTTTTGCAGCAGAAACCTCAATTTTCTGTTTAAATGCTTCTCATGCTGAAGTTCTTGCCTGATTCCTTCTGATGTTGGGCTAAACTTTGCTGTTTCTGGATTTGAACTGTTTGAAGCTTCTCGTGCTGCAATGCTTTCTGGAGAGGACTTCTGTCCTTCACATTGTGCTTTAAGGAAATCCCTTTCCTTTTTCAGGCCAACAATATCTCTTGAAAATTCCTCTACCTTTCTGCTTTCTTTAACTATTTGTTTTCTCAGGGACTGTAATTCCAATTCTGACACTTCTGCTTGCCTTTCCAACATTTTAATTTGGTTTAACAGCCTTTGCTTTTCATGCATGTTCTCAGTGGCATCAGCTGTGTCTGGACAAGCAGTACTATTCATAGACTGAGGAACTTCATGGCTGCCAATTTGCTTTGGATGATTTGGTGTTGTTATATCGTCTTCTTCTTCCTGTGAAATAGTCAAAGCAACAATGTAGATCCTTGATGAGTGAAACTAAGCGTTGCGTAAGAAAATTTCCGGTCTACAAGTTTTACTAGAATGGGTAGCTGCGGCAACCAATGGAGGCTATTTTTAAGTATCCTACTAATAACCTCCCAAGCCAAGGCGGAGCTACCTTATCATTGCAAGTACTCTTGAGTTCAAACACAAGCCTATAAGTAAAATGATGAACTCAAGATTGATAGAACTAGGTTTGAATTAGTGTCAAATATGCATGTATTTTTCTTTTTAAAGTTATATTTCAATAGGTCATTATTTTTTAAATGAAATTTCTTTCCCTTGAACAGCCAAGCCAACCGTCTATTTTCTCATGTCCAACTATCAAACCTCTGAAGTCAAGGTGAAGCTGACTTATTTTTTCGCCAAGCTTTGCCCCGTGAACGCCCTTAAATGCTAGGACTGTAGACTATGTTTGTAATGATCTCAAAGCCGATACAAGTATTATTAGCAAGAAGTATCTAAGCTTAAAATGAATCAAGATCAAATTCAAAGTTGTAGTAAAATGATGCACTCAAGATGACTGGATTAGGTTATGTTAGAGTAGAACATACACATGGTTAGAAGAAAATATTACTATGTTAGATACGTGATTTTATGTTTTACAAGACATTGGTAAAAAATAACTAGTAATTCAATTTGTCTGCGGAGAGTTCTTTGATTTTAGCTTCTACCTAAAACATATGAGTCGATTCAGGCTAGGATCACGTGCTATTGCAAGTAGGGAAGTAGCTCCCTTTGTTCGCTTCTAACTTACTAACTGTGGAATATAGAAGACAACTTACTTGAATGAACGCAGTGTTTCTCCTCTAGAATTTGTTATTTTCTTCCAGGTCCAACTCCAAGCTTCTATCGCATGATATGCTGGTAGCACTTTCCTCTTCCTCGAAGCCTCTGAAAATTTTCCAGGAGAAGATAACACATCAGTTTCAAATCTTTGGTTGCACTTCTCTGAAACTGCATTACAGGAATGAGACAATGCACCATGAACCAGTTACTAATCCTTTTCACCTTTGATCAAGACTTCCTTCCAGCTTCTGAATGGTAACCTGTCATTTTCATGGAGAGTTTTAGAATTGTGCATCTGTATCTGAAAATCTTTCAAGTTTCCCATTCTTACAGTAAATATCTGGACCTTCTAGTGTTGTTTCTGTATCTGAAAATTATGAGGGGGTGACCGCGCGGGGGGGGGGAGAGAGAGAGAAAGAGAGAGAACTAACATGCAAAATTGCACCTGAGTCTGATGCCTGGAGGGGCAGAGATAACATCACAGGTGTTGTTGCCTCCAATAAGTACGCAAAATCAACTGATGCCTCTCCCAGGTAACCTGATTTTGATGATCCCTGCAAAGATGTATATATTAAGAATGGTATTCACAAGTGCAGCGTGAGAATTACAATTACTTACTGTTGAAACTATGAAGTGGTATATTTTGGCTTTGATTTTTCCTGTTTTTGTCTCTCTGACTAATTTCACCGTTTCATATATTGGGCTTTCCCAAGAACAGGTTCCTTCCAGAATTGCTGCTTTTCCTAATCTCACAGTTGGCTTTCCAACATCTGCTGGGATCAGTGAAATCATCAGCTTTTTCGCTTTGAGTTGTGGCACCTGAAAAGTGGAAACATTACAAAAGTTTGCCTGATTGGTGAGATTTAAACATTTAAAGTTGAAACCTTGTGTAACTTGCTTCTTGATCCTAAATATGTAGACCGATGAACTGATTTAATCTAAACAGTAAGACGCACTAGTCAAGCTAGATTCTATTTCTAAGACAGTATTAATATATCTTAGAAAAGGATGACATTTGCAAAGAGGCACCATTTTGTTGATAGCACACCTGTGTTGCCTGAAACTGCATTATGAATACAGCTTTGATCTTCTTTTCGCTCCTCCAACTCGCTGTCTTGAACATGTTTAGATACTTTGCTTTAACCTTGGTTTTTGCAGCGAGAACAGAACTATAGTTGATCTGGTTGCAGTCTCAAGTATGGAACGCCCCTCCAGCTCCCACCGGAAAGAAAAGGCAAGTTTGATATAACAGAAACAACTATAAGTCTGCAACTTGAAAAAGAAGGAACTTGTAAAAGTCGGTCAGTTTAGCGCTCTGGCACAAAGAATCTGGAAGATTAAAATGTAGTAAACTAGCTTTATTGAAGTATTCCGCATTTGCTTGCATGTGGTACAAGAAATTGGAGCTGAGGGTTTTCCATTGTCTTCTGTATTTTCCTTGAGCCACACCGAGGAAGTCAACTTTTTCTCATCTTGATGCCGCCAAGTATTTATGAGTTGGGCGATCCACAAATCAAAGAATGGGTCACTTCTTGTTTAGGATTGGAAGTCGACTGAATTCTTTTATTTTTTTCCCTAGAGAGACAGATATAAATCAAATTCAGAATTTTTTTTTGATGGGTAATCAAATTCAGAATTGGTTATTGGTAAATTAAGGCCGTATTTTGTCTTCATTTTTGTAGTTGCCTTCAAGGAGAGAAAGATCACCAGACTGATGCTCTGTTGCAGGGCAATGAAAGCGAAAGAAGCTTCGACCAGAATGCAGTTCTTCTTTCAACGGTACAACCAGGTTTCATTGGTCCGACATCTAATTTATGATATACGATGCAAGTTGTATATATAAATGCTTCCAATTGTGGAATCTCGGCCAATCTGTATGTGGCCATGGACACGTGAACACATGTGCTGTTTTTTATTTGTGCTCGGAAAAAGGAGCGCGGGAGAGGGAGGAGGGGGGGGGGAGGATTGATGAAATCACGGTGTGCTGTTTGTGTACGTAAAGCATAATATCAACAATAAATTCAAATGTTGACACTATAGTGGAATTTGTGCATTTCTTCTCCTTTGATCTATCTACAGTTTAAAAATTAAAAATTTAAAATTGTCGAATTAGTTAAGATGCAAATAAATATCTTGAATTTGATTCACATATTTTTTTTATGGATTAAAAATTAAAAAAATTTCTTATAATTACCCATGACTTTAATTTTTTTTTATTTTTCTTAAATCATTGCTTACTTCTGTAATATTTTTTGGTACTGGAAGCCGTGCATTTTTAATAATTACCTATTAATTATTTATAGATTCTCATTATATCTATATATTATTTACTATAATTTCATTATTCATCCAAAATTACCATCAAGTGAGCAACATGGGTATAAAAATATAAAAATAAAATTTATGGGTAAAATAAGATTCCCATAAATAATTTTATGGCATTTTAGAGAAATCTAACCAAAAAAAAAAATAGTATTGTAATTCATTTCTCCGGAAGTATTTAAATCATATATATACCATTTTATATTTCTTTAAACTTGATATAAACTAACATTGACTTGCTTTAAGATCGGATCATTTAAAGGGGGCGAGACAGCTCCCAAGAAAATTTTCTCCATATTCAGAATTCGAACTTGAAACATTTACTTGAGGGACACCAAGTTCTTTCCACCTGAGCAAACTCTTATTGGTCTTGCGTATTTTTACTTTTACATATTTTATTAACCTTCTCAACATATAATATTATTTTTTTTAAATGTTAACTTTCATATAATATTTCTACTCCACAATAACTGTCGTTTTTTCTTTTTGGAAAAAAACAATTCTTGCTTTCCTCTCGCATATTTTTAGTCCAAATTATCT
This sequence comes from Rauvolfia tetraphylla, assembly GCA_030512225.1. Lineage (NCBI taxonomy): Eukaryota > Viridiplantae > Streptophyta > Magnoliopsida > Gentianales > Apocynaceae > Rauvolfia > Rauvolfia tetraphylla. The sequence continues at coordinate 7,443,828 of JAJQKT010000049.1, read as the reverse complement.
GTGGTTTTGGATTATTTAGGTGGTATTTATTTTTCTTTTTCATTTTACCTTTTTTTACTAGTTGATTAATTAGCCCATTGATGTATTAGTGTAGTAATTTATATATTAATCTTTTCCTTTTCTTTTTCATTTTTTTCCTCAAGTAGACCTGTAATCAAGATATTACTCTTAATTTCCCTAACAGAAATGACATTACTCCCTCTTTTTTTCTTTTTTTTTTTTGCTAATTGAAAAGATATTACTCCTAATTTCGAACATAAGTTGATTTTCGCATTGAGTTTTTAAGTTAGAGCTCCTATGTTTTTATTTTTTTTAAACCTGAATGTTATACTTAGTCAAAGTGATTATTCAGTTGCTCAAGTAATTATTGCTAAATTGAAAGATCTTAAAATGCTCATAGAGTGTGCAATGTCCTTTTTTCTTTTTAATGTCTATCCCTTTTCTTAATTCTCTTTTTTTTAGGGTTTATGCCCACACTTAAAAATCTTAAAAACCCGAACATTAATAATAAAAGGATATTCTAAGCGCTAAACAATTTTATAAATACAAGATAATTTTTAATAAATTTAATATTTTATAATTTTTATTTTTATTTTTAAAAAATTTTAGTACGGTGACGTGTGCTACCAACTATGGGGTGCTTATCTTGGTGCCTCGTGTGTGAGTGGCACAAAAAGGGCGACGTTTAATTTTGACACTGGCCCCCTATATGGTGTGGTGCCCTAACCAACCTGCGCGCCTCCTCACTTTTGCATTTTTTGTTTATTTTTAATAACAAAATATTTTTTTAATAAATATTAGTTTATTATTTTTCATTTCATAATTAGTAGTTATTAGTTTTTCAATTTTTAAAATCTTATTTTTAGAATTTATAGTTACAATTCATTTATATTATAATCAATAAAACTTAATTGATATTATTAATGAACTACTGATATTTAACACTCACTCTTGTAATTTTTCTTTGTAAGAAATCAAGAATTCGTGTGAAAATAAATTTTTTTCATAATATCTCATCCTCAAATATTTTGTTATTCTAAAATATAAAATTAATATAAATATATAATACTAATTAATAATATTTTTAAAAGAAAATAATAACATTATTAATAATTAAAGTTTATATTTAATAAAAATTTTAAATAATAAAAAATAAATATTCACTTTAAATTTTAAAATAAATTAATCAAATCAAAATACAAAAAGAATAAGTAAAATAAGTAAAACTAAAACAAATAAAAATTGTAAAAAATAAAAAGATTTGACATCCCACTATGTAAAATTAAAAATAAAAAATTATATTAAGTAAAATTTTATAATATAGTATGTAACTTAAAATAAGTAAATAAATAAAAATAAACAAAAAATTTTTATAAAAAAAAGGAAAAATAATAGAGTTCATAAACATGGGCCAAGACACAGTAAGGTGGCGCCCATGTAACTAGCGGTGCCCTAGACTTTCGTGTGTGCAGTTTGACACACGCCAGAAATCTGGTATATTGATTTTAATAAAAATTAAGAATATATTAAAAAATAAAAAAAATTAAAATCATATAAAAACTATTATATAATAATAAAATCATCGTGTAATTTTATGATAAAATGCCACCAAGAGAAATTATCTAGCAGCCAAGGAAAACTATACAGCCTATACTTATGGAGGTGGAGCCCTTCGATTGGCGGGAGCAAAATCAGACACGATGGCATAAAAGCGTCAAACCAGGTAGGCGCTCCTCTCATCCGTTCCGGGTCAAACACGTGGCGGGACACCCAAGGTAGATGGATCTATGATCTTCATCCGACGTTTTCCGTTTGAAGATTCCGTTTCTTTCTTTCTAGATCAACTGTTGTAGAAGCCACTACCGGAGCCGAAAGGACCCATCGGATAGAGAATTCATCGGATCAGGAAAAATTTCCCAGTTTTTCACCTACCCGCTTTCTTTGTCCTTTTCTCACATGGACTAGACTAGATTATCTCTTATCCGTGCATCTAGGAGTTTTGGTTCACAAGTGGGAGGGCAAGCAGAGGAAGCTGAGAGAGATGGCGATTGCAGTGAAGGCAGTAGCTTTTGCTTTGGTGGCTCAGGTTCTGGGAATTGCTGCTATCGTTATGGTGCTTGTATGGTGTATAAGCTTCAGGGGTGGCTTAGCATGGGAAGCAACTAATAAAAATCTTATCTTTAACGTTAGTCCTCTCTCTCTCTCTCTGTGTTTCAGTTTACTTTGATACTTGATAGGAGAGTTACAATTTGCTCCTGCTTCATGTTGTTGTGCTACTTTGAAGCTTTTTCCAACTTCGGTCTTTTCTGTTGTGTTGAAAATCTGTGGGTTATCTGTCTTCTTTTCTATGCTTTTCATGTAGGCTATCATATTGATTGTTTTCAACTTTCAATCCCTTTATAGTTCTCGGCTACCTGCTTTACCCTGTACTTCCTTCAGTGAATCATAGAGGTCCCGGAATGGTTCACCTTAGGAGTGACAGAAGGATTTTGGTGGAAATAATACCTATTGCAGGTAGTAGATATATCATCAAGAACAATACTGTTGCTCTTCCATTTAGATTGTTTGTAAAGATTGGAATCTATAAGCAGCTTCTAATGCATATCTTGAGTTTAGCCTGGGCTGTAGAAATTAAAGCTTCATATTCATGCTCTGCAAGTTGGCCTGAGTGCAAGTGCATGTATTCTTGCGAAAAGACGGGGATTGCTGTCTATGTATTGGACTAATCTAATAGGAAGACCCCGTAGTATGAAAAATGTTGTAAAATGAGAACTCCTGATTGGCATGCTTGTGCAAATCCTTTATGGAATCTTGAATTTCATCGTGAAATTCCCATAAACAGTTCATCAATAAGATGAAGAGAACCCCTAGAAGGTGACAAAATCTCCTTTTCCCGTTGCACTCACATGAACGTTTCTATCAGATCCCCGAAATTACTTGTAAAAGTTGACTAATTTAGCTTTGGTTGGAACTTGGTGATTTGATAGCATAGGTTGTAACGTACTGAGAGTATAAGGTGTTTTCGTGCCAATAGGCACGGGTGCAATTATCAACCTGTACTGCAGTTCTTAAGGTATTTCTTTTTGTTTTCCCAGCTTCATCCTGTTCTCATCTTGATTGGCTTAATTGTGCTTGGGGGTGAAGGTAACTCAGATGCCTTTTCAATTATAAAGCACTTGGAAGAACATTGCATTTTTTTTGGCATTTCTATTATATTAATATGTTTTATGCTGTTCCCTTCCCTTTTCATTCTTAATGCAGCTATTATGACTTACAAAGTTCTTCCCTTGAAGAAGGAAGTCAAGAAACTGATACATCTAATCTTACACGCAATTGCTCTGATACTTGGAAGTATTGGAATAAGTGCTGCATTCAGATTCCACAATCAAAGCAATATCCCCAATTTATACAGTTTACACTCTTGGCTTGGAATTGGGATTATTGTTCTCTATGGTATTCAGGTAAATTTATCTAGAATTCTTTGTAACCTTTTACTCATGTGATTGACCATGCATTGTTGATGTGGTTATTTTGTTTAATACTCTTCAGTTCTTCTTGTCATCAAAGCCTAAAACTCATGGTATTTTCCGTTCCGCTAACCTTAATGTGGGACTGAATTTAGATTTTAATTTCTTCTGCTCATTGTTAAGCATAAACTGGAGCTTGATTAATAGGTGACAAAAGAACAGATCTTTGGTAGTGACTGATTATGTAGTTTAGCACTTCCAAAGCATTCTGAATGATTGGGTGTGGTACGAAGCATGGTTTCCAGACCTTGCTTTAGAGCTAAACATATATTTTGGCAATGTGAGGTTACTTGAACTACATTTGTTGGCACTGAATAAGCTACGGATATGAGCCAGGATATTCGCAGTCATCATGCCTAGTCTACTGTCTCATTGGATATTCTATTGTTTTACCATTTTATCTGAAACGCTGAAAGGCACAAATAGGTTTTAGGCTTGTTTACCTAGTATTTCACTTTCTAAATTTTGCTCTTCTGCAAGTCTCCTGGTACAAAATGTACTGACTATTTGATACTTTGCTTTCTCATTAATTTGATTCCACTCTTTGCAGTGGATCTATGGGTTCCTGGTGTTCTTCTACCCTGGGGGCGCATCAGAAGTTAGGCGCGAGTCACTTCCCTGGCACGTCCTTTTTGGGCTGTGTGTATATATCTTGGCTGTTGGCAATGCCGCATTGGGTCTCCTTGAGAAGCTTACATTCCTCGAAAATTCTGGGCTGGGTAAATATGGCGCTGAGGCATTTCTTGTCAACTTCACTGCCATTATTACAGTATTATTTGGGGCCTTTGTCATCTTTGCAGTCCTTTCTGAACCGGTAGCTGTGGAAGATGATTATAGCTACTCAGCCATATAATTCAGCATTGTCACCGTTATAGCTGCATCCATGGTGCCTAACGATATTTTATTAATTTGAAATGCCAAGAAGTGTATTTCTAGAGGAAATATTAGCTGTTGCACTCTTCCAACAGCAAGTATGTGAGGATTTCTATTCTGTTAAATTCACCCTGGTCTTTTGTAATGGTGAACATATTGGTAGAAATGGACCACTATTCGCTGTATTGAAAATAATAGCAATTGCTATGGCCCCCCATCTCAGTTGGGCCTTTGTACATTTCTTCATCTTCATCTACTGGGAGAATAGAATATATTTTTTGTGCGGGTCACGCATCTCGACTTAAGAGGAGGGAAAAGAACAAAATTTCAATGTAAGAGAACACCCGCGAAGCTATCAGAAAAGAAAGAGAAGAAAACCTTCGCCTCATCAATAGAGTTTGAAGTTGTCGTGGAAATCACTATCAGATGCTAGCTATGTCAATATTTGATGATGCAAAATGGCAAGAAAGCTTTCAATAATCTGCCTATCCTATTTGAGAGATGAAATTCCAGGAACCTGTCGAGGACGATGGATTTTCGGCCTAAGTGGTAACATCCTCCAACGCAGTGTCTCAAAACCTTTTGTCTCCCTTGGCAAAGATTTTATTCTCAAATAAAACAAGTATACCATGCGAGATTCTTTCCTAACTTCCTATGTCACTATCATAGACAGATATTAGCTCCACTTTATTGCGGGTCCTTCCATATTTTCTCACTTACTAATATAATATTATTGTGCAATTATAAATAAAGATTTAAAAAACATAAAATCCTAGATAAAATGCAAGAACCCTATTTAGTAAAAAAAAATATGACAACTCTAAAAGAAATAAAGTAATATAAGAACATATAATAACTTAAAGATAGTAAGGAGAGAAAGGAGGTTTTGAAAGAGATAATCTTGTGTGACTTTATTATCATTCATAATTAATTCAAGTGAGATTTGATAGAATTTAAGTTTGTAATTTTTATTTTTTATTTTACAAAAATAAATTATTAATGAGATAAAATATTATTTAAAATAAAAAAATTGTATTGAACTTTACCCAAAAACCTAATTCAAATACACTTTGATATCCTAGGGTATAATAAATTTACAAATTAACAATATAATTATAATTCTTTTCAAGAGATTATATAATTATGATGTTAAGTGTTACAAATCTAATTTTATTTGGAGAGACTATATATAATTTTTTTTCTAAACTATATACGTAAGAAAACTAATCATTTTTTTAAAGAATTCTCTCTCTCCCATGTGTAATTCCATGTAAAAGGACTTGTACTTCTACAAAGAAGTGGAAGAAGTAAACTATTTTTAAAATTTTAATTATATATTTTTTATTAATCTTGAATTAATATTATATAATTATATAAGTTATTTTATTAATAATATTTAATAAATAATATTTTTGATTAGTTTTTGTAATGTATATAGTAAAAAAATTATATATAAAACGAGATTGGATAACATCTAATTTTAAAACTATATTTAAAATTTTTAAATATAGAATATACATCTTTTTTTACAAATAATTTAACTTTTATAAAATTAAAAAAAAACTCAAACTAAACATTATTCAACCACACTTATTGTCCCATTTTATTTTACTCAAATGATACTCCTCATTAGTTTAGGTAAAACATTTGTATTGTGTTTCAAACCTTTTAGGGTGTATTTGAGTTGGTTTTTAAAGTAAAAATTTATTTTTTTTATTTTTATTTTAAATATTATTTTTTATAAATAATTTATTTTTATAATTTATAATATAATTCAATTAAAAAACCATTGTATGTCCAGACTTTGTCCAAGGTAGGGGTGCCTGACGATGGAAATTTGATAATCTTGAGGCGAGGGTAACTTGGGGGACCAGAGTAGCCTTGCAAATGAGAAGCTTTTGGGGATCCACGTCTCCCCGACATGTTTCCCTCTGCGACAATAGCTGCTACCCATCTGTCGGCCCAATTTTTAGACCAAACTATTGCTGAGAAATCCAAATTCGCCAGATTCCTTGATGCCCCAGCTAAGATTCATCCGAATCCACACACCCAAAACTGCTTTTCTTTCTCGTCTTTTAACAGCTCCTTCATCATTCAGTATTCATCATTCTTCATACCTTTATCAAAACACGTCTGCTGTATTACGCTCCTAATAAACTAAAACCAATTATCCATCTTTCTTCCACGAAAAGAAGCCTGGTTTCCCATTTTGATGCCTTTTCCTGTCACTCTCATGGTCCACCAGATGAAAATTTTGCATATCCAAGAAATTAATTTTAAAAAATGGAATCTTTTAAATTACCGATGGGGTAGATACTTGTCTGCGTCTCAGCTTCAGGCCGCTATGGTTGGAGGGTTTCTACAACATCAGCTGGACAACCTTTGCAGGCTGAGCTGGACAGTATAATATATCATCAGGGGCTGGGGAAATTCATGCAGACCTGGAGTTGCAGTGTTTGTGTTTGAAGTAAGATCTCATCCAGGTCTTCTTCTTGAAATTTCTAGCTGTTTGTGCCTCCCCAATTTCATGGGGGACACTCGTCTCCCTTAAATAATTAATAGTATATCGTTGCTGACTAATTGGTCATCCTTAATGGCCGGTCTTAAAACTCAAGCTGTTTTTGTGTGGTTGGTGAGGGTGCCATCTTTCATGTGTCAAGCCAAGACAACTCATATTTGAAGGCATTTCGAGTTTACCAGTGATGATTGTGAGTTAAGAGAATATTTCTTGAGAATTAAGGACACTCCGTCCTTGAAAACCATTTACTCAAGAAAGCAATTAGCATAAGGACCACGTTGTTTAGTAATTGAGGGCTGGAGCACATTACAAGCAAAGAGAAACCATATCTTAGGTAAACGAAACCAAAACAAGCATTTCCAATGGTATTATAAGGGTTGCTTTTTATTTATTGTAAATTATGAACCCTGTTTTTATTTGGAAAGAAAGCAAAAGCGTCAATCATCAATCAAGCAACGGTCGCGTATGTTAAAGGTGTAAAGTTTCTGAGCTGAGCAACTTTCTTGGTAGGAGCAGAAACAAGGCTGTCTCTGTACATAACTTTACCTCCGCGGCCTATCCTGTGACCTATAAAGATGCACATTTCTCTTTCTTATTCTTACATTTATAAATTGTCTTTGAGTTTATTTAGGTTAATATGTGCAAATCACATCTACTGTATATGAGACGTGGCCCTCAAAGATCTTATAGACAATATAGTAATATCTAATCGTAATTTGTATTTTTTATAATCATTAAAAATTATAGTAGTAATATCTAAAGTAATTTGAATTTTTCATCATCTCTTACTTCTACCTAGAAAACAAAAGAAAAGCATTTTGTAAGAAAGCAGGGATTTGCCAACTCAGAGTTGGCCAATAAATATGCGCACATATCATCCAGCGTGGGGGCTTATTCTTAACAGTTCATTCCAAGCGACAGGTACCTTCCGCCAACTACTAATATCTTCATTTTTCATCATATCATATCCACATTCCCGAAAGTGCACAGTCTCTCCTCTCTCTACCTCTACCAGCCAAATCTTCTCTTCTTCCGAGCCTCCTCTCAATTTGCTGAATTACATATGGCCGAGGAGGAAGTCAAGAAAGTAGAGCCCAAGGCCCCATCTGAGCCTGCACCAGCTCCCCCGGCTACACAAGCCGCGGAAGCTCCTAAGGACGTGGCTGAGGAGAAATCCGTAGTCCCACCTCCTCTCCCTCCTCTTGAAGAGAAGCCTGATGAGTCTAAAGCTCTTGCTGTTGTTGAAAGTAAGTTTGGAGAATAAAAATAAATTTTACTTTCTGATACGATTCTTCAAAATCTTTTTTTTTTCCAGAGCAGGAAATTGTGAAGTAACAGATTCTCCTTTTACCTTGTCTGGAACTTGTTTCTTCTTTGCTTAATTGATAAATCTTACTTCAAAATCGTGCTTCTGGTTTATGAATAAATTTGTTTATCGAAATCTGCCTAGAGACGCAGTAGGTAGCACTGAATTCTTGCCTACTGTTTGAAAACCGCCATACTACCTAGTTCTGGTGTCCGCTAATTTTGTACTTTTCTCCCTTGGGATCTTTAAATATTTTTCATCAAATTTTCCTCATAGAAAAATAAAACTAATTCCTACTCAAGCTCCTGAAATCAGAGGACACTAATCTTGAAACAAATCAGCATAGCTGTACACTTGACTCTTATTTTCAAAAAAGATACTTTTTGTACTCATCTGTGCGGAATTGAATAGCTTTTTTCTGATCTCTGAATCACTTGTCTCCTTTAAACTAATTTAGAAGGAAAAGAACGAGGGGAGAGGAGAGAGTGAGAGGGGGGAGGGGCAGAGATGAAATCACCGTCTTGCCATGATGAATTGAGCCAATTGAGCAATTGATCTCTTCGTCTTTTTAGATTCTCTAATCATTTGTACCTTGTCTCTATGGCAGAGCCCGCAGAACCTGCTCAAGAGAAACCTTCTGAGGGTTCTATCAACAGAGGTAATGAATCCTGGATTTCTATGTCAACAAATATTCTTTGTTTCTCAGGATAGGAATCTTCTAGTTGGATGGTTCAAGAAAATTACTGAAATTTACTGAAACTATCCACAGATGCGGTGCTTGCACGAGTTGCAACTGAGAAGAGGTTGTCGTTGATCAGGGCATGGGAAGAAAGTGAGAAATCTAAAGCTGAAAACAAGTAAGTGCTTTTCCAGAATGCACCATTCTTTTGTCAATTGATGGCTTAGCTGATCATGAGTAATATGATGGCAACTAGCTATCAGAGTCATGACTGTACCACTATTGCAATGGCTGAGAGAATCTGCTACTGTATCCCAGATCTCAATCATCCTCAGTGGTCAAGCATATATGATTATGTTTAGTATATGATACTAAAGGAAATGGAAATATGTAATAACTGAATTTTTCAGTAGCAAGTGCAAACCTCAGTTGAGTCTCGATGTTTTTGGCTTGACGTTGCATTTATTGACAGAGCTCAGAAAAAGCTATCAGCCATTGGAGCTTGGGAAAACAGCAAGAAAGCGGCCTTTGAGGCTGAACTCAAACAGATTGAGGTAATAATTCCTTCGCAGTTCTATGCTTACGAGTATGGGTTTATATATGGTTAAATGTATGAAGTTCACCACATCAGTGCAGTTTTTCTGCGCCAAATTCCATAATTCAAATTCTTATTTCTCCTATTTCTGGAAGCCAAGGAGGATTCTTCAAATGCTAAATTCAGTGTTCTTTTGTATGGAGAAAAGACCCAAATCATTTTGTTTATTTATCTTTTGTTGATTTTAACAGTTGTACATGCTGGAATCCAACACATTTAGCGAGTGTAAGTGTCTTTGATTATACATGTTCAACTTTATCCTAGATTTGTGTTGTTTGTAGGAGAAACTGGAGAAACAGAAGGCAGAATATATAGAGAAACAGAAAAACAAGATTGCTCTTCTCCACAAGGAAGCCGAAGAAAAGAGGGCAATGACTGAAGCCAAGAGGGGTGAAGATCTCCTGAAGGCAGAGGAGACGGCTGCAAAGTATCGTGCCACCGGGAGTGGTCCAAAGAAACTGCTTGGTTGTTTCTGAAGCTGAAAGTATGAAGTCTGATTGAAGATAAAAGATTGTTGAAGTTGCATTTGTAAATTATTTCCTTTTTCCTTTTTTTCAGGTTCTTGTTTGCTGATAGATGAGTTTGGTGTGCAAAGTGTTGTAGAAATAAGCTGAATTCATTATTACGTGTGCATAATTATCTATATTTTCTATATCAAGTTCAAGGCAAAACACAATTATGGATTTATGAGAACAATGCTTGAAAGACATCATTCACGTACTGACATTTTCTAGTGGGCCTCTTAAGGGGATTAATAAATGCAATCCAGTTTTTACATTTACAGTCCTTAATTTTTCATTTTCAATCTTCTTTTTCTTTCTCTACGCTTTCTCAAAACAAAGTTATATGAAGATTCTACTCTTTCTCAAAACAAAGTTTTATTAAGACTCAACCTTGTTGGGGTCAAGATTAAAGGATAAGAGAAGAATTGGACTCTTTTTAACTTTTTGAAATCTTCAAATTCTAAAAATGAGTATATATATAAGTTGCATTTATCCATCCCTCTCTTAATTGACAATACTCGGCAAAAGAAGAAAGAAATACTGTAACCTGGTTTGGGAGATTTCAAACAAGTTCATTTGCAGCCCCCTTTCCCACGGCACACGCACCACTATTTCGCTTAAGTTACAACTTGTAGAAAAATAAACCAGGAACCGACATCCTTCCTCCAAAAAAACAGACTATTAGACATTGCACAAATGTGGCAGTATATGATATATGTGCCAATTGTAACTGAAGAAACAGTGATTATTCCCTGCAAAGCGGAGAGGCATTTCTAAACTCAGAACGGAGAAGATGCACTATCAAAATCATGTTAAGTGATTCCCTCTTACTGAAACATTAAAAACTTGTTTCCACATCAGGCTCAGCCACAAACAAAACTGATAGACATGGAGGGTTATTAAACACGATTATGAGGCTTAGCATCGGGAAATTTCTTCCATTTACAACAGCTCACAGGACAGCTAATCAATAAGACAAGACTACACTAAAGTGAATTTGCCAATTCCAACTAATATTCGTACCATCAAAATTGATACAGCCTAGTATTAGTTTTGCTTCAGTCTAGAAGTTCAAAATGAGCAAAATCTGTTAAATATTATACTATTTTCTCAGATTAAATGGCCAACTCCACATTCACCAAGAACTCCAAGTACTCCTTTCTTAAGGACCTCAGCAACTCAGTCAAATAGGATCTTGAAGGTAAATGGAAACATCCTCAGCGGGTTCTTGCAGAAATGCCATTTCATCACCCTCGGGAGAATCTAGAAGTAGTTTCATAGTTGCATCTGAGGATTCATCCAATTCATATGATTTTGATGATTCTGAACCCGCTATGAGGGATTCTGATTCATTCTTCACGCTCATATTTTCTGCATGCTTTTGTGTATTTGTGGTATTAGTAGAGCTGAGCATCCTTAGTGGATTTGTCTGGACCGTGACTCCTGAACTTGATTCGTCTCTTGTTGATGATGATACTTGAGACACTGGGCTTTGGCAAGCCATTCCATAGTCATTAACCTTGCGGAATGATTCTCCCACTTCAGAATTCCATAAACGAAGGAAGTAGTCACATTCAATTTTAACAGCAGACTCTGAATTCAAGAGTAATGGGTCCTTTGACAGCCAAGCCTCAGCCTCTAGTCTGGCTCTTTCCCATTGCATCATGTGCTGAGTTGATTGTGACTCCTGTTTAGAATCACTAGATTCAGAAAAAAAAGATGGCTGCTGGCTCTTCTGTTCCATGCTTGCCATCTCTCGCTTCTTGAGGTGTGAGTTCCAGAAGTTCTTTATTTCATTGTCTGTTCTTCCAGGTAAATGAGAAGCTATGGCTGCCCACCTGAAAATTTAACGAAAATGAGAAAAGAGGAGCACAAAGAGACGTTTTACAAGATCAGAAAATTCAAAAGATTCTGGATAGAATATAAAATAATCATGTGCAATAAGATGGCAGAGACTGTCTAAGTCTGAAATGTCCCATAATGCATCCTAAATATACAAGTTGTGTTACGAATAAGCAACCTTCGGATATACAAACAGCCAAACCTCAGGAATGAATATCCGTATGTGAAAATCATGGGAAGTTGGAGTGCTTCATCGAAATTGGCAGAAAAGTTTCACCAATTTCTGGCATTACTTGAATAGTCTCAGAAGCCTTATCATTGGCACCGTAAATAGAACATGAATATGAATTCACAACCTTCTGTATTACCTTTTCATATCAGCATATGTGCACCAGTGCAAGGATGCTTATGCACCAATTATTCATAGACTATGCAAGTTTAGTCAAAGATACTGTTACATAACAAATAAATATGTATTTCAAACAATCTAATGACTTAAGATAGCAAATAGCAGTTCCAATAGACTCGGTTTTCAGACCAAACATAAGTGATCTGTAAAAGTAAACTTGGAACAGATCCAGTGGAAAACGAAACTGATTTAGGAATGGATGAAAATTACTTGTTACCCAGCATGCTGTGTAACTGAAAGATGGTATTCTCTTCGTCAGGACTGAAGGAACCACGCTTAATATCAGGACGAAGATAGTTTGTCCACCGAAGCCGGCAACTCTTACCACATCGGAGGAGACCTGCAATAATGATTATAAACAAGAGTTACCTGTCAGATAAATGGGATTAAAGTAGTATATAATATCTACAACTCTAAATCATTATAATCTTTGACAGCTTGGCTTGCATATACAGACTCATAAAACCTCAGTTTCTAATTTGAGGTTGCTATGGAGTGAAAATTGCAAACCTTAAAGGCAAAAAAAGATCATAAACATAATAATCTGGTGTGAAGCACAAAATAGGTTCATCTATAATTTAACAGGCACCAGCCTCGCACATCAAATGCCTTGTGACTACTCTCCCTGTTACAGCTCAAGAGAGTCCTCAATTGTATGCTGGAGATTATTTACCTTCAAATATGACAAACCTTCAAGGCGGGTCCAGGAAGGGAGTCGGTATACTAGTGTATGGCAATAAAGAATCATGCAAAAGGAAGTGATAAGAGAAAATAAAGTGTCCCCAATTACTCTAATAGCACTCTTACAAGTTCAAAGTCTAGAAGATTTGGCTGAGAATTAGGATTTGATTCAAGGAGACGAAAAGTTATTCTTTGCTCTTTGTTTAGAGGACCACAAGCACACGACACATGATCAAGGTGACTTGAAGACTAGCTTACCACACCATGTTCTGAAGATAAGAAACAAATCAAGAAAACAAATTGTAGTATATGTCAGAATAACTGCTTAATTAAACTATCAGCCACCTGAAATGAAGACAATATTAAGGTGGGTGATGTATCAGAGGTACAAGTTGCTTCTAGCATTTGCTAAAAGCTTAATGTCCAAATCTACTAATTAGGTCCTGAATTTAAGCACTAAAGACCTCAATACCTGACAATCTAAATGGAAAAATCCCTTTGAGACTGTGATGCACCTCATCTTTCTATATATATATATAAAGCTAATCACCAGAATTACAAATAGGAAATGGTAAACGTATTAAGTTCACAACTTCTCCCACGCAAGATGAAGTTCGTCGTGTCCTCCCCAACAAAAATGTGGTACTGATAGAAGGTAGAAAATCAAATTATCCGAGAAATACAAGATGGGAAACTGTGCAAGAAGAATGCTAAACAGTGCAATCTGAAACTCGATCCTGCTTCAGCTTTGCTATAATAAAAACATAAAAAACAGCAAAAAAGACAGAACAAAAAGAGCAAACGGAAATGAAGAAAGAGACAAATTACCTGCAAGTTTAGGGAGAGATCGCCAAGTACCATGCCCATTCTTATTGATGTAGTCAACCAGAATCTTGTCCTCTTCAGGAGTCCATGCCCCTTTCTTTACTCCTTCTTTGTCACAGCATGGTGATCTTCCCATCTTCCTCTCTTTCTTCTTCTCCGTCAACCTCTTCATCCAAGCACTTCCGAACCAGAAAGACAACAATCGACTCTGAGAAATAGATAAAGCAGCATCCAGCAGTACGAGAAAAGGAAAAGAACACTTAAGAAACTTGTACAAGAGAGGAAGGACACGGCCTTTCAGATGATATAATTGATGGAAAAGAAAGGACTTTAAACACAAACAATGGAATCTCAAAACTTTAAATGCATGGGGGATAACACATTTATACAATAATGGAAGCCATGATAGTAGACATCCGGGACATCCACAGGAATAGCATCACCGTTTTTAACTCTTTCGGCCCTTCTTCCTTTGCATTTACTGCTTACTTTGTACGACCTACACACAAATTTATTTCTCTGCACCCCATTACATTATTTCAAGAAATAGAACTCTAAGCACCAATAGCCAGAGAACAGCACTTCTGACTAATGATAATAAATCTTCAACCCCGTAGTCAAAACAAGGACTTTACTACAGTCCCCATTCGCCAAATTTTCACAGCCCACAAATTTCTACCCGTTAAAATCCTAGTATTTGCATGCATCCGCAGATAGAAAGAGAGAGGAGAAAGGATAGAGAGGCTAGGAATGCTTACTGGAAACTCAAGATTGAAGAGTGAGGAAGAGGAGCACGTGATGTGATTGGCTTAGAACTATCGTTCCTCCGCTTCTTCTAGCTTCTGAGATGGGGTTGAATCAATTTAAGAGGAGCTTCTTTATATGTTGCAGAAAAAGATGGCAGAAAAAAAGATCGTGAAATTTTTTCTTCACCGAAGCTTTGGACTATAGAGGGGAGGGAGTGAGGTGACATTATTTCCGGGAACTCACGGACTGTCATGTAGGTACCATTGACTAATTTTAAGGCATACATACACGTGGCCGTGTGGAGGAGTCTTATCACAGGAAGAAAATGTTGCTTTCGTCACCAAAGAACAAAATATGGCCTAATGTAGAAACAGACCAAAGATTATTCTCTCGGGAGTTTTTTTTAGATAATTACACGAGAAAGTGAAGAGACAGATCACATGAACAGTTTTTGATCTTGCCTCTCTTTTTTCTCTGTACTCCGCTCTCTCGGGAGTTTTGCAGAGATAAAAATGGAACTCTGCCATTCTTCTCTTTATTTTATAGCATACATATATATTAGAAAGACGGATGTGAAAATGCAAGCTTGAATTATCACTTGATAAGCATAATTTTTATCCGATTAAATTATTACTTAATGCTAAAAGGATATCTCGATGTGAATAAATGACGAAATTAGATAAAATTTAAAATTTTTTAATTTTATAAAAATAATTTTTTTACAAAAAAAATAATTTAAAATAAAAAATTTATATTAAATTTTATTATAAAATTTAATTCAAATACATTCAAAATTTACATAATTATTCACGAGTTTAAGTTCAATGGACTCATTCCTTCTCGAAACAGAGCTTTTATTTTTTAAAAAAATATACTTGCTTAAAATGATAGAAATAGCCACTCCTAATGATGACTTCTCCACTTTTTGTTGAAATACTGCAGAACGTGTCATTTGAATCTTCTGTCTATTAGAGTGTTTCTAATTAATTAATTTAGTACCATATCATGAAAAGTTATTTTTAAATTATTGTTGACCATATTAAGTTGCCTTACAGGACTGACTTAATACAAATAATACTTAGTAATATTTTAAGATATTTAAATTTAATTTTTTTATTTTAAATTCTATAAAAAATATAAAACTTAATTATATCAAATTTTTTATATTATTTTAATTTTTAAAAATTAAAACTTTTAATTTTTTATAATTATATAACAGAATTATATTAATTAAAAAATATCTAAGAGAAGATCGTGTCGATGAATCAGTGACTTGGGAGGTGAAAACCCTGCTTCCAGAAGCTCACACAGACAGAAAGGACTGCCACTGGTTCACTATTTCTCATTTGGTCCTACAGTCCCCCCCACCCTTTTTTTGTCCTTTTTTGCTGAGTCATTTGGTCCGACAGTTGCAAACATCATCTTTGCACTTTGATATGACCCTTTTCTTTTGTTTAATTCACAAAGGGACGCCATTTTCTCCCGCTACTTTTTTTTTTACTAAGTAAAAAATTTATTCATTAATTATAAATTGATTATGACAATCAAAATAATTTTTAAAATTTTATTTTAGTATATCAAAAGAGAAAAATTAAAGAATTAGAATAACTTAATAGTAATAAAAATAATTATACAATGATTCAAGAATCAAGATAACAAAAAAAATTTCACATCTGAAAAAATATAACAATATTAAAACTAGTAAGATAATAAACAAATACACTTTAATCTTCTTCGTGGTATCTTTACCTCCATCATTAAAATACAAAGATAAACTAAATATAGTTTCAACCTCTTCAAGACAGCAGTTTAAAAATTATAGACGTATTAATAATTTTTAAAATTATTTAGGAAAACTATGAGCGAATCTCAAAGTGCAACTTAAAGTGAATATTTTATAATTTTGAGTTTTATTGGTTTGGTTTAAAGTTGTAGGCATTTCAAGAGAGTATTTCGAATCTCTAGTTTTAATTTATTTCCAATAGATCCCTCAAAAAAAATTTATTTGCGATAGAGAATCATACATTAACTAACATTTTTCTCTGGTTTTCTTGATAATACCCATAACAGGAATCTTTACAAAATGTCACGTCCACTTTCTTACTAGAATCTGAACTCGAAAGACAACACAATAAGTCCCAAGATAATAATAAGATAAATTTGCAAATTTAGCCCCAAGATTATTTTTTCCTTAACTTAATCTTAAATTTATTTTTTGTAATTAAAGTCCCAAAATATTTTTGTTCAAAAATATTGGTTTCCGCCACCTTCTTGTGTTAGAATCTAGGAATCCTTGCATGTGTGGTTTACATGTAGGCGGGATTTGATATAATTTGTATTTAAAATTTTTTTGTTATAAATTTTATAAAAATAAATTATTTATGAAAAAGAAAAACGGAACATAATCCAAATACATCCATGGCTTATTAATCGAGACAAAATTAGCAAATCATAATTTTTTGCTCTCAAACTTGATACATGTGACAGTCTCATGAGTTATTATGGTTTAACGAATTTGCCTCAATTACTAATTCATATGAATGATATGCGTATAAATTTACTAGATCCTGTCATAGAAGGGACACCAGAAACTATTATTTTTGAATAAAATTTGTCTTGAAATTTAAATTATAAAAGCAAAATAAATAGTTAGAAATAAATTTTCTAATTTTATTTAAAAACAAAGCATCCTCATCTTAGAGAATATATATATAAATAAATTATCTTGTCATAAAAGTTTAGCTATTTATATCTTTATCTGCCAAATGATAAGAAAGGAAATGTTTGATACTTTTTTAGAGGAAAGGAAAATGTTTTTTTTTTTTTTTGCTGGGTAAGGAAGGAAAATGTTTGATACTATACATACGATGTCGGATTTGGTTCTTTCTTTCTTAGGTTATTGTCTTATAGGCCCAATAAAAAACAATAAATATCAGAAAGTCTTTTCTTAAAAGAAATTTAACATATGTAATTTGTTTAAGAAAAAGCCAATTATAGAGTTCGATACCAAAGTGTCAGTGCATTTATAGTGTATTTTGACAATATTTCATTTTAAATTATAATATAAAAGCTTTATTTGTAACTTTTTTCTCTTTTGAAAATATTTTCATCTTGTAATTCCTTCAATTTCAAAATATAAGATATTTTGTTATTTTTGTATGGACAAAGAAAAAAAAATAGGGAGTATTTTTATTATACTTTAAATTAAATTAATTTATTTTTTATTGATATAAGAGAGAATGAAAGAATTATATTTATAAGTAAAGATAAAATTAAAAAATAATTCTTAATATTAACAAAAGAATTAATATTTATAAAAAATATAAAAAAGATCTTATATTTTAAAAGAAATGGGTAATTCTCAACCAAAAATCTCAATCCAAATATACTGAGAAATCCTAACCCTACGGATCATCGGCCAACCTATCAGAATACACTGGATGAATATTGTGCCCTGCATTTTGACCAAGCATTTACACCAATATTGTGTAGTTAGTAAAAGAAAATTTCAGCCACTTGTGCATTTTGGTTTGGTTCTAAAACTCAAAAATTAATTATATTTTTTTTTATAAAATAGCAGTATATTTCTCTAGAATTTTTAAAAAATATTCAAACTAAATTACAATTCAAATACATGAAAAGTTTTTAAGACTCGAGATTGAGCTCAACTTAGGAGAAAAAATTAGCAAAGTTCGACCCCATATATTTAAAGTGTGCTAACAATCTTTATGAGTACTACTATATATAATTTTTAGTTTCTTTTAAATTATTTCAATTTTTACAAATTTTAAAATTTAGATTTAAAAAAATTACTTTAAATTTGTGCAAAGAATATTATAGTTTGTGCAAAAAATTATTTAATTTCTTTAATTAAATTTATTTTTTTGGTGTGTATAATATTTTAAAAAATTGACTTTAAAATAATTAAATTTGTAATTATTTGAATGGTTGGAAGTTGTTCCATACGTCACTTCTGCCCAAAAGCGCAGAAGTCCAGTACTTTTGATGGCCGCATTATAAAGTGGCCATGGAAGGATTTGCCAGTTCCGCTGTCAGCGACAGAACTAATCGGCCGGCAAAACTAGTCAATTTTTTTAATTAATTTTGTTGAGTTCCACCCTGAAGAGCAGGAGGAACTTACAGAGAGAGAGAGGAGAACACATAAAAAAAGAGTGGGCTTCTAATAGCACACTAATTTATTAATTACATTATAATTATATTTTATTTTAAATTTATATTTTTTAATAATTTAAAATTTTTTAAAATATATTAAAATAAAATACGATAAAATATTATTAAATATTAAAAAATTTAAAATAAAAATATATCTTTTAAATTTTAAATTAAATTTTTTATATTTTTTATGACTTTTTGTAAAAAACTCGAGAAGACACACAAATGATCTCTCGACACCTCCGGTGAGGGCCGTGAACAGTATCTCCGCCGGTGGACCTCATTCGAAGTGGCGTAGGTCATTAAAAATATAAAAAAATTAATTTAAGATATAAAAAATATATTTTATATATTTTATTATATATTATTTTAATTTGATGACGATTATATAAATTTAAAAAATTAATAAAAATTAGAAATAGTTTTAAAAAATAATAATTTTTTTAATAAATAAAATATAATCCCGTTATAATTAAAAAGTTTTAAAATAAAAAAATTTAAAAATAAAATTTTTAATTATATATAGGAAATGCGATCAAAGGTATGCCTTTGGAACCGAACTTTGGTCGGTACCTTGTTTAGTCCGTGATTCAACACTTGCTCAAAAATGACCAAAAGCGAACTTCGGCTGGACAGGGTTTGTTTTCTAAACCAAACTCAAAATTTCAAGTGTAGGACAAATATCTCCTCTCAAAAATAATTTATCTTTTATAAAATTCAAGATAAAAATTTCAAAACTAAAACTATTCGGTATGGACACACAACACAAAACTATTCCGTTAGTTTTACTCCAATAACAACTGTTACAAGAATTTCATTTTCTTTATACTAAACGAAAACCTTAAAATTCAATCCGTTAGTCCAAATTAAAAGGCCACATTTCTATATAGAATTTATGGGAATAAAAATTTACTATTTTATGGTATTTTTATTAAAATTTTCATTTATACCTCTTTAATTTAAATGATAAATAATTTCACCACATTCCAAGTTCCAACTATTAACCTTTAACTATTAGAAGTAAGAGAACACATAAACAAATACTCACTCTTAAACTTTAGTAAATTAAATGTGAATATTTCATTTAAGATGGAATAAGTATGTTATACTAATGATTTCTGTGATCGTATTACACTTTTGTTGAAATTGTTTTATAAATTTTGGGGGTAGAAAAGTATTAAATTTTGAGTTTTATTACGAAATTCAATATAATTTTTTAACTTTAATTTTATTTTATTCTTAAAAAATATAATTTAATAAAATTTAAAATAAAAAATTTCAAACACAGACTCTCTGTTGTATATATTAATTTTACAAACTTGAAAAAAAAAAAAAAACAAAGCAACTGATCTTGTTGACCAATTGAGGTTAAATTTCTTTGTGACCAAGAAACACATGAAAAGCTGAATCGTAATAGATACTTCGTCCATTTGATATTGCATACACAACTTTTCTCTCGGATTATTTCTTTCCTTTAGATTGAATGTCCAATTTCTTACTTATTTTTTGTATTACAATGCGAGAGTATTTTAAAAAATAAGTGAACCAATTTTCTCCGAGAAGAAAAGATAAGGGAAACAATCAACGAGAGGCATCTCTTAACAAAACTATAATGGAGCAAATGCAATATAAGGGTGTATTTGAATTAAATTTTTATTTGAGTTGAGTTTTATTAAAAATTATAAATGTGAATTATTTGTGAGAGGAGTAGTGAAGTACAACGTAAAAAATAAAAAATAAGTTTTTGTTTAAAAATCAATTCAAATACACCCAGTTCTTCCAAAAAATATACACTTAGATAAAAAGAAAAAGAAATATGAGGGGAACGAATCAAAGCCCATCGCCCCCTTTTGCAACCCAACCATGATTGCTGTGGATGAGGCCCACTATGCTATAGGAACTCTCCCCCCGCGGAAAAGTTCCTGCCCAACGTCCCCACAATTAGGGTGTGTTTGGAGTAAAGTTTAGAAATAATTATTGTAAGAATGAGACTTCTCAATTAAAGATCAAAATTCAATCTCTGTTTAAGACATTATTAATTTTCTTTTATAAGGATGGTACTGTATTCTAAGATAAGTTTATGTGTTGTGATTATCAAATGAATTGATGGATTATATGTAATATTCATAATTATTCTTATAAATAATTTAATTTTTACAAAATTTAAGATAAAAATTTCAAAATTAAACTTTATCCTAGTGAACAAACCCATATGCCATTTCTTGACCCCCATTTGCAAATATGATGCTTGAGCGTTCATTCTTATTTGGAAACAACTATGACAAGTTTATATCTTAGCAACCATCATAATAATCAAGAATGTTATGAGATTCTATATTTTGGTTTTAAAAAAAAGAAAGAAAAGGTTTCCTAGTTTAATTATTTGTAGATTGGGAATAAATCCAGGCCGAAATCCCAAAATCCTCCAAGAAAAATGGCAAATGATCAAAATTTGAGTCGTCATCCTATCC
The DNA here is from genome assembly GCA_030512225.1 of Rauvolfia tetraphylla. Classification (NCBI taxonomy): domain Eukaryota; kingdom Viridiplantae; phylum Streptophyta; class Magnoliopsida; order Gentianales; family Apocynaceae; genus Rauvolfia; species Rauvolfia tetraphylla. Next base: position 7,422,679 of record JAJQKT010000049.1, on the reverse strand, counting down.
ACTGGAGTCATGGGAATCCTTAACTAGAAAAGATTTTTTAGTACTTTTCTAGGTTTGTTCCTTAGTCTACATTACAACTTTTTTAGCCGACCATTGCTTCTTTTAGCTTTTATCCGCCGCGTAAGGGCATCTTTTTAGCACGCAAAGAATAGCTTCATCCTCAAGGTCGCCGCTTAGGCTCTTAGGTTCTTCCCATGTTGTCTCTTATAAAAGCTGCTTATCCCCTTTCCTCCCCAGCCACCAAAGACCCTCATATATACCATCTTTGCACCCTCCATTGAGAAACATTTCTTTTCAACATAGCAATTTTCTACCGGTTGACCAAGCACTTTATTACAAGGCCTTTTGAGTTGTGTGAGGGAGATTTTGCCATTTTTGGAACGTATTTTCTTTTGCGTTTCCCAAAGAATACATAGAAGGGATGGTGAAGCTAACAATTGTTGGTAGGGTGAGTGATGGGTTGCCTCTTGCCCAAGGTACAAGGTATATTAATGAAGAGAATGACAACTTATCAACTTACAAGCAACAAGGAGAGTTCATACTTGGAGAAATCTCAAGAGAAGCCTTGCCACATTCAAGAATGACCATTCGGATTGATAATCAATGCTTTAGGTATCCTTTTCTTCTAACCCTTTTGCCTTTTCTTTTTAACTTCTAAGGCATGCGTACTCAAGACTACCATTTCTAGTTTATTTCAAGAAGATTATGTTCGTAAGTTGTGTACTTTGGCTCAGCTATGATGTCCTCTGTAAAACTTTTAGATTCACAATGTATTCCCTATTTTATTAATACTGGTAATCCTCGATCATTCTGGTTTCAGCTACATCATAGAGAAAGGAATTTGCTTCATGACACTCGGAGATTCATCGTATCCGCGAAAGGTGGTCTTCTATTATCTGCAAGATTTGGCGAAGGAACTTGAGAAGTTCGATGAGAGTCTTATCAAAAGAATTACAAAACCATACAGATTCGTTAGATTTGGTGTTATGATATCAATGCGCGGAAGTACAAAAGAATAGATATTGAGAAAGAAAATAAGGAGAGCAAGAAAAAATAAAAGAGACACATGATTTTAAGTGGGAAACCCAATACGAGAGAAAACTCACTGCCTACGGCGAGCCAAAAATATCCACTATAATAATCGGGTAAGTACAAGAGAAAAAGTCTTTAACAACAATTATCAACGAAGACTTATAAGAGAGAAATAAATCTTATAAACTCAATCCTATAATTTGATGATATAGTGAATATATGTGGAGGAAAAATTTTAGCCTTTGGAGAGAGAATTTGGAGAGAATTGGTGTGTTGAACTCAATTAAAAGACATCATTTTATAGCCACACAATGAGGTCTTGCAAAACAAAATGATGAAATCCATTTTACTTTTTCTAATTTGTGGCAAAAAATGAGGAAACATGTTGAACATTTTATGGAGTAAAAGATGGGGGAATATAAGGCATAAAATGAGGAAACATGTGGAGTATTTTAGGGAGTAAAAGATGGAGGAATATTAGGCATAAAATGAGGAAACATGTTGAGTATTTTAGGGAGTAAAAGATAGAAGAATATTAGGTATAAAAGAAAGAGTTGGTTCCAAAAATTTGAGACACCATTCAACATTTGGTAATTAAAACTGTCTGGTTACCACAAGAATTACAGGACCTGCATTACATATTTAAACATTTCAGATGTTCTTAGGCTGAAAAATGATGCCCAAAGTGAGATATGTTCTTGGTTGTGGCCGGCAGGAGGTATCATTGGAAATATTAGACGGCAATATCTAGATACAAGACCACAGGCTAATTTGTCGAAGTTAAAATGCGGGCAAGATACAGAGGTCATGACCTAAGACTTTTCACAAGTAGTGAAAACAAGAAACAGATATGGTAAGCTTGTTATTCGTTTTCCTCCGCATCTTCTTTTCTCTTCTCTGTTTTTGGAACTTAATCTGTGACCTCTCCTGGCATTATCAGAAATGATGCTGAAACTAACAGAAGCACCAACCCATGCTTCACAAATCTGGGGTTCCAAAAAGCTTGAGGTCAGTGCAACATCAAACAAAAATGGTAGTGCATGAATATTCTTTTCTTTGTTAGAAAACAGAGCTATAGTTGCTGAAATGGACACCAATCACACTTCTATTCGTCGTTGCTGCAACTCTTGTATGGGCCAGTTTAACTCCCAGAGATGACTTTTAATGTCTGGTTTTCTGGGTATGCTCACTACAGATACCAAGCGGTTTGATTCGGAATCTGCAGAACAGTAGGAGAATCAGATTGATATTAGTATTTGAAGATGTGCGTGTACAGAATACACAGCTTACTGAATTGTAATTTATGATGTGTTGATTCACATTGTATATTCAAACTTTTCAGCTTTTATTCGGTGGATTGCATCTCTGATACTCTATAAAGAGCATGTTGTTCCTGGATTGTGCATGAAAGCTCACAGCTAGAATTCCCTGTAAACAAAACTTCATTCTTGTTTTTTCACCCTTAACACGGCCGGTATCACTTCTGCAATAGCAAATTAATGAATAACGTCTGGAAATGCACTTTTTAGCGTGTAACTGACCTAAACTTGAAAGTGAATCCACTAATTTAGCAAATGTAAAAACGTGAAGGAGGAAACACTTGAAATAAGAAGAAGATTTTCACGAATCAATTGTATAGACAAAAGGGAAAGATTCTCACGAAATTCATTTCAGATTATTACATGCGGTCTCGATCCGTCTACATCCGTTAAAGGGGAAGTCTCTAAGGAATGGATGGGGGAACAATAACCACTAATTACATTTACCGTTATTTTCTGACACTCTGTGCTGCCATTTTAGTGCTCGAGAATGGATGGGGGTTTGGTTGGGGGTGGGGGAGGGGGGTGGCTATGCCAACTGATGCTTCTCGTCGCTGCTGGATTAGCCGTGGTATTTTCTTGAAGTGCAATTAGAAGTTATTCTTCCCCAAGGCTGTTTCCACACAACTGAACAAGATGTCACAAGTACATATCATCACCGGTCAAATTGAAATGCCCAGATATGCAATCAACAAAGCCACTTTCTGGAAACTGATCCGCAAACTTGGGAATAGTTTGAAACATATTTTCAACAGTTGTACCGTTGCTCAGTCCTTGATGAAAGTCACTGCTAAGATTTCCTTCTTGAAGAAATAGGTCTTGCATGAAATCATCTTGAAAATCTGTATTGTAGTAATCGAAACTATGCTTATCAACAGTTGGATTTGGGGAACTCTCAGCGTTTTGGTCCCGAAATTGATCCAGCGCAAGCCACTCAGCAAACAATATTTTTGGTAATGGTCCTTTACAAGCTTCTCCCGGAAGGTCCACCGGTGAGACAGACTGTTCTGTGTCAGTTGATGATCCTTCAAAATGCTTAATTGTTTCGCAGCTTGAATTTTGAGTAGTCGATTTCCCTGAAGAAGGTGAAGATTCTGCATTCCCCGTGGAACTCGAGTTTTCAGCTTTAGACTGAGCTTCAGACTTTGCCACTCTTTTCTTAAGATAAGAATGCCAATGGTTTTTTATCTCGTTATCTGTTCTTCCAGGAAAATGTTGGGCTATCTGTGACCACCTGATAAAAAGTGACATAGCTTAATGAAGCTTATACAATCAGTTGTATAGAATATTCTCTTTGTTGAAGATGATCAGCATTATCTAATCTTCTTCCGTTGTTTTTTCTACTCCTAATACATCCTTGATTGTACTAACTCGAGCACGCTGTTAACAGGTGGGATCAAAAGCTATAAAATTATCCAGCTGACTAAAGTTGTTAAATTGAAGAATCTCACTGGCCTTCCACGCCTAGCTCCAAAATGCTTAGTTTTATATTTGCACAAAGCAGCATAAGGAATTAAACAAGAAGATCAGCAGCTATGACCTGGCTTGGAAGCACGATTTCTGAACTCTGATGGAATCAATCATGCAAGCCAAGCAGGTAAAATCTTACTAATATATACATTAACCAAGACATCAGACTTGAATGTTCATAACTTACAAGTCAACGGTCCTAACATTATTCACCCAATTGAATTGGCTTCCTGTTACAAGAGTAAGTATCCTAAGAGAGCTAGATTGAACGGTCCTAACATTGTTTATGCTGCAGACATATACTGGTCCCATAATGTTTCATACACTTATTCACTTGTTTGTAGAAGAGAAATGAAGGGCTGGGTTAGATTTTGCTTACTTGTTGCCTAACATGCCATGGAGGGCCAGGATTGCTTCCTCCTCTTCTATGCTAAACATCCCTCGCTTCAGCCCCGGTCGAAGGTAATTAATCCACCTCAATCTGCAGCTCTTTCCATTCCTTTGCAGACCTGCAAGTGTGAAGGAACAACGAAGTCAACTATGAGAGAACTGGTCAGCATCAATCTCTTTTGTTGGACGTCTAGATATATAACAGAAAATTCTTTTGTCTTTGACTAAGTGCTGCTGGGGCAATGTTACCGGTCCTCAAGAGTTGTTCCTCAATGGTGCTGTACAAAGCCATGTTGAACTTCTTTTTCTTCTTTTCAATTTTTTGCTACATGCAAAAAGCTCAGTTTACATTTTTAGAAGTAAATGCGAGTTGCCGTGCGAACCATTTTCTTCGGGGTTAGGAATTAATTTTCAAATCATGGTCGTTAATGAAGCTGGCTTGGTCAGAAAATATCTTGATACTCACTACATTCACATTTGCCGAACACGTAACAGATACCCCAGCCCCACCCCCTCCGCGGAAATCCCACTACCCAGCAATTGCAGAACCCTGCACAAAGGATCATTGAGCTCAACCCTGGAAATATGCAGGGAGCTTTCACAGCCTTTGGCAATCAACTCTGAATATGGAATAAATTGTCTCACCTAAATAACATCAATCTCTAGGCTCATTTTTCTGTTCTTGACTAAATCCATAACTTGATTAACCGAACAAATTACAACGTCTTAGTTTGAGATTTTTGGTGTAACCAGCAGCTATAATAGTGCTTGTTGATCATTTACTGAATGCAAGAATGAGAACGGGGAACATATAAACATATATGCAGAAGATGAAGAAGAAAGAAACTGACCGGCATTGATGGGGACAGAGCTCCAGCAGCCATGACCGTGTCTCATGATATAGTCTCTGAGCTTCTGGTCTTCATCTGGAGACCACAACCCCTTCTTGTGCTTCTGCTTAGGCTTGTCAGAAGCTTTACACCCCATTGATCTCAGAACGAGAAAGCGAGAGGAAGAGTAACCGATCGACGCTGTCTCAAAAACTACTGAGGAGCTTGGATTTTATGATTATCGGTGTGTTTTTGTTCTTTTGTCCGCGTTCGTTTCCCGTGTGCAAGAAATAAGACGGAGGGAAGCTTGATGGTGAGGTTAGCCGACGGGGCTGACACCATTTTTATAAAGGGGAGGATTTGGTGAACATTTTAAGTAAAATATCCATAAGTAACTCAACTACTTCGCTTTCGTTCGAAATAATTTTCTAGAGAAAAAAATGAAACTTTTGATACTTATGATTCCTGGCCATTGGATTGACTTTTCAATTTTCCCATTAAGAAACATGGTAAACTAGTTACAAGAACAACATCCTTTATTTTTCAAAAAAAAAATTGTTATTACACCGTATTCTGATTGAGTTTTTTTAAAAAAAAATTCATAAAAAATATTTTTTTTGTTAAAAAAAGTATAACTTAAAACAAAATTAGATAGGATTGAATACCATTCAATCTCAAAACTAAACTTAAAATTTTATACTCTTACAAATAATTTAACTCTTACGAAACTTAAGACAAAAATTTCAAAACTAAATCCGATCCAATCACACGAATAAGAATAAAGAAACTTTTTTTTATTCCTTTTGAAGAAATGTCAGATCAACTTAAGCTCACTAAATTTAAAAAGAATGAAATTAATCTCCCATTCTTATTTGTTGTAAACATATCCTCTTAAATTCTCTTTTCCCCATTCTTTCTCTATAGTTTGCTCTTTTTTCATCCTCCTAAGAAGAATTTAAGTAGGTTTAACTTGACTTTTATTTAATAAAATATTATTTAGTAATAATATTTTATTATTGAATTATCATGTCATTACTATAAAATAAAGTTCTCAATTTAGACAAAAATGGATGCCTTAAAACAACAAAAATTGTTACAAAGCATCAAATATGTGTCCGAAGATTCAAAGGATACCGTTGTTTAAAAAGTATTTTTCTAATATATATATATATATATATATATATATATATATATATATATATATATATATATATATATATATATATATATATATTAGAGAATATTGTTATTTAAAGTTGCTCAATAGTTTCCTTCAAAGAAAAAGAAAAAGTTACTCAATAATAATAGGACACGTGTATGGTGTTGGTTCTGGATTATAGTGAAAAAATTTTAGAGACTAATCGGGATTAATATCCCCAGCACTACTCTTATATGAGTCATTAAGCAGGCTTAAACCTACTTGACAGACACCAGTAACGGCTCCCGGACCCAGAAAACGACGACGTGGCACTCTCCCTAATCCTTTTCCACTTTCATCACCCTAGCTAGAAAGAAAATGATCCTGCCACTTTCAATTAATCATCACCAAATCATTACCGTAATTGTCACTGCACACCGACACTCTTTAATGAAGTTAACTTATTAAGGAAAAAAAAAAAAACTGCACTGTCACTCTCGCAGAGTTCACAAATTGTTTACCGTTTTTACCAAGAATCAACGGTTATTTTTTATGAAAATTGATAGATCTATATTATTATTAGTAATAAATACTTTGTTAAATATTTTATGTTATACATTTAAAGATTTTAAAATATGATTTTTTTGTTACTCTATGAACAATAAATTCCCTCTCTTTTACTCGTTTGTGCAATTTGTTTCAGCTATTAATGAAAAGCTACTTATTAAAAAAATATTTTTTTATTTTTTAATAATCTTCTTATTTTATTAAATATTTTAAAATAATTAATATTTTTTAATTTTAATGTATATTGATGATATTAAATAGAATTTAAATTTAAAATACAAAAAAAACAATCTAAAAAGTGATAAGATTTATGGAGACAAACGTCAGTAATTTCTTTCCATATAAATTATTCGACAACGTTCAAATTCACTGAGTTCATCAAATGAGCAAAGACCACTTTGTCAGAGAAAAGCGCAAAAGAACAAAAAAGGGTCTCCGCAGTCCTCAGCATTGACGCTTTCAAAAATAAATGAATAGATTAAAAAACAGTGATCAATTCGGGTATTATTCTTTTTAATCATAATTAAAATTCTGGCATCGTGGATGAGTTTTATATTATGAAAATGTTGATCATAATAGAAAATAGAGCTCATGATTCTCATACAATCAAAAACTTAAAGGTCACGATACCAAAAAGATATTTCATTTCATCCCACCGGCAAAATCCTCACAATTGCGACCCTCGCGCTCCCCCTTTTCCACATTAATAAAAGTGCTTCAGATCAGGCGGCATAAGAGCAATAGGTTCTCCCAAAATGTCCGCCAGCTTTGAAATGCATCACTTCATTGAGATCCCCAACAGTTCCTATCGTTCTCCGATGCCAAATGGACATTCCTTTTGTTGGTTAACGGGCTTGTCGTTCAAATTAGAGTTTAGTGATCAAATATTTATGTAAAATGAAAAGATTTTAATTTTGTAATATTTTTTTAAATCTATGCATAATGAATTGATTATTTTTTTATCTCATTTAAATATAGAGTGTAATTATATAGGGTTTAGTTTTGAAATTTTTATTTTGAATTTTTAAAAGTTATGGTGAGATTAGATAGTGTTTTGTTTTGAGATTTTATATCTTGGGTTCCGGAAGAAATAATTTTTTATAAAAAAAAAGTAAAACCCAAAGTGAGAAATTTATATTGGGTTCTGTAATGGAACCTATTCCAAATACACCATAAATTGTTTGCTAGATAAAATTCGTGTCCCACACTTAAAATTTTAAAATTTAAAAACCTAACGTGTCTAAGTTCACCCATAGTGAAGACTGGTGAAATATGAATTGATTCATATATAGGCTGAGCTGAATGGCCTGGAAGGATTTAACTATCATTAAATCATCATAATATATAAAATAAGAACGCAAACTAATTGGACTAAGTTTACTTTGTTTTAATCAAGTTTATAGTTGGCCGGGTTTTTTTTTTATTTTAATAGCCAGTGCCAGATTGCGAATCTTTCAATCAAGTTTGCAGTAGTTGGTAGGGTTCTACAATTTTTAAAAAAAAACAAAAAAAAAATATTCGGCATGATAAAGACCCAGCCAGTGAGAAAAAAGCCCAGAAACTGGAAATTCTTTGTGGAACCAATTAATCTAATCGAATGTCAACTTAGAATTCTTAATTGTTTGTCGAATAGGCATTCGCCAAAGAATGAATAGAACCTCAATTATATTACTATTAGAAGTTGCAAATACGAATAATTTAGGCAGCATCTGCTGGAAGACAAGTGAATTATCTAAGATTAAGAGCACCCCAAAAACAAAAAGTCTTTAAGCCTTTTTCTTTTTCTATAAACCACGTGCTTAGACTCTTATACTTTTCGCACATAACCCTCTGAAGGCATATTCTCTTGGTTGTAGAGATTCCCCCCCCTCCCAGATGGTGATCATCTGATTAAGCTACATTAATCTTGTTCAAGAAAAAAGAGATGTAAATTTACATCAATCTTAACAACAGATTAGAAATATGTCTGAGGTAATAACTCTTTCGTTCAAATTAATAAAGAAGAGATAAAGTTGGTATATTTGAATTGCGTTTGGTCCAAATAGGCTTTCGGGAGCGAGTTGGGGTTTGCCCGTTTTGTAGGATGCTCAACCCTCTAGATGCTTTGTTTTGCCCATTTGAAAAATTAGATAATTTAGACCCTCCTATTTGAATTGCGTTTGGTCCAAATAGGCTTTCGGGAGCGAGTTGGGGTTTGCCCGTTTTGTAGGATGCTCAACCCTCTAGATGCTTTGTTTTGCCCATTTGAAAAATTAGATAATTTAGACCCTCCTATTTTTATTTGTAGACAATAAAGGACTTCTCAATTTTTTTTAACCTTTCAAGTTTCTTTTGGCTACTAAAGGATCTCTAGATTTTTATCATCTTGTTTTTTACCTTTGAATATTTAAAGGATCTCTTGATTTTTTAAAAATTTCTTATATCTTTATCATTTTCACGAACAGCTTATTGAATCATTCCATTGAAAAAACCATTAAGACTTAAGAAGTCAAAAAAATCAAAGAACTTTTAGTGTCTAAATATAAAAATAAGAGGGATTTAATAAGTTTTAAAAATAAAAAATTCCTTTAGCATCCAAATAAGAAAATAAGAGGGACTAAATTATACAATTTGCCAGCCCATTTTCTATCATGTACTACTATGGTATGCCCATATTCCACGACTGTAAAACCCGTGTCAATATTGAAGAATTCGAGAAAATTGGATAGGAATTTTGTGAAGAGTCTACCTCGGCTTTTTCTGGACAGAGGAGAATATTGAAGGAGCTGAGATTTTTTTTTTTTTTTTGGCCCTTGATGAGTATGAGCACATTTTGGAACCATGCATAGCGTATAATGATCTATGAAGACGCTAAAGGACGCATCTGTGCTTTTGAAACTTGAGAAAGTTGGTGAAATGGTACTTTTTAATTCGAAGTAATATGTTGTACCTCTGAAAAAGAATAAGATAATCCTAATGAGTTTCCTCTCACACAAAGAAAAAGAAGTATTAAGTTCATACGGTACAGTTTAAAGGTTTAAAATTGGGTAAATGCTAAGTTCTCTGATCTATTGTCCTCTTTTAAATTACTCTCCCTTTAAAAAATAAATATATTACCTCATCTCCCTTAGATTTATTCGATGTAGAGAGAGAGAGAGAGAGAGAGAGTTTCTTTAGATATTCCAGTCGAAAACTTGGGGCCTTCTTCCTTGGTAAAGAACATATATATGTTTGTGTGGCCTGGGAAGTGAAAGAGGAGAAGAAGTTGACACATTTGCCCCATATAGATATGGAATGAAAGTGACGGATTCATAAAAGAATAGAGGGATTAAGCAATGGTCTGGAGCTGGCGGTGCCAACATGGGTTAGTTTTTAGTTTTTATGCACCTACTGCCTCTAACAATTCACCCAGATGCAAACAAAGAATGACGAATTGAAGACAGGTCTTCTTCCAAATCATTATTCACTGTTCAAAGCACAACCCATTAAGAGGAGACAAATAAATATGGGCACAAGACTTTGGGGGTTAATTTATTTTGGTGTTCTTGGTCCTAACCCTTGTTGCTGATGCAACTAAGACCACGCCAATGTTGTTAAATAACCAAACCGATAATTTGTAACTATCTTAGTCAGCCAAAAAGCCGATCAATTTGGACCATTTTGAACGCCCAACATCATCAATAGGAAAATTCAGGAGTCGTAACTGTAATTTAGCGGGTAAATTTGACACATAATGCCCGCATCACCGGAAACCTTTTCTTCTTTCTCTGTCCGTTCTGTCTGCTGAAGGAACATAATCACCTTTGACTTCAAACAACTCGACAAGGGCTCTCTCTCTATCTCATACCAGCGGGGAAAACTAGCTAGCAAAAGATTTGCTTCCAGAGATAGTGTTTGTGCATCCTTGGGGAGATTATAAGCAGTGAAAACAGAAGGATTAAAAATTAAAACACATAGCGCCTTAAACTTGAAGGAATTGAAAATAGTGAGTAATAGAAGGATGAATCTCATTTTCATGACAGGGAAATCAGTAATTTGACAGAGAGGTTAATCAAAATCTGGCTTAATTAGGAAATGCAGCAAGTAGCGTCATCAGATATCAGTCTTTTTACTCCATTAGTACCACAGCAACAATATTTCTTGACGGATGATAAGAAGGACATTTCAACCATAAAAATCTTAAAGAAAGACGAAGAAATGAATCGTCAAGGTGATAACTTTTGTCAATAACCATTTCAAGACTTCAGTTTTCCTTCATTATTTATCTGGGTATTACGTTGCAATCGTACTGCAGATGATATCATGCTGCACTCCACTGTCAAAATCATATAATACAAGTATATCATGAGTACATATGCATAATTGACCAAATAAACAGTTAAAACAGAAAATTGCAGTCAAGTTCAACAGCTTCGAAAGAAACTTATAGAAGTCGCAAAGAAGCCTCGAATGTCAACAAATATAAACTAAGCCCACAATCATTATCACGCGTATTAAAACAAAGGCTCAAAACCAATAGCATAGCATTGACACTAGTACGAGATCAAGAATTGTTTATAGGATGTAATTTTCAGCCAATCTTCGTCTACCAGCATGATTTTATCGTACAGATTTCTCTCCGCCATGCGAAAGGAGTTTCAACTCCTCGCACAGACACAGTAGCCTTTTTCTGTCGGTGGCAATGGGATTTTGAAGAAGAAAACAATGGAGAATGACACCGCCCCAAGGAAAAAATTGTTGATTTTTGTTGAATTGCGTGCTGAAGATGGAAAAGATATATATCTTTCCTTTAATTCTCGATGCTCGTCTGTCATTCAAAGGTTACCTAACTTGTTAAGTAATTTGCCGTGACTCTAGTGTTCATTTGTAGAGAAATTTAGGGGCCAAAAAGCTTCCTTTTTGGTGGCTGATAAATTGTAGTACTGCATTTTAGCACAGGGTCATGCTTATATCATTATATTGTTGATGGATGTTTTTGGAAAATTTTCCTTTTTTTTTTTCAACGAAGAAGGTGAAGGGAATTGAAGCAACTTTGGTACAGTGTGATAGATATAAAGAATAAAATATTGAATTGCGATTTGAATGAACCGATCGTAAGTCTGAGAGTAGGAAGTTAGGTATGACAAAACCCGTAGTAACCTGCAAGCGGGAAGGTGGGTATGATGAAACTTAACTTTCATGCCATATTCCCAACTCGAGAATTGTGATTTGGAGAAACATGAAGAGTATTGCTAGTATTTGGGAGTTTCAAAGTGAAGAGGAAAACTGGAAAAGTAACTTCCACACTAGCCTTTCATCCATCATCAGAAAAAGGAAGAGAAAGAGGGAAAAATTTGAGATAACGTATATTCGCTCAAGTTGAAATGGGGAGGGAAAAAAAAAACACACATACAGACTTCAAGAAATGTTTTTTGAGTGGAGATGATGAGAGTTTTCGTTATGTATATAAGAAGGAAAAATTATATAAATTTCCTTTTTGTATACTTTCTCATTTAAATAAATTTGTACAGTATATTATATATTTTTACTTTGAGTCTACTTTTTTATATATAAATAATTTATTTTAATAAAATTTAAGACAAAAAATTTCAAATATAAACTATATTCTATCACACCCTTAATATATAAAATTAAAAGATAAACTGACAAGTCTTCTAAAATCAGAAACATAGGAGATCCTCTGCAGTGGGGTTAATTTCCACGTGGGCATTATTATCTTCTCTCCTAACTCTCAAAGAATGGAAAGAAATTAGAAAATAATTAATCTCTCTTTTCAAAGTTGAATATTCACTTCAGCATTTAAATGAACAAAGGAGGAAAAATAAACTCACAGCCTCTTTTTTTCTTTTTTCTTTTTTTTTTATTTTTTTAAAAGTGAAAACTTACGACAACCTTGAGCAGACAAGAATAAAAAATCCAGCCTTTTCCATGTAGGCCAAAGTAATTTAATACTTGGTCCGTTTTCGGTGTAATCCCCAAGAGCCCATTAACCTTCCAATGGAAAAAAAAGAGAATCTTGTCCCGGCCCAACTCTGCAAATGGCGCTCTTGGAAAATGTCCAAAAACAAACCTTAACGCATAATAATGTATCCAAATTATCGACTATCTTTTCTTTTTTTTTTTAATTTTTTTACTAAGTAAGCCAAAAAAAAAAAAAAACTCCCGGAATGCTGTATAGAGTATTCTTTCTTTCTATATGTAACATATGTTTGAGATTGAGAAGAAAAGGAAATCAAATATTATGATTCATTGATTACGTACTTCTCCTTGCCCGATAACTGATAGATGTTATGTCCATTGCAGATCAAAGTGCCGAGCCTACTGCGAAAATGCACATTCAAACAGTTTAAGCAGATTCATGCCTTCATCATCACAGGCTCACTCCAACGGAACCCGAAAATTCTATTGTTCTTCCTGAGACGAGGTACTGAATTCGGAGAAATGGACTACCCGGAACTCGTTTTTGCTCAAACGGGTGGCTTTTGCAGCCAAGAAATTACGCTGTGGAACGCTATGATTAGAGGTTATGCTTATAATGGTCCTCAGCGGAGTTGCGTATTAATGTATGACGAAATGCCTCAAAGAGGACTTAAGCCTAATAATTTCACTTACCCGTATGTTTTGAAGTCTTGTTGTAAGCTGGGCTTGTTTAAAATTGGCCTGAAGGTGCATTGTCAGATCATAAAGGCTGGATTTGAGAGAGTATTTTCAGTTGCTCATGCGATTTTTGATTTTTATGTCAAGATTGCTGATTCTTCTGATATTGCTTACGCTGAAAAGAAACTAGTAAATGACTCCAGGAGGATTCTTGATAGCATGGGTTTGAGACACGTCGAATTATGCAACAGAACGATTTCCGAGTATGTGAAGCTGAGTGATGCACAGACTGCTAGAGAGCTTTTCGACAAGTTGATCGAAAGAGATGTTATAACGTGGAACTTGATGATCTCAGGTTATGCTAAAGTCGGGGACATTGCAAATGCCAGAGATTTCTTTGACCGGACACCAGAAAAGAATGTGGTGACCTGGACTACGATGATCAAGGCATACGGTGATGCTGGAGAACTCAAAACAGCGAGGGAGTTGTTTGAGATGATGCCCGAGAAGAATGTTGTCTCGTGGAATTGTATGATTTCAACTTACACCCAGAACAGGAAATTTCAGGATGCACTGAACCTGTTCTCCCAGATGCATAAGGAGAGTGTAGAGCCAGACGGATATACCTATGTTTCGGTTCTGTCTGCTTGTTCCCACTTGGGTGCTCTGGAGGCCGGTGAATGGGTGCATGGCTTGTTAAGAGATTGGGCCAAGTTGGAAGTAATAACATGGACTGCCCTTGTAGAAATGTATGCAAAATGTGGAGATATTGATAAAGCTTTCTCAATTTTTATTAAAACCGGAAATAAGGATGTGTTTTGCTATAACGTTATGATCAAAGCACTGGCCATCCATGGAAGAACAGACGCTGCCATCAGACTCTTTTATCTAATGCAAGAAAGAAAGCTGAAGCCTAATGACTTCACGTTTATCAGTGTGTTGTTTGCTTGTAGTCATGGAGGATTAGTAGAAGAAGGCCATAAGATTTTCAAGAACATGGAGAGGGATTTTAAAGTTAGTCCAAAACTTGAGCACTATGGATGTGTGATAGATTTACTCTGCCGAAGTGGTCAGCTGGAGGAAGCAGTCCTTACCTTGAAGGAGATGCCCTTCAAACCTGATATTGCTATCTGGGGGGCTCTATTAGGTGGATGCAGGATGACAGGTGACCTAAAGTTGGCAGAGAGTATAATAACTAAAGCAGGGGAATTGGAATCAGATGAATCTGGAGTCTATGTGATTACGTCTAACATCCATGCAGCAGCAGGTCAGTGGGTGGAGGCCTTGGATGCAAGAGCAAAAATGGAAGAGAAGAGCATATGGAAGAGGAGAGGAAGCAGTAATCTTGTCTATAGCAGTGGTAGCCAGTGAATCTATGCCTCGGGAGGAGAGAGATAGGTGTGGAAAGCCTTGGATGTTAGATGGTAGTTACTCTTCACGTCTAGAGGAAGGAAATAAAACTCAAGTCTTCTCTAACAGGACGTATAAATGGTGGAATTCCTACTTAATCTAGACGAATCAATTTTTTGATTCATTACGATGAAGGGGTACACGTCGAAAACTTTTCCGACTTTGCTGTCATGAGGCCAGTCGCTTTCTAACATACATTTCCAGCATAAGAAAGAATGTACTACCAACATGTATACATACAAACGTTGAGCCGCAGATAGCTGACAACATTCCTCATCTAAGGAAATGTTTATATAGACATATATGTTGTGGCTAAACTTTTCAGAGTACTGATGCCAGCTACAATCAATGAATGCCCGAGTATGCTCATTTTAAGAGTAATAACCAAAAGAGCAAAGTAACTACAAATCTCCAAACAGGAGAAAGAAGAGCCTAAACAACAATCTTCTCTTCTATTTCTACCTCGATATCAGAACATTTTCAATGAACCAGACTAGAATTTACAAACACGTACCCGAAGGTAAAAGGTTATCAGACGGGAACCTTCTTTGGAATCACCTACCCACAACTTGTCATGTGCACATCTTGTCACCAAAGCTCAGTCCGAACTATCTTTGGACGGGAACAAATAAGCATCTAGTACAAGAAATGCTTTTACAACCCGCGGACTCAAATTATGCAAATTACCAAAAAATTAAATGACATAAATAATTTACGTTCAAAGATCAGATACAGTGTAAAACATAGAGCCTAATAATAAGACTTTTGAAACATCCAGTATCCACTATCTCACATTCTCATTGTCTACTAGCCGATTTTTCAGTTGTTCCAGATTGCATTGATGCCAGGTCAAAGATCATCCCTAATTGCAAGAAAAAAACTAATATCCATGTGAGAATAGAATGCCGGCTAAACTGAAAGCCAGGTTGTAGAAAGTGG
Organism: Rauvolfia tetraphylla; assembly: GCA_030512225.1. NCBI lineage: Eukaryota > Viridiplantae > Streptophyta > Magnoliopsida > Gentianales > Apocynaceae > Rauvolfia > Rauvolfia tetraphylla. The sequence goes on along the minus strand of JAJQKT010000049.1, from coordinate 7,407,008 downwards.
ATCACACAACTTCATTGGCCACGCATCAATCCCGTGAAAGCATTGGAACATGCAGACCAGCCAACTGCAATTCTCTAGTAAGGTGCTATCTAGGTAAGGACCATACTTGATCTAAGGATGGATCATGTTGAACTGGAATCTAGACAGCTGCTGGGGAATTGTGGATATCACAGGCCCATATCTCTGTCCAGAAAACAAAAAACATGGTGAGAATCCTCCAATGTGCATCTAAACACATGAACACATTCAGATGTGATCCTAGCCATGGAGAGGGCAGATGAGATAATTAACCCTGCAACTCTTTTGAAGATCGTACAAATTTACAGAGTATATGAAAAAAACTAATGAAGAAGCAAAAAGGAAGAAATTGCAGTGGAAGCCATATGCTTAGAAAGAATGTGGTTTGCTAACTAATTCCACAAGTTGCTTATTGATGACTTTCTCTTCCAACCATAAAACCAGTACCTGAACATTGTCATAGAGTTCAAACAATGGAACAGCTAGAAGCTTCAGGTTCTTTGGAACTGCAAAGTACTCTCTCTCAGAAAGATGAACAAGGAAAAGCTTCTTGCACTCCTGCATTGCCAAATCAACAGTTAAGACAAATGAAAAATCATGAAAATGGAGCAAATAAGCTTCAACGTATACCAAGTATACCTTCGGTTTTGTAATGTGTGGAGGGCAGTATGGATACATAATAGTTTCAAAATTGGGTCTCCACCATATAGCTACACATTCACCAATCTGGAAGGAGATTGTTGCACAACAAATAAGTCCACAGAAACACAAAAAAGAAGCAATAAATCCCAGCCACATGCTTACAGCAAAGTGAAAAGGCCACACTAAGCGCATAAGACAGCATTTCACATGCAATATTGTGTATCAACAGTGTACCAAGTCAAGCCTAGAAAAGTGTTAAGTTGATTTATCCTTAGTCTTGAACTCATTTTTCCCTTGGAAAATAATGCAAATCCAACCATGTTTTTTATTATGCAAGTTGGAAACCTTGACAACACTTTTGCCCTTTGCTCAGCAATGGCCAATACAGCAAACAGACATAACTGCATAGAGAACAAAATAACTACCTGCCAATCTGGCTGCAAACCAGGTGAATTAGCTGCAAGCTTGCTAGAAAGTTTTCTTTTCAAACCCTCAATTTCTGCACATCATGCAAAGTTAAAAGTAAGATAGACGTCAATAAACATTATAGAGGATTCGAACTGGATTGCAACTATTTCAAATGTAAGATGATCCTCCTTTAAAGTCTGAACAAAACTAGTCATGTTTTCTAAAAGTAAGCCTAAAGAGAAATACCATTCTCTCCTGGCTTCAGACGCCCACCAGGAAGCTTGCAGAAAGTGTTCCCAATTTGCAGAAGAAGAATGTGTGGATGATTGTGCTCCTGTACCTGTCAATAAAGCCGCCAAACTATGAGCCAGATAGTCAACAGAAATCATTGTTATCAGAAGAAATAGAGGAAATAGACCAACACAAATAATTCTGTTATAATGGCATCCTGCTGTGAAATGTTGAAAGAAAATGTCAACAAACAATTCTTCCATAAGAATAAATGCTGGTCCCCAAGTCTCACTTGGGTCATTCAATAACAGCCAGACAGTCAAAGACTTTGTTATTCATTTGCAAGCAACAATGCTGAAGCAATAATAATCAAGCTACCGGGGGCATTTATCAGTCCAGATCTAGAGATTTCCCTAGGCTTTAAAGTCACACAACAAGAATAAGTAACAATGGATAGATTCTACATGGATGGAAGACCACAATTATAAGAAAGTCACATGTTTCATTCACTAGTCTTTCCATATCAGTAAGTGAGATATGCGCTCAATTTTGATTTTCTAAGACTGTATTTCCAATAGGTCAAGTTTCATATATTATTTCCCAAAAGTTTGTGAAATTTTGCAAAGGCAAATTTTGTGAACCTAGGAAGGGGATAAGTATTCTCTAATATCCCTAGAATAAACAAGATACTGCAAAAACTATATCACCCATATAGACATCACTGGAAGGGATCCACTACTTATGTAACATAAGTTAGCCTCTCCAATATACTTAAACAAGGAAAATTTACTTGGCTACATCAACATGCATTTTTTCCATAAAAAGAAAGCAAAGATCTCATGGAAAAAGTCATACATGGCATTTAGAAAGGAATTATTTTCAGAAATGACATGAGCCTTATGAACAAATTTTGTAATTCAAAAATTTTTTCATCACAGAGCTCCATGCAAAGGGCACTTGTAATTCGTCTTTGCCTGCTGCAAAATGTACCAAACCCATAATAGTTGCTAAGGGAAAGAAGCCTACTAGGACACACCATATACCTTATTAGAAGTGCATGATGAAAATGAAAAGAAACGACAAAATCCAAAACACATCCAACTCTCAGTTTCATCTCTGCTGCTTATTAGGATGCTTAAATACTGGCACAAATTTCGTGGCAAATTGGGTCAGATACACACCGAAGTGGATAAGCTTAGCAGGCACAATGATAAGAGGAAAGCTCAAAGGCTTTTGCTACACCTGTTGGGAAAGTTGTTCCAACAGTTTATTCTCCCCCAAACACCAACCCCCCAAAACCAAAAAAAAAAAAAAAGAAACAAAATGCTAATTCTGGCCTTTACTCCCAAGTGGTAAAGATTAGCACATAGAATGATGGATAAAATTTTGAAAGGATCTTCTATGAGAACAAGTTTGTCGCACTTATCCTAGGATCAAGATAAGATGGGAAAAAGACTACATCCAATAGGATTATTTGCATGCAGTAGAGAGTTGCACAATTTAAACTGGACATAAGGTAAAGAGAAGTGCATAACACTCACTTACCGCTGAATCTTCACATAAATAGAACAGTACATTTCAAAGCCAGTTAGAATTAATCTTATCAATTATGTGTATTTGATGTTAGCCCCCCACCCCTGCAAAGAAGAAAGGGGGAGAAACAGTGTGTTTCATGACATAATTGATAGTAATAAGCAGATGAGTAATTTGTTCAACTAAAATACCACCGGCCTCATGAACTACAAGATAGTTCCAAGTTCAGCAAGCATACGGAACCATAGAGCAGAATACCATATTCGCCTACAATCTTGCCTATGTAATTCTCAAAATAATTCAATAATTTATTCAAGAAAAGCATAACAAACAGAATTACTACAGATCTCGTTTTGGAAAAGCAAGATGGTCTCATGTCAAGCACATATAAGAATACATAATTAGAACAATTCCATCCAAGTTCATCAAAGTTTAAAAAAGCATTAACATTTGAATAGCAGCACACATAATACAAATCCAGGTCAAGCACAACCCCTTAATAAAATTTTTTCGTTCTCTTCAGTCGTCGATTTAACACGGGAAAAAAAATAAAAGAAAAACCATGTTAGCAGGTAAAAAGAAAAACGGAATAAGTGAACAAATTACTAAAAACATCCAAAATTATCCGATACAAAGCGAAGTAATGCAAAAGGATTACCAATAAAATCCCTTCAACGCTAGTCCTCATACCCTCCTTCATATAACTGAAAAACAAAGTCAACAGAAATTCGTAAAGCCGTATGATCTAGGGTTTTGGTATGCAAACTGAGCGTCGAGCAAAAATTAGGGTTTTAACAACGATCTTTCTTTCTTCAACCTTAACATAAGAACTAATAACATTCCATTAATAGAATAAGACGAGAAGTACAGACAGAATACATACTTGACTTTCATGCGAGCAAGACGATCGGCGACGGAAGTGTCTTTCTCCATCTTGGGCTCCTTAGTCCCGAAGGTGTAGCTCGACAGCGGGTAAGTGTTCACTACCGACGACGTTACCATTCTGGCTTTTTCTCCGACTAGAAATCTCTGCTCTAGTTCTCAGTATTCTCTCTTCACAATTTTCCCTCTCCCGAATTTACGGACTTATGTCTAACTGAGCTGCTCTTCTTTTTCTGAACTTTGCTCTGGCTTCCTATTTCCAGCCGAACCCACTATCACCAAAATCGTGCTTCTTAGTAAAAGCGCTGCGCTTTCAAGTTTTGGAGAATCCAGTTTTTATAATATCACATGAACTTTTATTAAAACAAGAAATCTCTTGAAATTTTTTCTTTACATTTTATAAAAAATAAATTTTTTAGAAAAAGAATATGTAATATCAAAATAATTTTATATTTTAAAATGAAATCTTGTTCAAATAGAATATTAGAAATATTAAATTTGAGATTGTATGAGGGATTAGAAAAGTGATATCCTACTAAAAACAAAAGAAATATAAAAAAAATATAAATTCAAAATATGAAATTGGTTCTAAAAATTAAAAATGTCTTTTTTTTTAGAAACGAATTTCTTTAATTTAGATTACTTCTCATTCTAACAAAATGCTATCAATCCAAAAAAAAACATCTTATTCTTCTTCTTTTTTAATTCAAATTTCTTTTAACAGTCCCTTATGAATATTTTCAACGTCTAAAGATTCTCTTAATTATAATCTTGTTGGTTACTGAAATTTTTCCTTTGATTAGTCCCTTATGAATATTTTTTATTTTTCTCACCTCGAAGGAGTGTTGCTTTTCTAGTCCTTGCGACAATAAAGCCACCATTTTCCGGTCATTGTTGATATGAGATGTGCATGTGCACAGATGGGGAAGGATAAAGTAGAAATAACATTCATCAAACTTTAAATTCTATGTGACCTTAGTCCTCACATGAACTGCCGAAATCCATTGTCCTAAAAAGTAAAAAGGTAACTTGAAAGATTTTTATGGATGAAAATAATTAAAAGTATTCGTAAGAAGTTAGTTCCACTTAGATTGGATTTTGCTAAGAAAGTAAATATAAATTTTTTACTTTTAATCTTACTATTTATCTCACAAATAATTTATTTTTACAAAATTTAAAATAGAAAATCATAAATCAAAATTTTATCTAACCTCACCTTAAAATATTTACAAAATAGAGACAATAGCTTGTATGGTATTGGAAATTATTGGTCATTCACATCTTGATTCCAAAAGTTTTAATTTTACCATTATAATCCTTAAAGAATGTATGATTGACTATTTTGGCTTCATGCGTGTTGTTTAGTAGTGTTGTCAAATGAGTCAGGCTAGCCTTGAAACGGGCCAATGCGGGCTAGCTGGTTTGGTCCGATAGCCAGCCCGCGAGGCTTTGTAAAACGACGTCGTTTTGTAAAAAAACAATAAAACGATGTCGTTTTGAACAAAATAATTTTTTTAATATTTTAAAAATCATCAAAACGACTTCGTTTTAGAAATTTTTTTAAAAAATTAAAAAGAAAAATGACTGACCCAAAAGCTAAACGAAGCGGTTTAAAAAAGTTCGTATTTAAACGAGTTTGGACATACTATATTGCCCACGGACTATGGCACGTATTGAATGTATTATTGTTTATGAGCTATAATAGTCAAAATAAAACTTGTGTGGCCAAAATATGAATGATTCTAATTATAATGACTAAATAAGCTATTTTTCCCTGAAATTTTTGTGAAGGATCAAAGAATCAAATCATAAAACTTTTCGTGTTGAAGCGAAACGATAATAGCGTATCATCCCTTTCAAAAATTGAAGGCACTAAAGGTGCAGATTCTATCCATTTCTGCTAACAAGTTCTGTCTGTTGGGATGCAAACTAAGTCCCACATGAAAAATTTGATGGAAGAGTTATCTAAATATAAGATTCAAGATAACTCCATTAGTATGAGGCCTTTTGGGAGATACCCAAAAACAAATTCGTGAGGGCTTTGCCTAAAGCGGACAATATCATACTAATGTGGAGTTTAAAAAGACGTTAGACAATTCCAACAAGTGGTATCAGAGCCGATGGTTCGTCTGGGTGACGTGTCACCGTGGGAAGCCCCCTCGTTGGAGATCTGCGGTTGATGCCTTGTGTCGAAAGTCTTCCTGATAATGTGGTGGTCAGGCGGCGTGTCCCGCTGGTTGGTAGCGGCGGTGCAAGATGGTTGGCAGATCAAATGGATTACCTCTGAAGGAGAGGTCATGACCTATGTGGTCATTAGTTTGAGGGGAGGATTATTGGGATACAAACTAAGTCCCACATGGAAAAATTGATGGAAGAGTTGTCTAAATATAAGATTCAAGATAACTCCATTAGTATGAGGTCTTTTGGGAAATACCCAAAAACAAATCCGTGAGGGCTTTGCCCAAAGCGGATAATATCATACTAATGTGGAGTTTAGACAATATTAGACAATTCCTAACACTGTCGCCTTCAACATCACGTTAATGTCCGGATCGGTATTTTCTACACTATCATAAATGCACAGCCCCGATTTCCCCATTAACTCTCCGACTTCACGAAACGTCAATACAACGCCAGTGAGTAAAAGGGCAACTTAGGAGCACTTTTATTAGATTAAACGTTTGAGTTTGATCATCATCTCTTGTATTCATGTATTGAAATTGAACAAAAAGACAAGAAAAAAAGTTGATTTTTTTAAAAAATCAGATCCTAAAAGCTGTTCCTTTTAATTAGTCGAATATATATGTTAGACGGCTCAAGTTAAAAATAATTATGAAATTTTCAATTAAAATAGTAACTCAAATTTTGTAGAGGAACCACAAGACATATATATAAGTTAAACGCGTTTCCAAATCAAAGGCGTATTTTCATAATCACGGATCAAAAAGATTATTGGGCAAGTTGCGTAGCTCCGGTTCATCTCTGTTTGCCAAAGGACAAGATTCACCACGGCAGCAGATTCCACATTACTATTGTACGTATTTTGGGCAGAGGATGTATGGGGAATTTGGGATTGGGATATCATGCGAGCTTGAAATGCAAGCTTGAATCTGTGTTCAAAGTGATTCTAAATTGGATATAGTTTTTATTTGAAATTTTTGTCTTAAACTTGAAAGGAGTATTCTTGAAAAAAAATGAATAAAAATAAAAATTTTTATTGAGGTCTCAGATTTTGTTTAAATACTCTCTAATCACAGTACTTGTGTAACTACAAGTAGCTTTATCCCATCGCTGATCACATTAAAAGTATATTAAATTGAGTTTTTCTTTGATCATTTTTATGCTAAATTTCCAAAAAAATACTGTTTATAAAAGGAGTATTGTTTTTTCATAATGTAAAAAAAAAAAAAAATTTGCAAGACAGGAAACAAATCACATGCTGCAAACTTGTCGGAAAACATTACCGGATTCTAAGCACATAAACCAAATAAGAGAGAGTATCATCAATCCAAGACCTTCTCCTAAAAGTACAATAGAAAAAACCAGTCAGGAACATTTTCAAAGGAAATCTGTATACTTCCATGAAAGTTCTTCACAAAATTTTGTTACGTGCTGTAACTTCAATGTTCTTCTAGTCCCAGAGAGATATGACTAACGCCCTATAAACGGTAGAAAGTTCTTGTTTAACGTTGATTTCTCTACAAATGCTTCTTCCTTTAGTATAAGTAAGCTATGTAGGTCAATGTACGTTAAAACTAAAATGCTATCTTAGTTTAATAAATCACTTATCACCACCGTCGTCGTCGTCGTCGTCATCTTCTTCTTCTACCACTGAAAACCTGCAACACACCGTTTGAACAGCCGGCAATGAGTGTGCATCGATCGTCTCCCACTTGGCTCCAACAGACACTACTCACGAACCCATTCCCGCATCCGCCTGGAGCAGCCGGTTCAAATTCTTGAACCCAGACCGGCTCGCCCCATCTCTGATCATACACAACAACTTGATTATCTTCTGAGCCGCAGCTTAGTAACCCGCCACCTCTCCACACTGATAACCCAACAAATCTTCTACTGTTGACGTGCCCCTTGAAGGTCCTGATAAGCCTCTGATCTTCTGCACTCCACGTTTTCAGACACCCATCAATGGCGGACGTTACAATCGTCTGGTGATCAAGAAATCTAATGTAGGTCACAGTCTTCTGATGCCCATCAAGAACGAAGAGTGGGTCCAACAATTTCCTCACATCGTAGCCGTAAGCTTTACTGTCAGCACATCCAACGGCGACGAGAGCTTCGTCGAAGGGATTAAACTCCACGCAACAGACTGGACTCCTTGTCGGGCTAGGCTGCACCTTAGCCAAACAGTTCCCCCCATCACATCGTGTGTCCCAGATTTGCATGGTGCCATCGTCCGAACCGGATGCGCCCACAACCGGATTGCAGGAAGAATAGTCGATGCTCCAAACTCGTCGGCCGCCATGCTCATCTCGCTCAAAGATCGGGTCTCTTCTCTCGAGATCATACTCCATTACTACCCCATCATAGTCGCCCGACCCAAGAATCCCCCCAACCTTCCACCGGAGGCTGCTGAGTTTTGCGGGTGTGCACATGAAGAATTCGCATGCATTAGCGTGGTTTAACTGAGCAACGCCATGGTCATATGAGCTTCCTTGATCTTCGTGAGGCAGCAAGCACTTCAAGCAGTAAATTCTGATTTTTCTCGCTATGCCACCGGTGGCCAAAAGCCCAACGGATTGGTAGAATTCTATAGCTCCAAGAGTGTCGGAGACAGTTTCAATGGCTCCAGAAGAAACTACGGTGGAGAGATTAAAATCCCATTCGCACCTGGCTTTATATGTATCATCCTGAACTTCAACTGGCCGTTTTTTTCCTTCGTTTTCTTCTTGTCCTGATTCTGGGGTTTCTCTCTCGGACTCTTCTGGGGTCTGCAGGAGAGATGGTGATGAGAAGTTTTTCATTTCCCATTCATACGAAATAATTGGTATCTTTAGTGAAGGGGGGAAGGTAGTGGTGGAGATCTTGTTGAAGCTTTCCTGAGTGGGTTCTTAGCCAGTGGAAGGCAAAGAATCCTTCTCAGGTTAGGGAACAAGCAATGGATAAAATATGGTGGCTTATCTTTTTCTTTAAGAAACATTCCTCACTATAATTTCTCGGAAATCTATTAGCCAGCCGCGGAAGGAGAAAAGGAAAAAAAATTACAAAAAAAACCTAACGTGGAGAGACTGTTTACATTAATGGCACATCTTACAAAATAAAAAAAATTCAGAAAATTTTGTGCATCAATCTCATTCTCGCTGCATAGTTTGACTTGTATAATTGTTTACTCTCAGTTCCCCCAATCCCCCAGCCCCAATTGTGAATTTGCATAGTTTAGGTACTGAAAATGAAAGGGAGGAAATGAGGAAAATACAGGGGATATTTTCTTGCAGTGTACCTGAAAATGTTGGGGAAATACGGAATTGGTATTTATTAATGTTTCTATATACGAGTGGATATGGTACAACAGAAATGCTGGTTTCTTTTGTACCTCATCTTAAAGTGCCTAATGATGTGGATACAGGCTGTCCGCTGCCCCTTTGTTACGTGGTCTACGCCGAGCCTTTTGTCTCCCTTCAAATTTCACGGACTCTTTCCCAGCTTGCTTCGAAACGCATTACTATAATGTTATGTCATAAGAATAAATAAAATATTTAATTACTAAATAATTAATTCAACCTACTTATAACTTCTAGTAATTTCTAATTCGTAAGGTATTGAGGGATCATATACTCAACGTATAAAACGCTATGGCAAATCATACTCCCATAATGGGGAGGGGTATTTCAAAACTGAAGAGTAGGGGTGTCAATCGGGCTTACTGAGCGGGACTTTGCTAAGTCCGAGCTCGACCCGATTAACATCGGGCTGAGAAAATATGAGCCCGGGTTCGGACTCGGTCAGGCCATAACATAATTTTTTATATAATAATAGTATTTTTTTAATAATATAATAATAATAATATTATATATATATATTTTTTTTTGGGCAGGGTTGAAATCGAACTAAGCTTATCTCAGCCTGAGCTCGCCCCGAAATACTATTCTGGCTGAAAAAATTAACCCGAACTCACATTTTAGCAAGCCGAACGAGCCGAGCTCGGGTTAGCCCAGCCTAATTAACAGTCCTACTGCAGAATATGTGGTCTCCACTTCCAAAGAATCCGAGCTTCTCAATAACTTTCTTTTTTCTTCTTCAAAATAAATACTCATGTTTCAAAATATATTGCGTTCTAGATTTGTTTAAAAAATATTTTAATTTTTATTAATTTTAATGATTATTTTTTAAAATTATCCTAATTCATAAATAAAATTATCTTATTCATTCTCAAATTAATTAGGATTATAATATTCTTTATTCTTCTTTTAATCTATGCTGAAAGGGAGGGAGTAAAAGCTTCATATTGTAAAAAAGAGGGAGTATTTGAATATAGGTACATTATATGATAACTATATTATACTTTTTTTTATTTTAAAATATAAAATATTTCAGTTATTTTTTAATTTTCAAAATTATTTAATATTTTATAAATTTTAAAAATTATTTTTAAAAAATTATCTTAAATATAAATATAAATTTTATTTTTTATTATATTAATTAAATTAATTAATAATATAATAAAATTTTATTATTTTATTTTTAATTTATAAAAATAATTAAAATATCTTATATTTTAAAATAAAAATAAAGTAAAAATTAAGGACCACATCTACGTGGAACAGCGATACGGGCCATACTTGAGTGGTTATAAGAAGCGGTAACAATGGCAACCCATGTCCACCTGCTGTGCCGTTCCTGCTCATTCTGGACCCATCTTCGCGATCTTCTCTATAAATGAATACAACTACTATAAGGGATATGGAGGTTGCAGGTTTCCACAGATAAAACTCCCAAGTATTACTGTCCATCTTTCATCTGGAGTGGTTTTCTAGTGGACTTGCCTCCCATACACCTTGTACCCATCGGTAAAATTCCCGGCAGACCATGTCCTTTCGCCATAAAATTAATATTACCCCAAATTAGAATTTTGAGCCAACAAAAGATGCAAAGCCAATCAATTTTGGGCTAAATAGAAATTTGGATGAGAAAAACATGCCAAGTCAAGCAACATCCTGGATGAGCCAACAAAAGATATTCACTTTAGGGTTTTGCTGAATTTTTTCACGGAGAAGACACACCAGCAATGACAGAGGTTTCGTGGATTTCAATGGCCCATTGAAGCCTTCAACAACTATCCATTCCACAATAGAGTTTCAATTATTTCTTCAGAAAGAATTATTATTCTATTTCCCGGAACCCTACCGTGTGTCTTTGTCTATAATTTAATTAATTTTCTACTTGAAATAGCTAACGAAATGAATGAAAAAGTCCATTTTTTCCCCAAGTGAATGAAGAAGTACACACACTTGGAAGATATCGACTTCAAAAGTGAGAAGAAGCTCAACTTGGGCTTCTTGACCTTTTGAAACGTCGGAAGATCCTCTACCTACCGGACTTTGGTCCACTGGACCACTACCGTACCTAATCCCCTACACTACCACTCTTGACTTTTTTAATTTTTTTTCTTTTGATTTGAGATGTGTCAATTTGAATTGACTTTCAAACAATAAAATTTTTTTATTTTTTATTTTAAATATTATTTTTTAAAAAATAATTACTTTTTATAAATTTTAATATAACTTAATTAAAATAATTCAATCACCATTTCACCGTGGCTTTTCCACAAACACTAACAAGAAGCGCGGATGTGGGCTAGGCTTGTCAATACACTAGCTGCGAACTTGAATAGGAATTTAGACCAACATAAATGAGCCGGGCTTGGAGTAAATTGGTTCTGGGTCCAAAATGACCCTATGCCAGAGCTGTTTTACCTGGAATTCTAGCTAAAGTAGTAAGGTTCGGACATTTTCAATTATGTCCCGAATCTTTTGGGGTCAAGTTGGGGACAAGTAAAGTCTTTTCGAATTTGGGACACATGGGTTCAATTCGGACCTGATCCGATTACAAACGTGTGTGGACAAAACTAGTATTTTTTTTCATGAAATATTTTATCATATATTGTGAAATTAGGGGTATTAATATCTAACAATTAAATATAATAACCTTAAAAAATAAAAATAGTTATTAGAATCTAAGAGCTAATAAAATATCTTTATTTGTAAAAAATAATTTAGTAAAAATGAGGAGTTAGTACTCTTATATTGTTTAAATAAATCAAACTTCATTATTCCTACGTAATTTGACGTTATATTCATAATTCACACACATTTTATATTAGAAATTAATAATTCTCTCACTCAAAATCCTTCTCACGTCATAATCAAATCAATTGTTAAAGCAAAAAAGATTTGCGTTTCTGCTAATTTTGTTAGAAGCCGAAGAAACAGAAGACAAAAGAAGGCGCCAACGCCCGACCACTCCCCATTCCTCGGTCAGTTATATATATCTGCTTGCATTCACATACCGCCAAAAGACACAAGTTCCCGCCATGGGGAAGCAGAAGCAGCAGGTCATTTCTCGCTTCTTTGCACCCAAACCCAAAACCCAAGAATCTTCATCCTCAACCTCCCCATCATCTCCTTCTTCCTCACAATCGCAACCACAGTACTCGGCTCTCCCCAAGCCCCGGACTCCGCCTTCGAAAATCTCTTCCACTGTCGCTTTTTCCCCTGCCAAACGCCTTAGAACTTCTCAGCTCATCTCCTCTTCTCCTCAAACTAAACCCCCCAAATTCCCCAGGCTCTCCCCTTCCCGTCATGGCGATTCCTCTTCCCCTTCCCCTTCCCCGTCTGATCATGCCTCACAACCCCTTCTCGCTAAACCCTCCAAAAACCCTAAACTCTCACCCCACACCCACAACCCTATCCCGTCAATACCTGATCCCACTCTTCACGAGAAGTTTTTAAAGAAACTTCTGGAGCCTTCTCAGGACCTTTTGGAACCCAGTAAAAACAATCAAAAAGTAAGTCCCAAACACACCCCGCTGGAGGAACAGGTGGTGGAGCTCAAGGCTAAGTACCCCGATGTGCTTTTGATGGTTGAAGTCGGGTATAGATACAGGTTCTTTGGTGAAGATGCAGAGAATGCCGCAAGGGTTTTGGGGATATATGCTCATATGGATCGTAATTTTTTGACTGCAAGTATACCTACCTTTCGGTTGAATGTTCATGTGAGGAGGCTAGTGAATGCTGGGTACAAAGTGGGAGTCGTGAAACAGACCGAAACAGCGGCAATTAAAGCTCATGGATCAAATAAATTGGGACCCTTTTGTCGTGGGTTGTCAGCATTGTACACCAAGGTCACGCTGGAGGCTGCAGAGGACTTGGGAGGTACGAAAGGTACGGAAGAGGGGTGTATGTCATGTACCCATTTTTTGGTTTGTGTTGTTGAGAAGGGGATTGAAAACGCTCAGGGTGGAAATGACAATGGGGTTGATGTGAAAATCGGCGTTGTTGGGGTTGAAATTTCCAATGGTGATGTTGTTTATGGGGAGTTTAACGATAACTTTATGAGGGCTAGGCTGGAGGCTATGGTTTTAAGTTTGTCTCCTGCAGAACTACTTCTTGGGAGGCCGCTGTCAAGGCAGACAGAGAAGGTAGTTTTATTGGTTTCTTTTTGCAGAAACTGGAGAGATATTATAGCAATAGGGAAACAATGAATCTCAGATAGTGTTGTTTATGATTAATCGTCATGATTTACTTGCAGTCTCCATTCTTGTTGCTCAATCAATAGAGCTTTTCTATATTCTGCAGCTTCTGGCATGTTCAAATGTTGAACTGGGATTGATAGATATGCACTTTACTTCAAAGAATGAAATTTGGAGTTGTCTGAAATAGAATGTGATTTCAGTAGAAGCTTTGGAAATGACCTTTGAGAATTGTATGGTTTTGCAAAAGGATGTCAGATTTAATCGGCCATTTCTTTTAGCAGTTTAACTGGAAGCTCTTCCAATTTGACAAAGGCATTGCTATTTAGCATGCCATGGCCTTAAGTTTCCATGAAGCTCTGTAATTCTAAATGTACTGAAACACCACATATTGTTTGTGTATGTCTCTTGATATGTAACTGATAGTTCAGTTTTATATGTTCACAGTTCATATGTGGAACTGGATCTGATTTGTAACTGTGAGAAATAGGACTAAGACTACGAACTCTGTATTCGGAGAAAATAAGAACACTAGCTTATTCATTATTTCCTAAATATTTCATCTTTTTCCTGAATAACTGAGGGTGCTAATAACTTCCATACTGCCGGTTTTTCCTTTTTAAATTATGGAATTATAGAGGAAGAGAGTTTAAGCTAGAACTTCTTTATCTTTCTCAACGACATTCTTAAGGACAGTTTTCTGGAAAATATGATGATATTTTACCTTTGGTTAACATCTGTGTTGAAAAAGCCAATGGAAAATAATGCACTCTATCTCTAGGATTTTGAGGTCGCCTATCATCTTTGCCTGCCAATAAGTGTGACTAGCTTGAAGATAAAGGAAATATTCCTTTTCTTCCTTCATGTTTCCTTTGACTGTAATATGGTAAAGGGAGTACTTACTCTCAATCTAGACTTTTATCAAGGTGAATTGTCTGCATTTGCTTTGTCTAGGTCTTTTACTTCAGAGATTGGTACCTACTACCTAAGCTTCTTCCCCCTTGTAATGAACCAAAAGGCTGTTTCTCTCCTGCTGGGATCGTCTGGATATATACAGCATGAATAGTGTTGTGCTTTCATTTGGAAAATGAATGGCGCTACCTTAATGATATCCAATCTAAAACTTTATCTCCTACATTATTATATTATTTTTTCTCGGTCATTTACTTCTGATGCATGGCCAGGTGTTTTTTGCAGCTTGGCTTATATTCCTTAGAATGGTTAGTGTATCTTTCATTATTAGAACATTTATGTGCCTGTTTGATAGAAGAACTTCAAATTTTTTCATGATTCACCTATCTTACACTTCAAGATCCAAACCCACTTGAATAAAATCTTATCTTTGCAGTTTCTCCTAGCTTATGCTGGACAAGCCTCAAATGTTCGCGTTGAGCAAGCCTCAAGAGATTGCTTCTCTGATGGTGGTGCACTTGCTGAAGTGATATCCATGTTTGAGAACATGAATGAGCATAAGTTAGCTGATAACAATCAAGGGGAAGACACAGAGGAAAAATCACATGGCAGTAATTGTTCTGCACTTGAGGTTGACAGCATTTTCATGTTTTCTTATGACATTTTGCCATGCTGCATGTTTTTCTTCCTTGATCTTAGGGCTTCCAAAACTTCTCTAGACATTCTTTTTTTTTATCTGTAATGCAAAAATATTTTCTGGTACTAACATGATCCATTCCCCCCTATTGAAAACTTATAATTATATGAATCTTTAGGGAATTATTGCCATGCCTGATCTGGCAATCCAAGCATTTGGTTTAACCATTCGTCATATGCAACAATTTGGATTTGAAAGAATTCTTTGTTTGGGAGATTCATTTCGGCCTTTCTCTAGCAATACGGAGATGATCCTGTCAGCCAATGCACTTCAACAATTAGAGGTAGGGATGACATTTATTAGGACTTGGAGATTTGTTTTAACTTCATCCTTGTCAAGAATTATTAACAGAATTAGTGACTTCTTTATTATAACTAAAAAAGCAAAATCCATGTAGTGCCTGAAATGTTTCCTTGTAGGTTTTGAAGAATAATGCTGATGGTTCGGAGTCTGGCTCCTTGCTGCATTGTATGAACCATACACTTACAATATTTGGTTCCAGGCTTCTTAGACATTGGGTGTGCAACATGCTTCATTCACCGTTTTTTTCTATATTTGTCCTCTCTATAAATAAATACATGCACAAACAAACATCTGTACACATATACACACGTCTCAGTGTTTGATTTTAGTTCTTCAACTGTACAGGTGACTCATCCTTTGTGCGACAGACACATGATAAATGCTCGTCTTGATGCGGTCTCAGAGATTATGCAATCAATGGGTTCCTCTAAAGCTTCTCATGGCATTGACATTGATGGGGAAAACTCTGATATTAGGATTATGCAACCTGAGGTTCATCAGATACTTTCTTCAGTTTTGACTGTTTTGGGGAGATCGCCTGACATTCAACGTGGCATTACAAGAATATTTCATCAAACTGCAACTGCATCTGAGGTAATAAAAGAGATTTTCACTTCAGTTCCTAATCTGTGATTTTTATTAATAAATTCTGGGTCTTTACCAAGTATGGTCTTCTTTTTAAAAAATAGACTAAAATGCCTCGGTTTTGGGGATGAGTTCCGCAAATGGCCATAGCGCGATCTGGTTTGGCATCGTTGCCTCAATGATGCCAAACCAAATGGCGTCATTGACTGGCTGGGAGGGTGCACAAAAGCCAAAGCAATAACGCCATGCAAGATTACATTATTGCTACTGTTCAATGACAAAGCAATAACGCCATCTTGCATGGTGTTATTACTTTGCCGGACATCCCGTCGTTTCTTTTCTTTCTTGTTTCTTCAAATTTCTTCTGGTTGTATTTGCTTGGTTTTTTTTTCCTTAAGTTTGATTTATTCCTTTCTTTTGTTTTTTTTTCATTTCTTTCTTTTGGTTGCCGGCATTTAAGGTTTTTTTTTTCTTCTTTCTTTTGGTTGCTGCCTTTTAAGTTTTTTTTTTCCTCTCTTGGTCTTTTCTTTTGGTTTTTTTTTGGGTTTAGGTTTAAGTAATTGGTGCTAGCTAATTTTTTTTAATTTAATTAAGTGCAACGAACTTTTTGTTATACGTCACACAATATAACTATAGGAATCAAACATGGGTATTGGACCGGAGTGAACCTCTGTAGGTACTCTACTTGTATCCTTCTACAGATGAGTGATTTTTTTATATAGCCTTTTTTCGATCATGTATATTAATGTTTTTTCCCAAAATTTTCCGAATATATAAATGTTCAACTAACAATTTATCTCAACAGAATAAAAAGTTAAATAACACTAACAAATCTCAACTTATGCCAACCAAGAGTTTACCATAAATAACAAATAATATATAGGCAAATAAACAAATTTTATAGCAAAAAATAAAAACAAAATAATAATATAATAAAAATTAAATAAATAATAAAAAAATTTCATTGCACTTAATTAAATTAAAAAAAGTTGGCACCAATTACTTTAAACCTTAACTCAAAAAAACCTAAAAGAAAAGACCAAGAGGGAAAAAAACTTAAAAGGCTGCAACCAAAAGAAAGAAGGAAAAAAAAAAACCCTAAATGCCGTCAACCAAAAGAAAGAAACAAGAAAAAAAAAACCCAAAAGAAAGGAATAAATCAAAGTAAAGAAAAAAAAAACCCAAGCAAATACAACTAGAAGAATTTTGAAGAAACAAGGAAGAAAAGAAAACGAAGTGATGTTCGGATAATGCCCTGCAAGATGGTGTTATTGCTTTGTCATTGAACAGTAGCAATAACGCCATTTTGCATGGCGTTATTGCTGTGGTTTTTGTGCACTCTCTCAACTAATCAATGACGCCAAACCAAATGGCATTATGACCATTTGCGAAACTCATTTCCAAAAACGAGCCATTTTAGTCTATTTTTCTCAAAAAGAAGGCCATACTTGGTAAAGACCCATAAATTCTGGATCTACCTTAGCCTGAACCAATTCATCTGATATCTATCTCTTCGAAATCTGCTTTTGATTCTGTTTTGAGTGCTTTACGTTGATCAATGGACTTTGATTATTTAGAATTGCTCAGGTTAATTTAACCAGTTATTGTAGAGTAGCTCTAGTCTTTGTCAATAAGCAGTTTCTTGGCAGCACTTGTTGGTTCTTGTATGACCAACCGTATGTTACAGTTTATTGCAGTCATTCAAGCTATCTTATTTGCTGGAAAGCAACTTCAGCAACTTCATATAGATGAAGAGGACAAAATCAGGAACATACGACCAAGAACAGTGCACTCAACACTGTTGAGGAAGTTAATACTTGCAGCTTCATCTCCCAGTGTCATCAATACTGCTGCAAAACTGCTGTCTGTTCTAAACAAAGAAGCTGCTGAGAGAAGAGATCTTCATAACTTATTCATCATCTCTGATGGAAGATTCCCAGAGGTTTGGAAATGAAGAGTTTTGCCTTTTACAAGATATCTTCTCTGCTTTATCTTGGGTTTGTTTTATATTTCTTGATCTCCTTAAATAATTTGCTTGTCTGTAGGTTGCTAAAGCAAAGACTTCTGTTCAATTGGTCAATGAGAAATTAGATTCTTTAATTAGTATTTTCCGCCAACAACTGCAGATCCCTAATTTGGAGTTCATCTGTGTGTCTGGTATTACACATTTGATAGAGGTATTTCAATTTCAATTGGTCCCTGGTCATTCTCTTCTCTCAAGTTTCAACTGTTGAAAACACGTGTGTTATAACCATACATCTGAAGATGTAGTAAGCTTTACTTTCTGAACCCACTAGTTATTCTTGTGTCCATGTTTTTCTGTGCATATTTTGGTTCTTGTTCGGTGATGACTTCCACAGTCTACTTTAGCATTGTTTTGCTCTCATCCCCTTCAAGATATGCATTTAAGAAAACATACTTTAGACACCTAGAAGTAGTTAGTTTTCAGGAATCTACTTTGTGTCGGCTTTCAGTTGGATCTGGTGATGTAGCTATAATTTGACAATTCAGTAGCTTTTCATATTCTGATTTCTGTTACTTCGCATCCCATAGCGAAAATGACCTTTTCACTTGGTCTGAGGTTCCCTGCTGGTTGCTGCTTGTTGGACTGAATCATTATGCTGCCAGCCATTTAGCAAAAAGTATGGATGACCTAATTTGTAAGTTTTCTGCAGTTGCCACTTAATGTAAAGGTGCCGTCAAACTGGGTGAAGGTAAACAGTACCAAAAAAAGCATACGCTATCATCCACCTGAAGTATCAGGTGCCTTGGATCAGTTATCATTGGCAAGTGAAGATCTTTCTCTTGTTTGCCGAGCTGCTTGGGATAATTTTTTGAAGGCATTTAGTGGATATTATACCGAATTTCACGCTGCAGTTCAAGCTTTAGCTGCCTTGGATTGCCTTCATTCACTTGCCATGCTCTCAAGGAATAAGGTTTGCTTTTCAAAGATGTGTTTATCTATGTCTACTGTTGGGGAAGTTGATATTTAACACTCTTTATGCATATCTGTTGCAGAATTATGTTTGTCCAGTTTTTCTAAGTGATGATGAGCCTGCTCAGATTCAGATATCTTCTGGCCGTCACCCCGTACGTGCTTGAACCATTATGCTTTCTTCTTGATCCACTTTTTCAGAAATACTGAAATTATCAATACCCTGTTAAGTCCATATTTAGGGAGATTTGAGATTGTCTTAATTCTTCTTTATTTGTTATTGGCTCATTCTTTAGTTTGAAAGTAAAGATACTAGCAAAAAAATGGGAAGGTTCATTGCCAAAGGGCGCGGGGGGTGTGTGTGTGCAACGCATGAGCACGAGAAGTGTATTTCATTGAGTATTTGAACTGTGGTCCCCTATCTTATCAGTCAGCTTCAGATCATTGTGATCTACATGATTGTAAATGAAAAAATTTTGAGAGGGTGATGATGGAAGAAGTGTACATCTCTTGGCAGGCTATCCTTCAAATTGAATCTTCATAGCTATCGGTTCCTCTTGCTTGCAGAGTTACTAGATAGATATGTTCAAAAGTAGACAAATCTTTGGATGATAGTGCAAATTTGCTAGTGAATTTAAAAGTGCTCCTCTTTCTATATGTTGTCAGAGCACTGCATTCATTTCTTGGTTTATTTTAGTCTTTTTTCCCTTCTCATGGAGCAATGCTCCTGGCCATTCAATTTTCTGGTCATTCTGACTTGATGAAATTGAACAAAAGATCCAATTTTTTCTGGTGAGGGAAAGGTTTTTTGTTCATTTTATGTCTTTGTTCTTTAGTTCAAACATTCAATTTTTACCTTTGTCAATTGATCTTGCCAGGTGATGGAGAACATATTACAAGATAGTTTTGTGCCTAATGATACATATCTTCATGCTGAAAGAGAGTACTGTCAAATAGTTACTGGACCAAACATGGGTGGAAAGAGCTGTTATATCCGCCAAGTCGCTCTAATTGCTATCATGGCTCAGGTTGAAATAGTATTTGATTAATCTCTATATTGTTAAGTTAACATCTCAACATTTTGAGTCGTAGTTATTTTTGCAATTCATCAAAAAAGATAAAAAAAAAAAATCTTGCAATTCATAAGTGGTCTCATGTTCATTCACTTTAAGTTTTCATGTAGGAGAAAATGAGCCAAAACCTGTGTTGCTTGTCAGCTCTTTCTCCTTTGTTTTGACATGTATAATCTGTTTAACACCTGAGCAAATTCTTGATAAAAAGAGAAAACACCGAAACTTGTTTCTTTTACCCCAAAGATGGAATTATTCGACTTATTCCTCTCTTCTCCTCTCTTGAATATCAGCAACTTATGGATAGTTAATTACTATCAATATCCATTGACATACTGTTACATGCTTCTGAAGATTAGAACCATGATTGTAGTGTGAAGTTTGCTAATGAATCTTACATCTCCATGGTGTTGCTTCTTATAAGTTCTGTCCTATCCCTTTAGGTTGGTTCTTTTGTACCAGCATCAACAGCAAAACTACACGTTATAGACAGCATTCACACTCGGATGGGAGCTTCTGACAGTATTCAGCTAGGTCGAAGCACTTTCTTGGAAGAATTGAGTGAGGCATCTGACATTCTACGCAATTGCACGGCTCGCTCTTTGGTGATTATTGATGAACTAGGGAGAGGCACAAGTACACACGATGGTGTAGCAATTGCATATGCCACATTGCAGTATCTGCTAGAGCATAAGAGATGTATGGTCCTATTTGTCACCCATTATCCTGAGATAGTTGATATCAAGGACAAATTTCCAGGGTCTGTGGGACCATACCACGTCTCATATCTTACCTCACAGAAAGACGTACAAGTGGGTTTGAACTCTAAATTGAAATTGGATTCTATCAATCATCATGACATTACGTACCTTTATAAACTTGTGCCTGGTCTTTCTGAAAGGAGTTTTGGGTTTAAGGTAGCTCAGCTTGCACAGGTTAGATACGAGATTGTTTTCGCCTTCTTGTTCTATTTTGCAGAACTTGGCAATCACTTTTAGGTCCATTTTTTTATATTACTCTTTAAAAAGTATTTCAATTTAAAAATTCACATCTGCAATGTCATTTTCCTAACAATTCCCTAATAAGGCTATATCCACCTTGTCTTCTTAATTTGTATAATTGTCAATATTAAGTTTCATTGGGATTGTAGTATAAACGTAACATACAGCAAAAAGTAGATCAATATAGAAGCAAAATAGCTAATTATAATGAGATGTACACTTTTAATGGCTATAAAAATGGAGGACAACAGGTGGTTTTGGGAAAGGGAAGTGACCCACGTAGTAAGCTTGTCTTGATATTGAAGGTACTGGCATAAGTGTTTAGGTGACTCCCTTGAGTACTTCTGTACATTTTTTTTTTCGGGTGAAAAAGTACTTCTGTACACTTGTGTAACTTGATTTTGAGTTTTGGCCCTGAGAAAGGAAGAAAATGCCAGAAGATACTTCTCATCTTTGGTTTAAGATATGTTATGCCTGATCAAGTGGTCCTTTTGGTCTTGTGAACATAGGCAAATGACTGAAAATGCCATGTGTATGTAGGTACACAATTAAGACATATTAACCTCTAATTTGTTAAATTGATGAAGTAGTGACTTTTTCTCTCTTTGCCTCAACAATTGCTATCTCAGTTAAGCGCACACTTCAATATGCAAGGTATAATTTCCTTTATAATGTTTTCCTTTAGCTGCCTTCCTCATGTATCAAAAGGGCCATTTTCATGGCTGCAAAGTTGGAAGCAGTGATATGCAACAGAGAAAAATTCAGTTTGGTGCGAAAATGTGGAGGAGACAAACTGCTGAAACCAAGTGATAATGTCGAGGAGGAAGAAGAAAGAGTGGAGAGTGTCTGGAAACCCACTGAATGCTTGCATACTCAAAGTATTGGGAGCTTGAAAGAATTCTCTAATTATTTCAGAGAATTCTTCTCAAACTTGAAAAAAATTTCAGTAGAAAGTGATGTTGAAAAGAGGATCCAGGATTTGAAGCATGCAGAAATTTGGGCAGTTGAGTTGGTAAATAGGTAAAGATGCTCTTACCTATGTTCTCAAGTGACATGCCCCAAAACAGAGAAAAAATGAAAAAGGATTTTATTGGGTGAAGGCATAGAGTCCAAAATGCATGCATTTGACATAGTCTTTAAGTCCAATTTTCTGCACTTGAACTTTCATCCTTGCTGCGGCATTAAAATTATTAAATTTTGAAATGCAATATTACCATTTTATACGCAGGTTTGCAGACCTTTTCAATACTCAAATAGCCAATGTGCCTAACTATTTTTGTTTTGTTTTACTTTTTAGGCAGAAGTTTTTTCCGGACTGAACTTAGAAAAGTTTGAACGTGAGAGACAATCATGAGCAGTTTCATTATAACCTGAATTTTCCATCATTAGGTGATCCCTCACTTCTTTAACTTCAATATTTCCAATATTTATCATGGATTTTGACCATTCACTGGTTAAGAGACTACATCTCTAGATATTCATGGATTCTTTCACATTTCGTGATGCCCTGTTGATTTATGGACTCATAAAATGATTCTTTCCTAGATAATTGCTAGTCCTGGAAGCCGACAGCCCTGTGCTGCAATCATACTACAAATATAGAGGAAAGTTGGAACTACGTCGAAGCTTTGTACATAGAAAGGAAATTTTGCTTTACCCACCGCAATTGCTATTTAGACCAGTTCAGGGCAAGGGAGGGATATTATTGGAAGCAAAATCAGGCAAATGCAGTCCATTTTCATTAGCTGGTGGCAATCTGCCAAGAAACTAAAGTTTGTCAAGTAACATGCAGGGAAGGAACGCATACGGAGAGACTTGTCATTTGTAATTATCAGGCTACAGATACCTCTGGTAATGAAAATCAGGATTCTTGTCCATTTTCTCTCATTTGTTACTCCTGTGAACACTAGGAGTCGTGACTGAGAACATGGGATGCAATCAATAGAAGAGAATTTTTCATCTTTTGAATTCGAATTTCTTGATACATGGATACCTTTTTGAGCATGTGAACTCTTTCTTCCCACTCTTTTAAAAGATTTCAAGCAAAACATTGGAGAGATTTTGATAATAAAAGACCCCCTCGAGGAAGGTTTCTAGGCACTGTAAGGATTCAAGGAAATGGAAAGAGAAGAGGGGTTAAGATTTTTGTTTTTAAAATTGATTTTATGAAGGTAACAAAAAGAATAGAAGGGAAATGAGGGATCAGTTATAATTATCTTTCTCGGGGAGAGGAAATTGATTTAATGAATCTTTTTATGTGGACAACAATATCCTTTTCTCAAGTTACTTATGCTCAGCTGTAATTTGGAGGACTGACATACGTAAGGATCCTAGTGTGCATTACGAAGTTCCCAAGTTTCTCCACTGAAGCTGTGACTGAAATTTGGTTCCTGCAGCATTTTTCCCAAGATGAGATTTTTTGACGAGGAGGGTATTTGCTCAATAAACTAGGGAAACTCTCCGGTCACTAAAGCTCTGAATGAACGATTTACTAACATGTTTTGATTGGCTTGTCTTGGCTGCATCATGCATGAGCTCAATTAGTGAGATTCATGCAGCGTTGTTAAGGGTGTGATTAAATAAGATTTGATTTTAAAATTTTTGTCTTGAGTTTCATAAAAGTTAAATTATTTGTGAGAGGAGATGTGAATCCCACACTTAAAATTTTAGGTTTAATTTTGAAATCAAACTCTATCCAAGTAGAGCAAGTATGCAAATAGATGCTTATGTGCAACTTATTTTGCATTTAGGAATATCTATGCAAAAGCAAGGCTAGACATTTAGGGATGTATTTGATTTGTGTTTGGTTAGAAGAATTTTTGTCTTAGGTTCTGTGAAAGTGAATTTTTTATGAGAGGATAAGTAAGACCTAATTATATATTTGGTTGGACCAAATACTATTCAAATAAACCCTAAATGATTTGAAGTCTCATAGGATCAATAAGATCCTAACATGTCTGGAGCAGAAATACCATTTAATATCACTAAAATTAATTACAAAAAACTCTTGTTCCAAGGGTCAGTCGTCTTTAATACTAGCTATAAACAATCTCAACTCTCTTGCTTTCCTTGCATGTTCAGGTGAGATTTCAACCTCCGACTCAGCCAAATCAATTACATCAATGCACTGCACATTAGCTTCTTTACTTTTTGAAACACTCCGAGCATTCATTGGTGGCAATGGGCTCATTAAATCAATGACTTCAGTTTCACGAACGCCTGATGCTGTTGAGCTGCAAGCCGAACCAGTGGCTTTCCCAGACTTGCTTTCTGACTTGGACTCGAGGTACATTTCTTCGTTTGTCAGATCAGCTTCTCTTAGAGCACCCGTCTTCTCCAGTATTGGTTCTGTGGATAGGATGTCAAATCTTCTAGTTGCATTCTCTTGCTCGATGTCAACTAGCAACTGCTGAAGCTTTTGCTCAACTTCCTCCACTGATTTCTCATTCTGCAGTTTCTTTGGTCTTGGTCTACATTGGTTTGTTTTCTTTCCTTGAGCTCTTCGTTCTTGAAACTCAAGAATCTTTTCAGGACAAGCACTGGCATGAGGAAAAAGAAAATAAAGTCATCAAAAAACGGAGAAAGGGAACCAATGGATCCACCACTAATCTTTGTTGTCAGCGTGTGTCTGAAGGTGCAAACTATGAAACAACCAATAATTGCCTTTTGTAATTGGTAGAATTATGGGAAAGTAATAAAACTGCTTATAAAATCAAGTATATACCTTTCTACAAGATCAGCTGGTACTGTGGAAGCTTTTAGTCCATGCATTTCTTCCCATGAAACCTCAAAGCAATCTCTTCCCTGAAGTTTTCTTTGCTTCAGAATACTAGAGATCGGACACATCACCGGCATCTGTGCATCAAATCCGTATTAGAATCATTAGAGTTGCAGATTCAAATCCCACACCAACTGAACTCATTCATTCAGCTATCTTTTTTTTCTTTCCTTTTCTTTTGGGGTTCATTAGTTCAGTTTCCACTCTTAAGATATTTCAAAATTATTTAAGATTAAGAAATTTTACCATCAATATATCAACATAGAAGCGTACGTACTTTGCGGAAAAGAATAGACATATATGAACATAGCAGCATAAGTGCCGCTTAAGCTGATAAATTTTCCAACTATTAAACTCACTGCAAGGCTCTCCCCTTTTGGAACACTTAATGTTTATTAAGTTTAGCACAGAGCATGCACACGGAACAGAAACAAAGCCAGACACACGTTTATTTGCAGCAAGTAAAACATAGTCTAAGTTCATTTTCATATTATTACAGAAATATGTTCAGTTGGCACAGTACAGTAAAATTAGAGGGCAAGCAATGGATAAACTACTATTTTAAGTGTTACATATCAGCAGAATCTAATTAACTGGGCTTGCTCAGTCACCAGCTTACTCTTAAAACAATATGTTGAGAATCTAAAATGTATTACAGTTATCATTGTTCTCCAGCAATATTCTGAACTTAGAAGATTACTTAGTTCTGTCAAATAGTTGAGAGAAAGGTCGGTTCAATGAGGTTGACAAAAAAAAATTGCTTGATCAAATCTAGATCAATACAAACAATCTCTTTCTCAATGGTAGAAAGGGCCCATACACCAACGTAGTAACAAACTATAGAGGAAAACTAACCACAACTTAACCTAGCACCTAAACCCAAAGGTTCCCTGATATTCAACTTATACATGACAAAGGATGTACTGAACAAGCAAATTATTGAAACAAAGGTACCTTATCAAATGAGATCCTCACTCCAAGTTCTGATGATGTGGAACGTAAATTAGCATACCGCCGTAATTCTCTTTCGGCAATCTTAGGAAGAATGTATTCATCTGTGCAACAAATGACAATGTATCTTTCAGAGATGGAGAAGTGGATGCTAAATGAAGTCATGGGAAAGAAAGAAGAGATATTAGATGCTTCTACCCAGAAAAGTTTTAGTGTGTCAACAATGGCATTCAGCTATTATCTCCAGAACAACATATAAAATAAGTTGCTACCACCATTGGAACTTTGTCAATGGCGGCAACATGCTCGGTCCCGCTTATGGGGTCAATCAACACGCTCTAAAGAGAAATATTTGAATATCAATCTCATCGATATTGTTGATCTCAAACCAAATCCCATCAATTGAATCACTTTTTTGAGAAATACGAGACATCTAAGTCATACAAGTAAAGAGATTTATTCATTCATAAGAAAAAGGAAAAATGTGACCAGGGGTTGGATTGATGATAAAATAGAATCCCAGGTTGCAAACAGTTATTCAATTGGTGTTGAAGAAGAGAATTCTTGGTTCAGTTATCCACCTTAATGACAGAAAAGGGGAATTGATCAAATTCTATGGAGTTTGACTCATAGTGATCATTTATCGGGCATATAAAACTATAATCTGTAATATCTCTCAAAGGCAATTTGCTACTTGGGCTTCAATATGTCATCCTATGAAGTGAAAAGACATTTGTAACAATGAGAATGCGGCTGGCATGATACAAGTCCAGACAAGGTTTGTATTTAGTGAATGTCTATCCTATTCAGACTTCGTAATCCAAAGCTCGAAGGCCTGTGCTAATTATGATGCTTAAAAAACCAAAATTGGATGAAATACAGGCATATAACAGTCAACATCATATGGGTAACAAGGTTTTATTACCTCCTCCCAGAATCTATAGTGGTGAGGAATCAAGCCATAAAAAGATGAGTGAAACAAAGACATGCAAGTCATAGAAAGCCAAATTCAAAGACAATTTTCACATATGTCCACAATTTGTATCTTCATACCCAGAATAGCAAGAGATGCATATCTAGATTTCATTAAAAAAGAGACCTGTCTTCTCAGGACACCAATCAAAAAACTGGCCACATATCTGCTGAAGTTGGTGGAGGTTCAATGGATGAACAGCCAGAACCCTGCAAGAAAGAGAAGGAAATCGAACTGCCCTTTCTTAACACCTGTTTAATGCAAGATGTTCGTACTTACTATCATGCCAGGTCAAGATGGTTTTACTTTCTTAAACAAAAATATGAAATTCATACATACTTAAGCACAGCATCAGAGACTGGTAGGTGGCACTTTGGTTTCAAATATGCATTGATAACTTGTGAAAAATGATCATCAGTTTGCAGATTGCATTCTGACCCTGTCAAAATTAAATACAGAAGTAAGCATCAATCATTAATATTTTAATAAGAAACTTGTAGACATTTTCCGCAGAAAGATCTCAAAAAAGCATATGCAGAATCTCTTTGTGCAAAAGAATTTGAAGCTAATAGCAGAAAGGAAGGGGAGAGGAAAAAGAACTATAATTTGCTTCAATGCAACTTAAGCTGAGTCAGAAGTTTCTTCATATTAGGGTTGCCAGTGGTTTTGTTCATTTCCTTATCACCGTTAGGAGTAAAGCAAGATAAACTTGGAAAATAACTGCTGCTTCTGAATGCAAATTCTGTAACAATACAATCTGTTCCTAGGTTAATACTGCTTAAGTTAATTGAATATCATACATTTATATATTTAAAGAATTTCAACCAACAGTTAGACTAGAAACAGACAAAAAGAGGAACTCACACCATTCAGGGCATTTTTCACAATCTCTAAGATTTATTTTAACTTACCGTTAGCATTTTTATTCTGATTTTCGCTAAAAGACAGGCCCTTCCTGGTTGATCCTTTTGGCTTCTTGGCAAATGACAGTCCCTCTGAAATCCGGTGGAGGATAGAAGTGTCACCAACTGACTTAACAATCTGGCAAGCCGACTCCTGTATTTTAAAGATGGATAAGCATCCATTGTGTAATTGCAGATCGAGAAAAGTCTCTCCCAATTGAGAACAAGATATTTTCTCTCAGTCTTGTCACCCATGATAAGATAATGAAACTTACCCGACCAACTCCATGAACTCCTTCAGAGTAGTCACAGCCAAGAAGAACAGCTAAAGCAATCTGACAATCGGCATCATGAAACACATAATACCATACATCAATATTAAAGTAACAACTCAACATCTCAAGAAGACATAAGGAGTCAAAACGAACTTATTAGCACTATGCATAAATAGCGTGCAAAAGAAATAAGAAATCTTTTATCCACTCATTATGCTGAATATTCTAGAACAGGCTTCCTAGCCACAAAAATTCAACTAAAACACTTTTCTCTTCAAAAAGAAATTTTTGTTACAATTAATGTTTTCCTCAATTGAAAAAAGAAAATTCAAGTATCAGTTTTACTCCAATGAAAATCTATAAGTTGCTTGTAGGTTTGCCTGCCTGTGAAGAATGTAATTAAAGCATCTCCAGCAGCTGATTTTTTGCCAAACCTGATCTTACTTTTCTCTAAATGTAAAAGCCACATGCACAAGATGCATCTTATTGTAACAAGGTTACACCATAATTATGTGATTAGGGCAGGAGGAGATACCAGCGAATTCCTTCCAAATCCAAGTTTTCTCTCAATATCGGCCATTTCATAACAAACAACATATCCACCTTCACCTAATACGCACATATTCAATAGTTTTAGTATAGGAGAAACAAAAAGAAAACTTTTTGAGGGGCAGGAGGGGGCCGGGCAATGAGCAACACTCACCGAGACAAATTTCTCTGTACACTGTCCTAGCACCAAAGAGGAAAGCATCAGAATCTGAACTGAAACATGCATCCTGATCAACAAATACATATGAGAAATTTAGAAGTTGGATTATCAAAGAAAACTAAGAATGAAGACAATTATACCAGTAAAATAAGTGTGGACAATACTAATTTTTCTATATTTAAAACTCAAACAGAAAGAGATGGCATCTAAAGGTTTTACATCTAGTATAACTTTAGATCAAGAAGAGCCTGAACAAATGTCAAAAAAAATAAAATATCCACCACTTACACATAATGATTCCGAGTTTAGTAATGCACATTGAGCTTCAGCCTCCTCAATTCTGAATATCATGGCAGGTGATCAGCAGAAACTAGAGAAGCTCAGAGACTTGACATTGTCACTTCCAAGTTATAAAGCAATTTAATATATTGGTTTGTATTTGTCAAAATACCATTTCATGGAAGCAAAGTTTTTAAGGACTAAAACCACTCCAAAGAATATGATCATATTCAATTTCTGGATAATCTCACAACTAGAGGTAAAGAATACTTTTGTGCTTCCTTAACCTGAAAATCCTCTGCACCAGTGTACACAATCCAAGATAAATGAACTTGCTAAGCAAGAATTATAAAATTTACCCATCCAAGCAAGGAATTCCAAGTGCCTTGCCAAGCATTTTAGCCTCCTTTATCATGCATGAAAACTCTGATCCCATGTTTCACCGTACTGATGATGCTTTATTTAAATTTCTTTCCTCCAGAGGGGCCTTCACCAAAATAGTCCTCATTTAACATGATCAGTACAGATGCATTCTCCAATAGAAATAGGATGATCAAAATTAGAAATTAAAGATGAAAATCAACAAGGGTCATACCTCACCTCCAGGATTTAATCTCCTCCTATATGTTGATAATTTTATGGAAGGAATTGACCCATCTGAGAGAGGGAAAAGAATTGATATTAATTCTTCCATCCATTATCCCTGCCATAGATTGGTTAAAAAGGTGTTTTCTTCACCAACTAAATTATCATATTAACCACTTCTGTCATGAAAGGAAAATTTGAAGTGCAACACAACATTTCTGTCAACAAATGATTATATTGACTTGAAAATATGAATTCACTCCCAATCCAAAGAAAGGAAAAAATTTTAAAAACCTGACCGAACGGAATGAATACATGAACACGAGTTGGATTCAGTACAAATACCCGTATACCGGCAATATTGCCCCCCTATGTTGCATATCCTAACATCCATTCATCTCAGCCCCCAAAAAAAGATGGTCCACAAGAGGAAGAGAATACTATCTGAAATAATATGTAAGCGATTGTTTTCCATATCAGGTATCCTATGGGGTTCTAACAGAACTAAAACTTTATTTGCATCAAACCTTTTTACCAAGAGAAATAATGACAAACTATTTCCAAAATCAACCATCACCAAATGTAAATAGTTCAAAGTGTTTTTTCCTTTGCTGTGTGCAAATAATTTGTTGGCATAGTTCTAAAGGAAACTCCAATGTCCACATTTTACTTGGTTGGTAGAATAACTCTCATGATCTATTTGTGTAAAAGTTAACCATATATCACCCAGTCCCCCTCTCACTTATTGGGAGTAAAGTAAACTCAGAAAAATTATCTAGTGCTCCATAGTTGTCTGGTAAAATATAGACTTAGGGGAGGCATCTAGCAAATGAAGTCTTGCATTAGTGGTACCTACAAGAAACTTTCCATAGCACACTCATTTCTCGGACGAAATTCACAAGGTCTCGAAGACTTGGTGGCATATTAGATCCTGAAAGATATACAGTCAACAATTTTTGCGAAGTTTTTCATCATAGCGATGGTGCAGTGCTAATCTACCAAGGTACTAGATGTCTAGTTCCCATAGATGATTCGACGTCAAATTTGACAAACATTTAACCAGAACAGTAAAAATTGAGAATTAAGGGATGCAAAAAGAATCAACTTTGCGATGATAAGAATGAAAATGAAGAAAGAGATGGTATACCAGTAACAAAGATGAGACTACAATTCAAAGCAATGAGCGCCCTGAGGCGGTGAAAGAGGCACTTGAGATAGACCTTGTCCCTCATGACACAGTGGGTTCTGTTGACATTTTGAAGTTGAACCATCCAGCATGACAGATCTATGCATACCCTCTTGTTCCTAAAAGCAGCGGTACAGAATTACGAGCAGAAAGACACAAATTACTAACGAGAAGCAGAGACTTTTACTTCTCAGAGCAGAACTTACTGGAGATGGTAGAGAGGGAGAGTTTTCTTGCAAGTTTCTATGATATCCCATAGATTTTTCACTCCCATTTCTGTTCTTCAGTGCATGCTTTCCACCATGAGCTACAGGAAGAACAGCCAGAGAATTGCTGCTTCTCCAATTCAAAATCAAAATTTTGCTCTGTCCTCAGTCATTCCCTGAATGGCCCCTCTCGTTTTTCCTCTTTTCCTCTTTCCAAAGGTACGTGGTTTTGATTTTTGGGTTTTTGCAGTTTAGGGTGATTGGATTGATTTTTAAACTAAAAAAATATTTTTAAAATTTTTTACTTTAAATTTTATTTTTAATAAATAATTTATTTTTTATAATTATTAATATAATAAAATTCAAATAAAAATTCAATTCAAATACACTCTAAACTAGATGAATAACCTCTGTTGTTTGAAAATGGTTTTGTTAGAATTAGGAACTCGTATGTTAACTTTGTATTTTTTTTTGTCAAAATTTTTTTATTTATAATTTTTTGATGTATTTAAATTTATTCAATTTTTTCATTCAATTCTGACAATTTTTTTTTTCAAAACAAATCTGCAAAGTTTAAGACAGAAGTTTTAAACTAAAATCCAATCTAAATAAAATAAAATTGTATAACATTTCTTGAATTTTGCTTTGTTCTTCTTCTACTTCACAAATAGAACTGTTTATAAGGCTCAAGTTGTAAAAGATATTGATCGTGCTCTAATCGATTTATTCAAATGACAATCAATTATTTTGAAATCTTTGTATTGTTACTTTTAATAAATTTTGTATGATAAGCCTTCTTTTTCTAATCTTTCTTTTCCAAGAGTGTCAAAAAGCACGTTAAGTTTCTTAAGCCCAAGTTTTTGTCCCCACAATTAGAAAATGTTTCTTATTATTTATTGATTATTACATGACTTCCGATCAATGAAAAAGTCAAAAAGAAATGAAGTTCAGAGTTTTGTTCCCCACTCTTAGGAGCTTCTAGTGTTAGACTTTGTTACCAAGACACACTCATCACTTCAGTCTTAGCCACAATATTGAACTGGTCTCTCTTTCTCTTTGCGTGAGCGAATCCAAGTCCTAATAGGATTCAAAATTGCTTCACTCTCAATTGAGTTACGTTTGCCTACTAATTTGCTCTTGTTTTGCTATAAATCTTAGCTCCTGCAATGACACTAGTCGTCTACTAATCAAGAATCATCGTTTCTGCATTGATCCCAAGTTCCTCCGGCACCGAGGTTCTTTAACTAGCCTCATTTCATGGACACCTTCGCACCACCAATGATGCCCGTCGGCTATAGATTTGCTCCCACCGATGAGGAGTTAATAAAGAATTATCTTGCCAACAAAGTCTTTTACAGACCTGTTCCAGCTAAGATCATTCAGGAAATTGACGCAACTTTCCTTTTCAGCAAGCCTCCTAACACTCTGGGTACGTATTATATCACTCTTTCGTATATGATCACATTACTACATATGATCAGTGATCAGTTTAGCAAAACTATAAACATGTCTGTTTGTTTGTTCGTTCTACAAGCAGTGGCAGATCTATGCGAGAAAGAATGGTTCTTCTTCATACATCAAGACGAATATTTCCGTGGAAAGATAAGGAAGATTCATCCCGTTGAAAATGGGGCTGGTTTCTGGAGATGCATGGGAGAAGAAGAGCCAATATACAATTCTAATGGAGATGTCTTGGCTTTCAAGATTCACTTGACCTATTTTTCAGGATCATTACCAAATGCCAAGAAAACACATTGGAGGATGGAAGAATATCGGTTGCAAAAGGGATATAATGCAGAAGAGCCTGAGGTACTCGTATGATAATCCTGCATGTATATATAGAGTTTGTATATACGCATAGTGTATGTATTTCTTCATCCAAACCATTCTTTTTTTATTTTGTTTTTTTCAGGCAGAATGGATACTGGGAAGGATTGTAAGAGGAAGAGATTATAATAATTCTTTTTAGCTCTCTCCTTTTCCATGGGGAGAGAGTGTTGTTGATATCGGAGTTCATCCAATACATTTTTTATTCATTCATAAGCCAGTAATTTTTGCTCTTTGATAATAGCTCGGCCACTTTTTTTTTCTTTTTATTTTTTTCTGGTACTTGTTCCACATTAGAGAAATGAGTTACAGAGTTTCCTTCATGTCTGAGTGATTGTAAAATAATAATATGATGCTCTCGAGTGAGAGATATAAAATGATCATTTGAACTCTGGAAAAAATTTCAATTTCGAGGATATATAGGACTTGTGTTCCAACAATTTTGGATTGTGATTTTGCAATTATACTCGGTTTTTTTTTTTGCATTATTTTTTCATTTTAAAAAAGTATCTACGATTAATAGTACAAATCAAACTTATTTATGATTTTCCAGAGCGGCTTTGCTTGTGTGATTGACCTTCCTTTGCGCTCCTTCGTTAACTCCATCAACAGGGATGAGAAAGTGCGATGCCCTTCCCTCTATCAAAGAGAAAAAGTCTCTTTAACCAATGGTCAACTTAGATTGCAGCTAAATCTATGATTGTCAACGGGTCATATAGAGATCCGACCTTATTCGGTTCTCTCTTTAACTAATGATTAATTTAGATTGTAGCTTAATATAGATTTGTCATAGAGTCAGGGACTCAAATCGTACTCTGTTCTAACACGATAAAGCTGAGTATCAATAAAGAAGTATAACATTTATTTGAATTTGAACCCGATAAGGTATTAGCTAATAGGTACGAGTTAGATACATCACGTTTCGAATCTGAATCTGGGACCTGATTAATATATATTATAAATATTTTATATAATTTATTTATTTTACTATTTTGACAATAAAATATATTGAAATTCTTTTTATAATATTAATTCTTGCATGCTATCTCTTATTGATGAGAACACTACTATGTCTAAAATTGTAAAGATAAATTGATTTAGAATTACATATAAGTTCAATAGTTAATATATACGTACATTTTCTAAAGTTATATATACATTTTAGATTAAGAATTTCTTCGTGGGTTTTCTCTTTTTTTAGAAGAAGACAAGTGGCATTTCGTAGTATTAATTTATCTTAATTTGAAAGCAAATCTTTTTTTGTGTAGAAAAACATTAAATATTGTAGCTTCTTCTATCATATTTAAACTTTCTTGTAGTCAATGTGAAAACATATTTTAAAGTTCTGATTTTTTAAAGATACACAATATTACATTAGAATTTTTATTTATAATATGAGTTTAATAAATTATAGTGTAACTTTTTTTAATCCTTATTATAATTGGACATACACAAACCTGATCCGAGACTCTATAAGGTCTAGTACAAGTCTACACTTTATGAACTCGTTGAATCATCAGGTCGTGTCAAATATCAATTATGTCTTATCGAGTTCTAGTCTAAGACAAAGTGTCCTAAACCTATTAAAATCTGTTTACACCCTTAACTTAAGCCAAGTTTTCTCTTACTTTTCTCTCATTTTTTTTTCACTTTAGACCTAATTTTTTTCTCATAAATAATTATTTTTTACGATTATTAATAAAAATTAAATAAAAAAATCAATCAAATCTCACCCTAAATTAACTAGGGTTAAATGTGTTGATTGACTTGATAGATATGGACCTCCCATAAATTGCATTCAAATTGAGACAATTTATTTATAAGATCAAGAGATAATATTATTTTGATTGAATGATAAATAGGGCAATGTGACTTCTAGAGAAAAAGTTCGGGACTCCAATGAAATTTAGACTAGTGATATCTTTTCTTGGAATGAATAGGGATTAAAAAAAAGCAATTTAATCTTGAGTGAATTTGGACAAAATTTATTTTTAAAATCAAATATAAAATTTTAAGTACGAGACTCACATCTTTTCCCATAAACAATTTAACTTTTATAAAACTCAAGACAAAAATCTCAAAATCAAACACTATCTAATCACACACCTCATCTAAAGTAAATTTACATTTTTTACATTTTTATTTTAAATTAAGAAAAGATTTACGTAAGAATTGAACAATGTTAAAGAAGTTGGGCGATTGTTGTAAAACTCAAATATCTTAAAATAAAAGAGGTTACTTATGAAAATCTAAATAGAAATATATTTATTTTCCCGGTTAAATGCTCTAAATACAGTTGGGGACAAATGTCCCTCCTAAAGGTTTTTCCAATTCCGCAGTAAATGCCATTAACCTTCTACCATAGAAATTCAACAATGGTTCTAAAAAGAAAAAAAAAAAAAAATCATTCACGGTTTTAATTAAAAGGGGCCCGGAGAATGACATCAATAGACACAAAGGATAAACGTTTGAATAAACTGCTGAGTTAAATTTATTCAACCAAAGCATGCAGCATATTATATTCCACTGTCTCATATTAAGAGAATCCTGAAATACTGGAAACGTGAAATCAATTACAAAAAGGAATCTCATCTGCGAGTATTTCTTAACTCAGCAGTTCAAATCATTCATATTCCTTTTTCCCGAAATTCTTGCACCAAAGCTGAGAAGGAATTGGGCGAACTGGCATATGCGGTCGTTGCTGCAAGAAAATTTCTAATTAATACATGAAAGTAGATATACTTATTGAATCAAGAGATATTTATGAGAGTAATGCATAGTGCATATAAAACTACGAATAGAACAATTAGCATCCTCTAGTTCAGTGGAGAAGCAAAGCTGAGTGAAGAAAGGAATAGAAAAGAAACAAGTACTAATGGATATTAGAAGTAACCTAGATAATTAATTCAGTTCTGATTATCAATAGGAGAAAATTTGAAATGATTTACTTCAAATAAACTTATACGAACTAAGTTGGTTTGCAACTGATACCGACGTCAAAAGAGCAATGCCAAGCAATATTCAACTGCAATAGATCATCTTGTCACTAATAAGTTTGGCAGAATAAATTCTCCACCTCCAAGGCTCAAATTCTGAAGAGTTTAAATTTGGTTCCTAATGTTAAAAAAATAGCAAAATAGAAAGGTAAAGAAGGAAAGAACTTTAGCTTCATTTAATCTGAGTCACTCTCAAGGACTAATCCAGAAAAGAGTGAGATACAGCAGAAGGCAGAGGATGAGGTTGGAGAGATCTATTGAAATAATGGCCATAGTAAATAGTGATGCTAGTATCAAGCTTAGACTATAGCAAAGATAAAAGTTGAAAATGCAGCAAGCATGATCAGAATCCCAACAATCATTCAACGCAAGTAAGACATGCATAAGTTCAAATGGAAACCCATTACAACCTCACAGAATCAGATGCTCCGCCGTTCTCCCAAACATAAAAAGAAAAAGGAAAAAAAGAACCTTTTGATCATGCTAATACAACCATAAGAAAACCAATCAGTACCTTCTATAGGTGTTTAGAGGCGATTAAGAATAGTTTCTAAGAAAGATTTGGCAATTACCTACTATAAGGAGGTTAAGGCCCGCAGGGAAGGAACAAGAGAAAACAGGAATTTCAAAGAAAAGAGGCAAAACCATAGGGAAAATTACAAGACTCCACTGAAGGTGCCCACATCTTACATAACACTAACTCAAAGATGAATTAGAAGCTTTATATATTTTGGATATCCCAAACTCTTGAATAATCTGCAAAAAAAAGAAATCCCCCATATTATGCAGCTTTGTTCATTTGAACAAATTTATTCAAGCCAAAGAATGTGTTCCAAAATTTTCTCGGAGCAATCCTAAAGGTATCTTCATCCTATAATTCTAAATCACATTCCTAATAGTAGTGAAGTTCACCATGCGTGAGCAGCCAACCAGTGGATGATGTCCATGCTGAGCTGCCATTTCAGATTGTTTAAGGGTAAAAGTTGCACACTGAAATAATATAAAATCCTCTAACCCCATGTCACTAAGAACATCAAGTTACATTTATAGTACCCTGTTCCTCTCTTCCGTCCATCCAAGGCATCATAGAGGTCGGGGAAAGGGTGGTGGGGAGGGGGAAGAATGGTAAGAGAACCATCTGCATTGAAATGCAGCATAAGATCCAATTCAGTAACTGTGCAGCACACATAAAATCTATCAATCACAGGAACCTTCCAAAATCCATAGTAACAATTGTTCTGCCAATCACTTTCCTTTTTGCTAGATAGTTAATCGCATCACCCTCAAAATCAACCAAACAACGGGGCCACAAACACAAAGGGTATATGGACCGAAACCTAACCACCACTAATTACACTATAAACGAGTTCACCAATTTTCATCTTTACCGCCCACTTTACAACACCCAACGGTTCTAGATCCAAAAGTTCATCGCACCGTACAAATAAGTAAATACATAACAATTGAACAAACTTGAAAGCCTCCTAACTGGACAAAGATCAATGTTTTCGCCAAAATAAATGAAGGAATATCAAATAATCCACATGGAAATCGACCAAAACGAAAAACTTCATGGAAAAAAATTCGCAGGAATATATAGGGGTGCCAGAAACGGCAATAGCGAGAATGTTTTACGTAGACCTGCTAGGGGAAACGGGTTTACGAAGGATTTTAGGAAAAATCAACGATACCTCGAGCTTGGCTGATAGCATGGCGATAGGGATGCAAAGGAGAAAGACGCCGGCCATAGCTATGGCAGTATTGCGCTTCCAGTGCTTGGGCCTGCAGTAAGGACCACCAGGCATGCTCCAGACTTTACTCCTGAAATCACCTCCTCCGCCCTGTCCGTGGGCCCCATCAACGAGGTGGTGGTCTCCTCCGGCCATTTTCGTTCTTCTCCGGTGCTAGCTCAGAATCACAGCATAGTAGAAAAAGGCCCCCCAACGTCTCGCTCGATATTAAGCTGAGATTCTGACGTGGGTCGGGCAGATCCATTTGCCAAACACATTTTCGGGCCAAAGATGGACTTTAAAGTTTAAGCAAAATTGTGTGGGCTTGACCCAGTAGCTGAGGACAAGAGGTAATAGAAAAAAAGAAGAGGTTGCTATATGCAGTATTTTTTGGATTATATGTAGTATAAAAATTTTTATTATTTTATTTAAATTTTGAAAATTCTCTAAAATTCTCTAAAGTACACGGACAGAAAAATTCAGATCTACGAACAACAACGAAGAAGTTTCAGTGAAAAGGCCGATTTTGAAGTCGGGCAGTGAAAATATGAATTTCGCCAATTGAGTGGCGAAATTCATCATCAAATTCTACCACCAATTGAAGGAATTTAACCAAAAATTCTGTCATATTCTGGCAAAATTTTAGATGGATTTGTACCCAAATGGGGTACAATTCCAACAGCAAATTGTACCCCCACGAATTTTGTCAAATTATAGTGAAATTCGTAGAGGAATTCCGCTAGAAATTGGCAGAATTATGGTACATAATTTCGCCAACTTCTGGAGGAATTATTTGCCAAAATTTCGCTAGAAATTGGTAGAATTCTAGTGCATAATTCCGCCAACTTTTGGTGGAATTATTTGCCATAATTCTGTCATAAATTGGCAAAATTCAGGCTCATAATTCATCCAAAAATTAGTGGAATTCAGGCACATAATTCAGCCAGAAATTAGGAAAATTCTGAGCTAGAATTCTGCAAATTTATGCTGGAATTATGGCCAGAATGCATATACTATGTGAAGGAATTTGAAGAGAATTTGTCTTCAAATAAAAAAATTTTATTTATGCAATAAAATTTAAATTATTTTTGTGTATATTTGTACTGATTAAGTTAATTATATTTTAATATTTTTATTATATTATAAGTATTTTTTTACTTATTTATCTTATTTATTTATAATTTAATTTAATTGCTATTTATTTATATCTATTTTACATTAATAGCAATTTTCTTATGACGTAAGGTTTTGAGAATAATATATATAAATTTTCAGTGCGAGTTGTATAATAACGACATTTGTTGAATATCTGTTATAGATGGCGGATCATTCTCGACGCCAGCGCGATGCATCGCTTGGTTTGGGACCAGTTGCGGACGATTGCACAGTCAACAGCCGGCTACGACGTCTGCCAGATAGCGAGTGGGTGTGGCGAGATGCAGCACTAGTAATATCCTCGTGACTACTACGGATGTCACGCGGGGCGTCGATTCATCACAATTAGCTCCTCATATGCTGTGGGTCCCAAGCATGTAAGCGTTCATGCCCGGATATGTACCGTATCCTTGACATCCAATGACATAACTGGATCCACACGCACTATGCTATTATCCGGTAAGACCTGCGTACTCCCCGCAAGCCTTCAGCGGCCACACAGAGAATGCATGACCATCATATTACTATCTGCAATCGATCCCTATTACACCATATAGGCATCCGGAGGATTACGACGAGGGTGCAGGCACTGCAAATGATGTGTAGAATGCAGATGATTCGGCTACAGATGCGGATTATGATATGGATGCGAGTGCAGATACGAAAGAGCCCGTTGCCGATGCATTTATGAATGAGGAGAGACATTTGATCAGGGCATACCAAGCACGACCTCGACGACTTCTTTAGCAAGACCGCGGAGGGTTTCTTACGTCGTGATGAAAATGGCAGTGATGAAAATTTTTATTTTGTTGTGCAGGAGCGTCCGGTGCTGACTGTCCATGCTACATCGACAAGTGAACTGTTCGGGACGAGGCTGTCGAAGCGATTGTATTGTGCAGCAATCTCGAACTATTGTGACAATACATTTTCGCGAGATCGAACAGTCCGCTGATATATGCTTTTGTTGAGAGATGGTAGCCCAATACATAAGGGTGTTCATTATTTGGTGCAATTCAAAAAATTGAACCGAATTGAACTGAAATATACATTTTGGTTAGGTTTTCAGTTTTTTTGTTCGGTTCGATTCGATTTTTTGGATTGGAATTAAATTCAATTCGATTTTTTATTTTTATTCTCGAACCGAAAACTGAACTGAAAATTTGAATTTTAAAAAATTATATATTAACGCATTTTGATAATGCGTTATTTGATAAAAATTATTTTTTAAAAAATAAAATTATCTTAAGAATGCATTACCGAAATTCGTTCTTTTTTTCTTCAATTTCGGATTTAACCGAACCGAATTGAAAATCGAATTATCCCTTCGAAACCGAACTGAATAACCGAATGAACACCCCTACCAATACAAACACATTTCATATGTCGTTCGGTGAGATAAACATTACCTTACACAATATGGCATAGATACTTGCGATTCCCGTGACTGGTGCGATCCTCCACAATGATATGAGTAAGAATGATATTATAAAAGACTTATCGGTCACCCTCGACATACCGACAGCACAGTTCATAGCCAGTTAGATAATGGAGGAATGAGATTCAACGTCCTGAACGACTATGTGGCCAAAGGATCCCTTGACGCGTTGAACTATGCTCGGGGATATTTAAAGTATATGATTGGCACCACACTTTTCATCGATAAGGGTAAGGACCAGATGTCTTATCAGTACTGACCGTTCCTTAGCACTGTCAAGGAGATCCAAGACTATACTT
Source organism: Rauvolfia tetraphylla (assembly GCA_030512225.1). Lineage (NCBI taxonomy): Eukaryota > Viridiplantae > Streptophyta > Magnoliopsida > Gentianales > Apocynaceae > Rauvolfia > Rauvolfia tetraphylla. Next base: position 7,366,799 of record JAJQKT010000049.1, on the reverse strand, counting down.
GGGGAGTTGCCTGTCTTGGGTACCTATATCGCCTGTTTGAGGCATGTATATATCTATACTTTTCGGCATTTGCCCTACAGCAGTTGCTAGATTGGTGTGAGTCACAGCCTCACATTCTACTCTTCCAGCAACGGGGTTGCGTCCCAAGAAAATCAGAAGAGATGCGAACGTGCGAGGTAAGTCTTTGTTTTGGCCCGATACTATGTGATAATAATATGAGATTGTTTTGAGTTTTGTTGTTGCTAAGTGGCGATACCTATGCTTGCAGGTTTGATGGACCCCGTTCGGGCCCAACCTGCTGAAGGAGCGTTGGATTTCGGTATTTCACGGGTGTCTGCACTCCTGTGACATTGTTGATGTCTGATTGGGTCCTGCGACAGTTTAGCATATTGCAATAGATTTCAAGCTCACCGATACTTCCGAAAAAAGATTACAGGTCAGCAAACAACCGCAGATACATCGTGAAATACAAGTGTGCCGATGAGTTTTGAGAGCAACCCGAATCTCACATACTTGACAGGACACAGCTCGGGGCACATGTTGTTCTACCGTCGGCCTCCACACCGGAGTAACTATCGTGGTTCTTGGCAAGATTTCGCCAGGACATGGCGAAACTCTTAGTCTAGTTTTGCCAGGATTTGGCGAAACTATACCAATAATTTCGTCAGGTCATGGCGAATTTTTACCACAAATTTTGCTAGAACTTGGCGAAATTTGCTTCTGGGTTTCTCCATTTTGTGGTGCAATTATACTGAGAGTTGCGCCACTCAGTGGCGAAACTCAAACTCACACATGATTTTCAAAAAAATGTTACAAATACCAATTTAGTTAGAATTTAGTGACTTTTTACCTCAAAATCGAGGAAATCATTCTATAAATCTTTGCTCATTATCTTGTTGTGACTAAATTCGCTTATTTTTTTAAAAAATGTGATTTTTTAAAAGAAAAGATTGAGAGAGTTATAGGAGGGGAGAGAGAGAGAGTTTATGAAAAATGAAAATTTATCTGAATTTTAATTTTTATCTTTTAATTTTAAATAACAAATTTGTGACTTTAAATAACTTAGCTCTATTTTTATATTTATTATTAAATAATTAATAAATTATGTCATATGATTTGTATATAGATATTTTAAAGATATTTTTAATTAATATAATTATTATATTTTTTAAAAAATTTAACTTTCTTTTCTTTCTTTTTATTTTCTTTTTCTTTTTTATAAATATTTTTTCTTTTCATCTTTTCTATAAACTATATTTGTCAACTTTTAATTTCGACGAAACAATTCAAAAAACTTGAAAGTAGTCATATTCATCAAACTCTAAAAAAATTAAAATTTTTATCAAATTAATTTAAAATTAATTTAAATTCAATATTAAACAAAAAGCCTAAAAATATTTTTGAAAAGTCAAACATATTTAATAAAAAATAATTGTTTGATTATATTTATTATAAACATCTTTATAAAAGTTATTAAATATTATATTTTTTTAAAAATGAAAATAAATAAAAATATAATATGTGATTTTTTATAATTTAAAAATATAAATTATTTATTTTAAAATTAAAATTAAAGTAAAATTTAAATAGAAATTGAGTTGATAGGAAAAAAGAACTTTTCCCTTACACTTACGTCAGTAAAAATCTCTATTATAATTTTACGCCTGCCGAGCTGTCAGCGGCCGGGCAGAATAACGGATGGCTTGAGTGGGTAGTTCGTTTCTCACCTGGAGATTTCAGATTTATCTTTTCTGTTTCTTTTTATGATTGAGGAGATTTCGAATTCCGATTGTCACAGTTACTGCTTTCCTCTTCCGAAGACTGGAGAGCAATATTTATATAGGAGGCGGCCAGGAAACCAAAATTCAGAAACGCAACCCGCACGGAGAACAGATGGTCAGGTACTCAATCTTGTCTCTTTTTGCTGCTACACATGCATATCGAGATGTTTGTTACTTGGGTTTCTGATTGAAATTCATGATCAGATCGAAGAGGATCTGGGTTGAGAATTCTTGTAAAACATGAGTGATAGTATCAAGGGCGCAAAAAGGAATCTGGTTTATATTTCATTCTTGTATCTTTACCTTTGCTTTCTAATTGGGGATGAGTTGTGGAGTTGGGGGAAATTTGAATCTACTCTTTTGGTTCATAGACTTCATGCACTGGCGTGATGATTGTTTCGGAATTCGGATTTTGATATAACATCGGTTTTTACTCAATAGGGATCCTGTTGGCTGCGAAAATTTTGCATGTGAATATTCATGAAAGGAATTTGATTCGGGTTATCTTCTTCCCGTTTTTATAGAAGGCTTGTACATAGACCTGATTTATTGTGGTTCCGGTGCTCAATGCTTCCTGAATGATCACAAACGTTTCTTAGTTTTTGTTTTTATCTTGTTATCTTGTAATCAATGTGGCATTTGAAATATTTACACACTTTCAAAAATTTCCTGCAGTAACATTATGTATGGAATTAACTTTTGTGGGAATTACCATCAGCAGAATCTCTGAAAGTATTCTCGAAGTTTATACAGCATAGCGAACTGCTAATCTGATTTAAAAAATGTTAGCTGCAATAGTTCTCGAATCTAATGCGTCATCTCCTCCTAATCAAGTTCATGATATGCACATAAGCATGGTTTTACATTTCAATTTCGTATGCAGCCTTTGATAAAGCTTCTCTTTTGCTTGTTAATTCTTAACCTTCCTTCTGATTATCCTATCACTGCAAAAAGAATAACTGCAGACATTTTGCCTTAAATTAGAAAATTGAGCTTCTTTTAATCATATGCGGACCATCATTTAGCAATTTCAGAAATCTTCAAGGATTATGGACAGCAAAAATTTGAGCAGGTGATAAATGAAATTTTCACTTGAATTCCGAAGTGCTTATATCTTGTTTTGCTGTGTCATTTGCTAGTTCTATGCAAAATTTTTTACAAGCTCGTGAGATGGAAGATGGAGAATTTAATATGCCAAGATGGGGGGACCTCGACATAGACATACTGGTCAAGATATTCCAGTCCTTCAACATTTTTGAGTTGACCTCTGGGATTGCTCAAGTTTGTAGCACATGGCGCTTGGCTTGTTGTGACCCTTTACTGTGGCAAATGCTTGATCTATCAATGGTGAAGTCCAACTTCATAAAGATCCCATTAGAGCCATATGTATATGTCGATGGTCGGTCAGATAAAACACTAACCCGAGTCTTGAAGATTTCTTTGAACCTTGGCGGAGAAAGCATATTAACCTTGATTTTGCATTACAATCTTTATATCAGTGATGATCAATTAACATACACTGCAGCAAGGTACATCCAGAATTGCCTTTCTTTTGTAAACATTGAAGTTCTTATGTTTCTGGGATTGCCATTATATTCCTCTTTCTCTTTTTAAAAGTCGAAATTGTCTTCTTTGAGGTAGATGCCAAAACAAATTTAGTATCCTTTGTATGAGTTTACTTGGAAGTTTAGTTACCCTGATTTGTTAGGCAGATTGACTATTGTTTCTTGAGAGTCGAATGTTTCAGAGATTTCATATGCTAAGGTGTGGGAAAGTAAAAGAGAATTGCAATTTTCGGTCCTGGAACAAGTGAAGAAAAATAGGCATAAAGGAAGACGAGTGATAAAGACAGATAATCAAAGAGGGAATAACAGTCTTACTCAAAAGAAAAAGAGAGGTGATGGGTAGAAGAATATGGGAGACAAGGTAGAACCAGAATGTTGTTTCTTTTTTTCCCCCCTTTTTTTTTCTTTCTAAATGAACCACAATGTCGTTTCTACTTTCCAGTAGTAAGAAGTTATCACTTTACAAATAGGTGTTTGTTGGCTACTCATATATAGCATACTAGATTTGGTGGAAGGGAGATACCTATAAGCCATTAATTTCTGGCCAAAAGACAACATCTAAACTTAACAAAAAAGAGTCTCAATTTGGCCCTCAAACTATTTATGATCCAAATTTGGCCCTTCCATCAGTAAAGATTGCATAATTGTGCATAAGACATGTTGTCTCTGAGGGTCTTTTTAGTTTGCAGGCATCCTCTCTACCTAAACAAAGACCTTTTGACTTCCTTAATTTGCTCAAACACAAGATTTCCAACGCAAATTTTAAGTATTTATATAGTTTGAGATAAAATCTTCTGTTAAGTTACAACATGCCTGACTTCTTCGCATGTTGAAACTGTTAAGAGGAGATGAGGTATATATACCAAAAGCTGATTTTTGCAGCACTTGTAATGCAAGGCTCATTGCTGTTCTTTCTCCTGGACTGCTGGCAGCTGTCTCAAATGTGTCTTATTCTCTGACAGTTGCTTGTGTTGCCAAATCATTATATATATAGTGCCATTGTGGCCGTGGTTTGGATAAGTTTTGTCCTTCTCCGCTGATTCTTATGAATCAAACAAATTAAAAGTGTAGTCGTGCTTTTCCTTGTAATATGTGTGTTTGCACCATAACTGATTTCAGTTATTAAGATAGCTTACGAGTATCTTCAGATCTTTGAACCTTCAGTTCTATTAAAATTTTCACATTTGGAAGGTGCAATTGCAATAAGGAGTTCTGCATTTGTTTCAGGTGCCCGCGGCTTAGACGCCTTGTTATGCCTGCTTGGAACAGAATAAAGAAGACAGGAATCTGCAGGGCTATTCGTATGTGGCAAGATCTTGAGTCATTAACAATGCCATGCATAACAAATCCACCATACCTTATGGAGGAAATTGCAAAGAATTGCAAGAAATTTGCTGAACTTAAAATTATGAGCCAGTGTGATACTATCATGGCATCAACACTCGCTGTATATCTTCCAAATTTGAAAGTGCTGAGTCTTCGGTGCTCGACAATATGGAAAGCTGCGCTGATCATTATTCTGGATAGCTTGCAAAATTTGGAAGTGCTTAATATATCACACTGTCTACTTATTGAAGTCCCTCCACCTCCCGCAGCGAAGAAAGTTCTTCATCAGCTGGACGAGTCAATTCTTCAAAAAGCCTCCAGGCTACGAGAATTTTTAATGTGCATGAGTGACTCCTGCATTATGTGTCAACGCATGAGAAAAGATGAAGGGTTAATTAGGTGGTACAAGTATGAGGAGGAGCTGTGGAAAGAAGATGAGGTGAGATCTCTAGCTGTTTGACCAAAGTATCGCAGATAATTTGTTAAGTAGAGGTTAGCACCGTCTCTCGGTGCTTGCTATAATCAATGTAGAAGAAACATAAAAAAGAACAAATATCTGTTGGTCAGAGTCAGCAAAACTGTATCACTCTCCGAGTGGATAAGCTGTCTGAGAACTGGTTTTTCAGCGAAGAAGCTTCTCAGTTGAGGAAAGATGTAATTATCTGTAATGTCTCTTGTAAATAGGCTATTTTCTGCTGCGTTGTTTTGTAGCGGTGATCTTCATCTTTCCAGCAACTCATATTTTCGTTGTGTATTTGTCCTTTGTTTTTTCGTTTGAGGATAACTCTTGAGAGGTCTGAAATCCTTGTTCAGAAAGTAGTTCAATGCATTTCGTAATGAAGAAAACCTGATTTCTTGTTGTTTCTGAGATCAGACTAGCAGTGAATCCGCTTTCTTGATGGAGCAACTGCATAATTATTCCAGAGCGTGCATCGCATGCGCTGCGGGACCTGCTGTTCCGTCCTTTGTCCTCGTGAAGCACACGAATTTTGAACGAACTTTTCACGACGAAATCGGGATGACTTTCTTGTACAACTAGGAATAGGGCATGCCCTAATTGTCCAAATTTATTGCCTCCTTTATTAAATTCTTTTCTGCAACGTGTAGATTTTATTATTTTTCTAAGATAATGACATAATTGGGTGAATTTAAAATCTTAAGCAATTCTCATACGTAAAGGGAAAAAAGTATACGTGAGAAGAAAGGAGTTCTTTCTTTTTTCTTATTGTGAAATGATATGATTATAAGGATTCCATATTCCCACCTTACCTAAAACTGAGTCTAATCTATTTTCATAATTGACATAAATACATAAATTACAATTTAAAGTGAAAAAAATTATATTTTAATTTTAATTTTAATTTTTTATTTCATCAACAATTTATTTTTTATAAATTTTAAAATAAAAAGTTTAATTCAATTCAATCCAAATATACTACTTAAAAAAATATTTATTTAAAAGAGAAAGGCTGTCAGCCACTCCAACCATGACTAAAATATAGGAAGCAACCTCACATCTCTAGAAAAAGAAAAATATATAGTGTCTGCAACGCACTTGAGAATTACTCCATATTATATGTGTATAAAACAGAAACTAGGAGGGTAAAAGGTAAAAAATAATGTACCAAATGAAGAAGAAAATAAATAAAGAAATAATAAGAAGATGGTTTCTGTCCATCAAAAAAGAAAAAAATGTTAAGAAAGTAATAAAAATGTTTACCGAAACGGTTCCAATTGCATTTGCACCAACCAATCAAAATCAAAATGGGGCAAGGGTGTCAATATCTTGTGTTTATAAATAAGGACGGGGGGTGTGCAACAAAAATCCACCTACCCAGGTTAAATATGTAAATCAGACCCTTGACAATAAATGGCGGTACGCTGCTAACAATTGGTCTATTTTTTACCCGCACATGCTGTGGAGGGCAGCCCGCACATGCTGAAAAAAGGTATGCCCAGCATATTAACTTCTCCGTTTGGATTGGGTTTCACACGGAACCCAATACAAATTTCTCATCTCATATCTTATTTTTTCTCTCATAAAAATTTTTCTCTCCCGAAACACAAAACATAAAATCTCAAAACTAAACTCTATCCAATCACATCCAATGTATCTCACTCATAATCTATTCTTAAAGGAATTTAATACAAATTATCACAAACAATGAATTTTATAATTTAATTTCAAATTTTGGATTAAGGGAAAAAAATAAGTGAGTTTTTCTTGTTCCCCTTTTTTGGGAGAATTGCTGTTTTAGTCCCCACATGTTTCAGGATTTTCATTTTGTCACTTTGTCCCTTATCCTTGTAAGAAAAACATTATATCCGTCAATTATTATTGTGTTTAGAAACATAGGAGAATAAGCGATTTGAGTGGATAGACCGCGAGGGAGTAAAAGTTCTTGTTTTTTTAATATATATTTTCGTACAATTTCCACTACCGGTGACTAAATTTGTAGTATTTGGAGAGATAGAGGGCTAATCTTGAGATTCAAAAAACTAAGGAACAATTTTTTTTTTAAAATAACGCCAAAGAACGCATAAATTAGTACTATTTGAGTACGTCATTCGTGAAAAAAAAAAAAAAACACTCAGTTGGTCCCAACAAAGATTTAAAAAAAAAGAAAAAAGAAAAAAGGGTCGTGTTCATTTGATGTTTGGCTAGAAACAACGAACCCGGTAGCGCGAGTAGATAAACGGGGCGCATGTATATATCACTGAGTAGAAGAAAGCTGCTGCCCTCCGACTATCGGCCTTGTTTCTTTCACCGCCGTTGCAGATTTTCTTTCTCTCTCTAAACACTTTCATAGCGAAGACGATGGCCCTCCAACTGTGGGAGACCTTCAAAGAATCAATCACAGCATATACAGGTCTTTCTCCGGCGACTTTCTTTACAGTTCTTGCTCTTGGCCTTGCCGTTTACTATATGGTCTCAAGCATGTTTGGGTCCTCTGACCATGGTCATCACCCAAGGCCTAGGGAGTTTGAGGAACAGATGGAGCCTCTCCCGCCTCCAGTTCAGCTTGGAGAGGTCACCGACGAGGTGTTGAAGCAGTACGACGGTTCCGATCCCAAGAAGCCTTTGCTTATGGCGATTAAAGGTCAGATCTACGATGTTTCACAAAGCAGGTATATTTTTGCATCCTTGAATCTCTGAAGTTTCCGATAGCTGATTTTGGATTCTCTTTTTGTAATTTTGCATTTCTTTTGATTCTTTTTGGGGGTTTGCCCAGTTGTTGGGTCCTTTGATAGTTTTTGTTCAATTCTGCGTGTCTGATTGTAAAAGTTGCTCTGGCCCCCCTGCTTTGTAGCTCGTCTTTTTTGTGATTCTTATGTTACCGGATATTTAGTTCATCGATGATTTGAAACAAAGAGAGTTTCCAGTATTTCTTTTCTGCTTTATACATATTTTTCCTTCCTCTTCGCGTCTCCTTTTCCTGTTTGACTTTTACCATTGTTGATATAGTTGCTGACCACTGGTTTCTTTTCACCTCTTAGTAAACGCACTCTTCTTTCCTTTCCTTGTCGGCGAAAGGAAATAAAAGGTGTAACTTTAATGCATATGGTTGCCTTTTCTATGCTTTTGGGTGATTAGTTCACGTTCTTTGATATCTGTCATTGGATATGTAGCAAAATTGCTGAACCTAAGTTCGAATGGTTGGGCGCCATTTTATGTCAGGGGTAAGACAATTATTCTTGTGGGATTGAATAAATGGACTCTTTCTTCTTCTTTTTTTAAACTTTCCAATTATCAAAACCGATATTTTATTATTTTTTCCCTACTCTGCAACGGAATGGAGCAGTGATGTTAAAATATATTGCTTGATACTCTTTTATTTGGATGAAAGAAAGCAAAAAAAACCTTTTTCTGATTTTAATTTTATGCATAATTTAAAGGAAAGAATGAGCTGCTTTAGTACAAGTATTGGTGATACCATAGGATGATTGTTGGCAAAATAAAGACTGCCTGCATAATTAAAGCTCTGAATCGTTTTAATTTGTAGGACCCTGGTTGTGCTGATGCACCCCAGGAGTGTGCATTTGATAGAACTAGATGCTAAACATGTTTAGCTAGGTGTTAGAAATGGGGACTCGTGAACATTCAGAATGTAGAATGGACCTACAAGTTACATGCAGTGCACCGTGTAGGTGCATTAGTAGCTTAGGTGACAGCTGAAGCTAATAAATCCGTAAAGCTTGAGTGAAATATTGGTTTCCGCTGGATTTAGAGGCCATTAGAGGGCACCATCAGCTTGAAAAATACTTCTGATATAAAACAGCATTGAAGAAAGATTGTCACACCTATTATAGGTCAATTTCATGCTTACATTTCCAGCTCATTATAACTGTAGTGATACTTGATTTGATATTGCCGAGAGATTCGCCACTTGCAATTGTATCTCGTTTCCATGCCTGCCTACTTGCTCCCCTTTTCTATTTTCTTTTGGTTTCAAGGTGATTTTCCAGCTTAGGTGTTTGCACCTGAAGGTTATCTGTTGCCATACAGAACCTTGTTTGTCTTCTCCTGCTCTGGCGAAGTGTTTGTTGTGTGTTCCATCAGTACTGAATTACTGTCTTTCTTGTGGGCAGGATTTTTTATGGACCTGGGGGACCTTATCACCTCTTTGCAGGAAAGGATGCTAGCAGAGCCCTTGCAAAGATGTCCTTCGAAGAAAAAGACCTCACAGGCGACATCTCTGGCCTCGGTGTCTTCGAGCTCGAGGCCTTACAAGATTGGGAGTACAAGTTCATGAGCAAATATGTGAAGGTTGGAACTGTAAAGTCTGTGCCTGTCACTGGCGGAGCAACCAATGGAGACGCGGCAGAAACTTCAGGCGAAGCTAACTGTGAGGACAAAAAACCTGTTGAAGCTTCTGATCGCGATGCTGTTGCTGCTCCTGCAAATGGTCCAGCACATGCTGCCGCTGACCAGAAAATTGAGAGCAAGTCCGAGGCTCCTGTTGACAAGAAAGAGTAGATGCTGCTGATTTTTATCGAAGCACTGAGTTGGAGAACTAGGAGATTCTTAAAGAGTTTTCTTCGAAATGACGTATTTGGTGGTGCTTATTGTCGTCTTCTTCTTTTACAAATGTTTTATCTGTCTAGGGAACTCCATTAACAGTCAAATCTGGATGTCTAGAGCTTGTGTTTAATAGTAATAATTATAATGATAACAACAGCTGGCGAATCACACCCCGCATCCTGAGTTCCCATTTGAACAGACCTTTCTTTACCGATGTGGTGGAATTTGAAAGTTTTGAAAATTGAAGTCTTGAGTATCCTCTTTTGCTCTTCCATCAAAGCTGTCGCACAAGCATATGAGGAACGGTTGATTTTGGTGGTAGCTGTTTGATGGGGTTCAAGAATTTGGCATGCTCTTGCGTTCTCATCTTCCACTCTCCCTATCACACCATATAAATGGCAAGAAAAAGAAATCTACACCTGCGGACGACATTTTTTACTTGTAAATACTATCTTGTTCTTGATATTAAGCTCAATCGGTTATCTAACACCTCCTCTGCTACTTCTACCATCAGATCAAGTTCTTGATGCTTAGCTAAGTCAAGTATTCACACATCTTCTCTGCTACCTCAACCATATTTGAAATGAAGTGAAAAATTTCAAGTCATGATAAGAAGATTCAGAACCTCGGCAATACAATATTTCTTCCTGAAATCAATAGCAGACGTTGAGTTTATAACTTGTAGCCAAGGCCAAATCTTACAAGGAAAAGGAATATTCCACAGCCGAAGCTTTGTTAGGCCTCTTGCCTATAGGCTTGCGAGCCAGCCGAGAACTCTGCGCCTCCAATGTTACCGTCATATTTCTGTTTGTATTTAATGCTTCCTGCAAATCTAACAACCCTCTTCCCTAAGTTAATGAGAAAACTTATATTAGGCAAATCTTTTCTACTTTGCCTGCTAATCTGTAGTTTGTAAAAGATCTAACAATAGATTGATATGTTTTCTATTTTTCTCGAAATATGCATTGATGAAGGATTGAAAAGTGGAAACCAATTTTTGTATATGCAAGGTAAAAAATATTTTTAAATATGTATGATATTTAAGATTTATTTAGATTGTATTTCTCTCAACTAAATATATAACTTACTTCTTTTTTTATAAAAAATTTATTTTTATAGAATCTAAAATAAAAAATTTTCTAATTAAACATAATTTAAATACAATCTTAAAAATCTAGCAACTCCATCAATTAATTTTCGTCATCAACCATACTATCCCTCTCTAGAAAAAAACAAAAAAACATTCCTGGCTTACATGTGAATAAATTAGAATCAGTAAATTCCATCTTTGACCAAATTGAAAATTATTTTCTGAAAATAGACTTGAAAAATAAAAAGTTGCCACGGTCGTGGGTCTCTGCGTCAAACGTCTTATTATTGCTGCTGACTTTGAGCTACCAGGCCTCTCGCTTTCAAGCTGCAGGACTTAAAAGGCCGTCCTGCTTTCTTCTTAATCATCCTCTGGATTCTCGCTTTCTGTACTCGTACCATCCAAGTGAAATGAAGCTTCGAAGTTCCTGTACAATTCTCGTCGCGTTCTTCATCGTTCTTGCAACGCCCGATCATGCCGATTGCCGATACACCACTTTCAGCGTAGCTGGCCAAGCCAAGGATCAACTAGTTTCATCTGAGAATTCTTTTCCGGTGGTGGAATTGCATTCCCTCCGTTTAAGTCCCGCGTCTCCTTTTGAAGAAGTGATCGGCAGCAATAAGGTCGTTGTCCCTGGTGGGCCGAATCCGCTCCATAATAGATGATATGTTTCTCATCTCGGTTTTCACTTTCAAGAAGCAAATACGGAGTAACTTGTAGGCTTTCAGTCCGGGGGAGCATTATGGAGCTAATTCTGCTGTATATTTTTGTTGTTGTGTTTTTTAAGCGGTATGGCTGTAAGTCTACTCTGAGTTACGTGTAAAAGGAAGTTCCAAAATCCAAAAAGGGTGCCCTGATATTCCATCCTCTGTAGTTTTCTTTCTCGTAATCAAATTCTGGAAAATAAAGTGTCGCAGACAAGCTACGGCATTTCTCTTCAGGTTTCTTTCAATTACTATAGATTTAAAATTTTTTATTTAAAATTTAATTTTTTATAAAAAATAAAATAAAATTACATTGAATTTTAGAGGAGACCAATCCACGTACATGTTTCTTGCATAATATTTTTATTTAGAATTTTTGGTGGATGAGAGTCTTCTCTGGTGAAGAGTGGTGCAACTTCTTCAGGGAACATAGAAAGAAGTTTATGTGGGAGCAATTAGTCCACATTACCCAATTATCGATTCGTGAAAAGGACGCGATTAGTTTCTTATCTGTACGTATGAAAGATCACCTTTGACAATTGAGTGTCGACATTGCCGGTGACGATTGATAATGGCAAGTGTTAAAGCTGTAAAAATCGGGAAACCCAAAGTCACACCGTAAAAGAACACATAGTAAGGGAAGGTAAATTCTTAGCGGAGGTTCTTAAATGAGAAATTAACAAAAATAGTCTATAATTATTTTATTTATTTTTAAAAAAAATTATATATCTTTAATTTTTATACTTTTAATTATGTATATATTTCTTTAAAAAAAAAAAAAAAGAGGTATTCATCATTGCACGGTTGGAAGGGCAAAAATGTCGTCATGCCTAATCCCCTGTAAATCTAATGCATAACAACCTGCAGATGCTCTAACCCCTTCCGCGGCTCCCAAAATAGTTTCAGCCCAAAGCTTCTCCGGTGTTGCTATGACTTGGAGTTTCTATGCAGAACTTCGAATGAGAGCCTCGGAGCTTCTTTGCAGAACTTTCACGATGTCCTGGTCCCTTCATTCAATTTGAATTTCTGAAGAGGAAGATGTTGAATAATAGAGCAATTTCATATCAAGAAGATAATAATGATAATTGTAGCTGCTATGTTCTGCAACTGCAGGCAGAAGAAGAGAAGAAGACTGGTCAGGTTTGAAACAGTAATGAAAGACTAATAAGCAAAAGCCATGTTAGAATTGTGAATCCATCTGGTATGTTAGCTTGCGAAGAGCACAAGGAGTTGATATGTTAATAGCATCTGGAATGTATTTATTCAATTTAGTTTTTTCCACTATCGACACACTCGAGGCATATAAAATCAGACATTGTTTTGTTTTTGGTGATTGAATGAGAAAAGCAGAAAATTCCTCAAACTTCACATCAGTTCGCAACAGAAGAGTTGGTTTGAGAGTAAAACTTCAGGAGATAGCATCCCTGAAAAAGAAAATTCTTGAGGTCATTTTGGACTTGGAGTGGTCAGTGCTTTTGCAGATTGTGACTTTCCCAATTCACCTCTGGGGAAGATTTCTTCTAAACCTGCTCTGCATGTTACTACACGAAAAGGGCAAAAAGCCAGGAGCAATAAATACCTCCAGCTATTAGCAATAGAGGTCCTAAGAATTGAAATAGCTAGTTGCACCTCAAATGTTACCTTGGTGGAGTAGAGTTGTTTTCCCGTGAGAATGTGATAGAGATCGGAAGCGGAGGAAATTCATGTTGAAACAATCTTGGGCTCTGCGCGAGGAAGGCGAGCACCAGTAGGTGGTGTGGGTTTGGAGGGAATTGGGGATGATCACATTTTTTTACACCTTCCAACCGTAAGCATCAAGGATTCACATGCCTGTCTTGGTCAGACTCTGCCAAAAGACCAGCGACGATAGGCCTTCCGCGAGAGGACCGCTTTTTTTTTTTTTTTTTTTAAAATAGATATATAATTAAAATTATAAAAATTAAAGATATACAATTTTTTTAAAAAATAAAATAGTTATGCAGTTGTTTTTACCGATTTCTCCTCTTGGGGTTTTCCTGGCACAATGGGATCATTTCTTGCCGCATCTTTTATTTGCTTCGTTGACTTCTCAAGTTTGGTGTGCTTGGATTGGGTTTCACACAGAATCAATATAATTTCTCATCTCATATTTCACTTTTTCTCTCACAAAAAATTCTTCTCTCTCCTGAAACTTAAGACAAAAAATCTCAAAATCAAATTCTATCTAATCACACCCTTAATTATTGATCAATTCTCATTGTAGACGGCTTTGGGGTGATTATGACAGCATATTTTGTCCAGTTTTCATATGTCATATTATGCCAATGCTAGATCACTCTCAAAGGTTATTTAGTTGAGTAATTGCTATTTGTTTAGTACATGAGATGAACTAAGTATGGAGGCTCATCAGATGACAAATCACATAGCATATTCTGTTTTAGTGGCTCAATGTACACACATTTTACAAACGAGATAAAAAGGCATCATTCATCATGCCAAATTCAGATAACAAATAGAAATAAAAGGTGAAGGGGGATTGCATTTGTTTTTGCTATTGATCCTTGTGCGACGGCTGTGAACTTAAAAGTAAGGAGCAGCCTGCAATTCGGCATCAGAGTTGACTTTCGTTAAATATTGTTTGACAAACTAATAATGACGTGCAACAATATGTTCTTAACAAGGCCTTATCTTGAATTGTCAACCTGTTTCATTCTCTCTTTGGGACTATGATGCTGTCTTATGATTCATACTAGGATCTTGTGACAACTGTATACGGACTTAATCATGAGGCTAACCACTGCCGTATTCTTTCCGACGATCAGTGGCGAAGGCACGGAACAGTAGGGCTATAAGTTGGGAGAACAGGTCACTGGCAAATTTAATAGTGGTGAAAATGAAGGTTTAGTCAATGGCGGCCTGGACTTTATGTGAAGAGCCATAATAGGGTGACCTCTTCAATAGAGAAATTCCACGGAAAGAAATCCCTTCTGGATCTTTAAATATTACAATGTCAAACAGGCCAGATACTGGTTTATATCCTTGTACACGAAAGAAGCATTCCAGAAAATATGTTTGGAAGCATTGAATCTAAGGAACGATAATATAATACTAGTTTATAAGCATTCGAGGTTGAATTTTATGTACTGGGTTGACATCTTTCGTGCTTATATCTCAGGAAAACGAGTGATCCATTGGAATATCTACTTGGTCAGAGCCTCTTGTTTAGAGGAAAATTTTTTATGGTCAGCTCTTAGTTTTTGCTAAATGCTATTTGACTTTGCTACCAGAAATTATTAATTGAGCTACGCGTGTAGGCTCCGACCATGACTAACTTATCAGGATTCAGGCGGCATCTTTCCTATATAAGTAGATTTCTGATCTGCGGAATCCCAGAAAGAAAGACTTCATTCTTGAAAAGCTTTACATTTAGTTCTGGGTATCTTTTCTCTTCAATTTTCACAATGCAAATTCGAAATTCTCTACTTGTTTTTATTTGCTTGATCCTGTTAGTTCTGGCCGTCCATACACCGACTTGTCGATGCGCAGATCATCCTGCAAATGAAGATGCAGAACAGAGAATAAGTGACAACTTCCTCAGAACATTTCTTCGACATTTTGGAGTCATTCCCGAGTATGCACAACCCAAGAAGAACAAGAGAATGGCGCTGCACGTGGTATCGCGCCGAGTTGTCCCCGGCGGACCGAACCCTCTCCACAACTGATTTGGTTCTTGGATCTCATTCTGTGAGTCAAACTGTCGAGATCAAACACTCATGAACCGTCCTCCAACACCTTTCTTCCTCCACTGGCTGATCATCCGATGCCGGAGAAGGATAGCATTTTGTGAGGATCCAAAGAATAGTAGTACAAGTTAAGTTAGTATCGCATTGAAGTATGCCTGGAATATAGATTATAGAATAGTAAAAGCAACACACAGACCAAAGAGGGGGGTTTTTCCATCTAGCAGTTGGGAACTTTGTGCAATTCCGTGTTTCCAATTGCTGTTTCAATTGCAAGGGAATAGTATGTTCATAGGAAACATCAGTATTATACACAAACAATTTCTATGTTACATCTTTTCCGTTCATTTGATGATGATATAGTTAATATTGCAAAGAATATTTCTTGATTTGTGTACTGGTACTTAGACGGTTCTTGATTAATTGTTTTCAGCATAACTACAAACTAATTGATGCAACTATACCATTCTTCAGAGTACGTTTATAAAAACAAAGTCGAAATAGTTGGTTTTGGTGTCTCTTGGTCCCTCACCATTAACCAAGCTGCTTGCCTTCTGGAGCTAAAGCAGTAAAGATAATGGAGTCATTAAGGTTTTAAAAAATTGATTTTTTTGGAGTCTGATTGGAGATCATCAGTCTACAAAAGTGGCAAACACATCAATATGACCATAAAAATTGGACTAACTATATCCGAAACGGCAAAAATTAACAGAAAACAAGATAAGTGAACAAGAGGAGTATTGAAGCCTGCATGATGATGGCAAGATTTTGGCTTTTCATGGTTGTCAAAAGAAATCAATTTTGGCAAGATTTTGGATTAAGGTTAGATAAACCTATCTCTCAGTCAATAATGTTAGTTCTCTTTGGATAGAAAACCTGTATCATATTTGAAGTCATGTGGGAAGGTCTGAAGAAATACAAATGACCAGAAACAATCAAAAGAGAAGTCTTTCTAACTGGTCGACAATCCCATTCGAAATTGCTAAGAATTTTTATTAACATTTTCAGGCTTCCTTGGTGCTTAATGTCGATTCCATGCCTATCTATACAAGTAGCTAGTTGCAGGTGGCCTGGCCACCAGAGGGACAAGACCATCACTGTATGGCACTATAGCCCGGCTTGATGTGCTAATTGCCCGCTTATATTTGGATTCTCTCCGCTATGTCTATTATGATGGATTATGGATCACTATACTACGATACGGTTCAAAATCTAAAGAACTAGTAGTACTAATTCTTGCAGCAGTGTAATTGATAATTTATTGTACATCGAAAACCTTTTCGCATTTTAGTACAAGAGCATCTAGAAACACTATAATAGGATTCTTTTTTTGAGTATAATTATAGAAAAACTGAAGAAAAGGAAGTCTGGAGACACCTTTGGCAGGCCAACCACTAACTAAATTAATCAAATAGCAGAGCAGCGCCAGTCGGGCACTAAGGATGCAATCATTAATCGATTTTTATGGTCAAAACTGGTGAGAGAAGAGGGGAAGACGGAGCTGAGGAAGCCCACCAGGCCATAAAACCAACCCAGCAAGAACTGAGCAAATCATATTATCGACACGTTTGGTTTTCTCGAATTTGCAAACACAGAAAGTTTGGCAACACGTGGTTGTGGATGCGTTTTGTCCGAATCTTCCCCCTTCTTGTACACTCATCTCTCACTTCAGTCTTTACTCTTCTCTTCACTTCACTTGTCTAGAGAGAGAAAAAGATAGTTGGCAGTCACCAAACCATCGTACTTTGTAGTAGCAGTGGTATGAGAGCCACATCCTCGAACACCGCATGTTCTTTCTGAAAGAGGAGGAAAAGAATAGATAGAGGCTCCCATTCAACAATTAAAGGAGAAGAAGAAGAAGGGGAAAGGACGTAAAGAAATCATTTACTTTTCTGGAGTTATTTTGGTCAACGGGTCGCTGGAGAAGTTGAGAGTCGGGTGAAATGGAGGAAGAATCTCTTGATTGGCTTCCGGAGGGCTGGAAAGTTGAGGCTAGAGTACGCAGGAACGGCAAGATAGACAGGGTAATTGAAGCTGCTCTGCAACGGTCTATGATTTTTTCCCCCTTTTTCCCTTCAAAATTGATGGTTTGCTTGAGAGATTTGAGAAATTCTGATTTTTCTTCAAAATAGTGAGATATCTTAGTTCTTTGTTTGATTCCAATTGACAATACACGGCTTTGTTATTGTAAATTTTTTTTCTTTGTAATGGTCTTCCGGTCTTGATATTCAAAGTCGTATAGTTAATTATACTTGTCAGATTTTACTGTTTGATTTGATTTTTATGCATTGATATGTGCTTCTCTTGACTCTCCTGAATCTTAGAGTAATCTACATTTCTTTGTAGCTTTAAATGCATGGCAAAATCAATTAACATAAAACAGTAGTTTGTTTCTGTAGTAGATATGGGCACGGACTGAGTGCAGTTTATCTTCTGCACCATTCTGTACCAGCAAAAGGTGAAAAGAAGTTTACTTGTCGGGAAAACGGATGATCCTGTGGTACCATACCATACTATAACTTTACCTAAAGGAATAGGAGGATGGAAGATGACTCTTTTAATAGATTGATTGTTTCATCCATGTTTTCTAAACCAGAAAACCACTATACTTGCTCTTTACTAGTTTAGACTTCCAAACCACTGAACTATTCTCATTCAAGGAAAACTGTCAAGGAGATTGCTTTGTTCTTGAGAAAATCCATCAAATTGCCATGGAAGCATACTTTCTCCATTCCAGTTATAAGAGGTATCTCTTCGATGCATTTCTTGGGAGTTGAATTTTCCTAGTTCCCTTATGAGAGGAAGGACTAGGTGTGAGAAATGTCAAACTGTTCAATTGAGGAGGCAAGTTGATCCCAGTAACTGCTATGAAATTAGATTTAGATGGGGAATATTCATTCTCCTGGCGTTATTGTGAAGTCCTAAATTTTGGGAGTTTTGGTTTGCTGTATCCAGAAGCAGCCAGAAGGGGCATGAATAAAATTTGCCTCTTTGTTCACCGATGATAAGCTTTTTTGATAGCAAGCAACTCTTAAGATTTCATCTGCTTCTTTCTTTGTGCTGTGTGTCACTGGATCCAAGTATTGCATCTTGTTGTAGTGTTACACTGATCCCTCAAATGAACACAAGTTCTATTCGAAGCCAGAAGTTCTTCGCTATCTCAAGAGTGTGGGAATAAAAAATGAAGAGCCAACCAAGATAAGTTCCAAGACACGTTCTGCAAAAAAGGTTTGTCTTACCATAAGCATTCTAAATCATCCCCCCCCCTTTTTGTCGGAATTGTACCTTCAAAAGATTTTGATATTTTCAAATTTTAGTTTGTAGTAAAGGAGACTGTTGCAGAAGGATTACCAGCAGGGTGGACAAAGGAAATAAGAGTTACAAAGAAGGGTAATAAGATCAGGAGAGACCCGGTATTCTGCTGTCCCTAATTACTTTTTCCTTTCCTCATTTTCTCAATTCAAGTGCTTGAGTTGAAATGATCCTTTGATCGTTTTATGTCATTATTTACTATAACCCTTCTGCAATTTTTGCTCGTATGAATATTTTCATGCAACTTTTGGCACTGTCAAACAATTTTTTCTTCTTCCTTTCTCTTTTTCTTCCCACCCCCACCCTTCTTCAGCTGCATTCAGAGTTGGAAATCTATACTGACTTTGATTGATGTATAATTTTTGCAGTACTACATTGACCCTGCAACTGGACATCTCTTCCGTTCTATGAAAGAAGTTTTCGCTACCTTGATAGCGGAAAGATGGCAAAGCATTCGCCAAAGCCTAAGGAACAAGAGCCCATCAAGGTGGAATTGGGACATCATTCTTTATCTATTAGTTTCCTCCTTCCTCTTTCTCATGTATTTTTCTGTTGAACTTTCCAGGTCTAATGATCACTGTTTTAATTTAGGGACTCACTTTACAGGGCAATGGTCATTTGCCTGAGAATACAAACAAAATTGATAAGATTAGTGAAAAGGCATACACATAGAGTTCTAATGTATCCTCAGTACTTTAGTGCGATCCAGATAGGTTTTTTGTGGTCAAAAGGTCATCTCTATTTTCCCCAATTCGGATCTACCCAAGATGTCTGTTTATTATTCACTTACAGTCTTCCAGACCATTGTAAGATGTTTCGTCTTCTGAAATGCTTCAATAATTTCTGTAGTGTTGGCACCTTATAACTTAGGTTGCATGTGAGACATCTCTTTTCCATTTTAGAATAGAATAATACCTGGGGCCCTAGGGTTTATAACATGGCTCACTTTAGTTGTTTATCTGCTTCATAGTGAAATAACTTTGGTACTTGTTACTTGCTGCAGACATTTATTTGTTATCCTATGCTCTTTATCATGTCAACAGCTTCCAAGAGAGGACATTTTCACCTCTTTTTCCCCCTTATACGATGTCTGTTGGTACATTTCTCATAAAAAAACTATTACTTCCTTATCCTTTTCAAAGTTTGTGTTAATTTGTTATTTTTTTGTAACTAAATCTCGGAATTGTTTGATCATGGTCATAGTATAATTAATATCTCCTTCATGTTTAGAAAAACTTTTTGAGGAGGCTTCTGACTCATCAAGAGTTAAAAATGTTGTTGCATTTCTGCTTTTGATCTCTTAGTCAACTATTGAAACCGGAAAGGAGAGATCAGCCATCAACAAAGCAGAGAATCTGGATACTGAAAATTCACAGCAAAAAGCAGGTGATTAGTACTTTCTTATATGAGTAGTCTTGTCTGAGCGTTCTAGAGCTGTAATAATGATATGCATCCTCTTAAATGTTTCCCCTGTCAGTTGATTACTTTCAGTCTTAAGCCAAAATAAATACAAGTGATCCGAGAAATTGGTGATAAAGAAGTTCGAAGAAAAATACCCAAGGACAGTTTCTCCATAGCCATAGCAATCAGGTCTACCTCGTTCTTGAACTAACATTTAAAAAAGCAAGATCGCTTTTCCCTTGTAATCCTAGTGCATCCTTCTACTCCCTATGCTTCCCTACCCCACTCCAACCCCGGGGGCCTAAAGAAAACCAAAAACTAAAAAGAGATAAGAGGAACAAGAAAATGAGAAAATATTTCACGTGTGAAGATGTTTTGCTCTGTTTCCTGCTTATTTGTGCTATTGTTTGTCAATACGCTGCAGCTGAAGAAGCTCCTGGAACAGACCATGTTAACAAGACAATGTTCGATCACCAGGAGCAGAAAGAAAACAAGGAAAAATCTTCTGAAAGTAGATCTTCTGTAGTTGAGGACCCTCAGGAACAGCTACAACCAGGAGAAGCAGTAGAGGTGCACGAAACAGAGCGCAACAGGAAAAAGAAATTGAAGAAGAAGAGAGGAGCTGAATTACCTCTTAGAACTTCAAAAAGACTTGCAGGCATTCCAGTTGAGCTGCCGCTGGAACAAAAAATGCGTGATCGAGTTCATCAAGCTGCAGCGACACATATGGTTGAGGAAGAAGCCAAATGTGCTGACAATGGTCAGGACATAAAAGATTCAGATGAGCATGTGAAAAGGGTGAGTACCAGGAATGATGCTGACCAGAAACAAGAGGACCTAGATGTTTCATTCCCAGGAGAGGTGGCCTTCCGAGAAGAGCATGCCAAGCAGGGGGTTGTTGAGTGCAAAGTAGACGAGATGCAGGAAACACCAATGGACTCATCATTAAAAGAATTGTGGAAGGATCCATGTATTGAATTTGCAATCAAGACCCTCACTGGGGCAATACCAATAGTAGACGAGGACAAGGTCACTGAGGACCCTGTGCCTTCAATGGATTTGCCTGGTGCAGTTCCAAGGAACCAAGACTTGCCTCTTGGGGATATATGGGCAGACCCATGCATTGAGTTTGCAGTGAAAACCCTAACTGGTGATGTACCAATTGGAAACACTATAGACGTGCAGAACGTATTGCAGCAGCCACGCTACTCATCAAACCTTGGAGGAGAAAAAGGCTTGCTACTACCGAACTTTTGGTCAAATGAAAGAAGCCCAGCTGGTGTTTCATTTACGCATAATGATGTAGCAGAGAAAGCTTTTCATAAGCAACTGTAACTGCTTGACTCCAACTGTATCATCAGTTCAAGTGATAGCTCTTAGCTCTCAAGTGTGTGTTGAATGCGAGTATGAATGCATATGGCATAGCAGGACGGAACCTAGATCTTTGCATGGTTTAAATACAATGTGAAGACCTTATGTATGGGTTTTTCATTTTCCACAAGGGAACCTGAATCCTGATTAAGGTTATCGGTTGTAGTTCCTTGTGGTGGTGCTGTTTGTAAAGTAGTTTAGGAATAGTTTCCTCAGGGGTCTTGGATTTCCCCTTATTTTATTTCTTCTTTCCAAGAAGTTCAATTCTTGTGTACAATGTGATAGCTTCAGCAAAACAAATAACACTCAGGTGCAGACTTAGGTCTGGCGACAATGAGATCATTTCATTCAGCTGTTTGGTGTTACTATACCACATAAGGGTAAAAAGACCAAGAAAGCCTCAGGGTGCCTAAACCTAATGGCAACTACAACTGCGGATGGCAAGACTAAGACCATATTGAAGTTACCCACCACTGAAGAGTATTATCAAATGTTTGTACAGCAGACATCATTTTGACAAGGGTTTCTTTCTTGGGGCAATGTTTGTTCCTCTTGAGGAAATTGTGCAGTATTAAATTTGGGAGTGACAAGATAAAATACGTGTCCTATAAACATTGAATTTTACACTTTTAAGATAAGACGATATATTGTACTATCCCTGAGTAACTTCCTAGTCCAAAGGAAGCTAAGGTTTGCACCTTCAATCTATCGGAAAATACAAATTCGGAGTGGATACCCCTCATGTTTAGAGACACTTTGCCAAAAAAAAAGTTTTGTTGAAAGATACACAAATCTTTTTTTAGTACATGTGAGTAGTTAAATTTTAATTTAATAATTAAAATTTTATATGTAATAAATAATTAATTATAGAATTGAATAATTATTAATATCTTACATAATGTGTAGAAATAATTAATTAAAAAATATTACTTAAATTTTAAATAATTATTATGTAGTGAACAATTATTTTAAGAAAATAAGGTGTGACCGCCAAATCTACTTTCTTGCTGTCCTCCTCGGTAATTCGAAGTTGAATCCCGCAAGAAGGCGGAAGCCAGTCACCACTAACACGGCCAAAACTGACGGCCCAGACCTTCGAGTTCCTGAAGAAAGTAATGGAGATCAAGGTGAAGTGCAGCTGCGGAGAAGGGAAGTGTCCAGAATGGGCGGTTGTTGAACTCCAAGGCGTCGTTGAGGCCCAATCCTCCTTCCAAGATCGCCTCCAGAATCTTCAAATTGGAGTTCTTTGCCGCCCTTCTTCTCAGGTTTTACTTTCCTTTCTCGATCTTGATTTTCCTTCACATTCTGCTCTCTTTGATTTGGTGACCAAGAGTTTTGCTTTTTCTTAAACAATTTCGTGGTGTGCGGTGTTTCCTTCAAAGGAAAATTACACTATGACGGTGGGGTACCATGAGTTGACGGGGGCTAAAGTGCCCCTGAAGAAGCCAATGTTGGTATTGAAGAAAATCAAACTCTCAGATGCGAAAGAGAAGGATGGTGATGCTTCGTCTTTATCGCGGGTGGAATTGGATGTTATCGGAATTATTCGTCAGAAGATCTTATTCAAGACAAGACCAAAGGCGCTTATATCCAGTGAGTTTGGTAACATTTTCAATGTTCATTTCTAATTTTCCGGAAATCTTTGGATTAAGCCATTTTTGCCGATAATTAAGCTTGACCACTTCTTGAATCTGGTTAACATTGGACACAAGATTTGGAAACGAGACACGGCAAAGCATTAATTTCATTTAATTGAAGAGTGCCTTCTCCTTTCCTCTTTCTTGGTTACCTTTTGACAATGTGGAACATTGTTTCTAGCATATTTGCTTCACATTTGGACACTTGAGGACTTAAAGAAAGAAATGGGGGGAACAGAGAGAAAGGGGGGTTAAAGAAAGTTGCTCCTTCCCTTCTGAAATCCGTCCTCTTTTACATCTCTGGGATATGGAATTGACAATTACATTTTGGCCTTTTGGCCATGCAGAGCCTCAGCCTGTTGAGAAGGGAAAAGTCAGTTCATCAAGTCCCATAATGCCCAACTGATTGATGAATCTGGGGAAATTGAGTCGAAACTGAAGAATTCAGCCGCCCATGTGCTGCTCATGTAACTTCCAATGACCTCTCATTGTAATTTTCCATTTATATGACTTTTTTATCTTCATCTAGGTAATCGCTCTTTTCACTGCATGATTAGTTAGAAAACATACTCTGTTTAAGGGCCATGCCGACTTAAACTATTCATGATGTTTATTAAGTCTGACTCAACATGATACTTAGGAATATTTGCTTTCCTATTTGAATAATTCATCCCTTATTTGAATTTTTGTATTTTGGTGAAATATACCTCTAACTTTTGACTTTTGTGAAAAGAGAAACAATATCCAAAAAAAAAAAAAAGTAGAGAAAAGTAGACTAATATTATTAAGGAGCAATCTAAATACAGCTTTAACTCACAACATTTGCGTACTCGAATTGCACTCCTATTTCATGTCGAGAAGAAAAGATTTATACTATATATTTCCTTTTTGGAATAAAGATGGGGCATAAAAGGATCAAGACCAGTTTGCAAAAGTAACAATTATACTTTCAAAAACGAAAGAAAAAGAGGGGTTGAGGTGCTGTTTTGCATGAAGAAGTGAAGTCTGTTTGGACCACATCAGTAGATCTTTGTTACAAAAGTGCTTGTGACCATTGAAATTGGTAGCAGTTTGCCTGATAAGGTCTGAACAAGCAACATCAGGACGAACTGCACTAGTTATGTATCAATTAATAGGGTTTCAGCCTCTTAAACCATCTGGTATTCGATCAAAATCCTAAACTACTTACAGATGGTACAAGTGGAGTAAAATAAATTGAATATAACAAAATCATATCACTGTGAGTTTGCTAAACCAGCGCGAGTTCTCAACATTTCAGTTCTCTTACTTCTCTCCATGATATCTACCAGCCAGTCCACGCTTTCTTTAATCCCTGTCCTGCATTCATATATGAAATTATATTTGTCATTATTGATTAGTTCACAATCAAGGAATCGTGAAAAGGAAACTACAGAATATATGTACCCATCAAATGCTGAAACAGCTTGAAATGTGAAAACTCTCTCATCCAACTTCTTGAGATCTAAATACTGAGCAACTTCTTCAGCTGTCACTGATTGTGGAAGGTCCTGAACAGTAATTAAGTTTTAATTTACTACTAGGCACTTTCCAGTACATAAGAGATAATGATGGATAAATGTATTGCCAATAAAAAAAAATAATGCAAACAGAAACGAAGTTCATCATTCTGTAGTAGCTTCTTTCTGTTTCTTACATCAGCAAAATATGAAAGGAAGTTGTGTAAACAGAATCAAATTGCAGCAAACCACCATGGAAGCCAAAATAAAGGATGTCCCCTTGGACATTAAAATGCATAAAGTAAGGAATAAGGAATACCTGCTTGTTCGCAAATATAAGAAGCGGGGCTCCTTGCAGATCCTCATGCCGAAGAACTTTTTCTGCATTCCATATTCAACATAAGAAGAGCAACGTGAGAAAGAATCACGGCCTATTATGGACAGTCAATTTGGTATTACTCCGAGCACTACTTACCAAGTGCTGATTTTGAATCTTCAAAACGAGATGGACAGGCAGCATCAACCACAAATATTACAGCATGTGCTTCTTCGTAGTATTTTTCCCAAATTGAACGAAGACCAGGCTGATATGACATGAACAATTACATAGTGATAAAATTTTCCAAAATGATATAACCAAGTAAATAAAAGCATAAGGATGAAATGATTTTCAAAAACAACACTCCTGGAGCAAATTTAGCTGCTCCTATAGAAGGAAGAACCGTCAATGTTTCAGAATATAGAGTTATTTATTTGTAGAAATTTTAGAAGAATAACTTAATAAAATAATCAACATTTCAAAGTTATATAATTATATCAACAAGTGAGAAAGGTTACCAAACTAAATTTAGGAAATCACATTTCTTACCTGACCTCCAAGGTCCCAAAATACAAGTTTTGAGCCTGACATTTCAACTCGACCAATATTCAGTCCCACTGTTGGAACAATACGATCAGGAGGAAGGCCTTCCAAGTTTGAATATAGTGACTTCAATTTCTCCAGTAATGTCTAAAATTCATCAATGGAAGTATCTCAGAAGAATGGTTTCAGTAAAAGAAGTGATTATCGGAAAAACCGCTATTAGAATAGTTCTTGCAGATAGAAATGTTATTATTTATCCATATGCATATACATGCAAGCACAGAGTTAACAGACAGACAAAGGCCGTCAGCCATAATGTAAAAAACCGGCACGAAAGAAATTTCTTTTCCCAATAGTTCAAGTATATAACATCTCGGCAATGCTTTCCCACAACAAGGTGAAAATCCTTTACAAGTGCAACTACATATACCAACATAGTCACAGACAAAAGTTTTATTTGTTTAAATTTAATCTAGTGAAGCCTAGCTACAGAAACACAAACTAGAGCAACTGTTCTCATTACAAGTGCACTCCTATTAAGTCAAGTCAAACAACCAACATCCACTTGAGCTTGAGATCAACAAAAGGTACCGACACTTAAGGTTGATCCGATTCTACATTTTGCACTCTAGTTGACCCTACAAGGTAAGCATCTTTCAACTAGAGGTTGACTTGGAACCTCAGACAAGATGGCCCAACTACAATCTCTTATTAGTCAAGCTGATAAAGTATTTCAACGATACACTAGTTCTTTCAAATAGGTAATTTGTACTAAAGAATGAGGTGGTGAAAATTGAGCTTCACTTCATATACTAGAATTTGCCAAAAACAAGTCGTGCAGGATCTGATTAACTGATAGTTCATTGGAGACGTTGAATCATTTTATGATTTCTCCATCTAAGTGCAGAATGAAACTCTAGGAAACAATAATTTTGTTCCACAAGAGTAGGAAGTAGGCACTGGAGGTAGAATTCACAAAATACTAGGTAAATGTTTACACTTATGCTTTTTTCAATCTTAAATAAGTAAATGTCTTGCATGAATGGGAAAGAATGAGAACTTAAGAGTATTACTGTTTTCCCAGCTTTGTCGATTCCAAGAATAAGAACATGAAACTCTGTTTTGCTGAACACGTACTTCCAGAGCCCATAAAATAATGAAAACATCTCTCTCTTTCTTTGCTGTCCCTACTACACATTCTACGCAATGTTCAATGGATTAAAGAGTACTTCATTTCCTAGCCATCATAACAATGCCCTGAGACAGAGAAGCAACATATTAACATTTCTAGCAATGGCCTTCTCACAAGAAATGAAATAATGAAAACAGCATATGCCATGAATGCAGTTTCAAAGCAATCACAGTCTTCTGTTCTTTTTATCTTGATATTTAGCCTTTTCTTCCTTTTCGCTCTGAAGAGAAGATTTCTTATGGAGACAGAAAAGAGAGGATGAAATAGAAAGATGCTTGAAATATTTGAGGACCGTCAAGTTCAATCTTCAATTTAGTCTTAAGAAGGCAATAATCTCTAGATCATCCAGAATTTTCCAAAATCCAGTTGAATATGGACCGTAGTTTTGCATCAGATTCAGAGGTAAGCAAAAGTTGTTTAATTTCGCTTTACAGTCTTCAAATTTAGAATGGGTACTATGTGATCCTCTAGATTGTGAGACTAGTCAAAACTAACAAAATTTGACACTACGCATATGTTTCAGCAGAGTACCACTTACAGTAGCCTGGAATTCATATTCGCGAAAAGGAGAAAGAAGTGCTGATATATCCAGTTTAAATATGAGAACTATATTCCTAAAATGGTAGAGAAGGAAACAATAAAAGAAATTGAATTTCTTCCTACTAAGCAGCTAAATCAACACATCTTACACTAAAACATGATTTACTGCGTAAGTTGATTGTAGACATCCAAATCCATATTAACGGCAAGGGCCTCAATCCATTAACATACCCATAACCAAGAATAAAAAACAAAAGACAAAATCAAAAGAAAATATATAAACGCAAGATCTCAAATCAACTACCTAACTGGACAAAACCCACTTCTTCACATTAGTAAAAACTATTAAGATTGATGACAGGAGGGTGAATTTAACTTGGGCTAAACATAAAATCATTGTCAAAAAATGGGAAGAAAAAGAAAAACAGATCAAGACTGAAGTAATCGATACAAAGTGCTAATTGACGATGAGCCCGAAATAAATAATAATAATAGTAATCTTACTCTACGATTCGGACCGCAAGAAGGGTACAGCTGCGGTGGCGTTTGGGACTTTTTTCTCAAGAGCTCCCGGGTCACGCCTCTCAGTAGTGTTGTCCTTTGGTGCAACCCTCTCTGGATCTCGCACCCAACAACGAGTTTTTTGTTTTTCTTTTTCATTTTTTATTGTTTGCAAGTGTAATTTCCAGTACTACCCCTCCCCGGTTTGTCTCAACTGACAGGGTGCACTGCACGTCACCTTAATCAAACCACTCCAACCATACGAAAAGTGGGTTCTCTTTTACTCATTACCGAAAGAGGAAACAAAAAGTGGGTTCTGTCTTTTTTTAATAATGCCTAAAACAATTATTTGATTGAATACTTTATTTGTAATTCACGATAATTTTGTATATCAAAATAAAATTATGATAATTTTAACTAAATTTTTATAAAATATTAACATGCCAGATTTTTTTAAAAAAATTTCAAGACAAGTACAAATAGAATTAAAATATTGACCACAATTGGTAAGAAAATAATTAATTGTTTGGAATCAATTAATTTATAATTTCATTCAAATTTTTATTAAATATATAGGTTTCTTGTTACAAATAATATTCAAGAAAATCTATATATTTTTTATAACAAAATAAAATTTTAATAGTAGAAAATAAATTATTTAGCATATTGGTATATTTTCATAATTTAA
Source organism: Rauvolfia tetraphylla (assembly GCA_030512225.1). Taxonomy (NCBI): domain Eukaryota; kingdom Viridiplantae; phylum Streptophyta; class Magnoliopsida; order Gentianales; family Apocynaceae; genus Rauvolfia; species Rauvolfia tetraphylla. The sequence continues at coordinate 7,338,609 of JAJQKT010000049.1, read as the reverse complement.
TTTTGTAAATATAAAAAAATTACTATTATCCAAAAAAGAAAATTGTATATATAACTCTCATACTTTATATTTGTATGAATCGATCAAATAACATAATTTCTAATTAATTTATCTTTCTCATAAAATATGCAACTCATAGTCATAGAATGTGTTTGGATTAAGTTCTTATATGAAACTTTGGATGGATCAGATAAGATTTAGTTTTGAAATTTTTATTTTGAATTTTGTAAAAATTAAATTATTTATAGGGGGAGATATACGTCTCATAATTAAAATTTTAAGTTTAATTTTGATATGAAATGTTGTCTAAGTAAATTCTTAATACAAATTTTTTATTTTAAATAATTCTTTATTCTTTACAAATATTTTATTTTTATAAAATTTAAATAAAAACTCTATCTAATTTCATAAAAAATTATAAAAATTATGAGATTCATTCTATATGGACATTAAAGAAGCTTGTTGGAGACAAAAAAGAAGTAGAAATAAAGAAAGATAGTGTCGGTCGAGTTGGACGCTGGAGATGTGTGGAGGCTAATAAATACGTGTTAGTGCCCAAGGGTAGTTTAGAAAGAAAAAAACTCCGAGGATTAAAAAAGGTTGGCGAAACTTGAAGCGTAGTTCGAGAATTCCATTGTTGTCATCGGGGGTACGAATTTCCTCTCCTCTAATTTCATTTTCTTTTGCCCCAAATGCAACTTGATGGAGTCTTTTCCTTTGAATATCCTTGTTTTATTGGATCATTCTGTTCTTTATGAGACATGAATTTCTATCTTGGCTCCGAAACCGATCGTTGACGTCGCAATTTAGGTTATAATCTCGCTTGATATTCATCCCCATTTTTTTCTTCTTTTTTCTGTTTATAAAGAAGAATCAGCTAAATTTTTATTCCAATCCATTTTATGTTTTTTATGTGATTTTGCTGATTTTGAATTATTCCTGCTGGTCACTTCGCGTATTTACCTGGTAAATTTGGAAATTTTGTCTCCAATTTATGCTCACCAATTATTTAGAATGAAAATTTACTAGGGATTTATTAATAAAAGGATTGCTTCGTTGCCAAAACTTAATTAATCTGGAAAAAGATTGCTACGTTAGCAAAAAATGTTCATACGAAGCAGAGCTTTTTAGTTATTGTTCTTCTGTTTAAATTCTATAAGTTTATATAATCTGGAAAAAATGTTGTGTTTTTCTATAATCATTATTCGTTGGAAATATATAGCTTGCATGCTTAGGCTAGTCTAACAACCTGATTTCTTGTTCTTGGTCCAGTTCAAGCTGGTTGTTTTTTATTTTTGAATCTTCGGGTGATTCTACAAGTATATCAGGCTGTTGCAATGAGGTAATGCCACCCCTTCCCTGTGTTCATTAGATTCTACTGTACAAATGCTGTTTTTGACCCAACACTTGCAGGAAAATTTTAGCTTTCTTTTTTTGTTTCAATTTTAACATTTAGGAGAATTTTAACTTTCTATTTAGCCAGCTGTTTCATATCTGTTTTACTACTTGGTTTAACTGTCATGTTCTTTGTAGAAACAAATTGCAGTGCTCTTGTATACTCAAGCAACCCAGACATTTTAGCTCATTGTAGAATCTCAAGTTAAGAGAACAATGAGTTCCAGAAACATTTTAGACTTTGTCATGTTTTAGTGCCATAAGATTTAACATGGAGATTCCAACCTCTTGTAATCGACTAAATGTCAGGAAGGATGTATTTTTTATGTTTACTATCTTTCCCACTTCAATAGTTTCTTTTAAGGAAATTCATTCCAAGAACCCATCTATGACTATCTTATGCATTCTGCAAACGTAAATCCTGTTCTTTTGGGTTAACATAATCATAATACAAGTTTGTTTCAATCAATAGTCCCAAGGCAAGGGTCAAATGGGATGAAGCCAATCTTGGGGAAATTGAAGCAAATAAGCCTGAAAGGCAGAAAATCACTGAACCAAAGACACCATTTCATCATATGATTGATGATGATGGTATGTTCTTCTGATGATTATAGCTTTAGCTGTGCATGTTTATCTTTCTCTGTGATTTATTCACTATAGCATCTTTCTTTTTTGGTCTGAGAGCCTTATGAATGGATGCAGCATTCTGTTTCCTCTTGTAATCATATAATTATTGGGGGTCCATGAAATCCGTTTCAAACTGTTATTTGTTTTCTTGGTCATACATCACGGACTGTTGTGAGCTATATTTGCTTTTTAATATAAGCAACTATCTGCCTATATATGATCTTGAAGATGCCTGGAGTTCAAAAGCATGGTGATATAAGTTCCACTAGAATCGTTGTTTGATTGCATTGGTGTTACCAAAAGTCATTTAACCGTATCTCCCTATCCAGTTAAATGTACTTATAAATGTAATTGAGGATGTTTATGTCCATATATGCTTTCTTTGTGCAGTTTTTAATACCCTAGGCTGCTCCGTAGGAAGAATTCTTTTCCTATTTGTTTGGTTTTGAGTTTAAGATTGCATTTTAAACTTTAGGAGATTAAAGTTAGTCTCTCTTCCCTGAGTTAAAGACATAGATTCATTCCTTATATAGGTTTGGTTCAAACGTCTATGCCTATGCATTCACAGTATTCATATTGATTAAGAATTAAGTTATTGTTTCTCATTCTAGTTATTCTTGTTTTATCTTTTTATATTAGGATCCTTATCTCCAATACGTTGTAGTTTTGAGGATGGTACTGTTGATTCAGAACATGCTGAAGCAATACGTTCTGCTTTGCATGATGTTGCTTCTTCTAGTAAAAGTGCCAAAAGACGCTCTGGCTGGACATCATCTGAGGATGAATCTGATGCTATGGACGTAGATGATGAAGGTAACACGTGCAAGTCCTGTCTCATTCTGTTTTGTTGCCTTTTTCAACTCCGCATTTGTTTGGTTTATTAGAAGCGGAAGAGATAGGAATCATGCCCAAAAGCATTTGCCTCTAAGCAAAAACATTTAAGCCCATTCAGTGCCTGTAGGCTGTAATATATCAAGTTTGATGTTGTCATTTTCTGTGTTCTCGTATACATATGGTTTTTGAATTGTCTTATATTAGAATCTCAATTGATCAGACTTTCCAGTTTCAGCCTTGTTTCGTGTTCTTTTTGGTTTTGGCCCTTTGGGATCTTAACAAATAGTTCTTTTGTTCAATTGATCTGAGATGTGTAATTTACTATTCAAGGGTAGTGATAGTAGTAAAGTGCTGTCTATATTTTGATTTAGTTTTGGATGAATGCATCAGATTCTGACTCAGAGAAGAGCAGAAGCTTTCGAGAGCACAGAAGAGCTCATTATGATGAGTTCCGCAAAGTCAAGGAATTTCGACGAAAAGGCTCATTTCCTGAAGAATCGTTTGAGGACGATGATGATAATGACAGTTTGACAAAGGATGGGAGGAGTGATTCATCATCTTCTTTGACAGCTGGCGTTAAAGACATAGAGATAGATGGAGACAGTGAAGATGTCTCTCAAAAATCACCAAACCCTTCCGATCGATCATAGAAGCTTCTATAAGCAATAAAGCTGAGATGATTCCTGTGTCTTTTTTTGGGGATCTTGTTTACATACTTCTTTTGTAGGATGGAGAATCCATTAAGTTTTATAGGGGCGTTTGCATGCTGTAGCTTCTGCATTGAACTTACCGATGTCAATGAAAGGGATAACTTCTAACATTTGATGGTTGTAGTCTAGGTCAAGTTCCCAGTACTCTTGAATATGAGTTATGATGGGGTCTGAATTTCGCTTTATGAATCAATAATTGAAGCATTCCTATTATGCTTGGCCTCTCATTTTGCATCTCCTTGCCTTCATGAATCTGCCTCTTTTTCCGTTTTTATGTGGGTTTCTTTCTTTTTTGTTCTTTGGCTGGGTAAGTATTCAACCATGCATTTCATCATCGGGAACCACAGGAGCTGCACTCCAATTTGGTCTATTCACTAGTTTCTCCCTACTCTTGGAGATCAGCGGTTTCCCATTCCTGAAGATGTTTTCAGACTTCAGCTCCAACTAGTGCTCTGATCACCATATGCGTATCACCCTCTGGAATGACTTTCTGTGCGTTGAGATCCTCCGCAGCGGGGCAAAAACTTTTTTTTCCCCTATTATTTGAAGTATGTGAGTCTCATTTCTGGTAATTTGCTATTATTTTATGCGTTGTCTTAGCCACGGAGCAAAAACGGACAAAGTTGGTTTTATCTTCGTTCGTATAAATGCCACATCTGGTTGGTCAGTATTTTGGGACTGGAAGTATTTCTCCTCGTCTTGGTCTGAAGAAAAGATACAGAGAGGTTGAATGCAATGGCTGAGCCCTCTACTTCGGTCGCAGCTCTGGCCTCGCAGATATGCAATCAGATCAGTTCTGTTTTCACCAAACCCACCACCTCAGGGGCCGCGGCTCTTGATGTGATGGTTGGAGAAATTGCCGCCACCGCTAGCCGTAAAGGTCGAATCTTCGTCTACGGCGTGGGCCGAGAAGGTCTGATGGTGAAGGCACTATGCATGAGGCTCTTTCATCTGGGCCTCTCAGCGCACTGCGTGTTCGACATGACCACTCCTCCAATTTCCCCTCCGGACCTCCTGATTGCCTCCGCTGGTCCCGGGGGCTTCTCCACCGTCGATGCTATTTGTGGGGTGGCAAATTCCTGCGGCGCTCGGGTGCTGTTACTGACTGCTCAGCCCCAGACCGGATCGTCCGCGAAGTATTCAAGTGTGACGGCTCATATTCCGGCTCAGACAATGGCGGACGAAGATGTGGATGCTGCAGTTGGCGAGAGGCCTTTGCTTCCGATGGGGAGTCTATACGAAGGAGCCATGTTCGTGCTGTTTGAGATGGTTGTGTTCAAATTGGCGGAGGTTCTGGGAGAGAGCCCGGATGCCGTGCGAGCTCGCCACACAAATCTAGAATAGAAAGAAACTGAGCTGCCGTTGGAGATGAATTTTCAGCTGATATTTTAGTACCAAATAGGAAATAATTTCCACGTTTGTAGTATAAGGTTGCACCTTCCGTTTAGTTTTCTTCAAGGATGAAAATACCCAGCGTCATTTCAAGTCGATTGAATTTTTCTGCTAAACATCATTCCTTGGATCTTTTTTTTTTTTTTTTAATGCTATTGGATATTTTGGCTTGATACAACGAATGAATATCCCACCATAATCCAGACTGATAAAATCCATATTTTCTTTCCTTAAAGAAAAAACAGAACTCATATGCTCGTCTTAGATCATATAGAGTCCAATGTTGTCTTAAAATCGATCCTTCATCTCAACATGCAACTACTGACGCTTAAAATCAAGCTTGAGCAACATCAATTCATCCACAAAATTTACATACATAGGATAACTACCAAGTGTATATAAATAGTATTTACGCGGTAGGCACTACTACAGAATTATAATGTATTATTTCTTTTGAAAGAAATAGAAAAACCTAATAAGAATATAAGGAAAAAAGAATGAAGAGTGAAAGGACTCGCGGTTAGATCTCGTCCCCGTGTCCCGGTGGTCTGCTGCTCAGCTACATGCACCGGCATGGTCCTTGTCATCTTCATTATCTCTTCCGAGCTCAAGCTGTGGGACCACCTGTAAACGACACCGATGATGTATTATTCTTTGCAAGATAAGCGATTAAGGACCATCTAACTACCAAATCCTCCATTATCAAGCTTTGAAAGAAACATCTTCTACATTTTTCCTTTTTTTTAATAATTCAACCGTGATAATATTTGGAAATTTGGCCAATGTAATTTTTCAGTAACCTTTTTTTTTCTTATTCTTGACTCCTGAATTGTTATAGATCAACTGTTTTAATCCTAGCAACCATATCCTGCAGTGAAATAGATGCAATTTCACTATGAATTTGTACTTATTAAGCTGCTGAACACTTTTCTCCGTGTTTATCTTTAAAAGGTCATTTTGGTTGGAGAAAAATTTCACCTTCCCCATTTTACGCTGCAAGTTGCTGAAAACTCAGGCGACTATGCCGGCGGCTCATAGTCGCTCATCGCCGTTGCTGGCACCACGATTATCTTTCAATAGTTCAGAAAGAAAGAAAGCATGCATATCACGACAAGGTTTGTTCAAACTCCATCGTGAATATAGTGGACAGGACTAATCAAACTAATCAAAGATAATTTGAGGACATAAAAAGCTAAAACCCAATAATTTATGAAAAATGCCCAGCAAAAAAAAAAAAAGTTTCTGAAAAATGTAATTTAAAAATTGAATTGGCGAACTTTTCATAGACTAGATATTTAAACGCACTTTCACGCCACTTCAAAGAGAAGAAAAGGGGAAAAAGACAAAAACAACACTGCCTTAGACACAAATCTCTCAAGTCATAGGAGCCGCTTGATCAGCATCATACATTCATACACTAATGAGAAAAACCCACAATGCCAATTAAAAATAAAAAATAAATTGAAGTATAATGCTTCAAAAATCAAACCTGATCATTCGAGAGTAATCTTTTGTTTTTCTTGTCAGCTCTTATCCTTGGATCCTCAGCATCTACAACATTAGCATTTAATCCTGGGGTAAGTATACATGTGAAAGTTCACACTTCACAGTCAAAATAAATAAATGACAAAATTAATTTACGCAGTCGCAACTTAAGACATACAAGAAGGCAAATTTGACCGTGTTTGTGGGCCAATCAAACTTGACATAACAAATATTTATAGTTTAAGCTCAGGATTATCTTTGGTGGTTAACACGTAATTATGCAGCCACTTCTACGGTTGTAATCTGTTCAGTAAATCTTTCGTGAAAAGCAATGTCCATCCGTACGAGTAATTTTAGCATATATTATGTAGAATGTAATATCGCTGCGGCAGTTTCCATCAACAGTTGCATTCATGGCCGGCTGAGATCTAATTCAAACATACATAATTCAATCACTGATTCACTACGGCGTGGACTCTTTTTTAGTTTTGAGGAAGATCAAATGACAAATATTTCAAGTTCTTTGTTTCTTATTCCCCTGTTTTTTGACGTTGAAGGGATACCTGATGTTGAATATCTTCGTCGTCTTTCCTTGGGCAAATCTTCGGTGGAGTCAAAAGAGTCTGGTACGTGACGATCGAGTGGAAGATCCGAACCACCGTTCTTTTCAAGCATGGCTCGGACGAAAGAAGCCTCAATGGAGTTCAGGAAACGAAGGTGCCGCTCGTTTGTCCAAGACCAGCTTGTACATGTTGATGAGCTATTTATACTCCTTTTCTTCTTAGTATTATCGTCCATCGTTCGCCGGAAAATCACTTTAGGATCTCCGGAAACTGCCTCTGAAGCTGGTTTGGCTGGTGACTGGGCAGTGGATTCCGTTGCTTCCGGAATTTGGGAGCTATATCTGGATGTTAATTACTTAAATATCGGGGTTTTATAGAACAACCTGAAGAAGGTGAAGTTGGCATTGCTTTGTCAAAGGTCTTGGCTTTCAGTTGTTTTTTTTTTTTTTTAATGAATATATTGGCTTTCAGTAAGCTCACAGTCTACAACGCGAATATCTCACCAGACTCTCTTTGACTGAACCCCACGCGCTCTACATACATATATGAGAAAGGCATGCAAGTTTTTGTAATATTTCCTTACCATCAATGTTACATTCCTATTTGTTATTTATATTCTTTCTCTTTTAATTTTTTACATTTTATTTTTTTATAAATAAAAAATTTTTAATACCTATAGTTAATTTTTTTAAAATAAGTCCATTCTTAAACTGAGTTTTAAAGTTTTTTTTATATTGAAGTCTTTTCAATTATTTTAAAAATAAGGATGAGATTGGATAGTGTTTTGTTTTGAGATTTTTTACTTGGATTTCAGGAAAGAAATTTTTTTATAAGAAAAAAAGTGAGACACAAGTGAGAAATTTGTATTAGATTTCGTAACAGAACCCAATTCAAATACACCCTAAGTTTTTATTGTAAAAATAAATAAATTTTTATATATTTTCTTAACATATCTAAATAATTTTATTTAAACTTTTATAATTGACCTTGTTGATTTAAAAATCCTTCTCATAATCTTTACCATTAAAAAAAGAGTAAGGCCATAATTCGTATATTATTAAATAATTAATTTTCTTACATTCAAGAGTAAAAAGAGCAGTTTGATCTTACTAGATTTAGAAATATTATTATTAACTATGACTTTAATGATCATTAAAAATATTACTGTTTCCTTGTTTCTAGATTTCACATGGCAGAAGGAAGCGAGTAGGAGTGTTTTCAATACTCATACAAGTAGGAGAGAAAAATGAAGGAGGTGAAAATATCTAGAGCGGAGAGATGGGCAGGGGATGGGGGGCCCGTGGGGTTGGAAATGGGGAGATATTTTGGTGAGATTATCCCGGCAGAATCTTTCCAAACTTTCCATCAATCCTTCTACCCAAAAGAAGAAAAGAGGTCCTATCACGCCAAGCGAACCAAAAAAATCTGAAGCCTTGGTATTGCGGTTGTGGACTTGTGATTGGGGTAGAGGAGGGGCTTTTGATGTGTTGTGTCCACGTAACCCAATTGACCACGTTATTTGATTCAAATTACAGATACACCCTGAAAGAAACCAAGGAATTCACCAAATGCACCACAGTGCCTCTTGTTGGGAGGAATAATGTAGGCTCAAAGAGTGAGATGATGAGCATGGCCACCAACTCCATCTTCCCCAACTGATAATAGCACCTTGTGTGACATTTACTTCGTTGTCGATTCTCATTCATTAAGTTATGATGGTAAATGACTTTTGCTGAGTACAAATGAAAATTGGTTTAATAAGGAAGGCACGTGATAATATTCCAACCCTTTTAAAATGTAGTAGTTTTGGATTATTTTTTATTTTTTTATAAAATTTAAAATTTATTATTTCACTGTTATAGTTATCTTCACATGTAAATATAATTTTTATATTATATCTCATATTAATAAGAAATAAATTTAATTAATTAATGATCAAATATAAAAAACACCACATATTTTTTCTTTCCTCAATTTTATATAAAAAGTATTAAAAAGGTTTATATTTTGAAACTAAAAAAGTATTTCTTAGTCATAAATTGAAAGAGTTTTGTTGAAATATACTACTATCTCTATTGCAAAATATAAGATTTTTTGACACAATTTGCATAGATTAAAAAAAAGAAATATAAAAGGTATTTTTTATTATATTTTTAATTAATTTACTTTATTCCATATTCATATGAGAGAGAATGAGGGATGATATTTATAAGTAAGGATAATTTTAAATAAATAATTCTTAATATTTGTAAAATGCTAAATATTTTGAGAAGAGAAAAATATCCAAAAGGCTTTATATTTTTAAATTGATAAATTATTAAAATTTTTTTAAAAGTTCATTTCAAGTTTTTAAACTTCAATATACACAATTTAATGCTTAAATCTTCAAGAAAATATTCAACATGGTTCACAAGTTGTTACGTCAATTAGTTTTGGTTCCTAAAATCTACGGTAAGATAAAAAGAGGGAAACGATGCTAAGTTTTTTATTATATTTTTAATTAATTTAGTTTATTCCATATTCATATGAGAGAGAATAGGAGATTATATTTATAAGTAAGGATACTTTTAGATAAATAATTATTAATATTTGTAAAATGCTAAATATTTTGAGAAGAGAAAAATATCTAAAAGACTTTATATTTTTAAATTGAGAAAATATTAAAACTTTTTTAAAAGTTCAGTTCAAGTTTTTAAACTTAAATATACACAATTTAATGCTTAAACCTTCAAGAAAATATTCAACATGGTTCACAAATTGTTACTTCAATTAGTTTTGGTTCCTAAAATCTACGGTAAGAAAAAAAGAAGGAAATGATGCTTACTTGGCGCCTTCTCATTTTTTGGTAGGATATAGGGTAAGATTGGATAGTGTTTTGGTTTGAGATTTTCTGTCTTGAATTTTGTGAAAGATAATTTTTTGTGAAAGAAAAAAGTGAAATTTAAAGTAAAATATTTATATTAAATTTCGTAGCGAAACCCAATCTAATTTTTCATTACATTTCATGCCTTCTCATTTTTAAAAAATAGGCGTTTCAGAGTATAAATCTTAAATCATATTGAAGAACAAAGTAACAATTTTATTTGGAAAGAGAATTATACCTTTAGTTAGTTAGCATATAAAGCTTGTAATTGGCATGTCTCCCTTAGAGCGAAAAAAAAAGAAGAAGCATGTCTCGCCCTTCCAATTAGATACGAGATGCTGACTGATACTTGTTACCGGAAACTTTAGATAAATAAGAAGACGGGTAGCTGGCCTTGCAGAGTCAGCTCGTTCAAATCTACAAAAATGGCTAAAATCAATCCTTTGGAGGGTCAATTAGAACACAATTGTTTTCTGTTTAATCCTACCCTATAAGAGCTTTGATTGATCTCTTTGCATGCTTTTGCTTTAGAATTGGTAGTTATTATATATTTAATAATAATCAAATATAGTATAAATTTGTAAATTTTATTACAAAAGTACTATTACCCTATTACAAAGAAGAATAAATTCTACATTTAGCAAAAATCGAGCTCTCCCTCCAGCTTCCTCGGTCCTTTGCATAACTTGGAAATTGCCAAATCAACCCCTTTTATTTTGTTTTCTTTGTCGTTTACCACTACGTAAATTTTTTTTGGGTATAACATTCCTCCAAAAAGTTTCTTTTTTTTTTTTTGGATGAGAAAAATATAAGTTTCATCTTGAAATAAAAAACCTTCTTAAGAATTCAATAGGTATGATTAAATAGGGTTTGATTTGAAAATTTTATTTTAAATTTTGTAAAAATTAAATTATTTATAAAAAAATAAATTATGTATTTTAAATTTTAAATTTAATTTTAAAATTAAAAATTTATTTAAATATGACCAAAGTATTTCGACCCGGCCCGCCAACTCCAGGAGCAAGGGTTTATTTCAGGAATACGGAGAAAAGCACCAAAGACCGATTGAGGGCGGAGAATTCCAACCTAACCCAACAAAAGCAGCTACTTCTCTTTCTTTGGTCCTGTATCCAACTCTAGACTAGATGGCCAATTTCATCGTTTGAGATCTTGCACGGCTTGTCCTCATTTAACCCATCGCAGAAAACAACAGTAGTTCCCAATTCAAGTTACTACTTCCGCAAAAACCATGCTCTCTTTGGCAACATTTCTCTCATCAAGCAATCTCATTCTCCAAGCCACTCTTTGTCTTTTCCTCACTGTTTTCCTCTCTTTTCTCAATATCCCTGCTCTCTTCCTCTATGGCCTCAACACTTATGTCCACCCAGATGATGTTTCTTCCGACAACTCTTCACGTGGTGGTGTTAAAGCAGCCATTCGAAGACCAGGTACAATCGAATCTGAACTCAAACCCAGAAAAAAGTCCAAAGAAAAGTTTGAGTTTGATGAGAGCAAAGCTCAGATCTTTAGACTAAAGCTCAATGACGCGCACCTTCAAACGAGAATCTATTTCAAACAGTTTAGCGTTGCTTTTAATTCCACGATTGTAGCCATATCATGCTTGTTGCTTCAGAACTCTCTATGGGTGTCTAAAGATTCTGGAATTCTGAAAAATGGTTCTCTGATTCCGATTTTATTAGGATTTGCTGGTATCTGTAGGATATTAATTTTGATCGCTAAGCTTTCGTTTGAGCGTTCTGCATCTAAGAGCTCAGAGAGGCTGTTGAGTGTTCTAGTGGGGATTGTAGGGTTCTTTTGGAGCCTAGCAATTGTTTGTGAGATGCTCCCTAAATGGGTTATTGCTTTTGATTTCGAATCATTGGATGGATTAGTGAAGTTGTTTATAGCTATTTTCATGGGCTGCATTATGGGTTTCTTTTATACTCCTGCAATGAAGAATGGTCGTGCTTTCTGGCTTGGGACTGATCAGATTCGTTGTAATTTGTCGATAATTTCTTGTGGATGGTTTGCAAGAATGCTTCTTTATGCCAACTATTTTCTAGTTGTATTTACTTCCACGCTTTGGTTTAGCCCATTCACTGAACTCCTTTTGAACAAGAAGACTCATGGAACAAAGGGCTTGCATTTAATTGGTACAAACAAGAATGCTGCGAAGTTGGCTGGTTGTATGGGTATGACACAGTCAGACTTTCATAAGTTTAGAGTTGGGTGTTTGTTATGTTCAGGACTTCTGCAAATTGTGTCTTTGCGACCAAATGTGCAGATGTTCTTGAATGAAGCAGTATTCTGCTGGTACCAGAGGTTGCACGCCAGCAAGGTTCCTGACTTGGCTTATAGCAGGGCAAAAGTATTCCTGCACAACCATTATATATGTCTTGTAGTTCTGCAGTTCTTTGCACCTGCAGCAATGGTTCTTCTCTTCCTTGGATTATCCCAAATTGATGATAACTTATTCACGGATTTTAAAATGTTATCTAGTTTATTCCCTTCTTCTGCTCTGGTTAAAGAAGTCGCTTTGTTTCTGGCTTGGTGGGCAATTTTTGTTTGGGCCGCATTTACCTCAATGGCCCTTGCTCTTTATCGACGTGGTGTTTTGTATGTCTCTTGATGACTTAGGTGATTATGCCGTGACTCTTACTATGTGGCCATGTTCGATATTGTTCCATGAGCGTTACACTGCAATCTTGGCTTCCTCAATCCCATTCGGCACTGCTGAGTTGTAATTTTTGGCCAGTAGGCAGTTTTCTACAGGTTTTACTCATTTTTCTTTGTGGCCTTTGTCTGGGTTTTGAATGAGTATACTTGTATAAATCCACAAGGCTCAGTATTTTTTTAATAGGCCTTTGTTTTCCATTCATAGTCTGACTGGCTTGGCAGTATTCTGCCCTCTTTGATAGTCAACTGGGATTGAATTTTTAATTGACAAATATGTAACCCATTACAGCCTCCACTTATTACTAGTTATTAGGATGTTGGAGGCGTAGATTGTGTGCATAGTACTCAAGTCTTTATCTTGTTTGCATAATTTGGGTGCTCTGAAGTTTGAACCTACTAGCGCATCTAAGTATCTTACAACTCCTGAAGACTGACATTTCCTTGATTAGCCCAAGTTTCCTTGGAGCTAGTGAATTCTTAATTGGATAGTCTTTTGGTTATTGCATAAACATCTGGCATATTTACTAATTGAAACTTCAAGTTGAATTCATTAAATGGCAGTTTGTATTGACTACATATAGTAACTCAATGCAGTCTTCTACTTGTTAGGATGTTGGCAAGGGTAGATTATTTTGTCTAAAAGAAAGGGTACTAAACTTTTACTCCTTAAAGATCTGGGACTTCTGTTTGAACCTACTTTGTGAATCTAAGCATTTATTACTACTTAAAGAACTGATATTTCTCTAATTGGCCCAAGTATAAGTTACTAGTGTAAGTCCTCCATAAATATCTGGAGCGTTTACGAATTGCAACTTTGACTTGCATTCCTTTAGGGGGACAAGTGAAATGTCTTTGTCTATAACGCATTGTAATGAGAGAACTAAAACTGTGTTGCCCAGTAGTTTGATGTTGATGGTGCACCGTCTGGTAGGAGAAAATGTCTACTACCTCTTTCATTTTTCTCAACCCTTTTCCTTTCCAATTTTCTTTTTATTGGTGCTAATCATGTTCAGCCATGTGTTATCTCTTCTATTTCATGATACATATTGAAGTGCTCTGATATGTACCGGAAACCTTGGTCTGAGTCAGCTTTTACTCTCTTCTCCATGTTTTATATAGACTTTCATGACATATAACGGTTCCATCTTCTCAATATTGGACAAGCATCTTCAACTCAATATGTATTTTGTGCCTCAAGGTGGTAAAATGCATCTTCTTAAGAACAACTCTCTGCTCGATTTGTCCCTAAACCAGATGAATTGTTATTACTTTGTTTCTACGCAAGGTGGGATATGTTAATGAAACAGCGAATTACCAAAGGGTTTGATATTGTATGATAGTGACAGTAAGGAAATTCTTGTCAGGGAATGCTCTAATTTTTTTCTGTAGCTGTTAAACTCTATGAGGATGCTCGGATTCCATATCCATTTAATGCCACAGAAATCATATTGTTTTCCCTTTATGGATTTGTTTCATTCCCGAGGTTGTTTTTCCCCCTAGAATTACGAAAAACTAACTAATTTGCTCCATCTGTAGCATAATGTGGAAAATGGTCCAGGCATAGCGAACTGTGTTTTCCTCAGTCTTTGGTTAGAGGGAGAAGTCACACTTTGAGGAATTATCTATTGACTATAGTAAGTGGTTGTTCCTGCAAATTATAAGCGCTGGAATCTTACTGCAGAACAAGATTGGTATGGCATAGTGTGGCAAAGGCCCAGAGTTTATTGGATTGTTTCTGCAGCACATGTTTGACGATAGGAACACTTTTAGCTGTTTCCTTTTGAGTGCCTGGCTCCGGAGCTTCTGTAAAGGCATTTCTTATTTCCAAGCATATCCTCTGCTTGTAGGTAACGTAGCTGATAGTTTGTTAAAAGGTTACTTAGACTATGTTCCTGTTTGCTGAATTTTTTTAAATAGTTAAAAAATAAGTACTTAAAAATTTATTCTTAAAATTAAAATAATTTTTAAACAATTTCAATAAGTAAAAATTATTTTTAAATGTATTTCATGGTAATTTCTTAAAAATATTTTTTTTCAACTTATTTCAAATAAAACTAGGAGTGAATAAGCAATTGAGAACAATTGAAAAATAATTTTTAGCTAAAAGAAAATTATAAATAACTTATTTTAAATAATTGAGAACATGTCTTTAAGAGAGTATTTATTGTAGCTCAAGATAGTAGAATGAGAATAGGAACCTTTTAGTTATCCAGTATTTAACTTTCCATTGCTTCAAACTGTTGTCATAAGAAGTTGGTGTAATTAAAATCAAATTGCACATTCTCTTTGTTAATAATTGTCATAAAGATAAGAAATTGAGTTATAAACATGCAATTTTCCCTTTCGTCCTTTAATTGCACCCTGCGGTCTTTTACATCTTGCTTCAGGGCTCTTGTTGCATGTGATAATTGGTTGTTTTGTTTAGCAGATAGCTGTAAGTTGTGGATATGATAGCCCCTACCTCTAAAAAGATGTCAATGTGCAGTCAACTTTGAATTTGAAATTCCTTATGCAGTCTGTCGTTTACTAAATTCTCCTTCTGTATTCGTTGCATTCCAATTTATACGAAGTAGAACGTGAGAAGAAGCCTAAACCAGCGAGTGCAGGTTTATTGCAGGCACTTCATTTTGCATTCTTCTGCCAGTTAGTTTATAAAGATTCACAGCAAGTGAAAACATAGGCAACTTTCTCTTACAGTACAGAGGTTTAATATGAATAAAGAAATAGAGATCAACAAGTCCTTATCTGTACCTGTCTTGTAGTATTCCATTTTCCCTTATCTCCTTATGGATGTGCTGTGCAGAGTTCTGTGAGATTGTTTACATTCATTATGGATATTAACAGTTGTGGTCATAAAATTCCCATTCTGGGGATCAATTCGGATTGGATATCTGGGGACCAGAGTTCTTGTCTGGATGAGAATAATTTTCCTTTGTGATATTGAGAAACAGAAAGATTCGTGGGTCCTTTGCTATCTGGCCTCAAGAATTGGATGTAGCAGCTTGTGATTTTTTAGCCCACTATATCTCTTTAGATTCAAGCAAAATGATTGATTTTTAAGATTTGTCTTTGAAGTTGGAACCTATAGCAAAATCACCATTTTGGAGTTAGATTTTGGCACACCAGAGGTTTCCAAATCAGCAGTAAATGCCTATGGTTTTGGTATTCTTCGCATATTGCTTTGAGTTCGCTTCAACATTCAACCATTGACTGGGTTTTTTGGATCCGCAAAACATGTCTGATGCGTAAAAGAAAACCAAAAACCTTGTTATTCAAGTCAAATCAACCATTCAAATTAATTGACGTTTAGAAGAAGCCATTAGCAGTGACCAAAATTAGGTGAACTTGCAGTTGCATTGTTTTTTCTTTTTTTTTAAAAAAAAAATCAATATATTTTGTTCAAAAGTAAGCTTTAAACTCAACATTCTCTTCCATAACGATTAATTATATCCTAAAAACTGAAAAATTTTCAGAAAAATTAAAACAGTAAAACCAATCTCAGTACACCCTCTAGATTTCACTCAAATGCAACATACGCTCATTTGTGTGGGTTTTCTATTTGTAAATATATATATTTGTGCTTCTGTGCAATTCGAAGCTTTTTTTCCCTTTTTCGAGAAATGGTTGAGAAATAAATATTATTTTTATTTTAATTTAAGTATCATTTTAAAAATATTTTTACGTATTAAAGTACAAATTAAACTGATTAATTATTATTAGTTAAATATTTTCTCTCATTATAGAGAAATTATAACATAAGAAGTTACTAATATTTATTACATTAAATACCATTGCTTTATTATAAGAGTAAATAAATAAAAAAGTTAAAAAATTTTTAATAATACATATTTTATAACAAAATAAAATTTTTTATAGCGAAACTTATATTGAAATGGGAAAATATCATTTAAAAATATTTGAAGGGGATGAGGAGACTTATAAAAAGAAAAGAAGAAAGAGTTAATATCACTATTATACTTTTACATTTTGGACAAATTTCATTTTGTCTCATAATGTTTTTTTTTTTTGGTATTATTTTACCTCTTATGTTAAGCTAAATGAAAAATCTCAATTAAATTAATTAAATATTTTGCAATTTTCTTTTTTACCCTTAAATTTGACTGATTTGAAAAAAATTCATCAATAAAACCCCCTTAACATTTAGAATAATTCTCACTTTTACCCTACATTATTATTTTTTTAATCAATAAACCACATCTATAAAATTCAATTCAATAATTTTATTTATGTAAAAAATTCAATAAGACAAATTTTTAATGCCTAAAAAATTTAAAATCAATCCAAGATAGTATTGAGAGCATAAGGTTAGATTGAGTGGAGGTCATAGATATTCATTATTTAGTTTTAATCGAAAATGAAAATAAAGTGATTATAGTTCTATTTTTTAGAATAAATCAGTTCTATTTAATTCAGTTTTACAAGTTCAATATAACTTCAAAATCTAATTTTATTATTTATTGAAATTGAAGGGAACCTAAATTGTCTTTAAAGTTGTTAAAATTTTAATTTGGTTCAAAAATTGAACTGGAATAAAGTTTTTTAATGAGTAATTAAAAAATTATTTTAAAATTAATTTAAAATGAATCAAATTAATTTATTTAAATTTGATTTCAGTAAAAAATGTTGATTTAGTTCAATTTTTATGAAAAGTTTGTAAAATCCAATGAAAATTAAAATTTCTAACAAAAAAATTAATAAATAAACTTAATAGATATAAAGTCGAGATAAAAGTTGGAGATTATTTCGAGAATAAATATTGATTGGAGTTGAAGGTAGCAAACTTTGTATAAGATAAGAGAAAATAATTTTTGAATTTGATTGTGTAAAAGAAAACACGTTACACCATTTTCATAAAAATAAAGGTGAGATTGGATAGTGTTTTGTTTTGAGATTTTCTACCTTGGATTTAGGGAGAGAATTTTTTGTAAGAGAAAAAATAGGACATAAGTGAAAATTTTGCATTGAATTCCATAGCGGAACCCAATCCAAATATACCTTAAATGATTTTTTATTTTATCTCTTCGTTAAGATTGATAATCAAATTTAATAATTTATGAACTAAATAAATAAAAAATAATTTTGTAAAGAAAAGTAAATTTTTTAAAACTTTAAAGTAACCAAGTGATATTGTCTTGAAGGATAATAATGATATTTTAGATATTCAATAATAATTCTTACATTTAACTAATTGTTTCTAAAATAACGTGATACAAAAATAATGTTATGGAGTAAAATAAAAGTAAACTAAAAAATTAAAATAGTTTTATGATATTAACAAAAAAGAAATGAAGGGCGAGGGAAGATTTGGGGTAGGAGTTTGGGGAAATCACTAATAAAAAAAAAAAAGGTTTGGGGAAATCATAAATGAGCCTCGTCTTGGGATGCAAGAGGCTTTCAGTAATGCGCCAAAAATGACCTGTGGCGGGGCCCTATGAAAGTGCCACGTACTGAGAAACTTCTGGAAGGGCCAATATCCTATCGTCGCGTTCTTTTCTTTTCATTTTCTTTTCACTTTTCATTTTCCTTTCCTTTTCTTTTCCTCCGACTTTCAAACACCCCATCTTCCCCTCCACCCATCTGTTATTTGTTTCGTCGGAACCTTCTAGAATTACTATTTATTCCATCAGACGATCCCGGCCTCCCCTCCCTCTCTCTCCTTTTCCTGACTTTCACGCTGGGGCACGGACCGACATCAGATCTGTTCCAGTAACTTTGTCTGAATCGGGTTCTACGTGTAAGTTAGCATAACGCCTCTGTAATTCTTCGTGTTCATTTCTTTTGTTCGTTTGATTATTGGTTTGATTACACAGTTAAACTTGATGGAATTCTTATATGTATGCCAAGTCTAGGAACGATGCCTCCGCCTCCGGTGGAGCGGAACGGTGTAGAATCGACGGCCGGAGATGCGCTTAGATCTCTTCCGACGTCTTTCTTGACCAAAACATACCAGCTCGTGGATGACCAGGCCATCGACGACGTCATCTCCTGGAACGAAGACGGATCTACCTTCATCGTCTGGAATCCGAGTGATTTCGCCAGAGATTTGCTCCCCAAGTATTTTAAACATAACAATTTCTCTAGCTTCGTTCGCCAGCTCAATACCTATGTAAGTATATTTCTCCTCTAGCTGGAAGCCGTTGATCGTCTTCGTCGAATCATTTCTTTCGTTTAAAAGATCATTACCTCTTCCCGCACCCCCTCCCCCTTAATGAATAATCCTTTTATGTTGCCGGTGTCTAGGGCTTCCGGAAAGTTGTACCTGATCGATGGGAATTCTCAAACGAATGCTTTCGAAGAGGTGAAAAAAGACTTCTTTGCGATATACAGCGGCGAAAAGTGGCGACAACTGCTGCTGCTGCGGCTGCACCACCGGCGTGGCAGGTGGCAGCTGTGCAAGCTCAGCCACCTCCGCCGACGGTTTCGCCTACGGAGTCCGGTGAAGAACAAGTCGTTTCTTCAACATCTTCTCCTGCGGCTGCTCGAGAATCTGCGCCTGGGTGCGGAAGCACAGTTGAGCTGATCGGAGAGAACGAGCGCTTAAGAAAAGAGAACGTGCAGCTCAATAAAGAGTTGAGCCAAATGAAGAATCTTTGTAACAGTATATATGTCTTGATGTCTAATTATGGTAGTAAAAACAACAGTGGCGGCAATAACGATCTGTTGGCCGAGAATAGTCAGGTGCTTAAGGCACTTGATTTGTTGCCGGCAAGACGTTTCTGTGCGGAGACAGCCGCAGACGGGGCAGAGGACCGGATGGAACTAGACGAAGCTAGCGCGAGACTGTTTGGGGTGGCGATTGGTTTGAAACGGGCCAGAGAAAATGAGGGGGTTCTGGCGGACGATTACCAGGAGTTGCAGCTGCAGCAGCCCGGGACTGAAGTGAAATCAGAACCGCTGGATCAGCATAGCGGTAATAATCAGGAGACGTCGTGGCCCAAACACTTGCAGAGGCAAAATTCGAGGGTGTGTAACTAACGCGATGAATTAGAGGATCTGTGTTATTGTGTAATATTAGAGGTGAGACAGATTTTCAGGGCAACAGGCACGTGCCAAACGGGTCGCGTGCTTGACGAACCCCCATAGTCTTAGTTGGGCGACTGATTTCGGAAGCTTCTTCGGTCCTTTTCTTTTTATACTGTTCTGATCTTTTATGCTCGCCTTTCAGAAGTTGTTTAGGAAAAAAAAAATTTGCACATTTTTGGGAAAAGAAATTAATACTTTTTTATTTTATTTAACTTGACGTTATTTAGTGTTTGATTGAGTATAAAATTTTATATAAAAATTTAAATTATATTATAAAATTAATATTATATAATAAAATTAAAAAATATATAAATTATGTATTTTATGTTAAATTTAAATATATAATAATATTAGTAGTTGATGGATAATATAAAATATATTAAAATATTTTTATAAAAAGTATTAATTATTTTTAAATATTTTAATATTGTAAAAATATTAAATAAAATAAAATAAAAGAAATATTATATAATGTTCTTCACTAGATTCTTTTACTTAGTCAAAAAAATAAAAATTCTTCACTAGATTGATAAATGAATATGTAGTCATTGCTTTAAACTGTCTCTTTGTGTGTCGAGTTTATATAAGAGTAAGATGGTAATATGGTTAAACATTCCTTTTTAAATCATGTCAAAATAAGACAATTATGACATATTTAAATAGAGTTTAGGTTTAATATTTTTAGTATTGAATTTTGTAAAAATAAATTATTTGTTAGAAATAATATATAATTAAAATAAAAAAATTTATATCGAATTTCATAAAACTCAATCCAAATCTACCATTAATCCTAATGAAAGGAAATATATCTTTATTTTTCTTTTGGAATATTTAATACATCCTTTCTAAATTTGTGCTGCATGCTATAAAATATGACTCTAATTCTACCAGAACAAACCCACTATTTCAACGCCCAAAGACTAATGGATTTAACAGTTCAAACGAAAGATGTTTTCTGAATGCATAGACTAGAATAAAGTGTTTGTATTAAGAAATGTAAAAATAAATTATTTATGAGAAAAAATAAAGAATCTAAGAAAAAATAGAAAACAAAAAAATAAAATTTTTTTTTTGTAAAAAATTTAAAGCCAATCCAAAACAATGGTAATTTATGAGTGAACAAATATACACCATAGGCAATAGCCCCCTTGCAGCAACAAACGTCAGGCCTACTCTTCCTGACTAGTGGCCCGGTTGGAATCTCCCTAGAGTTAGCCGTAGCTTTTGGTTATTAGCACATCCATTTCTCTCCCAACTATTGCGGCAGGAAGGTCCCGTCCTGAGACTAGATCTGTTTTCATCGGCATCAACCTTTCATCTTAGAGGGAAATTTGACCATTCTACTCGATCAATCTCGCAATCGGTTCATGGACAAATTACACCGACTTTAATTTGATTCCACTTTTCAAAGCGAAATTTCTTGGACCCAGTTTTTGATTCTATGATTTAGTGGCTGTGGGGCAAAGATTTCCGGTTGATCATATGTGCTGCAACTGGGATAAAACACCACAAAGTAGTAAAAATACTCACTTGATTCAATAACCGAACCAAACGGCCAGTCCAAATTACACATTTGATCATGTGGGATTTGATTTGTTAAAGCGAAAAAACCCAAGGATTTAAACATAACGGGTAATTTTATGTATTGGAACTAGTATAACTTTAGCTTTAGCTTCACTCAAACCACAATACATTTTATACTGTCGAAAAATATCAAAAACAGTTGAAGAAAAACCTTTGGTATTTTACTCTTCTTTGATTCGTTTCAAGAACTTCAGCACCTGAAGCATGGTAGGGCGATTTGCAGGATTTTCAGAGAGGCATAGCGCAGCAATTTGCAGTGTCTGAAGCATCATCTGCTTTGAATCTGCATCGAGCACTGTTTGATCGAGTACTTCGACGGCCTGACCCTTCTTTATCTTCATGCAGACCCAACCGACCAAGTTTCCACCTTCAATATCTTTAAAATCAGGTCCGGTTGGCTCCTTTCCAGTAACCAATTCAAGTAAAATCACACCAAAGCTGTAAACATCGCCCCTCGTAGTTGATTTCCAGCTCTGACCATACTCTGGAGGGATGTACCCAAATGTGCCAGCAATATCAGTGCTCACATGAGTCTCATAAGCACTGATCAATCTTGCTAATCCAAAATCTGCAACTTTTGCCTCAAATTCTTCATTCAGAAGAATGTTGCTGGCTTTAATGTCCCGGTGGATTATGTGAGGAGTGAAGCCATGATGAAGAAATGCTAGCCCACGGGCAGCACCAACAACAATTTTAAAGCGTTTGCTCCAGTCCAGTACCTCAAGAGTTCCACTCCGGTTCCTCAGCCAAAGATCCAAGCTACCGTTGATCATGTACTCGTAGACGAGCAGTTTTTCCTCACCA
Source organism: Rauvolfia tetraphylla (assembly GCA_030512225.1). Classification (NCBI taxonomy): domain Eukaryota; kingdom Viridiplantae; phylum Streptophyta; class Magnoliopsida; order Gentianales; family Apocynaceae; genus Rauvolfia; species Rauvolfia tetraphylla. The sequence continues at coordinate 7,316,632 of JAJQKT010000049.1, read as the reverse complement.
TAAGAGCAGTAACCAAGCAAGGGGACAAGATTCCGATGCTTCACCTTACCTAGAGTCTCCATTTCTGCTAAGAATTCCCGCTGACCCTGTGTTTTATCTTGATTTAACTTCTTAACAGCAACAATCTTTCCATCAGGCAATGTAGCCCTGTAAACGGTCCCAAATCCTCCATCACCAATTACGTTGGTCTTGCAGAAGTTGTTGGTTGCTTCAAGAATGTCAACTAAGGTCAATTTGAGAAGAGGCTGCTCAAAAATGGCTATATTGATGCTGAGAGGTTCTTTTGATTGACTGCTACTCAAGAAATACAGATTCTGATTGATGGAACTATTTAACTTACTATCCTCGCCATATTCTGAATCACCTTCTCCGCTGCTTCTGTTAATCCACAGCCGTAGTATGATAGCTAAAGTGATAGCAATGAAAATAGATCCAACTAAAACAGATAACAGTCCCCAAATATTCAACAGTGACGATCTCCTCTCAGCACTCTTCAAAGTGCATTTTAGGCTCAGAACTTCCCCGCATAGATCCTTGTTTCCATCAACTGAAACTTTTGATATGTTTTGGCAAATTCCAGGAACAGGTCCCGACAGTTTGTTCTCGGCAAAACTCACAGAAAATAAATTGGCAATGCCACATATTCTCTCTGGAATAGGACCAGAAAATCCATTCTCTGAAAGATCCAAATATTCGAGTTGCATAAGATTGCCAAGCTCAGAGGGGATTTCTCCGCTAAATTTGTTTCCATGGAGATCCAAGAATGTCAAGTATGACATGTTGCCCAGTGATTGAGGAAGGTTACCGTTGAGGTAATTATTACTTAAATTTACCATTTCTATTCTCCACACCAAGGAGTTTGAGAGAAGACTGTCAAGATGACCAGAAAACCTATTCTGCTGAGCATAAAAACCAACAAGATTCACCATCCTTGAAAGAGAGGGTGGGAGCTCACCATTAAGGACATTGAAACTCAAGTCTAAGTGAGTAAGCCCATTCAAGTTTCCAAAACTGGAAGGAATTGGACCGGATAACTCATTGCCTGTCAAATTTAACTTAACGAGGCCAGTCATTCGCCCAATGCTCTCAGGAATTGGCCCTGTAAGCTGATTATTCCCCAGATAGAAGCCTTGCAATGTAAGTGAATCTCCAAATTCGGCAGGAATGTTACCTGTGAGAGAGTTTCCAGACAAATCCAAGGTTGTGAGGTTCGGTAAACCGGCAAGTGATCTTGGAATCTCCCCAGTAAGCAAGTTGTTGCTCAGCAAAAGATCCACCACAACTACACAGCTTCCAAGTTCATCAGGTATCGAGCCAGATAATCGATTGTTTGAAAGATCATAAACTCCATGGTGTTGAACAAAGCTGGAATCAGGAATACTAACCTGACGAAAATATTTGGACTTTTTCGAAGGAATAACCCCAGAAAGATCATTAAAGGCAAGAACCAAGCATTGAAGCTGAGGCAAATCAGCAAGTCCCTCTGGAATTGACCCATTAAGCCGGTTATTTCCCAGGTCCAGCGTTGTCAGAGCAATGCAGTTTCCAAGCTCAGCAGGAATAGTCCCTGTAAGTCCATTGGAATTCAAATTTAACACAGAAAGAGATATTAGGTTTCCAATCCCTACGGGAATTGAACCGTTCAACTGATTGTTGGAGAGAACAAGCCTCTGTAAAGAAAGGGCACTGCCTATTTTCCCAGGAAGAGTACCCTCTAAGAGATTATTTGCAGCAGAGAACTCCATTAAATTCATGGAATTCCACAGCTTGACTGGAATAGAACCTGAAAACTTATTCGAGTCCAGGTCAAGAACCATAAGAGGGAGGTCCGAGAGGTACTCTGGTATTGGCCCAACAATTTGATTATCAACCAAAACAAGCTGGGTTAAATTGGTACACTTGATAAAAGTGTCCTCAATAGTTCCAGTTAAAAAGTTACCGTCGAGATCAATCTCCATAAGGGACACAGCATTGCAGACTTCTTTTGGAATTGGACCGGTTAGCAAATTATTGCTGACACTAAGGTGATTAAGCTGAGAACAATTTCCAATCTCAGCCGGAATTCGCCCAGAAAACCGATTGCTCGAAATCAGAAGCGCATTAATCTGAGTCCATCTGCCAAGCCAAGAAGGCAATGGACCAGAAAACTGGTTCTTTTCTGCTGCAAATGACATCATTTTCAACTCCGCAAGCTCTTCAGGCAGAGGCCCCGAAAGTGAATTGAAGGAAAGCATTAAAGTCTTTAAATTTTTACAGTTTCCAAGCTCAGGCGGTATCGGACCATTGAGCTCAGAGTAGACCAAGTTGAGGATCGTCAAGTTCTGAAGCTCTCCAATTGATTTTGGAATTGAACACTTCAAAGGGTTGTAGGAGAGATCAAGCTTAGTCAAGGACTTGAGCTTTGACAATGTTTCGGGCAACGGGCCTTTCAGAGAACATGAGGGTGAGAAAAAGTTCAGCAGGCGGGAAAGTTCGCCCATTTCTGGAGGCAACTCACCAGAAAAGTTGTTAATTCCAGTGTAGAGATCAGTGAGGTTGGTTAAATTTCCAATCTCTGGAGGAATATGCCCGGAAAGAGAGTTGTTTGAGACGTCTAGAGAGGTTAAAGACTGAAGTCCCATGAAGAGAGTGGGAGCAAGAGAACCTGAGAGAAGGTTGTTGCCCAGGGCTAATATTTGGAGGCGGGACAAATTTCCCAAACGGGCAGGGATGCTTCCTGTGAATGCATTGCCAGAAAGGTCCAAAGTACGGAGGTTGGCCAGATTTCCGAGCTCGGGGGGAATGTTTCCAGTGAGAAAGTTGGAGCCGAGATGGAGAGTTTGAAGCTGAGTCAACTCACTGAGTTGAAAGGGCAACTTCCCTGAAAACTGATTGAATCCAAGGTCCAGGACCTTGAGGCTGCGAAGTGCATCTACGTGCTGCGGGATTTCTCCATAAAGAAGGTTTGATGACAAGTCGAGCACAATGAGATTGGCAAGAGAGAAAAGAGACGAAGAAAGAGTTCCTTTGAGTGACTGACCGGTGAGAGTGAGAGAGACGACTAGGCCGTCTTGGCAGTAAAGTCCATGCCAGTCGCAATGTGGGGTGGCAGATGTCCATGAAGAGAGTTGTTCTGGATTTTCAAGAGTTCTCTTGAAAGAAAACAGGCTTTCTCTTTCCAAGATTTGGTCTTTTTTATCTGAAACAGCTCCGGAGCCAGAGAGCCAAATCTGAAAAGCAATCAAAACAGAACATAGAAACCTGAACGACATTGGCATAACCATTAAGCCCTGCCAAAAGAGAAGGTGAAAGAGGGAGTGGCAGAGAGATCACAGAGAAGACATGAACTTCATAGTGTTGTGAACAGAGACTAGCTGACTGCCATTTTCTCCCAGCACTCAGAAGATAAGAACAGAGTTCATGGAAACGACCGAGGATTGCGAATTAAATGTTGAAGAAAAGCGGAAAGCTTTATTGAGAGTTGAGAGCAATTGGCGTAAAGTTCCAGTGCTGCACGCGCTGTCGTGCAGCACGTCCTGGACGAGATGTGGACCGTTGGATCTGCATGAAAATTTGATCCAACGGTTCATATTTTTTGGTCACATGCATGTATTTTTTTTCGAAAATTAGTAAATTTTAGTAGCCGTCGGATCAGATTTGAGAGGTGATCCGACGGCTGTTGATCCGTCCAGCACGTGCTGCACGACTCCACGTGCAGCACAGTAACCGGACCCGAGCAATTGTGTTGGGAATTTGAAGAGAACGATCAAAATTCATAATTGCAATTTTCCATTCTTTTCTATTTTGTCCGCTTCCCAACATTTCACGTGTGATGTGTCATGCAATGGAAGTTTAAGGCAAAACGACGATGTGGTTTTGTTAAGAAGAAGGGGCCCAGCGGGAAACCGTGGGAACTTTTTGTCAGGCAACCAAACACCAACCCGGCTTCACCGTAGAAGGATTCTGGTTTCGAAGCATCTCTAGCAAAAACGCCCCGGCGAACGGAGTGAGTTGCCGTCATTTTCAATTCTTCGATCTCCTAAACTACCTTCTACCTCTTGGTACTGGTTTCTGTCTCGCCATTTGAGGTTCGAATCCTTCCATCTCAAAGCAAATTCATTATGTTAGAATTAAGTAAATATTTAATTGAACAAAATTTTATTTAAAATTCTTGTTTCTAATTTTTATCTTTTATGGATGAATCATAATTTGTGTACATAAATTGAATTAAATCTAGCTTAAATGACAGATAGATAGAATTAACTCTATTTCTTTCTCGTAAAATAAGAATATATTATCATTTCAAGAAATATTAGAATTAAATATAAATTATTTATTTTATATTTTTTATTTATTTATAAATTTTTTTTAATATAATGAGTCTTAAATAGAAATTCTTAAATATTCAATAAGGATGATGTAGTTGGAAATTTCTATTCACAGCAGTGCGATACGGAGTGTGCCGTGCGCGGAGTGCCTAAGGTCCCAAGTCGAAGCTGTCTCTTCAAAGGAAACAGTGAAGACTTGGGACAGACGGACAGTAGCCTTTCACCCTTTCTTCGTCGAGGCCCTTGGGTATAGCCTTTTCGTTTCGTGGGCATTTGCTTTTGAGGAAGATAAGGATATATATTCAGCAAAAAATTAAAAGATAAAGATATATTAAAAGAATAATTATCTTAAAAAAAACTTGGCTTTGGATGGTAATCTTTTGTTTTTGGCAAAGGTTTCTTCTCCTAAAGCAGCAGACCTGTGAGCGTATGGCGTAGTAGTAATTTCTATTTTAGCTTCTGGAAAAGCATGCGAGTACTGATATGATCTAAAGATGTTCAGAGGTGAGTAAAACATGTGCTGTCCGCCGTGCTTCAAAGAGGTACTTGGTTCAGGAATTAGTATTGTCATGGTACTCCAACGCTTTGATTTACCGGTCCAGGGAAAGCCATAGTTGTCCTGTAGCGGCTGCTAGGAGATAAATGCAAGCTTTACTGGGTTGGTGAATACAGATCACATTGAGTATTCTGTGTCAATGTTCCTAGAGAGGGCACGAGAAGTTGGTGCCAGCAGCGTATAGCAGTAAATCTTTAACTTCCCAGTTACTGTAGTGGGATACCCCCAATTTCACATTTGATATGTTAAAAAATGTTGAATTCCATATATAGAAAAGAAATGAAGAACAGCTCTCTGCTATAGTGAGAGAAATAATGGAGAGAAAAATGCAGACGTCTTCGAAGAAGAAGAAGCAAAATTGTATTCAATTACCCAAGTCAATGTACAGAATCGGTTCTTATACAAAACTAAGCTTTACAACGCATTCAACTAAAAGTAACTAAATGCACAACGCATTCAATGGAGATAAATAACTAAACTAACTAAATAACATGCCATGTCATTTTATGCCACGCTGGATGCCAACAATAATCCAATGCCAACAATGATCCAGCTTCATAACTCTGTCCATGCAGCACATATCTGTTGTTTTTACATTTCAGACAACAGCAGCATCATCCATATCATTTTCCTTAGCAACTGCATTACTTCCAGATTCTGCATTATCTTCATTAGCCCCCCTCAATCTGGAATTGGTAAAAATATTTTGCACACCAAGAGTGTGTACCAACTGATAAAATCGAGGTGCAACCAAAGCCTTAGTGAACAAATCAACAACTTGCAAATAAGAAGTAATAGACAAAGGTTTTACCAAACCAGCTTGGAATTTTTCTCTAACAAAATGACAATCCAATTCAATGTGCTTAGTACGTTCATGGAACACAGGATTTTCAACAATATGTGTAGCAGCTTGATTATCACAGTACAAAGGAACAGCTGATGTAAAGGGCATCTGCAAATCTTGAAAAATATAAGACAACCACTGCAATTCACAAACTACTGTTGGCAATGCTCTATACTTTGCTTCTGCTGAACTTCTTGACAATGTGGTCTGCTTCTTAGCCTTCCAGGAGATTAAAGCATTGCCTAAGAAAATGCAGAATCTTGTCACTGATCTTCTAGTTTCAATACAACCTGCTCAGTCAGAATCTGCAAATGCTTTGACTGAAAAATCAGACATTGCAGGAAAATATAACCCCTGTCCTGGTGCCTTTTTTAAGTATCTCAAAACTCTTTGTGGTGCCCTCATATGATTCTCTGTAGATTGATCAAGAAACTGACTTAACTGTTGTACTGCAAAACTAATGTCAGGTCTATTTATAGTGAGATATAGTAGTTTCCCAATCAATCTTCTGTAAGTTGTGTGATAAGGTAGAACCATAGAATCACCATGTTCATATTTTGCATTTGCTTCCATAGGTGTGGTTGCTGGTTTACAACCAAGAAAACCAAATTCAGTCAAAACATCAACTGCATATTTCCTCTGTGACAGATTCAAACCATCATTTGTATCCCAGAAAATACTTTAAAGATCCCAGATCCTTAATTTTGAACTGAGCATGAAGGAAAGATTTAACTTCAGCAATGGCTTCCAAGCTGTTACTGGCCAAAACAACATCATCAACGTAAACCAACACTGCAATGAAAACAATGGAAACCACATTTGTGAACAGAGAATAATCACTTTTGGACTGTTAAAAACCAAGTGTGAGCAAGGCTTGAGTTAAAGTAGCATTCCACTGCCTACTTGCTTGCTTTAATCCATATAGTGATTTGTTCAGTTTATAAACTAAAGATTAGTCTGCAGTATCAAAACCTGGAGGAGGCAACATATAAACTTATTCTTCAAGATCATCATGTAAAAATGCATTATTAACATCACACTGATGTAAATGTCATCATTTGGCTACTGCAACTGCTAACACTGCTCTGATTGTAGTCATTTTAGCAACAGGTGAGAAAGTTTCTAAATAATCAACTCATAGCTGTTGTGTATACCCTTTTGCTACCAATCTAGCCTTATATCTTTCCACTATCCCATCTGAGTTATATTTCACATTGTACACCCATTTACAACCAATGAGGCGTTTGCCATGTGGTAAAGAAACCAAACTCCATATCTTAGTCTGCTCCAATGTCTCAATTTCCTTCTTCATTGCTTCTCTCCAAACAGAATGTCTAGCAGCCTCCTCATAACATTTAGGCTCAGTATTAACAGAAATATTCAATGCAAAAGTTTTGTAAACAGGTGCTAACAAATCATAACTCATGACATTTGCCAAAGAATGTGGAGATTTGAAACACTGGTTACAAACATAATCATCAAGATAAGCAGGTTTATTCTTTGGTCTATTTGATCTTCGTGGTGAAGAAGTTGTAATGGTAGAAGGCATAGAGGTAGAAATAGAGTCATGATGAAGTGAAGAACTTGTAACAGGAAGAGGTATAGAACTGGGAACAATATCAGAATGAATAATTCCAGAATCTGCAAGAATGTTTGCAGGTGTAGTGGATATGGAATTATGATCAACTGGAATAGATTGAAAATAAGTTGATCCTAATTCTGAATCATGCATAATAGGCAACTTAGAAAATGTTGATGAAGATTCAGAAATTGAAGAAGAATGAAGAGGAAATATATGCTCATGAAACACTACATTTCTTGAAACAAAGATAGCTTTGGTGGATAAATCCAGTAAGATATATCCTTTACTGGATTGTGAAATGCCTAACAATACAACTTTCCTTGCTCTAGGATCAAATTTGGTTCTGCCTTGTTCAAGGGTGGAAGCAAAAGAGAGACAACCGAATACTCTGAGATTTGTGAAAGTAGGATCTCTCCCATATAACATAAAATAGGGAGTTTTATTATGTAAAACTGGTGTGGGAAGTCTATTAATCAAATAGACTGCATGTTGCACACAAAAATCCCAATAGGATAAAGAAATGTTGGACTGGATTTTTAGAGCTCTACCTACATTGAGAATATGTTGATGCTTTCTTTCTACTATGCCATTTGCTGTGGAGTTTCAACACAAGAAGTTTGATGAATTATGCCTTTGGATTGAAAGAAATATGGCATATGAAACTCTGAACCATTATCAGTTCTAATATTTCGAATTTGTTTAGCAAACTAAACTTCAACAAAGATACAGAAGTCTTGAATAAGCTTTTTAACTTCTGTTTTATCTTTCATCAAGAAAAGCCAAACAAATCTGTTGTAATCATCAACCACAGTCAAGAAGTATTTTTGTTTATGGACTGTAGGTTCCTTATAAGGACCTCAAATATCCACATGCAACAACTCAAAACAAGTAGAAGTAGTAGAGTCACTTAAAGGAACTGAAAGTCTCTTATGTTTAGCAAGAGGACAAACATTGCAACTAGAATCACAAGGAAGAACAACATCTGGCCAAATAGTTTTGAGAATCTGCATTCTTTGAATAGAAGGATGACCTAATCTATAATGCCAGATATTTCTTTTGCTAGTAGCAGAACCATTCTGTCTAACAGATTGATTACTATGAATTTCTAAACTAGAAGGATTGCAAGTATCTGTTGTATTGTCAAAAGCAACTGAATGAAACAGAACTGAAGATGAGTCTTCAAGACAATATAGGTCATTGCAACATTTAGCTGATCCAATCCTCTTCAACGTTGCAATGTCCTGAATCAAACAACCACGAGGATGAAAAACAAGTTTACAGTGATTTTGCTGTATGAATTTATTCACAGAAATCAAATTATATTGAAAAGAAGGCACATATAAAACACCATACAGGGTCAACTGGTTAGACAAATTGACATGACCTCTATGTGTCACAGCAACAGAATTGGAGTTAGGAAGTTTAACAAAAATGTCATGAACAGGTTTAAACGAATTAAAGTAATTCAAAGAACAAACTATATGATCTGTAGCACCTGAATCCAAAATCCAATGCCTTGATGTTTCAGAAAAATACTTACCTGTGTATGCAGATTTATCAAAATTAGCAGAAAGAGCTGTTGCTTGTCCAGCCACTGGAGAATGCTCAGGTACACTTCCTGTATTCTGTATCTGCATATTTTGCAGCATCTGTATCAAAGCTGAATATTGTTCATGTGTAATCCCTGCCTTGGAATCTGTTGTGTCTAGTATGACAATTTCTTGATTCATCATTACAGCATTAGCCTGACTCATACTCCCACTATAAGTACTTTCTCTTGATCTGATCTTGAAGTTTGGAGGATATCCATGCTTTTTATAGCACTTATCCACAGTGTGACCAGACTTTCCACAGAAAGTACATTGTAAAATATTCTGTCCAAAATTTCTCTTATTTCCAGCTACAACATTACTCAAACTGTTAATTCTTCCAGCTTGTTGCATCATATTCTTACCAAAACGCCCCTTACTGTCTTTATCATGACTCACATTCACAGGCTTATAAAACATTATGTGAGTCTCTGGATGCTGATTGGTAGAATAATTGACTTGTCTCTCATGCTTAATTGCCATAGAAAACACATGATTAATCAATGGCAGAGGAGTCATAACCAACACTTGTGACTTAATACTGTCAAATTGTTCATTTAAGCCTTTCAAAAACCGTATCACACATTCTGCTTCATAATACTCCCTCATTCTTTTAATTGCACCACAGCTACAACTAGGTTCACACACACATGAAGGCAAAGTCCTTAAAACAGACAATTCATCCCACAATATCCTCAGTTGAGTATAATACTCATTTACTGTTTTATTTCCTTGTTTCACATTCTATATTTTCTCAATTAAATCAGACAAGTGATGCAGATCACCACCAGAATATCGTTCATACAAGTCTTCCCTAACTTCTTTAGTTGTGTCTAGCCACATGACACTTTGAGCAATAGTTGTACTCATTGAATTAATCAACCAGTACAGAACAGTAGTGTTTACCTGTTGCCATAGAGCAAAGTTGCGAGTTCCTCTTGTCGGTGGTTCAATTGAGCCATCAATGAACCTGATTTTGTTCTTAGAAATCAATGTCATGCGCATTGCTCTACTCTAGGCATGGTAATTCTGTTCTGTAAGCACCGGCTGCACTAGTGACTGACTTGAGCTGTCATTTGGATTCAGGTACATAGGATTTGTAGGTAAACCACTTTCTGCATTAGTTGCCATGTCCAAGCTTAAGCAGAAATTCAGAAAAGCTTCACAAAAGCTTTACGACGAACAATTGAATTCTGATTACAGAAGTCAAGGACAACTTCGAAGTACATCACTAAAAATGCTCTGATACCATGTTGAATTTCATATCACAAAATGATAGAAAAGAAACGAAGAACAGCTCTCTGCTATAGTGAGAGAAATAATGGAGAGAAAAATGCAGACGTCTTTGAAGAAGAAGAAGCAAAATTGTATTCAATTATCCAAGTCAATGTACATAATATGTTCTTATACAAAATAAAGCTTTACAGCGCATTCAACTAAAAGTAACTAAATGCACAACGCATTCAGTGGAGATAAATAACTAAACTAACTAAATAATATGCCATGTCATTTTGTGCCACGCTAGATGTCCAGCTTCATAACTCTGTCCATGCAGCACATATCTGCTGTTTTTACATTTCAGACAGCAGCAGCATCATCCATATCATTTTCCTTAGCAACTGCATTACTTCCAGATTCTGCATTATCTTCATTAAAAAAGGCAAATGGGACGTTATCATCAAAGAGGTCATTGCATTGCTGGATTCGCACGCTGGCTTCCGTATCAAAAGGAGAAAATTTTGAAGCAAAACTCATAAATATTCTACAGTTGGTTTACCAGAAAGAAGAAAGAGAAGTTGTACTGCACAAGGAAGAAACCGCCCTGATGTGACTCCATGACGAGACCACGCAGAGATCAGATGGCCAATGATCTCCTCTCCTTGAGTTCAATTATGCAAATACCATGGCTGATTGTTTTCTTTCTCCTCTCTCTCTCTCTCTAAACTTTGTGCATGGTGGGTGGGGATGGAAAGCAAGAAACAATGTCAAGGATGACGACTGATGACGATGACTCTGGTCTGGACTAGCCTTTAACAAGTGGTACTGCAACTGCAACGGCAAGTCTGCAAGTAAAGAGATGGTAACAGTGACAGAGTTGAGGTGGAGAGATTCCCTCGCTTTCGGTCTTCGTTTCTGAGACTTGAGACTTTAGAGCGTTGCACCAATGATAATGAGAAAGCTTTTGGAACCCATTTATCGGGGGGTCCGCTTTATGTGTATGGTCTGGTTTGAACTACTCCCGCAGTACAGAGGTCAGATAGTGTAGTAGTACAGCACTAGCCTGATAGGTCCCTAAATATGGGATGGTCAATCAAGTACACTGTATTGGCCGAACTCCAGGACTGGAGCCAGCCCTTTTTTTTTTTTTACCCTAATGTTGAGAAAGGCTGGTCTTAAGCTATTAAACATTCTTACATATCTATCAAAAAAAAATCTTTCCCCGTATAATTATCTATAGAAAGAAAAAAATCTTGATCGATCCCTGAGATAGTCTCACATTGGACTCAGAGTAAAATTGAGAAGCAATTTATAAAAGTCCACACCTCCCCTTCCAGTCAGTAATTGCCTGGATAGTGTGAGAGTGTGAGTCCCTCTTGGTCTTGCCTCTCTTTCTCCTCTGTGCTCCGCTGCGTCCGGCTGTCCATGTGGTCTGTCTCTTCCCTTTCCCGTATAATTATCTATCAAAAGAAAAAAAAACATTCTTACATATCCAATAATTGAGGTGTGTTTTTTTCTCGAGGGTGTAAAAAGAGGCTTTTACTGTAGAAAAGCCCGTAAAAAGACTTATATAACGAGTACACGAATGAACAGGTAAAAGTGTGTCAACTAATTGTAGGAGATTGGATATAATTTAATTTTAAAATTTTTGTTTTAAATTTTATAAAATTTAAATTATTTATAAAAATATAAATTTTATATTTAAAATTTTAAATTTAATTTAAAATAAAATTTTGTCTAATTTAAACCTAATTTGTTTATAATATCTTACTCATATGGTAAGAGTTGAGAAATTTTAATTAGAAGTTAAGAGATTGATTTTTGTCTGCTACAAATTTTTTCTCTTTTTATTAAGTTATTTTTTTATTTTGATAGAACTTTAGACATGTGCTATTGTATTTGATATGTGTAACTTTAATAATGTGACACTTGTAATAAGAAAAACATTATCTCCTCAAACAAAAAAAAAAAGAAGAAAATCTTTAACATTATTGGACTTTCTTTAGTCTATGAAAAGCGCAGAATGTGCTGTATACAACTTTTGGGCCACATATCTCAAGTGGGTTTCAAATAAACTTACGAAGACCAGTACAAAAGGATGCTAGGCACGGGCCAGTTTGGATCACCGGAAGCCTTTGGTCTTCATGATTTCACCTTTCTGTGGCCTACAGGCCAACTGCTTGGGCCACCAATATCTTGGAGTAAAAGTTCGAAGTCAGGCAGATCCTTACGACTAAAAACTTCCCCGAATTTCAAACAGCGCAGTACAACTTAAAAGTTAAAACTAAAAGGAAAAGGATGTTTCTTTCCCAAATTTCAAATATTTTGAAATTTTTTATTTTGTAATTAGATAGTACTCCCTATATATATAGGTGGTTACACCAGTAACTAAGCAATCGATTCTCTGTTGGTTAGTGCCACAAATTGAATAAACGGTGGTGGTAAATGGAAGTAAAGATTTAGGTGGTGGTGGTAGAGGCAGGAAAGGGTGGTAAAAGAAGGCGGTGAAGTGGTGGAAATGTGAGGAGAGGTGGTGGGAAATGGCTGTAAAGGGGAAGGAGATGGAAGAGATGGAGGTAATTTACCATTCATATGTGTTCATGTGAAACACACATGTATGGGTTTACCGAATTTCACCACAAAAGTGGCGTTGGAGACCTAATTGAGAAAAAATAGATTCAAGATTTAAAATTTTGAAATAAAAGATCTAAAACTAAGTTAATATAAAATAAATAATTTTATGATCATTTTTGCCAATTTTTCTTTTGTGAAAAGAAACTTTGATAGCATTTGAATTGCTGTTATATCTAACAAGTATATTATGATTGAGTTTTTTAATTAATTGAATTAAATTGAGAATCATAAAAATGAACTGTTTATGAAAAAAGAGGTGAAGTTTAAAATAAAAAATTTAACTTTTTAGATCGAAAACCCAATGCAAATATTGTCGAATCCAAAAAAAAAAAGGAATCAATAATGAAATTAGGATGATATGAAAACAGTGAAATATTAAAGAGATGGCACGATATTATTTGTTACGTCCAAAATAGAGACACGTGGCTACTTTGACCGAAAGAAAAAAGGGTTGCGCAACGTGTTACAAAATGAAAAATAAGCAAAAAAATAACGCCAAAATTGCAAAATGGTAAGAGAATTTATGAAAAACTAGGCATATGATTCCATCAAAAGACGGACGTGTCCGTTTGAAGAACGGCTGGGCCATCACCAAAAATTCCCCTTGCTTTTGATAATTACATGGATTAATGGGGTCTGGACTGCTCAGTGATCAAATCAAAGCGGCAACGTCTGCCTGCGTGGGCATTCATGCATGCATGGCAAAATTGCAGAGAGAGGGGGAATTCGAATGCGAACCTTCTTTTGCCTCTCGGCTAAAACCATTGGTGAAGAAGCGTACGAGCACCTCAACACTGTTTGGTTGCGTAGATTCGGCATGTAACCTTGTTTTTGGTTTTGGAATCCAATTAATTCTTCGCCTTCCTGCTTCTTGCTGTACTGAAGACACATGGCAGATGTAGTTGAGCGCCCGGTGGCTCTAAGTTTCCTTCCGTCGTATGTGCGGGGAAAATGATCGACTTACGATCATATTCTTCTTGATTGCAATATTAGGTGGAAAGAGTTCTCTTACGACCAACATAAAAATGCATCTTTGTACCGGCTTTTTGACCATTACTGATTTTGATTTGATGGTTTCTTATTTATGGTCCTATAATTTTATAAATTAAAGATATTTAAAAAGTCAATTTAATTGCAATATTTATTATTCTTTGATCAAGAATATACTTTTATTTGAGTTGGTTGTCGTTTTATAACAATAGTAAGTGCATACTCGTTTCACCCCATTCAGGGAATTTGCTTGCCTGCATGTTATGAACTTCAACAGAGAATGTTGATTCTACTTGGTCTGATGACAACAGGAGACAAATCCCTTCCTAAGCAGGTGCAAATTGATTACAACGTTAATGTCGCAGTTGTTTCTCTACAACTTTGCTTAATTATCTTATCAATTTCAACGATCGAGCGTCGTTCGTTTAGTAGGGTAAACTTAGCTGTAGCGCTTTTTGTCTCTATTGATTGAAAAATCAAGTGCTCCTTCCCGAGCTTGTTGATAAGATATTTTTTTCCTACTCTTATGTGTATTGAGAGAATCATCTCAAAAGCTGAATTCCCATTTGTCCAAGATATTGTATTAAATGAGTAAAAAGTTTGTATTCTTGATTCTCCCTGAGCCAATAACCCAAAGCCATCGCAGATATCATTCCCTGATATTTCATAAGCAATCATCTTCACGGGACCTCATAGTCCTTGGTTAGAAAGTTTGGAGGAGAACTTTAGCGGCCTCAATCTGAATAGCGCCTTTTCTTTCCATTCCAGAATAAAACTCGTCCATTTGGAAGCTCCTTCAATCATGTTCTTTCATTCCTTCCTTTCTTTTTCCTTATATGGTACACGGACAACTATTTTCAGAATGTTGAAGTGTTCGTGGAATCTCATAGTGTAAAATTCAAAGCCAAGCCCGTGTGTACGAAACTCGTTGTCTCTCTTTTTGAGTATATATATCTATATAATACCCATTACATGCTGCAGCTCATCTCGCCACATATCTCTACTACAATAAAAAATCAGACTCCTCTCTCCGAGCTAGCTATCTTTCTTTAATTTCTTTCTTCTCACCGGACTCTTTAGTCTTTTCGGAGTCATGTCGAGGCATGTAGAACCGCTTGCTGTTGGGAGAGTTATAGGAGAGGTTGTAGACAGTTTCACGCCGAGTGTGAAAATGAGCATAACATACAATGGCAGCAAGCAAGTTTTTAATGGCCACGAACTCATGCCTGCTGTCGTTACTGCTAAACCTCGTGTGGAGATTGGTGGGGAAGACATGAGGACTGCCTACACGCTTGTAAGTTCCACTGAAGCTGCTGCATTGCTCTCTCATTTCCCATGTTTATGCTTATCTGTCACTGATAATCACTTTGTTAATATATTCATATCTGAAGATCATGACCGACCCAGATGCTCCAAGTCCCAGCGATCCACATTTGAGGGAACATCTTCATTGGTTCGTTTCTACGGATTCCCATTATAGGGTTCAGTTGTTACTTTGCATTTTATCCACATTTCTGTTAAATTAAATGAGTTGGAATATGGGTACATAATATTAATACCTGCAC
Source organism: Rauvolfia tetraphylla (assembly GCA_030512225.1). NCBI lineage: Eukaryota > Viridiplantae > Streptophyta > Magnoliopsida > Gentianales > Apocynaceae > Rauvolfia > Rauvolfia tetraphylla. The sequence continues at coordinate 7,301,347 of JAJQKT010000049.1, read as the reverse complement.
ACCATTTTTTCTTTTCAGGATTGTTACAGATATTCCCGGTACCACTGACGCTTCTTTTGGTAAGTCTCTCGAGCCAGAAAAATACTTAAATTCCATGCTGCCTGCATATGTTCGTATTCTAATCAACAAGTTGGACGCAAAACGCCAGGGAGGGAAATAGTGAGCTATGAAACTCCCAAGCCGGTAATCGGCATCCACCGCTACGTGTTCATCCTGTTCAAGCAGAGAGCCAGGCAGACCGTGAAGCAGCCTGCTTCGAGAGACCACTTCAACACCAGGAGCTTCTCAGAAGAGTATGGGTTAGGATCACCGGTAGCCGTCGTGTATTTCAATGCGCAGAGAGAAACTGCTGCGAGGAGAAGATGAGACTAGAAGTCCGTCCAGCATTCGTTAATCTTCTATTGCTCTGTTCTTCCATTTCAGCTATGTAGCCTATATGGTGAATAGAGGAAGTAGAACAAGTACTAGTATTAGTTGCAGAAGACCAAGAAATTTCACGAGAGATTCTGGGGGAATCATAACACGTGTTCATTTTTAATTTCTGGATTGTACTTTGATGTCCGCGGTGCGTTTGTCATTCGGATTGTAGTTGCTGCTTTCCCAAATGGCTACTACTAGGCTTTTAGCTAGGGGCATATTCTGGGTCCAAGCCCCACAGGAACCTTTCACCTTTCTTTGAGGGATCTCATGATAGGACAGCGGTTCTTGCGTCATACGTGTCAATTGTTGGACCTGTACTTGGATTTTGTTTTGGTCATAATCTATCTGTTGAAGTGTTATCCTCATCAGATGCTAATGGAATACCGTAGCAACTACGATGGATATCTCTGTCTCTACTGTTGGTTTTCACTGTACTACGTTCTTTATGGTAATGTATAAGCACCAGGAGACGAGCGGCGGCCCAACTGCTCGTCTCGCTGCTTATCTATATCTCGGTCTGAACTTGAAAATTGCAAGTGATGCATCTTTCTCGGGAAATTAGGATGAAACAATGCCACTAGTAAGAAGAAGAATTCAAACTTCCATCAAGCCTGAGCCTAAGGAACCGAACAATGAACATGAAATTCCATCCCGTTGGTATCTGGTAAAATGCAAGTATTTGCCATAAATGTTGATCCAGTCCGTAAAATAGGTCCTTCAAGTCAAATATACTCAATAATATTTTCTCATTCACGCTCAAAATGGCACGGACCACTTAGCCATGACTCGGGAAAATATCAGTCAAAGCCAATCCACGGACAACAGGGCATCGAACTGGTATATCCAGATACAAATGCAGGAAAGCATATTTCTACAAGATTAATTATCTTCAGTGATGCAAAAACTTTCAATATTCTGTGTTCAGTATACACACACCCCTAAAGGAATTCTCATCTACAAACCTAAGCTACCAATATATGCTCAAACATATTCTCCGGAGCTTTTTCTCTGCTTCAATGGGGCAAAAGAAAACAGATCTACTTTTTACAAACCATTGAATATAAGAAGAATAAATATGATGATGAAGTCAGCACCAGGATATCACCCTATTATAACCAACCCGCATGCCCAACATACAAAACATTTGGAGAAGACTCAAACGCAGTCAGCATGTTCTGACGCCAAACCTGTAATCCCAGCTGAAAAGGAAGAGAAGCAGCAAGCAAAGATTTGAAAGATTCACCATTTCATAATTGGTGATGTCCGTTGCGGATGCCATACACTTCTCAGTTTGATTAAAAAGTTCATCGCTGCAGGACATGTGGAAGCTACCATCAAGAAAACATTCAAGCATTTATTTCTGCATTACATTGGTGCTCTCTGCTACAGCTCCTTCTACCCCAAAACATGCTTGAACATGTAGTTTTCTCCAATCTCACTCCTTCAATTTTGTCTTCATCTGCTGATGTCGACTGTGAACGTTGAGGAGATTCTTCTTGGTTTTGATTTTCTCTGGATTCAAAATTAGGGCAAGGCCCATCATTGCATGTGCACAATGGCATGGCAACTGAAGGAAACGGACTGCAAGTAACTGGACAAAAGAGATCTGAGGAGACAGCAGCTACACGATTCTTTCTAATATCATGTGAGCAAGATGGTGTTGACCTCTCTTGCTCTCGAGGATGAAGCATGCACGGCGTACACAAGCTAAGTGATAAATGTAATTTACTCTCCTTGGCAGAAGAACCAGGCAATTTTGTAAACGAGACAATTCCATGTCTGCACAGAGGGCATGGAATGGAACCAGGGGGACCAAGTAATTCAGAAGGCATATTGCTTGTTGAGCAAAGATGAAGTGCACAGCTAACGCATAGTCCATGTCCACATCCTGTAGTATAAATCAAAGAACATATCAAAATATGTTGAAATGGAGATGCAATAATGCATTAACAAACATATTGCATATACACGCATAAAATACAGAATTTTTATGCATCTGCACTTGGGTATAGAGGATAGCAAACACAAGTGTTCATAAGTGGAAGAAATTTTCTTATACAGCCATTGCTTGACTGATGATAAAGGAACTACATTTTCTTCACCTTCCCTTCTAATGCTATATTCTATGACTAAAATAAGAGAGAATAGGGACAATAAGGACCCTTTTGATGGAAGAATCAACTTGCTGCTGTACAAGATGGAAAAGAGGACTGAAGAGCTAGAATGCAAGATAGAGCAGCGCATATGAGAAACTTGGGATGGATGGAAGACATCTCAGGAGAATAACATTGCAATGGGTCATAAGGATTGGCAAACAATGAGGTCATCTTTTACAGAACAAATGCACTTAATCAGGCCACAACAAGAATCTCCAGCTTTGCAATTTCCATACCAGGACAGTAGGTTAAGCATGAATATTTCTACCCAACAATTGTTCCACACTCTTTGCCATGATTTGCTGGTTAAGGCACTAACAGTACCAAAAGAACTAAGAGCACTTCCTAATTTCGTTTCAGAACCTTAAAGGCATTACTAATTTCAACTCTTTAACTTCCAGAAATAAGTCTTCGGAAATGCCAATTTGTGATCAGGAAACAACCATTTCTGTTCTTTCCAATGGTTCAAATACTTCCATCTCCACCCACACCAGACTACCTGATTGGTGAACCTATCTTCTGTAAAACTTCCTACGAACTAATCAGTAGCGGACCAACCTGGTAAAAGGAAGACTTCCTTTGCTGACTAGAGTAAACCAGGTTTTAAGCTTGCTTAACATTCTCTTAGCATTTCTCAAAACATGATCAATCCCTATGAAGCAATTTCTTATTTTGCTAAAGGAATGGTAAACCTAGACATACCTTGCGCCAAATGCTCCCCAGTTTGTGAAGGCATGGCACTTCAATTTTTAACCTTAAGATTTATCAGGGAATGAGTTGAGCCCGCATAACAGTTAATTTATCCATTAGTAATGGGTAATAAAAATTATATCTGGATCTTTTTGTTATGGGGCCTCTGATGATCCTTTGAGGCTTAAAGTACATGGGTTCCATTCTCACCAAGTAGACAAATTGCCAATTCTCAAAGAAATAAAGTGAAGGGAAAAGAGACAAACAATGCAGACCTTCAGCAGCTACTGAACATGGTCTCTCAAGGCAGACTGCACAAGTATCAGCATCATCAGCAGGAGTTGCTGAGCATTGCAACCCACAGTCTCTGAATAAAGAAATAGAGGTATTCAAAATTATTTCAGTAAATTTACCAGATGTAAACATCTCAAACAACTAAAATCCTCCTCCTGACCCAGATGATTTGATAGATAAAGCTCTGAAAGATCAGAATTGCATTAAATACCAGTTAGAGAAAAGAAAATTGATTTTGGTAAACAACAACGCTTTCTATTGCTCAAGAACTTTATACCATTATTGGTATTTTGTTAACCTGTTAAGAATATGTCCAATCTCCAATGAGCAGTTCTGCTCAAGAAAAACTATGCAGCTTCAGAACAAACGTTGGGGTTTCTTGGGAAAATGAGAAGCTTTCAAGTAAAGACTTTATTCTAGCATGGCAAACCACCACCAAGATGCTTATCCACATTAACCAAAATCACATTTATGTCAAATAACTGAAGGTAAAATAGCCAGTTTGATTGCTTTGCTCTTTTGAGGGGCACACAGTATATTCCCCAAGAAGAAAAACATTCACATGTACAGCAAACAGACACTCTTATTTCATGCTCAAACTATTTATTTCAGGGCAGATACTTCACTGAGGATGCGAAAGTTTAAATCTGGATAAGAAAAATTTACAATACCATCAACAATGATCATACAACTTTCTTCCTAAGAACCTCTTCATCTAAAGTTTTCCTTTCATCACTTGCCCTCCTCCAGTTTTAACCTTTTCTTTCCTTTTCTTCCCATCTTTACTTTTTTCTCCAGGGAAGAGGACAGTTGGCAGGGTTTATTGGAATAATATCAGTTATAGATAATGAGGCTAATGCATTGCTATGGTTTTGGGGAAGCCAAACTTTTAACTTTTAAAACATAAGCAATCCATTGGATTTAACAGTTCAACGCTCTCAAGGAGATGCGATGTCCACATTTTCACTCTGTGTTATTAGAGCTTCCAGAAAAGCAAGAATCACTCTGGTCAAATTAAGTTTAGCTAACTGGGGTATCTCACCTACCAGGCCACCCATCTAAACAATGCAATGTCTTGACATCTTGGGCATGAGATAACAACCTAGATCATATTTTTCGGCTTCAGTTCCACAGGTAACCAGCTAGAATGTCTTTGGTTCTTTAATTAGCATATTAAAGTAGCTACAATCCAGGCAATTGTTTTCATTTTTGTAAAACTTAGTCATGGTCAAAGATTCTCTTTTAAAAGAAAATAATAAATAGTACATTTTAACCATCTCCCAATATCGTTTATGGATATCTAACTACTACTACATGTGGCTGTTCGGAATACGAACTCCATAAAAATTACCTTGCAATATTGAGGACACTCATCAAAGGGAGTGCTAAATAATTAGAAGCTGGAAAATTTGGAATTATTGAATCTGAATTTGGTGCCAAAAGCAGCTCCAGCCAATGACGCCCCCACATCCTGGCAACATCAAGTGGGAGCCACCTGAAATGATCCACATTTTGTTTAGCACTAAATAGAAGAAAGGAAAACAAGGGAAATTATTCTATCAAGCATTAAATTGTAAAAATGAGAAGAAAATCAAATTCAATGTAGTACCCATTGCAGTTTAACGTTAACCGACTGGCACCTCTTGCAAGGAGAGTCTGGAAAAAAAAATCGCCAATTTAAGAGATTCAGAAAAAAGAAGAAAAAGACAGAATCACAGACTTTGTCACGATAGTTTGAGATCAACAAAGAAAGAACAAATCATCACCTGACAACACTTCAAATTGCCTCCACAAGCAGCATAATGCAGAGGAGTGCTCCCAGCACCTACAGATCGATATAATTGATAAGGTACCATGAGTTACCAGATGAATCCAAGAATAAATCCCTCCACAAGGCAGGCAAATTACCTATCAAATCCATTGACGTTCCATAATGAAAGGTAACAGCTGACACATTTGCATGCAGATCAAGAAGAAGCTGCACGCAATCAAAATATCCATTCAAGGCAGCCATATGAAGAGCAGTAATACCACCATCAGCAGCCTTATTAACAAACTTTGACAGTGCACTGCATTGAAACAAAGAAAATGTGTAAGCAATAGTCAGTTCCTCAAAGTTCAGGCATGATTTGTCCAAGCCTTGGCTAGTAAAGTTTCCATCTCTAGGAGGTCAAAGACAAAGAAGCTTCCAAGCTACATCTTATCCATCAGTTCCCCCAGGAATCTTAAGAAGGTAAATATGGCATATGCGCTCAAGTCCAAAGAAATCCCATTGCTGCACTAAAAGGAAACAGTAAAACAAAGATCGGTACATAGTCCCTGAAAGAACCAATTTGTCCTTTCTGCTGTATCCAAATTTGTTTTTTGTTTTGAACATACTCTGAAATGTTTACAACCACAGCGAACCTTTTTCATGTCCCGTCCTCCCCCAGCTCATTAAACATTAATCCAAACTACCAGAAAAAACAACAGGTTTGATTGACACATAAGAACTTCACAACTCAGACAAAGATCTAATTCATAATGAACAACCTTAGCTCATCTTCCTTCATTAAACTTCTAATAGAAACCAAAATAATAATAATAATAATAATAAAGCACTCAAAGATTACAAACCTTTGCTCATGCTTGCTTTTCATATTTGAGCCATCTCCTCTATCACCATTTGGTCGAGTTTCAGTGGATTCAAAAGGAGCGCTAGGAACAAAATCAGCCACCACAAGTCTGATACATCTCACATGCCCATTCACTGCCGCAAAATGGAGAGCAGTCCTCCCACTAAGATAATCCGCTCGCGTGACCTGAAAAGATTAAGCGCGTGAGATACAAGAATAGCCTGTACAAGTTATTAAGAAGATCCTCATACCAAACCAATTTCATCAGCAAGCACCGAGCTTTAAAACATAACTGAAGTCAAAATAGTAAATTTGAAAGAAATTCATTAAACTGTTTTCCCAATTCACTAAACCATCAAAAAGCTACGTAAGGAGAAGAAAAACTTACATTGCATCTAAACAGAAGAAGAGTTTGAACAACTTCCCAATGACCATAGCGGCAAGCTTGCATCAATGCCGTCTAGAAAAAGAGCAGTCAGATTAAATACAGATCCATCAATTGCATTTACTGAAGTCTCATCCCCGGTAAGGTATACAATCAAAAGATTTGGTACCTGACCACAGTAATTCCTTGAATTGACATCAGCTCCATTCTCAAGCAATAAAGCAACAATCTAAGAATCCAAACCCAAAAATCAGCAGCAACATAATGCAAATGCAACCACCAAAAAAATCCAGATAAATAAAAGCATTGATCAAAGAAACAAAAGGGTTTTGGGCTAGAACGAAGAAGAGGGAGAGAGAAGGAGAGAGAGGGCGAGAGAGAGAGAGAGAGAGAGAAGAGCCAAGTTCCAGAACAAAGACAGACCTCGTTGTGGCCTTTAGCTGCAGCAAAATGAAGAGGGGAGTTGAGGCCACCGAAAGTTGAGTACTTGGCGAGACATGGGTTGCAATCAAGCAACATCTTCGCCTCCACAAAATCACCATCCCGGGCCGCGGACACCAATCTCTCTCCCGAAGCCGAGCATCCGAAAGAATTTCCCATCTGTCTAGAAACACCTGAGCTAACTCGGTTCTCTTTCTCTCTCTAAATAAATCTACCAAATATAAATATACTCTTTGAAATGTAAAGGATAAACTAACCACTACAATATGATCTCACACCAAGATTGAAAGAAATAGATTAAAGGAGGTGCTGGGTTGTATCAGTACCAGCAAAAGGTGGGAAATTAGGTCAACTGTCGTTAAACAAATTTGAAAAGCAAGAATAAAAATGGGAAGAAGATGATAACAAGAAGTTACAAATGGAGACAAAAAAGAATGGGTTTTTCTTTATCAATTTTTTCTTGTAGTAAATAGTAACTTCGAGCAGTGGTGCGGTGGGAGGTTCTTTAATGGGTTTTTCTTTTTCCTTTTTTCTTGTATAGTAAATTTGGAATTAGGGGCCTGGTGGAGTGTGTAAGAGTGTGAATGTGGAGAGTGTATAACTATAATTAAGAACTAGGAAATGTTCTGCCTTTAAGATAGACAGCAAAGTGAGAAGGAGGGCGGTGATGAAGGTAGCCAGCGTCAAGGCAGAGAGCTTCTTTGCGTTCTTTCCTTTACTATCTTCTTCTGCTTGTCTTGCTTAGCTGGTGGGCCTGCCTTTGCTTTACTCTTTCCCCATTGATGTTCTTAACTTCTTCGTTTTCGCCCTTTTTCTTTTTTTAGGGTCAATTTGGTTTCAGGAAAAAAATGAGAAAAAATAAAATCTTTAGAAAAATAAAAATCTAAGTATGGTTTAGTTCATTAAAAAAATACTATAGAAATATCAAATAATTCCCAAGAAAGTAATTTTCTTGTTTGGTTTGTAAAATTTTAAGATAGAAATAGAAAAGTAAATAATACATTAATATTTTTTAAATAAAATTTTCTTTTAAATAAATAAAAATTATCTTTAAAAATTTGTAAAAATAATAATTTAAGCATTTAATAGTTTAATAATTTTCAATTAACAATCAACTTGTATGTTCAAAAGTTGAAAGTAAGGGTCTATTTGACCACGGATGAACTGAGCATATAATTTTTTAACTCAATTCATATAATACTCTAACACTGTCTAAATTCATTCTATTAACATTTCAAACTTAAAATTTTGTTCAAACTCATTCGTTTATTTATTCGTAAAATTCAAATTTTATTAATGCTAAATTCGTTTAATTTTTTTAAATTTGTTTAAATAACTCGAATAGTGTCCAAGTTCAAGTTATTCAAAAAAATAAATAATAAATAATAGAGTAAGCAAATCAATTTTAATATAAAATTACAAATTTTTAAATAATATTGTAAAATATATGAATACAAATATTGAATTTATTGGTAAACAAATTTATGTTTGTTTAATTAATAAATAAATAATTTTTATATTTAAATTTTACTCAAAATATTAAAAAATAAATAATAATAAAATATGAATGATGAACCTCTGATTTGAAAAATAGCTTCGGTTAGAATTTAATATTAACTTTTAAAGTATGATTTTATTTTGATTAATAACTTTTTCTTAATATTTTTATTTTTCTTACACTTTTATGTAAAAAAATATTTTAACACTTTTTATTAAAAATTTTTCACTAAAATTTTGAATGTTTTCCTTCATTATTAATTAAAAATATTTTTCTTTCCCCAGCAAAATCCTCTACCGTCTTCGAAATATGAGCCTCTCGCGGCCTTAGTATTTGTCCTCTCATAAATTGCATCCCTTACCCGCATTTAGACACATTTTACGCATGCACATTATTTAGCGCATTTCTTTTTAATATAAAATGTATTTTTTTTTATTTTAAAATATATAATTTTTTATATAGGAATTAAAGATCTGACTAATTTCATAAAAAATTTGAGCAAATGACTAAAATGTCGTTATTTAAAAATAATTATTTAATATGTCAAATTTAAATTTTAATATTTGATATTATTATTTTAAATAGTTGATTAAAAGATTAATAGTCTTGAAAAAATAAGACTATTTAAATGGTTAGGTAATAACAATTGTAAAGTTTAAAAAATAATAAATGAAACATTACTATACAAATTAGACATATATTTTTTGAACGGATTAAAAAAGAAATTAAATTATATATTTTAAAACAAAGGGAGATAGTGGATATAAAATTTCTTACGAGTCATTTGTTATTTATTTATCATCAATTCACTTTTCTTTGAAGAAACATTAAACTAATTACTACTAATAGAACCTTGCTTTGAACGCAATAGTCTGCCAAAGACAATCTATCTTTTTTCTTTAATTTTGTATCTACATCTATCTAGCAAAAATAGCTAGGATGGACTAGACGCATCCAACCAATACTCTGTGTACAGAGGGTAGCGTAGCCCTGGCGCACTCGAGTCAACGAAAAAGGACTAGAGGTAGAAAAACGTGGAGGACTGGACTGAGTCTTTGCCTGCTTTTCCTGCAGCAGGTAGTAGTCGCTGGGCCTCTACGCGGTCTATGGGGGAGAGGGGGTGACGCGAATTATTTTGCTTACGAAAAGTAAATATATTTATTTTAATTTTATTTAATATGAATTAAAAAAAATAAATTATAAATATTTTTATTTAACTAAAATAAAAAATAAAAAATTATAATAATTTTATTATTTTATTTATTAATTATTTTAAACTTATTAAAAGTCCTAAAGATTATTTGATCATTTTTACTAAATATTTTCTAATATATATACTTTTAAAAGAGTTAATTTTGTAAATACAGAGAAGTGACTTTCCTCTCTACATTTATTTTTCTCTCTATATTTACTTTTTTTTCTCAATATCCCAACTAAATAAGTATTTTTACTCAAATACACTTATATTTACCCATGCTTTCTTATTTACTCCCTCCTCCTACTCAACCAAACATAATATAAAGGTGTCCTTAAAAGGGGTTGGATTTGTTAATGCAAATGGGGGAAGTCTTCCCTCTCCTCAAACACTCCAACCAAATAAATATTTTTGTTTAAATACACCTATATTTACTTACGCTTTCCCATTTACTCTCTTCTCTCACCCAACCAAACATAGTATAATGGTAAACTCAATGTAATTAGGTTTTACTATTTTTTATAAAAATAAGATAAAAATTTTCATATTCAAACCCAATCCAATGACGGATGAAAACCAAACACAGTATGATATATTATCCTCTCAGTGCTTAATTTGTTCAAACTCATTAACTAATAATTGCAGATTTGACATCTTAAAATCATCGTGTTTGTTGGTGTCGCGGGGCCTGACTGGCTTTTCTTGGGGGATCTCCTCTTCCTTTTCCCTCTGAAACAAAGACAGACACAAAAGGACTATTGTAGAATTGTGTGAAGGAAAGAACCATGAATGAATTAGAATTAGGTAGGTACAACCTTCGGTAATCCCAAACTTCACCTGTTATCAGAGTTTTTTCTTTACTTTTAAAGACATACCCTACCTTAACGAATGCATGTCAGTCATTCATCCCGTGGTGATAAACTGAAACCAAAATAGTGTTTGTAGAAGCTGAAGAAGGCGGTGACGACACTTGCAATTCAAGAAAAGGTCTGGAAGTAGAAGTGGAGGGCGAGACTGAGACCTGAGTGGCAGCGGACTGGAATTTAAAGTCAGTCAGATGCAGGGATCTTTGATCAAGGGTGAGCATTTGGGATGACACAAAACCCAGAACCAAGAGATCAGCTTCCGACAAAAGGCTTCCGATTTTCTGGTGTCTTGTATTTTCGATCATTATGCCTATTATTTTTAATAATAGTAATGTCCTGAACTTCAAAATAATAATAATAATAAAATAATGTAAGTAACAATCGATTTGCATCTCCAATGGCAGGCATGAAAGATTCTCATAATTATGCTCGTCCAATATAGTCAAACAATTATTGCCCGGAAAAAAATAAAAAAAATGGGAAAATAAAATATATGATCTGATATGCCATTAGACGAGGAGTTGAATAATTTGCAATGAGACAAAAGAGTAAGTACTCAAATCTAATTATCTTAAACATCATTTGGGAAGCTTGTTGCTCCACATTGATTTTCTGTTCATCAAGTGTGATGTAACATTATTATGTTAAGTGATTTTTTAACATCCTTAGGTCCAACGTGATACCCACTTAATTACTACTATAATTCTTCATTAGCTGATTTTATATGTATTATGTTATTGGGTAAATTTGGTATTGCGGTTCCATCAGCTCTAGGGTTGCACCAACAAATAAAACGCACAAAGCGAAACATCTGGAAATTTTTCGTACTCCTAATGATCTGTTTATGTTACTTATAGAGGGGTTGCAGCCAGAGAAATTAATGCTATACTTTAGTCCCTAGTTTAGAATTGAGTCATTATTATATATAATATTTTTTATTATTTAAAATAAAAAAATAAATATTTTCTAACTCATTTCTCCAGCTATCTCATTGCTCTTCTTTCATTCTTTCTCTACAATTTCAATTTGGATTGGATTTCGCAATGTAACACAATATAAATTTTTCACTTTGGATCTCACTTATTATCTCACAAACAATTCACTATTACGAAACTAAGATAAAAAATATCAAACCTAAATTCTATTCAATCCCCACCCCAAGATCATAAGCTTCAAATATTAAATTAAAGGAATTGAACATGAGGTATTGCTAATTCAAGACCATTTAAAAATTGCAATTTTTAATTAGATGGATTGTTGTGATAGCTTTGGCGGGGATAAATTATTTGAAGACAAAGTACTTGAGGAACCTGAAGAGGAGGAAGAGAAATTTGAAGCTTAAGGAAAAGCTGATAACAAGCCAAATATTCCTTCAGTTGGTTGGAACTTCAAAGGTTAGCAAAAGAATCCTCCCTTCAGAAACGAGTCATCCCGATAGTAGACTCTGACGAAGAAGGAAAAGAGAATTAGTGGAATTAGATTATTCTCAATCTCCCACTGCATTTGGTTTTACCATCAAGCTGATTACTCCAATAAGTTCAAATTCTGCAACGAAACGTTCATCAAAAGCCAAAAGATAAGAAATTTTAAGACCAATTTTCGTGAATATTTGATGTACAAAAATAAAAAATTAGATGAAGTTTGAAGAACTTACATTCTTTGGCACAAATTCAAAGTAATTTTTTGTAGATTTAAATTTTGATATCCAAGAACTTTGAGAGAAAGTGGAAGGGTTTAGAGAGTGAGTAATTTAAAATGAAATGTTTTTAGATTATATATATCATTCCTTATAATTAAATATCCATATTTAACTTGAGTGACAAAGACAGGTAAGATTGTGAGGGCAAATTACTGGTGGATCAAAGACGCCAATTAATTTACCCTCTTAAGGAAAAATTGACGCTACACAAATTAGGAAGCCACCAACCGTGTGGTCATATGCACATAGTTTCGCTGCACTATTAGGAACACTTTCAATCGCATATGCCAAATTGACTAATGTTTAGGTTTCATGCGTGTAAGAATCAATCTCCTGTAATTCCCTTCTGTTCTTTCACTTCAATATTCCGAAGGAAGAAAAAAATTAGAGAGAGGACCCAAACATCCTAAATTATAACTTCTGGACACCTAAATGTTAACTTGTGATATTTCTGTTCTGTGTAAATTTCACGTTAACCAGCTTCTTCCAAGAGTCAGGAAGGCCAGGTCCTAGAGGAGCTTATTAAATCTCACCTATGCAGCAACTAAGCTCCGTGATCCAATAAATATAGAATACAAAGTCTTCATTTCATCATGCATAGAAGTGATGATAAGTAGCGGCTACGAGATTCCAACATAAGGTAAAATGTCTTGCCCCGTTCACAACAATCTGAGAAGAGAAGCCAAGATTTTCTGTCATACCCACACATTTACCACCATCACAGCACATCATCCATTGTCTATTTATCTCCTCTCCTTATTTAGCTTCCAGTGAAAGATACATCTCAATGTAATTCAAGCAAAAGGGCAGTCGCACTTGATGGTTGGACTAGAGAACAAAACTCTGACAATGCTATGACAGTCGCAGGGGATGCTAGAGGGTTTGGAAGACGTATACTTGTTTAGAGATCAAGCAAATAGGAGGAACATGCAGGAGAATTTAGGGGGCTTAACTAGAGAATCACAGCAACCTCGAACTATTGCCTGTATGCTTGACCTGTAGGATTCAATTATAAGGAAGTAGTTACTTTCCGTTGAAATTGAAGTCCAACTTCAAGGTACAATTTCTCATAGCCCTAGAGGGCTAAATCAGCTTCGAACTCCCTTCCTACAGGCAAGTTCTCATAACCACTTGAGTTGCTTACTTCAACAAAAGCAAGTGAAATGACCAAACTAGGTAGGTTGTTATTACCTTGAGTGTATGAATGCTGAGTTGCCGCCAATGCTATGTATATTGCCCGCCTTAGCATTTCATTCTTCCTGGAAACTCATTAAATCAAGCAATGTACCCATGAAAACAACATAAAGATGGGCCCTCAGCTTTTACCAGAGAAGGCTATCCCATTGTCCTTAGAAGTACCTACTAAATTCCTCTTCATTGTCAGAAACTTCTGCGTGTGTTATGAGTCACCAAGTGGAATCATCTTCCTATTTGTTCTTCTGCTGGCTTTCCATTTAGGACTGATCTAAATAATTAATAAAAGAAAAGAGAAATAAAGCATTAGTAAGCAAAAGGTCCACCAAAATATTGGGGCAGATTCACATTGCCGAGAAAGGTAAAACTCTGGTGCCATGACTATGCAAGGAAAACATGATTACTGTTTAACAAATCAAGACAAGTTTTCAGAGTAAAACATGCAAAGAAAACGGTCCATTATCAGAATAATGAATTGTCATTGAAGAAGTGGCAAACAAAAAATCCTGAACTAATGACCAAATGAAACTACAAATATGCACATATACAAAAATTTAAAATGATAAAATGTAATGTGATTGTTCAGTCCAGAAAGCAGAATGATGGCTCAAGAGTGCCATTTAAAGATGTAGTCCAAAGAAGTTAAAAATAATTTCAGTGAAACATGAAGGTCCTGAAGATGTGGAGAAGACATGTACAAGATAACAGCCAGCGTTTCCCCTGGGAGTGTGAGTTATAGACAGGTAGAGCAGCAACTACCAAAGAAGCAGCGCAATTGTAAATTGCGAGGGTAAGAACAGCCTTGAAAAACAACCAACTTTCCAGCATCTTGAGTACTGGTTAAACATTTAGGTAGCAGATAGAGATCTACCCAGCTTCACCCACGCAAAGATGTTTGTTAGTCATAATGAGTAACCCAATTTGTTCATTCTAAGGACTGTCAATTGTTAAAAAGCTTTTAACAGTGTAAACGAACCTTTACCATCAAGTCATTAGAGAAGTAAAAATCACATCCTGAAATCCAGAAAGATCCTCAAGTTTTGGTCTTTCTAAGTGTCTAATAAAAATCAGTATTAGAACTTTGACGTTGAAATAATGAGAATATATTAGAGCAACCTTCATACAAAACAAAAAGAGAAACGAACTTAAGTCACTAAGTAACCTGTTAATCAGATTATCCCAAAATTCTAATAAGGAAGAAGGAAATAGGAAAGTGAAGAAATATTACATGTTTTGAAGACAGCAAGAAAAATAATACAATACCTTTCCGAGAATCCATCATATAGTTCTTCAATCCCACTTCAGCATTTTCAGTCTAAGCAAAAAGCTGATCGTAATTATTGGGCAGTTTGGGGAGTATTTGCATAACAAATAATGAAGACTGTCATAGCTATGATTTCTTCTTTTAATCTGTCGAACAAGAATCCTTCTTGTCTGGAGAGTCTAAACTTCTATCAAAGCCATCATCCTGGTCTGAGTAATCAGAGCTACCATCAGAATCTAAATGTGCTTCTAACTCCCTATCTTCCCTACCATTTGCTTGATCTAGAAAATCTTGAACACCATTCATATTATAATATTCGTCATCCCTCTTATAAGTAACCAAAGCTTTATCCACTTTAGCTTTTCTTGGACTCAGCAATATCAACTCAGCCAGCTTTCTCCTTGCTAAATACAAATCGTTGGGTTCAATCAACTCCCCCTTTCTATAAGCCTCTCGAAGAAAAACTGTATGCAACTTCCCCTGATTCCCTCTTGTGGAAATATAAAATATCCCCTGATGCTGAAGTAGAAATTCCTTGAGCTTCTTTGGCAAATTCATTGCCAACCTAAAATGCGCAATTCTTTCCAAAGTTATCTTCTTTTCCACGGTCAAAGACAACAACTCATGAATGGTCGCAACGGCTCGCTTCTCCATCCTCTTCTGCGCCTCCAGTGATCTCAAGTCATACCTTGAAACATCCTCATATGGGGACCAATATGGCAACCTCTGCCACTTCCATACTGCAATCTTGTAATACTTCCCAATCTTAAAACCAGGAGGAAAATTCGCGATAAAGGAGAAGCGAATATCCTCGGCATCAGCACCCTTCTCTCTATATTCCTTCTCCCTAACACTCTCTATAGCACATGTAGCTAAATTAAGGTCTCTCCCGACAATTTCTATGTACTTATTTCTAGTCTCTTCAGCATCAAACAGTCTAAAAAATTGAGGATACTTCAAAATTACCGAATATTCAAAATCATCAGGCAAACCAAATTCTTTCCGCGCGATTCGCACGTGTTCCAAACGGAGGCGGCCGGTGTTAGAGAGCATCAACAGCTTCCGAAGACGAGTCAGAGAGTCGGGAACTTGAACCAAAAGGGCCGTCTCTTCTTGCTCCATTTGCAGGTGGGCTTTACGAGAAAGCCTGCAATAGAGGATTCTCTGAACTGGATGCTCAAAGATTTCGAAAATATGGGGGAATTTGAGGATAAAGCGGCCAGCTTCAAATTGCTTGAGGCCAAGGCGACGAGAGAGAGTATCCAAGCGAGAAACAGAAAGCATCGCACTGGGTTGAGATAAGATGAGGTCCTGGAACTTGAGAACCTTGCGCATTTTCTTCTCCACCTCCATGTAGTCGTCAAAGCCGTGATCTCGAACCCGTTGCTGCTTTTTGGGTATGGAGGTGGACTGCGACATGGGTCTTTGAAACAGTGTGCAAACAATTGATAGATCCTTCAAAGGCGTGGATTTAGATTTCAAGAGTGTAGTCGAATATGCAACCGAGAAACGCATTTTGTCCTCTGATTAATGGATTTTGATTCGAAGCAGAAGTGATTTAAGGATGTTTTCGGGTTTATCAGGGAGTCTATGAGAAGGGTTTAACGGACTATCTTGGTTTAGTCCTACACCACCGGGGGTCGTTGGCTCCGCTAATAGCATAAATTCAGAGATGCGTCCTTTTGGTTAATGCTTTATGTTTCTCACTAATAAACATGATGATGCGTTCTTGCTAAGCGATCGCCTGGCCGGTGCGCTCCGATTACTTTCGGCCAAAGACAGGACTATTTGCGAAGCTTTAAGGGGAAAAAAAAGGGAATTATTTGCGAAGGTTTGTATAAAAACAGGGTTCAGTCAGGGCGAAAACCCCTAATTTGGGTTCCCCTCCCCTAACTTGAAGACGAGGTGACTTTGCAGTTTTTGCATTCTTTTCTCTCTGTAGCCCAACCTAAAATGGTGAGCCCAGTGTACTTGGGTTATGAACAATGATGGGCCTCTCAGGCTAATATTGTACTGGTCACTTTCCTAGGATCTATATTTTCCCCAGATACTTTTCGATAATGCACTGAGATGATTCAGGACCAGGAGGCAGCGGCCATCCTCTTTTCTTGATCAGCAAAAACTTAATTAAAAGTGAATTTTTATGTCTAATTAGAAGTGTTTGGTCGAATTAGAAATATAATCAAGTTTTACTTTTCTTTTAATAAAAAATTTATTTTTACAGGATCAACGTAAAAATTCTTCGAATCAAACACAAACACAATTCAAAATATAAAAAAATAATTTTAAGACACACAATTGCCTCAAGTCTATTGGCAAGCATACATTGTGATTGAATTCTTTTTAGAAGTTTTATGAAAATAGATTATTGCATGTAAAAGAATAACTCAAAATCACAATTTCGTGTAAAGAGTCGTCATTTTATTATTCAAAAAAAGTAGCCGACTACTGTCCACCCACCCCCTTTTTATGTACCCCACAAACTCGGTATTGTTGTTTCTACTAGGTAAGTGAAGGATGTTTCTGAACGATGTTCCTCCCATTGCCCACGAGGAACAATACGACGTTGGTGACAAGAGGATATTCCAGAGATATGTTTGACCCTTCATATAAAGCTTGGCTTGGATGGAATGATTTAGGAGAAAAGGATGGTCAACTCTCCTTGTAAATAAAAGAAGGGATCAATAGCCCTAATTTTCTCTCCAGAGCTTCTTCTCCGCATCTGAAGAGAAAGAGATTGATCGACTCGTGGGTGGTTTAATATATGCTAGAGAATTAAATGATCAAATAACCCTTAATTTTTTTATTCAGAGATTGCAAGTCAAAGCAAATTTTTTTAAAAAAGCTTTTGTATTTTAATAAAGTTTACCATTAACTTTTTTAAAAAAAAATATAAGACTCAAAACAAAAAAGAAAAAAGACGTTTAGATTGAAATACAATCCTTTCTCAAATTATTTTTTCTCTTCCTCCTCATCATCTCATTTCTTTTCCACCCTCTTAAAAATTACTCTTTTCATTTCAAAGTATAAGTTTTTGAACCTTTATACCTTTTTCGAAATACTTAAACTTTTACAAATTTTAAAAATTATTTTTACTTACAAATATAATTCATCTACTTTCTCTCATGTTAATAAATATAATAAATTAAATTAATTTAAAATATAATTAAAAAATCGATTCATTGGGAGCTTAGGACATATATATATATAACAGTCACCAAAACATGGAATCACATTTGAGAATCCATCCAAAAGTTCTCAAGAAATCTGCAGGACAAGACAATCTCCAACTACATGTATAATCTAATGAACAAGACCACAACACGTACACAAAATGCACAGAGCAGACTTTTGATTCACAGATTGTCAGAGTCAATACCCGAACCACCATCCTCCATTGGGCGTCAGAAATGAGAGACGCCATTTACCAATTGAAACAATAGTAGTAGTAGTAGTATTCCATAATTACCTTAACCAAGATATAGGATTCACCACGGTTCGTTCTTGACTCTAACCATTTCTTCTGTGAAAACTTCAACTTAGACCTTTAGCACTACCTTTCTCCCAAAGCACTGTATTCGCCCAAATAAACAAGAAGAGAACTTGACAAAGCTATTAATTCAGCAGCAACTTGTTATCCCGCCATCTCAGTTGCACTGGAGGGAAGATCTGATACCTTGTACTGTACGAGAAATGAGAGCGTTCACTGTGTCAACTGACTCCATTGTTAGCTTCGCAGCGGGCAAGCTATTCACCAAAATTTGGAACCCAACAGTCAGTAAAGATCCATTGCTGCTGCCTGCACTACCTTCTTTGGCTGCGATTCCGCTGGAACTACCAGGCCCACTGGAGCTGGGATGACAATCTGGAACTATCGCAAAACCTGATGGTACCAAAATCACACAAGAAGACTCTCCCCCACTCATAACCACATTCATTGCAGGTACATCAACTGCTGCATGAACTATGATTGAACCTGTTACATCTGTGCTTGTCTCTTGCAAGATCAGCATGCCACTTTGACTTGCGTTTGAAGTTGCAGCCTGAAAGGGACCAACTGTTACGGGGGGAAAAGAAAAAGAGAAAAACAATAGTGCTAAGCTCTTAATTTAATTTGCCTAGCCTATATGGCATTACTACTCACAGCACGAAGAAGAGATATGCTGTTGCCAAGATCCTGGCCTTTAGCTAGATGGATCATCTGTTGCACCGGACCATCCTGAGATAACACGTCCCACTGGGATCTTGTATGTTCATTCCGCAGGAAGTCAAAAAGACGGTGATGTGACACAGGCATCCAAACAGTAGTAGTGGCGCTCAAGATAACACCTGGAGGTTCGCCAGGGTTACCTATGCTCTTCCGCATCATCAACCTTGCATCCTCAGCATTCCCGATCTGGACAATTTCCCACTTGTGCAGTGTTGCACAAACCCCAGCACAGAAATTACGAGTCATGCGTTGTGCAAGCCTTGCAATGCTCCTCCTACCACTTGTGCTAATTACTGTCGCATGTTGAATGGGTCAATCACTAATATGATTGGCAGAAGATTTTAGAAGTATGGCTGCAAGTACACAATTAAGGAGTAGCAAGAAGGAAAAAGAAAAACGGAACAAGACCTGCATGATCTCCACTAGGGACAGTAGAAGACATGAGAACTGCCAGGCACTCACATTGCCTTTCAAGGGTCGCAACCCACTTTTGAGCACCAAAGCCCATGCCTGATCGAAGCAAGGGCCGGAAAAATTCGTGGACATTACTCTCATCATATTCCATGTGTTCAACCCAAATGACCTGTAATTCATCTACAAAAGTTATTCCATATGCTAATGCAAACACTGGGTTACAGGTTGCAAAAAGCAACAGAAAATATTAAAGAGGGAGTATCAATGTGGCCATGCATCACATGTATAGATATCGTATTGCCAAGACTTGCATAATAATGCACCATATAAGATATTCATAGTTGACATTATGCAGCATAGGAAGTGACTCCTTATTACTGCAAAACTAAACAATATGGATTAGACTCATTTGAATGTATCCAAATAGACTTTCCCATAAAGCTTGGCTAATATGGTCAAAATTGTCAACAGGTAAGGGGAAAAATACAATTATCAAGATGACAAAGAAAAGTAGTAATTTCACGAAGCTGGTCATCATTTTGTTGCAAGTCATTCAACTACTTCTAATGCCTATTTGAGTGCATCTGTGTGTTTGTGAGAGAAATAAAGAGATTGGCATCTTTTAGAGACATAAAACGCGTACTCCAGACAAATTATGTATGAATCTAAGGCCAAGAAAATAATATAGTGCCCCAGTAGGCTCCACAGAGATGAATCGCATAGTCATTAGTCAACCAGAGACATCATATTTCCAAGACTCTGAACACACAACACATTAAATTATGTAACAGCTGCATCTCTTGCTCTCAATAGAAAGCACTGCATTTTCTATAATCAGATAAAGAAGAGAACATATATCAAGAGAGACAGCCAAATTTACTATATTATCTTTCATTAGACTAGAATATAAAAAATATTTACAGCTCACACAGCATTGGGGATGACAAATGAGGCTTTCGTATGTGTTTGTGTTAACCATTAAAAGATAGAAAGAGAATAGAAACATCATATGTATTTTTTACACAGAAAACACAAACTTCAAGACTCTTAACACTCCAAATGACTTTATATATTAATAAAGAAGCAATGAAGTAAAAGTGTCCACTACTATTCTATTGCAGATACTCTTTGTTCACCCATCTCCAAACTGGAAATAGACTAATCAAACAGATAAAATAACCTGCTTTGGAAGTTGTTCATCGTCTAACACGCAAAACCATCTTATGAAAACAATAGTCAAAGAACCACGGAAGCAGTTGAAGAGCCACAAGATCTAAAGCGATAGCAGTTCAGACTTCAGATGTTTCTGAACATGAAAATCTAGGAAGCGGAGCTCCAGAAACCAATATCATTTACCATCTTGATGTATCTCATAATTGAAGCAAACAACTAACTGTTCACAAAATTAGAGATGAAGGAACCAATTTTTCAAGTAAATTTATCATCCAAAGATATACTCAAAGAAAAGTTCCAACGACGATTACTTTGGAATAACCATTTGGCATATCTTGCACAATACAACCAGAAGGAAGCCTTCTGCAATCTACAAATGCCTGGGCACTTGGACCTTCTCGAATGGTATCCACAGACACATCAACTACAGCCCAAACACCTTCTGCATGCAGCTTGCAGAACCTGAGAAACTTCACTGGACGGACTGGGACCATTGGTGACAGAACTTGGAACTCCGCTTGCATCTACAGATGTAGATTGAATTTTTAGCTTTCGCTATGATTGCCAAAAAAAGTGCAGATAGACAGGAGGAAGTTAAATCCATTCGCAGGAAAATTCTAAGTAGAAACAGAAAGAATATCACACCAGTTGCAAAGCACCATTCCTGGTTCCACCCATGCCACAGGAAACCAGATCAATAGTAGATGCTCTTCCAATTAAACATGGGAACATATCAGACCACCGGTTCTGTAAGCAAGCACAAATTATGCAAAACGGTAAGTAAAAGATTATATTTTTGCAATAGTTAGCACATAAACCAACAGTGAGAAAGATGAAGCATTTCCCAATATATACATATTAACTGACATCAAAATATTATTAAAATATGAAAGATGGATATGAAAAGTTAGAGTGTTGAACAAATATTTGTGACGTTATTTACAACTACTTGAAGAACTTACTCCGTCCATTAATGTCTCTATAAGAGACATACTGTTGATAATAACAGTTCCAGTTGCTCTTGTTGCTTCCGTGACAAAATTATTGGGCTTCATACCAATACAAGGAGAAAATGTCCTGGTGTATTCCTCAAGGTTCAATGCTTCTCCACATCCAGCCCAGTTTCTAAACCAAAAACGATTATCAAGTTGCGCTAGCTTTACAAGTTCATCCATTGCAGCCAATGCAAGCTCTAGAAACATCGACTTGTCAATTGACACATCAAGACCAGTCATGCCATGCGAACTTCTGGTGGGACGTAACACAGGCAGAGCACCAGGAACCCCACCGCCAAAATCAAGTCCAGTGCCCACTGAAGTTAAGCCGCCAAAGTCGTTTCTTCCAACAGCAAGTTCCAAATCCGAGTTGCTGGCTGCCATAGAAGTGGCCAAGCATGACAATGGCCTGCCCAGAAATTTATTTGCCAGGAGACAAATTCGATTAAGCTCATCCCTGAGACGAGCATTCTCAATCCTAAGATGGTGCTCCTCCAACGATATCTCACCAAGAGCTGCTGGGCCACCACAGTTGTTGCAAACTGGATTCCTCATGGCCTCTTTCATTGCAATATTTTCTATGCGCAGTTTATCATTTTCTTGCTTCAGCATAGAATTCTCATGGCGTTCAATTTGAGTCTAGATAAAAGAGCAAATTTCAGTTACACAATCGAGGAAGCAAATTCTGCATGCAACATAAAAATGTAAATCAAGGAGAACATCAACGAGTACCTTCATCTGGGTTCTTCTATTCTGAAACCAAAATTTGACTTGCTTGCTTTCCAAGCCTAGTCTTCTGCCAAGTTCCAATCTTGCCTTCTCGTCGGGATGTGGATTCTCCTTAAAAGAACTAGTGCAAGGAGAGAGAAAACTATCAACCAAAACTCAACCTTTTTTTCACGAGCAGTGAAGCAGAAACACAATGCAACCAAATTTGTAAAAATTAAGGCAAATAACTTACTTTTCCAGCTCTTGAATTTGATAAGGAGTGTGTCTATGATATTTCTTTCTTCTGGAAGATTTGTCACCAGGATTATCCTGATCATCCCCAGAGGCGCCTTCAATGTTGTCACTGCCAGACCTGCTCTCATAGTCTTCTTCCCTGACCTTCTCCGTTGCTCCAGGACCAAAATTTTCCCCAATCATACCCATTTCACCACCCTCCATTTTAGGCTTCTGCAAAGAGCCATAATTACATGAGTCAATCAAACAATAGAACTGAAGACATGCCGTAGTAGAGAAGGTTTAGAAGCAAAATACCAAAAAAAAAAAATCCTTTGTAGAAGGACAAAAGATGATCTTTATACATATTGGCTAGATAAACAAATACAGAGAGAGAGAGAGAGGGCATACAATGGTTAGCGATATAGGTGTGGTGTTGAACACGGGCCGGGAAATGAGTGGGGTTACCATATGTGGCTCAGTCATAGCGATACTGGGGATGCTGCTGCATAGGCTATCGGCCACCATTTTCGCATCCCCACTACCACCGCCACCACCGTAACCACCCATGAAACCCCCAAAACTCATTACGACAGGGTGGGGAAACCCTCCTTTCTCGCTTAGGGAAGGTGATTTCTCTCTCGAGTTCTTCTAGAGAAATCCCTATCGCTTTCAAAATGGTATCTTGTAGATTTCGTCTCTCATGATCTCATTTTTATTTTGACATCAGAAACACGACTAGGATTTGCGAAGAATATAGTTGTCCACAAAAGACTACAACCAAAGGAACAGCACTGGCTTCAGAGCTATCGCACCATGTTTGGACCACGCTGCTGAATAGCAGAAATATTGAACTCAAGCCACCAACCAAAACCCACACAATTAAGGATAGCCAAACGGGTTGGTACAAGACAACCAAGAACCTTATTGCAGCATTCACACTACTCCCACAACTAGGACGTCACCCTTTTCCTCTCTCTCTCTCTCTCTCTCCCGAGACCAATGAGAAGAGAAAAACCCTAGATTTGAAACTCCGGTATGAAAGAGAAAAACAGGTTTGACCCTTCAGCTGTCATGATGAAGAAAGAATCCCCCATAAAGCGGAGAGGAGAAAATGAAAGGTTTTTAAAGAAGGCAGGGAAGAAAAGTTGAAAAGCCAGGAAAAAGATAAAAGAAAAGGGAACTGAAATGTGGACTTTTGGGTACCTTACAAAACGAATACAACCAAAATCAGCAAAAAGACCAGTTGACTCCACCCCATTCTCTTTTCTTTACTTTTTCTACTTCCTCCTGGGGCGGCAAGTAAAAGGACCAGTTTTCTTTCTGAGATCACGCCATCAGGGGAATGGAAACAATCAAAACCCAGTACGGAAATGAAATCAAGAAAAGCTTTTTTAAAATCAAATTTTTCATTCGATGCTCGCTACCAATTACACAGACTGAAAGTGAGGGAATAGCATGCGTAAGAGAGAGAAGAGATAAATACAGAAAAGTCCGATGACATTTTTTTTAGACCTTGGCTCGATCAAGACTCACCCAATATGATGATGCTGATGTATGGGATCCGTGTAGAAAGATTGATTATTTTATTTGATTAATTAATGATTTTTGTCTGAGCAAGAACCACGTAAAATAACTGTGGACAGCAGATTAGGAGCTGACTTACAGTGACTCCAATGGCAATGGCGCACGTCAGTCAATGGAGATCTTTATTGTTCTTCATAAACAGGCTTGCAGGTTTCCAATCGTTGAAGAAATCGAAGCCCTCAAAGGAAAAATCAAACACATAGAGTTGAGAAAGAGAATCAAATCCACGGAGACCTTCACTGCTTCATCACCGGGCTGTGTGTGTTTGATTCTGTGGGTAAGGGAGATAGCTTCTTCCATGCACTTCTTGCTTGGCCTTTCTCCAGCTGAGCAGCAATAGTATTTGCCATATTTGCGCACTCTCAATACCACGAGCAAAATCGAAACTTTGAACTTGGGAGGTGTGGTTTACACAATTTAAATGGACAGGCAAGAAAAAAAAGAAACAAGAAAGACCAAGGAAAATAAAAGGAAAGTGGGGTCCGGCTACTGCGTAGGACTACGTTCGATGCCTACGCCCCACGAAGGATATTCATACTCTGACTCCACGCACCCCAGATAGGCATCACAGTGGACTACTCTTTTCTATTTCTTTTTCTACAATTTGTATCAAAGTTCATTTGAAATTTGTCATTCCTCTCGTCTTTCAAATGTTAGGGCTAATTTTTAAAAATAATAACTTAATTACATTGATGATTTAATGACGTAATTCCGGTAATAATTTGAATAATTGTACTTTAGCTCACTTAAATACTTGCATAAATAATTTCATTAATAATTTAATCTAACCAATGACGTTAGTATTATAAATACAATAATCATACAACTACTTAACTTTTTAAAGTTTGCTTAAAATGGAAATTATTAACAATTATCTTTTAAATGTAATTAAATAATGTGTACGGAGATATTGTATGAAATTTGAACAAACTGACCTCGTTGATGATGTCAACAATGTGATTCAATGATGGCATCTTTATTTTTTGTTCGTGTAATTGAATATAATTTAATTTTAAAATTTTTATTTTAAATTTTATAATAAGTAAATTATTTATAAAATAATATATAAGTTTTACATTTAAAATTTTAAATTTTATTTTAAAATTAAATTTTGTCCAAGTAGAGCTTAGTGAACTTGATGGGGGTATTTGCCGTTCTGATAATTATCCGTCCAATCTCGTTAGGCAATGAATAATGAATTTTCTAAAATTGATACTAATGATGTGGCACTCCCAGCTTGACAATTTTAATCACGTAGTATTTGCTCTTTACACTTGATAATTATTTAAAAGTAAAATTCAGTAATTTCTGTAAAAGTAAAAATCCATGATAACAACCCGTCACCGTCAAGGCGGCCAAGTTCAACACTCGCCTCACGTGGTCAGAGTCAGCGGCTCATTACTGTTCCAACCTATTTGGATTGCTTTTTTTTTTTTTTTTGCTGGATAATTTGGATTGCTATTCATTTGAAAAACTTTTATATATTTTTCTTTACTATGCATACCATATTCTCTTACAAAAATCTAAGATAAATTTTATTAAAATATACAAATTTATAAAATTTTTTAATTTGAGTTACAATGTAAATTCCCTATATTACTATTCAACATTATTAACATGAAATTTAGGAGTGCGTTGAACTTG
The DNA here is from genome assembly GCA_030512225.1 of Rauvolfia tetraphylla. NCBI lineage: Eukaryota > Viridiplantae > Streptophyta > Magnoliopsida > Gentianales > Apocynaceae > Rauvolfia > Rauvolfia tetraphylla. The sequence goes on along the minus strand of JAJQKT010000049.1, from coordinate 7,275,665 downwards.
AAATTTTTAGTTTAAAATTTTATAAAAATAAATTAAAAAATTAAACCTAATTGTATTGACTTCCAACCGAATCCCAATCCATATGCACCATAGATTTCACCTTCTTCCTCTCATTTCCCATGACAGTTGCATAACCGAACTTGTATGATTTTTTTGTTCTAGTCAAGCATTCAAAATTTCCTACCGACATGACTTAATAGATAGGACATGCTAAATGGATCAAATTGGTCCACAAATTCGTGGATTGTTACTATACATAAAGTTGACTTTGTTCCCTTTAAAAATCTTCTTTCGTTCCGGCCTCTCTTCCCTTTTAATATTTCACCCGGATTAGCATTATTTCTATATGGATTCATGTTATAATTATATTTTAAAATTTAATAATTAGATGATGAGAGATTCATTTACAAAGAGTAAAAAATACAAGATAAAATTTCATTGAAACATCTCAAGAATAGTCGACTTTTCCTTCTTCAATTGCTATTGTTTTCGCATTTATCAATGACTTTGCTGGAGGGAAATAATTTGGGCTAATTTCTCACTCGGTAAAAGCCATCTTTAAATGATTCAAGAGATTTAGAAGTATAATTGACTTTGTTCTTCAGCAAATTGAGAAAATTTGAAAGTAAGGAAAATGAATTGTTGACTATGAAAGAAGTGTGTTTGATCAAGTCGACCGGTCTTTTTTTTTTTTTTTAAGTTCTAAAGGGCTATTCTTTTATTAATCTTTTTTTCTTTTCTATTGTTACTCAACTTTATTTCTTTGTTCTCTTAACAATTTAACAAATAATAAATTTTAAAAATTTCTATCTAAAATTCTTTAACTAAAATATGGCTATCTAATTAGAAAATAAACTTTCACCTACAAATCTAAAATAATTTTAAAAAATAGAAGCGAGTATGAATAAAAAATTTTGCAAGCGAAAGAAGGTAAAAAAAAGACAATAGTATAATTTGAAAGATATTCTAATAGTTTGAATTAAAAAAATAATTTATATAAAAATTATTAATGTAAAAGAAGACTATCAATATTAAAAATCAATTTTTTAATAGATGCTGCTATTCAATAAGTATACGTTACCTGGAAGTGCTTTATTTGATCTTGAGCAATACATATTTTCTAATTGAAAATGAAAAAGAAAAGTGATTATAAATAAAAAAAATTATCAAACTAAAAAAATAAAAATATCAATGATATAATCTGAAAAATACTCTTATAATAATTTAAATTAGAAATAAATATTCATACATAAAATATAAAAACACAAAGTTATGAAGAAGGAATATGATAAACTAAAAAACTACCTTTCTTTATTTAAAAGTAGTAAATTAGTTATCATGATCATTAACATACTAATATTGATCTATTATTAATAATTTACATATATAATATATAAATTTATAATTAGGAATGAATAAATTGATAAATATATAAAGTTGATTACAAGATTCCTTCATGGATGATACAAAAAAAAAATAGAAAATAAAAAATTTATTCTAAGCAGTAATTTACTGAATCTAAGCAACACTCAGTGAATACTATAATATTGAAGCGAAATTCATTATTTTTTCCCTTTTTGGAATTTAACAACTTTTGACCATTAATCACTTAAATCAATAAAATGAAATCTTAAAAAACTAAAATGAATCCTTTAAATAATTTTACCAAATAAATTACTTTTCTTCCTTCGCAACAATATGATCCTCTCTAATGCGATGAAAAAATAATATAATTTTATATTCTAACATTTTTTCCTAAAATACCATATTGGAGAAAGTTTTAAGGACTATGACTCATTTTTTTCATCTTTTTCCATACTAAAAGTAAAACAAAAAAAAATACAATAGTACGATTTGAAAAACAGTTTAATAGTTTAATGTTGAATTGGATAAACTACTTTTCACGTCAATAATGTTTAGTACTATTATTACTTTAAAATAAGACAGAAGGTTCTATTATGTATTAACTGTGTTTATAATTATTTATCAATTATAATGGTTATTTTAAAAATATTATATGAAACGGATGCAAGCTTTATAATAGTTCTATTGCATATATTTGGAAAAAATATATAATCTTTATATGAGTTTTTTAAGTGATTATTTTTTATATAGAATTTTATTAATTTCAAATAAATTTTGATAATTTTAAATTTTTTTATAAATTTAATTTTTTTAAAAAAGTTGTGCCTAACTGAGCTGTGTCTATGCCAGCTTCTGGCACAGCCCACATTAGGCTGCACCAAAAGCTGGCGCAAACACCAATTGGTGGGCAGCTACACCCTTTTTTTTTATTTTTCTATTTTCTTTTTAAATATTAATAAAAATTTATTTTTTAATAAATATAATTTTATTATTTTTAATTATTTGTTATTAAAATTTTAAAATTTAAAATCTAATAATGGGAATTTAAAATTTTAATAAAATAATATTTATTAATTTTTTAAAATGAATATTTAAAAAAGAAACATAAAAAAAGTAGAGAGGCCATTTACAGAGGCGCGCCTAAGCTAGACGCACCACCTTTTTTTTTATGACAAATTTATAAAAAAGTTTAAATTATAAAAAATAACCATATATTAATAAAAATTATCAAAAATTGTAATGTATTAATTTTTTTATGTTTAAAAATATTGACTTTTATGTTTTTCAATAGTCAATCACTTATATTTTTTATTTTTATTATTTAAATTCAATACTTAACTCAATTGTCGGCTCATCCTATTGTTTGATTGGTATAGAAAAGGCTTCAGTTTAGTTTATTCACGTGTAAAATGTTTTGTGGATGAAGGAAAAGTTAGCTAGTTAACTTCATTATGAATGAAGGCGTACGAAATAAGAGATATTATATAAATACAATGAAAGAAAGTAACTGCAGTTAAAAGAAAGTCTCAAATTTAAAATTTAAATTTTAAATTTTTATATTAAAATTTAGCAATAAAATAAATAAGAAGCAAAATTAGATAGTATATCATACTTTAACTCACCAAATGTATCAAATTACTCTATAAAATCTCTTGATCCGGATCAAGTTTAAGCATTTCCCGTAATCGATATTTTACTTGTAATAAGTACTCATCGCTATCAAAGAATATATTCAAGACTTAGTAAGGGTATATTTGGTTTGACTTTTGATTTAAATTTTTTTATCATAAATTTCATAGAAATTAATTTTTTAAAGAAAAAATAAAACCTAATTATATCAGGTTTTAAACGAAATCGAATCCAAATACACCCTTACAACAAGGAAACATTTAACTAATAATCCATAAACTAAAATTCTAACTCAAAGTATTTAAAAGTTCATAAAATTCAAAGAGAAAAAATATTCATATACATTCAATTTTATATACCACCAAAAAAATCGTACTCCACTACATTAAGAAAATTAAAAAATATATAATTCTTAATACCCGAACCATCAATGAAATACTACTCTGCAAGAGGCAAAGAGTCTGACATCGAGACGTTAAACCTCCCCGTGGATGTGAACTCTTGAGCTGTTAATGGTTGCATCACCATGGGAGTCCACCGGCCTTCTTACACTTAATACAGAATGTGGTTGTTTTTCCTCTTTTTATTAGTTTGGTCTTGTGCGGAGTCAATCCAAAATAATCCAAAAATATAGGGTTGAACTAGATAATATTTAATTTTAAAATTTTATATATTAAAATTTTTAAAAGTGAAATATTAATAAAAAATTTAAAATTTAATACAAATAAATTAATCACCGCTTGACGGATGAAAAAATATGTAGCGGAGTATTTTGAGTTCTCTAAAATGCATTTATTTAAATTGTCCCTTTTTAGATATAAATAGAAAAGATCTGAAATGTGTAGTACTCTATTACAGTAGTGTCCAATTAAGCAACTCATTGGTCCGTGGGTTTGGTAAAATTTACCTTTCTGTTTTTTTTTTTTTGAGATACTCGTTAAATTCTACCATTTGGGAAGGAATTGATTGGGCGGGTAGCCGGCTACAAGCCTACGGTTGGCGGCCAGGTTGGAAATATCTTTGCGCTATGTTATAGTGCGGGCCCGTTGGCTCCCAAGCTACTACTGCTACTGCTACTACGAATGGCATAGGTTTCGTCATCGTGGAAAATGGGAGGCTTCTGTGCTCGATTTTTTTTTTTGGTATTTAGACTTTTTTTATTTTAAAATATAAAAATTTTGTATTAATATTTTTTAATTTTTAAAATATTATTTTTAAAAAAATTAAAATAATAAATTTTAAATTTATATTTATTAATAAATATAATTTTTACTCTATTATTTTAATAAATTTAATTTAAAATATAATAAGAATAATATTATTTATTATCTTATTTTTTTAATTTATATAAAATTAATTAAAAAGATCTTATATTTTAAAATAAAAAATATAATCTTGAAGTATTTTCTATTTACCTGTGAAATACAATTATTATAATCTATTATAATTTGTAAAAAAATGTATTATAGTGAATGCAATTTAAAAGGATGAAAATAATGTAATATGAGAATGCAAAATATTTTAAAATAAAATAATTAATAATATTATGCTAAATATACTCACTATATATTAATATATGTTTCTATATTTATATTTATATTATCTTCAATAGTAGTTTTCCTCCTGTGTTATTTAATGCATTTTGGAACTAATGACTGTGTTATATTCTTAGAAAAAGATGGATAAAGGACTTAAGAAGCAAATAACATCATTAATCTCGTTTTTTTCTTTTTGACACAATCTTTAACCTCGTTTATTAATAGTAGAAAACATGGGCAGGGAGAGTCATATTTCATTTCTTCAAGGGGAATATTTGCCATATGAGAAATATGAAGGAGGTGAGTGCAATTAATCATAGTTCATTCCACGCCGCAACCAAATAGTAACGATATGTTTCTGAGATACCTGAAACATTGAGGACGCACCAAAAATATGCAAACCCTAAAAGACACCAATCACAAAGTGCGTATATAAAGGCCAAGCAACTCCGCGGCGAAAACTAGGGTTTTTCCGAGAGATTGAGTAGCACCGGCCGCCATGGTTCTCAAGTAAGTTCCCTCGTAATCTTCTTCCCTTATCCTATTTGCTTCGATTGTGGTTTGCTTACTGATCTTAGCATTGACACTATGTTGCCGATAGGCTTTATTTTTTCTCTTTACTGTTTAGGTATTTTCGATGGCTTTATTTTTTCTCTTCACTGTTTAGGTATTTTCGATTCTGGTTTGCTTACCGATCTTAGCATTGACACCATGTTGCCGATAGGTTTTATTTTTTTTCTCTTCACTGTTTAGGTATTTTTAAGAGTGGCAGAAAAAATATTATTTATAATTTCAGTCTCATGCTTTTTTCCTTTGGTAATTATTTTTCTGGATTTATTTTGAGCTATGTGATCAGATAGAAATTAGTATTTTGAGCTATGTATTTTTTCTGCCAGTAGGTCTCAGTGTTGCTAATTAATGTTGCAATTTCAGGACTGAACTCTGCCGTTTCAGTGGCGCAAAGATTTACCCTGGGAAGGGTATTAGATTTGTTCGTTCTGACTCCCAGGTAAAACCAGAGGTTTTCCTGTAAATGTGTTTGCTTGTTGAACTTATAGAATGTAGGATTATTAGCTACTGACGTCAAATTGACTTGCATTCTTGAATCTTTTGGGTTATCAAGCCCAGCTAAATGTGATACTTCAATGGGATGTAGAATTATTAGCTTCTGACTTCAAAATTGAATTTTATCCTTGAATCTTTTGCTTTATGAAGCCTAAGTTAAATGTGATACTTCTATTTATGAAATTAGGTTTTCCTTTTTGCCAACTCCAAATGTAAGAGATACTTCCACAACCGACTGAAGCCTTCAAAGCTGACATGGACAGCCATGTACAGGAAGCAACACAAGAAGGTTTATAATTCTGTCCCTGAGGACTCCTTTGCTAATTTACATTTATATTTGTAAAGGGCTTGAGAATGCATTGGTCTGCTAATGTTCTGTCTATGTGCGTATAGGACATTGCCCAAGAAGCCGCCAAGAAGAGACGTCGAGCAGCCAAGAAACCACACTCAAGGTCTATTGTTGGTGCTGCTTTGGAGGTCATACAGAAGAGAAGAACTGAAAAACCTGAAGTTCGTGATGCTGCCAGAGAGGCTGCTCTTCGGTACAAATTCTTTGATATTTGGACTTCAGACCTTTGATATGAATTTCAATGGGAAGTAACTTGTGGCTTTCCAATTGCAGTGAAATCAAAGAAAGAATTAAGAAAACAAAGGATGAGAAGAAAGCTAAGAAGGCAGAGGTGACGGCTAAGATGCAAAAGGTGGGTAAGGGCAACATACCCAAGAGCACAGGAAGCAAGGGACCTAAGCTGGGAGGTGGTGGTGGTAAGCGGTGAAGATGATCACTGTTACATTTTTCTGCATCTTAACAGTTATGTAAGTTTAGGAAATATTTCACAGATTTTGTAATGGTTGATATTGCTTAAGTTGACCCTCTTTGTTGAGTGGGATAATCAGGGCTTATTTCTTCAAGATCAATTTTGTCTTCAGTAGTTTTAATTTCTTGGTGACAGTGGGGAATCTATATGAACTGATTTTGATTTGTGCATTTTCTATATTTAATATTTGGTTATCTGAACTATCTTTTGTTTGTCTGGCCATAGAATTGAGAACATGTTACTCAGTCAATATAAACATGGTATATTTGTAAAGTGCATGCAGCGTGTGTGGTATATTAGATCGGAAGCAAGTTAGCCTCAATTGCCTTTTTATGTGCATTATATATCTCTGAAATGTCAGGATTTGACTTGATTGACATAGGAATAATGACTGTATTCGGTGTTCTTTTTTGCCTAAATCCGCAAAGGAGGAGGTCCTTCATGATTAAAATCCTTTGACCTGTTGAGAGTATTATGCCCTCTAGGCGACCATCATAATTTTTTGGTGGTATTGTGTGTTAATGGAGAACAATTCCTTGGATTGCTTGATGAATAGATCCTTGGTTCAGCTTGAAAGTTTGTCAAGATGCTACTTGCGATCATGTTCCGTTGCTGAATTTGTGTTCTTTGATGTTGCATTGTGTTTTACTTTAAGATGTTATTTCAGTAATTTTCTCCTGGCATATTCTTATGTAGATTGTGCTGGTTAGTACTTGCTTGAATTTTTTCTTCATACAGAGAGTAGGTGACTAGGGGGTGACATCAAGAGTGTTGGTGATTCTTGGAGGTTTTAATGAGGAGTATGCTTGCTCAATCTGATCTGCTGACCTCTACATGTAGGAGCAGTTTTAGCATTTTTGAACAGCTGTGCATATTCTCCTATGATCTAGAGGAAATACTCGCGGCTTATGGTGGAATTGTAGGTCATGTGCCTGTTTTTTCATCATTTTTATTTTTGGGGGGTGATGGTGTTGAGCTTGTGTATCCAGATTTTCTTGACTATACTATACACAAGGAAACTTAGATATTTGTCAAAAAGGAGATGCGTCGTAGTAGGTTCACGGTGTAATCGCCTCAGCTTTCTTTACCATAAAAACCGAAAAACCGAACCTTTTGGTTCTAATATTAATGATTAATAATAATGTGAACTGAAGTTGAACGAACTAGAAGGTTAGGATATTGTTCCTCCTTTTTCTTTTTAGGAACTTTATTCATGTCATCAGTTTCAACTTGTATGCTAGTCATCTCGTGATGCGTTTCTTCTTCCCTGGATGGCTTCACTAAGCCTGGACGGCCCTCCATGGACACAAAATCGAAATGTGGATGCGTTTGATTTTTGTGGTGGCTGTATACACGGTTATGATATTTGATTCATGAATATCGTGGCACAGTTTGTTCAGGTATAAGAGTTATTTATTCGGTGCTGAGTAGTTAGGATATTTTTGAGGTTACACAATGGTGTATTTGAATTGCCTCTCCGCACACAAAAGTTGTGCTATATTTTGGGTTTCTTTTTATCTCCTACAAACAAAAATAAAGACAAAACAAGAAAAATGTTAAACTATGACTTCATCTTACGTGGTATGCAGTTCACTTGAATGCAGGTTTGGTTTGTTTTGAAATTCAATGTAAATGAGTACAATTTATTTTTGTGAAATTTTATTTAAAAATTTTTATATGGGAAAATTCAATTCAATTACACGCTGAATGACGATCACAAATACTATCGACGCTGATGGTTTCTACCTCAGTAAATCATCGGCATGAGAAACATCTAAAACCGCAAGCTTCGAGGCCGTTCCTCACAAGTACTTCTATATTGTATTGACGGAATACCTCTCACATCAGAATATATGATTTTTATATATTTTTTTAAAATTTTAAATTGTTATAAATTTTAAGCATTGTATTTTTTTATAAATACAAAATTTTCATTATTTTTTATGTTAATAGAAAATAAACTAAGTTAATTTACAGTATAATAAAAAATTAGTTTTATATTTTTTTCTTAATTTATGTTAAAAAATTTAAAAGTACTATATTTTAAAAGAAAAGTAATATCAAAGTGGAATATTTTCAAGAAATAATGGGCTATGCCAAGTCCACATCTGTCTATTCATAGTACCGTTCACACCTTGATTGTGCTTCTTTCGGATTTCAACGGTATAGAAGAATTTAGAGGCATTTGTGGTAGGCAGGGTTCTAAGTTCTAAACAGGGACTTCTCAGCCGTTGGATTGATCCAACTTGACGCGGAAGTTCCAGACCCTTGGTAGGCTGTCGGCATCACAGGGTAAGCGGTGAAGTCCCTTTCCTGCTGCGGTAGTTTAGAGCTTGCCATAAATCGGTCAGCTCATTCAAGAGTTTGATTGCTCGTTAAGATAAGAAGAATATGAGTACATTGAGGTTTCACCCAATTACTCAATCAATCTTTCACATTCCATTCAGTAACTGTCGTCTTCAGATTACTTGGCCCACCCTTTTTCCATCAAAGTTGGTAACATTATTGCGTATACGATAAGCAAAATAGTGCAAGGAGAAGAGGGTATTTCAGCATACATCTTGATGTTTCTCATACTTGGTAATTTCCGCGTTCTATTAGGACTGAAGAATGATTATTTTGTAAGTATATTTGGATTGAATTTTTATTTAAATTAAATTATATTAAAAATTATAAAAATAAATTATTTATAAAAAATAAAAAAATGATTGAAAGTCAATCCAATTTGGCGCTTAAACAATAAAAATAACCATTTAAAATTACTTTTGAAGTAATTGTTAATATATCAGTAGACTTTCATATTGCATTTTAGAGAACAATACTACTTTCAACATAAATTTCTTATTTGTCATTAATGGTGAATTACTCTCATTTTGAAAACTTATCCGTATACTACATATTCATAATCGTGTTCAACGGTCTCTCTCTTCTTTCTCTTTCTACGTGATTTCTCTCCACCTCTGCGTCTCCGTCGTCTGCAAGCTCCGAGCTCCAGCTAAAATGAAGCTTCAAGTTTAGCCGGATCTTACTTTCATGTAGTTTTTTATCATCTAATATTTTTTATTTTATTTTAAAATAATTATAATCTTTTTCTCAAGTGGTTTTCATCAAAATATTCAATTCCACCATTTGTATTTCTATTTGTTTTCATAAATCGGTATGTTTTATTTTATGTTCTTAGAATTCTTTCTTTACCTAATTTAAATTTACACACTTACTCAACTTTTCATCTCATTCACAAGCAAATTTCAAGACTGCTAATATGTCAACAGTCATGCAAATCACTCTTCGAGGGACGAGATGAAATTGAGTCTTGCAAGTAATTGATTTGCGAGAATTGAGACGAAGGCTCAAAGAATAAGAGTGTAGTGTGTTTTTTTATTTTATTTTATTACATATTACCCACTTAGAGTTATGAGATGTGATATTTTCTTTAATAGCACGAGTTTTTAATTTATTTATGAAATATATTCTGTTTCTATTAATAAAATATTTTAACTAGCAAAAGGAAAAAGTATACTACATCTCTATGTCTTTTGGTGTATGTTGGTAGTTTCTTATTTTAAAATTTAGTATTAAATTTGAGATTTAAGACTCATGTATCTTCTATTTTTTTTAATTTTTATAAATTTTAAAATAAAAAAATTTAAAATCATAATCTATCTAATTTCGTCTTAGAATGATAAATGGTGAAAGACTTTTTTTTTTGAAAAAAATACATAATGTGATTTGAAAATAAAAATTTTTATATGATAAAAAACACTTTTACCATTATAGTAGGCCGTGCTCCCTAATTTCATTCGGCCACTACCATTGGCTCCGGCTCAAAAGTTGTCTAGTGCACACAAAAACTCATAATTTAATCATCTTCGGATGGAAGAGTCTCCAAATCCAAATCTATATATATATATATATTAAAGTTGAGGTTGAATCATTAGGAAGTGACATGTGGAATTTTACAAGCTTAGTTTTATCCTAATGATGCCAGTAGCATTTTTAGTATTTATTACTTCATTGATTAATGTATCCACATTAACTAATATCCATAATTAATCACCTCAACTATGGTGAAATTCAATTTATGAACTAATACATGAATTCAATAATCTCTCATTTATTTAGATTCAGGAGTTTTGTACATACAATGGATTCAGCCTATTAATTGTTATGATTACATACCCTTCTACATACAATGAATTCAATAGTATTAATTCAATATACAATTCTTAATTTTTCCTAAAACACGAATTAAGAATGAGGTTAAATAAATATCCGAAGATAGACATTCATTTATTTTCCAGACATTAATGTATTCGAGATACATTGCTTTGACATTCATTAGTAGATAAACACTAATCTAGAGTTGTTGTTCATGTATATATTGCTTAATGGGAACTTAAAGCAATCTACTATTATTAATAGCTACTAAAATCTACCACATTACATAGCTAATAGACGTTTTTCACAAGGATTAGTTTGTTGTGTAAAGAGTGAATCACATATCTATTTACAGGGGCATATGAAAAAGGCTCAGACAAAATTAAATGAAGCACATCGATTGGTGGAACATTAGAGGTTCTACCGGATATATATCTGCAATTGATAAGGTAAATATCGGTATACAAGGAATTCGATTTCTCTCCTAAAAAAAATTGATACAACATGGGAAAAAGGGACAGATGCAGTATGTATTCTTGAATCGAGTTGAATAAAGGAAAGCGAGGATAAGAGAGTTTTTGGTTCGTGTGGTCAGATTATGGAATACATACAACGCACAAAGACCTGAGGAAATGATGAGTATTGATTTCTTGATCTTGGATGAAAAGGTAAAGTAACATGTTATGTAATTTTTTATTGTTACTAATTACTGGATGATGTGTGTGTTGTGAACATCATTGAAAATAAATCCTTTATGTAATCTTATGTTTTTCGTAAGGTGAGGATGGATTGATGGATCATATTACGGATGTTTTCCATATTGCTATGAATAAGGAAATCTTTATTTTCAGAAATTCTTAAATGATTTGTTATGGTAAATCTGATAAAATTCATGATTTGTCACTGAGATATATCAGGGATAATTCAAATTTGAAGAAGTCCAAAAAACATTCATGCATGCTTGAATGTTTTGCTATTTGATCTAATCTTAGGTTTTCACGTAAGGTAATGGTGATTGATGGACTCTGAACATGAGAAAACTAAATTGACATGCCTTGGTTGCAGTTCATGATAACTGATAATCAAAATCTGGAAAAACGAAATTTTTATCAAGCAATCATTTTCATCCTAATGAGAAAAAATTAAAGTATGAACTTACTGGCAAATAGTAGGCATTAAACTTCAACCGTGTGCCACTTCTTTTTCTGCTTTTAATTGCTCTTGCTTAGGAGCGCATGAATCTCTTACCATCATCCCATTTGAAATAAAACAGCAGTAATTCAAATTCCAAAAACAGCAAAAAAGGTACATGTATGTTATAATGTTTAGCTATCTATTGTATTGAGCTGATTTTAAATTATTATTATAGGATAACATGAAGCACTGCACTATTAGAAGCAAGTTTATTCCTGAATATCTTGATTCTATAGAAGAAGGGAACTTCTACTTAATGAAGAATTTCACTGTGCAAAATCCAAAGCCACTTTATCGAGTCATAGATGAAGATCTACAGATATTGATTGATGGAAGTACTTATATCGAAGAAGTCATCAAGGATATACCAGATATTCCTCGGCATAGATTCAAATTCAAAACATTTGATGATATTGAAAAACGTGCTGGAGATTTAAGGGTTTTACTAGGTAACATTTGTCTACTGTATGAAGTAATAGTAATGCTAATTGATTTAGGAATTTACTAATCAATTATTTTCTGGAAATGCAGATGTCATAGGAGTGATTTCTGGAATATCACAGGTACAGGATCGAATAAGTAGAGGACACCATATCAGTTTACAATCACTGACAATTCAAGATCATAAGTAAGTCACATATGACAAATTTAGACTTTAAAAGTAGGAAAAAAACTAATACATCAGAAAACCATTGAAAAAAATGTGTTTTGTAGGAGAAAAACATTGCGTGTGACTCTTTGGGGGAATTTAGCAAATGTGATTCAGCCATCTTCAGTTTTGCAAAGCGAGGAAGCACAAATCGTGGTTTTAACTTCAATGATTGTGAAAAAAGAAGACATGCAGGTGTCTATTGGAAGCAGTAGTGCGACCAGAATATATGTTAATTTGGACGATTATGAAGTATTCAACTTCCGCAAAATGTAAGTTCCAAAATATAAATATAGCCACAAAATAAGCTTTGTTCCCTTTTCTTAAAAGAATCCAAATTTTCAGGTGTCAAGAAAATGAAGCTATGGAAAGAGCTGTTGAAATAAATATGCCATCTGTTGTGCTAACAAGACAAAATTATGAGGCAAATAAGAAGACAGTGGCAGAATTAAATGAAATGATTGAAAATGGAGATGAGATGGTACGTTTGAAGGCTTTATGCAGATAAATTAAGAGAATTAGTTTTCAGACCATCTACATTTCACCTTACTTAATCTAATATATGTGAAGTTGTAATAACCAATCTGCTTTTGTTGCAGGACAAAACATACTATGTATTTGTTGATATTCTAGAGATTGATACTTACAATGGTTGGCGATACAGCTGCTGTACAAAATGCAGGCACAAACTAAGAGTTTTTGAGAGCAAACTAATGTGCGATGGCTGCATCCGTACAGAAGAATTTCCTGGGACAAGGTAAAGCAAAATTAAATCCTGATTCCCTTTCAAACAATGGTATTATAAAGACTATGAGACATGGAAATTTACACCTTTAGAATTGTAGGTATCGTGTTGAGGTATTGGTTGGGGACCATACCGGTCAGAGTAGGTTTGTTCTGTTTGATAAAGATGTGGAAAAATATGTCCAGATTCAGGCTGTACAACTTGCTGGAATTGTTGCAGAGGTATTGTCATAATTATAATTAAACTATCTGCTGTCATGCATTTCTATCATTAATTTACAACTATTTTTTGTCTGAAAACAGGAAAATATTGATGATCCTATTCCAGGACCGCTGACAAAGTTTATAGGGACAAAAATAATATGCCAGGTGAAATTTAATGAACAGAGTCAAGGTACATTACGAGAGACATTTACAGTGAACCGTACATATGAGGTTTCTGAGATAGTAGAAGAACAGAATCAACTAGATAAGGTCAGTGTTGCCATAATTTCAAAGCAATATTCAAACAATGTATCACAAGAAAACATCTCATGCAGGACCAACAAGTTTTAACAGAAAAAAGACAAATTGGAAGTGCATCTACAGGAGAAGCAGAAGCAGTGATTCTTACACCTGCATTGCAACAGGAGAAAAGAAGAAAGAGCAATGCTTTGAAAGAAGCAAAAGAAACCGAAGAAAAAAAATAGCAAAAAGAAGAAATTAGTTCCACCCAATTAGAAATGAATGTTATTTATACTACAGTCTCAGCATGTAACAGACAATATTACTTAATAGTATTTGTTTAACATAATTATAGAATCCAAACCATGTAGTTATGAAATACATTAAGATGTTTTTTGCAAGTTTTTCCAGTTTAATGAAATCGTGATGCAATAAAATCACAACCCAGCTGTGTATATAAGTTGTTATTTCCATTTCGGATAAATAACTAACACAATTTGATAATTTGCGAAGCTCATTACGATTAAGGAAGCAAAATACAAATTTGATACCGATTATCAAATATTTAGACCAGAAATGTGTCAAATAATTACTCATAACTACAACTATATATGTATTAATTAAAGGCTCATGACCAAACCAATTCTACAACCCAAAGACAATATACTATAAAACACCTAACAAAATATATGAAATTAACTTTTACATACAATTAATGGTCTTGAATTTATCTTAAATGTAATATGTAAATAACTAATGATTTAAATTTTGACAAAAGTTAATTTATGTTAAAATACATGAAACTACTAATTACCTATTGGATTAATCAAAAGATAAACTCTAATCCATTACATACTATACTAAAGTTATTCAATAAGTTTATGCAATTTATAAATTTGTATAAGTTATTATTAATATTGAAAACACAAATACATGAACTTAATAAAATCTCTTCATTATTTTAGATGTACAAAATACCAGATCATCTCAAATATCAATCCCAATCATTTAATTTTGAAAAAATATCGAAACAATTAAACATGACTTTGCCTATATATGTATTAATTATAGTCTCATGACTATTCAAATTATATTAGCCAAAGACAATGTACTATAAAACACCTAAGACATTACATTTAATTGTTTCCGATTTACAACACCTTAGCCATTTCAAATACCAATTGCAACTAGTTTAATTTACAAAATATACCCAAACAATAACTCTTTACTTTGACAATATATCTATTAATTAAAGGCTCATGGCTATTCAAATTCTATTACCCAGAGACAATGTACTATATCAAGGGTCACTTAAATGACAACAAAAAACATAATGATTTAATTTGCTTTTAATACTTACATTCCTCACATTCATTAGTAGATACACACTAATCCACAGCTGCTGTTCATGTATATATAGCAAAACAGTACTTAATGCAATTTACTATTATCAATGGCTATTAAAATCTACCACGAGTACATAGCTAATAGACGTTTTCCACAAGGATTGGTTAGTCGTGTAGTGAGGGAATCACATATCCGTTCAAAGGGCATATGAAAAGGCTAAGATGAAATTAAATGAAGCACACTCTGATTGGTGAAACATTAGAGGTTGAGACTGGATATGTATCTGCAAATGATAAGGTAAATATCAGTATACATGAAATTCTGACGACATATTAAAACTGGTTTGAAATAAAATTCCTATAAACTAAACTAACCATTAATTCATGGCTACTGATGGTTAAGATTCTATAGGCCAAAGACAGTGTACTATAAAACATCTAACAAATCATATCTTATTGCTTCGATTGGTCAATAATTCGAACATTGGAGAAAAATACTACAATGGAAGCAGCAGAAAAGTACTCTCGAAATCATCAACTACAAATACTTAAAAAAGGTGAGGTCAACATTATGCTTCAAATCTTTCTAATTTACATAAATATGCAGCTTTGGAAATCCTAATACATCAAAAATACATCAACTGCAGAACAAGCAAGGCAGAAGAGAAAAGACCGCATGAACATTATTCAGAAAAAAAAGATTAAAAAAAACCCAATTGCAGACTATACAGAAGATCAAAGAAGGATTGGTAATCATCTTTCATTTCCTGCATACATTGTTTGAGCTGTAATAATTCCAAATTAAATAATAAACATTACATTATATTTACAGAAAGCAAGAGAAAAAGAACAGCACGCATGTCAATTCTCAAAAATAAAAGACAGATACAAATATCAAAGAAACAATGTGAGTATTTCAGATCTGTCATATATATATTAGAATAAATGAATATTGTATAATCACAATTATTCTAAATAACTACTAATGGTAATTCTATAAACAGTATCAAGAAGAACAACCAATAACCAGAAACAGCAAAACAGAATCAAAGTTGCAATTTGCAGGTAATTTTTTGACCTTTTTTTCTTGTTTTCCCTCGATAATAAATCGCACAAAAAAAATGTGTACTTATGCATAGTTTTACTTTCCGAGATCATTTCACTAACAAGTGAATCTTACTACGGCCCTCCCGGATATGAATGTAAATATTGCAGAGCGGTTTTTTGGGATGAAGAAAAAAAGCGAAGAAACATTCTAATAAAATTTATCCAAAATATAAAGCGTGTTGTAAATGAGGGAAAATTACATTACCAGACAATCAAAAACCCTCCCTGAACCACTAAACGACTTACTAAGACCAAATGAATCCCGGGAATCATCTACATTTTTTAGAAAACATTCGAGCATATAACTCGATGTTTTCTATGACATCAATGGGTGCAAGAGTAGACAATTCGATCAACAACAACACAGCACCTTATATTTACAGAATCAATGGTGCAAATTATCACAGGATTGGTTCATTGATTCCTATGAGAAATGACAAAGCACACTTCATTCAGCTTTACTTTCATGATACAAAAAATGAAGTGCAAAATAGAATTGAAGCTGTGAATCAAGGGAAACGAAACCACAATTTGAAGCCAGTAATCATTCAGGAATTGATTTCTATGCTTAACAGACATAATGAATTGGTTAAAGTATTCAGAATGGCACATGACAAATTTAATTCTGGTGAGTTATGTGATTTTAAAATCAGGCTACACCATAGCAGAAGAGCTACTGAAAGACAATATGAAATGGCTTCAGCAAATGAAATAGCAGCTTTGGTAGTTGGAGATATTGACCAGCATACAAGAGAGAGAGATATTATAATTGAAATGAAATGTGGAAACCTCCAAAGAATCAGTTTCTTGCATCCTTCTTATATGGCTCTGCAATATCCATTATTGTTTCCCTATGGTGAAGATGGATACCATCTTAACATTCCATATGTCGAAACGAGAGGCGAAAAAGCACTAAGCGAAAGAATGTAACAATGAGAGAATATTATGCATATTTAACACGAGTATAGAAGAGCGGGAAGGAATGACGTTACTTCTTTCAGTGCATTATTTCAACAATTTCTGGTTGATGACATATCGCAATTGAACAGTCAAGACTGAAATGGATATCTGATAATCAAGGTTCTTTACGTACTGATTTATACAGAAATCTATATGATGCTGTAGAACGAGGTGACAATGATTGCACAAAAATAGGCAGGAGAACAATATTGCCATCATCTTTTACAGGTGGACCTCGATATATGGCTCAAAATTATCAGGATGCTATGGCAATCTGCAGGTTTTATGGCAATCCAGATTTCTTTATGACATTTCATCGCTAACCCTAATTGGAGAGAAGTCCATGACATGCTTGCTGAAATACCAGCACAAAAACCAGATAACAGGCCAGATATTGTTGCTAGGGTTTTCAAAATGAAACTCGATGAGATGATTAATGACATTATAAAGCTGGAAATTTTTGGAAAAGTACAGGCAGGTATGTAATATACACTCATATGCATAGAATTAAATAATTATTTACATTTCACCAAAAATTATATTATGAATGATATTGTTTCATAATTACAGTTGTATACACTGTTGAATTCCAAAAGCGTGGACTGCCACATTCTCATATTATTATCTGGTTGCATGAATCCTGTAAGAATCAAAGTACTGAAGACATTGATGAAATTATAAGCGCAGAAATACCCAGCAAAGAAAAAGATCCAATTGCATATGAAGCTGTTGCTAAGTTTATGATGCATGGACCATGTGGATTTGGATATGAAAAATCTCCTTGCATGGTAGAAGGTACAGTGTAGATTATTGTTATATGTGGAAATAAATGACTCAATATTTCTCAACCATTAATCTAACTAATTATCTAATTTAAATTTTCAGGAAGATGTTCTAAACACTTCCCAAAACAATGCTATGACAAATGACATCTCATTGATGAGAATGGATTCTTCATATACAAAAGAAGAGAGGCAAATCGATTTCGTTGAAAAAAGTGGTATGCGGCTTGACAATCGTTTTGTTGTGCCATACAATCGGTATTTATTGGTCAAATTTCAAGGTCATATCAATATTGAGGCATGTAATAAATCAAGAGCTATTAAATATCTATTCAAGTATGTGAATAAAGGACCAGATCGTATGACAGTGGTGCTTGAACAGACTAATGTCATTAAAAATGCTGATGCTGATGAAAATATTGAGATAGATGAAATTAAAATGTTTTTGGATTGTAGATATATTTCAGCATGTGAGGCCTGTTGGAGAATATTCGAATTTGATATTCATTTTAGAATTCCAAACGAGTTGAAAGATTGGGATACCATTTAGAAAATGAGCAAAATGTTATTTTCAATGACCACTCTCATCTACCACAGATTACTCAGAATGAACGGGTTAAAAAAACAATGTTCACTGAATGGATGCATAAAAACACAGAAGATGCAGAGGCAAGAGAACTTACTTATGCAGAATTTCCTCAAAAGTATACATGGAAATCAAAAGAGAAAGAGTGGAAAAAAAGAAAAGCAAAAAAATCCATTGGTCGCATGACATTTGCTCATCCAATATCAGGAGAGAGATACTATATGAGAATGCTGTTGAACTATGTACATGGTGTCACTTCATATGCAGAAATCAGAACTTATAATGGCCAGTTATATCCTTCATTTAAAGCAGCATGCTATGCAAGAGGCCTTTTACAAGAAGATAAAGAATGGCATGACACTATAGATGAAGCTGCGCAATGGGCAACAGGATCTCAACTCAGAGATTTATTTGTAACAATCTTTGCTTTTTGCAATTTGACAGATGTCAAAAATTTCTGGGAATCCAATTCAAAGAAACTTGGAGAGGATATTTTATACAAACAAAGGAAAATTCTGAAGTTTCCAAAGCTAACATTGTCAGATCAGCAAATGGAAACTTATACATTAATGGAGATAGAACGATTGCTGCTGCGTTATGGAATGTCATTAGAAGATTTTCCGGGAATGCCTATTTTAAATAGAGAAATTCTGAATGATATACAGAATCGGTCTATACTTGAAGAAGTATTGTATGATGTGGATATGTTACAAAAAGAACATAATGTCATGATCTTAAACTTGACTTCTGAGCGAGAAAAAATGTATACGACAAAGTTCTAGAAGCTCGTGAACAACAACAATGGCAAATTATTCTTTTTTGTATGGTTATGGTGAGTACAGAAAGACATTCCTTTACAACACCATAATAAACAAACTTAGATCGAGTCAAAAATTGTACTAGCGAGTGGCATCTTCGAGTAACATTTTATCTACACATTAATTAATTGCATTCTTAATTACATAATAAATTCACGAGACCTAAAGAGGGAAAAATTGCAGGTATTGCATCATTATCGCTACGAGTGGAAGAAACGACACTACGATCGATTCAAAAATTCCGTTAATGACATCTGAAGAAACAACTTGCTCAATCAAAGCAAATTCTCAATTAGCTGAGTTAATTAAGAAGTCTGTATTAATAATATGGGATGAAGCTCCAATGAGTTCTAGATATGTCTTTGAAACATGATTGTGAACTTTGAAAGACATATTGGATGATTCGAACAACTTCAACAAAGACAGAGACCTTTTGGTGGGAAAACAATATTATTAGGAGGGGACTTCCGACAAATCCTATCAGTAGTTCCAAAAGGTCGTCGAGCAGATATTGTGCATAGTTCATTGAACCAATCACTATTGTGGAAAAATTGTGAAGTTATGGTGCTTACACAAAACATGAGACTGCAGCATAATACTTATTCCACAACCAGTGAGAAAGAAGCAATCATTGAATTTGCAAATTGGATCTTGAAAATAGGAAATGGCATTGAAGAAGCAAAATGCAGAGGAGATGAAACAAAAGCTACATGGATAAAAATCCCAGACAGATTTATTATTGAGCACAATGAAGACCCAATCAAGAGTATTTTTGATGCTACATATCCAAATTTCAATGACCAAATGGCAGATACTGCATACATTACAGATAGAGCAATTCTGACTCCTAGAAATGAAGTTGTTGACCAAATCAATGCTTATGCACTTCAACAAATACCAGAGAACCAGTCAGAATACATTAGTGCAGACATGATTGATAAAGCATCAGCAAATATATATGGTGAACAAATACTTTATCCTGTAGAATTTCTAAACAGTCTCAAATTGCCAGGTATTCCAGATCATAAACTACAATTAAAAGTTGGAGTTCCTGTTATGCTTCTCAGAAACATCAATCCAACAAAAGGAATGTGCAATGGGACACGCCTGATCATTACACAAACAGGAGCAAGAGTTATTGAAGCAAAAATAATCTCTGGATCTCACATAGGTGAAAAGGTGCAGCTACCAAGAATAGATTTGAGCTCAGCAGATGCAAAATTGCCATTTACATTCATAAGAAGGCAATTCCCAGTCAAAGTTTGCTATGCAATGACAATTAACAAAAGCCAAGGACAAACACTAGCACAGGTTGGCTTATTTTTGCCAAAACCTGTTTTCAGTCATGGTCAATTATATGTGGCTCTTTCTAGACTAAAAGATCCACAAGGGTTAAAAGTTTTGATCCTTGAAGACGATCCAGCCTTCAGAAATTACACAAAGAATATTGTGTATGAAGAAATATTCTACAATCTAGCAACTGTAAGTTCCTTCCAATTACCTATGATTATTACAATATATATAATTTACAAACAACGTATTTTTTTTTACAGCAATATCACATGAATTAGCAATGAGGGAAGCACCTTTGACTCCATAAAACAAATGTCTTGCAGATCAAAAACAACAACAGGTACTTTCAAAAATCATGATTTCAATTCAAGAAATTAAAGAAAACTACATAAAAAATAATTTTTCCAAACAAAAAACATGACTACTTACATTCAAATTTTATTTCTCAAAAGCAATGTAGTATAAAACATCTAAAAAATTACATTTAATTATTTTAGCTGATCAATAATTCAGAACATTGCAGATGATTGCAGAAAAAGTAGTCCAGAAGACTAAACACCACTGTACAGAAGATCAAACAAGGATATATGAGGAAGTTATATTTCATGTAAAGACTATTCGTTTCATAATGAACAATATCAAATTCATTACCCAACATGATGTTGCAACATTTTTTTCAAGTTTTTCATCCCAGTCTAAATTCAATAAATACCATGTGTGAATCCCAATCAAGCATGAACACTTTAATACAATCTGAATTTCATTTTCAATTAATTCATTTTAATCTGCCACTGTCTTCTTATTTGCCTTATAAATTGTCCTGTAATCAACCATACACAATAGCTAATTAACATTCTCCAAAACATTAGCTCTGCTCAGTTATTCATTTAAAGGGAATATGAAAAGCCTAATAATCTACACGCCAATCTATCATATTTTCAGTAAATAAAAACATAGAGATTAGTTAATTTGCTTTTCAAACTTATGTCAACAATATGAAACCCAAATTTTGGATTAATTATGTAATGTATGTATCTGCCAATGGAATTCATTCCCAGTTGTTTCCTTTTTGTTTTGCAGAAGCATAAAAAATGACAACGTCATTCTTAACTACTTAATTGTCTTTTGAGGCTTCATTTGTCAATGGTTTTCATTGAAAGTCAAAGTTTCCTATACTGTTTTTTAGCATTAAATAGTGATTACTTTTATTTCCTACCTAACTTAGTATGTTCAATTGTTTATTTTGATCGTATAGCAAGAAGCCAAGGAGTTCCCGATAAGTATTATTTCTTAAATTGATACAACATCGTCGAAGGGACAGATGCGATGATGTATTCTTGAATCAGTTGAATAAAGGAGTATTTATTTCATGATTAATTACTGGATGATATGTCTGTTATGAACATGATTCAAAATCAATTCTTTATGTAATGTTAAGTTTTCTGAAAAGTGGTGATGTTGGACGGATTCTCAACATCAGCAATATTAATTTCATTTGAACAAATAACAACCTCCACCTAATCTTTATGAATAATTTAAAATTATACAAAACTTTAAACCCATTCAATCTATATCATTTTGAATTACATGTTAACTTTTCTAGAAAGTGGTGATGATGGACGGATCCTCAAC
Organism: Rauvolfia tetraphylla; assembly: GCA_030512225.1. Taxonomy (NCBI): domain Eukaryota; kingdom Viridiplantae; phylum Streptophyta; class Magnoliopsida; order Gentianales; family Apocynaceae; genus Rauvolfia; species Rauvolfia tetraphylla. Next base: position 7,253,537 of record JAJQKT010000049.1, on the reverse strand, counting down.
ATCAGCAATATTAATTTCATTTGAACAAATAACAACCTCCACCTAATCTTTATGAACAATTTAAAATTATACAAAACTTTAAATCTATTCAATCTATATAATTTTGAATTACACATCCTCACATTAACATCTGTTTTGATTAAACAAATTGAAATAAGCGTAGCTTTTTGATAAGTTTGATTGTTAATTAGAATATTCAATTCCATACAATTCCAACATAAAAAAAATGGCAACATAACAATCACTCCTTAAATTTCAGACACTTAAAACAAATCATAAAATTCAGACTATGACTGAAACAAAAGTAACATAGCATTTCATTCAAAATACAAGAAACATCCCTAGCACAATACTATTCCAGCATTGACTACTTCGCAGTGTTCGAACTTGAAACACCCTCAAAACGTGATCTCTTAACTTTCAAAGCAGATGAACCAGAAGATCTACGATATATGTCAACAATTTGCATTCCATCAGCAGCACTTGAAAAAACAGTAACAAATTTCTTATGATAATAGAGACAAATCATTTGTTTTTCGAATATCCAAACTAACTTCAAAGACTGCTTTCCATCATACTCTTTGAATAAATTAGGATGAATTCCCAAAAAGCAGTGAGATTCCACTACTGCAACTACTAAAGGTTCATAAAACTTCACAAAAGATCGCATCTTCCTCTCGGTCTCTCCAGTGACTAAGAATTCCTCGCTCAAAATCAAAATACTTAAAGGGAATTCCATCTCTATATCATCGACGAACCCATGGATGAGTTTCACTCCACCAATTACAATTCAAATCCGGAGCAATATTAAGGGGAGACGAAGGAGGAATGAAAATTTCCAAAAACTCGGGAAATTTCGCAGAACCCAGATCTTAAGACCATTCTCACCCTATCGAGACGTTTATCGAGAATACGATGAATGAGTCTTACCATCCCGCAACTCAGCGAGTTAAGCAAAACCGACTCGAAATAAACGGATGAAACTCGAGCCTTCCTATTAATCGATACTTCTGACTGAAACTATGGTAAGAGTCCATTTTAACTGTGACAAACTAATACTCAAACATTGAAAACTACTACTATATATAAAATCATAAAAATAAGCCGAACCCAGAATAGGAAAAAAACAACTTATCTAATCACATAAATAAAATGAACCTAGACTACAAATTGCTTTTAAAATACATGAACACAATAAATGAGAACAACCTTTCAACTCTTACGCAGAATACAGGAAAAAAATCCCAATACATGAACACAATTAATGAAATAAACGCTTCAATTCTTCAAGAAACGTTTCAATTCTTCAAAATTACCACAAAGTGCTTTTCATTACAATACAAAGAACATACGAAAAAAAAAAGGTAACGTATTCAACAAAAAAATAAAAACAGTTACACGCTTAAAAACCCACTGCAAAAACAACAATAAATTGAAAAGAAAAGAAATCTTCAAATAAACATACCTCAGAACAACGCATCTTCAAAATCAGAAGCTACACCTTCGAAACCCATATAAACTCAAGCAAAGAAACAACATTCTGGAATTTTCCAACAAGAACACCGACCCAAAAGAAAAATAAAAAACTTACAAAGACAGAAACCACAACTCTTCGTTCAACAAAATACAAAATGAAACTATTATAGTCAAATGTCCAGATTCAATGAATCTGGAACAATGGGCCTCCACCAAAGACAAGAGAAACAAAATAGAAGCCCAAACACAAATTAAAAAAAAGCCCACCAACTTCACAGAAAACAACCAACCATTCCTACTCCTTCGAACATAAACACGCAAAACAAAATTACCATCTGCATCATCAAAATTCTCTTCCTACAAACCCTACCGAAAACAAAGTCGACTCTTCGAAATATCTCCCACTCAAATCTTCCCGCACACAAGACAGTATGTAAAACAATCAATTCCAAAAAAAAACACATTCGTTTATCATCATCTATTCTATTATTTTAAAGAAATCACACCCTGCCAAAATTCAATACAATAATCCATAATCATATATACCATAATAATGTAATTGCAGCCACAACCACAACACAATCTTAGAAGAATTTCAGTTTTTTTAGAGAACTTAAATTCCATCCCTGATGATTATGTACTGCGTCCCGTCTCATCGCTATAATTTGCTCTCTGCATTTCATCTATTAAATTCCATTCCTGTTGATTATGTATGTAATCTGTCTGTCTACTGTTATAATTTGCTCTCTGCATTTCACCTACGCTTAAAACTTAAAAATAGACCAGCAGTGCAAGATATAAATTCGGATAAGCATAATTCACTTAAAATATAGAAATTGCCTGTTTTCTTAAATATAGCTTACATGTAATTCTGGTACAATGTAGTGTTAAATGTCATAAACTGCAAATGATCAAAAATAATTAGGTTTCTCCTATCTCTATGTATACAGATATCATCAGTCCTCAAATGATCATAGAATAAATATCTGCTACATTAATTCCACAATCTAATTAAAAACATTTTACCAAGTCTCATAATAATAACAATTTCATCATCAGTAACACAGTGTCATAGTCTTTCTTATTTCAACCCAAAACGAAACTTAAATTCCATGATTTAACATAATGAAAACATGAATCCATGTAGCAAAAAGCAGAAGTGAAAAAAATGAGCATGAGTAGATAAAAAGAGAGACACATCAACTGCCACCATATGCTTCTATTTGGCTAGACCATGCTAAAGTTGATTTAGTCTTCCTTCAAGATAAACTTCTGAAATAGCAGTAAACATGGAGTTAAACAACAAATACAAATAATTATCAGCCTAAGATACTGTAATTCTATGAATATTACAAAATCAACTAAGACAAGTCAACTTACTTTAATAATTCCATAATTGATATAAGTCACACTTAATTGTATAATAAAACCAAAAGGAAAAGAGGCCAAGATTACAGATGAATCGTATATAGAAAAATATTCCAATCCCAAGCATCCGTAGAATTAAGTGTGCATCCAAGACAACAATAGAAAACTTATTTATTTCAATGATAGTTATCCGAAAAACATAAATCATGTTGAAGATTCTAAAACAGACATATTACTCCATAAAATGATTATACTTCATATATATATTCATCTAACCGAAATGGACAATAATTTTGAGTAATTCACTCGCTTATATGATTCCACTATCGAACACAAATTACAAAATCTCCCGGAATGTCAATATATGATCGGTATAGATTTACGCTCCACATTCAAGATGACAATGACCTCATCTCAATGGTAATTATTCTTCTCAAACTACAATTTCATATATGTATTAAACAACCTCAACCAACTCGTTGAAAATAACCATTGCTATACTTTCGACTCTCTTCCAAAGCATCATTCACTGAATACGAAGCAACAAAATACCAAAAGCTTTTTTTCCCTCATCAACACAAGTGGAAACTCATCGAAGTTATACTAATGAAAAAAAAACAACAAATATTTCCTATATCATGGTTGGAAAAAAATTAGTCCATGACAATGAAGTATCTAAAGGAGATTTCATAGCATTTGAAGCTTATGATGATGATGAAACTTACCACATCTACCATTATGGAGCAAACATGCTTTGGGAAAAAAGAGTTCCATACAAACCAATGCACACCCGACTACGCTCAACGTGAATCATTCTCTGAATCTCCTCTGCCACAACAAACAGAATTCCAAAGAATCAAGCAAACTCAAATGGAAACAAGCAAACCAAAAAGAAGAAGAAATGAAGTAGAACTTCTGGAAGACGAATTGACACCAAAAGAAAAAATAAAGCCAATGACAACTGCAGCAGCTATAGCAGCAAGAACAAGAGCACAAAGTTCTTCAAAAAAACAAAGGGAAGCAACATGAAGTGCATTCACTCACAACAAAATCAGCTAAAGGAATACATATCAAAGACCATGAAGCAGCAGTGGACAAAAAGAAAGAAGACAGAAAAGGCAAAGCCAGAGAAAAACTGGAACAATCACCAACACAATCAATAGAATCAGAAAGTTGCAATGAAGACATCCCAACAATCATAATATGTGGAGTGCCAGCAGTCAGAGTCATACCTAGAGGAGTGACAGTAGCAGATGTCTGCAAAATGCTTCAAAAATAGAAATTTCACTAACTATTAGAATAGACATGGAACTCCCTTTAACTATTTTTATTATGAATGACTTCAAATGAAACTCATCCTTTGGTTTCATCCTAACATAACTATTTCTCTCATAGATTATTATTATTTGATGCATTGAATGAACTATTCTAATGATAGCTCCTTTTGTAGCAGAATCAATATCTTTAATAATATTCATGACAACCAATTCACACAATAAACTTCAAATTAGATTAATCCTATTATAAATATTTATAATATCTAATTTAGTAATTCCAAAACTACCTTATATAGATTTTCAATAAATTATAATACAACCTACTGAGATATGACATTTCAAAATTGTTAATTTGCATAATAATTATTTTTAATATTAACAAAATAATAATTAAACAAAAAAAAATAATTTCTATTAACATTGAATAAAATTAAAAAACAAAACAATTCTCAAAACACGCTACATTCCTCACATCAATCAAATAATGAGAAATTCAATATAAATGTAATAAAGGAAAAAATTCTTTAAAAAACAAAAAAAAAAATTTAAAAACCCGCGCAACGCGCGGGCACCATAACTAGTTATTATAAAACGATTCAAGTCCGGAATCAGCTAAAGATAATTTAAAATGGAAATAGGAAATTGTCTACTTTTCCTTTTTTTTTTTGTTAAGTAGGAAATCGTGTACGTGAAAGAACGCTTGAACTTCTTTAATATAGGTAGTAGTAATTAGGGATTCAGATAAAATTTGAACTTCACGTCGGTTTGCAAAATTACAGTTAGCGGCGAAATTAGAAACTTCCCGGTGCGAAAACCGCCCTTTCGAGCCTCCATTCCGTACTCCGCTTCCTAGCACCTTCACCTCACTCCAAACCAATCGTCTTTCTCCACGTTGTCCTACCACTGACGCTGTCACCACGCGGGGACAACATAGATGTACGTTCCAGGTGGAATTTTGAGTACGGCCGCGCAGTATTCCTGCTCGATCGTGGGTTACTCTTCTACGCAGTGACGATCAGGAATCGAACAACTCCACGTTCTCATCAGCCGTTAACCCAATTCAACACTCCATCAATTCCTCTCTTATTAGTATTAGTAAAGGCCAGGAATTGGATGCACAGAGATTCTGAGAAGTTCTAGAGAGAAGCAGATAGAAGGAAAGAGAAGAGCTTTTGAGGTGAAAAATACAGAGGGCTATGCCGGGAGAAGATGTTGAGAACGGAGCGGGGAAGAACAGGGAAGGAAACCACTATGCTATCTACGAACAAAGAGATACCCGGTGGACCTCTTGGTTGATTCCACTGTTTATTGCGGCTAACATTGCTATGTTCGTGGTGGAGATGTATATCAACAACTGCCCCAAGCATATCAGGAATTTTGGATTTGGAGAAGCTAGCGATCGCAAGTGTGTGGCGAGGTTTCTTGGGAGATTCTCTTTTCAGCCTTTGTCTGAGAATCCTCTTCTTGGTCCTTCTGCTTCGACGTAAGATTTCTGGTTTTGAAATTCCCCGTTTTTGGGCCAAACATTCTTGCATGTCTCTTTGTTGTGGCTTTAAGGTTAGGCTGCTTCTGGCATAAAGGAGGAGGCTTTTACCGTGTGGTGAAAACAACAGAGCTTAAAGGTGTTGCAGAATAATAGATATATTGCTTTCTATAAAAAATTGAAACTTTTTCTTAATCTTTTCGGTGAATTATGTCTAAAGCTGGTCTTTTGTCTTTTGGTTTTTCTGTTGTTATCGTTCTAGAGTTGGAAGTGTTCTGGGGGAAATGTCCTCTTTCAGCTTCAAAGTTCGATAAAGTTGGGATGTTTTAGCTAGCTAGTCAATTTTCGTATTTTCGATTTTCTTGCTTTGCCTCCCTTCCCAAGCTTTTGTATTTGATTTTTTGTTCCTTCGTATGCGCCCTTAAGATATTAATTGCATTTTCAAGCCTTTTCTTGGAAAGTGTTTTCGTTTTCCCTTAGGAGGTGAAACTCTTCTTGATAATATTGCTGCTTTTGGTTTGCAACCTTAAGAGGTAATTTTATGCCATCTGTATTTTCATTTTAGGTGGGTTCTGTAGTAGTTAATCGTGATATAAGGTTGGTGTTAGTTGAGTTTTATTATATGGTCTGATCCGGATCAGCTGTCAACAAACGCATCTGTTTTTCTCCCTTGCCTGATTTTCCTTCAAAATTCCAGCAGAGTGCTTGAAAATAGAAATAACTACTTTTTCATGAGTAGGACTTTACGAATAGTGGAGATACAAGCCTCACGCGTCTTCTTCTCTAAAACATAAGACTCTGATAGCTCAAGTCAACTGGAGCGTGAAGGGAACGGTTTTCTAAATGGCTAAAACCGCTGAGAAATTTTGGAAATTTTTGCATCCTGGTAAATAAGTTTGGTGTCTGCTGTTGCACCTCTACTGCCCCAATTATTTGTCCTCATTCATGGTACCCCCAAAAAAATGGAAAAAAGGACTTTTCTACAATCTACTTTACGGATCTCCGCAAATTCAGATAGTATTAGTTCTTCATTATGGTTTAAAACGATTTGTTTTGCTATTTAATTGCATCATCTGCCTGAGTAATTTGTTGTGATTTTCTTTCTGATAGATGCTATATTCTGGTGAGAAATGTGTGCTTAGTGAAATTTACATTCTGTTATTGTTTCAGTTAAGGTTAGCCACGGTGGTTGCTGGAAAACTTGATAGTGTGACTAAATTTCCACCGTGATAGGCTGATTGTTAAACTGATCTAGGATCATTAACAAAAGGAAACTTGCTATTAGATTCCATTTAGCATTGCTACAAGCAAGGGAGAATTAGACTTGGGTCATTGTTATGACATCTTTCCTTTTCTTATTATTGAAGTCTACAGAAATTGGGTGCTCTTGAGTGGAACAAAGTTGTGCATCAACATCAAGCATGGAGGCTTATATCTTGTGTCTGGTTGCATGCTGGTATAATTCATTTGGTTGCCAATATGTTGAGCCTTGCAGTTATTGGTATTCGTCTTGAGCAGCAGTGTGGCTTTGGTATGTCATGCTCTAATTTCTGCTGTTATAATTTGGACTATTTGACTATCCTGCTGCCTGTGAAATTTAGAACCTGAAAATCCCAGCTTGTAGAATTGATGATCTTGCTTGCTAATTGCATGTATCCTGTTACTTTAAATGTCTAAATCTATTTCATATTGACAATTTTCGTTCTTCGTCTTCTTTTTCTCCACCCCGCCATACTTTTACACTGGCAGTGAGGATCGGAATCATCTATCTTCTATCAGGATTTGGAGGGAGTATCCTTTCCTCCTTATTTATACAAAGGAGTATTTCTGTGGGTGCTTCAGGTGCTCTGTTTGGGCTTCTTGGAGCCATGCTTTCTGAGCTAATCACTAACTGGACCATTTATACGAATAAGGTGTGTATATATACTTTCTAATGCTTCTGGGGTACTTTGTGCCAGACATTTGATGAGGCCTCAAGTAGTAGTCAAATGCTATTGACTGCTTTTTGTAGGTTCTATTATTGATGTGTAGCCTGCAAGCTGTTCTGCCGTCTAATGATATGGGATATTTTACGTTATGATTTGTTTACCTCTTACTATCTCACTTATTCATGGTTCTGGTTTGTTTTGTGATGTCTTAGGTTGCAGCTCTAGTGACAATTTTGGTGATCGTTCTCATTAATCTAGCAGTTGGGATTCTACCTCATGTAGATAATTTTGCTCATATTGGTGGATTCCTAACAGGATTCCTCATAGGCTTTGTCTTGCTACCTCGTCCTCAGCTTGGTTGGATAGACCGTCGGAATCGACCTGCTGATATTCGTATCAAATCCAAATACAAGGCTTATCAGTATGTCTTGTGGCTGGTTTCTCTGATCTTATTGATTGCATGGTAAGTTTGCTTGTTGCAATGCTTAGTTTTGTGGCCTTTGCTATATTCATGCTCTACAACATTTGACTGAGGTTAGTGTCCCAGAGGGGAAAAAATGTCGGAAGTTCTGCATTAGCTAGCTACCTTTTCTTTTGTAGGTAACTCTTACACCTCTTTTAGAGCTTTAATACTGTCTTTTATGGTTGTTGTCTTTGGTTTTGTGCATTTTTAGGTTTATCCTCTAACTTTCTGTTAATAAGGTTGTTATGAGCATAACCTAGGAATATCATGAGGCGGTAAGGTAGTCTTGTTGATTTGAGGGCTGATGTGTTTATCTTCAAGGGTTCCTGTATAAATTTTTCCTAGCCATCTCAAATTAGTTTCTGATTGGCTGCAGGTATACAGTGGGATTGATTATGCTGTTCCGGGGGGAGAATGGATATCGTCATTGCCATTGGTGTCGATACCTGAGCTGTGTTCCCACCTCTAAATGGAAGTGTGATGGAGAAACATAATTTTGAACTTTGTCCTTGTTTGGCATTCTCAAAAGGGTGATTTTATATGTAAATTGTAGCTGTAGTAAGCACAACCACGAGTGATTTTAGTCATTCTTATTTCTTTTTGGGTATTCATTGGCTATAGTAATTCTGTTGAATATTTTTTACATCTGCTATAGAACTGATTTGTCATCTCGGCTTCCCGGCTCCCTCCCCCTCCTCCTCCCCAAAAGATTGAAAGCTGGTTGATTCTTTTAGAAGTTAAACTGAAAAATTCCGCAATGGTGCAAATAATGTCTCCTTGATGGCGTGTACACACTACCTAACATACACGCTACCTAACTAAGTAGATGACAAATAAAAGGATTTCTACCGCATAAACAGGAAGCCGAATCAAAATATGCGCATATTTAAGCCAAGATTTCTGCATATCTTCGGTCGAAGACGGATATTGAGTGGTGCGACCGATGAAATATTTGATCTGTTTGTCCTGTGTTGAAAGATGATAGAGCTTCTGTGGTTGTGAAATGGAACTTGTAAGACTGTCGAATACACTGATAAAAAAGAGCGGGAGCTTATTTCTTCACATCAGCGGGTTCGAATGGAAAGGGGGCTAATGCAATCTTGATGAAACTTGCACACGTTAGACATTGTTCACCAAACCGAATGTATAGCTATTAAAGATGCACTTATGTTGCCTTTCGCCACCAATGGGACCAAAATAAAACATGGTTGTAAGTCGCGGCATGGGAAGTCATAAGGTAGTTCTGGTAATAATGATGGTACTGGTTATATCATTCTCAAGATTTGCAGAAGTATCAGCTGGTGTTGATTGCAGCACCGTCACAGCCTTTATTTCTGCTTGCTCCAGCTTTATTGCCCATGGTTTTCCAGACCCATACCCTGAATTGCCTTACTGTGTTGCCATCACTAGCCTCAACAACCTATCAGACTCGCCAGAAAATCGCCGTGAAGTATGCAGGTGCTTCATGGATATGATTGCAACTCAGAGTTCTAATGCCGCTGCAATCGCCACTGTTCCCGGCTTCTGTGAAGTTTCTGGTTCTAACACTGACTGCGAATAGTAATATTCTAGACCTTTAACTGGTTCTCTATATAGTCATGTTGCTTTTAACCAAGCTCTAGAAAAGTGGTTCTCATCCCTTCTGCATAATATTGCAGTATCATATGATCCAGTGTTAAAGAGTTCTGGAGTATATCAAGAAGAAGCTGTAACTCGGCAACAATCCAACTTATTAGCCGTACCAATTCAAACATTAGCATAGCTCTGCAACGTGGTTGATCGTCGTTTTCGTACAGGAAAGTATCTAGAGAAACTTTTATTCCGTACAGCGGGGTATTTGGAAAAACTTTAACTTGGATCTTCATAGCAGTGGCATGTACTTCCTCTGAAACACAAACTCTTTAACACAAAATGATGATGCTCTTTTTCCTTGACATAAACCAAACATCACGCTATACCATAGTCTTGTTAGTTGCACTTGACAAGACACAGAAGATGCATAACAATTTTAAGGTTAACCAACAGAAGCAGCAAACTTGCATTTCAACTATCAACTCACGTGACACATTTTTACAAGCAATAGACAATCGTCCGGGAGAAAGCATGATTATTACATACTACTATCTTCACACTCCATTAGGTGAAGGCTGGCCATGATTTCAGGTGTCAGCACTCTCACACAGAATTGATGAGATCATTTGGACTTCACCCTTAATGTTTCAATAACTGAACCCAGGGCTTTATCAAATGCAGAGAGGAGATGCTAGCGTCTTGCCTCATAGGCCATTCTATGGCCAACAGTACCGCCCCGAATAGGTGCCTCTAGTCTAGAGTTGCTTCTGAAGTTAGCGTGTGGAGTGGAACCCTTTTCTGAACAGGTTTCCATATCCCAAAGACCATGAATATACTTCCTCCCTGTGAATTTTCCAGTATGCATTCTCTGCCTGGGGGCACTCTGGGACCTTAGTTTGGCCAGGGATGATTCTGTATTAGCCATGTAATTGGGGTGAGCTAGGTAGTCACCAAACAAGCTTCTCGAGCATTCGCTCCTTGTGGGAGTAAACAGGCCCCTTCTGTTGCTACTACCAGGTCTAGAAGAAGCAGAATTTACACGTGGGCTGTACTCGGCAACCCATGGTAGCACTTGATCTTCTTGTGGAGGAAAGTTTAGAGACCTTAAAGATGTAACTTCCTCAGAAGATACACTAGGATTTGGTTTCTGAAATTTTGTTGATAGTCCTGATATTGGGTCAAACACTGTTGTTCCTTGCCCATTATCCTTCCGAGCTGAAAAATATTGTGAAGCCTGGAAGGTTTTCTCACTTTGTCTGTGGCTATAGCGAGGCTTCCAAGTGTCTATTTCAAGTATCTTGTCACTTTTTGCATCATCAAGATGGGGACTTTTGAAGGTGTCTATGTGGTTGTCCCATGTAGATTCTTCCATCCAGCGATCAAGCCAACTAGAGTCCAGATGCAACTTTTCAGTATCAATGTTATTATTGATGCTTGATTTTGAACCGCCCCTCTGCATTTTAAGGGAAATCAGAACACTTTGAACACAAGACGAGATCTGGAAATAGCTAGCTACAGGCGTCTAGTTTCTTTGATGGAATTGTTTTTCCCCTTTCCTTCTCTCAATAAAACATTTGTCTCTTGGTATATGCAGTCAAGGATACTGGAGAAATACATAATATAATTTTACCACCCAATTCAAGAGGATACCGTCAGGATTGGCTCAACGTGTATGGTGCTGTGTGAGCCTTGCCGGACATCACAACCTTTTAGTTTTATAGAACCCTGAAGGTGAATGCATGATATATGAGACGTATTAGTTATCAACAGAAACAAATCAAAGATGTCCAGTATTGTAACAGCCAATTAAACTCTACCATACGCAAAATGGAGTTAAAAGAAGACCAAGTGCAGATGAAAAATCTATGCTTCAGTGAATTTCTAGTTCTATAGTTTAAGTGCAGCAGAAGCATTCATGTAGATGCTCCACAAGCTTCTTGTATAACATAAAAACAGCACGAGGTTGCAATTATCACCTTTGTGAAAAAAAGTAACAACTCATAGCATGAAAGTGCTCAATATTTAGATCTAGGAGGACATTCTAAGTGAGCTAGAACCTTCATTTTTAAAGCTTTTATGGAACTTGATGTTGGTTTAATACCTCTCCCAATGTAGCCAGAACCGAGAAAAGAGAAAGCAGAGAAAGAAAAGGAACAACTGTGGTACATAGGAGGTCATTTTAGCTAATTGTGCACTTACAGCATGAGAGAACTTTGGGGCCTTCATCTGAGAATGGTCTGACGCTGAAATAGGAGTTCTGCTAGCACAAGCTCGAGCCTGTATTCGAGCCATTGCTTGCATCCTGCGGAGCATATCTGCACTTTGCTTTCTAACAATGCGGCCCCTCACCAAGGCTTGAAGCTTCACCAATCCCTTAAGTGCTCTCAGTGCTCTCCTAGCCTGCATCAACCCCAGTCAGCTAACATATGCAGAGTCAACATACTTGAAATTAAATTTTGGCCTATGCAATGCTACTGGAAAATGGCTGCGTCCTTCAGGAAAAGATTGCATAATTACTATATTAAAAAATCAGCTCCTCTGAACCAGTAAGCCATTCAAATCAGCCTGACTGACATCAGTAAGCAATGTGATGCAGAAGACCATCAGCCACAGCTAGTTCCCCAGTACGTGAATAACTCTAACAATATTCCAATCAAATCCCCATGCAGGTAGACATGAATAATTTCCTCATGACGAGAGCTTTCCCTTCCAGTAGCACTTTAATGAAGACTTGGCTACGAGTCAAGTGGTATTTATTCTCAATCCTAAAAGATGGTGTTAACGTAGCTGTCACTTAGAATAGGAAGATGACCAACAGCATTAGCATTACTGATAATGACGACTGAAGACCAACTTGCTGTCTGGTGAACAGAAATGATTTGCCCATTGACCAAAAAAAAAATATGATAATTATCAGTGTTATCAAATGAGCTGATTGGCCTTAAATAAGGCAGAGTGGACTAAGTCTGTTTTTTTATAGATTAAGAAATTTTCAATTTATATTCGCGCTAAGTGGCCCGTAGGTCATGATCTTTTTTTTAAAATATTATTTTTTATATTTATTTTTTCTCTTTATCACTTATGAGATTATATAAATTAATAATTGAAATAAAAATAATCTTCAGTCAATCATAAATATTTTTAATATATATATATATATATTTTTTAATTTAGATAAATTTATATAAAAAATATTTAAAATAACAAAATGATTTATTCAAAAAATTGAGTCGATTAATCATAATCTTATAAGAATATTTTTACTAAAATTTCATTAAATTTTTTATTTTAAATTTAAAAAAATATATCTTTAATTTAATGTTAAAACTTTTATATAGTTAGAATTATATTGAATATTTAAACTAAATTAAAAATTTTAAAATTTTAAACTAAATGTTAATTTAAAAAAAGAAGAAGAAGAAAACTGTAGGCCAGTTCGCTCCGACTGACCAATAAGCTAAATGGAGTAGATTGATTAGACTCACATTTAAACGAACTCAAATCAACTAGGTCCAAAACCGTTTAATTACATAGTTAAACGGGTTAGCCCGTTGCCTGTTTGACTGTGGTACCAGCTTATGAAAGGTAAAGACTAGCGGAGGGATTGACCATTCTTCCTTATCCCTAATTAGTGGAAAGAGTAGGCTTCGGCTTCTCCGCCATGTTTCATACTATTTTTTTTTTTCATTGGTTCCAATTTTTAATTTTTTTTAAGAATCGAAGATAATTGAAGACTATAACACTTTTTTCCTTTTCTTTCTTTTTTTAAAGAAATAACGGCCTTTAGTTATTGCTATGATAATAGCAAGTAGATATTATTTTCATGGGCCACGTATTTTTTCTTTTTTAAAAAAATTTAAAGGATTTTCTTATTAGTCATTTTACTTAAGAAAAATCTACATCGAAGTCTTCCCTATGTATGTTTTTTCCCTTCAGACAAGAGATAAACAGTTCCTTTTATCTATTCATCTTAGCTAGAATGTGTTCGATAAATTTATTTGAATCTTTCTATCCATCCGACTACTTTCCATGTTCTTCACCCTCAAGACTCGATGAACATGTGCATTCTCCTGCCCCGGACTGGGCTTCTATATATTTTTCCCCCCCATCATTCATCATGACTCCTGAATTCAGATTTATAAAATGTTCTATCAAGTCGAATCATACAGAAATAGCTGAGGAAGGGCCGGCCCTTCCTCTTAGTTTAAACAAAGAAACAAACAGTTGCCGGACTCAGATTCTGAAATCAAATCTATTTAAAGAGAAGAGCAGATGTAATATATATTGTTCTTTAGTAAGTATTCATAAATTTCATGTCAGTACAGTAAACTCTCTTATTGGCGAGTCTGACCTACTGCAACATTTCCACTACATGGCAATGCCGGGTTGCAGAGTGCAGGAAACTACAGATAGAAATAAGAGAACTTCTCATGTTGTTCTTGAGAGTCTTAAGGCTGACATTATTTGTCCACCTCCGGTGACAGTGCTGCCACTTCCAGCTGATGATCAGTTGCCTGCCCAACAAACAGGAGACGCAATTAACACAATCATTTCACAAAGTATTATCAGAATGTTAGAGTTAGTTTGGTTGGGGGCGGGGAGGTCCTCCTTGTAACTTATCCGGGAAGAGAAGGTGGGGAGGAGCGGGTAGAAATTAACGAGAATAATCACCGGCGTTGCAGGTGAGGGGTGGGAGATTGCACTTAGATGGAAGGCGAGCAGCAATTTCCATGGCGCTGCAGATGCAGCCCTGGTCAACTGCTCGGAGTGCATCACAGCATTCTTGGCTTGGGACGTCGTTGGCCGAGCCCGGCACCATGTACGGGGCACAAGTGTTCACATTGGTCATCCCTGCTGCGCATCTCTGATCAGGCTGAGATTTGCTCACTTCTGTTTGCAGCGCCAGGGCAAGAAACACCAGAACCAGCATTGCCCGCCAGTTGAGAGAAGCAACAGACTTGATCATGGCTGCCATTAGAGTGAAAACTGAAAAATCAAAACTTACTGATGCTAATTGAGATACCATGATTTTACAGTTCTTGATCATGCACTGCGTATATATATATATATATAATATAACTCTCTTTCGTTCGCCTGGTGATCAGTTGCATGAATGACCTAACCCAGAGTTGGTTCGCAACGCTCTTGGCTTTGTAGGCTGGGGAAGATATAAATTTCTTGGATTTTTTTGATGCTCTAGTTATCATTCTTGAAGAAATGAAGGCACGAAAATTTGCAAAATTATTTCTTCAGATCACCAACCATTAGAATTTCTTTTTTTTTTTTGAAATGTTGAAACGCATTTTGATTCCATATGGGTGTTGTTCAGTAACCATGTAACCAACTGTTTCTCGGAAAATTTATGTTTTAGGATCTCTCGCATTCCTATAGCAAGAATTAGTTCCAGAGCTGATTTCCATCAAAGAATGGGCACTCCCTTGAACTATATAATTAGGGTGAGATTAGATAGCGTTTTATTTTGAGATTTTTTGCTTTGAGTTTCGGGAGAGAGAATTTTTTATAATAGAAGAAAGTAAAATCCAAAAAAGAAATTTGCATTAGATTCCTAACGAAATCCAATCCAAATAAATCCAAGATTGGATAGCCGTACCTATGGAGAATTGTAAGTTCCTGCCTAACAAGTCAAACTCAACATCTGCCTAGTTAGGGCTTTACTCGGGAATCACCGGCACTCTAGCGTTTCCAAAAACAAAACAAAATAGCATCTTATAGTTTTTCTTTTCTTTTTTATGCATAATGAACTATCCAAAGAGCATCTTATACTTCTGCGTTTTTGCAACCAAAGTTGTTGCATTTTCATCTAATGCTACTGACTAGGGCCACAATATAAATCCGTCTTGATTCCTCCTTTCCACCTTTCAACTTTGCTTTGCTTTAGAGGCAGAGGATTCTTGATATCTCTGTCCAACTTTCCATTTCCATAACTTCATGAAACCAGAGAACGGAGAAGGATCCCTGGTTGAGTAAGAGAGGCATCCAAGAATGCACGGGATTGGCTTAAACAACAACAACAACATTAATGTTAAACACCAACTAGAAAGTAGAAATTTTGCTGAAGAACCAAGCATTTGATGAAATTCAATGGAAAAGTGACAAAGCACTAGAACCCTTCTGTTTCTTCTCTTACTTTCGTTGTTGAAGAATCATGAATTGAAAAGTACACAGATTGATGTTTACAAAGTTCACCGCATCACGTAATTGATGCATTTTCACAATATTAAGAGATTCATATAAGTTCCACCGAGAAAGGCCGCTAATTTTGCATCTAGATATCAGACGCATATTAATTGACTCTAATTTAAACGTTCAAAGTTTACACAAACAGCATTACGACTCACAAATTTTCATCAGTGCAAGCATGCACGTTACTTTGCCACACAGTAAACCCGAGCTCGTCTTCGACTTTCTCCGGGGGCTGAAATCGCTAAACGAATCGGAAAGGAAAACTATTCATTTAACAATTTGAAATTAATGAAATATATGAAAGGAGATGGCATAAAATTGAATAAAGAAAAAATTTATATGTTAAAAGCAAAAGCCCCTTAAGAAGTTTCAGATGAAGCAGGAGCTGTCCAATATAATTTCACTGCAAAAAGAAGCTTCTCCCTCTCCATAGGTCCATCTTCATGGTCCACTATCTGACTATCCCAATTCAAGCCATCTGCAATCTGCTTGACTTTGACTAAAATATCTACATCCTCACGTATTATTAAGCTTCCTTCTGGCCTCAAAATCCTGTCCATTTCCAGCAGAATATCCTCAATCTCACATCTGTACCACAACGAAGGAAGAACACATCAAAACTTTGATCCAATTCATGAAGCAAGCACCGCAGTAGTATACTTGGGAAACTAACCTATCCTTGTAAAGAGTAAATATGGAATCAGCATGAATGAGATCATATGTTCTGGGGTAGGTTGACATTGCTTCACACCTGGAACAAAATCAATGGCAAGGAACAATTTGTTAGATACATGAATCCAAATAAGCAGCTGCCCAAACTCTGATATGGATTGAAAATCATGACGTAGTGTTTACCAGCTTTGATAAGTTCCAATCAGTCCTCGTTCATAAATGACCCCTAGAGTGTTGACTTTGGCCTCAACAGGAACCACATTCATCACCCAGACAGGATCGTCCGTCAAACTTGCAGCAAATCCACCCAAGAACGCGTTCATGTCTAGAACATTCCGGTACCTTCCGGCTTGGCCAAGTTGACTGTTTACAGTCTTATAGTATGACACCCGCCTTTTCCACAGTTTCAAATTTTCTTGAAAATTTTCTGCTGTGACTCCTTTCACAGTTCCCCTGCTGATCCTGGGTGGAATTGCATTTAATCTTTTTGGCCATTTTTCCAGTTGTCCACCGGCCGTCTCTTCATTGTTGGAAACTTCTGGCAACGGTGTCAAACAAGTTTCCATTTTGGTGTACCTGAAAGTTTTTGTTTTTGAATTAAAATGACTAGCTTATAAGCAAACAATTTGGAATATAATTGTCCACGAACGCTCAATCCATTGACAGATAGTCCAGAAACACGAACCAGGCCTTATCGGGATCTTGAGCAGGGCAGAAAGTAGGATTTTTATGAACCTTCCTAAATTTCTTGCACTGCATATGATTGGTTGGTTTCTGCCAAACTGCAATATCATCCTTCTCAATCAACTTCTTCCAGCAAAGACTTTTTGCCACATTTTCAATAGTACTTTGTTCCTTCTCCAAATCTTCTCTCGTCCTCTGCCAGCCCTTCCAGTGTTTTCTCCAGCGAATGGGTGGTCCAGAGAGGATCCAGTACCCACCTGGTCTTAGAACCCGATCAACTTCAATTAAGAAAACACCATCTGCGCAAGAAAGTCATCATAAGCATATATATTATATAACTTGGAATGGCTGAAATGTATGAGAAGACAAAGTCTTAAAAAAATACCATATTGACCCCAGGGAATAAGGCAACGAGAACAGTGAGCCATGTCAAAAGCTCTGGATGGATAGGGAAGCCTCTTGGAGGCAAGAACTCCAATCAAAGCAGGAACTCCTCTCTCCAAAGCAAATTGCACTTGTGCTTCATGGGTATCCCTTGGCGCAAATGACATTGCAAGAATATTTCGTGACAAAAGATAAGCTCCCCAGCTCGCAACCTGAGTAACATAAAAGCGCTTAGAATGCGAGCCCTGTGCCACTAATTAAGATTATATTTTTCCTTTTCTCTTTTGAAGTAAGCGAAAGATTTTATAGATCGTCTACATAATCGGCGGTGGTAGTAGAGATTGTATGATTAGATTTTACACAGTCACGCCTAAGCTCTGTATTACTACACAATGAAAAATTGAAATGGTTCAAATAGAAATTAGTATCCATGCAAGGGTAGATGAAAAGTGAAAAACTGGACGAGTTCATTTTAGGGAGGTTAACTACTTATTCAGGCAAAGAAAAAAAAAAGTGTTGGGAGATGTCAGACGAGACAAAGTTGCATGCAAAATAGCATAGCAGTGTGTTGACGAGAAATTATGCATGGACAATGAGATCCTCACTTGGAGTTACTTAGCCAGAAAAAGGAATTTGATTCCTTCTGTAGGGGTATGGTGATAAGATCCAAAAGTTGGCAGTCCCTGTTTCACAGATTTCTGATCACCCACACCGCAAAATCTAATAAAACATCCTTCTTGTCCCAGTTCGAAGATCGGTCCAAGACAAACCACGCAGACTTTCAATTCATTTTTTCTTAATTGGCCAAAATAAATCTCCACTAGACACAGATTATCTTCCTAATTCGCAAAGCTGATGGCATAACTAGAACAACTAATGACCTAGTAACGAAAAGCTCGAAATGTCTCAGATTAGATCGCATGATTAATCTAATTAATTAATTCATAGATTAGCACGCAGAAACGCGAGAAAAGTCCTGCAGACAGATAAGAAAACACGTTCTTTGGTTTTTTCTGCGGTAAAAGAAGAAAGGGACAGGGCCCACGGCAGACTCCGCCAAAAACACCGAGTTACTGTGGCCATTCATCCATCATCCCGGCTCGTCGCCGGCCACCACCCTTCACCTCCGGCCCGAAATAAAACAAAATTGAAAAGACTAACAGTAGGCCGAGGAATGTAGCGAAAGTGATAAATGAAGAGAAGGCTTACCCCACAACCAGTATCAATGGCAGTCCTAATAGACCCATCTTTGAGGTTGATTAACTTGCCAATATCGTCAATGTACGCATCAGCGCCGTTGGGGAACATGGTCCCACCACCAGGAAATCTGAAGCGGTCACCTTCGTAACGAATCCAGTTCTGAACGGCCTTCTCGACCGTCAATTCCTTGTGGGGTACATTGGCGTACCACGCCAGATCCCTGCTCAACGGCCATTTGAATGGATTTTTGTAACCGTGCGGCGCAGGTACGCGGCACTTAAGTAGTTCTTCCTTCTCCGGACAGTGCCTCTCCCTGTATATCAACATGTTTCTTCGGAATTTCAATGACCGCTGGGGGTCCTCGCAAGGTGTGTACTCGCTGTACTTGACATCACACGGAGGATAAGTCTTGACGAAGTACCCTTCAATGGTGCCGGCATTATGGTGGCTCTCGAAATCCAGAGGTTTCCTGATTGAAACAGAGGCCTGCTGAGTGCTGCTACTGTTTTGGGAGAGAACACAAGGAAGGATGACCTGGGAGTTGGTGGCAGTCGTGGAGGCTCCACCGTGCTGCCAGACGCCCAAGAAATAGGAAATAGAGCAGAGGAAAGTAATCAGTGCCAACGTATAAAGATTGGTTCTTCTCCAAGGATTGTTGGCGGCGGCGGCGGGTTTAGAAATTGGGGTGTAGTATGGTGGGCTCTGGCCCGCCATGGAAGAATAGCAATAGAATAACAGAGAAAGCTACAGCCTCCTGCTCCTCCTCTATCCCTCTGCTACCTTGGGAATCAGTTCAGAGCTTTTAGTTTAGTTTAGTGATAGATGGATATAGTAGTAGTAGTCGTCTAGGTAAACGTGTGACTGTTAGAGATCTGAGAAAGGGTGGAAGAAAAACAAGTTGAACATGTGCGCGGAATGTGAGTGTGCATGAATAATTATATAAGTGTAATCTTTTTGTTTATATAGAAACAGAGGCTACTACTGGGAGGGTTTTGAAGGTTTCCGAGAGAGTGGCGGACTGGGGGAGGTGAGGGAAGCGGGAAAGGGACGGAGCTGGAATGCAGCTTGGTTCTGAGGCAAAGCAGAAAAGGAAACGAGAGATGGATAGAAGCAACAGGAAGGATTCCTTTCCCTCAAATAAGGACGTTCTCTATCCCATTCGTTACTTCATCCAATTCGACTAATAAAAATCTTTTGCGCCTTCCACAAAAAAAAAAAAAGAAATTCTTTTTTGTTCTCTTCTGCAGAAACTTTTTGCTTTCTTTTTCGTAATTATTTTACTGAAAATTGCTATATCAAGAAAGGGAAAATAAATTTATAAATGAAGAGCAGTTTTTGGGATGCGCAGAGTCTTTCATCGGTCACACAAAAATCCTCTACCAAGGTCAAAATTAAAGCATTTACTTCTTTATTAAGTATGATAATTAGTACTGTATCACAAAGGTAACGGCTAGTGGAGGATGATTCATATGCTGCTACTCCTTTAGCTTCTTGGTTTTTTTAATTTAATTTTTAAATTTTAAAAAAGTAAAAAATTATTCATGAAACGACCCCGATAGATCCAACTCATTCATGTTTTTGTAACAGATAGCTTGTAAAATTGGATGTTTATTGAATAGATTATTCGGAGTTTTATCACCGTGGGATGCAGGGAAGCTGCCCTTTGAGCAATGCCGCTGCATGTGTTGTAAAACAAAAGGGGGAAAAAAAAAAGAGTCAAAACGGTCCTTTTGATCATTCAATTTCCCCTATAGAAGACATTATGGCTGAGAGTTGGTTGTCACTTAGTAACCAAAATCAGGTCTAACGGAAAATAGAGATTAGTATAATTAATCATGAATGTTAAGTAGAAATTGGGCGTGAATGCATGTATTTGGTGGGTGCTACTACTTCCACGCCTTTTGACTACTCTAAGAACAAAACCCTAATGATGAATGGAAAATCGTGTTGCCAAACGTTAACGCAACGGAGATCCTACTAATTAATTTAACCTCTTTACTCCTACCCAAAGAGCCCTTCCTCACTTGCTCAACTACTAGATTTCATGCGTAAAAGCCAAAAGGTCAGCCAATGCGATGTTGGGCAATTGCTCTCTCTCCGAGTAAAATATCTTTGGCATTTAACTATGCAAGTTTTCCAGAAACGCGGGTGCATTAATTGGATGAGTAATTCTCTCCCTCTAAATTGGATATATATATATATATATTTTTTTTTGGGCTTCTACTGCCCATCTTTCGGCTCATCTGAAAAGGTATACAAATAAAAAGGACCCATCCCTTCCTCCATGACCAAACCAGTAGCCCATATTATATTTTCAATCTACAACAATTTGGAGCTCAGCCTCATGTTGCCTTAGTCCAACCATCCAAGCATACGGGCCTCTTGTCTCTCTCGGTCTCGGGACCCAATAGCAGCCAGCCAAGCATACGGGCCTCAGACTCACGGTCGACTGCTCTCCGGCAGTTCCGTACGTATCGGATGCCAAGCGAATTGTCCTAGCTTGGACCGGGGATGGGACGATGAATGAGGGCACTGAGACATGGCAGTTCCTACGCACCCCATGTAGGACTGAGCTTTTGGAGCAGTTAATCGCTTCTAAGAGAGAGAAGGCATGCAATTTCTGGTTTCAAAAGAGGAGAAGCGCAGAAGTCGTTTTTGTTAATCGTTTCTAAGATGAAGCGCTAGAGTTATTTTTGTCTCTATTTTTCATTTTTTTTGGGAATATTTTCTTCTCCAGTGATTTAGTAACTTCCCGTGAAGTAGAAGGCGGTGGAAGAAAGAGTGGGCATGTAATGGAAATCATGGAGTTGTCTCCTACTCCAAACGTCTCAGATGTTTTTTCAGTTTTAGGCGGATCGGAACTTCGGGGCCTCAGATACAAGGCTGATGAGTGTGTCAACAAAATGTGTAAGGCCTCGGAAACAATTACTGAAAGTAGAAGCTGAACGTAATTCGGTGATGGTCTATCATCAGGACGGTATAAAGATTTCTTGGGATTATTGGATGGTCCGTAATGAATTTAAAGATGGTGTGATCAACTACCCGTTCCTCTGAATTATGATGCGCTGAAGTCAACCCCTCATTTATTATCCATGGTTCCTCTTTTATTTCCAGCATGGAACAGCTAACTTGGTTGAAGTTGTTCTTTTCGTTGTGATAATTTTGGTTACAACTTAATCGAATCTGGAATCCTGATTTTTTTTTTCTCTTTTTTCTTTTGGGGAGGGGGTGGGGAGAGGGGCTTGTCAGGAACGGCTTGCTGCAGGCTCAACAATTGAATGGGCAATAACGGAATTGATGAGGAATGGTAAAACATTAGATAAAATTCTTGATGAACTTGACTGTGAGATCTCAGAAAACGCTGATACATCTCTTCCGGCTCCCCTACTACTTCCTTGGCGTGCAACTGAAACATGCCTAGTTATGAACTTCACTATTCCAAAGGAAACTCAAGTTCTGGTGAACGCATCCGCGATTGGAGGAGAACTAAACATCTAGGATGCTCCGTTAAGTTTCAACCCGGAGAGGTTTGTAAACTTTGAGCCGGATTTCAAAGGGAATGACTTTGAATTCTTCTTGCCTTCTGGTGGTGAAAGGAGGATTGTTCTGGATTGCCCTGGGCAGTCAGGTGGCTTCATTTGAACTTGGCTTATTTGATTTACCGTCTTCAATGGTCTCTGGCAGAGGAGGCTCCGGTAGTTTCACTAAAACAGATGATCCGATTTAACTCACATTGGAAGTTCTTCTAGCTTGAGTTGAGTGATAAATGAAAAGCCGAACTATGTTGGCTATTTTTGTCCTGAAATGTAAACCAACAATAGATTTATGAAACAACTCTCAGTGAATAATTAAATGTAGTGTATAGAATTTGAGACTTCTCAAGAGTCTTGCATTTACATAAGTGAGAAGAAATAATCCTATTTTAGTATATACGTATAGTGGACTCAAATCAATAAGCTTAAGATGCAGAGGCCAAGTCAACGCAGATACATAAAAGAATCATATAATTCTTTACTTCTTTATGTATAGGCTTAGAGAAAATGATATCCCTGTTGCTTCAATGCATCCATACTTGATTTGTAGCAGGATCGTGATCTTAAGATCTTGGATGACGCTTTCTTTGGAACACATTCAATAACTCTCATATTGTGTACCCATCCCGTATTTAAAGCTCTAGATCAGCTTTGTGTGATAAGGTACACTAATTTGCGAACAAGCCCGTTGAGCAATAACAGTCTGTCATGCTGGAAAAATGCAGTAGATAATGCTCAGTCTTGCTCCATACTTTCTTTGCTCCATATATATGTGCAAGAGCTAGACAGAAAGCATAGAACAAAACCTCCACCAGATTGACAGAAAATATGGATGTGGAAGTCAATCATTTCTACTATCTTGTTTTCTCTCTAGTGTTTTTGCTGCCCATCCTACTCCTTTTATTTGGTAAACGAAAAGCTGATAATGGACTACCACTTCCACCAGGTCCATTTCCGTTGCCAATTATAGGCAACATCTTCCACCTGGATTTCAAGAAACCGCACATCTCCATGGCGAGACTTGCCCGATCCTACGGGCCACTCATGGCTCTAAGACTTGGATCAAGGCTCTTCGTTGTTGCATCAAACCCTGTAGCTGCTAGGGAAATCCTCAAGGTCCATGACCGGGAATTATCTGGTAGGTTTGTGCCACAGACAGTTCTTAGAGTGCCTGAAGTGAAGAGTTCAGTGATAGCACTGTCAGGAGAATGCAATGAAAGATGGAGGCTATTGCGCAACGTTGGCCACACTGAGCTTTTCTCGTCCCAAGCTCTGGAATCTGATTCTGGATCTAGAGTGAAGAAGGTCAATGAGATGTTAGTGTTTTTAAATTCCAAAGATGGTCAGATAGTGAAAATTGTAGATGTTGTCTTTCCAACTGTTGCTAATATCTTGACTAGAATGATGGTGTCTCAAGATATCGTCAAAAGCTGGAACCAGAGTGAAGAAATGCAAAGAAGAGTAAGAAGGCTTCTTGATCTTGGTTTTCCCGGTCTAGTTGATTTATATCCTGCTCTTTCTGGCTTAGATTTTTGGAGCAAGCGAAGGGCCAATGCTTACCGGGAAATAAATAGAATAACCTGGGGCGATATCTTAAGTGAGAGAAAGAGGAAGCAGAAAGAGGATGCAGGCATAAAGAGCCAAGATTTTCTGGATGCTCTGATAAAAATTTCGTTGGATGATAATGAGATCCACAACTTCCTCACTGTATGATCTCTCTTTCCCCTTTATATGCTCATGTTATTTTGCATGTAGTATCCAATGAAACAAGCAAGAGATAAACGGAAAAGGAAATAGAATATTGTCTCATAATCTTGATGCTCATTCATGCAGGAATTGTTTGCTAGTTCGGAATCTCTTACAACATTGATTGAGTGGGCAGTGACAGAAATAACAAGGAATGAAGGCGCGCTTGTAAGGCTTCAGGATGAACTCGGAGAAGCCACAGAAGGAACAGTTTTAAGCGAGCGGTGCCTAAGAAAGCTACCGTATTTACAAGCCTGTATCAAAGAAACATTCCGATTGCACCCTCCGAGCCCATTGCTTGTGCCTCGTGCTGCATTGGTGACTTGTGAGGTGATGAACTATGGAATTCCAAAGGACGTGGTGGTGGTTCTAAATGCCTACGCCTTAGGACGAGACCCCATGACTTGGGAGGATCCTCAGAGCTTCAAGCCAGAACGCTTTCTCAACAAAAGTCTTGATCTGAAGGGAACTAATTATGAACTTTTACCTTTTGGTGGAGGTAGAAGGATTTGTGCCGGATATCCACTAGCTCTGAAGCAAATTCAATTGATTCTTGCTTCATTGGTGCATGCATTTGATTGGTCTCCTCCTCCTGGAACAGACCCTACTAAATTTGACATGGACGAAGACTTCGTTTTAACGTTGCGAAAGAAGAACCCATTGCTACTGATTCCGAAAAAGAGGAATGATTTGATGGTGCAGTAACGGATTTTTTTAATAACCGAACTTGAATATCTCTATTTCAATAAATTCTAAATATCAATAATATTTGGTGTATTTCTTTTGAAAAAATAGCTCTAAATGTCACTAAAAAAATGTATTATTATTGATTGTGTCACTAAATTTTATTTTTAATTTTTTATATTATTAAATAATTTTTATATTTCTTTTTATGTTATTTCTGTAATATTTTTAAAATTTTATGTTACTAAATAATTTTTGAATCTCTTATTATGTCATAATAGCATAAAAAGAAAATTATTTAGTAGCATAATAAGTTAAAAATAAAGTTTAATGTCACGACTAATAGTAAGATATTTTTTTAGATGCAATTAGAATCAATTTGTTATTTTTTTGGAAGAAAATTTAATGTGTGTATTTTATTTTTTCTTGAAATTCTTAATATAAAAAATATTTATGTGTCTATGCCCTAACTGGTAGCTTATTATCCTTTGACAATTAAATTAATAATGAATATCACTCTTTCGAAAGGAATTAGATTTCATAGCCCATTAATCTTTTGCATTTCTTATTTCGAAGAATTCAATCTTTGTTTTTCCCCCCCTTTTCTTGTCCGCCAAAAGAGTCAGAAGAGCAAATAAGTTAGCTTATAGTATAAACCATTGTTTTTTTTTTATTAAAAGAGGGGTGCAACACGAGGACTTCCCAGGGGGTCACCCATCCTAGTACTACTCTCGCCCAAGCACGCTTAACTTCGGAGTTCTGATGGGATCCGGTGCATTAGTACTGGTATGGTCGCACCCAATGAAAGGAGTAGAGTGATATTCAATCTAAGTTTTTCCTATATTTTTTAATTTTTTTAATTTTGAATTTTATTTTTTCATAAATAATTTATTTTTATAATTTTTAATACAACTCAATTCAAATAAAAACTCAATATAAATATGCTCTGATTTAGACAAGTCCTTTGCGTACAATTCTTTTTGGACTTGGTCTTTGAGAGAATGGTATTGAGTTTCAAGAAAACGAAATTGGTATTGAAAAAATTTATTTTCTGAAAAAAACTTTGCCATTTGGGGAGGCTATTATGTGGTGTAACGAACAAAGTAGGACAATTGTTGATGAAGGTTTTCAATTTTGCTTCGTACTTCAGAAATATTTTGTACCAAGGATGCAACTCGAGAAGCATTTGATTATTGGGCCTTGTAGGCAATCAAAAGAATTGGAATCATACACGCACACAACATAAACAAATAAAGGACTAACTTGAAAATTCCTAATTATAAGGGCTTTTTCATAAAGATACAAAACTTCGAGGGGCCTATTCAGGTTAACAAGTTGCTATAGATGCTGTCGGTGTCGGGGGCGCCCTTTAAAAGGAAACGTTATTACCACAAATTCACTTGCCCGTAAATTGCTGTTGTGAGGGGGGCGAGCGAAAGAGGCAATTGCGAGAGTCGGAGGGCGCCACCGAGCCGCAGTAAGAAGACAATGGCGGACGATGACTATAATGACATGGACATGGGGTCAGTTATATTGTTTTCTTCTCTGAAGCTTTCTTGTTTCTCAGATACAGAGAATCGCGGTTAACGTTTCTTTTATCACAGTCTAATTATTTTCCTTCTGTTGGGATTAGTTCGTGTCTCTTGTAGACTAAGAAGGGTGTTTCGCACATTTGCTCAAAGTTTTCTGTATGGTTTTCTTATTCGTACGTCAGATAATTGACCCATTTTACCCGTTTAGGGTTTATGACCTAGGGTTTTTTTCTTTTCCGTCCTTTTTCGTTGTTTGGAAATTTTGATTAAAATTAGAGATGAAATGAGTTTCAACTCCATTTCACGCCCTTCTCGTTAGTATGAGTCGTATCTCTTTCATGTTTTCCCCCTTAAAACTTATCCTTGGCACTGTTTTTTCCCTTTTTTTAAAAAAAAGAAAAACTTTTACAGGACTTTATGAAGAAAAATGGGGAAAAAGGGAGCACTACTGCATTTGAAGTTGTTATCTTGTCTCCCTAATTTTTTTTTAAGCGTTTGATAAAGGATGTTTTGAACTCTTTAGGACATAACTGTTCTTCTTTTTATAATTACTTAATTATCTAATTGCATAAAGCTAGTGGACTGGAAACTAATTCATGATAGTCCCACTGATTAACCATTCCAATGGCTTGCAATTTTTTGTATTATTATTTTATCCTATGTATTTTGAGCTACTCTATTGTTGGGGAATCAAGGTAGTATTTCTCGTGTTTTATAAACTGTCAAAACACAGTTTGGGGTCTTTGTGGGAATATGACTTATTGTTTTATTTTATTTTTGGGTTAAGGAGTTTTGCTGACCTTACTCTTCGGAAGGGCCTGCATTTTGAGGAATAGTACTTATTAAGGGCTAAAATTTGATATTCTCTCAAGGGAATATATCTCAAGGGACAGGGTACTGTTATAACTCACTCTATTTGCTCCTGGTTCTCATCTATTTACTAAAAATCTAGTAATATTGTTTCTGGATTTTCTTGTTTTAGGTGATCACTCTGGAAAACGGGGGGTGGGGGGGTGTTGACAACTTTTTAGCAGTGAGAAGTAAATTGTAGGGTTGCACAGTTTTGTCTAGCGTTGAAATGTTGACCTTTGGGCTGGCAGTCTTAACATTATTGCACAGTTTTACTCCACATTTTGATGATTTCTAATTACTTATGTTCAGTAAGAGACCCTAAAACAACTGGAGCCTCATGAACTGTATTTGCAGCTTTTTTAATTTATTTAAACTATTTAAATAGCCATCTCTTATTATGAAGAAGGACCAGCTTGTTATGTATAAGAGTCTCTTATGTTCCCTATGAGTAGCTTTACTAGCTATTTAAGTGTTGCAGATGAATTCTAGATTTTTCTATTTAGCTTGCTGACAGTATGTTTATTTGCTTAGATATGAAGATGAACCAGTGGAGCCCGAGCCTGAAGTAAGATCATTTCCATTTGTTGTTCTTTCTGTGCATCTTTGTTTTCCCAATTTGATCATAGCTGTAATATTGCATCTCCGAAAATAAAAGGAAGGGGCTGAGGTGGATGAAGACAACAATAACAATGAGGAGGCCCCTGATCCTATTTTAGGTGATGCTGAAGAAAAGCAGGAGGAACCGCGGGACCGCCCTCGGAAAACATCAAAATATATGACAAAATATGAGCGTGCAAGGATACTGGGTACTCGAGCTCTGCAGATTAGGTTGGTGTTTCCTTTTGAAGTGTTTACATTTCTTTATTGGATTTCTAATGTTAATGTAGGCAAGAACTTACCAAATGTACCTGTGATTGAGCAGCATGAATGCCCCTGTCATGGTAGAGTTGGAGGGAGAGACTGACCCGCTCGAGGTGAACTTCCTCACCAGCATTGTGAATGAGACAAACTAGATATAATGAATTCAAAAAGAAAGAAAAAGACTTAACTTCTGTGTGCAAACAACTTGTGAACTTCAGTTGGTGTAAAATATCTTCTCCTGCATTGCAATTTTTCATGAATGCATAAGGTAGATTAGGTGAGAAGCTGTCTGGAACTTGTGCAAGTTGACAAGTTGTGATGTAGGTTCACTTGAGACAGCAAACCACGCCTTAAATGAGATAGAAGATGCTAATAGCAATAGGACTTTAGCAATAGTGTACTTCAACAATGTTCCTTGTGTATCCAGGAGGGTTAATAGCTGAGTTTGAGTGGTATTGTAAACTTGAATTATAATTCGATATCTTGCATAGCTTGCAGCTTTTCTGTGTGACTCCTTTGTGAACTTCATAATTCATCTTTTATGTTAGATTGCAATGAAGGAGTTGCGAGAGAGGAAGATACCTTTCACCATTCGCCGATACCTCCCTGATGGAAGGTAAATGCTGTATCTGTATTAAACATGTCTTTTGCTTTATTTCTTGTCTTGTTTTTTCTCTCTTTCTAACTTCCATACGTTTCATCTAGTTATGAAGACTGGGGCGTGGATGAATTAATTGTGGAGGATTCATGGAAAAGACAAGTCGGAGGCGATTGAGTGGTTCATGTGCTTTCTAGTTTCTAATGGTTCTTAAACTTTTGAGTCTCTGAAGCTGCCTGTTGATTCTTGGGCTGTGTGCATGGTGGACCTGGAACTGAACTGTGAATTTGTGCGCTAAGATGTTTTTGTAGTTTAATGATGTACCCTAATCTGTGTGCACTGATATTTAGGAAAGACTTCAAAATTGGTACTTGTTAGTATTAATAGGTTTTATATTTTCAAACATAAGAAATAATATTGAAGTACTTGTTAGTATATGGTACTCTCTCAGTATTATAATACTTTTGTTTCATTACGACGCTGTTAAGGGGCAGACAGTGAACCTGTAGTTAAAATCCTGATTGACTGATTTTGTGATTTGGATGCGAAACTGCTGATAGCCAGATCGAATCATTATCGCCTAGTCCAAGAGGTGTATTATAAGTCGATGAGAGACTCTTGTTTATGTTGAATTCCATGCATATCCTTCTCAGGAGTATTATTAGTATTCCCAGAAGTTTAAACCTTGGGTTGCGCGGTGGAATTTAGGACTTGCAATACTTTGAGTTTTGCTAATTTTGATTAGGCGGGACTAAAAATTGGTCATACCATCATACTTAGGGCAGGGGCATACGGGTGAACAACCAAAATTTTCAACCCACAGGTAGCTACGCCAGGAATGCGAGTTCACTTCCAAACCACCAGCGTCTAATCTGCAACAATAAGCGACCAAACATTAGAGTTAATTGATTAATGATTGGAACACGCGTCGGCCGTGCCGACCTAGACATCTTCGAGTACGTTTAAGACTTTTGTAGCGATATTGCTATTTCTTCACAGCACAACACAGACATCCTTAGCTGTAAATATTTCTGTCCGCCTCTAAATTAGAATATACTCTGAATTTGTTTTTTATAATTTTTTTAAGAATTAAGTGTTCAATTAATAAATTATTCCAAATAAGTTTTACAACAAAAGAATTGTGCCATGCATCATAGTGTAGGAGTAGGATTTACATTGATCCCTTTTACCTCAGGCTCGGACTCACAGTGTTTACTGGAGTGTCTTTTTGTGGTTGGTTCTATTGTGCAAGGTGGAGCAAGAAAATATGGCCTTAATGCTCTCTTTAGCTAGGGGATTCCCTT
Organism: Rauvolfia tetraphylla; assembly: GCA_030512225.1. Taxonomy (NCBI): domain Eukaryota; kingdom Viridiplantae; phylum Streptophyta; class Magnoliopsida; order Gentianales; family Apocynaceae; genus Rauvolfia; species Rauvolfia tetraphylla. Next base: position 7,223,716 of record JAJQKT010000049.1, on the reverse strand, counting down.
TTAATTGTCATATGCACCATTTGCGAACGGATAAAAGTAACACTCGTTAGCAGGCGGCAACCGAAAATGCTCCTCTTTTAATTCCCACAAAAATTCACAATCATTCCCACCATGACTCATAGCTATGGCCCCTGGTTCCCTCTAATAATGTAGACAAAGAAGGAAAGGGAAATGTACTCCAGGCTTTGGGTAAACCCAGCAGCAGCAGAGATTGACAGCAAAGTGGCAAAGAGTAATTATCTGCCTTCCCTAGTAAACAAGCAAAGCAGGGAAAGATAAAGATGCTTATGGCTGAAAAGGGCCAAAGGAAATGGACTGGGGATGGGTCCTATAGCAATTATGTGACTATTAGAAAATGGATTAGGATGTCCATGGCTCGTGGCTGCTTGCTGTTTTGTTCCGACACCATATTCATTCGCACAAAAGTTTAGAGGACCCCACCTATGGACTAGCTTTCCCACCAGCTCCCGGACATAAAAAATTCGTCAGCTTTCTCTTTCTGTTCTCTTTCCTAGTGGTAAGTAAGGGTACTTCTTTAGTTTAACCTCTTTAGTGTAGCAGTAGGATTGTCTCCTGTTAAAGAGTGAAGACTTCCAGTGAGGAGGGTCAGGAACCCACTTTATTATCTTCACTCGCAGCGTAAAGGTAATTTCCTCGTCTACTTTTTGTGCATTTCTGCAGTTTCTTGAATATCAGATTGCCATCTTGTCAAAGAATTCGTCTTCAGAAACTTTTCTGCAGATTGTGCAAATTTGTTTTCTTTATTGTTCGATTTTAATTCTGTCGTTTACTAAAGCTCAACGGTTTTCTTCAGCTAATTCACGAAGTTTCTTCTTACACTTGGTATGATAAGAATTTTACATTGCTTTTGTGTCTTTCAACAGTTTGTAATGCTAGCTTCCCAAGCCGTCCCTTCCACCCGGGCGTCTAAAGGCCCTAATTGTTGGATACATTAGAAGTTGATTTGGTGCATTTATATCTTTCTGGATTGCCTCATGCTCTTTTTTGAATTCGCGCTTTAATGATGGTGGAGATATCCCATAATTCTTATTATCTTTGCCATTATTTTCTTCCATCAAGGGAGAAAGGGAAGCCCCTGAATCTTTTTTTTTTTCTCATTTTTCTGTTGATAAAGTGCCTTTCATTTATGTCCGCGATTGGTCGACTCACCGGTGTCTAAAGGCCCCTAATTGTTAGATTAAATGTTGATTTGGTACATTATATCTTTATGGACTGCCTCGCGCTCTATGAATTCACTCACTCTCCAAATTTTTTGAATTGTTAGAATACTATTAATGGAGATATTCCCTCCTATTTGCTATTAATTTTCTTTCTCAAGTGTGAAAGAGTCGACTTATAAAAAGCCTTTGAATCTTCTTGTGGGTTGAAACCACTTTTCATTTATGTCTGTTATTGACAATGATATTTCTTTATTCATTAGTCTTTATATTTGTTTGGTTATTAGAAGCATTTCATGCCTTCATTGGAAAATTCATTCATTACCTGTAAGAGGTGTCGATGTCAATGTATGTGATACCTGGTATCTTAACAATAGTGCTCGGGTTCTATATTATTCAAATACATGGACTATCAGTGATTAACATGCAACAAGATATACCTATGTGTAGGATTAAATCTGGATTTCCTTTTGGTCATAATAATAGAAGGTGAACGAGTAAAACTGCACCAATGACGACAGAGTTTCTTACCTTTACCTTGCGTGTTCTGAAACTCTTAAATGCATTTGGTCAATTAGTCAGACACTGCTGGGATTGTGTCTGAAGCAAATGGTACCACTGTCATATGTAACAAATGCTCAGGATTGGTATTACTTCTGCTTTTCTTTCCCCATCTTTTTCTGTAATAATTTATTTATCAGCCTCTTGGGGCGTGTAGAATTGGTCATGAATATGAAGATTTGCTGCTATCTGGCATCTATGCCACTCCTTTTGACATTTATGAGGGCTTACAACTATGCAATATTTGTTTCTATATAAATTTGGTACCTCAGTTATTGGCAGATGGATCTTGAAATCCTTCAGGCCTTTTAAGTTTTCCTGTTTGGTGATCTTCAAGACCTATAATGTCAAACTAAAACTCTATTTATCTGACTGTTTATTGAAGAATAACATTTTGAAGATTCAAGTGAGGTTCTGAGTCAAGATTGGAGTCTGTGATGATGTCAGAAACATTCATGATAGACAGCAATGAAATGCATAGCCACTATTTGAATGGTAAAATCCCAGCGGAAATTGCTGAAAATTTGAAAGAATTTTTCCCTGAACATGGGGATCTTAGTTTTGAAGAAGTTCTGCTACAACAGGTACTTCTGTTTTCCTGGTTTCTTTTCCTCAAGGAGGATAAGCTTTTCCTGGTCACTTCTGTTGTTAGTGTATGGTGCAGTATTCTTCAAATTATTTATCTGTCTATGTTTTAGGAAAGTGCTTATCAGTATATTCAAGCATATGCAAAGAACAAAGACAAGACTTCCAGTTCTGGTCCAAGCAGTAATGGGAGTCAGTCTTTGCTGCAAGAAGACAAATCTTCATGTGATGCAAATGTTGAATCACAAATGGCTCTTGATGAAGCTTTAGCTAGATCCTTACAGGAGTTGGGTGACGACTTTGAAGATTTTTATATAACTGAGCACAGTGGTACCGTGGCTGGTAAAAACCCCTTTGTTTTGCATTTATGTTTCTGTTCTTACAGCTATCATTTCTTTCATTTATTTGTTAGGCTTGAGCTATTCCATTTAATTATTCCACGATAATGTCATGCTAATTTTATATATAGGGTATCTTTTGATGTGGAGAGTTTTTGCTTGGATTGGTAATCCCCTTGTGTGGCCAAGTATGGACATTCTGAATTCTGTAACTTTACTTCCTAGAATCAGTACTTCTGTGGATGTCCTTGGCATTTAACAGGGCTTAACTGAAATATATGCCAAGACCTTGATTGTGAAATCAACACTATGTTAATGGAATTTGACATATTGTAGATTCATTGTATGTGCAAAATGAACTGCCCTACACCTTGCTAACTAAAGAAATGATGACATCCCTAGACAACAACGAAAAGCTTCTTTTCCTTTATGTGCTCTACAAAACTAAATCTTGACTTGTGCTCTGATTTCATAATATTCCCTTTTTAACTTCATTTGAAACTTTTGCAGTTAAATAAATTCCAAAGTAGTCTTGTTTATTCCTACTTTTTTCTTCTGGATATTTTTGTTTCCATTTTACCCGTATAAAACAGCCTTCTTTGAGTGCATAGGGTCTTGTCTGAACAATGGAACATCTTGATTACATTTGATGTAAAACATATGCCACATAATCAGGAAGTTGGGATGTTATGTATGCACCATATGGGCATATGAAAGGAGTCAAGTAATTTTCAGTTCATGAAGCAAAATTTCCATGGAAAGTTTAGTTTTTTCTTTTTCCCCTTTAGTGTTCCTATCAAATATTTAAGTTAGGCACCATTTTAAAAATAAATGTATTCCACAATAACTTCTCATTAGTTCTATACTATTTGTGTATAATTTGAAACATTTAAATAAATTTATTATGACGTGGCTTTTCTTTATTATCAACATTGCTTTGATAGTGACTTCTGTGTCATCCACGGAGAGCAGAGAATCCACTCCTAGAGAAACCCCTGCTAGGGTATGAAATCAATTTCTTTTCTGTTTACCTTGTTCTCTAGTTTGATGAGGTTATATCGAAGCTAAAAGTTTTTGTGGTACAATGCAGGCAATCCGTCAAACTGTAAGGCAAGATGACATTGATCCAGATAATATGACTTATGAGGTAGGTTTTACGTCAAACTACTATTTACAGATTGGTGTTTCTTTTTTCTGGAAATGATTTGCTTCCAGATTCCTTTAATGGGTACAATAAGCCATGAAACCCTTTATTCTTTGTCCTAGTAGTTATGGTAACCACTGCACTTAATTGATATGTTAATTATATTTATATGATAATTTAAACAAAGTTCGTCTGGGAAATGAAACCATCAGCCTCAGAAATAGAAACAAGAAAAGGGATAAAATTTTGCTTTTGTTCCCTCTTTCTGGTTTCCAAGAGACCAAGCTTACTTGCTTCTATGTTTTGTATCAAGATTACTTGGTTTATTTTGTCAAGGTTCTTGAGAACTTTCTATTAGATGTCAGTGTGTAATTTTTCTTATCGTAAGTAACTCTGGAGTAGCCTGTCATCTGGCTGAAGCCTGAAAATTTGTCAATCTTCAACAAGTCTAAAGAAGTGACATGCTGTAGTTTGTTGGGTTCTCAAGCTGATTTTGTCAGGTAAGGATGAGCAATAGTGTAGTATGTGGTTGAGTATAATGAAAATTGACTTTTCAAATATATGTACTGTAAGATTGTAATAGTGTTAAGCACCATTCTAATAAAACTATAAAGTAATATTGCATCCTAAGCTTCGATCAGCTTCATACTGTTTTTAGATATAAGTAACTGGGCCTGATGAATCTTCGAACTCTAGTTGTTGCATCATCCCCCTCACCACTGTAAAGACCATCCCCGCCCAGATGGTACTGGATAAGGCTTTTCTCAAGTGTTTCTAGTGATCCAGTTTATTTACATTTTATACATGTATTTATTACTTGATAATTAATTTATTCATGTTTGTTTGTGCTAGGAATTACAATCTTTAGGGGAAGCTGTTGGTCATGAGAGCAGAGGACTCTCAGATGATCTTATCTCACGATTGCCCACTTTCAAATACAAAACAGGGTTGTTCTCTAAGAAACGGAAAAAAGAGGAGTATGGCCTGTCTAACATAAATGTTCTCTACGAGCTTTTATTTTCTTTTTATCTACATTTGGTCCATGTGGATTGGTCTGGGATATTCATTGTTTTAGGATTTGGTCCATTCTGTTCCTCTTATGTATACAGGTCTAACCTCAGTCTTGTGGTTCCAAACTGCACTCGTCATTAGCTTACATTGTGTTTGTTTCTTGTGGCTCAGAAAAGGGAGTAAGTTTTTAGACAAGGTATAACGTGAGGCTTTTTAATCATCATCACCTGGAAGCTAAAGCCATGTAATAAATCCTTGTTATTTTTTTAAAAAAAAATCCAGGTTTAATGCGGATGCTCTTGCTTTCCACATTGTAAGAAAGGTTAGAGATTCATAGTCATTCTTACTTATAGAGGAACTTCTCCCTAGTTCACCTTGGAGTATACTCCATTTGTTTCAAAGTATATGACCTATTTCCTCTCTACACAATTATTAAGGTTTTGATAAATTTCATGAAAAAACAAAGAAAATTTGTTAAATACCCTTTTCTCTCTCTTTCTTAATTAATAGTGGTCAATGCTACTAGTTCCTTCCATTTCAAAAAGTCAACATTCTCTTTATTGAGAATTTGAAATTTAACATTGGAATTGGTGTCTTTGATTATTTTGAAAATTGAAGTACTTAAAAGTGGGTGGTTGGAGACAAGGGCAAAACAGGAAAAAATTAATAAATGAACCCCTAATATAGAAATGTGTCATATAATTTGAAACAGACCAAAGTGGAAAATCGGTTATTTATTTTGAAACAGAGGGAGTATTATCATTTAAGTCTGCAGATTGTTGATATCTGCTTATGGTGTGTAGTGAAGAAAATAAATTCAGTGTCTGCCATATTCATAGTTGTCATTTTAGAATATGCTTTGCTCAGGAGCATGCTGTTGTTTTCTTGTCATCTGTCCTTCATTGATTTATGTACTCTCTGTATGCGCGTGGGTTTTCTTTTGGTTGGCAAGAAAATAATTTGATAGCACAGGAACCTTACATTTCTCTTCTTGGCCTTAAAAATGTTAGGATATAAGCCTAATGCACTATTGAATGAAAAAAGATTTCTTTTGATGTTAATAGCTTATTACATATCTGAATTCTAGGTGTGTGATTTGCTGTGAGGAATATAAAAGTGGGACTCGAGTGGCCACTTTGCCTTGTGCCCACCAATATCATTCAGGGTGCATTACACAGTGGCTGAAACTCAACAAGGTATGGTATTATCCTGTCAACGATGTGCCATTTCATAATCCTCCACCACAACTGTTAGAAGTAATTTCAATTACTCGTAGAATTGTCTGTTTAAATTTGTGGAAAATTGTCTTTAGTCCTCATTGTGTTCTTAAATGTTTATGACGTTGGAAATTTTCAACTTTTCTATTTTTTTCTTAATGCTTTTCTTCTTGGTGCTATATCTCTTAATTGGTCCAGAAAGTATTTTTTCTTTGATCCTTGCTTTCATTCTATTTTCTCACTGCTACTTGGTACAAGCATGTTTGAGATTAGAGTTCTTGGAAGTAAAGATAACGCTGTTTTTGTATTGCATCGCATTGCCACACAATATAGGTATCTCTGTCCAGAAATTATGGCTGCATTATGAATAAACATGATGTGATACTGCACATTGCCTAATGTTGCATCCAGCAGATAGCTCACATATCAAAAAGGAAAATGCTGTTGTTGCATGTCATGCAAAGTGTCTGCTATTTCAATTATCCTTTCCGATGAATACAGTGTGTGTTTTCTGGACTCGAGTATAGCTATCGGTTTGTGGAACAGATGTAAGTTGAATTCTTTCTTCTAAATAATGAAAATGCTCTCACAATTCCTCGGCCTCTCTCCCAGAATTGCCCTGTCTGCCAAGAGGAGGTCAGAGATAACTGATTTGCATCATCTCCAACTTGGAAAAGAGTGGCCGGTGGTCCTGGTGCTTTTGCATATATTGTTTTCAACAGCTTCACATTTAATGGTAAAATGAGATTTGACCTGCTCGGAAGCCTAGTTGTATTGGAAAGGAATTTGACCTATTGACTCCCCCATGTATTTGTGTAAATAACTTCTGTTTTCAGCTTTTCCTGCGTTTATTACAGTATTTGGACTCTTTTTAAGGGATAATATGCCCTTTAGTTGTTCTCAATAACATATCTTGTCCATATAGGTATTGCTTAAACTAAGCACTTGAAACTGCCACTACTTTGCTTTCTGTGGAATTCTCAGAAGGAAAGAGAAGGAGTTAGGACAGAGGGGGTGGACTGGATGTCTTTGATTAATTAGAAGATAGTGCTAATAGATTGAGTACGATGAGCGATATAATCAACTGTACTAACTCATATTCATTGCTAATCAGAACCAGTAATTTTATGAATACGAGGGTGGTTGTGTAGAAATTTCACTATAGATCACATGGCAAATTAGCACATGCATAAATGATTTCCAGATCTGACGTAGGAGAGAGATTAATTTAATAGCAAACTGGCTGTGGACATGATATCTAAAGGTTTTAGAGATTGTTATACATTATTGAATTTAATTATATATAATTAAATATTTTTAACTTCTCAAATTTTTTTCTTAATTTTTTTTCACTTTCTAAAATTTTATTAAAATTAATAAGTATCACATTAAATTAGATTATACAGTATAATTAGATAAAAAATTATATCGAATTTTTAATTTTAAGATAAAAAATTTAAAAGATTTTTTAAAATAAAATTTTTTTACAATTTTTTGAGTTTTTATTTCAAAATTGACAGAATTTTGTGTAAATATATTTCTCATTACATTGTATAATTTAATTTAATATGATATTTATTAATTTTAGTGAAATGGTAAAGGGAGAATGAGAGAGAAGATATGGGATAAAGAGATAAAGAAGTTGAAAAAAGTTTGATTTTTAAATTATATATAGTAAAAATAAAAATTGTATATAGTAATTGTGATGTTTTATCTACAAGTGGAGATTTAGTTCCATTGTTGAGTAAAGAACTCCCGACAATTATAAATCAACTGCAAGGGTTCATTGATTTCAGCTAATTGCTTTCTCCTCCGATAAAAAATAAAAATCTTTTCTAGATTATTTAAAAGAATTAAATAAAAATACGTAATAAATACTTTTTCAATTCTTAGCATTCAAAAGTGTGGCAACACCATTAAGTCGGGGACCGGCGCCAGCAAAATTTGATGAGACTTTGTCTGCGTAGATATAAAAGGGGTAGTTTAAACCAATGCCCTTTGCACCATGAAAATGCTCAAACTTCTCATCCTGTGTGAAGTGTGAACCCATCGCCATATTCCTTCAATCGGGGCATCGCGTGTTCTGACTTACTTTAGAATTAAATATTTTTATTTTAATTAAATAAAAATATTTTAAAATAATTTAACTATAAATATTATTATTATTATTATATTTTTTAATTATTAAAAATAATTATAATAATATGACTCATATTCAAATAAAATTTTTAAATTTTAAATCAAGAACTCAAAAACATTAATTAGGAGACTATTGTATTAGAAGATATAATTTTTTTAAAATAAAATATAATATTAGAAATAATTTAAATAAAATGAATATTTAACTTCAAACATGATATGAATATTTAATTTCTGAAGGAAAAAAAATTCGGTATTATTTGTCTTCTAAGCAAAACCTACCAATAGGACAAAGTGGGCCAGACGTTGCCCACTTGTCCCTAGGTGAACAGCGGCACGTTTCGTTTTCTTTCTTGATACTCCAGAGAGTTTTTTTTTTTTTTTTCGCTGGGTAAACTCAATTGTCTGTTTCGTCCTCCTTCAATTGTTCGTTTCTCCAAATACTTTCGCGGGGGGCAAATGGAGGAGAAGAGAAGAAGAGTCACTTTTTATTTTTTTTTAGGAAAATATTTATATTTATTTTAATTTTTTTTGGTAGAGAGAGAAGAAAAATAAATTATAAATACTTTTATTTGTTTGATTATATTGAAGAGTGGAAGGAGAGGAGATTGAAAAAAATATTTTATTATATTTATAAATTTATCTTTCTTTTAAATTCCCTAATTATAATTAATAATAATGTCATATGAAATATTTTATGATGACATAATATTCTTCTTAAAATCAAATACCCGAATCCTTTTGAACAAATTAATTTTTTCTTAACATTTTAAACAAAATAAAATATCTATTTACTTTTCTTTCTTTTCTTCACTCTTTTTCTCGCAACCAAACTAGGCTTAAATGATCCCATTCTGACTTCTATTTCGAGACAGGGCCCTTCCATTTTTAATTTCATTTCTTTTCGGAAGATTATGTTTGTTTGTTTCTTCTTGATTTGTCATGCTACTTTCTCTTACACGCTCTGCAAGCGAAGAACGCCATAAAATGTTCATAGCATTAGTAGGTGTTTGAGATATTTTATTGTGAAGCGAAGAACGCCATAAAATGTTCTTCCATGATTATGTTTTTGGATTCATTCCTGTGATGCTGATGAGTGCTCTTTGGTCATGCGGTGGAGTGCAATTGTCTGCTTTAATCTTTAATCTCAGGATTGGGACATATAGTGGGTCGCCACCCTGGCAGATTTCCCACCCTACTAATACCAGCCAATTTTCCTTTCGAAAGGACATGCGAGTAATTCACACATGTGAGTATATCCACCTCTATGGCACCTTCTCCGTCTCTAGCCTAAGGACGCAAATAAATTGACGTGTGTAAACGAAGACGTAATTCTTGATTTAATTCCTATTTTTTCACTAAAAAAGAAAAAAAAATGAAAGGGTAAACAAATAGGAGAAGGGGCAATTAAATGTACACCGAAACATCATTGGACTGTTTCGTGATTGAGTACTAGAAGCACGCATTTCACGTCCATTTTTCTGTTGACCTTTTGTCCTCCCACAAGATCATTGAGAGCTGTTTTTCTTTGCACAAGAAAAGTCGATACCGTTCCAAAGAAGTCAAGCTCGGATCACGTCTCAAATGGTTCCTTGCTATTTTCTTCTGAATTCTTGAATTAGAGCTTGCTGGTACTCATCCACGGCCGCCTCTTTTTGTTGTACATATATGGGGGTTGGTTTTTCTGGCCTGGTGATAGACGAGAACTCTGGCTCTCCTTCAAAACTTGGTCTTGCAGACTTACCAGAAAGTTGTGTGGCTCTGGTTCTTTCATATCTGGAGCCTGCGGAGATATGCAGATTGGCGTGCTTGAACAGAACGTTTCGTCAGGCTTCTATTGCTGATGCTGTATGGGAATCCAAGTTGCCAGAAAATTACCAGATTCTTGCCAGGAAGCTCTTCGCCGATGGAAGCTCAGAGACCACTGCATCTAAGAAGCAAATATTTCGTAGATTGTGTTGTCCCAACCATTTTGACTGCAATACCAAGGTAGGGCTTCCTCACTGTCACTCATCTCGCTAATCCATCCCCCAGAAACCAGCTGGCATTTGTTCTCCTGTGAAAATGTCAGAAAATATACTTAGCAAACGATGAGAAGCTGAGGAAGATTGATGCGCACTCCTTTACCCATTTCCATGAAAAACTCCCTCGTTTTTCCTTTTTTGTGCACTGGCAGTCTCTATGAAATGAATGGACATACTGTACTAAAACTACCCATTTTCACTGGTAGTCAAATTTCTTTCCCCCTTTTCCCTCGTCACTTCGTTCTTGTTTTTCTAAAGTTGAAAACACAATAATCGACGGAAAAAGGAAAAAGGACGTTCAAAGTTTGAACTTTGGACGGGTGCTTTATGGCAGGAAGTTCGGATGGACAAAAATGGAGGACAAATTTGTGTTGCAATATCTTGGAAGGGATTGAAAATAACAGGTATAGCCGATCGGAGATATTGGAATCACATCTCCACAGATGAATCCAGGTCAGATATTTTTCTCTTTTAAGATGCTATTTCGTCCAATTGTCTTAATATATATTTATGTTTGAACTTCTCCCTTCCTCTTTGTCCAAAAACAAAAGGAGGGGGAATCGGGGGGGTGGAGGCAGCCTTTTTCCTTGGCTCTTTCCCATCCAGAAATAAGTGTTACCGAACCATGCCATGAAGGAAATGATAAATATGAGGATGAGCGCCACTATCTTCTTGATGTGATCATAAGCTTCAAGTCTTTTAAACAAATAACCTACTATAGAACACGTCATGGCCATTTTTGTTTCCCAGCTGGAAGCCCATTAAATTGTCTGTTCATCTAACTGCGCCTTCAAAAATTCTAAATACATTTAAAGGATATGGCTGTGGGAGGATTGAGATAGCGACAAATCAAGTCATTCTATAACTGTAGCTTTGGAAGAAGAACAATTAACTACATTTTGGAAGAGATGGGAGTTTTGTTGACAAGTCCAAGATCAGCTCGCTTCTCTGTTTATTCCTTCGTTCCTATTCTTTACTGGTCAATTATTAGAAACGCATCTCAGAATTGATCCCTTGGAGAAGGCAGTCTTTGACAAACTCATCATATATATAAATAGTTGACATGTTCTTACTCAATATCTATCAATAGGACTCAAATTGAGCGTGGTTTTCGTGTCCCTTGGTACAAGCAGATTCCAGTCAATAGCGTATCTTCAGCAAATATGGTGGCTAGAAGTAGAGGGGGGTTTAGATTTCGAGTTTCCACCGGCAACTTACAGTCTATTCTTCCGGCTCCAGCTCGGCAGAACTTCTAGAAGACTCGGAAGGCGCCGAGTCTGTAACATGGAGCAAGTTCATGGCTGGAATTTGAAGCCTGTCAAGTTCAAATTGTCGTTACCAAACGGCCAACATGTGACATCGCAATACTTCCTGAATGAAGTAGATGGCCAGTGGAAGGAGTATTATGTGGGAGATTTTGTTGTCGATAATGCCGAGACTCCCACAAATTTAAAGTTCTCCATGACTCAGATTGATTGTACCCACTCCAAAGGAGGCCTTTGCCTGGATTGTGTTTTGATATATCCCAGTAAGATTGGAGAAAGGCAGAAGCAGTTGCAATTTTGAAACTCATTTCCACTGTATATCTGGTAAAACTGGGGATGCTATGGCTGCACCAAATAGGATGATGTTAGGAGACCTTCTAAGCTTGAAGATTTGCTTTAATTTAAACCTACTTGTTATGTTATGCTAGTAATAGATGAAATTAGTTACTTCTCGGATCCCAAATCTTGCTCATATATATTAAAGGTGAATGATATATTTAGATTGTGTTTGATTGAAAAAGTTTTTATTTTAAATTATATAAAATTAAATTTTTTATAAAAGAAAAAATAAAATTCAAATATATTAAACAAAACATTATCGAATAGAAGCAAAATCATTACACGTAGTTGAATGTAATCATTGTATGTATATATATTTATCTTATCAAAAAGATTTCAGAAAGCAAATAACTAGGAAGATCTTTTCCAGAATTTTGGGACCGCAAAGCTGCATGGTAATGGACTACCAAGATCAATATGATAATGGATCGATGGGGCCTGCATTATTGGTAGCCACGAGAAGACTTTAAGGGGAGTTAGAGGTTGGTGGGGAAAGCTGGTTATTTTGTAATAAAATAAAGTAAAGAGTTGAATCTAACTATCTTTTTGGGTGTAGTGAGATTCCGTCAAACGTGCAAAGAATGCCAAAATCATGGGGCTAGATTCTTCCTACCAATACTTTTTCTCGATCGAAAATTAAATATTTTTATTTTTATTTTTATAAATATTTATATATTTTAATTACTAATCTTTTTTAATTTAAGTAAGATTAAATTTTATTAACACAATAATTTTATTACTAACATTTTTTACTTCTTTGATCTAAGATATAAAAAGTTTTACAAACACACGAATCTTATTATTTACTTCTTTTATTAATAAAAAATATTATAAAATTTTAATTATTTCTTTTAATTTTTTAAATCTAATTTATAAAGGAGCTCAGGGGAAGATAGTGGCGAGTGAAAATCTAGCTTCTTTTGAAGCAAGAGAATAAAGTTGTGGAAAAAGGAAAATGAATTTCTTGAACTTTCCTCCGGCAGGGTGAAGGGGACTATTGACCAAGATTTTCGGGGTGTGGCTAACCTCCTTTAAACTACAATGGACTTGGAACCTAGTTCTGTTTGTAACAAATGAAAACCTAGATTTAATTTATTTTAAAGGGTATGGAATAATTTCTATTTGCTGGTACAATCACGTCACTCACATTTACGCGAACCAAACAAGGGCTTGACCTCTGGTTTACAGGCTGAAAGGAAAGGCGGAGGGAGCCAATATATTGTATTCTTGTTTGGTTAAGGAGAGGGAAATAGTAAAGGAGAAAAGATTTTCCTGATTTACTTTTTATCAATTTTCTCTTTTTTATTAATTTTTAAATTCAGACAAATAAGAGTAATTCTGTCATTAATAAATTATCTTTTTAGGATATATGATTGCACAATATCTCATCTCAAAATTAAACTCAAAATTTTAAGTATGAAACTTATATTTTCACTCACAAACAATTTAACTTTTATAAAACTCAAAACAAAAATTTTAAAATTAAACCCTATCCAATCACACTATAAAAATATTTTTTTTCTCTCTCTCTCCCTCTCTCTCAATCCTTCTAATGTGGGAGGGCAACATTTTAAAATACTAAGTTATGAAAGATGATCCTATTTCTTTAATTTTATAAATACTAAAATAAATGAAAAGTCCCTTTTCTTTCTCTTCTCCCTCCTTCCCCCCTCTCTATTTTTTTTTTTTTTTTGTTATGAATACTCCTCTCCCCCTTAAACCAAACCAAAAATAAGGTAAGTATTTATTTATTCCGTTTTAAAATATATTTTTTGATACTTTTTATAAAAATTAAGAAAAATAATTAATATTTTTATTTTATTTTTAATTAATTTAATTATTCTTTATTAATATAAGAAATAATTGATAACTTATTTTTATAATTAAGAATAATTTTTAAAAATATATAAAAATATAATTGTTTAAAAAATAAATTTAAAAATTTTATATTTTAAAATGAATGGAGAGAAGTGAACAATGCCACAACGCAGATGTAGAAACAAGGCTAATATCGTAATTCACGTCCGCTACCTATTATGGTATTACTGTTACGTTGGAGGAGGTAGAATTACAAATGCAGACATGTTGTTATCCAAAGTAAAAGTTTCCTTGGATTTGTCTTCTACTCTTTCTCCTTCGCTCTGGTTTACAGCAGTACTTCTATGCTATTTCTGTTTTCTGCTTGGGTTGTATTGCCGCATTCTCAGTAGCCCATCTGTACTGGGACCGACCTTCGAAATAATCGAACTGAATCCAATCTCCAAGCTGTCTTATTAGGATAATCTTCGCGATTTCTTTTTGTTAACGTGCAGTTGTTGCGTTTCACTTCACTTCTTCGACCAAACCACCTCTGGTTTCTCTGTCTGTGAATTTTCTTCCCAAGATTCTCCTCCCTTCTTCTCAAGGTATCTTCTGCTGCTTTGTTCTCTCCATGAAATGTTGTCCCAAAATGCTTAAATACATTCATTTTTCCTTTTGCCCTTGTTCTGCTGGTAATTATTTCTGCTCAAAGCCCTCACACATGAATTTGACTTTCACTCTGACATCTGAAGTTCAATCTACTTTGAAAATTAGATCTGGTTCATTAAATTCCCATTAAAAAAAGAAAAGTTGTGATCTTTTGCTTGATTTTTTTGTTTGGTTAATCATCACTGTTTGCTCTGAATTGCTCTTTCTTCCCGTCTGATGTCCCATTTATGGTGGAAATTAGGTTGCTGAAACGGGTAGAGAGCTCCATTCTTGTGCATCTTTCAATTGAAAATTGATATAGTTAATGGAGAGTTGGGACTTTATAGAGTGGCTTGGAGCTGATGTATCTGTAAAGATTCTCATGTGTTTGGAGGACCCTTCTGACCTCATTCGCGTTAGTGCAGTCTCTAGTTCTTGGCGCCAATTCGGTAAGCTCTTTGTTTGTCGGTGTGGCTTTTTTCTTAATTCTTTTTTCGTTCTGGGTGGTTTGGCGGAGGGGAATTCCTCAGTTTGAAAGATGATACCTTCTTCTAGTATTTATCTTATGGATTTTCTTTTGTTGTTTTGGTAGTTCCAGATGAAATTGCTCTATAGTATTATGAAAATGCCTATTTTCGCTTTCTTAATAAACTTGCTGCAGATTAGTTTCTTAGTCACGTTAGGGAAATTATCTGATAAAGCTTTGTATTTTCTTCTGATCAAGCCAACGTACTTGCACACTGTTTGCTTCATGATGGGGAAGTGCCTAGTGGTGAATGCTCTCTGCAAGTCAATGTCTTCTTTTCTTCTGGTCACTAGGCCCTAGGGTGCCATGCTTTTTCATTTTGCTTGGGATACTTCAGAGATTCTGCAGGATGGGCCAATCTTCATTTTGGCTGATGGGCTAGATAGACAAGGAGATCATATTGTCCTGAGCTAGTTAAGGACGAACCCTTAACGAACCCCTGCATGAGTCTCCTAGGGGCTTTTCCCGAGAATTGACCTCTTTTTAAATAATTGGAGTGTAATGACCTTGTTTGACGAGTGTGTTTTGTCAATTGTTATAATGCCCCGCCAATTCATTTGGCGTTATAGACATAAGAGAAATTCTCTGTAATGGTATTTATAATACCAATTGATTTGGTTTTATAGATAGTGACCAATTTTGGCATTTGCGTATAAATTTAAAAAATTATATATTATTATGTACAAGTCAAAAGATCTAACTTGAAATTATTCTAATTGATTATCATGTTTAAAGCATATGCATAAATTTTAAATTTTCAAAAATCAAAATTAATACTTTTTAAAAATTTTAGAATGATTTATTTTCTTCTTTTTATTAGAGAAATGAAAATAAGAATAAAATATATAATTATATCTTTTATTAAAAATACTTAAATATTTAAAAAAGAAGGAAGGTAAAATTAAGAATGTCATAAATAAATATTAAAATTTTATTTATTCTATATTAGACAAGTGGTCGCGGAAGTATTACATAATAATGAAATAAAATAGTGATATATCTAACATAAAATAGAACTAAGAAGAACTTGGTCATGCAGAGTCGATAAGGTCACAATTTTTTCTGTTATGACTATGCATATGGTAGTTGCTACATTTTGGAGGAGAGTTTGGGTTACGCGAATCCATGTTGGAATGATACCTCATGGTTTGTAGTCGTCCTCGATTGTTCTTCATGTTTGGAAGATTAAAGGTCATATGAAATAGTTCATCTCGCCACAAACTTTTATTGGCAACCGGATTAAAATTGCACTCGTAGGTTTTTCTGTATGGTTCTTTTGAGTATATATCCAACACAAAATGTGTACCGTTCCATCCCTTATTCCAAAATGGCTCGTACAAAATGATATATGAATTTTTTTAAATTTACAAGAAAATGCCAAAATTGGTCAAGAAGAGTGGAGATAAGTTTTAGGTTATCTATAATGTCAAATCAATCGGCGTTATAGATACCAAGAATTTCGCCTGTCTATAACGTCAATTAACACCAATTTATTTGACGTTATAGCCATTATCAAAACACAACCGTTAAACAATGTCATTTCAGTCCAATTATTTAAAAAGAGATACATTCTTGACAAAAGCCCTAATATTAGCATGACCTAAAAAGACTACAATGTTTGCAACCTCTTTCCCTCTTTCTTGCAGGCGCTAACACTTTACACCTGCTAATTGCAACCTACTAATTCATTGATCACAGTAAGATTACTTTTAGTTATTAATTTTTTTAACTTTAAAATTTTTTTAATTTTCTCTCTTTTATCTTCTTAAAAAACTTTCACCTATTAATTAATATAAAATAAAAATAAAAGCTTAAAAATACTTTTAAAAACTAAAAACAAGGGGAACCACATGAAGGAAAAAAAGACTGTAGAATAAAAAAATAATAAAAAAAAGAAAATTATTTTGTTTGTGGGGAACCTTCTTCCCCAAGAAGACCAAAAAAATAAAAAATAAAGACGAAATGAAGAAGGCGCAGAGGCCTCGATAGTGTCATCGGGGGTTGCACCATCAGGTTGCCAACAGCGACCAGCGAGAGCCGCTGGGCGCAGCCCCCATGGGCGTCCGACAGGTAGTGCGACTCGCGGGCTGATTCAAATGGATAAGTCCAAGCCCGTTTTTAACACGGATTTTTAGCTCATTTTATTTAGCCTGCAAGCAAGTCTGTATTTTTTTAAAATTTTTTATAAAAAATATTTTTTAAAAAAATAATATCGTTTTATAATATTTTTTTAATAAATTTATATATTAAAAATATATAAAAAAATAAATTAATCTGTAGACTAACCTGTTTAGCTCGCGACAAATCTGTCCCATTTAAGGGGTAGCTTGTGATGGGCCCGGCTGGGCCTTTTGACACCACTACCGACAGGTAGCTCCAAGTGGCCCCTGCAAGTGCTGTCAAGCGGTGGCCGGTGTTCTTTGTTTCTGTAGTTTTTTTTTAAGCATTTTCTTGGGGAATCAAATAAAAGTTCACTTGAAAAAATATTCTTTTTTTTTCCTTTTCATGGGTATTTTTTTTTTAATTTTTTTTCTGTTGGGGACTTTTTCCCCTTGTATTTATTGTTTTAAGATTTTTTTGTTTTAGATTTATGAATAGGTTGAAATTTTTTAAGAATGTTGTTTAGAGAGAAAAAATAGAGAGAATTAAGTTAGAGAGAGAAAGATTTTTTGTTAATGAAAAATAGTAGTGTTGCAGTCAACAAGTCCCTTTTTTTGCATCAGCTACTAAATTGACAACGTAACCATCTTTAGTCTAATATTTAGTGAGATGAATAACTGAAGTGAACGGCTCGGATAAACGGAGAAGTTATTTTCTTTCTTCTTAATGGGGAGGGGAGTGAGCAACACTACAATCAAGGGAAAACTTCTTCTCTAATTGATGTGGCTTATCTTCATTTTGGCTTTCAAATCTTTCCTTCATCCTTTGCTATATCGACAAGTAGAATTTAGGGTGCCAGCTATAAATACAATCTAAAACAGTTGATGATTGAGTACTAGGTATGGTGTTTCATCTCTGGGAAATAACTGTGTGCTTGTGCAGTAAGGAGAAAAGAAAGAGCTTAGCATAATGAAAGTGAGCGGTCATATTTTTTATGCTTTATTCATCAATAGTTGCTCTTATAGTGCAATAATTAAGGTATTATTTGTGCCTTTCTACATTTATTATCTGCTATCTTCTCTCCATTTTCTGAAAACTGAAGAATCTTTGTGCTGCTCAACTCTTTTGTATACTTCTTGGGCTATTTCATGAAGGACTTTGGACCTACTGCAGTGATTGCTACTGGAATTTGTAAGCAGCTTTGTATAAGAATGTTTCGGGAGCTATCCAATATATCCCATGCTATTGGAATATGCAACGTTATTGAACCTTTGGAATTCAGGCCTAGTGAATCTCTAGAATGGACCCGTCTGATGAGGGAGCATAGAGTATATTAATTTTTAACTAGAGGTCTTGCCTCTGTTATCAGAATAGATTGCATATCTGAAGCAATTGTGCTTCAAGTACAGATAATCATCCTGAAGAAAGTATTCAAAACACCTTGGAACCAGGTGACCGGATTGAGCAGAGAGCTTCATACTGGTCGAGCGAGGGTGAAAGTGATCCAGCAACGCCAGAAAGACTAACATATAGATTAACCTCCAAGATGTGTGTGATAACTGAAATTCATGTACAACCATTTCAAGGTCGTCCTACAAATATTTACTATTACACAATTAGTTACAATCCACCCTTTCATCTATACTGAAACCATTGTTGCATTATCAGCATATTTTCAGTTTGATTTCCCCATATATTCAGCCAAGGCTATAAGATTTCTGATGGGCCATCCCAAAGTTGGTGTGGAAGCAAAAAGTGCTAGAGACAGTTTTTCAGTTGCACAAGAATCATGTTATGAGAAGTTTGTGTGGACTTACATTTCACCAGAATTTCCCATGGCTCAAGTGAGTATCATTACGTTGATACTTTCTTTAGAAGATATCAACCTTACAGGCAGTGAATTAATGGGGATTCAAATGGATAGATGCATTATAGTATCTTCTTGAGTAATACCATATATTTTTAGATCAACATATGTTTAAAGCATGTACACCCACTGTGCAATTAGATGCTTTTCTACATGATGAATATCCATGCAACAAATGACATGATCATTGAACACTAGAATTAGATGGATTATCAATCCCCCAACTGGTGTCGCACTTCTTTAAATCATCACCTCTGATTCTAGCACCTCTGTGTCGGAGGAATTCTGCAAGTAGAGCTATTGGGCAGATCGCAAAAACAAGAAATGGACGGTTTGTACTATATATGGTGAGCCGTTCTAAATTTATTTATTTGTTTTTTTATTGTTCTACTAGGGATTTCGAGTGATGGCATGTTTTTTCCCCTGAATTCTGGAAGAGTGACTTTATTTTGATTGTGGAAATAGATTCATAGTTGTTCTCTAAACTTTTCTTGCAAAATCATGGAACCAGGAAAAAGTTTGAAGTTTTTACTTGCCCCAGTCTTTTTGATACCTGCACAATGCAGTGGCACAACTTTGTAGATATACTAAGTTTTGAGATTCCCACCTGTTTTCTTTGTTTTTTGTTCATGTCAGTATTTCTCATGTTGAAGTTATTGGCCGACCACTGTCAGCAGCATTTGTGATGTCGAACTACTAGATCAAACTGGAAAGTGCAGGTTGAAGTACATAAGAGAGCACAATTGTTGTTCATCAAATAAGTATTCTCAAGGAGTTCCAAGCAGTCTTTCTCCCTTCCATAGATTTGGTGCAAGCATAAGATGTTGGAAGCACATGATCGTGAACGCGTTAGTTGGGCTGGAGCTATTTTGCTGGAAGACGATTATGCCTCTGATGAATGAGTGTCTCAGCTGAAGTCCATTTTGGTTCTTCTGACTCATTTCCTTTGTCTTTGTTCTGTTTCCTCTGTTTCTATATGAGTCGCAAATCATGACGCAAACCATAATAGTCGGGTAGCATTTCAATGTATGAAATTCAATCCACACGGATTCTCTTTTTATTGTGGAGAAGGTTGGCTAACTCGTGTGAGCGGAGCTGACCGTTTGTAAAGGTATATAGTAATCTTTTCAATAACAGATATGTTACTCCTGAGTTCTGAAATAAAAAGATAAGTATACATTTGGCCAGAAGGAGTGTATGTAATGTTGATAAAATTCATTCTCTACTTGAGGAATGAAAATCTTCCATTCTGAAAAGGATGAACAAGAAAGGGTAGCAGAGAATGACTAGCGATCACTGATCACCCTAGGAGATAGTGGAGACATTCCACTCAAGAAATAGGAATTGATCGATTAATTCACTAGTCTAATGAAGTGTTCAGGTACTCAACAAACCTGATTTTCTGACGATGTTATATGGGAACTCTCATCATACTAATCCGAGGGAGAGCAATATATCACTCTGAAAATCCCTTCCGAATTTCCTGCCAATTGTATCAAAGAGCGGACTTGCAACAGATTTTTGTCTGCTTCCGAGGCAAACGGCAGATTACTTTTATATGTTTTGCGCACGTCCCTTCACCTTGTCGCATATACAACCCAAGCTACTAAGGTACCAAAAAATAGCAACTCGGTTACGTTACTTAGGATCACATGATTAGAATATTCAAAATGTTTTCCCTTTTTCCACATGGTCAAGGGCAAGTGTCGAATCATGCACGCGTGGTATTTACATGCTCCTACGAACAGGCCTTTCTTTCTTTTTATATAGGTCACACGACATTTTCAGTTCACTCCCGTTCTATGTTTCCATTATAATGCAGTGCGCCGTGCACTTGAGGGACCAACTTTTTATTTCAGAATGCAAGAGAAACTCATGCACGATAAGTATAGCAACTAAAAGAATGTACAAAGAAGCCCAACATGCCAGCAATAGCAGGTCAATTAAGAAAACCTAACAAATGAGCAGCTTCACAGAAGCTCTCAATCCGGAGAACCAAAATAAGGGAAACAGAAATGTTAAATTTTTAAGAATGTGAAATAAAGCATGTAAATTAATAGCAAATATTAGTAGACGGAGGGATACATTGTCATGGTCAGGCCTATGTCATACATTACAATTGTAAGGAGAAGTAGGAGACCGAAGCTCATTAATCAAATTTGGATAAGCCGAAAGGCAAGATGAAAAATAACAGTAACCTTCTCGAGTATGTCTCAGAATCACATTAAACTTCATGTCTGAGAAACAGAAACAAGAGAAAGGGGCAAAGGGAATCCAAACCACCTGTACAAATGATATATTTGAGGCACTCCCTATGAAAAACCATGTAACGAGACATTATGTTAGTCATGCCTTCCAGCCAAAATTCATATTGTCATCCAGTTCGCTGTTAAGAAAACCATTTTCTGTGAATTCATCAGCAATGTCTGGCACCATTTCATCTGACATATGAAGACTCCGCGGTAATTCGGCTGCTTTCTGGTTGAACCCACCATTGCCGCCAGCCGCAGAAGATTCACTATTTGAAGCAGCTTTAAAACTGTGGCTCCTGCTTGGAGCGGGTCCTGCTGCATTACCAGGGCCATTCGTGGCACCTGCACCTGCTCCTGAAGTATTATTAAATCCAAGAGCGTCCCTTGACGCACCCCCACTTATGCTCTGACCAGAAATGGATGGCTGAACTCCACTTCCGCCGCTGTTATTATTGGTCATGTCATGCATTAGTTGTTGGATCATGTGCTGTTGCAAAGCCTGGGCACTCTGAGATGTCTGTGGATTGCTTTGCTGAAGCAAGGAATTACTGTTCACTAAAAGCTGTTGTTGCTGTATATGGGAACCCGAGAAGCCACCTAAAGATGAGTTCTGCAAAGATCCAGGAACCATACCAGCAGCCCCATGGAAAGACGGGGATGAGGTTTGGTTTGAGTAATTGAAAGAAGAAGATGCCTCCTGCTTTACTGAGCTACGGTTGGAGTTCATCGAGTTCTGTCTCATCAGTAGATTTTGGTAGTTTGTCAGCGCAAGAGCAGCTTGTGCTGAGCCACTTAAGGCTCCTCTACCAGCCATCTGCTGATTGTTGCTGATTTGATTGCCGTGATTACCGAGTCCGGAATGCAAAGCCATTAGTTTACTAATTGCACTGCGGTCAGTTGGTAGACCCTGGATGCCTCCCAGCTGGTCAGTTTCCTCCATCTTTGGAGACAGCAGCTTGCTTGTACTAACATGTCTCGGAAAATTCTTCAAGCCCTCTGTGAATATACAATATTATTATCAGGACAAAAATAAAATAGCATCATACAATTCAATACTTCCTTCCCAGCATAACGGAATAGGCTACAATGACAAAATAAAAGACCAACCATGCAGAATCAAGCAAAAAGAAATTTCAAGTTAAAAGAGAACAAGTATATTACCAATAGGCCCAACTTTTTGTTCCTTGCAGAAATCCATCAAGTCTTTCATGCTATTGACGACCTCTGATATCTGTTAACAAGTTAACACAGATGAATATTATGAGGAAACAAGTACAAAATTTTTTCTAATTTTCATTAAAATTTCTTGACATGCCTGTAAACACCGCACATATCTCTTGGAAAATCCTAAGTCATTGAGTGACTGCATCTCCAAGCTCCTGGCTAGCTGACGTCCAGCTGTCACAACCCTGGAGTATAATTCATAATCACACAAGATGAGGAACAGAGGTGGAAAGCGTGTAATACAGCTATCTTTTCCAAGAATGGCCAAAAGATGATCAACAAAACATATACAGGACTTTGACCAAACTTTCCAGGTGGCCAAGTTCTTTTAGGTATCTAACAGAGCTACTTTTTCTATCTGAGCTCAGCTCACTTATTAAACAAACATTTTCCGAACAGAAACAAGCTCGTTTGAGTTTTCTTCATGAACGTTCAGTTACTTTATAACTCTAATCCTGGGCCTCCAGCTCTGTTTCTGTTAACTTTCTTTTAACTGAACAAAAATGACCTTCAATGTTTTGTCATACTATAGAAACTCAAAAGTGCTTCACCAGAATAAAAGGAGAAAGAACAAAGGACAAAAAGGACTAAACTCTGCACCTAAGAAACTGTACAAGCACAATTAGTATATTTCCAACTCACATGTTACTGTTCGTCTGCAGATCTTGCTGGGAAACACCATCTGGTCCACTTTCAGAGATTGTGCTTTGGCATTTCTGTGCTACCTGTAGTAACTGATTAACCTGCAAGAGGACAATGCTTGATAGCATCATTATACCAAGTAGAAGTGAGAGTTATAAAAATTGCTGAGAGCTTAAACAGCAAAAAACACTCTCAAGGAACTTTTCATGCCAAGATGTAATGATAAGCTGAGACTACAAATGCATTTGACCCATCCAAACAGGAAATACCTACAAGACATGATAAGTGAATGACATCATGATAGATCTGCTATTGCATTGATTTTTATCACAATAAGAAATGAACTGCATGAATCAATTGAACTGCAATAAAAAGCTTGAAATATGAATGAGACATTCAACTCAAATTACTTACTTGTGGTGCTACCAATCTTCGAGGAAGCAATTCCTCATGGTGCCGTGCACAGAATTCCCAAGACAAAATCTAATATGGACAGAGGCACAACATTTCAGTCAAAAAATATAGTCGCATGGAGAAGTGATAAAACCAGTCATTAAACTCCATTCTACCTTTAAATCAGGCGCAAAGATAATACGCAGACGACCTTCACGAACCACCCGAAGTTGCTCATATATGCTTTCTTGAACTGCTTTTGCATACTCGAGAATCATTATTCCTGAAGCCCATCTACGCTCGCACGGCAAATCCAAAAATAAAAGCTCATCGATAACCCCGCTTCCAAACTTAATTTCGTTAAGTCTAGGAAGTACTTCATAAGTAGCCTCTGTTCAAACAAAAGGATGAGTAAGATGGTAAGATCTTAATAAAAATATTAAATTACTCCTATAATAACAGAGGTTAAATCCCCAATCTGATACCAAAGGAATGCTGGAATGTTAATATTTCAGATGCATGTACTCATTTCGACTCTTAGAAGTTCCTTAATGACTGTCCGCTTTCCTAAAATAAATTGCATTTTGACAGCATTACCCTCATTTAAAAACAAAAGGTATACATATCCTTAAGAGTAAGTTGGTAACATATAAAATATTCAAATTCTCTCCTAAGTATCTATGCTAGTCAAATATGGTCATTCAATTTGAATTGACAGTAAAAAAAAAACTCCCTCTCTTCTCCCTTAAATTAAATATATCACTGGCAGAAACATCATTCCAAACATGAAAAAGACATGGCAGCACTCTTACAGGGTATTTTATTTTCGTTGCATCTGAGCCCATTATAATTTGGGTAAGAGCCTGATATAGGAAAGAGAATGAAAAAGAAATCTAATATTAGCAGACACATCTTGCTTTCTAGGTCAACATTTCATCTACTTTCTTTGTAAAGCTTTGAACTTAAAAAAATCCTTAAGTGCCTTAATATGCATTTTACTAAATCTACCCTGTTCTCTGATTCATCACAGAATCTTATGTTTCTTAATTATCAAATGAAGTGTCCTCATAGAGTTAGCCTCCCACATGATTTGATTAAGTAATGTTGAATTTAGAAACAAATACTGGATCTGTTTTAGGGATGATTTCTGTTTTAGTACAAAGATGCTTTATTTTCCTACATTTAAAGTCTTCAACCTAATTATTCTAGCCCGGATAGCTGAAAAGTTGAGTATAAAAGAAATAGCAACACAAAATAAGAGAAGCTGAATTCCGGAAGACAGTGCTGTACTAATAAATGCCAATGCTCTAAAATTAGTAGGAAGATGAAAGCATCAGAAAGGTTAATCAAAATCAAACCAAATTTACTTTCATGTTCCACCATAACTAAGCATTGACACCAGATTTGAATTGTGAGTAATTGAAGTTATCAAATATCTGGGAAACAAAGTTGTAGAAAAGATGTCATTTAACATACATGAAATCACTAGACTAACATCCCAATAAAAAGGTGGCCCTTTGCATTTCATAGCGTCATCTGGAAACTTTATCCGATACAATAAAACTAAGTAAACTGTTAGTGCTCCAATTTTTCATCAAGATTGAATGCAGTTTCTTTCCCATGTCCCTGCCCCTTTCTAAACAACTGAGATAAGCAGCGGACAGGCCTTACATACTAAAGGTAACTTAAATGGAGTTTGGAACAGCCTATAGCCACAGTTGAATGGGTTAATGAACTGCAGAACAAGTGATAGTAAATAAGAGATACAGTTAAATTTCGACTACTAGTGTTACAGAAGAAGAATAATAAGCAAAGTTTGAAGTTTGAATATGAGATCTTATGCATTCAGAAAACGCTGTAGTGTTTAAAGGATAAAAGATAGCAAGTAAACAAGTTCGGGAAATCTAACCCAGAACCAAATACAGATCATATAAGCCCAACACCGCAAGGCAGCAAGAGAAAGTTCAATATTTGGGGCAGACTTACCAAATCCTCTTCCGGATTTTGACCCACAAATGTCACATTGCCATGCATCCTGATTCAGGAGAATAAAAAGGAACAACTAAGAAAGGATTTTAGAGAAAAACCAACAGGCTTGCATTTAACATTTTCATTACTCAATATGTTCTTTTACAATGGGAGAAATGATGTACAAGGCAAATACAAGAAAACAGAAAAAAGGAAAACTTCCAAGATTAATGCATTTCCATGATAAATTACAATAAAATCAGTGAAGAAATGCAGAACACTGATAACACCAAAAAATTAGGAAAGGAAGGAAGAAAGTACCATTGCAGCCTGGGGAAATACCCCCAGAGAGTGGTGTCCAACATTATCATAGAGTGACAAGCACCACCTCTTCTTAGAACGAGGGGCATAATATTCTGCAACAAACTTTCTCCAGTAGGCAATGCTATTATCCTACAACAGAACAAGCAAAATGTTCACATTATTAGACCCACCCTCAAGCCTGTGTATATACATATGTGCACATATATGTGTATAAAATGCACATACACATATGCATATATGAATGCTACCACATTTCATTTCTATAGAATGTGAACCAAAGCCAGGTAGCACGGGACACATAATAAATGTCTAATAGAAGACAAAGGTTCACTTACTGCAGGCCTTTGCCGCTGATGGTATAAGTACTGCATCAACCTTCGAGAGCAGACACCACCATCGTAGGGTCGTTTCATGGCAGATGCAGGCTGCAGGCCTGGATATTGTAGCTGTTGCCTCAGCTGAAGCTGTTGCTGTTGCTGTTGCTGTTGCTGTTGCTGCAGCAGCTGAGCTCGCTGCATTGGTGGCATTGACTGGAGCAACTGTTGCTGCTGTTGCCTTAGTCTCTGCTGGTGAATCAAAGCTTGCAACTGAGGATTAGGATTCTGTAAATGCATGGAATCCTGTTTCTGCATCAATTGATGTAGAACCTGCTGTTGGAGAATGTCTTCTTGCTTAACATCTAACCGAGGTTTCTTTTGCAACTGGGACAAGTAACTTGGATCCTGAATAAATGAACCTGGGATCCTAGAACCATTTGGGAGTTGAACTTGGCCAACACGTGGTGTTGGCAAAGATGTGGCACTTGAAGCCCCTTGATGCTGCTGACTTTGCTGTGTTTGTTGAGAATTTGGATCTTGATTGGAGCTTGGCTGCACTACAGATGATCCATCCATGATTGAAGAGCCAGATATGCTTATATTATTGGATGAAAATGACATAGGTGATGCAGGCAACCTCATGTAAGACTCTGTATTAATGCTAGCACTTCTCTGGAGATGGGGACCTCCTGAAAGTCCTGAATTTGCATCAGTCACCAATGAGCTAGCCCCAACACTTGGACCTGAGCTTGCCACACTATTCAAAACTGTATTACTAACATCCCCAGAAACTGGACCAAAACTATTACGTGTATTTCCAGGCATGGAATTTGATGAGTTCCCAAAAGATGAGGTCAAGTGTGAATTACCCACGACTTGAGATTGAACATCTCCAGGAAAAAAGATGCCAGAACTTGAAGAAGAATGCGTCATTCCACCAGCCACCCTGTTAGGTGCCATGGGAGGCACCGCTGCTTGGTGGCTGGAATCCAAGTAGCTCTCCAGCGCCAACCCTCTAAGTTTTATGCCAAAATTAACAGTACAGAGCTGTGCAAAAATCAAATGATCACAGATATAAATACACTGAAGCCCCTCAACATATAGTTATTTAAAATCCTCTTTCACTGGCAGCACGCAGGATCAAAAACTTCGGGTCCTGCGAAGCAGTAGAGAAGGCAAACCAGATAATTGTCAATAATTAAGCAGACAAGCGAAAAAACACAACTATTTCCTTAAAATAACAATGCAAATCAAAAGCACAAAACAAGAAGGTCGACGTCAAAACAATCCAAAAACACAACAATATTGTCACCAGCTGACTTTTGTTAAGAACTATTAAAATCCCTAATTGAGTCAGAAGAAACCCTAATCCCACAGAATGCAGACTGAACTGAGGAACTCTGTCTGAAAAAAGCCAAACTTTTTCAATTTAAGACTCAATATAGAGAACAATGAACCATTAACCGATATAAGTAAAGTTAAACGCATCGAATAACAAGAATCAAAAACTAACAATTAATTGAATTAAAAGCGATCAGCTCAAAAATTACTCGAGTAAACAACTTACCAGACACATAAATAACACAATAAAACCAATTAAGCCTAGTCTTAACATCGATCTCTACCTGTATTCTAACGTCAAGTAAAGATCGAAAACATCTAGAAAACAAATGTACCGAGAATCCATCAACAAAAATCAAAACTTGTCAAGTACGACATGCCCTTGTTCAAATACAGTCAACATTTCAAAGAAATTACGTGGAGAAAGGCCACTAAAAAGAGTTATGTAGCTCTGAAGAAGGCGAAGAAGTTCGAGCCTTGAAAACGAAACCCAGAGAGAAACGAAGAGAGAGGATTTTGCAAATGATGATTGAATAGCTGAAGAGAGCAACCCACTGGGGGTTTGGATCGCATTTATCTAGCTAGCGGGAATTGCAGAGGGGAGTGACCGGCAGCACCGGTACGTAGCCCTACTGAACCGGCTGTACCCGTTAGGAAGAAACACGTGTCGATTGAGTGACAGGGTTTATGTAGTCTGTGGGGGATCGCGCGGTGGCGAAGTGAGGTCGTCCTGTTTGACGTGGTGACGTGGCGAAATCATATTGGGTGACCTTCTTAAAGATTTTTGTACCAAAAAATTCATCGACGCGGTTATGTTATGCCGCTAGCAAAAGGAATTATCCATCAGCGTAGAACTTCGACTGGAATCGACGGCTGTGATTGGCGGATTTGACTACCCCATTCCCGTTGTATCTCATTGTGCGTAAGTTCTGTTCAAAATTTACCTTTTTTTTTTCCTTTTCTGTCCCTCCTTTCTCGGCTGATTTGATGATTTTGTTGGATTCTACAGCCATATTGACAAGTTCACCCCCAAGAACCAAAAAATGAATATTCGCGCTTAGAATTATAAATAAATAAATTAATACATTTTAATTTTCTTGAAGTAGAAACAAATCAAGGAAAGGGGAAAAATACATTGCGATTTCTTACCAATAGTTTTATGAATAATGCTTAATTGCTCCAACTGAAGTCCAAAAGGGGGTAAAGTTGTCAATTAGAGCAGCTCGTCTTCCCAACAAATATAAGGCAAGACTTTGATTGCAATTTTGAAAAAAAAATATATACTTTTTTCAATAATTTAAGTGACAAGAATAAACAACGTGAGAAATGTTGTTCAAACTTAAAATATAGCAACGAAATAGGAATCTCTTTATTCAATTGGGTAATTGTTTAGTATGGCATGAGGTCCATTACTTTCTTATTATAGTTCCTCCGATCAAATCCCTTTTTCATTGCTTCCCTCATTTCCTATGTGCAGCTGCTTGCTAAGATGCCCTTCAGATACACTAAATGATGCTCGACCCACATCCCGATTTTAAAATGAAAATTTCTGATATCAATTTGGTCATTGTAAATCATAAGATTGTACTGAAATTTGTATATTTTAAAAAGGTACCACATTTTAGAACTTTTATTCCATGAGAGAATAATGATTGAATCATGGATGGTGAGAAAATGAGAGCAAAATAAAACACTCGAGAGCTGAGATAGTCTTTGAACTCAAAGTGAGTTAAACCATCGAGTTAACAAATTGAGATTGATCATCGTGTATGCCAACTCTTTGGATCCAAGCTTATGATTTCCCCTGTTATCCTAAACATGTGAAAACAGAGGAAAATTGTGGCATAAGAACAGGGAAAACTATAAGAAACTGGCCGACCAAATCCTAAGTGGTTAGCAAGCGGGCCACCACCAAATCTATTAGCTGAATTTTCAAACGGGCCACTTAAGGTCCAAGAGTGACCCTATCCCACCAATTTTCTGTGTTCGGACTGCAGGGACACGGCGGCCCAGTAGAGGAGGTCCAAAGTCTATATATGACGCCTCCTCTCCTCTGTCCGTAACGGGGAAGGGAGTGGGGGACCAGGCAAGATGAGTTGCGTCTCCGTCTCACTAAATCGGTTAATTCCGTTGAAAGCCCCGCCTGAAATTAGCGCCAAATCATTTGCCGTTGCCACATTGCGACGCGGAAAGAGAAAATTAGCGGTCGCAATTTCTTGTAGTCGTCTTGATGATTCATCTCAAAGCACCTCGAAGACCCAACAGCTGAATCTTTCTGTTCTTCGCTTCACTTTTGGTAACAGATAAATCCGTTTCTTTAACGTACTATGTATTTACGGTTCATTAGGGTTACAATTGTTCCTTTTGTCCGTTAGGAATTCCCGGATTGGATGAATCGTACTTACCCAGATGGATTGGCTATGCATTTGGTTCGCTATTGTTATTGAATCATTTATTGGGTTTGGATTCAACCACCGTTACTTCTGCTCAGCTTGTGCGTTCTACCACTTCTTGGGATATACACTTAAGTTTAGTTGATTCTCTCTTTTTTTTTTTTTTTTTTTTGGAGGGCGAGTTTTGACCGAATTTCGTTGTCTACTTCAAGCATCTTTAATTGTTTCTTCTTGTCTCGGTGCAGAGAACAGAGGGTTTGGGGCTTTCTTTGGCTGCATTTTCCGTTGTAGTTCCCTATCTCGGAAAGTTCCTCAAGGTAATTAATCCTCTGAATAAGAGTCACCAAGGAAAATAAAAGTGGGAAAACGCAGAGGACATCAAGCTCGCTTCTTTTAGTCGCTTGGCCTGACATTATTCTTGTAGTTCAAATTACTTGTCCTTACAATGGGATAACTTGCTACGATGCGTTTGAACTTGAACCGAACAAGCTAATTTTTGATAATTGAATGCCATAGATTTGGGGTTCACTTTGCTTGGTTTCGGAAATATATGCAGGGTGCTACTGCAGTTACTGAAAAGGTTATTCCTGAAGGTGCTGAACAAATGTTCTCTATGTCAAAGAATATATCAGATATTCTTAAAGAGAATTTAGCTTGGGGAACGTATGTTCTTTTGCGTAATACCAACACCGTTTCCGTGGTATGTTGTAGGCCGAAATGTCTTTTTAAGAAAAATTCTTGCATGTCGGTATGTATAACTAACATAATTGTGTTGATGTGTCAACATTTACAATCTTTCTCTACATTCTAGATGTTAAGCTCGATTAGGCAAATGATTGGTGCATCATTCTTGACATGTAGCTCATATCAACTCAAGATGCATTATGTGTGCGTGGCTATTGGAGCACTCCTAAGGATTTATCAGAAGATCAAATAGAGGATTGGTTTGACGAGCAGATTCAGCGTATTGGACTTTCTAATTTGAAGGAAACCCTGTATTTTCCAGAGGCTGCAGGTATATTTTGTACTTTGAGTTTGGTTATTTTAAGAATTAACTGTTTCTTTTAACTATTTAACTGTCTAACATTTTCAACTTCATCTTTACGCTTCAAAAGCTAGGCATCATTTGTCCTGTCCATTTTTGGAAGAATTTTATAATGCAATTCATTGACTTTGTATCTCTGAGACCATCCATCTCGATAATACGTTTTACAAGAAGTTTCCTAATTTTGCCAGGAGAACGTAGAGTTTTTAAGAAAAACTTTTCTTAGCATAACTTCTGGTATAAAGATCCATTGTCTCCACAAAGCTATCAAACTCAGGATATTAAGATTGGACTCTCTTTCTTGATACTTAAGAGGGGTAATGCTTTAATATAGTAGCTTTAAGGGACTTTGTGAACATCTCAGATTCAGAACTATGGGAGATGCTTCCAAAAGGGACCCATTCTCTCCTTGTACAGCCAGTTAGACAAGCTCAAAATTCAAGTTCCAGTGGGTCAGAGAAAAGTGAAGGTTTTGTTCTTCTGGCCTCCTCCAGCAGTTATGCTTATAGCAACAGAGACAGAGCCTGGATTGGAGCAATTGCCAACAAATTTTGGAAGTAATAACCTCTCCACATGTTTGTAAAATGATAATCATGTTCTTTGTGCCAAATTCTTTAATGTTAGATCTTGTAAAGCAATTTTGCGTCTTATCAATTGTTGGCCAAATTCTTGAATACTAAATCTTGTAAAGCAATTCTGTGTCTTATCAATTGTACTTGTTCCCATGGTCATTTTGCAGATTACACGCAATGAACATGGTTCGTTGGTATGAAATCTGTAAACCACCCCTTGTCATTCATTAGCCAGTTGGAAAGCTTTTCTTCCTTCTTGATGTTAAAAGATTATTGCATTCACTTATGAATCTACCATGTTAACACCCCTCCTTCATATGAATACGGTTCCAGAACTGAAGAAAGAGAAGAACTAATTGAAGTAGGAGCAACTATAATTCTTGGTTGACATATTTCCCCATGATCGCTCTCTGTAGAAAAATAAATTCATCCTAAAACATAAAGTAATTCTTAGAACTAAGAGATATTAGAAGATAAATTGCCATTTCATATAAAGGACCTTGAAAAACAGCTATTTCAAATGCTGGGAAGTTTAATTCAATCCTCACCTCAACTTTGATATGGCTGGGGAGCTTTAAATGGTGTTTTCCTAACAAACCAAAAAATAATTGTTGAGTTCAATGTTTTTGATGAACTTCAATTCCTATGATAATCCTGAATCTTTTCTTTACAACATACCTAGCAGTCACCAAAACTAGGGAATTGGCATTTTAGAGAAACTGCTTGGCCTTATTTTTGTCACAAGAGGGTTTGGCTATTCTTTTATTAAATGGGCAATAGTTGGCTCATTGCTTTCATTGATCTAGCTTTTGAGTGTTCAGAAATTGGGGTGCTGAAGATTAGATGTTGAGACACTTTTCTGTTGAGATAAGATGACAAAGAAGTTAATTTGTTGATGTGGTTATTCCATCTGTGAATGCTGAAACAGGAACTTTTGAATAATCTGAATCACTGTTTATCTGAACTCAGAACGCTTGATTGGCTTGAAAATCACATAGAGGAGTAGTATCTTTATTCATTAAAAAAAAAAAAAGATGAGTAGTATCTGCCAAAGGAAAAATGTCCTCCTGCATCTGATCAGTTTAGATCCACTGAAAATGTTTCTGTAATTATACTTGTTTGTCAGGAGCTAGATTTTGCATCAACCTTCCTGTTCTTGCCGTCTTGCAGGAACAAGAGAGAGAGAGAGAGATTATAAAATAGGAAAAAGGAACTACTTTTAACTGGTACCATTGTCCTTGGTGCCTTTTTTGTATTCCCACTGTATTCTGTTGTGAAATAAATGAGGGCATTTTCAAGTAATACATTGAACTTCTGTTTACCTTCTTGTTCTCTTGTAAATCTTTCGTTCAGAAAACCACCATTAGCTTTTCAATTGGAACATTGGGATGCACTCATCAGAGACAGAGAGGGGGGGGGGAGGGGAGAAGGAACTGTGGGATGCTTCTTACAGCTGTATGTACAGATGAATTTCATTCTCTTCTCAAAGAAATGACTACTATCTGAAAAAGAACTTCAATTGAAGAAGGATCAGCTCTGAATTATTATTGTAAATTTTTACAAGGCCTGAATTGCTTCTGAATCCTCAGTTTTCTTCACGTATCTTCTCAGGCTAAAGTGATTCTGCATATAGGCCGTTCAACTGAGTTCAAAAGTGCAACAACCTCATGGAGCACTCAGGTTATTCACAAAAACTTCTCCAAGCCATACACCAGATTCTGCCAAGAAAAGAACAAAAAAAAAGAACCTTTCAGAGGATAGTGTGAAAACATAGTGGCAGGACAATTTTGATGCAAGTTCCCTGATTTGGCTACCTTAAGACGCACGACCTTTCTGATAGCCAGTATTAGGCCCGGCATTAGACATTGAACATCTGTAATGTCGTGTTTGACTGTGTAAACCTGTAGTCCAAAGTTCCAAAGATGAGTTTTCACGATAAGAGATGGTCTTAATTCTACTTCATTTCCCATGTAAGCTTGAATGGAGTAGCGTGCAAACCTCGCCTGGTCTGGAGAAGTAGACAGTTGTACTAGATGGTAACCCTGGGAGAACTAAGCTGTGCACTCGCACCCCATCTTCTCCAAGAACCTGGCCTCTTGCCTATCATGACCAAAAAGAATGGACACCGCGTTATGATGCAGAGAGGAATTTACTAGTCCAGTAAGGTTTTACCACTTTGCTGCATGTATCTAGTGTCTATTTTAGCTTTAAATGGATTGAAAATTTTCTACGCATGTACATATAGCGGCTTATATTGCAACATATTGCTTGTTTGTTACCTTGACATCTGTTGAGATATCTTCTCTGTTGTATATTTGACCAAGATTGGAGATATTATTTGCAATTTGTACTGCATCCTGTGATGGAAAATCCTGTTGGCCAACAATATAACATCAGACACCTTCTTGATGATTTCCTCTGAGACACTGTGTAAAATGCCTGATTATGCCAGACATCTGTATCTCTTTTTTGGCTAATAGTGAAGGTTATTGATAATACCATTCATACATTCTGGTCTTGACCAGTAGGCTACATGCGTCTGTGCCTTAACATTCCATGATTTTTGTTTGATAAGTTTTAACCAGCATGTTTGTGATGCATCAAAATCAGAGGAAGAATCGAGACGAGATATTTCATTGCAATACTAACATGGACTTGATTTGGAAGGACTGTGGTCCACCTTGATGAAAAGCGATGGGGACAAAATGCAGTGTGTGGATCCAGCTTTGAATGGGTCCAAAGAAAGTGACCGCAGGAAGACTTTTGAGTCTAACCCAGTGGCCAGTGCTTATCCAGACAGTAGTTCCTGCTGCTACTGGAGAAGTAACTTCATCCAAAAGAAGATTAATACTAAATCTCTCGAATTAGCTTCCACTAATCGTGGACGGGATACTAGAAGTCCCGTATATAGGACGGCTAGACGATGCAAATGCATTGTTGTTTCTCACCCAAACAAAGTATTATGTTCCCCCAGGCACATCCATCATCGGCGACCTCAGGTTGCACATATGTTGTTGCATCCAACCGCACAAAATGAATGGTTCATATGCATTCAGCCAAAAAAAAAAAAGAATGGTTCATATGCTATCGTGTGAGGACAAACAGACTACACACAGTGCCTAAAATAAAACAAAATCTGCACATAGAAAAGCTGAAATTGATTTGACTTACTCCTGCATTTGCCCTTGATTCAACGATTTCCACATTGTTGTAGTGGAAAGAAGCTGAAATTGCAGCTTGCTGGAGGAGTATCGACCCGATGGATAAAGTTGGCGCTACCAGACACCCCTGAAATAAAGTCCGCAAACAATGAAGTTCGAGATTAACTGATAATAATCTTGGTACTTAAAATTCTTGCTCTCTGAAGGTATTTGCACACAGTAGAAGAATCCATGTCTGGTAGCATTATCGCGTAACATCTCAGTTCTCACCCTGCCCTCACCATGCTGGCCTTCTCACAAAACGCAGACAACGCCATCACCGTGTCCGGTTTGATTCGGGGCACATAAACCACGCTATTCATGCCAAATGCTGTTGCCTGGTCAAGAAACCAGAAGGATAGGTCATATTACGATCATGCTATGTTGATGAAATTCTCAAATTATTTCACTCTAATCACCATAAGTTTTAATATGAACGTATTCTGAAGAGATGTAGGTAACGCTATACCTGTTTCACATTGTCGTATACTGTAGTAGGATCAGTGAAATCAACAACAACTCCAGTTGCTTTAGACTGCAAAGAATTACTAAAAAGGTTTAGTTCTTCAATGTGCACCGCCCAGAAGGGCAGAAGTAGAACGCAGTAACATAGATGAACTGATTTGGGAGTCACCTGAGATATGGAACCCAAGACCATGGTGAGGTCGTTTATTACGGGTATTTCCAAAGCCTCTTCCATGTCACACACCTAAAATGAAAGCTTAGGAGTACCTAAATCAAAATGAAAAAGAGCAAAGAGTTCTGAAATAGTGCTTAGAATGGATAAACAGAAAGAACCTTTCCGATGTCCTCTCCGACACGGTGAGAATCCACAGCGCCAGCCACTTCCATTCCTCGTGCTCTGGTTACTGCTACTACAGCTGCTCTTCCAATTTCCTTGGCTGCTCCATTGATGATTACCTCTTTCCCACAAGTAAAACAGCTCTAAGTGTCTTTCCATTGGGTGATTTATTTAGCAGAGATATAGATATATGTCTATATACAATTTCAACCTTGATATTGCTTTGTGAGGACTGCATTGAACAAGAAATTGAAGGTCCAATTCTGACATGCTGTCGATTCCTGTAGTTTATGGGAAGAAACTGGCAGCTCAGAACTGCCATGGATGCTCAGAGCTTGCGAAAACTTCGGGCCCGATATGTTTTGAGCACAACGGATGAGCTTCCTTTCGCTAGCGTTGTCAAAGTGTCCTGGAGATAAGATAATTGTGCCTTCCGCATGAATTTGTTTTTCTTTTTCAAAGGGTTCCCAGTTTTAAAAAACAGAAAATACCGTTTGCAACCAAAATATTTTATTTTTAATTCGAGATTTACAGGAAATGTCTATTGTGTTTACCGAGGTGCAAAAGAGTGAAGTCCTATTTTAAAAATGAGCAAATTTGGAACTCGAGACTTAAATTGACTTTCAAAATTTTAAGCGTAAATTTAATTTAAAATGAAAAACAAAAATGCAGAACTCAACTATAACTTAAACTTTATTTATTCAATATATTTTACTTCCTTTCGTTCGTTTCAAAATATAGGATATTTTAAACATTTTTTCTCTATTCAAAATGTTTGATTTTTTAACTTGAAAATTAAATTTTTCAATATACTATTATATTGTCTATCTGAGCATATCTAAAGAAAGGCAATAGTGGAACCATAAGACTCAACTAGATTCAAGGAGTACTAAACCTAAATTCATAGGTCCAATTTATATTGCAACTCAATCAAAATTTTCTTCTACTATTTTTATACTTTGAGTCTCATTTTTATTCTCACAAATAATTTATTTTTATAATTTTTAACACAACTCAACTAAAAAAAATCAATCCAAAAAATAGAAACGAATTCATTGAAGGTCCATTCTTTTGTACCAATGCTACATTTGAACTTGACTCAAGTTTATTTATTTATCTTTTGTGAAGATCCCAGAGCTAAAAAGTGTTTAAAATTTTTACAAATTGCTTAGGATAAGAAGAAAGACTTCGGCAACACTGAAAATGGAGTTTCATGGAAGCTAGTGTTTCAAAAAGTGGTTAATCGAGCTTGAAATTGAAGAAATATGAAAATTCACTCAATTAATGGGGGAGAGCCCTCCGCAATAACTCAAGAGATTTTGCATAGACCCAAGCCAAGGTATTGGAGCAAACTCTGAATCCAATATCTAACACTGGTATAGGTTGGTTGAATGACTCCCACTCTAGATTAAATGGAGTTTTTTGCTATGTGTCAGATATAAATAAAAATAAAAATAAAGTGGCTATGATTTACATACCACTTAGGAAGAGGTTTGTCACAAATTCCTTCTAAACAAGGAAAAGGTAGCTCGCATTTATAAATTTACCGATCCTTTTTCTAAACAAGGAAAATATATTATAATCTATTAACAATTAACACCTTCATGCTTTTTCTGGAGTTGAAAAAAAGGATTTATGCGACAAAAATGTAAATCGATCAATTAAAAGTATTTTTTATCTGAGTTATAAGTCTTGAGTTTAATTCATATTCACTCTTTCTTGATGTATTAAAGAAAAGGAGATTTATTAGGGGTTCATTAAACCTGGATTAGCGGACGATCACATGATTAACGTTTGCCTTGGCTGAAGTTATTGTACCTACTCTTAATGCTGCCCTCCGCACCCGATTGATTACACATAGTAACTCCACCATCACAACACTCACAGCTTTCTTTCTATTCCTGAGGTCAGAACATTGATCTTTTTTAAAATTACGAGTCAAAAAAAGTTTTGTTAAATTATTATCTCGATGACGCCACCACATTTTCCATTGATACAGGTACCGTCATCGAAAATGAAAAGAAAGAAAGAAAAAAAAGAGAGGAAGGAATACATTGACATTAGGGTACAAAGTCAGGTCCGCCAGAATCGAAGTTCAGGTATACGAAGGGTGTATTTGGATTGCTTCCCAGCACGGAGTACGATGCAAATATTTCACTTGTATTCTATTTTTTTCTTTCACAAAAAATTCTTTTTTCTGAAACTCAAGACAGAAAATCTCAAAACAAAACACTATCCAATCACACCCGAAATAAATGGCGGCTTCAGTTTCTTACCGGCTATGTGTGCAATGTATTCAATACCACAATTACTTGGTGGAAACTCGTAGAATTAGGACCCGGAAAAATGTTACCGGATTTGCAGTTGAAAGCTGTCTCAATAACGACCTGAATAGTCTAATATCGTCATACTCTCCCCCCACCCCCCCTCCCCCAAAAAAAAAAAGAAAGGGAAAAGGGAAAATAGAGGATCAAGCGTTGGAGAGATGCATGTGCAAGGTCAACTCTCTGTGACTTTGATTAGAATGAAAATTTGAAAATTATTTTCTTAAGATATGGAATTTAATACATAATTAATGATGTTTTCGGTGCAAATTGCAAAAAAAAAAGGATAATGTTGAAAGAGGAGATGGATTTCATTATTCAAATATACATTACAAATTAATGAGAAATACTATATTATAATTGACACAATTGAATAGAGATTTATTTCTATTTCTCTTTTTTTTCTTGTATGAACTGTATAGAATTGACCCGTTCAATCAGCGATTGAAATAATAGACCACGGGGCCAAAGGTAGCCAGCTAAGCTGTCAAGAAGCTTGGCCCTCAACCCAAAGGTTGAGGGTTCAAACCTCACCAGAGGCATCCAGTCCCCCCGGGCATATGCGAGCTGGTAGAACAATCAAGGTACTCTCGCTGCCAGCGGCAGGGTGGAGCTCAACTCCTACTAGGAACCTGGGAGCTATATTTGAGGGGATATAGTGGAACAATCAGTTTGGAGTATGTCCCTTTTGCGCAGTAGTGTACAGGGGCTTTGGGAACCTGGGACCCATTTCGTGCACATCCGCGATTTACATACTTCATAGCTTAAGGGCAAAGGTTATGGGGTTCAGGAATAGTTAGGCTTAAATTAGAAATCTGGATTATATAAAAAAAATAATAGAACACGGGGTTGCATTAGGACCACTACAACTAATTAGATCCATTCCAATTCAACCATATTTATTTTGACACACGTGATCACTTTTTTTGGACACACTTGATCACACAACTTTATTCATTTTATTTTTGGTAATAACCAACTTTATTCATTTAACAATAGCATCTTACGTCCACAGTTCCATTCTATTCATGTAGAAATGAAAAATGGCCAATAGTGTTTGGATAGTTTTTCCCTCTTTCACATAACTCATAATTCCACATTACCGCAAAATGCGTATAATCCTTTAGCTTTGAAAAAAGGGAAAAATTCGAATCTCATCAGAAATGCTTCTTCCGTTCCAAATTGAATATTTTATTATGACTTTATATAAAAATTAAGGAATAATGTTTATTTATAAATAAATTACTATTAAATCTTTATTAATAAAATAGATTAATAGTGAAATTTATGAGTTAATAAAATTTAATTTTCATAATTTAAGGAGTTAAAGAAGTTAATGGAGTTAAATTCCTTCAAATTAAGAAAGTTAATAATAGAATTTTAGATAAAAATAGATGACTATTTTATAAAAATAGACATTTAAAGTAAGGATTTATTATGCAAAAGTAGAATTTAATATTGTTGGTCAAACAAATATAATTACCCAATTTTATAAAATGATATCGGAAACTTATAATTAACTTGGTAATAATGGCGAACAAGTTTGAGAACCTACAATTGTGTAGGCAATAATAAAGTTTTCATTAATTTTGTTTAGCCTCCCCATTTTCGCCTGCATGCATGCATAGATGCTTCTATCACTATTATGTTTTAGATAAGCATAATTAGACTTTGATCATTCCTTTATATATTTATTATGTAATCTTTTTGAAGGGTATTTATTATGTATGTTGTACACATAGAGGTCGGCGAATATGCAAATTGAAGCTTAAAAATTAGTTCTAATTACAGAAGCCCCCGTGTGTGTGCGTGTGTGATATTCCATCTATGACGTATGCTGCGCATCTGCAAGTTGGCACGACGAATAAATCAAGAACCGGTCAGCAGTTAGATTTTCATTTTCAGTATTAGGCGTTGGATATTCACTTTCAAAATTGGATTTTTGGCTCAATTTTGTTGGATTTTCTTAGATAAGACTAGCAAGCGATGACCAAATGCACAAGAATTTTTACCAAAAGTTCGGTGGTTCTCTGAGTATGGTTTACGTAGGAAGCAGTTTTCTTCTCTGAAGGATTCTAATCTTGCAAAGTTTTCTTTAGTCCGAATCAAAGTAACAACCCAATTATGAGCAAAATATAGGGGAGATTTTTGTGTTACAGACAACATAAAATTTTACATTAAAATGGCACTGAGATTTCCTTGTTGAGTTAGTCTTTTTTTTTTTATGAACAAAGATTCTCCATTAATGTTGAGTTATTCAGGGTGAATTGAATTGAATTGTTTGTGAAAAGAGAAATGGAGTTCAAAAGTAAAAAAATAACTTAACTTTCATAATCCTTAATATAATTTAACTCAAATAAAACTTCATCCAAATATGCTCTCATATCTTTAGCGCTGATTGGGAAATAGATAGAGGGTGGTATGTGGTAAGGTAGAATAAGGACCACATTCGCTTATTTTTCTCTATCAATCATCATTATTGTATAATGAAACATTTTTCTTCCTCTGCATGAAGAAGGTATACGGTATACATTCCGGAAGCTATAGGCAACATCAAGCTGGAAAAGTCTATCAACTCTTCTTGGACTTTATTGTCTTTGATTCCTCACGGACTCGTCTTCCCCCAACCATTCACATAATCACATCTTGGGAAATTTTCATTTTCCAAGATTCATCTTTTGCTGGAAATAGAAATGAAACTATCCCCCTTTCTTCTCATAGTT
The DNA here is from genome assembly GCA_030512225.1 of Rauvolfia tetraphylla. NCBI lineage: Eukaryota > Viridiplantae > Streptophyta > Magnoliopsida > Gentianales > Apocynaceae > Rauvolfia > Rauvolfia tetraphylla. The sequence continues at coordinate 7,183,454 of JAJQKT010000049.1, read as the reverse complement.
TAAGTGCATCCCCCCTACATAATGATGAAAAGAACGAAAAGTCCTATAAAGCCAGGCCGCTAGCTGAATTAGGAAACCAATAACGAAAAGTCCTATTTTGGAATATATGCTTTTTCAAAATAATCATGTATTACAATCCAAGTAAGGCCATGGTTTTATCTAACATTCTAGATATACTTCCTTAATTTCATATTATGAGTTCAATTGATACATAAACTCAATACTAACCATGTTAATTAGTAATAGTAACGTGCGGTAACTTTTACATATTCAAATTACAATTTTCGATTTCAAAATAAGGGTGTGATTGGATAGAATTTAGTTTTGAAATTTTTTGTCTTAAGTTTCAGGAGAGAGAATTTTTTGTGAGAAAAAAAGTGAGATGTGAGATGGAAAATTGTATTGGATTTCGTGTGGAACACAATCTAAGCACACCCTAAATATTGTATACAATTATATGACATGAATTAAAAAAGTCATCAAGTAGAATATAATATTATACTTAATCTTATTAGAAATTAAAAAGTTAAGTGACGTATATTTAATATTATATTAAAAAATAAGGATAAAAATTAAGAAAATAATAATAATAAAGACTATTTGATAATTGAAAATAATAAATAATTCGAACTAAAAGTATGAGAGAGAAAATGAGAGTTAAACATTTGACAGAAAGGCGATATCATTACAAGGTAAATGTAAATTAAGGGTGTATTTTATTTCAAACCGAAAGAAGAAAAAGAAGCAAAAGAACCGAAAAAAGGAAAAAAAGTTTGGTGCGAGGAATTAGCAAATAATCCCACGCGTTGATTGGCCGAACTTGTCCCACAGAATTTCCCGTAAAACAACTGGTCGAATTTGAACTGCTATAGTTCGTACTACCCTCAAATTTATTGTTCCAAGTGTCGGTACACTGTCCCTAACTAATGCCTGACCCCAATATTTCCTTAATTTTTCTAACCATTAAAATAATGCCACCCATAAAATAAGCTATCCTTTAGAAATTATCAACAAACAAAAGCATGGTTAACGACCGGCCATTCTACTACTTCCGGCCCTAAACTCGACGAAGTGGTCTGTACCGTCTCAGTCGGACTACGTCTGCACAGGATATTCTTGCCCCCATTATACGACGCTAGTACCACGTGGGAACGCCCATCGACGGACTGTGATTTGCCACGTCCACAGGCACATGGCCGTTGTGTTAATCCTGCGCTCCAAAAGTGTCGGTGCCGTTTGGCATCGCTTTGAAGAGGGAGAAAAGTGAACAGCTGCGAGAGACGATCACGGTGGGTCTGGTTTTGGATTTGGTGGTACAGATGAATGACGCGTCTACCTTTCAGCTTCTGACGCAAGCACTCTTGTTCTCGATGGCCAGCCAGAACAACTTGGCCTAAGCATTTTTGTTGCCTCTCCCTTGCTCGCCCTTACATTATTTTTAAAAAATATTTAAAATTATATGTTTATTTTTAAAAAATAATTACTATGTATTTTAAATAAAATTTTACTAAAAAATAAATAAATTTTACTAACATAATGGTCCTATTACTAATCTATTAACTTTATTAATTTAAAAATTTTAAACTCTAATAACATATAATTCTATCTGTTATGAAATAATATGTGGATGTTCATATTAATCAATTTTACGAAGAAGTCGAACTCCCAAAATATGAATCTAATCGATTTGATTTCCTTTTCCCCATTAGAATTTGAGTTTTCATAAACTCTCTGTATTATAACCCTATAAATAGAGCTTTCAGGTCGAGGTGTTGGATACTATCTCGTTCATTTGATTGATTTACTCTCGGGAGAATTAATAAAGATCTCTTGTTCTTTCTCTCTATTTTCTCTCATAGTTTTCTCCTATTCTCTACATTCTAATTTCTTTATTAAAGCTTTATCTACATTAAGTATTACTTATTGTGTCGACAAATCGAATGCTGCATCAACAAATTCATAACACGTTATCAGCACGTAGTCTCGCCACCAAAGTTGAGAGTTTAATCAAGAGAAAAAGAGGTATCTTTTTTCTATCTTTGAATACTCATGACAAACTTTTCAAAACTCGTTTTTTACTCTTGATATTTATAGAAAAAATTATATGTCATAGAAACTAGATGCTTAAATTTATTGAGTTGTAATGGAGTCCATGCAGACACTATTGTTGAAAATAATACATCATCATCTCAAAATCGCATAAAAGCCATGATTTTTCTCCGTCATAATTTTTATGAGGATCTAAAGGCTGAATATCTTATTTTGAAAGATCAACTTTTTTTAATGATCTAAAAGAAAGATTTGATTACTGGGAAGATAGTCATTCTACAAAAAATACAGCTTTACTTTAAATCAGTGAGTGAATGCATTAGAACCAATGGTTATGACCACGGGAAGAGGTCGTAGTCATGGTCGAAGGCGTCAACATAGACGCAGAGATATGGTAAAAATAATTCATATAATCATGGCAAATTTAGAATATATGCATCCCGAATATTGTGGGATCCCCGAAGACAGCCATTTAAAATAATACAAAGCATCAAAGCCACTTGATTACTAGCAAATTGTGAATGAAATATACAATCACCGGAAGATGATTGTTATATAAATGCTTAGTTATGATTTGTTATAAGTGTGCTCTATAATATTTTATGATCTATCGGTATGCAAAAAATTTTTATTACGTTTAAAATTTTTCATCAATTAAAGTTATAAGGAGAAATATCACTAGTAATATGATGGATAAAAAGATTTTTCCTTTCTCATATTTTTAACATGCTCTCGTAGTAGCAATATCTAGAAAAAGTTTTTCAAAAGTATTTTTGAATTTATATCTTCCGAGATTAAATGAGTCGCTCGATAAAATATTTTGACGCTCGACTAAATATTTTTTATATCATTTCCCTGAAGTGAATGACATTAGAAATTATAATATATTAATGTACGAGATTTTTTAGTCACGGTTAGTAAACATACACTTTGTTCTTATGATATAAGAATGACTCATTAAATCCACGAGTGAATGGATACTCACCGTAAGTGAGAAAATAATGAGAAGGAAAAAGGGAAAGTAATAATTCTAACGTGTTATTGATGCAATATGAAAGTTTGTCACGCACTCGTAGTACGTCAAGCATGTTATGAATCTCTATTAATTATTAATATTGCTTTACTTCCTAAATCATGCTATCGATAAGTAATGATGCTTTATGTCGAAAATATTAATATGGCATATGTGAACGTAGCCAATTCTTTTGAATATCTAGAAAGAGTTTTTAGCATTTTGAATGTCAATCAAAATTTTAAATTATGGAATTGCTACTTTTTCTATGTTATTTTAGTTTATTTTGGATCAAGAATGGTGAAGATACAATTTGTCTAAACAATATTTGTTGTTTTTTAGACAAAATTTAAAATATATGTTCAAAGTATAAATGGTAGTGCGAGGTTCTCGAAGAACTAATTGATCAAATAAGCTCTAGAAGAGTTAATTGCTTAAAAAGCTCTAGAAGAGCTACTAAATCTTCACCTAATGGTCAATTATTGTAATATATCATCTCTATATAGTCTCGTAAAACTTTTTTGAGACTTTGATTATATTATCGGTATATCGAGACATTGAATGAATGAGCTTTTGAGGCATATGCATTACCATTATGACATGAAATATATGTCAATTATAGATACCACTATTTATCTCTCCTGAGTTATATTGTATAAAATTATAAAATTGAGATGCAATATTGAGTAAACATGAAGTTTACTGATAAATAATTTATTAGTTGGCATGACCGGTTGGACCATCTCGGGTCATTAAAATACGAATTATGATTATTAATTTATTATGGAACCAGAAGTTTCCTAATATAACGAATTTATATGTGCTATTTGTTTTATTTAAAAGTTGCTAGTATTACTTGGGGTTGAATGTGTTATTTTGGGATGAATATGAAAAATTATTAGTTGATGCATCAACAAATAGTCTTATAAATATTGTTGTTTTTGCAACCTGTAGTTTGCACAATTTATTGATAATGAGCTCATGTTTTAAGATTCTCCCAAAGACATAATTTGTCCTAATAATACTGGTTGTATTGAGATAAATATTGAACATCCTGCAGAATGTTCATGATTGTGATATATTAGCACTTATTTCGTATTTTGCCAACATATTATAATTCTCCTCATAATAGTTGGTTTATGGTCAGAAACCAAATATTTCTCATCTTAAATTTAGAAATGCACTATGTATGTTGCTCCACCACAAAGGTAATGAGATGGGTTCTCAAAGAGATTATTAAATATGTTGGGAGCAAATCTCGAGGAGAGATTCAGTATTTTGTTAATTTTGAATATGTTGCCTCAACATAAAGAGGAGAAATCGTGATCGTCGAATAAAGATATTAGTATGTGTCTCATCTTGATCTTCTATTTTGATCCTCATAGAGATACATTGAACCGAAGTTCAAAGGATAATTTATATAGCGGGTATATTAAGCGACCAATATCCGGGTAAAGAATGCTCCTATTTGATATCCCTCGAAGGATAATCTACCACTATAAATAAATTTGAGACACTAAATCGAAATGTGGTAGATAAGTCGGTTCCAAAGATACAAACACCTTACTTGGAGCAAAGGTTTAAGATGGTCATATATGTTAAGTTGAGGAGATTTAAATTCCAGTAGAATTTTTGTCCCAAAACATGATTGATAAATTATTTCAGGAAGAAATTTGAGTACGAAAACGCGTGATAAATGATGAGATCTCAACATGATTGGGAGCTATTGAAATCGCACAAGTATATGAATTTAAAGATATTAATGCGCATAATATATTGAGGATTTTCAAATCGAAAGTGCAGTAGATTCGAAATGATAAAGTTCGCATGAGAAATATGAAAAGTTTAAATTATTCACAAGTACACTTGAAGTGTACATGTATTCCCAGCAGAATTATACACTTGAAGTGTAATCCAAATAGATAGCAATTAATATTTGCTTATAAAATCGCGAACTACAAAAGTGAATATTTACCATGAGTTATGGTGTATGATTCTTCGTAAAACTCGACATCGATAACGAAGAAATATATTTATAGTGGTGGATATAATAAAGTGCGTGATAACACTTAATATGTGTTTATATTTGTTATCATTTGATAATAGAACTTATATTTGAAGTCCCCTGATGGACTCAATATGCTTGAAGCATATAATTGTTCCCTGTAGAAACATAATGAGATTGTCTTAGTGAATTTTTATTGAAAAAAATGATTGAGTATGTCCATATATGAAGAAATTGTATACGTAGTCTATACTTGCTATATGTATTTCTTTATTAGAAAATATCCTTATTGTACAATCTATTGATTGGCATGGTGTTCCCCACATTAGGGGAGAAAAACTTCAATTAAAGAGGATATCATTTATGACTTTTATTATCTTGATTTATGCATAGCATTAGTGAACCGGAAGTTCAAAATATTGTTTATTTGCATAATATTGCATATTGATTGTTTGTCGACTCTCGTAGAGTTAGTCAATATAACATTATACTTATAGATAATCATATTTGGATAAATGTCCTAGCGAGGACAAATATATGAATTCTATAGTCATATGATTTTGATACATGCTTGAAGCGTGATTGATCTCTTGATTTTGAAAAGAGAAAATGATTTGATAATCAAGATATTTTTTCTTGAAGAATTTAGAGGAGCAAGTATTGTGATCAACATTTTGTTTTGATTGAACATCCCGAAGATGTTTTCACGTAGACATATGTACATCAATAGTTATTGGGTTATTATATATAAGATCCTTTATATCTATTAAAGGATATTAAAGAAACTCTTTGGTCCGAAGTACTATAACTCTGCAATTTAGAGCATGAATACACTTGTCCACGTGCAAGTAGATATCTATTATAGTTCTTCTCTACCCAATAAATTTTGAGACGGCATTAAGCTTGCTTATGACATCTCCCTTGAGATAACTTATCTCGAATATTGAGAAAAATTCAACTCTGTTGAGATGAATATGTAAGGTATAAATTACCTATATGATCCACATAAATCATGCATTTATAGGCATGTGTTGATTATAATGATCACATCTTCAATTTATGTTGAAGTAATAGAAATTCATAATGTTGGTTGAGAATATATTTGATCATGATTAATGTATTCGAGATAAATCTATATCCTCTAAGGAGGAATTCTAAGCTGTATTGTTAGATGATAATAAAGTTTGGAATATATCTGAGGAGATATGATAAAATTTTTTCTTTATTCATGAAAGCTCTCGAAGAGTGGTGACATTGATGTGCAGACAAATTCAATCATGTGACAATCAGCGATTTATTCACTAAGGCATTACAAGTCGCATCATTTGATAAATTGGTGAACAAAATTAGAATGCGGTGGTTAAGAAACCTTAAAGGATTATCTCGTCGGGAGAGTAAATATGACATAAAGAGTATTGTACTCTTTTTTTCCTTCACTAGAGTTTTTTGTCCCATTGGGTTTTTATCTAGTAAGGTTTTAACGGCGTATATCTTTATGTTATGAATATCCAGGGGAGTGTTATGAATTAATATGTGGATGTTCATATTAATCGGTTTTCGAAGAGAATCGAACTCCCAAAAATATGAATCTAATCAGATTTGATTTCCTTTCCCCAATTAAAATTTGAGTTTTCATAAACTCTTGTATTATGACTCTATAAATAGGGCTCTAGGTCGAGAGTCTTTGGATACTGCTCATTCATTGATTGATTTACTTTCTCGGGAGAATTAATAAAGATCTCTTGTTCTTTCTCTCTATTTTCTCTCTATAGTTTTCTCCTATTCTCTACATTCTAATTTCTTTATTAAGCTATCTACATTAGTATTACTATTGTGTCGACAACGAATGCGCGTCAACAAATTCATAACACTATCACTAATTTTTTAATTAATAAATATATAATATTAATTTTCTTATAATCAAATTACTTTCTTTATTTTCATACCTAAATAACAAACCTTTTTGGGTTAAAAATCCAGCTTTTCCTCTTTCGTTTGAAGGGTTAAAATAACAGTTGAAGTAATTAATGAGAATCAAAGTTACTATTTGTTGGTAAATCATATATTATGAATTACAATGTTTTAAACTTAATTCCCATAGTAAAGTAAAATTCACTTGAAAAAAAAGGACACATTCAAAAGTAGTCAGGTTGAGAGACACTATGCTATGGAACCACCAAAAAGGAAAAAAAAAGAGTAATTGTTGGATCTTGCTACTATTACTTCATAATTCTTCATTAGTTTCTTTCCTTTTTCTTTTTACCTTACTTAGCAAAAACAAAAAATTCTCCCTTTTATAATTTTGTCACCATCTAGTACCTCACCATTTATACTATTTCTTGTTTGAAATAGAATGCTTTATTAATTTTTTGCTTTTTTCAATTTGAAAAAAAATTCAAATAATATTTTATCATAGGGTGAAATTTGATAGTATTTTATTTTAAAATTTTCTGTCTTGAGTTTTGAAAGTGAGAATTTTTTGTGAGAGAAAAAATAAGACTCACAGTGAGAAATTTAATACACCCCTAGTTAATAATAAAATTTTATATTTTTAAATATTAATTTTGAATTATAATTTTTAATAATAATTAACTCTATTATTTTAAAAATTAAACAGAAAACACAATTCAGCTCGTTGTGAGAATTATTCTTATCAGTGTTATGTTACGGAATAATTTATTTTTGTGTTGAAAAAAAAAAAGACGCAATAACTTTTTGTCTTTAAACTGATAAAAACAGAAACAGTAACACATAGTCCAAAGTTAACCGCATTGACTTTGATTGGTAGTAAATGCTGTAGGGTAACTGGGATAGGGCTTGTTAGTCGGATCCATCAAATGAAAACAAAAGAAAAAACATTTACTGTTCATTCATTTTTTTTTACTGCCTGCGTTAAAAACTAAAGCGAACCACTAAAGCCATCCCTTTTTTAACCCCCTGAATAACCATCAAAATCATCTGCCAAGTAAAACTTGGAAGAGTCGTAGCGACCTATGGTTCGTGCGTAATGATGACATTAAAATTCGACCGGACGATTAAGATCCTTCACCGGCTTCCCCCTCTCTCTAATCTCTCTCTAATCAATATAATAGACATCCGTCCTACTTAATAGTAACCCCTACTATGTGGACTAGCTCCAAAATTAGCACTGCAAATGATTTGCTTTGCTCAGAATTCTTCTTTTACCCTCCAGATACACGTGTCGAGATCGCAAACTAGTTCCAAAAATTTCTACCATGTGCCCGCATTTAGGAAGGTACTTCTCGTAGTTTACCTTCAATCTCATGACAGTAAAAGTTTCGTGTTTTCAAACTCAAGCTTTGGCGGCTTCCGCTACAGCTTACCACCCCAAGTGTTCGTCAAAACTATTTATTTATTTTAAAATTAATTATATATAATTCTGGTGGTACTCTGAGTGTTGGCCTGGCATATGTTTATTGCCTTTTTGATAGTAATATATCTTCCAGCTAGCTCCCTCTCTCTCTCTCTTCCTTCTTCTCCGAGGCTTCTCCAGAAGGACAACCAATCATCTCAAAACAGAAGGAAAAAAAAGGAGAGAGAGAATAATCTCATTAACCAGTTTAGTTCAGTTTCATATTCTTTTGCTTTTAGTGTTCTTCCAACTTTACATTTCACATTGATTCTGCCGTTGTAGTACCTATAGACGGCAGTATCGGAGCTTCAAGATTTGTACGGTTTTCTGACCATTTTCGCTGATTTTCCGGCAACTGTTTGATTCTTCTCTCAAAAAAATTTTGAGCTACCAAAAAGATCTCTAGATTTCTTTCTTCTCTCCTTCAGCAGAATACGCACACCCTATTTAAGTCAAATCTTTGTTCAGCATTTATTTTTCTCTTGCCGACTTCTCTTCTCCTGCCCGATCTCTTATAACGGGTTTAATTCTTTTTCGACAATATCGCTTTGTACAGTGCGGAGGAATTGATTGGATTCGTGTAATGGTGAGGTGGGTTGTGCTCTCTGATGCCATTTTGATCTAATTTTCACTAATCAGCCGTCAGGGAACGCAGTTGATTGTTCAGATAGTTGTTCGGTAGCTCCGGAATTCCAGGATGATGCATATGAGGACGGCTAAAGCAACTGGTATGGGCTTGGAACTTCCTACACCGATGAACGGTGCTGCTGCTACCGTCGGCCGAGGAGGAGGAGGCGCTGATGGGAATTGGGAGATGAGGCCCGGTGGAATGCTGGTACAGAAGCGAACCGACACGGATCAGAACCGGCCCCCTCCTCCAACTATCCGGGTTCGGGTAAAGCGCGGCTCTATCTACCATGAAATTAGCATCAGCTCCCAAGCTACCTTCGGTATTTACTTCTCAAGTCATCTTTTTATTTTCCTGCCTATTGTTCCAGTATGTTTATTAACTGGTTGGTTCTTGAATTTTTTGTGTTCCCAAAGGAGAGTTGAAGAAGATGTTATCGGGTCCAACGGGTTTACACCATCAAGATCAGAAATTGTTATTCAAGGATAAAGAGAGGGACTCAAACGCCTTTCTTGACACTGCGGGCGTGAAGGATAAGTCCAAGATTGTTCTAGTAGAGGACCCAATTAGCCAAGAAAAGAGGTATCTCGAAATGAGAAGGAACGCTAAAATGGAGAAGGCTGCAAAATCCATATCGGAGATCAGCTTAGAGGTTGATAGACTAGCTGGACAGGTAAATATGCTTCCTTTCTTTCTTTTCTTTTCCTAGGTACATCCAAGGATCTATAAAAGTCAAAAGTTATATGCTTTTGAGTTGTTACAAGACATGGCATTGGTTAGATATTGAATGTGGTGAAACACCAGTTTGTAATTTGGAAAAGTTTTAAGTAGGTGTCGGCGCTTGAATCTGTAATTTCTAGAGGTGGGAAGGTGGCGGAAAAGGATGTGCTGAATCTGATTGAGTTATTAATGAATCAACTACTCAAGTTGGATGGAATTATTGTAGACGGGGATATCAAGCTGCAGAGGAAAATGCAGGTACTATTTCTCACTCGAGTTGATTTTTTACTGCTACTACAATAATTTGTTATCAGTTAGTCAGATTATACGTATTATTTACGTTCGGGTTCCGTGATCTTGAAACTCTCAATTGCGGTAAATTTTCGATAGGTAAGAAGGGTCCAAAAGTATGTGGAGACGCTAGATATGTTAAAGATCAAGAACTCGACCCCAACCGGCCATGACAATGTGGCCAGCGTCAGAGACCACAACCCGAAGCAGCAGTCTCAACATCGACATACGAATTCTAGGTTTGCATACGAGCAAGAATCATCACCTGGCGAACAACAGCATGACAGGCATTCGGGGGGGGATTCTGCGAAATCATCGAGGAATTCATCCTCGGGTTCTGTAGTAATCACTACCCAATGGGAAACTTTTGATTCGGTGCCTGCGCCAGTGCCGGTGCATGCCCAGCCTTCCACATCCTCCGTGGGTTCTGCTCAACCCAGATTCAACTGGGATTTGCTTTAATTGAAGCCGGCAATACCCAGTGTGATTACAGTCTACGAGTATGCGGCTGCAATGGTTGTTACCTTAATTTTTGTCAAGTTGGTTTGATGTCTATCTCCTCCATTCTTTTGTGTATTTAGAGTTTTGTTAGCATCCCCTTGATAACGAAACCATTTACTTCCAGAAATAATTGGGATTCCTATTATAGTCACCTCATTATTAAGTTCACTCTCTTTATTTGTCCTCTTTCAAGCATCGTTCTCACTTGTAATGTTTGTGCTATTATTCTTAGGCATGGTGAATTCCCATATACTACTATATAGTATAGTAGTTGTTTTTGCAGTTAGTGACAATTCCATTGGCCTTTATCTTCCTACGTAGTAGCTTTCAATTGTTGCTATTAGGCACGAGTTTTGGTCTAATAACAGTGTGACACAAACTGCTGATGATATATCAATGATTGAGCCGTATACCTTGCTTCCCGTTGCGGGTACATTCTGACAAAAAAGAACGTGAATTCGGAGGATACTTTATAATTGGAACAACTAACGCAGCTACAGCAAGGATGAGTCTGATTGAAGTGGATGCAAAGGCAATGGATTAGTTCAACCCATGATTGTTTGCCTTTTCTCAGATCTCACCTTCTTTAATCAGTTTCCTAGCTACGTCAACTGAACCAGTACGCTCGGGGCCTCGGTGAAGAGAAACGCCGGCCGAAATAAGAATAACAACTAAAAAGACGAGGAAGAAAAAGATCTGCTAATAAATTAGGAAGTGGAAGTAGATTTTGGCAGAGCTATTAGGCCGTAGAGGCAGGAGTAGCAAGCAGAAAACAGCAGCACATATTCATTGTTCTATCCACAGGGCATTTATTTCTTGTTAGCATATTATTAATTAACGCATATCTTGGGGTGGCAATTAAATCCTACATCAGGCGATTGATGAGGCCAGTCGAATGAAGATAAAATATGGAAATTACCGACGCCTTTTGTCCCAGCAATTTTGCAATGATACTCATGTTCGGTATCCATTAAACAACAATAAGTTGAGTCGTCAATAAAACACTTTTTGTCAGATCAAAATTTTTTGAGTTTTATGTAAACTAAACATATACTTATGTCCTTTTGTAATTGTGTGAGATCTATCATAAAAAATGAAAAAAAGAAGGAAAAAGTGAGTTGTGCCTGTTCAAGCCAACTACGTTCTTCCCTGTTCCAGAGTCCTGTGACGACTTGTAAAATGATGCAGCGCAAGCAACAAGATGGAATTTTTATTAGAGGATATTGCCTCAGCCGACCTAAGTGGCTCTTCAGACTCTTAAACCGGACTTCACCGGTAACGGAATGGATAATGCAAAATGAGGATTGTGTCCCATGCGGCGTTTTTAGACAAATTCGCACCTCCTTTAGCAAAACTCCGCTTCACTTTCGGTCACTGACAGGGAATTGTCGGCAAATCGAAACTACCGTCATTGTCGGCAAATGGCTCCGGGGAATTGTTTCTTGCAAATCGAAAGCTGTACGAGATTGACAACCTGGTGCTCCGCTTGCCTACCCAAACCCTCTTTCAAATGTTAGATTTTAGGTAGGATCGGATAAAGTTTGTATTTGATGCTTTTGTTTTAATGCTTTTGTCTTGTATTCTATAAACGTTGAGATGAGATTTGATTGAATTTTTTTATTTAAATTATATTAAGAATTGTAAAAGTGAATTATTTATAAAAAAAATTCAGGATCTAAAGTAAAAAAAAGAAAAAAAGTGAAAATTTTTGAATAAAAATTTAATTCAAATAGATTTAAATTATTTGTGAGAAAAAATATAAATTATAAAATTAAAATTTATTATTGAAGCTAGAAATAAAATGCTATCTAAGTTTAATTTAGTTTGGAAGAATGTTGTGTACTAGGTTCCTTACGTTATCGAACTGCGGATTAAGGATGGGGTAATGGATTTGATCTGCCCATTATTTACCAATTCATTTTACAAATTGACCATCTTAATTGGGGAGGCTTTTAACCTACTCGCGTTGATTGCCATTCGCCTAAGCAAAGCGGTCTAAACTAACCGGGCTCGAGTTCTCTAGGTCCAATACGAGAACTCGTGATGAAAGCCACTGGCCATCATTGCTTTTAATACACTACTTACGTAGACAGTTCATTTTGATGGGACACTTTTTGGGCTTCCATCTATACATATTATATAGCACCCCAGGAACAAAAATAGTATGACCCATGGAGTGGTAGTTCTAGTTCTCGGGCTACGTTAGAATTTATATATTGGATCTAGAGCACAACCCAATGCACCCAGTAGTAAAGAACGTAGATCCACCCCCCTTGGTTTGATGTTGAAGTTTCGAAGAGAAAAATTACTTTTAAAAAAATAAAATGAAGACTTTCTAATCAAGATAATCGAGCTACATCCACGATTTGTACTATCAACTTTGATTTTAATGTATGCAGAGGTGATGGGGCATCTTCATTTAGATTGATCCATCCATCAACAACCAAGCTCTTTCACTTTTGCTAACTACAACGATGTATTTGGACAATGTTTAATTTCTAAATTTTAAATAAAATTTTAGATACGAATTTATATTTTCTATCATAATCAATTTTAAATTTTATAAAATTTATAATAAAAATTTAAAAATCAAACTTTATTCAATTCTATTATAAATGAAATTATGTGTTTTGATTTACTTGACTCTACTATGCTTTTGATAAGATTGCTTAATGAGTTCGCGTCACGAATCCATCAACATCCTCAGAGTAGAATTGTTAAAAGATAGGATAAATAGAATTTAAATTTTAAAAATATATATTTTTAAAATAAATTATTCATAAAGAATATGTGATTTAAAATAAAAAATTTATATAATTAAAGTTTGAAATAGAATTCAATGTAGATACACCCATCAAACGTCCACCAAATGGGCAGCCGACGTGCGATGACTCTTTTATGCATCAGCATTTGAAAAGTATTAGTAAGCAAGAAGGGAAATTTGAATAATCTTCTACCATAAACAATGACCAACAAGAGCAGGGTAGAACTGAACCAGCCGATGCACATGCACGCCCAGTCTACAAGACTAAAGACTGTTTCTAATCTAGGGCGGGGAGGGGGGTGTTCGGGGGTGCCACTGACCACAAGCAGCAAAGTCTAAGATCACGAGAGAGTTCTCGTGAAATATGAAAAATGACCATGTCGTAGTCGTCGTCGACACATATGGTAGACGATTTCCATAAGTGGATAAGTAATCAAAGTTGACGCATTAGAATGCGTGCAAGTTGAAGGGGGAGACCATTCCAATCGTGAGATGCTCCTAAATTAACATTTTCTGTTTGTTTAATATTGCAGAGGCGAGCAGATAAAGTTTGGAAGCCATCACAGACACCTGGGCTTGAAAATGGTGGCTTACTGATCCCAACAGGATCACCTCTTATCTGCATCCACAGTAATATTATATCCCAACTTTAAAGTTTGAACCACTACGTGCGGATAGAGCCGAGGGATATTAGGCTTAGTGCTCTCCCCATCATATCATACATCTCTATCCATTCCTAAAGCCTACGCCATCATGGTCTCCCTTCTCCTTCTAAGAAGGACGTAACAGTTTAATATCAACTTGAGACATTTACTTGCGCTTCCAAGTTGGGCACGCAATTTGGCGTGTCGTCATATGGTCATTTCGGTGAGGGGAAGCCATCTTGTCCTGAGGACAGGAAGCCACTGCCATTCTTGTTGCCTGATTCCCGTAACGATCTCTTTCTGGACGGATGGTAGTATTAATTTTTTTTTTTGCAGCGTATATTCTCTGACTCCCAAAGTGCTACTTGGACTTTGTATATCTGTGCCTACTTTGCTCCTTTAGTGACCATTTGACAATGACCATATCGCCTTTCCCTTTTCACAATTTGCTTTTCTCTTTCTTTTTTTTGTTTTCTATTTTCATTTTTTCTCTCTTCGCAGTGACACCACTCTGTCCACCTTTGCTTTGCATCGGATTTCTTTCTTCTACAATATTAGACAATCCCCAGTTACCATTTATGTACCTGAAAAGTTCTCCATTGCAATCCAAATGCACTCTTAATAAAAAGCATAGTTAAACTGCTATCAATATATCAACATACTAATCTTATTTCTTTTTATTTTTCCCTGATCATTCAAGATTACTTTAATTTAATGGGCCACGGGGAATGCATGTGTAGGGCCGATGGCTATGAAGAACATAGGTATTTCGTTAAATTAAGAGAATCAGTTCAAAGTTCGTGGTCTGAATTCGACAACATGCACGCTTGAAAACCTAGAAAATTGGTCTACGAATGACGTACGCACAGAGAAATACCACGTAGTAGTAAAATCTTTGACCGTACGTTCATTCCCTGACTCAGTACTCCATGTTTGATTGTATGAATGAATGTGCATCCTCAGTAGTTTCCTCGTGGATGGAGTCTGCGTTCTTTAGGACAGCTTTAATGATCTAAAGACTAAAAGTATAAATATTTAACGTAATTATCTACAATTCAATCTATTCAACGAAAAAGGGAATCCTCAAATCCAATATTTGTAAATGGGATCTAACGTAAGAATTTTTAGTGCTTTGGCTTTTTAGGTGTCCCACCACCGGTTATATTTTCTAAAGGTGGCGGCCGTACAGTAAGAGATTAAGATTCTGGTGAGGAGACTAGTCAACTTCTTTGAGCTCTTAATGGGAGTTTGTTAAGCAGTTCAAATCTTGGAAGTATTCTACTTAATGAAGAGAGCAACCACAGTTTTGTTTTACTAATCCACAGAATTCATGGATTTTGGCTGACTTTTGAACCGGCCTATATTTGAATTCAACTGGAATTGGAACGGCCCAAGTTCATGCACCTTTGGCAAAATTTCTCCAATCGACCCTTTACCACCTCCTTTTCTAGTTGTTTTACGCTTGAATTTAACTGATTATGTAGTATGAATAGCTGGAACTCCTTGCCCTGCATGCTTGTGAAGTATACTGTCAACTGATTTTCGGGGAAGTACATCTGAAACACGATTACGATGATGGATTTCGATCTAAATTTTGAACAGATTTTTTCGGCTCCTAGTTTGTTAAGATGTAAACTGTTTGGACATCTCTCTTCTATCTTCCCTAGAATCGCGGGAGCGTGCAGTCTGAATGTGGTGATGTTTAAAATTTGGGCTTTGGGGTAATGAACCTGAGGAACAAACAGGACTGACATAGTTCGCAGTCTTTTATGTAGTACATTTGTATAAACACATGAATATTGTGACAAAGAAGACAAAGTTGAAGAAACTGAGAATCAATCAAAAGCCCCAAAGAATATTATTGCATGCGTGCATGCATGCCGGCTTAGGTAAATTTAGGGCCCAAATCAAACACGGATGTATATATACTGCTACCAAGATCAACAGCACGATTAAAAGTAAAGGAAGCAAATCTAGAAGAGCAGTTTGATTAACCAAAAAAGTATATTGCAGGCGAAGCAAGCACTTTACGAAAAGCTTACTCCTCTGTGCCGTCGTGCTTCGTCAGTCGTCACGTTATCCAAAAGCCCAAATTGTTGACCTTCAACAGCGGCTGATCATATATCTTCAAGCAGCAGATCATATTTTATTCTACGTACGTCTCTGGTGGAGCTTGAGCTGTATCGTCTAGCCAATGCTGTCTCTTTGGAGGAAGCCATGATCTGCCTGTTCCCTTCTGGGTTTTTGAATCAATGTCAAACTTGCCTTTATTAAAGCAGATCTCAAATGTTGACGCCTACGGTTGAAAGAAGCTAAAGGCCTAAAGCGATATTAATCTACCCTTTTGGTATCTTATTCGATATGTGTCAAAATCATAATGGTGTCATTTCATACCCTGTTTGTTTTTGATGAATTGTCTTTTTTTTTTAATTTATTTCTATAAATGTAAAGTTTTGTAAAGGTCCTAAAAGTCACTGGCTTTCATTGTTTTCTCCCTTTTTGATGAATACTATATGTAATAAGATGGGATTGATGAGTACGTGCTTCGCTTTAAAAGGAAAATGCTGGGTGGATTATGGGATAAGGATGGCGAAGAAGAAGATGCACCTCCACAACTCATGTTTCACAAATGCCACGTCTAAAACAAGGAATAAAGTTAATTGCAGCAAAGAAACCCCATCCTTAAAAAAAAAAAAAAAGTCTCTCTTATTCTCTTCTTTTGGTGCATATAATCATATAGTTGATTAAGATACACGTTGTCAATTATAATTAGATATAACAGGCACACAAAAATTTAAAAAAACTTTTGAATTTTTTTAATAAATAAATCTCTTAGACCTGAGTATATATTTCCTTGTTTCATTCTGTTCCACTTCTTTAGTCCAAAGGACAGACACGAAATCCGCTTCTTTTCATAACGATGGTCAGCAAACTTTTGCAGAGGAGAAGCAGAAATCCATTGCTTATTCGCTTTACTTCCACGTCCCTTTTGAAGTCCGAAAAAAGGTAAGATTGTACTAAGCAAATATACATGTGCCTGTTTGAATTTAAGGCTCCATTTCTTTTGCCAGAAATCGAGAGAAAAGAAGAAAGAAAGAATGAGGGCAGCAATTTCTTTTGTTCGAAAATGTTGAAAAGCTCAGAAAATAGAAAACCAAAGTAGTTCAAGACTTTCATTAATTAGCAACGAGATTCACTTTTCAACTAAATGCTCCAAAAAAAAAAAGCTGAATTTTTAGAAATTATATTTTCAAAACTCAATATATATTTCCTCAGTTGAAAATAAGTGTTTTGATACAAGGATTAAAAAAACAGTTAAATATGCAAGGATTCACTTTTCAGTTCCCAAGTGTGCTTATGATGTGCAAGTTTCTCCCTTCACAGTTGAACTCGGCTTTTGGCCTTTCTAGCTTGTGTATTATTAGTATGGCATATCGTCCACTTGCTTCTTCTCATTTCAATATGACTAGCTAGTTTCAACTACTATCAATACACAGTCCCTCTGGTCAATTATGTTTCCTTTGCCTATAAACTTCTCCTTCTAATGAAGAGGGAGAATAGGCACGCGGATGCATCCGTAGCCGGTCGTACTCCATGAACAGAGATCAATTCTAGCTAGACCTCCCATCATTGCTATGGCAATTTCATCGATTCATAGAGCTTTTGTCTAAATCGGCCGTCAACTTTTTTGGATCATTTCGCACTGTCAGCTCCCTCGGTTGCATCCGCTACTAGGATCAAGCTCCATCGCAAAACGTGGACATTGCCCCGAGTAGGTCATGCTAATATTTTCACCTAAACTACCTGTTACTTTTTTTTTTGGTTCTTTTCTTTTAGATTTACTTAAAGAGATGACTTAGAATATATATGAGAATTAAGTTTCTTGAAACGAAGTAGCGTTCGCTGCATGTCTGCTTGCCTGAGGAAGAGCGCATCAGCATCACAACCTTTTGGTGTATTAAGAGACAGAAAATACATGAATAGCAACATCATGCGAATCCATTAGTGTATAGGTCCAGTGAATATTTTGTTGTCCATAGGCAGAAACAAGTTTTGTCTATGAACCTTAATTCAATCGTTTTTTTTTCTCAAATGACATTTAATTTGTATCTTAAATTAGCCACGCACCAATAAGACTCATATTTGCCATATTCCATCAAAGTCTTTCGTTTTCACAGTGAAGCACTCGAGACCTCTGATTCAGTTTTAGGTTTGAGAATCTTGGATTTTTAAATAGTTAGTCAATAATGTGGATGTCAACGCTTCATCTAACGTTTAACAAATTTAAGAAACGTAATCAACAACTTAGGCCACCCGTTGTAATTAGCAAAGGTTGCAACAACAGAGAAGCCAAAGGCCAATACTTGAAAGGGTCAGATTTGAGCTTCCAATACATGATGAAGTTGGTGACAATTACTACGCGATATGTATATATTAGAAACATTGGATAACGTTTTTTTTTGGCGTGGAAGCAACATTGGTGATGTTAATACAGCCAATTAGCTGTGGTTTCGTAATAAATTTTTTTCTTATCCATAATTAGCAAATTAACAAGTCTCTATTTTGACCTAAACTGCATTATAAATCCCTTTGGACGGCTTCACGAGGCCGCATAACAGTTTCCTCTTTGAAGTCTCCATTTATGCTCTTACGTCGTTACTTTGACTCCATAACAATATTAATTTATTCTCTTTAACTAATTTAATTTATTATTTATTTTACATAAACGAGAGAGTATGTGAGAGTCATATTTTAAATAAAAATATTTTTTATAATTTGTAAATAATTAAATATTTTAAAACGAAAAAGTAGTATATTTGTTTCTCTTTTTAAATAAAAATTCAATGTATATTACTTGAAGCAAAATTCACGGATACAACCCCGACCTTGGGGGCCGGGTGGATGCGTGGGTTATTCTTGCATGTCATAATCTCTTAACTAAGCATATCATTATTGGCATGTACTGCAGAGGGGTGGGGAGGAATCCAAGAGGCAGCAATCTAACGTTTGATCAGGAGCCGCATCCGTCTACCCTTAATTACCTTCATAATTACCTTAAGATATCTTTTTCTTAACCATGCTTTTGATAAGAATCCTTAAAACATGATATCAACTGCCAACTCCTATAGTCATAAAAATTAGACAAAAAGAAAAAGAAAGGAAGAGGGCATGTTTTTCTTTGTCATCTTTCCAACTAATGGCAATTTTAGGAGAACTAGTAACATTGTAAAGGGGAAAATGAAAGAGATACACAGTCTGTAAACATCAATTCAAGATTTTTTATTATCAGTCAACTAATTATATCATATGTTGACTCATCAATTGTCTCAACTGTATATGACTATGAGAGGTCATCGACTATTCATGTTGAAATAATTAGTTGAATCCAATGTAAATGACCAAAACCCCTTCACATTATGTTAAGAGCATTTAGCATAAACTGAATCTTGAAATTAAATTAAAATGGTTGAAAAAAAATCTTTGTTGGTTCTTCGAACCTTCAGAGGCTTGGAAAGAATCTCAGCTCTTGGGATATACTTGAGGCTAGAATCTTAGAGTCTGATTCTACTACACTCGCTGAATTTTCATTTCTTTCCCCCATAAGTAAACATTGACTGCGACACTATTTGTGATGACTTATCTCAGGAAAATATCACGGCATCAGGGAGGTGGTATTTTGAAGAGGTCAAAGACAGAATCTTCGTAAACATACTCTTAGATTCTGACTGTGGTATTCATTGAATACATTTAATGAAAATTCTTCCCGGAGTCGGTTGAATAAACAATTAATGATGTAATGGAAAAGTCAGCCATAATTGATAATCTCATAGGTCCAGCTCCAAGTCCAACTCCAGCTCCGGCTCCTATCTATGCAACACAAGCAAAAAGATAAGTACAAAGTTGGGAATAGAATCTTCACTCCCAAAGGGTTGCTGCGGATATCGTTATTATTTACAATAATAATATAGAATTTAGCTTCTCCACCGGCAGTCACTTACCCCCTGCTAAAGAAACCATTGTGGTTGATGAAGTTTGCAATGAGGCAATCTTTTTGTATTCTTTTCCTTTTTCTTCTTTTTTTTTCTTTTAAACTCTCACCGACCATTGAAATTTGAAAGAAGAAGGGTCTATACTTTGGAGGCAAAGTTTGTTAACCTATTATACGTCAAGTACGCCATAAAGACATCATTTGTTCTTTGAATCATTTGTGTTTGATAATTGGAAAAATGGTGAAGTTTGGACCATCGATCCGTGGTTGGACATAGAGGAGATTATTTATAAAAAAAGAAAAAAGAAAAAAGATGGGTCTTGAATCCTTCTTGTTGTTCTTAAGATAAAAGAAAAAGAAAAATAGAATGCTAAACTTGCACATTCCTCGACAACATAAAAGTCTGCAGGTGAGCACTAGATGGCCAGGAATATGGGTCTGAGGCGACTCGAATGAGATGAGATATGGCTGCTTTTTTAATGCAAAATTTTCATTTTTTAAATTTTATATTTTATTTTATAAATAAGATATTTTTTTGTATGTAAATTTAAAAATTTTAAATTTAAACTTTATCTAATCCCACCAATAATTTTTGTGCCTGCAATGCAACGTATATACTATTCCAAAATTTTCCACCGCCGGAGGCTTCTCAGCCATATGTCCATTCTTGACCTAATTAGGTTGTAATTCAAGTCAAGAAAAGTAAAGGAAGCTTCGAGCTAGGGGCTCCGGAAGATCTTTTTGACATCTGCTGCCCATGTATCGGAAATACTATCTTTATAAATTTCACAAGCTGATAGTTGATTCTGCAACTCTCTGGTGGCGACGAACCAGATGCAATTTCCGCATATATTCGTCTCCATTTCGACATAGATTCTATTCGCGTTCTGCTTTTGGCACCTCAGGTAGTAGAAGAAGAATTTAGCATCATATTCTTGCGGGGAATAACTAGTACAACCGTTGACTAACCTCAAGGGAATCTACACTTCATGGGAAGGATGAGTGAAAATCAATCTGCCTAAACAGTTTCTTCCCAAAGAGCTGCAGTTATTTGTTTATTTTCTATTTCAAATTTGATCAGCCATAAACGCTTTTCAAAATATATATCTGAAGTGTTTTAGCTGTTTAATGGAAAAAAGGAAAAAGAAAAAAAAATGATTCCTTAATCTTTTGAAGGAGCTCGAGTTGACTTGTGAAAGAAAAAATGATCTTCCAAGTTAACTTTTTTTAAAACAGTAGAAAAAATTTCATTCTCAAGACCAATCTATTTTCTTAGTCTAAATTTTTTTATCTGATATATAGACATATGATGGATAACTTTCTTTTATTTTTATTGAAAGAAATACTCATCTGCTACTCATAGATTGTATTAATGATATTTTTTTAATGCTACACCAACAATATAATTTGACACCTATTTGAATATTATGCCATAAAAAATGTACCAACCAAAAAATATTAGTCGGCGACAATTTTGCGAGAGTGAAGTTAAGATGAAATAAGAAAGTGATACTGAGTATCTGAGGGTGGCAAAAGAATTTACAAATTCATGCATGCAGCTCAGCCATCAGAGTGGATCCTCAGGAACTCGGATTTGACTCGCAATGGATAGTCCACAAAGAGAACAGTTTGATAGCCAATGGTTCCAAAAAGCAGCAGCCACCAATGGTTAGAGATCCTTTGGCTTTACACGTCCGCCCATTCGTGTACAATTTGAAAAGTTGGTGGTTTTGATTCATCTCCTTCTACCATGCTACGTATTTCTCTGATCTTCTCTTATATCCAACAAAAAATGTGTCAAATTTTGGATCGTCGCTGCTATTCGCAAGAAATCGGTCATTACACCTTTAGATTATACAACAAATTTTGTTCCTCTCTGCTTTACATTCAATAAAGAAATTTGATCTTCTAGCGATATTAAGAAGAGGAAATAAAAAAGGAAAAAGGAGGAGAAAATCTACTACACATAAGGATGATCAGTTTAGACTGTCACCTAATTAACATAAGGAATCTTCCTTGTTTTCTGCTTTGAGAGGTTTGTCTTCCTCAATCTCCTCGCTGCAGGCGACAGCTGCGGCTCCAGTGAGCTCTTTTGCTCTCTGAGCTTCAAATTCCCAATCCGTCAGTGTCAAAACAATGAGCATGGTCACCATACACGACGCCTGAGCAGCCAATAATCCCAACCAAAGTCCCTCAAAATCGAAACCGGCATAGAACCCCAGAACTACTGCTACTGGCATTCCGACGAGATAGAAACACCCCAGATTGATATTTGCCCCTACTTTTGGCCTTGCCGTTCCTCTCAAGACCCCGCAACCGGTAGTCTGTGGGCAGTTACCTAGCTCGCACAGCCCGATTATGGGTAGCACAAGTGATGTTAAAGCTATAATGTCTTTATCCCGGGTGAACATGCTGGCCCAAACCTTTCTCACAGTTACCGCGAATGTCAGTGCTGAAAATCCAAGAAAGAAGCTACCTGAAAGGCCTACAATGGCTGCGAGCTTTGCTTTTGCTGGCTGCCTGGCACCTAGTTCGTTGCCTACTCTGGTTGAGACGCTGAAGCTAAGGGAAGAGGGAAATATGTAGATCAAAGAAGTGGTTTGAATTAGAATGCCCATCGAAGCAACTGTGGCTTTTGGATTCAACAACAATCCACAGAGCAAAATCATGATTTCGTACCACCACCATTCGAGGCACACCGAAATGCAGCTTGGAACGGCCAAATTCAGCAGTGATTTCCAGCCCTTCAAGCATTCAGCAGTTAATCCTCCCCAAGTTTTCTTGTATACTCCAGAAACGAATATGTAGATGATTAAAGAAGCTACAAGATTGAAGTTTGTACAGACGCCACTAAGTGCTACACCTTTGATTCCCAAGTTGAGCTTCACAACGAGAAGATAATTTATTGGTATGTGCAGAAGAATAGAAAGAGCGGCACAAAACGTGAGTGGTAAGGTTATGCACTGAGTTCGGAGATAAATACGCAGCGGATGGAGGAGAGACTGAGCGAACAGGTCAGGAAGAGAGTGGATGAGATATGACTGAGCCTCCGTGGCAATAGCTTCGTCTTGACCAAAGGAGAGTAAAATAGTTTTCATGTTAACCCAAAGAAGAGCAATCGGAAGTGAAGTTAGCCAGAGCAGCAGCACAGTCCTCTGCAAGGAGAGGCCAATAAGTGTATACGTTTTGGCCCCAAAAGCTTGGCCGCAAATAGGTTCCATTCCCACGGCTAAGCCGGAAAGAATTGAGTAACCGGAGATATTAGCAAAGCCAAGGGCGAGCGAACCTCCAGCCAAGCCAAGGTCCCCTAGCCGGCCGAGAAATAGCATGGAGATCATCGAACGGGAATAAAGTAAAAGACCGGTGAGTATCATAGGAAGGGCTATTCTGGCTATGGACGTGGCTTCTTCAAGGACGAGAGAGATATGGGTTTTGTGGGGCTTTTGGGTTTGATTTGCTTGCTGGTTTCGTTGCACAGTTGTTGGGCTCTTGGAAATCAGAGGAGTGGACATGTTATATTCTGGGACTTCCATGGGAAGAGGGCAATGCTGGTCCAAATCGCATTTGCAGGGCCGCACCGGAGATGATTTCAGCTGGCACATGCTTCTGGTGTCTATGAAGGAATGAACAGCTCTCTACAAGTCTATGGGCGTGCGAGAGAAAGAAAAGGAGGAGAGTGGGCGAGGGATGGAGATTTAGGGGGGCCTTTAGGAGAGCAAACAAGACCCTCTTTTATACTAGTACTCCCTCGGCAAGGTCCAAGGGAGGGAATCGGAAAATGACACAAGAACCCCGTGTTCAAGAAGTTTTTTTTTTTTTTTTAGGCCGTGTTTAAAAAGAGTAGTATTGTACATTTGGCGTTTTTTCTTAAAGAGAAAAGATTTTTTTTTAATGAGTAAAGAGAAAACAATTAAAAAATAAGAATTCAAGATAAGCAAAAGAACTTATATTGTCATCTAATTGATCATGACTATTTGATTCAAGAAAGATAATTTATTATATTTATTTTAAAAATAAAAGGTCTTTTGAACTTTTATACATAGATTAGGAGTGAAAAAAGTAAGAAGTTTTTTCTATTAAATTGTTAACTAATTTAAATTATTTTCTACAAATTCCGAACACCCACCTCTTTTCTCTCTCTACTTTTTGAGTAGAAAGTTAGGTAAATGTATTTAATATGAAAAAGAGTGAGAGAATTATGTGTAAAGATAATTTTGAAAAAATAAAATTTAAAATTATAATAGATAAAATATTTTGAAACAGAAAAAATAAATGTAAAATTGAGGGAGTATTTCAATTGTAAAGTTTTTTTAAAATGTTAATTCAAATAATCTCTTAATTTAATACACGTGCATTACTTAGGAGTATGGATATCTTTTGAGAACATACTTAGGTCCTCTCCCTTATTCTCCCTCCATTCTTTTTCTTTATCATTTTTAAATTTTCACTATTTTATTTCTCTTAAATTCTCCTATTTTCTTAAAATTTTTTTTTTTTTTAAAAAAAGTAAGGAAAGCACTTATAGAAACTTGGGGGGAGCGGACTGTTGAAGCCGGCTTGAGCGACAGTGTCTGCATAGATTTGTCCTTGTGTATTGTGGTAGTATATTGTATGATGGTCGGGGGGACAACCTCAGTCTCGCTACAACGTAAGATGTTGAGAGCGGATTGGCTTGGTTTGTCTCGCAAGACTCCGTCAACAACTTGAGATTTCAAACTATAAGACCATACTTTTGTCAATTTTAAAGGTTTTTAAAATTACTTTTATTCATAATTCTTTCATTTTCTTTTATGCTGAGACTTAAAAAATAAATTAAATTATTTAATAAAAAATATACTTCATTTTCTTCAAACACTAATATCTGCATATAGGATTAAAAGATTTTAATTTTAATTCATCTATTTTAAAATCTAATTTTTTTTACTTTTTTATATAAAGTAAGGAAGAAGTAAATAATGAGTATTTTTATTATATATTTAATAAATTTATTAATATAATAAAGAATAAAAATTATATTTATTATGAAATATTTTTTAAAAAAATAATTTCAAAAATTCATAAAAATTTAAATTTTTTAAAGAGAAAAAAAAAGTTAAAAGATTTGTAATTTAAAAGGAAGGAAGTAAAACAGAGGGAGTATTTTTCAAAGAGAAAGTTCGACTGGAGAAGGAAAATGGAATACAAGTGAGCGTGTGTTGCGCAATGAGATATAAATGCCATGCGTACGCGTTATCGTTTTCGGTTGGGATCATGATGAAGGTTCCGAACCAAAAGACAAGACTACTTTGTAGACGGTTGCGGATGGATCCACACTAAATGTGATCCGTGGTCTGCGAGGGCCCAACTGGATTGAGCAAGCAATGGCAAAGCGCAAATATTTGTTGCGGCACGGCTTCGCCCACAGTGCTGCTCTACACACTACACTCCCTTTGGGGTCTATGCAACGGCACCTTTTTGCCTTTCTCTTGTTTTTTGTCCTCCAAAATTTGGTCAGTTTCTGCCCGGCAATTCACATCTGGAAGCGGCAATCTTGGTCTCATTCAGATTCATTCTTTTACCTTTTGCCGGATTTTACCCACTCGACCGGAAGTGGTACTTATTTGGACTCTACTCGGGTGTAGCTGGTCTGATGAGGATAACTAAAAATATTAACCCCATTTCACTTTCATCTCCAGAAAAGAATGTTGTGCCGCTTCAAGGAAACGCCACGGCGCAAAGGAATAATGCGTACTGTGCAATGGTCCGACCGCTACAAACAATGGCGTCTGTTGTACCTGAGACTACCACTGCTGCCAGTGGAAATCCAAGCCAAGCCAACCCAAAAGGGGAACATGAAAGCGTCTCAATATGGAAAGCGCAGTCAGCAAATTGGTGGGTAATTTTACGTAAGTCCTACTTCTACACTACAGCAACCACCTAGAAAAGAAAAAGCCACGCCAGGTGGACGGCAGTCCTGCCCCTCGAGGGTGACCACTTGACTCTAGCTTCAAAGTGAGAAATAGATGAGATGAGATCGCAGTCTTTTACAGTCAGTTAATAGAAAAGAAGGATACAACTCTTCATGAAACACATAATGAAAATTCTGAATTGTGGAAATAAGAGGGCGTGGGTCAATTGGTCCTTTCCTTTCCCTTTTCCTATTTTTGTTCTCAGCACCACTAATTCCTTCCAAAACAACTAAATTAACCCGCGGTTGTTATAATAGTAAATGAAACCAATTATTTTGGTCTCATAACACAAACGTGTGGAATGTTCTACTTTTAAAAGTGAAATCATGAAAATTTGGCAAGTTTTGCAGTCTGCATGCCAAGACCTCCGTCCATAATGATTGACCCCCCAAATCTTCAGTTCCCATTTCATTATCATCATTACTTAAAAGAATACTACTAATTACTTTCTTTCCTGATTCCTCTGCAAACTAGAAAGAAAAGGAGAGTTCCCACGACCTCTTAATTAGTGGTACAAGTAGCGGAAGCTTCCACATTCACAAACTCTATATATGGTGGTTGTTTTTTGACCACCTGATAAACCCTTCATCTGAACCAAAAACCCACAAACCAATTTACTGCTTGTCTCTTCTACCGGAATGATATGGACATTTAAAAACAGAATAGCTAATACTAGAAATGAAGGCTGGTCAATGGAGAACCGCCGGTGCTACTCATGAGAGGGATTGCCGTCATCTACTGGTAGTTTGTGCCCACCGATCCCACTAAAAAGTCCAAATTAAACCCGAAGCAGTCAGTCAAAAGAGAAGTGGCCAGGCCACGTACAGCAATTGACAATTACTTATGGCTGATGGCTAAGAAGACTTGTTCAAAGCAAGCTTAATTGTGGGATTTTAGGTGATCAGAATAAGAGCTGAAAATTGGTCAAAGAAATGAATATTGATCGTTCATTCAATCGGCAAGTGCCCTTCACAAGCTGCAAATTTAATCACACCAGCTACAGATCATCACCATTCTGATATTTTGTCTGGTTATATATAGTAAGGCAAAAGGGTACCGCAAAGAAAGACCAAAATAAGTTCTTTGGCAATGATAATCAAAGCTTTCTCATGCAGAACAGTGCCACAGCTAGAAACTAAACAAAAACAACCGACACTAAAAAGAGAATGACTATTAAATACGTATCATAGGATTAACACAAAAACAACAAGTGGTCTTGTAAGCTTAGCTCTTGTTTGTAGTCAAACTAACTAAATCGATATTTGGACGTATTAAATAGTAAAACGAGGAGGACGAGGTCGACTCAAATATGAACAAAAGGGTAAAGAGGACGATAAGCTTAACGGAAGATGCATGATTTTTATCAAAAACAAAGAAAATTTTGGACCACTTAATTTAACGAGGACGATAAGGGAAGAGTCTCCTTTCTTGTAGCAATCCAAGAATAAGATCGCGGGCGAAATGAAAAAAGATAATGAGGCAGACTTTGCATGGCTCTCAGTGTTTATCAGATCATCAAAGTCTCGCCAATGACTTGCATTTTCATCTAAGAATCCAGATGGTCGCCCATGTGTTGTGTATATGCTTTTCCTTAGCGGATCTTCTAGATATACCTTTTTGACTTTGTATTCTTTTTAAATTCCATCAAAGAAGAAGAAGACATCTTTGGATTTTGATGTTTTGCGTAGTTATACCTTCGAAAAAGCCAAGTAAAATCCCATTTGGATTTCCCTGTGAAGAGATTAGCTGGTCTCTGGCTTTTCCTTTGTAGTTCATACGAGTGGCATCCAGATCTGGTTCTCGTCAACAGCAAATTGCATGCCGCATACTGAGATTGTCATCTAGTCTGCCGTATGATTCGGGCGACTCGACTTGGAATTCGCCACAATGAGCGCAGCCAGCCGTGATATTAAAAGTGTATTTAGATTGAGTTTCGCTATAAAATTTAATACAAATTTTTTATTATAAATTTTATTCTTTTTTAACAAAAAATTATTTCTCATAAAATTTAAAATAAAAAATATCAAATCAAAATATTATTTAATCTCACACGCATTCCAACTCACTTCTTTATTTTCCTTCTCTCAGAACATGAACGGCTATGGCCTACTTCATTTGTTAGAATAAACTAAGACAGAAAATATTGTTGTTCAACTTTGTCCTTCCTTTGTCGTTTTAAGTTCTATTCCCTCCCTCCCAAAATTTCTGTTAAATTTGACAGTTTTTCACGAGTTAAAATGGTGATTAATTTAGTTTGATTTGTTGAATTGAATAACTAAAAAATCATCTTAAAACTTAAAAATAATCAGCATTTTGTTTGGTGAATTAATAAATATGAAGTTAAGGTTAAAAAAATATGAATAAATACTTTATTAAACTGATGAATTGATAAGCATTTTGAAACAAAAAGATTGATAGTTATCTAACAAGTCATTTGAAACCGAATGCTAGCAAACGAGTAAAAAACTTATGCCACTGTGAAATGAAGTAAAACGAAGTGTCTTTCCATCCAAGTTTTCTTTTCACTTGGAATAGGTTTTGAATCCTTCTTCCATTCTACTGCCTCGAATGAAAATTTAGTATAGAATAGTTATTCTTTTTGTATTTCGTAAAATTATTATTTAATATCAAAATAAAATAAAATTTCATTAAATATTACTAAATTGCCTACTAATATTTGGTGTCTATAAGACAAAGATTGGGTTATGCAAATTTTTTACTTTGGATCCCACTTATTCTCTCACAAATAATTCACTTTTACGGAATCTAAATAGAAAATTTTAAACACAAATATTATTCAATCCCATCCAATATAATTTCAATTCAAAACTCCACCAAAATAAGAAAAATTATATACACTCAAAAACTAATGAATAAAATATGGACATCTGATCAAGATATAAATATGCAACAAAAATATAAAAAGAGAGAAAATATAAAAAAGAGACAAGAACTTTTATACCTTGATCAGAAGTTTTTTTTTTTTTTTGTGGATTAAAGCTTGCACGAGTTTTATGAAACCCCCATTATGTTGACAAGGTTTACAACTAAGCTATGCTTCTTCTTCGGCAAACATTATGAGAGTATAGCAAAAAAAAATTTAGATTTTTTATTTTTTCTATAAAAAACCTTTTTTAAAAAAAATTAACTTGAAAAAGTCTTTCCACTTCATTCTCAAATGAATTCCCTTATGAAAAAACCTTCCTTACTTCAATTTTATATATCAAATATTAAAATAGAAAGAAAAGTTGACTTCATTCTTAAAAAAAACTTATGAAAAAACCTTCCTTACTTCAATTTTATATATAAACATTACAATAAAAAGGAATGTTGAAAAATCATTCCTTTACAGCATATGAAACATTCTGTTTCCGTTGTAGTGAGAAGAGTAAAAATCAAACTTTGGTAACTTCTACTAAGAGAATTGCAAGTAAAGATACCACAAATGTCGCAAAGACACCCAGCAGAGAAGAAAAAGAAAAACAAATAAATGTATAGTGTATATAAATTGCATTTCAATCCCTAACTCAAATACTTGGATCTCACTTTTTCTCTTATAAAAAATTTATTTTTACAAAACTAAGAAAAATCTTAAAATAAAACTCAATCCATTTACAGCCGAAGCAAAGATGGGATATTTAAGCACATCTCTGTAGACATAGAACAAGAAGAGTATGAAATTTCCATCCCAACACCGCACTCGAGATAGTAGTGTGATGCCCCAAGAAGATCTCACATGGGATAATTATGAAACTTATGATTGGTATATAAGCATGGACCTAAATATTTATAATTACTTGGGATATCTATTTTGATAGCGCGAGAACGTTTACCAAGTAGTTGATTATGTGCGTTGTCAGGCTCATGAGTCACGTGTTTGGACCCATAGACACGAGCCGTGACTTTATAGTATCAAAGCGCTTACTAGACGTGTGAGAGTTAAGTGATATACCGTGTGCGATAGAAAAACTACCTCTAAAATATCATACCTTGATTCGATCTTGTGGTCTTTAATGTGATGCCCAAGAAGATCCCTTTTAAGATAATTATGAAACTTATAGTTGGTATTTAAGTATAGACATAGACGGTTACTAATTAATTAGTTACTAAATTCATAAGTCGGGCTTAGATCCGCAGGCGCGGGGCCTGACAATCAGGCTGTACCTTTCTTGACTACAAGGCGGCTGGTGAAGTGGTAACCAAAGACCATCACTTGAGGGAAGATCATTG
Source organism: Rauvolfia tetraphylla (assembly GCA_030512225.1). Lineage (NCBI taxonomy): Eukaryota > Viridiplantae > Streptophyta > Magnoliopsida > Gentianales > Apocynaceae > Rauvolfia > Rauvolfia tetraphylla. Next base: position 7,153,300 of record JAJQKT010000049.1, on the reverse strand, counting down.
GGGCTTGCACCAACAGTTTTGACGCATCAACTTTGTTCGAAGCAGAGGCTAAAGCTGCATTACAAGCACTATAGTTTGCAGGAGGTAAAAATTTGGAGAAAGTAATTTTTGAAGGGGTTGCATATAATGTAATCCAAGCTTTGCGGGGTATCCATCGGGCAGAGGAATGACATGGAAAAGAAATTATCTTACAAGGAAGAAAGATGTTGTCCACCTAATCTGATTGGTCCACCAATTTTGTGCCTAAATTATGTAACAAAAAGTGCTCATAGACTAGCCAAATGGGCTAGACACCATCATATATTGCCCCCTCACTCCTACCCCTGCTGTTTTTTGTGATAGAAGAGGCACATCCTCAGATATGGGCACCTCCTTTTTTGTAACTGATACTTTTGATCATCTTAATGCATAAATATTACTTATCAAAGAAAAAAAGAGACTGCAGGCAGTACGAAAGAATTTCCATTGCCATTGCCGGCTATCACAGATTATTCATCGTTAATACATGCCTCTCCACAATTCTAACCTTTTGCCCCATGCCATAAACAAAGATGAATAACCAAACGACCAAGCAGGCTGCAATCACTTCTTGTTCGCGAAAACTCCAACTGCTGCACGAGACGGAACCACACATATTTCCCTTCGTTATCAATTGACTAGGGCAGTTTTCACGCACTAGGAGGGCAATTCTTTTTTTTTTTTCCTTTTGTCTATTCAAAATGTGATTAAAAGAGCAAATCCTGAATTAGATAATAAAACATCCGGCGGATATGATTGACATTGGTTACTACTTACTACGGGTATGATGATCTTGACGTCAGAACTAGCACAAGCTACTAGAAAAGAAACCATAAAGAACCCACCTTGCAATAGACCGACCATAAAGAACCCACCTTGCAATAGACCGACCCGAACACAAAAAACCCACCCCCCGTAACAAATTGCACAATCTCGAACAAATGATAAAATAGAATAAAAGCAACATATTCAGACTGACCATGACCACACAGTATATAATTTACTAATTAGCAACTCACCTTGCAAAAACTGGAACCCACCAGAGTATTATCAGTTACATATTTACGAACCTAGAAATTTAGAAATCAAATGTACTTTCTGCAACAGTAAAAACAGAAAACATGGTTCAGAGTAAACCGGAGTCTAAATAGAACTAATAGAAAGTGCATTTACGGTAGCCATACAATATCTGAAACCAACAAAAGCACACAATTTTCTAGACGCGCCATGGGTGATCAGAACCAAGACCAGAATGCAATTCGGATGCTTTAGATTGCATTAGGCACAATCAAACAACGCACTCGAAATCCCCAAATGCAAGCACAGCAGTCAGCTACCAGTGCCAATCAGATCACGATCCAGATCTTTCTCTTGATGGAGGTGAACGGCTGCATTATCAGTTATAAATTTCAATACAGTATCCACAAATTCTGATGAATGCAAAAAGGTTAAATGAATTAATCGAAGAGTGAAGACAAGAAGTTAACCTCCTGTATCGTTCGGGAAGGGGACTCTCTGCGCCACCATACGCAGGACTGTCCATAGCATCAGGATTAGGACTTGGGCTTTGATCTCGGTCATATTCATCCAGACTAACCCTGCCCCTTTTCTCAACTGGAGAACTATGGCCGGCCCTAAGTTCATAATCAGGACTTCTCTCCCTTGGACTGGACTTGTGGCCATTCTCAGCTCTTGGCCACTCTTTTCGGGGGCTTGGGCTCCTGTCATGGTCGCAATTAGTGCCCCTTCTAGGACTTGGACTCTGGCTACGGCCATTGCCATTTTCAGAGTTCCTTCCCCTCCCATGCTGCACTGGGCTTGAGCCACGACAATAATCAGGACTTGCCCGTTCTCTTCTATACGGACTTCTGCTGCGGGCCTGACCATGACCATAGTCAGGGCTTGCTCTCTCCCTTGCATAGGGGCTAGGAGATCGGCCTCTACCATAACTTCTCCTAGGAGACCTACCACGACTTCTATCAGGGCTATACCCATTTCTCCTTTCATCATCATCTTTGACTGCATATTCCACAGTTATAACTCGATCCAAAAGTTTGCTGCACAAATAAGGGAGCAATAAGCAAAGAACAGCGATTACGGTACACGATTTCAGTAGTAAAAGGAAAAGTTAGGCAAAACATGATAATAGATTTTGTCATAAATTGCACAAGAGCAGCAATACCTCATATTTGTAGCATCCAATGCCTTAGTGGCATCCTCCTGCGATTCAAACTGAATAAATGCAAAGTTCCGTCTGATCCTCACATTAAGTATCTTCCCATATGGATCAAAGTGCCTCTCTAAGTCCCTTGTCTTAGTGTTGTACGGATCAAAATTTATTACAAACAAAGTCTTTGAGGGTCTTAAATTAAAAGAAGATCTCCTGGAACTCTCGGACCTCCTACCACGTTCTTCCTGCAGCACAAAAATCACACAAATTCTGTAAAGGAAGTCAATAAATAATGATGCAGAAAATAGGTAATGCCTGCCTAGGTGAATCACCTTTGACCACTCAACACGGAGTCTACGTCCTTTCCTGCCAAACTCAATACGATCAAGTCCACGGATAGCATCCTCTGCATCTCTCTCATCAAACATGTAAATAAAAGCGAATCCTGTATTATGGAAAAGAAAAAGAAAAGGTTTCAGTTAAATTATGCAATGAAAGCCTGTGTAAGAATCAAACCTAATGGAATACCTTCATAACCTTAACAAATTCCTCACCAGGAAAATTTGCAAACCGTCATCAAAGTTTTCACCCGAAAACAAAAGACCAATCTTTAAATCTAAAAACTACAGACCGGTAAAATCAGTAACAGACCTTGGTTGAAGAACTAAGTGATGTCAAGGAACAACCACCAGTAGGTGGATGTCTCATTGTGGGGAAAAGGTAAAGTGGGTGATGGTGCCTTCTCCATTTTTTTCTGCTGCCTCAGCTTCAAGGTTGACAATGGTAATGTCTGAAAATGAAGGCTGGGCAAAGGTCATGAGGAATGAAGGCAAAATGACTGAGGAAAACCTATGATGGTGATACCCTGGTGGATCAGAGGGCTCTTCTTGGAAACAAGAGGACAACACTTGTCATTGCCAGGAAATCAAATGCAGTACTCATCCATCAGCCAGGATTGTATGGACATTGCAACATAATCCTGCGCCAAAGAATTAGTTGAGTAGGGGGGTTTCACACTTCAAATATTACTTTTGCTTTTTACAAATGCATCCTGACGCCCCACGCAACTCAACATGGAAAGATCGAGTATCTCAGCTGCACACTCAGGATCCATCATTACACAGCTTCAACAAGAAATAAACTCCCTGAGGAAGGATGACCTTGATACTGTACACGCAGCAGTCTCATGGAGACCGTGATTGGCAGTTTTTTGTGGATTTCTCTCACTATACGATGGCACTATAGCGTAGTTGATCATGTACAAGTTCCTCAAGACAAGCACAGACATGCAGACACACACGAACAGACACAGACAAAATAAGATAAAATAAGTCAAACTTAATCCTATGGGAGGCTAAAAGATGCTTACCCATTATCTCCCACACGAATAAATAAGGGGTCAATGTCAAGATCAGCCCGAAAAGGCAAGGCGTGCATCAAATACATTTGTCAATATTTCACTCAGGAGTCTTGACAAGTCAGCCAACAGGGGGCCAAATTCAATGCTGCCACTATTTCACCTTAGTAATGACATCAATATCAACCAATTGGAACTGCATTAAAGCAGCTAGACAACACACTGAGTTTAATTCATTCAAAAGACTGCAGAACCTCTCCCCACTAAAGTCCAAAATTGTGGTTCTTGCATTGGTGAGGTAAGTCTGTTCACTTAGATTAGATATTGTCAGGTGATAGAATATCCAAAACAGGAGGGATATGCACGAGTATTTTACATATCCCTACTGAAAAAAGTAACACATTCCTAGCTAAGAAGAAAATGTGAATATACCAGCTATCTAGTTGAGTAAAGCTATTCTTTTTCAATCACAATATAAACCTCAACTTCAACTGGAGAGTTCCTCGTAACCTCACAAAACATCATTAGATTCAAGAATATATTTCCAACTTCTCCAGGCAATCTTTCAACTAATCTGTATGAATAATAGCATATGCCAGCAGCAATGCTTCAAATTGAGAAGAGGTAAAAGACACTGATACTGAAAAAATTGAAGTTTTTTTTTGTTGGGGGGACCAAAAGTCAAAATGTCAATAAACGATAGTCAGATCCAAAACCAAAGTAAAATGCATAATTTCTGCGTTTTAAAAAAATAGAAAGGGAAGCACCAGGATAAGAGACAAATGTCTATTATTTTAGTGATTAAGAAATAATTTATATGCATGGACAGTTTATATGTCTTGCTCTGCCCAACCACACCCATAATCAACAAAACAAAGAAACAATCTATTCTTCTGGTGATAGATATCGGATGGGAAGGCTACAGAACCACCCTCCTTCTCCCCACTCTCCAAATCAACAGCATCCAAAGTATTTAGGTAAAAAATTACCTTGGCTTCAAACTAAACAGAAGCAAGTTACAAAACACAACATTAACCATTCATGTTTTTCTCTTTGCTACAGCATTTACAGGTAGGAAAGACAACTTATGATCTATATAAAAATGCGACTTACCAGACTTCATATCCACCCTGTCAACCTTCCCATATCTTCTGAAAAGCCTCTCCAGGTCAGACTGGCGAGCATCATATTCAAAGTTCCCACAGAAAATTGGCCTCATTCCACTTCAAGCACGATAGAAGCTTCCTTAACAACCTGTAATTGGCAAAAGAAAAACAAGAATGTACAGGAAAAATTCAAAAGACATAAGCTTTGAAAAATTTAAAGAATCAGCTGCCTCTATGACGAAAGTAATTGATAATTCAACTATTCAAAACTAGATCCCGCATTTACAAGTAGTATCAACAATTCATTGAGCAGAACTTCCTGCTTATCAGAATTTCCTATAACTATGCTGATGAAACAGCTCTTCTTTTCCCTCTTATCCACCTACCGTAGCTTTGACTAGATTGTCTCAATCCCCCCATGAACAAATGGTGAGAGAAAACAAATGATCGCCAAGCCGATTTCAAGGTCAAACATCTCATTAGCATGCAATAGTCTATTATATTTCAAAGCAAACAGAATATATATCTTCTAGAACCAATATGCACAACACAATACCAAGAGGAAAAAAATAGAACATTTCCCATAGATCAAGCCGGCACCAATTGAACAGAAAGAATATTGGTTGCTCTCCGTTCTCTCTCTTCTTGAGTGGAACTCTCTCCCTTTTCTCTTCTGAGTCATGTTTCATGTTTCATCTGGTGTGAATCTGCTCCATTAGCTTCCTAAGCTAGGATCCCCTTCTACACTTATTCCTTACCTTTGCTGTTCCTCACTTCACCACCACTTCATCAAACCCTCCATTCCATAAAATCCCTACTCACCTTAGCACTCCATGGTTTTTTTCCACTATGGATAATGAACAAGAGACAAGTGAGATTACTCTTTCCCTACCAGCCAATGACATTCAGGATTTTCCGTCCAATGATTTTTCCCTATTAGCCAGAATCATCGCTGAGAAGAAGATTAATGTTAGAGCCATTAAAGACACTCTGACCAGTATTTGGGGTCTTGATTCCTCAATTCAAATACCTTTGTTGGATCCCTCAACCATCCTGTGTTCTTTCAGGTGTGATGAAGATCGAAAGAAAATACTGAATAAGTGTCCCTGGTCTATCAAAGGAGCCCTACTGGTTCTGAAACCATGGCTACTAGAACTTAGCCTAAAAGAGGTGGATTTCTCTTCCTCTCCCTTTTGGGTTCAAATACACAACCTGCCTCCTGACCGAATGAATGCTGGAAATTTAGAAATTATGGGTAATCTTATTGGTAAAGTGTTGGAATATGATGCTTTGGATGGCCCCTGCTTTAGAGCAAGGAAATTCCTACGAATAAGGGTCGAAGTAAGGGTCACAGAACCTCTCAAAACTGGTTTCTTCTTGGACAGGAACAGTGGAAAAAAAATTTGGATCCAGTTCAAATACGAAAAATTATCAGATTTTTGTTATAGATGCGGCAGAATTGGTCATGTTGAAAATCACTGTAACAAGAAAGGGGAAGAACAACAGAACCGACAGAAATATGGCCCTTGGATACGCCCACAAATTGATCCTTCGGCCGAGAACATTGACGATGTTGCTAGAATCCAAGGAAGGACACCGCCGGAGGATTGGCCGGAAATGGATATCATCAGGAATCAGGACACTAGCAAAACCAATCATGACATTACGACCATCACTCCGGGGGTAAGTCAACTGCTCCCAACCACTGATGTTCCCGAATCACTATCTACTCTTTCCTCACCAAACTCGCTCTTCATCACTGATACCAACTCCACGTCTGACCCCCCACCTACTATCCCTCCCACATCTGAAACCCCACATTGCACTCATACTGAAGAGGACACATTGTGCCTCCCCCATGAACAAACCAACAAACCATTAAACCCTACCCTATCATATATTCTTCCTTGGCCCACCTCAAAAAGCCCAATCCACTCACCAATTCCTGCAGAAACCAACTTGCCCATCCCAAATTATTTAAACAAACAGAACCCAATATGCCATAAACGTCAGTGCCCATTAATCTTACCCAACCCTAAAAAACATAAAAGCCTCTCTTCCTTCTGGACCCCAAGCCCACCCTCAACATAAATTCCCATCGAGCTTCATTTGGCCCACCTTGATCTGGATAACAATCCCATCCAAACCTCTCCTACCCCAGCCAAGGTCACACCTGACGAAGTAAAAGCTCGGCACAGAGAAGAAAGAGACTTGAAAATAGTGGAGATGGAAAAAACAGTGGTTTATAGGAGAAGATTTGTGCATGTGAAACGAGCAGCAAGACAACCTGCAACACGAATGGGTCAGGCAGAAGAAACGTTTGGAATCAAAATTGAGGAGATTGCACAAGAAAAAATGGCCGAGGAGGCGGGCCTTAACATGCCCCCAATTTCCCCATGATTGCATTAGCATGGAACTGCCGAGGGATTGGCCGGCCTTCGGCAGTGCGAGTATTGAGAGTCATAATTGACTCTCACAAACCAAACATCATTTTTTTGTCAGAACTCAAAACTCAGAACACTGACAAAATTTCAAGAATTCTTAGAACTATAGGATTCCATCAGTTTCATTGTATTCCTGCGAAGGGCAAAGCTGGAGGATTGGTACTTGGGTGGAGACAGAACATGGATTGGTACTTCTGGGATGATTTGAGTAGAATAGGGGATGCTTTTGACGGTCCTTGGCTGATCATAGGAGATTTCAACAGTGTTGTTAACCAATCAGAGAAGAGTGGAGGTAGACCGGTTGCCAATTGTAGTAGAGGAGGTTTCAATCAAATGATTAATGAGAATGCTCTACTGGACTTAGGATTTACTGGCCACCAATTTACTTGGAGTAATAAAAGGGCTGGGAAGGCTAACATTCAAGAAAGACTGGACAAAGGTTTTGTGAATAGCCCCTGGAGGATTTTATTCCCACATGCCCGTGTGAACCACCTTGCTGCAATAGCCTCTGATCATAAACCGATCCTCCTAAAAACAAGACCAGATACAACAAGCAAACCAAAGCCTTTCAGATTTGAAACCATGTGGACTAGGGACATTGGGGCTACAAAAACAGTCGAAGAAGCCTAGAAAAAGGAAAATGAGGGATCCCCTTTATTCAAACTCAGCCAAAATCAGAAACACCAAAACAGCCCTTCGAATATGGAACAAACAAACTTTTGGCCACATCCAAACATTCATCCAAACCATAAAAAACCAAATCGAATACCTGCAATCACTTCCTCAAACTGACCATATCCTAGAGAAGGAAGCTAATTTGCAGATTGAACTTGATGAACACCTGAAGAGAGAAGAGATCCTATGGAGAGATAAAGCCAAGCAAAGCTGGATGGAGAATGGGGACTCAAACACTCATTTTTTCCATTTATCTACAATTCTCCACAGAAGGTACAATACCATTGATTATCTACTTAATACAAACAATGAGTGGATCTCTGATTTTGATATCATTGGAGAGGAGTTTGTTAATTACTATAGAAATCTGTTTTGTACTTCATACCACTCTTTTCCTCATGAGTTTCAAGGACTGATTCCCATCAACATAACTACATCTGAGAATGCCACACTCACGGAAATTCCTAATCCTGATGAAATTAGGAAAGTTGTCTTTAATATGAGAAATGATAAGAGCCCGGGTCCTGATGGCATGTCCCCAATATTTTACAAAACATACTGGCCTATCATAGGAAATTCTGTTGTTAATGCAGTGCAATATTTCTTCCATACTGGCTATCTCCTTAAAGCTCTTAACCATACATTCATTACCCTTGTGCCCAAAAAGGATCATGCTAATAGGGTTGAACATTTTCGGCCAATTTCCCTCTGTAATGTGGCTCTCAAAATCATCACCAAGATTCTTGCTTGTAGAATAAGACCTCTCCTTGATAAGATTATATCCCCATCACAAGCTGCTTTCATCCCTAATCGGGCCATCACTGAAAATTGTATCATCAACCATGAAGTCATGCACTACTTGAATTCCAAAAGAGGAAAAAAAGGTTTCATGGCTCTTAAAATTGATTTGGCAAAAGCTTATGATAATGTAGAATGGGACTTGTTGTTCCAAATTATGAGATGCCATGGTTTTGATGAGAAATTTATTCACTTGATCCAACAATGTATTTCCACTGCTTCATTTTCAATATTGATTAATGGATCTCCTGTTGGATTCTTAAAATCTACTAGGGGAATAAGGCAGGGAGACCCTCTCTCCCCTGCCTTATTTACACTTTTTTTTGATGTTTTCTCCAGGATTTTATGTAGAGCAGTAGAGGAGAAAAAAGTTCAAGGAATCAAGGTTTCAAGGACTAGTCCTATGATCTCCCATTTGATGTATGTAGATGATTTGGTCATTTATTGCAGAGTTGATTTAGCAAATGCAAAGGAAATTATGCAATGTCTGAATACCTACTGCTCTTGGTCGGGTCAAAGTGTTAACTTGGAGAAATCTCAGATACATTTCAGTAGGAATGTAGGGCAAGCTTTAAAGAACAACATATGTGACATGCTGAATATAAAGGAGTGTGATCATAAGGGAAAGTACTTGGGATTGCCATTTTGCAAGCGGAAATCGAAGACTAAGGAATTTCAGAGTGTAGTGGAGAAAATGAAGACTAAGCTGGCTGGATGGAAACAAAAAGCCCTCTCCCAAACAAGTCGCGGAATATTGATCAAGTCAGTAGCCCAAGCTCTTCCTTCTTATGTTATGCAAAGTCATCTACTACCTGTTAGTATTTGTAACCAGTTGGATGGACTTATGAGAGATTTTTACTGGGGAAAAAAGGATACAAAAACAAGGGCACTATGTTTAAAATCATGGAAATCCATTTGTGCACCTAAAGAGGCTGGTGGGTTGGGATTTAGAAGGATGAAAGACATGAACAATGCTTACATAACTAAACTTGCATGGTTAATGTGTAAACAACCAGAGAAGACTTGGGTCCAGCTGTTGAGAGCAAAATATCTCAGGGGCAGAAAATTTCTGGATTCTGCTCAAATATTTAAAAGAGGCTCCTGGATTTGGCATGACATCACTGAGTGTAAAGAATCCATCCAACAAGGTCTATGTTATAAGATAGGATGGAATTCAACAGTGAGAGTTTGGGAAGATCCTTGGATACCAGACCTCCCCCAATTTAAACCTCCAAAACTTTATAGAGTCTCAGATTCTATTCACTTTGTTAGCAGTCTACAGGCTTCCGATAAGAAAAGTTGGAATAAGCACCTAATCATGAACTTTTTCCCTCCTCACATTGTGCAGGCTATTCTGAAAATTCAAATTCCGGAACCAGACTCTCTGATATGGCTTCCCTCCAAGACAGGGGAGTTCACGGTCAAATCCTCTTATAGGATCAACCATCAAGAGAGATTCTCTACAAACTCTGGGATTCCCAGAAAAACCTGGAAGATGCTATGGAAAGTGGACATGCACAATAGACACAAGCATATGTTGTGGAAAATTCTCTCAGATACGTTGCCTATCAAAGAGAAGTTGAGGAAAATATTCAGTATGGAAAATCTGGATTGCTTGATATGTGGATTTGAAGAAGAAAGTGTCAGACATCTTTTGCTAACATGCCCCCTAATGAAGCTTATCTGGTGGAATTCAAAATGGACAGTAAAACTGGAAAATATAGCACAGCTGCAGATTGACGGGTGGATAACTGAACTCCTTGAAGTAAAAGGTACTTTGCTTATGGAATAAAAAATTAAAGCTGAAATGCTAAATTTTTTAGCTATTGCTTTCGAACTGGTTTGGACATATATAAACAAGATAAGACTAGGAGAAAAAGTGGAGGACTGGACTGACCTAAGTGAGAGAATTAATAAGACTGTTGAGGATTATAAGAGAGCCATTCAGAGAAGGAATACGAAGAGAAAGGAGGTATTTGTCAATCAAATTTGGAGATCACCAAAGCAAGACTACTTGAAGTTTAATTTTGACACAGCTTTTAAAGATCAAGAAGCTGTAGTGGCATGTGTAATTAGGAACTATCTAGGGGATATTGTTGGTGCTAGTACGGGTCACTTTAAGGCTGCAAATGTGTTTGTAGCAGAAGCTAGAGCTGCATTGCATGCTTTGAAAACTGCAGAGGAAATGAATGTGCAAAAGGCTATCTTTGAAGGAGATGCAAAGAATGTGATTTTGGCACTTAAAGGTGACAACGGGGAAATAGAGTGGAGAGGTGAGGAACTGATTTGCACAGGCAGAAAAATCCTAATGAAGCAGCCACCTTGGAATATATGCCACATCTCAAGATTATGTAATTATAGTGCTCATAACCTTGCTCAATGGGCTGCTTACAATAATATAAATGGAGAAATCCATGTTCCCCTCCTTCCCCCATCTGTATTTTGTGATAGAGGTACACCCTCTACTTCATATACTAATCTTTTGGACATCAATATATAGTAAATCATTCATCAAAAAAAAAAAAGAAAGAATATTGGTTGGAATAAACACTCTGAATTGTGAGACAAGAACCGGGAAACCTACTTGACAGACAATATTCTGCACAGAAAGATCGTAAATAACATTGTTTTATGGAAAGTTTTGATTTTCATTTAATTTTGATACAATAGAAGAATGCAGGTTGGCCACAAGTTGTGAGGGCAAATAATTTGGTGATGCCAGAATTTTCTTTTCCCGCAGCCACAGCAGTAACTAGAACCATCTTCTCGCCATCATATGAGAAACAACCACAAAAATTCAGGCTTTCTGAGCTAAAAAGTGTCTTTAAAAAAGACAAAAAAAAAAAACCAATCAATGAACAAAAGGTACTCGATGAATAAGAAGTCCCGTTGGGCTGCTGGAATTGGAAGGGACAGTAAATTAAAAAAAGAAAATTCAATTCCTGTGTTTCCAACTAGATTTATTGAATTTCAAAGAGATCTGGTGGAAGAAATCTTATTGAAGATTCGGAAATACAAATTCTATTAGACGTAAATAATACAAACATGAGTAAGTGCGTGCGAACGTACAAGAAGGTGTCGACGGGGGAGGTCCGATTACCTTCGATCGCTGAGAAACCCTAAAGAAGCCGCCGCCTTCAGATGAGCGAAATATCTTAGTGACTGCAGGTTGTCAAATACAAGGTGACGCCAGCCAATATGTGTACATAGCGAGAGAGAAGGCAGTCTGACGCAACGTGCGAACGTCGTCGTTTTCTTATAAATGTCGAAGAAAAGTTTTTCTTTTTCTTTTTTCTTAAAGGGAATCAAAGAAAAGGTTTCTATTAGATTCCGCTCAACCGGTAACCATATCTTTCAAGAATTCTCTCTCTTTTTTTTCTTTTAAAAGAAAATTCTCCCTTTTTTTTCTTTTTGGAACGAGACTAATAATTTGCTTGTTTCCAATACATAAAGAGGATATTCATTAACAAGAAAAAGGAAAAATACACAAAGAAGACACAAATATTTCGGGGTAAAATGCTCTTCCCCCCTTCTCTCCTCACCATAAACTTTTCTAATTAATTTAAAGTACAAAACTCGCAATAAAATTTCATATTTGGAATACATATTTCCTCTAATAATCTTCAAATTTTGTTATTACTTTTTTTTATACAGCTTAAAACTTTATTTTAGTTCAAATTATTAAATTTAGCACATCATGTTTACTGAAAATGCATATATTTTAGCTTTGAAACGTAATATTTACATTTCTTTCACTCAATTCTCTTTTTTTCTATAATCGAAAATATCTTAATACCAAAATAAATTTTTAAAATTCAGCTCAAGTCCTTGTTGAAAAAAATTAACAATAAATATTAAAGTCTTTTGATTTATAAAAAAAAATGAAGATAAGAGTGAAAGAAACTAATTGAAGAGAGTGAATGACATTTCTCTTTAAGTTTCCAGCTGAGCTTGAAACTTTTTAAGCTTGGAATTTGATTAAATGTTCCTTACAAGTTTGACTTTGGGTTGAGATTTGACAGTGTTTATTGGTTCAGGGTTGACCTTTCCTCCAAACTACTCCAGGAGGAACTGAGAACTTGAGACCTTTGAATTGAGTGAAACCTACCGGCTCATACCATACGCCTAGCTTTTGCTGATACAAAGATTAGGTATACGAAATCTTTCGGTAAACAAATGTATCTGTTTGCTTCACATGAAATTGTGGTTCTCTCCTCAGTACATGGAAGAGAACACGTGGTTTGATCACAAAGTTTTCCTTGACAGATTATAGACACATACAGAATTTAACGAACATAACAAACGCACCGAATACCCTGTTGAATGTGGGTAAAAATTTCCATCCCAATGCATTTAATTGACCCTCAGAATTCAGTCTTTATTTGTTCATATAACAGCCACAGGAGAATACTAATAACAGTGTCCCTGATTAAGTTTTTGAAAGCAGTAGCAACCCAGCCAGAACCATCTCCTGAAGATCTCTTTCCTACAAGGTCTCGGAATCGCAAGTTTCCTTGATCAGATATCAGTGAATATATGACTCCATTCATGTGGCCCTTTCCAATTACACCAACGACTCTCTTGCTATTGTTCACAGCTTTACTCCTCTTCAGAGACCACGCAAGATACTGAAAGTGCAATCACGTCATGCAAATCATGTCAATTATAAGAGGAACTGGAGTTGATCACAAAAACCAAAAAGGTAACCAATAACATTAGCTAGCTTAGAGTCATTTCTGGAACAAGAATCTTACTGTGTCACGTTCATGGATTAGGGGCTGCAGCAGAGATGGATATGAAAAGCTTAATAGCTCATAGAGCCCTAAGTTGTTACCGTTGGAGCTTGATTCCTGCTGCATGATACCAAAAGGAAATTGAATTTGACAAAAAGAAAGACTGAAAAAAAGTTTTATGTTTCCTGCTAGCATTGTTCACCACCTCCCTTCCAAAGCCTGCCCCCAACCAAAGTCAGAGATTAATGAGGCTAAAGAATGAATGACACTTAAGACATACTAAAACACCACACTGCACTCAGGTTTCCATAAGAGATATAACTAGCATTAGTCAGGCATAAAGATAAAATGGACTTAAAACAAAATAGCAGGAGCATCAAAGTTGTAGGAATAAAAACCTGTAACATATTGGTGGATAAGTTTGATGAGGACGTTATTCCCCTAATAACAGAGGTCAGCAGGCTCAGCTTTTCCTTCCACGTCAGAGAATTCCATGCCCTTTCAAGCTGAAACATGGCAATTACAAGTAACGACCTTCTTATCTCAAAGGATGACAAAATATTCAACCGTCTACAACCATGAAACAAACTCGGTGCTCATACTATCTTGAGATTAAATAGTAAGTATTTTAGAAAGGCTAGAATGTCTTATCTGCAAAGGGCAATGCACATACAGTAATTTCAATAGGCCGATCTCCTAATACTATCTGTGCGCCAATTTCTTCAGAGACCTTTCTTGCAGCACGAAACTGCAATACGGTAGAATGTCATTCGAGTGCGAGAGCACTTGGTAGAAATCTCAAGAAAGTGCTTTTTGATGCATTTTCTTCTCTCAATGTGCAATTACCTCATCTCCAAAAGGACGATTAACTTCTGAAGATATTTTTGAAGAGAATATTGCCAACAATAAACGCAGTGCTAAAGCCATTTGACCTCCTGCTAGATTGTTGAGAATAATTAACTTTGCCATGAATAGGAAAAATAAGAGAGAAACACAAATAAACAACTTAAATTTACCCAAGTCTACACTGCGGCCAACAGCACCAAAAAACCCAGTGCCACTTAAAGCAAACATGTTTGACTTCTGGATAAGCTCACTATCAGGAGTACTGTACATGACCCCAGCTCTGCAAATGGACTCTGCAAAATGTGAAGTAAAGTGATGGATTGACTACAAACAAGTACCAGATCCTAGAATGAGCCTCAGATAACAGTGGAAAACAAACTCTTCTTTCTTTGAATTGCCAATAAATAATTCTATTTTTTTTTAGGCTGTAAGATGGGCGTTACAGAGAAAGAAGCACCATTCTCGGAAGATATTTATCGACAAGACTTTTAGCATATCTAGCTACTAGATACACTGACTGGTTTATTCTTCTTCTAACGTCAAAAAAGAAAGATTGCCCTCTTTCAAATTCTGCAGCCAAACAGCTTTTATGCATTATTAAGACATTAGAAGGGCAAAGTCCACTTCTACGTGTTGAAGTTTTCTGACAACATGTCAGAAGAATCTACTTCCACCATTATTCTCCTATCCTTTTATTTTTGCACCTTCTAGCATAATATAAACAGACCCCACTCGTCACTTGCTCATGTGACACAATAATTTCTTTTCTAAGACATAGCAGCCAAACGTTCCCCAACTGAGTTTCCTCACCACCAGGCCAATTTTTATGCGGAAAGATCATTAATATGTGGCACCATCTACATCCATTTTCTAAAAAGACTCCAGGAATAGACCACTTTCTATTGCCTTGATTCCTCAATATGCCAATGTAACAGTTCTTTGAATTCTTTAAAGAATTTCTCAACAAACACAAGGATAATGGGTACTTGGAAGTCTGTCCTGTTGTCTTTTAGATTTGTGCTCTGCCGTATTCCCCAACAATAAACTAAAAAGCATCTACATACCTCATCTTTGGCCCCTCAAAGGTATGTTGGGTGCCACTTCAGCGTTTGTACTTCCACTGTAGCACCGGCCTTCAAGAAGTGAGCAGAAAACAATCTTATTGATAGCTAATTCTTCTTTTTGTAGAATCAAATCATCTCCACAATATGTGCTACAGTACATCCGTTGGTTCTGGAACTTGGACATTACTAATCCACAAACCTTGATCTCAAGGCATTGAACTTTGTATAACTCCGAAATCATGGACACAAAGTTGCATTCTACCGTAACAGTCAATAAGTCTATTCAAGTTCCTACTTCGTATCTTTTAAGTATCAGATGCTTAAAGAAAGCAAGCTTCTGAGGAGGCGGAAATATGTACTTCTGATGCTTAAAATACTTGTCATGGATATAAAGGTCCTTGATGTAGGAATGAGTTCATTCCTGGAATTAACTTCCCGACTATAAGAAGGAACGCATTTCTTCTAAATGCATTTCCAGTAGTAATTTGACACAATTATTGTCATCCATTGTTGTTTTAGGCCCAAAAGGTTCTCATTATCCAAGTATAATGGACCCGTAAATATGCTTCCAGTGAAATTGATGCACTGAGATTTCTCTAGGAATAGAATTCCCCATGGACTAATATACTCTAGCTACTAAATTACTTAAATTTAGGTAGCTGCAACTACAAACGTTGGAACAGGCTCAGTAGTATCTTTTATTCCACTTCTCAAAAATCACATGTAAGAGAAGAATGAAAATTGACGAACAATAGAAAGAGAAACAAGAATAAAGTAGAACCTCAAATTGCAATATTGCATATGAGCTGAAAGAAAAACCCACATGACATAATCGAGAAGACTTGCCTGCTTCTGCAAAGCTCCACAACAACATTGTCGGAACTCACATCACGGATGACCCTCTCAACATCAGTAGCTGATTCCTGAGAAATATGGGTGGTCCCAATGAGCCATATGGCCTCTGGCTCGACGAACTCCGTCCGCCACGGTGGCACGGGTCCGTATTGGCTCTTCTTGATGAGAACCAAGGTCCCATTATCGGTCAAGTCTAGCAATTGTGGATGAGTTTCTGCAATTGAGTCCCTAGACCTACTCAAAATTTCTTTTCTGAAATCAAAATCAGGGGGCGGAGGCTGAAGGGAGACTCTAATACCGGGCAGTTTGATGTTTCTGATTCCCAGGATATTTGAGTAATGGAGTCTAGAGGCGGATGTGAATACAGGAAGTGGATATGTGAGAATTCTCATGCTCTCAGTGAGTAAGAGAATTCTCACAGTTGAGTTGACAGCAGAAGTTTGTGAGGTGCTGAGTGCTGTTTGGGCTGGCCAGATGGGAGAGGGAAGGGATCCTCGCGGATGGATGTGGCTATGGCTCTGCCTGTGGCCTCAAGTTTTGTGAACTGGAAGGCGACAGCGTTGCAACACAGGATATCTTCTTCGTTTGTGGTGGCGACGGCTCTGCGTCTTAGTCGATTAAGCACCAGCAGCTTCATCCCCACAGCATTCACTGGGGACGCTTCCTGGAATCGAGTGGTACTCCATGCATTGAAGCTCCTCTGCTGTACTGCGTATTGTTATTATCATAATAAAAGGTTGGGGTGCGTTGGTCGTGCATAGATATTTTTGGATCAATTTCGGTAGTCCTCTGTTACAAAATATGCCTCCTGCCTTTTCTTAAATTTTTATTTTAATATATATATTTTTATATAAATTTTTTATTTATTATTTTATTTTATATCTAATTAACTATTTAATTATTTTTATTTCATTTTTTTATTTTTAACTAAAAATTTAAAATACTAATTCTTAATATTAAATTTAAATTTGACACATTAATAAATTATTTTTTAATAAAATATTTTAGACATTTATTAAATTTATCTTAAAATTTACTAAAACCTCAATTCTTCTATAAAAAATAAATATGTTATAGAGTTTTAAAAGGATGGAGTAATTTGGAAAAATTCAACCCATGACATATCGCTTTAATTACAGCTAATTTTTTATTTATTTTGAATTGATTGATTAATTTATAAAAATACCAAATTTAAAATTTCTGTTTAATTGGGGGTTGCAACCAAGTTAGGTTAAGACTTAAGATGTATCAAATGGGAAAATTTCCATTTCTCTCTAAAATGGTGACTGCTGTTCAATTCATGCGCTGCGTGAGATTTTGCTGCTAAAATATGAAGATAAATTTCTAAAGGCATATATAGATGGAGTTACCATGTAAATTACCATAAATATTTTTTCTGACTTAGATTGTAGTTTGGGAAACAAATTATATTTCCTATATTTTTCAAGGTTGTGAAAGTTTGATCCTTAATTTGGTATGTAAGAATTAGGCATTCAATTATTAAATTAAATCATAATTATTATTCCTGCTAATCAGTTAGTTATTAATTTTTATTCACAATTAAACTTTTATTTTTTACACATAACAGATAAGATATGAATCAGATTCAAAACTTATTGTTAAGCATAAATTCTTTATAACTAATTGAGATATTTTATTATCACGATTCACGATTTTAACTTACACACCAAAAGTTCGAGAGAGATAAAAAAAAAGTTCTTTTAACTCAAATTGAACAAAAAAATTAGTTCAAAATATGAATAAAATGTCTACAAACAAGTGAAATTAATCTTATTCTCTTATATTTATAAAGTCTTTTTGCGCTAATTAATAATTTTTTCCCGTTTTAAATTAATATTAACTCAATATTGAGCAGAATAGTGGTCTGCAACACAAGAGAAAGCAACATTAGGGAGGAAAGCCACGACGTGAGCACGAGGAAGTGCTCTGTTTGCTAAGAGGTAAAAGAAGTCTCGGACAGCTAATTTCCAACTTAAGACAAATTACGTGTCCCCGTTTCACATCATACGGTCATAGCCCTCGTGTTTAAAGTCGGAATCCATTTAATTTCCAATTAAAGTGCTAAACTTCTGATCAATAAGCGGAGGCCCAAAAAGAGGGGTCCGCGAACTTCCCACGGTTTCTCTATTGAGTGTGTTGTCCTTAAATGGCCCAAATAAATCCTTAACCCTCGCTAAGTTCAGCAGCATCATCCCATGAATCCCGACTCCACACCACCTCAAATATCAGGAAATGACCAACCTTCTTTAATACTGTCAGGCCTAGGCCTTGACTCTGACCCTGAACCTGAACCTTGCAACAGGCCTCCCCAGCCCCAGCAAACCACTTACTTGTCCAAATCTTCTCAACTTGTTCAACCGCCACATTTCTCCGGGCAACCCCCGCCTTCGTCACCCACAACCGCCGGCGGATCATCTCGCAAGCATCCCAATTACCGGGGAATTCGTTCTAGGAGCGGAAAGTGGGTCTCGGAGATACGTGAACCTCGCAAAACGACGCGCATTTGGCTCGGTACCTATCCCACGCCTGAAATGGCAGCTGCGGCCTATGATGTTGCGGATTTGGAATTGAAAGGTTCCGATGCCAAGCTAAATTTCCCTGATTTAGCTCATTCGTATTCTACACCGGCTTCTCTCTCAGCTGCAGATATACGCGCTACAGCTGCCAGTGGCGCTGCTGCTAGGCAACCTCAACCACAGAGCGGAGAAGTGAATTCTGAAAAATGCCAGTGTGAGAGTGAAGGAACATCGACTGCTCGCGAGCCCGAACAGGAATTTGTTGATGAGGACGCACTGTTTGACATGCCGAATTTGCTGGTTGATATGGCGGAGGGGATGCTGGTCAGCCCACCAAGGATGAAGTCACCGCCGCGGGCCTCTCCTGTGGAGGATTCGGATGATAGTCTTTGGAGCTATCCTGAAGCTGGGAAGGCCCCTTGAGGATGATCTTGATTGAATCAAAAGCAATGTGCATATTACATAGTAGAACCATCGTCATAAAAATAGTTTGCAGGAGGATCTTTAGATCCATTCCTCGGCAGTAGATTCCTGATTTCCTAGTTTGCCTTCGTCTTCCGACAACTTTTCCAGGGTCCAGCTTCGCTATATACTGAATGCTGCGATTGCTTATTTTGTTTTTCCTCCTATTTAGAGTTCGGTTTTTGAAGAATATGTGCCCTGCTATGCAACTGAAGATTGTAGTCTGTAGATGATCGTGTCCTGTTTCTCTTAGTAGCAGTACTGCTTTAAGTACTGCTACTAAGAGAAATATTACAAGTACTATTATATGAACAATAGTAATATTACAAGTACTTGACGTCCGATTCCAGAACCGGCCGGAACTTTATCCCTCTTTCTCCGTTCCCTAAGCAAGAACTAGAGACCAAAGCCAATTTTTGGCCGAGGAGTACTCGATGTACTTGAAAGCTGAACTATGTTTGTAATCTGTCAATAAAATTAGTCGTCCGGCGTAGAGGATTGGGGTTCTTGTTTTATTCCAATACATTGGATGCAATAGTATATCATTTCAACTGATATACCAACCATACAGTCTTTCTGATCCGTGGAAACATGATCAACTTAAGAAAGGGGGAGAAGGACAAGAAGGAGTGAGGTCACTGCATCCACCTTTTGTCGGGCCAGTATTAAATAGATTTTAATTTTAAAATTTTATTTTAAATTTTATAAAAGTTAAATTATTTATGTAAATTTTATATTTAAAATTTTAAATTTAATTTTAAAATTAAATACTATTTAAGTTCATCCAAAATTAAAATATCAATGCCTTTTTTTATGTGAAAGCGATTCTGGCCACTAATAAGTCTTCTAACTACATATTACAGCCAATTCCCAAGAGTCAAACATATTTTTACGCGATAAAACAAATGAAATTAAAGACACAAAGAACACATGATTCATGTCGTTGGGCCAATGTGACATATGACATATCCATGGGTAGAGAGAAGGTTTTAACTTTTCATATTTGTGAGATAATTGTTACAGGTAGAATACAAAATGAAACCCTAGCAATAAAACTTATTAGGTTCATGTAGAGGTGTGAAATTTGTTTTTTTGTTTGATTTAGTTTTACTATTTAGCTTTTTGGTTAATTTGTTTAAAGAGAACCGAATTATAATTTGGTTCAGTTATATTTAAATCGTACAATAACTAATTATTATAATGTATTCTTATATTATTTTTTAAAAATTTTAATTTTTTGAGTTGATAAATAAAATAAAAAATTGAACGAAAAATATATAATTATAAAAAATCAAAATGAATCAAAAATTTTGATTGGATTTTTTTTATCCGATTTATTTTTGCATACTCTAGCTCCAAAAGAAACAAGAAACAATTCGCATCACAGGAGATCTCTAAAAAATTCCCATTTCAGACAAGCTCCATCATGAGCGGATCAGTTATAATTCGGTTTTAGTTCAGGGAGATGCGATGGACCCCGGATTCATTTCTCTCGACATCGAGAATCAGTATGGGCCACGAAATCACAATATCAAATTCCTAGCTTAGCTAAAAGTTTGATAGCACGAAAATGGCCACCCCTGCTACCATTGGAGGACTGGAGTAGAAAGGGTACTAACTGCTCTAATTGCGGCTAAAACCGCAACCACCTATATAAAGCATGTCCACTTCTGCATTCTATATGTGGATTGTGGTTTTGTTCCATGACCAAAATGAAGGGAAAGGACAGAGAAGAGAGCTGATAAAAAGGTCAAGATTACTTCAGAAAATGGGTTATTTCATAGGGGACAAAAGATCATGATAGGTATCAATTGTCCGTGCGGCCAAATAAGCTTTTGCTATAACAAATCTTGAGAATGAGACAGGTTCCCTCCTCCCTTTTTGATATACAAGTTCACTTTGTTGATTTAAAATGGCATTTAATAATAAATGTTCTGCCATTTCTATACCAATAAAATAATTTCCCATGTTGTCTCAAAATGAAACATAATTGGTTTTATGTTTTTATTTGATGAATAAGAGATTACTCATTGATAGTAAAATGATTAAGGTCATTGCAACTAAAAAAAATGATATTCAAACTAAGAGGGATTTAAAGAATTATCAAAGTTTTATTTTATACTTATATTAAATTAATATATTGTCTACATCCAATTTCAAAGGACCTATTTTAATATATTATATATTATCAATGAATCTTGAATTTAATTATATATTATTTTTTTATATTTAAATTTGACATAAAGTATCCATTAACTCATATATTTTATATTTTTTATTATACAATTTAAAATTTTGTATAAAACTTCATATCTAATCAAATATGATTAAAAAAATAAGACGAAAAAAGTATAAAATAGATTAAAAATTATAAATAAGAATATTTTTCATATTTTTTATAAATAATATTTTAATATATTTTATATTATCAATTAATTACTAATTTTTATATATATTATTTTTATATATTTAAATTTAATATAAAATATCTGTTAACTTATAAATTTTTTATTTTTATTATATTATATTATTTTTAAAATATAATTTAAAATTTTAAATAAATTTTTATTTTAATTAAATATTATTAAATTAAATAAGACGAAAGAAATAATAACTAAAAAAAGAAGTGTTGAGAAAATTTCCCTCGTTAAGAAAAATGATGACAAGGGAGTGGACTTAGAGAAATATTTGGGCGGAGACTTGGTAATGGTGCTGACTTTTGTGGCGAGACAGAGAACGGGCGGCCGTGCTTGCTTTGCTTAAGTTCACCGGCGCCAACTGCTTCAATTTGCTAAAAAATAAGGTTTTGTACGGTCTTTTTTACAGGACGGTAATAGGAATTGTCAAATTAAATTTAAATTTAAATTTCATATTTTTTAATTCTTTATAGATATTTATTTTTAAAAATTATAGATTTTTTAAAATTGTTGATCCAGCGTGTCTAAAATCCGGACTGCTTCAATTTTGGGTCAAGAGGAATTGACAGGGGTATCATATTGCACGCCGTCTTGTCTTGAATCTTGAGTCGTACGCTTGACGGCTTGAAGAAGACAGTCTCGGTTTCATCGTAACCGTCGTTTGAACTGGCTTTGAGTAGCTGCTGGGAAATCGCACGTGATCCACGCGTTTCCGTGGGAAAACCACCAGACTATGACCGGTTAGTAACTGTGAATCTCGTTTGTTGACAGTTGAAAAGAGTTCACTGTCATCCATCATGACGTCACTTCGGCTAGGTCCTTTTGTTCTTCATCAGGAAACTTGAAATTGCTCATCTGTATCCCAATTCGGTTGTAGGACAGCGTTTGCGGTGAGAGAGTATACTATATTCCACATGATGTGCTTTGCAGCAACGATTTAGTTTCAGCATTATACTTTTTTATAATATATATTAAATTTATTTATAATTATTTAATTATAATTTAATAATTAAAATTCAAGTCATAAATAATTATTTAAGATCTAAATTTAAATCATTAAATTACAATCGGACGATCATAAATGAGTCTAACATATATTAAAAAAAAGATATGCATCATTAAAATTAAAATGTTACACCAATTTCATGGTGGTTTTGTTTAGATGTGTATTATCATCATTGAAATAATACATTATTAGGCTCAAAAATGAATCTTGAAAATAAGGTATCCGTTTCTAGTTTTAGTAATAGGCTTTTATTTGAACATTTTGCAAATGAGTAGTTTAGTTAGTGGGATTATTCTCAAAATGCTTGTAATATATTGTCTCTTCCTCTTTGTAGTAGTGTTGAACGAAAGAAAAACAAAAAAAAAAAGAAGATTTTAATCATATGTATTTGGATTATATTTCATTATGAAATATAAAATAAAATTTTTATTTAGTTTCATTTTATCTTTCATAAAAAAACTTACTTTTGTAAAATTTAAGATAAGAAACATCAAATTTAAACTTTATTCAATTTGACGCCATTTAGACTTACTTGCAACATTATTATGTGTAGATGAGAAATGGATCTTACCTAATTACATTTGAGTTTATACACAATTTTCAGATGATCTTTTAGAACTATATTTCTTGACCTCATTTTCTTTATGTTGCTTTGTATGTATGAGGGAAAAAATACAATTCCAAAAAAGATTTTTATTAGTGTATTTGGATTTCATTTAGGTTTAAATATTTATGTTTTGAATTTTATAAAAATAAAAATTTTTATAAAAAAAGAAGTGAGATTCAATTACATTGAATTATAGAATAAACTCAATCAAAATATACCGAACCATTCAAATCATGTATATGTTCAATTTTAAATAAATAAGTACTTAGTAGTAACTTTCCGTAATATTAATTTTTAAATAAATATTTTTTAGGACATTATCATTGAAAAGTTATGAATCTTCTATGTACATTTTCAAGTATACCTATGAATTAAATTACTTAGATGAAAGTATGTAATTTGTTCAATAATGCTGTAATATGTATAGTAATTTATTAGTACAATAAACAATATATTAAGGAACGTCGTTAAATATGAAAAAATTGAGTGGGGCCAAAAAAATGAGAAAAATGTAAAACCATCCAAGCATTAACAAAATCCGCATACCTTCGAGGAAATGGGCTTGACTTTATCCCTTTTGGCAAATGGCTCCCACCAAGTCCAAGATTTGACTAGGGAGATAATCTTCTTCTCACACTTTGACACCATCGTGGGGCAATGGACCTTGACTATCCCTGCCAACACCAAATTCCCCCCAAAATAGTATGTAAAAAGCTCGCTAGCTAGGTGCTGCGTCACACACGTGTTTGATAAATACTTACTCCAGTTGTCTCCGTTACAGCTCTTTATCAGTGTAAATTACCCCGTTTTCCTTAACTTCAACAAGTTGAAAAGTACAACCGTGGGACCTTCTCCCTTTCGCCCAGCCCAGCCTGGCTTCTTATCATATCCCCCTAAGCGATTCCGTGTGCGCGTCCAGAACGTATCCTTCTCTACGATCGCCTATCGTTCTGTACATCATATATATATATATATATAAGGATAAACCCTTTGCGCCCCTAAAGCAAACCGAACCCACTCTCAGTCAAACCAAAGAAGCAAATTCTAGGTTCTAGTCATCCATACCCAGTCACACAGAGACACCCACTTTAAACCTTACCTTACAGGTTTCTGCTGTCAACTGCAGCAGCGCTTTTGCAAGAATGAACTTTTACTCGATCTGCTACTCAGACCCGCTTCCTCATGCAACAGCTGATTTCTGGCCGTCTACGGATCATTTTCCTGAATCTTCATCGGGTTCTAATGATGGCAGCAATGCTTGGAAATCCAATTTTTCGGATGAAGAAGTCTTGTTGGCTTCCAATCATCCTAAAAAGCGTGCAGGGAGGAAAAAGTTTAAGGAAACGAGGCATCCGGTGTATCGGGGAGTGCGGAGAAGGAACTCTGGTAAGTGGGTCTGCGAGGTTAGAGAGCCAAACAAGAAAACGAGGATATGGCTCGGCACATTTCCAACTCCAGAAATGGCAGCTAGAGCTCATGATGTGGCGGCCATTGCCCTCAGAGGTCGCTCGGCTTGTCTCAATTTCGAGGACTCGGCCTGGAGGCTACCGATTCCTTCATCCTCAGATGCTAAGGATATCCAGAAGGCCGCTGCTGAGGCCGCCAAAGCATTCAGGCCGTCGGAGTTGGAAGGGGTGCCTTGTGATGATGCAAAGGAGGAATGCAAGGCGGCGTTGGAGGAAGACGTCTTCTTTATGGACGAAGAGGTGGTTTTCGGCATGCCGGGTTTGCTCGTGAATATGGCGGAGGGAATGATGCTGCCTCCGCCACGGTGTGCAGTAGAAGATGGGGACGATCTTGAATTAACCGATAATGATGTGTCGTTGTGGAGTTATTCAATTTAGGCGGGCTCTGTAGTCTGTACTATACTAGTGAAGCGTGGCTTGCTGGAAACCATAGTACTATTACGAATGTAATCCGTACTAAATCCTTTGTTTTTTCCTTTTACGGAGGGGAACCTGTACGGGTAGAATAGTTTTTTTAAAAAAATATTTAGAATGATCATCGATGAGCAGCATGCTAGAATTCATAATTTCGAACAGTAGGCCTGTACAATTCTGCTTAGTATTCACTAGCAAGGCTGCTGCATATTGTAAGCGTAAATATGCTAGTAAGATTGGAGAAGTTTTTCTAATAATTCATAAGAAGACATTATTTGTAAGTAATTTCTATCTTCCTCTCTTAACATTTGAGGGAAATGAGAGAAGAAGAAAGGAAGAAGACGGATGACCTGAGCACCTATATTGATTGTAATTCAATTTAAGTACAAATTTTACTTCTTAAAAACCTTCATTATAAGATTTGTTTTTTTTTAAACAAAAATTAAAGATAGATATCACTAATTAAAAAAAATTAAAAATTTCCGCTCCAATTACACCCTAAATTGTACTTGGACAGCATTCACTTGCGTCCAAGGTACCCTTTCAGCCTTTTTCCATAAAACAACACAAGGATATAAGCGTGCGAACACCCAAAAGAACCTGCAACCTTTGGCAGAAGATTTAGAGTGAACATGGATTGGATTTTCAACAATTTTTTTTTTTTTTACTTTTTTCACTTAAACACCACTTTTTTTCTCCCCAAACAATTTACTCTTACGATTCTCAATACAATTCAATTCAAACAAAAATACAATCTCTAATAAAACGAAAAACAATATCAACATTAGAATGTGAATTTTGAATTTTTCGATGATGAAATGAAACATTCATGTGGAAACAACAAAAAATCTATTGGTCTGCAGAAAACACAAACTGAAGAAACTCACATTGGTAAGCATTTCATAGAAATGGCTCACAATGCAAGCAAAAAGGACATGAAGCCAAAATAAGTCGCATGAAAAACTGAATAGATGGTATGATCATGTAAACAAATCAGCCAAATTAGGACAGGTCTTGATGCTACTTCATCTTCTTCGCGAGGGTTGACGTCCTGAACTCGCTGTCATCTCTAACAAAACTCCATAGAAGGTAGGTAAGTGGAATTGTGGTGGCATGCCAAAGAGCATGAGCATCTACAAATCCCCAAAGAGGAGGAAAATCAAGAATTTCTAGAAGCATTGCAAGACTACCTCCAACTACCACAATCAACAACTTCCAACGTGCTGGATGATGCGTGACAATTGCCCAGACAGCCCACACAAGAAGTTGGACAATGCCCATGGCTGTACAAACTTTCATATTTAAGCCTGCAATAGAATTAATGAGATTGCATCAAAATCCCAACCCACATCATACCTCAACTGCTTAATCAACACACACTAGTATCTTCTTTTTCCCTTTTATTGTTTTCTATTTGGAGTTGTTTTATTTTCCCAGCAAAGCCCTTGGCTTCGCTCTCACATAATTGCTCTCACAAGACTGACATTATTTTCAAGTGTTAATGGTTTGCAGAGAGACTCCAAAAGAAAAGTAGTATTCAAATGAGCGTACACATCTGCCCGAAATTCTAGCAAGATTTCATCAGATTCAAATCCTAGAGATCCCTCAAAAGTTTAGCAGCACGAATCTCTTCATCTAGAGTTCAGCATTTGAAAACATTTACTTTCTCGGGGTCCAGCGATTCACTTGTGGCATGACCACCACGTTGTAAACTATACAATAAAAGTTTCACTTGCATGAGAAGACTTTATGTCACAAGCAGTGCGAAAGAGAAGCCTTAGGTTAACCTCACCACTGTCAACATCAGTGACTGCTGAACTCAACCAATATGTAGCCAGCGCTTTGTGGTTAATTTCTAACTTTCTTTTTTTATACATCCATTTCCCCCTTCCCCATTTAAATATGATAAAGAAAAGGCAGCAATAATTTGAGATACCAATATGTAGCCAGCGCTTTGTGGTTAATTTCTAACTTTCTTTTTTTATACATCCATTTCCCCCTTCCCCATTTAAATATGATAAAGAAAAGGCAGCAATAATTTGAGATACCAATAAAAAGGAGAATCTGGAGACACTTCCAGACACTCTTTAAGTGCAGTGAACTGTAAACAAATTGTTAAATGCATCCTCTAAACACTCTTTGGATGTCCTTGCTAGATCACTTCTCCCTCAAAATTATTGATGTGATTAAACAGGACAAACGACTCAAGAAAAAAGAGAAAATGGGGCAATTTTTGTTTGCCTAATATTCAATTTCTTTTGATAAGTGAATCTTGTAACAATCCATACGCTAAGAAAGTTTGTTAAAGTTCAAGCCTAATATTGAGACATACAAGCGGCATTTTTTCCAGAAGTACTGCATCTTTCATTACATGCATTAATCAGTTATATATGATGAAATGGCATATATAAAAGGGGTAAACAGCAAGAAAACAAACCTAAGTCTATATATTCACAAAAAAATTATGTAGGAAGTTGCCTAGGCACCCATTACATCCCAAAGCGTGGTTCAAACTTTCCTAAAGAAGGCATCATTTCCTGTGCAATCTTTATTATTTCTTGCTTCTTGTAGTTGACTTACCTTAGCATGTCTAGTTAAAGATTAGCTGTCCAAGAATGTGGAAAAGCTACACTGTAATTTGTGTTCTGAAAGTATCCTGGTTATTTCCTCTCCTAAGAACGTGCTTAAACAAAACTAAAGATGCAGAACCAGAGGAAAATAAGTTCAATCCAAAAAAGAAACATCTTCAAATGAATGGTTGCAGTCTCGTAAACAGGTTTAATGTTGCAATAAAAACCTTTAGTTGTTAAATCTGTTGCTAAGCAGAGAATTTCGGGAAGTGACATTACCATAATCAAGTTGATAAAAGTTCAAGTATAAGATATGGGTCGTCACGAAAGCCACTATAGGTGCAGCAATCATCACCCTTGCAGCTTCAACTTTCACACTGAAAGCTCGCAATATAGCCAGAATAAGCGAATAACCAATAAATGCCACAGCAGACGAGTAGTCTAACTTTTCTGTCAAATCAACATCTCTGCAAAGAGTTAATAGATTGTCAGGACATAGAAACTGAAAGGTAATAAATGTAAAGAACGAAAGCAAATGCAACTGCATCCATATAATCGTGAGCCCAAAACTGACATTCACCATCCTTCACCCAAAACTTAGTCTCCTTCAAAATGAAACATGCAGAAAGGGCTATCTGGTCTCCTCTGGAAATAAGCTTGATAGCTAGAAGATGAGACTGCTAATTGAGTATAGACAAGGAGCTATTTAGCCTAAAAATCTCAGACAGCAGTCTTCCACAAGCCACCACTTCTGCCATTGAATCCACCAGAGACAGCCACAAGGGGCTTTCCAATGCTGTCAGTTTCTTCACCAAAAACCTCTGTAGTTTTGACTCTTTCAAACTATGAGTGTATGAAGGATAAACTTACACCGAAAAAGGAAGGGACAACATCTCAACATTACTTCACTTGTTATTCGCAAAATACTAAAATTCTGGGACAACTGTAACAAGGTTCATAAAAGGAAATTATGGGAAAATTCAACCAACATAATGATAGAAACATGCATAAATTCAATAAAATGATGGTACCTTCCAGTAAAGAGTAAACTTCAAGAAGAATGACAAAGATACAATAAAGTTTTTCCAAAGGTCATTACAACTCTCATTCCAAATGTCACTGCAGTAATGTTTGACTTATGCAGGCACACACATGAACTAGGTATACTGAGCATGTCAACCGCTGACCTATTTAATAAACATAAAAGGAGATGTATAAAATACTAAATGAACAGGAAACCATGACAGTAGGAGTTACAGCGAATATAAGAAAAGCTTCATAAATGAAGGAGTTTTGTTGGAAGAAAATTTTGGACAAAAGCTTCACATAAGATAGATGTAATACTACAAATAGAAAAAATTTTCTTTCATGGCATTACATAAATTAGGTGAAACATGGAATAAATAAATAAAGAAATGCCTACCGACTGTGAAAAACAGCACTCCAGAACCAAGCATTCATTGCCAGCATTGCATAGATGTGCCACAAGCCAGTGTACTCGTAGTATGGAGTTTTATTTGGTCTGAAAGGAAGCTTGTAATTTACAAGGATAAAGAAAGATACCCAGCCATGGAATTGTATAGCAAGATTAAGGACAGAGAAAGCCACCGAAACAGGTTCCTGCAAAAATAAAATACATATCTCCAAGATAAATAAAGCTACACAGACAGCTAAAACTGGGGCCAGAACTCAAGGAAATCAGCAGCCAATTGACATCATTTAAGAACCTGAATTCCATAAACACGACGGAATGGCCATTTCCCATGATACTTGACAGGCTTATAACCAAGTTCCTTTCTCTCTTGCTCCCTGGCAAGCATACAGTGGTATCGACAGTCAGATTGGCAGTCCCATCTTTTCCACCTAAGATAAAGTGGCTCCTGCAGATACCATGGACCATCAATGTGGTTACCATCAGAAAAATTACAATGTTGAAAGCATTTGCCTCCCACGCATCCAGTCTTCTCACAATGCTCAAGACAAGCTCTGGTAAACCAGCAAATTTAGTGCATCAAAGCGCATGAGTTGAAAGAAATAACATTTACTGAAAGTGAAGTCACAAGCAAAAAGAACAATCAGAAACTTAGAAAGTCCTCAAATATACGCAATGTGAAAGGGGAAGAAGAAATTGAAAGAGGATGGTCATGGAAGTTAAGCAAGAAATGAAACATTCAAAACCCCAAATCAAAGTCTTACTTCACTGATTACAAAAGGTACCGAACATCATGGCGCCAAACTTCCAAAGGATCCCTAAGAATTTGGTGGACAAGTAATGTAGCCAATAGAATTTCACTTTCTGAGTATCCATTTAATTACTCAAACTGCTCCTTTTACACATTCATTACAGAGACATGCACCCTTTTTCCAAATACATTTCTTTCCCCCTTTCGGAGAAATTCTAGAGGGAAGGAGCTATACAATTTCAACATATGAAGAAAGACTTAAATTAGTTCGAACTAAAACGGTATCAAGATGCACAATTTAACTTATGACCATGTGAAGCTTGGACTTGAAGGTTCATCCATTACATACTTTCTAAACTTAATTGTCTTCTGCAATCACTTATGTAATGTTGAACTTGTCAAAACTGCTATGAGATGATATATCAGATAGGGATATTTACAATGTTCATTAAGTAAATAGTATTTGCATATATATATTTTTTCAAAAAAAGAAGAAGCTTCTTCGTGATTACGAACTTAAAATCTGTGCCGAAGAACCATAACTCATTATCGCACAATTGCCTATGAATAGATTTTACAAGGGATTGATTTATAATTTCCACTATCGCACATTTTGCTCACCATCATATATGAGCATAGTGAGAACACAAATTTTAAAGAAAAGCTCCAGCCTTTTATGACGTAGAAATAGGAATTTGCAACTCTCCCCCTTAATGAAACTAGAGCCAATTACACATGTAAAACCGATTGTGGCTTCCAGATTTTAATGTCAAAAGGAAATCATGTTAGCTCACTCGGGAAAGCTCTCCCTTTTCTACAGGTTCCCGAGTTACTAAGGCATGCTGGCTAATAAAAAGAAGAATTAAACAGAAACCCAAAAGTGAACGAAGTAAAACTTCTCATTCAGAGTAGGGGAAAGTTGCTTAGGCTTAGTTTAAACCCTCTTCTCCCCTTCCAGCATGGACAGGCCCGTAAGAGCAAAACTTTTCTTTCAAATTAAAATTAAAAAAAAGAAAGGAAAACAAAAGAAAGGCAGCGGGAACACAAGAGAATGGATATAGAAGTAAGAGAGAGTTGAAAGCTTACCTATAAACCGGATCAGCATCGCCCGCGCTGGCGTTGATGACTCCAAAAATAGAGGAAAGAGCAAAGAACAATAGAAGCAAACGACACCGTACCCCCGACATCCCTTCGGATTTGTGAATATTCTTCCAGCAGAGAGACGAGAGATTGAGGAGGAAGTCAAAATCAACTTTCAATAGAATCAACGGATGGGAGAGAAAGGTTTACATGCGGAATTGATGGATAAAGAACAGCCAACCAAAAGTCGAAGAAGATAAGAGAGATTATGATATGACAGTTGAATGATTACGATTGTCTGTGAACTGAAATCGATGGCGAAGCTGAGACAGAGGAAGAAGAAGAAGAGGGGTTTGAGTCTTGAGAGACTTTGATGAACGACTAGAGAGACTTTGATGAATCAATCATAATCGGAGTGGGAGACCACTGCGAGAGCAGAGACCAGAATCTCGTGAGAAGCACTATCGGCAACGTCTCATGAGAGGACGCGTGGAGCATCTTTTGCTGTACTTCTCGTCCTATAATATTATTTTAATGTTGCTGATATTGCCAGAGGACAAAACATACCACGAGAGCAAGATGACAACTTTACCCTTTCTAAGTCCTGTGGTGGAAGCGAGACCAAATGCACAAGTTCTGTTTACTTCTGTCATTTCATTAATAGAAATAATAACTTTATATCATCTAGATAGAAGCAGTAGCATTTTAATATATTTATAATAATTATTTTATTCACGGAGATGCTTCTTCAGCTTTTTTTTTTGTTCTAGCACCAGTGTCAATCGATTCAATGAGCTGAGCTTTTCGGCTCGATTTTGTTTGGGTTCATTAAGCTCGACTCATATTTAACAAGATTTGAGGCGGCCCAAATCCATTGGAAGTCCTAACACTAAGATTGTTTGCCCCGCCGGCCCATTTATTCATATAAATGGATGTGTTTGGATATAATTTGTCCAATTTTATTTTAGCTAGCTGGTCAATGTTGGTTGGAGTAAGTTGGAGTGAGCTAGCTTATATTTTTTTTTATTTTCTTTAAAAATATAATAGAAAAAGAAATGTATAGAAATCTTATTATTAAATTTACTTTAATTATACATTTTAATTATATTAATAATCAATGTTAATTACTTCAATTTTATTTTTAATATCTTCCTATTATAAATGAGGGATATTTTTGTCCATGCCCGTGCCCGTGCAGCAAATGAGGGATATTTTTGTCCATTCAAACAATTCCTTCAAGGGGTAGTTTCCTGGTGGTTCCTGAGAAAATGAATAAAATCTCGAAGCAGTCCCTTCCGCCCCTTTACCCACAAAACCACCAACAAGTTCTTCTTCTCCGATTTAGACTACAACGGTGAGTACTCCAAAATGACCAGCGTCTATTGCTTTCTTACTGGCAACACAAAACCACTTTTGCCACCTCTTTCGTCTCCACATTTATCACCTCTCACCATTTCTCCACCGCAAACTTCGACATCAACGAAGAAGTAGAAAGTACAGACAGTTATTCATTCAAAGCCTCCCACTTTTCCGCCACCTCTGCTCTATAAAATCTCCTCCATCTAACTCCGTCACTCCACCATGGAGAATTGTACCCTGAATCTTTTCTTTGGCGACTATGGCATCTTTAACTTTCTTACAATAAACAAAAACATAGCTACGACTCGAGTAATTCATTATGCTATCTGCGAGGCCATGCTTTTCGAATAAAGCCATCAAATTTGAGTCGCTCATATCGGGAGACAAATTCCCGATCCATAGATTATTCGACAGTAAGGCCCCTTCCTCCGGCAACGATGATGATGTCAGCTTCATCGTTGATGTGCTTCTGATGAACAAAAAATGGCTTGCAGTGGATTCTAGGAAGGTGGACTGGAGAAGATACTTCAATAGTATGCTTTGGAATCTAAATTACTGGTATAAGATGAGCACTTTAGCAGGAGAGATTGAAGTACCCAGTAAGACATTTCCATAAGCACTGTTTGGGACTCTAGTTTTGGTTGTATATTCATATATGATTCCAATTCTTGCTGGCACTGGAGCTTTAAAGTCTGATCCAAGTGAGTGGAGCGATGGTTTTTTGGCAGAAGTTGGAATGCTAATAGGTAGATTTTGGCTGAAGTTGGAATGATTTTTTTTGGAATCCCCCACGAGCAGCGGAGGAAGAAAGTGTAAGAGGGACCAAAATAAAATTAATCCTTGAAGAAATGGAAGGAATGGACAAAATTGGCCCTCACATGGGTTACATATGTGATCTGCGTGGAAGGCTGTTGTTCTTTACCAGATTCATCTGCAAGTTGGAAGATTTGTCAGAAATGGACGCCTTAAAATATTTTTGGTTACAAAATTAAGGAAAATATATTTTTGGTTTAAAAAATCATAAATTATTTTTAGGTAAAAATAGTTAATTTCTCTACATTCTTTGATGAATTTATAAGTAAATAACAATATTTAAACAAAGTAACGTGTTTTTGAAATTTTTTCAAATACACTATTGTCATTTATTTAACCATTATTATTTCTTTTTTAAAAAAATTAAGAAAATTAAAGATAGACGTATTATTTTACTGAGATAAAAATGAATTGTGCTCGATAAATATCAAACTTCAAAATACTAATCAAATGTTTCAAGGGGCTAGTTAATCCGTAATATGTGATTCGAAATGTCAGTTCTTTCACAGGGTGAGTATTTTGGAAACGGTTTGGATCCATTGGCTTCTAAGGGCAAGCTTGTCTGAAAATTTTTGAGCAATTTTTGTGAGCACGAGCTGTTTTGCCTTTTTAGTCTTGTGAAGGAGCACAAGAAGCTCGAATTGCAAGAATCACTCTCCCATTCCAATTCATGCTCCGCCGTAGCGTCAATATTGTAAAAAATAATAGGAAGTTTTGGCTCATATTCATTTTACAATATCTGTTATGCTTACCAAAATCCATTTCTGGTAAGCAAGTTACTAATATAGTTCATCCTATTTCATTTTGCATTTTTTTTCCTGCTAAATCTTCCTATTTCATTTTGCAATATCTATTGAGCTTGTGTAAAAATAAAGTTACTATTACATATATTTCTCTAAAAAAATAGAGAAAGAATAAATAGTTAATTTAGTCTTTAAAGTTAAGGTTTTTTAAAATTATTTGATCTTATAATTTTTTTAAACACTTAAGGTTCCAAATTATTTTATAAACTATTAAAACGATCATGCCATCATTTCCTCAAAAAATTTCTATTGTAAATATTATATGTTGTAAAAATTATATTTATTTAATTAATATTAAAAATTTTTAAAAAATATATTTTATCTCAAAAATTAATAACTCATCATAGAAATAATTTTATTCTTTATTTTTTATATTTTCTGAACAAATATACTTTTATAAAAATATCACATATTTAATATATGCTATTTTTTAATAGAAGTTTATCGAAGAAAATAGTAATGAGACACTTTGATAACACCTAAAATATTTAAAAAATTAAACGAGAATAAGACTCAATGTTGTTCAGTAACTAAATTAGTTGTTTTTCCTTAAAGAAAATAAAAAAATTTATTTTTTCAGGAGGATAAAAGGTTGATTAATACTGCAAAAATAGAACTTATCTGGGGCGGGCCAATTTATAGCACTTGTATGTATATGTATGATCCACAGTGGATAGGACGTGAAAGAGAATCAGCTGTTTTGGACAAACTTCCAAAAATTCCTTACTTGCCTTCTTTTCAAGAAGTCATCCAAATACAATGACTGCAATGGCAAATGCGAAGCTGTAGTTGATGCGGTTTGGGACTTCGGAGTTCAGAGCAAAGTCATGGCCTTCGCAACCTTGGCTTTGCTTCAACCTGTGAAGTTGCTAACTCCAAGACAATACTACAGCGTCCCAAGAAGATCAAGTAATCATCAAAGCCAAAGACTTTGCCTCTTTCAATATTCTGCGCTTTCTTGGAGAAATGAATCTCGACTTGGACTGAGGCCAAGAATATCGGAGCGTTTTTCATACGCTACAATTGCTTCGGCAAACGTAACCGGTCCTGCTTACGATGCTTTTGTGTCCGAGGGCAACGAGTTTAAGGTGGAGGGTTCTATGGAGTCTACTAGCGCCGCTGCGCAGCCCACTTACTTGATCAGTTGGGGGCTGTTGTGGAAACTTCTGTCTCGGCATAAGCTGAAGCTTTTGCTTTCGATTCTCACACTTGTTGGCTGCACTACTTGCGCTCTCACGATGCCAATTTATTCTGGTAAATAAAAATGCCCAATTTTATAGCATCTAGTTTTACTATAATTCCTTTTCTTTAATAGTAAAATATTTAGATGGGATTCATTTCCTGGTTCGAATTTGAGAATGTACACAGACCAATGTTGATTCTTTAGTCAATTTCGTTTATTAATTTTGGTTTAGCTTCGGATTATATAAGCTGAAACATAAAAATGGTGATGCAAACTTTTTACGCAAGAGTGGTTACTGGAGTTCAGAATTACCTGTAAGTTTCCAATTTTCAAATGTCCTATATTTTTCAGCGAGATAAAAAAGGAAGATACGTAGTGATCATTACTAATAGGGCCTAAGTTTCCAGTCATGCTTTTTATCAGCATGTCTATAATTTACTAAAACACTATCTTGAGCTTTACATTTTAGTCACTATTCTTCAATTACAGATTTCACTTGTTCTGCTGTAAGCTTAGTGGATTTCAACAAGTTATCAATAACCAAAAATACATCCAAGAATAGCATGATAACTCCAAGAAGTGATGCAGAACAAGTTTTACTAAAAACCCGAGAACTAATGCTGTCTTGAAGTGGATAAGTCTTTAATTAAGGATTGATGTAAATAAAATAACTATTCCCATTTCAGACAAATGTGCACAAGAATTTACAAGGTTTGTGCATATTTTGCAATCATACATGATAGTTTAATCTTTGAAATTGTATCTCTTGTTATTCAAAACAGCTTCACTCATATATTTCTATTTCAAATTTCAGGCATGTTAACTATGAATGAAATGAAAAGAATCAATTGACTCAAATTTAAGAATATTTACCTAAATAGCTTACACTGCGTGAGAACATTGTTCCAGGAAGACTCTTTGAAGTACTAACCGGAAGGAGTTCAGAGCCTCTGTTGAAGCTGCTTTTTAGTATTGGAGTTCTATACACAGTGGAGCCCATTTGCACAGTTATTTATATTGTCAACATGAATGCCATATGGGAAAAGGTTATGTCAAGCTTAAGAGCTCAGATATTTCAAAGAGTATTGATTCAGAAGGTAATATTTTGCCAGCTCTGTATGTGCAACTCCAATGTGTGCAAAAAATTACTTTGATAATGATCTAATTCTTCCTTCTATAAGAATGGCTCAAGTATTTAGATCATGAGGCAAAAGTTTTAATCATTATGATAGCATTGTGTGGTATGATCTTAAATTTGTCTTATCCATTGGAGCACATAGTTCACATTGTAACATATGATATTTTAAGTTGCAGCTTTCAGCAACTTCCTAGGATGTTTAAGGTCAGAAAAACTGTTTTTAAAGACATAGTTAAGCTACTGTACTCCGGGCAATTGAACAAGGAACTTGCTGTAAAAATATATAACCAGCTCTGTCTGATTCTTATCCTCTGTTGTCTGCAGAATTACTAATCTAATTATTTAACTGTTTCACTTGGCTTCATTTTCAGGTGGAATTTTTTGACCGCTACAAGGTAAGATTGGGAAACATGTTATTTATCTTGGACCACTTCCATATCAAGATATTTGGGGAAGAAAAAATGTACATAGGTTCTTTGGCACATTTCTCTCTGACAGATTGTAATTTCAAGCGTTTCACTCTCTCTCTCTCTCTCTCTCTCTCTCTCAATCTGTGATGCTTGGAGTTTTTCTACTCTCTTTCTCTATATCATTCTTATAATTGTTTTATTGAGTCTGGTTCTGGTAAATCTGCCTTCTGACTTTTGCTTAGTAGGCAGCTTCTCTAGTCACTCAATTCTTCCCATGGTCTGCATCTCAATCTATTTGCTTGAAATTTCTTGTTTGTAAGCTGTAGGTTGGTGAACTCACTGCTTTGTTGACCTCGGACTTGGGTTCATTAAAGAATATAGTCAGTGAGAATGTATCCAGAGATCGTGGTTTCAGAGCACTATCTGAGGCAAGCTACTCTACACTTAAGCAAAAGTGAGATTTATATTTTTTTTTATTTCACTTTTTGTGTCCGTTTCTCTGGGGTTGAAAGATATTAGGTCTTGTTTACTACTTAATGAAAATAAGTTTTGCTGAAAGTCCCTGAGGTTTTCTCATTCTGAAAACTCCCTAACTTGTTACTGTGTCAATTTATTGGGGATGGGAATACATTCTGAGATGGATAATGATATCCAGCTTAATAATTGGCTTACTTGCTTTCTCATAGACTTTCTTTGGTAACCTCTTTAACCATATTGAGCATTTTCTCTTCTTGCAGATCGTTGGGACCATCTGCTTACTGTTTGTTTTGTCCCCTCAACTTGCACCAATTCTTGGCTTCCTCATGCTACTTGTTTCTACTTTAGTTGGTAAAATTTCTAGAATCTGTTGGCTTCTTCTTAACTTAAAAAATTATCTCTAAATTTTGATGTTAATTAGCTCTTACTTAATGAGCGTAAATATAATCAAACCTCATCATGAGCTCTTCTTGTGAATAGATTTTGATCACTAACTGAATTCATGGTATCTTTTACATTAATCTCGAAACTCTTGAAATGGAATGCTTGCATGTTTCTAACCATATGTTTCATGGTCTACCTCTTCCTGCCTTGCTATTATCTGTAGGAAATCATAAGCGGGATAGGTTCTTGTAAGTATTCAGGGTCACAAAGCAATCTACTAAGCACCCCAGCATACAGTTATTGTCTCAAGAAAAAGTCAAACTTTCTTGAACATGCTCATGGTTAATTCTCGTGTTACCTATAACTCATGGTTGTTATCTTTTAGCTGTGTACAAGAGGACAACTGTTAATGTTTTCAAAGCTCATGGATTGGCTCAAGCATCAATAGCTGACTGTGTGAATGAAACATTCTCTGCTATCCGTACTGTAAGTGAAATGATGCTTTATGACCTAGTTTCTTGGTAATTTTGGGGATTTCAAACTTCAGTTTCTCTTATTGGAAGGTAGAAAGGTATAGTTGCTTACTAGATCCTGCATAAAATGCCACCTTTTCTTTTTTCTTTACAGGTCAGATCATTTAACGGGGAAAAGCGCCAAATGTCTGTGTTTGGTCGCCAGGTAAAGTACATATGTGTACTGGTGCCCATGTTTCTGTCACGTTAATTGAGTTCGATATTGTGGAGATCTTACTAAACTCCTTTCTGTGACTCTTCTTGATGTTTTTGGAGTTATGTAGGTTCTTGAGTATGAGAATAGTGGCATCAAGCTTGGGTTTTTTAAATCCATTAATGAGTCACTGACTAGGATTGCAGTTTATGTTGCTTTGATGGCCTTGTATTATCTTGGAGGAAACAAAGTTAAAACTGTAAGCACTTTGTGCTTTAATACCTATTGAATTCCTTCTCTCTCTCTCTCTCTCTCTCTCTCTCTTTTTAGCATGTCTTGGCTATGATTTTTCCATCTATAAGCTAAAAGGATAGATCTTATTTCATTTGCAATTCCTATCAGAAAAGTTCATGATGCGAATCATGATATCATTATTTGTAGTCTTTTATCTTTCATTTGATTCTTCACACGAACTGAAAATTGGCAAAATGTTTGAATTAATATATAGGGAGAGCTGTCTGTGGGAACTGTGGCTTCTTTCATTGGGTACACTTTCATATTAACTTTTGCTGTGAGTGCTCTTTCTTTTTCATTTTTTATTTTTGCCCTCCATATAAACTGTTAATACTTAGTTGCTTTCTGGTCAGATCACTCTATTGGAAAGATGTCGTATTTAAAATTTTCGTTAAACTTTTCATATGTGAAAGTGTATATAATGTTTTCAGAATTCAAAAGAAAAGCAAGACATTTAATTGGAATTAAGGAACCTCTTATGACTTTTAGGTTCAAGGACTGGTTAACACCTTTGGAGATCTTCGTGGAGCTTTTGCTGCTACAGAGAGAATTAACTCTGTGTTATCTGGGGCTGAAATTGATGAAGCCCTTGCTTATGCTTTAGAAAAGGACATTCAGCAAAAGAAAACCCCTGATAATGATTTGGGTATATTTTTAATTAATGGATCTGAAAGTAAAACACAAGCCTCAGGAAAGCTGTTCATGTCCTCCTTGAAATCAGCTAGCAGTGTACAGAGCCTGGCAGCATCTGGTGACATTTGTCTTGAAGGTATGCCCTTATAGAGCATCTGGGTTTACATTGCAGTACATTTACATATGTTTTCTGAGCTTAGTTGTTCCTTTTCAATTTTTGGTGTGCGTATTAACTTAGTGTTGTTTCCCCAACAATGATTGATGAAACAGGATGAAGCCTTTATTGTGCGTTACATGAGGGATTTCGCTTTCATAGAATCTGGTTTTCTTGCTATCTTTTTTTTTAAAATTTTTTGGGTGATTTAACTAAGTGGTTGGATCATGTGTGTTTTCCCTTTTTCTCCTTTGGTCATTTTTCTTTTTTTTTTTTAGGTATTGATTTTTTTCTAAATTCTGACTTTTTGTACACACATTTGATTGTAGTAGCAATAACAAAGTAAAATATGCTTTCAATCAACAGATGTCCACTTCTCTTATCCATTGAGACCTGATGTAAAAGTCCTTAATGGTGTGAACCTCACACTTCGACGTGGAACTATTACTGCACTAGTGGGCTCAAGTGGTGCTGGGAAAAGTACAATAGTACAGCTATTGGCACGTTTTTATGAGGTTTGCTTTTCTTTTTTGCCACCTGTTAATATTGAAATATCTCCTTGTGTGTGTGATTGAACAATGACTCCAATCAAATATGGGTGATATTGCAGCCAACTGGGGGCTGCATAACTGTTGCTGGAGAGGATCTTAGAACATTTGATAAGAGTGAATGGGCTAGAGTTGTCTCTATAGTTAATCAGGTATCTATTTTGCATTTTGCTCATCTGATCGTGAAAGCACTAATGTTCATTATAATTTGTGACAAGTTAAATTTCTCATTACTTTTTCCCGCTTAGTTTGATTTCCTTAACGTCACACAAATCCTTGTTGCATGGCTCAAGTTTAATAAGGAAACTTTTACTTAGAGGTGAGAAACTTTGAATTGAGTTTACTGACTGTATCTAAAAGCGTTACTTTGGAACATGATCCAAAGAGTATGCCCAGAGTATATAAACTTTTAAGTATTAATAGAATGTCATCATTGATCTATCTCGGATGTTGCATCTGATGCCGGATTTTATATATAGTTTTATGATTTCTATGTCCTGGTTTATACATATTACGCCCTACAGGAGCCTGTTCTTTTCTCCGTCTCTGTTGGAGAAAATATTGCTTATGGCCTCCCAGACAATTATGTCTCCCGGAACGATGTGATAAAGGCAGCCAAGGCTGCAAATGCTCATGACTTTATAATTTCACTGCCACAGGTTTGTCGTTTGCAATTTTCTGATACATGCGTTCTTTTGTGGCTATGTAAGGTGCTAAATGTTTTGTCTGCATGGACAGGGTTATGACACTCCAGTTGGTGAGCGTGGGGGAATGTTGAGTGGTGGACAGAGGCAGGTAAAAAGTGATCTCTGAGTTTGTTGTATGTTCTGGAAAGTCATTAGACTAAGTGCTTCTCAAATTTTCAGAGAATTGCCATCGCAAGGGCTCTGCTCAAGAATGCTCCAATCCTGATTCTTGATGAGGTATCCTTCTGGTACAAATCAGAGTGCATTTCTCAAATTGTATTCTACCTCAGAAAGGAAAATTTTGGTAAATATGTTAGAATGGTCCATTCATGTGATTGTAATAGATTACCAATATCATATGCCTTAGGACTTCTAAAGGGCAATTACACTATAGTTGGTTTCTCTAGTATGTCTGGGGATGTCAGGGATTCAATACACAAGGACTGTGTCTATGTGATGGTCAGTTTCTTATGCTTCCCCAATCCCAGATTGATAAGATAATTTTGCATTGGTTCTCTTTTGGCAAGATCGTGCCCAGGGCTGTGAAACTTGGCAATATCAGCTTCTTTCAACTTTATAAACCCACGAACAATTTTCCAGCGAAATCTCAGTGAATTACCTGCCTACTTCTGGGTAATACAATTCTTTTTATGCATATATTTACTGCAGGCTACTAGTGCTTTGGACACTATGAGTGAGCGTCTTGTTCAGAATGCTTTGAACCATCTCATGAAGGGGAGAACAACATTGGTTATTGCTCACAGATTAAGTACGGTGCAGAATGCCAACCAAATTGCTCTCTGTTCTGATGGGAAGATCGCAGAGTTAGGGACACACTCTGATCTGTTAAATAAGAATGGGCAATATGCTTCTCTCGTAGGCACTCAGCACCTCGCATTTGAGTAAGCAGGATGGCAGCGTTTCTCCATAAAATTATAGATCCATATACACACAATGTAAGCCAGGCAGAACTTACTTCTTGGCTTCTATGAAAACTCTCTTCTGAAAAGGACAGTTGTTTTCTTCCTTGGAACTAAACAATTTCTTGTATTTTTCATTGCAGGCTCTAACTTACTGCTGCAGAAACAGGCCAAGGATAATAATGCAGTTTCCCTTGTAATTGTTTATTGAAACTCAGTCACCTTGCTAATAGTACACATTTGATACCATCTATATGATACCATATTGTAAAGTTACAGTTACTTCTGAGCCATAATTATGGATGATTACAGAATGTTTCAATAGCATATTTCTGAGCCTTTCCTCAAAGTTGACACCCTTTACGAGTTCACAGAAAGAAAAGAGAAAAGAAGGGATGTGCACTAGGGGTTGGGGGCTTTCTGCTCTTCTCTCCACACTTTGACACCAAAACGTGTAGATCAACTGATATCCCTGCTGGTGTTTTATTGCCTCTCCTTATAATTGAAGCTTGAACTGATCCTCTGCGGGACTGATTATAACGGGCAAGAAATGATAATCCATTATGACATGGACTCTATTCTTTGTATCCTAAGTACTATATAACAAAGCCAAAAATATGCTGTTACATTTTGCTATTTCCTAGTTATCCCAAAAAGATATAACAGCATTTAGATCAGCAAGGCATTCTGTCGGGAGACCTAGGAATGCATTCATAAAAATGTCATCAATTGGTTGAACCGTTGCTACCCCTACTAGCCTGCATCTCCCTTCTTCATCCAACTTCTCCCCTCTCCCGCTTCTTAGTGTTCCTCTTGATTCCTCTGATGTCAATACTGTCCTTACTAGCAAAGGCGGGGCTCTATAAGCTCTGCCAACTGAAAACTCGAACTTGGCTTGGAACTCAAGGTCGACCTGCGATTGCAGAAACAGCAGAAGTATGGTATTACGTACCAAAGCACAACCAAAATATTAGGCCTGTATTCAGAATATCGTTCTCACTTATCAAAACAGACTTCTCGAATACAAATACAGCTTAAACTACCTGGCCAGTGTCGTGATTGATGCTTCCTTGGAACATCTCAGGAGCAATGTCGATTCTGAGGAAAGGTGGCAAAGGCAATCCCAAGAATTTAGTCGTTGCACTTGTTAGCGGCGGAATGTAAAGGTTTTTCAAGTCGAAGTCTACAGAAATTGCACCATCGGAATCTCTATCAACGCTCTTTCTGGTGCCGGTTCCAGTACCTCTGCCCCCTTCCGCATTGTATTCGAAGTCGGGATATCTAGAGATTCCGAGTTTGCAAGAACCTAGTGTCTTGAAATTCACGGTATATACGTTGGGTTTTGCTACAGGTGTTTGGGTGACTGTTGTGGCAGAAAGTGGCCGTCGTTGATTAACGGCGTTGTTGTAAGCTGAAAACAAAGTTATGTTCTGGACTCCGGCTCTTGGTGACACTGAGAAAGAGCACAAGTACGGTGCTTTCTTTTGGGAGATTCTGCTAACAAGTGGAGGATTCAGGGAGTGAATTTGAGACTCCATGAGCCACTGCTAGTTCCTCGGAAGGACGGAGGGGAAAAGCAATATGGCAACAGGAAAAAGACGTTGATTCTTGAGGCCCTTGATGAACGAGGCTTCTTTCTGTCCGTAAGTTGAACTCCTTATCAGGAGCATCTTATCTTTTCGGACCTCCAAATAATGATTTTCCCGAGTTCAGATTTTTTTGGGGGGTAAATAGAGAATTTATAATAATAAAAAGAGTATTTAACAAGAGTGTCTATCACACATAGTACCTAGACTATCAGAATACAAAATATGAAGAAGACTTCCAAGAGGATCTTGCATCAATCCTTTTATCTTCTTCCCTCAGAACTGCATCCTTCGTCATCTTGTCTACTGCTTGATTCCCTTCTATCACCACATGCATGAGGCTCCATTTAGGGCTAATCTCACGTAGTACGTGTATGATCAAATCTGATTCGTTGAATTAAATTTGAAATCTGATTTAACAAACTAAATTTTCTGTTCTTTAAATATTTTTTTAAAAAAATTCAAAAATTTGCAACCGTTGGATCAGGTAGAAGATCTTATCCGACGGTTGAGATTTAGTCGTGCAGGACTGTAGCAAAGCCCTCCATTTAGGTATCTGCTGCCAGAGAGTCCTGCAATCATTCAAAATATGAGTGTAGCGTGAATAGTATTGTGTTTTGATTAACGTAATTGCCACTTGAGACTCTGAATTTATCTCCAAGTTTCTGATTCCTAGGGAGACAGCTAACAGAAGGCCAAGTCTAATGGCTAGAAGTTCAGCAAGCAAGTTTGTACAAAGCTCAAATCTATTTCTCTCTCTCTCTCTCTCTCTCTCTTTTCCAATTGAAAGAGTTGTTACCAGAAATTAATCACCAAATGAGATTCTTGTGAAGGACAGTGTTAAATGGATCAACTTGACCTACAAAATTGCGGATCAATAGGGTTATTTGAGTAATTTTATTAAAGGAATTTATGCACTATTACAAAATTACCTTTTATTCACTCTCAAATTAAATTAAATTTGAATAGTTAAGAAATCTGAGTTTTGAGATAAAGCATTCATTGGTGTTTAAGTTTTCAAAACTGTTGTTTAAATAACATTTACTCATTCTGGTAAACATGTATCCAGAGATTGACAAGCTCCAAAAACATATTTCGGATCATCCACAATCCTCCATTTCGTTTCTTCTAGCAATGCCCAAAAACTGATCATTTTTTTCACTCTTCAATGCCTCGTCTTCTTCCTCGTATGCATGAGTCAAAGACTCGATTAAGTAAGATGACAAATTTGATAAAATTTTCACAAATTACAAGAATGAAACCCATAATAGCTTTATTCTTCAGCGAATCAACAACCATGAAATTAAAAATACCAATCTTCAATTTAAAAGACGAAAACTTCTAATCAAAATAGGAAAAAGATTACATTATCTAATGATCTAAATTTCCTTCTCTCTCTCTCTCTCTCTCTCTCTTTTTCTTTTCCTGAATAGATTTCCTTCTCAATTGTTGCGGTTTTGAATATTTGATACGATGACTGACATGGTGGTAACTTTAGATTGGGGAGTGGTAGTGAAATTCGGCTAATGAGAAGTATCACTAAGGAAAAAAAAAAAAATGTAAGCATGGTTATATAACTTCCAAAATTTTGATGAGATAATTAAAAGATTAACTTTACAAATTTGCCTCACTATTTATATTATGGAGATAATCAAGGAATTAATGGTAATTCCCATTCTGAGTACTTTATTTTGTGCAATATTTTTTTTGTACTAGATTGAACTTTATATAATTGTTATGCGGAATAGTTTCAAAGGGTTGATCTACTTCTGTTCTTTCTTGGCAACTCTTTAGTTTCCTTCTTCTTTTTTTTTTTTTTTGAATGAATTTCAGATTCGTTTCTTTTGTCTACAATATTTTAGATTTTCTATTTATTGAACATGATTACATTTGAATAAAAATAATTAAATTCATCTTGGTGAAGAACCAATATTATTTACTATATGATAAAATTTGAAGAATATTAGCATCCTTCATTTTGTTCCTCTTTTGACATTGGATCTATTTACAATTATTTAAATTAAGCCGCTTATAACTTTTTTAAGTCAAAAGTTATTTTTGAGGCGTTTTTAACTA
Organism: Rauvolfia tetraphylla; assembly: GCA_030512225.1. Lineage (NCBI taxonomy): Eukaryota > Viridiplantae > Streptophyta > Magnoliopsida > Gentianales > Apocynaceae > Rauvolfia > Rauvolfia tetraphylla. The sequence continues at coordinate 7,108,362 of JAJQKT010000049.1, read as the reverse complement.
CATATTTATTTATGATTTTAGTTTAAGTAAAGTGAAAAATGTTATTTTTGATAAGCTATCCGGAGGTACTTTTTAAAATAACTATTATTTATTAAAACTGTAAAAAATAAGAATGTTATTTTAATTTTATAATTTTTTATAACCATTTATTTTTATCAGCTTAAGAAAAACTCCAACAATGGAGAACATGCTAATAAGCTTTTTTCATATTATCTTCATGGGTATTTTTTATTTTTATTACAACTTCGTTGTTTTTAATTAAAGTTATTAAAATAATTAATAATGTAAAAAGTCTTGAATATTAAAGGAAATATTTTTCTATTTATTTTTATTATAGTTTAAATATTTTAAGAAACTATTGAATTTTCAAAGCTTCTTTTAAATATTTTCCTGTATTCTATACAGTAAATTGCTATATTGTTTAATGAATGAAAAAATTTTGACAACGGTTAGTCTAACCGAATTATTATCCATCTTTGCTAGCTGAGGTGTGTTTTAGAATAGTGTCTTTTTTTTAAAAAAAAAAGTTACTTAAGTAAAGTAAGAGATTATTTCAAAAAATAAAATAATAAAAATAAAATACAGGATCAATTGATCATGGTATGATTAATTAGAACAAACCAAATAACTATGATCAACAAGTATTACAACGGTTATTCTATGAAGTTTTTATAACCATAGTTAGTATAATTAACCATATAGTTAATCTATCAAATCAAACCAAATCACTTTGACTACTATATATTACCATTTATTTTTTGTTACCTATAGTTGATTAAAACTGCTTAAGTAAGCTATTAGTTAATAAATCATGGTTAGTCATGCAATTACTCTAACCAAAATCTATTATTGAAAGTTAATTTTGACTACTTAATCAAAGTAAGAAATTAGTTTGTTAAATATTATTTGCTTAATCATGATTAAACAAGTAAGTATTGTGAACGCAATCTATTAACTATGACTACTTAATAAAAATAAAAAATTAATTGGTTAACCATTACCACTTAATTAGAGTAAGATATTAGTTAATCATACTTAATCTGATTAATTACTACTTGATTAACTTGACTGCAGTTATTCTTAAAAAAAATTATTTCTCAAGAAAACCTATAAACCTATTACGTGTTTTCCCTTGGAAACATAAGTTCTAACTAGTAGTATATTCTCATTTGTATTCATGGATAATATGAAAGTCATTTTATGATATTTTATTAAAAGATTAAAGAATTATTTGAGTAAAAAAAAATTCAAGTCATGCTATAATAATTAAAATATAAAGAAACAAAAAATATATTTTCTTATGCATAGGGTATGGTAGAGAACATAGTTTGTACTTCTTCAAATAACTAAATATTTGTTTAGCAAATTAAAGTCAATACCACATAGAGAAAAAGGGCATAGATAAAAAAGAGAAATAAGAAGGAGATGAGAGAGAGAGAAGCTGAAATGGAGGGGGCATGGAGAGAGAGAATTATTGAGGATCTCCATTTCCTTAGGCAAAGCTATGAGAAAAGGGAAGGAAAGATGGTGAAAATTTCCCCAAATTTTCAAAGGGCTATTTTATTGATTTTAACCGCTAATTCATTAATTGTAGAATAATTATATTTTTATTTATACATTTTTAAAATTTTAAATTTTTCTTAACATTTTTTCTAAAATTTACATTTATTGCACGAATGATAAACAATTTATATTAACTAGATTTTAGTTTCAAAGAATCTTCAATTTCAACCTTGATTTATATAAACAAATCTCTATTTTTACTTACTTTTGTTTTAAAGAATTTCAAGAAATTCATACTTTGAATTGAATTTTTTGTACAAGGAGAACTAAAAGAATGGAAAAATTAAAACAAGAACAAAAAAGAAAAAAGAAAAAAATACATTGAGGTTCCCCAAGAAAAGGCAAAAAATTGGCGAAAAAATGAAAATGAAGAAGGTAACCTTCCGGTTCCAAAAAATAATAAAAAAAAAGAAACAGAAAGTGCATTTATAGGGATGATGGTTTTTTTATGTTTATTATTTATTATTTATAGTATAATGTAATCAATAATTTAATCAATAATTTAATATGCTGCCATCAGTAAATCTCTTTTAAAAGATCATTTGCCCATTGATCCCAATTAATTAGATCAACATCGATCAAAGAGCATTTTCATTCTTCAATTGTCCTCACTTGGAATTCTAGTGTTGTTTTCACGAGTAGTATAACTGACCTTAGAAAACTCAACATGATTTTTTGCATATGTCTTGGAGTTGGAGTGAGCCACTTTCACAGCAATCCTTTATGAAGTTACTGAGTATAATCTGCCTTTCCCAAGGAGGAACAGGATTCAATGCTTAGATTTTGTTATGCAAAGGCAAGGAAGTTGATGGCCGACCCCTTCCATGAGTACAACATTTAAAAGGTGTAATTGGTTAAGACTTTCTTTTTGGGCGTGGTGTTTCCTTTTGCAATGGAAAACCAAATGACGGAAGAATGGAAAACGAGCACCGAAGAAAGAAAAACCTGCAATCTCCTTGGCCATTGATCACATGATAAAATGTTTCGATTTCGTGGTGATTGGCCGCTGCAATCATCAGTTTGCCTTGGTCATCAACCTGTTAAAATTGGGCAGGGCAAGCACAGGTAATATATTAGACAAAATCTTGTTGCTGCCCTCGTTTTTTGGGTACAATTCTACTGGAATGGTCCCGGCATCGCACTAGCACTAGTGGTTTGACATTTTCCCTGCTCCGTGAATCCCTTGTCTGGTTCTGATGCAAGTACTGATTGCTGATGAGGGTGAGGCCACTGTCCCCCCTGGTGACATAAATTCCGAAACCAACACGTCAGACCTGAACCCTCCCGTTGTATAACGTACTGGAATATCAAGCGGGATCTTGATGTGAATTCGATGGTCTTTTTGCCTTTTTTGTCTTTTTTTCTATTATAAAATTTTCCTACTAAACCTTTGCTTTTTATTGGCTACTTAAGTGTTCAAACTTGACATCAGCCTTTACCAGAATGACAACTTTCATGTTTAATAGAGCAGTTGCATCAAGAGTTTTATTTAGCTCACAGATAATGCGAACAACCCAAGCTAGGTCATACGGGGCTATATTGTGAGCCTTGCCTAAGTACTGTACCCTCAACCAGATTTACAATAGGGCAAAAAGGAGTGCAACCAGTTGTCATAGAGTGCATAACAAACTGGAACCTTTGAAAGACACAGCAAAACATGTACAGAGAATGATTGAGGAGATATGAGCAAGGGTAAGAAGATTACTCAAGATACCATATTCATACACATAATGGGCAGTATAAAAGTTCAGCATCAAAGACCGTACAAACTTCTCTGCACAAAATTTCCATGACAAGAAACAGAAGAGCTTGTAATACTCTTTTAAGTATCACATCAGCAGAAAGTAGTCGTGCCTTAGGAACATGACTGCTTGCTTTTCTTTTCTTTTCCTCCAACAGCAACTGCTGTCTGATCCCATGGACCTAGACCATTAACACACAAGGGGAGGTGACATAGGAGTAGGAAGATTTGTACATGAAGCCCATCGGATAACTGACTCTGTCACCATTATGTCAAGCTGCTCTCGTTCACCGAGACCAATTGTATTATTCCTCCTGTTGTGGATGCCTGACCTTCTTGTCCCACTTGATAAGCCTCTTTTACTCTCAGCTGCCATTTGATCCACCTCTGATGCGACATGCCCAAAGCAAATCACAGAATCTGGCAGCACAAACAGTGTCCCCAAACTTGCCTCTGTCGAAAGAAATCATGACTTGAATTCAATACTTCCGAGCTATGCAGTGGAGGTAGAACAAACTAACTAGTATTAAATTACCTCGATGAAGTGAATCTACTCTTGGGATGTCTGCAGAGAGATTCAATGCACCATTTCCTTGTTCAACTACAGAACCTGGGCTGAAGAATGCAAAGCTTGGCAAAGAAAGGACAGTGGAAGGAAGTTCCAAAGAGTTTGAACCGCCAGCACTTTCAAAAGAAAATCCAACAGACTCACATCCTGGTGTTGACGGTGTCACCAGGAAGGAAGAAAATGATGATCTGCACGAGAATGCAGGTAATTGGGTATTGCCAATCACAGGTAATCCTGTGTTGAAACTAATGTCCTGATCACGGTCTATAACAAAAGAGTCCCTCTGCAGACAAACTCTGCCACAAGTATCAGAGTCATGTCGTTGTTCAGAAATTCGCACTGAATCCCTTATCCAGCTGTGATCTAAAATTGGCATCAAATGTTAGTGGGTAGAGACAGAAATAAGTTAAGCAAGATAAAATGTTATCTCTAATATCAAGGGAAACACAGAAATGCCTTTAGGTGGTTTTTGATACACTTAAATGTTTACATCTTTGTTCAAGAGAAGTAATTTGCACCAGAACCAATTAATAAAGGGTGTCCGATCACATGCAGACAGTTGGTATATCTTCCAACGAAACAATTAATATTAGGAATAAAGATTTTGAATAAGAAGTTGAATCAGAAGGCTATTTTACAATTTTATGCATTCTCGAGAGGGCAACACACCTAGAACCTGCTGAGCTGTAAGCCTCTGAGAAGGGTCTTTACAGAGCATTCCTCTGATCAGTTCCTTGGCAGAAGGAGAAATACAATCCCAAGGATCAGGTGGAAATCTTAAGTCAGCTGCCCTAACAGCATCAAATATTCGTGATTTAGTCTTTCCCCAGAAAGGTGGCATCCCACTAAGAAGGATGTAAAGAATAACTCCAGTGCTCCAGACATCAGCTGCCTGATCATAGCCACCTACTAGCACCTCTGGAGCTATATAGAATGGACTACCAACAGTACCATGCAAATTTTGCCCTGCTTTGAAAAGGTAACAAGCCGAAACATTAAACAAACTTCATTCACAATGGGAATTGAAAGGTAGTTCACAGTAACACATATTACCACCTCGCTTGATGTAGGTTGCAAGACCAAAATCAGCCAGCTTTATCGGAGACGAAGGGCCTTTTGTAGCCAACAGGATGTTTTCCGGCTTTAAATCCCTATGAACCACACCATTGTCATGACAGTACATCACTACTTGCATCAGGTGCCGGAAAAGAACTTTTGCCTCAGCTTCAAGGAACTTCCCATGCTTCTCCAACTGACTGAAAAGCTCACCTCCTGCACAAAGCTCCATCAACAAATGAACATAATCTTCATCCTCATAAACTGCCTTGAGATCTACGACGTTTGGGTGCCCAGAAAGTCTAGTCATTATTTCAGTTTCCAGCTTGATGCTCCTAACATCTTCCTGAGTGACCAATCTATCTTTGGCAATTGATTTACAAGCCAGTACCTCTCCAGTTAATTTATCAGAACACTCCCTGATTACACCAAACTGTCCCCAGCCCAACTGTCGCCCAAGAACATATCGGTCTTTCAAGTTTGAGGTCTGCTTTGCGCCCAAAATGGTATCAGTCAAGCTCTGAACTCTATAGCAATTGCCTAAAAAGCAGGATGATTCAGTAGGGCTGTTGGTCTTGGCAACGGCCATACAAAGCTTTGAAGCTGAAAACAGAGACAACCAATCCCGATCTCAGCTTTTCATTTTCTAACTTCAGTTACCTTCTCGAACTGGAATTTCTCCTTTACAACAAGTGGGAATGTGATCTCTTGAAAGTCAAAATAGTTTAACTTCGCTTATATAACTGCACACCCGAGCCATAGTCAAGTCAAAACGCGGAGGGAAGCGTGTCATACCTTAGTAGGTGAATTTCGAATTTTATAGCCACAAGGCATAAGATATATTTGGACAACCTTACAACAGAATCTCTAACTAAAAGCTGCAACTTCTTCAATCGCTTCCCGATCAAATGGATCTGAAAATTCACTGATAGTGTAAATACTCAAATTCATAATTAAAACTTCAATCTCCTTCTATTATGAATATACTGCAGCAACTAAAGAAAACCTTAAAAATTCAAAATTTCATGAACAAAAAATTACTTGCTTGCTCTAGGCTCAAATGCACTAAACCATATACCCAAAAAAAGAACAAAAAAAACCCAAAAGTAAAACCACCTCTTAGAAAGCACGAATATTTACTGGCACTTTGGGAACAGACCATTAAAGAAACCCTTTCTAAGACCCAAATTGCACACTTAAGCCCTGCTTAGACATCGAATAAACTAATAAACGAAAAGCGAATTCGCCGCATACCCATTAACAGTTTGGACTAAAAGGAAGGAACCCAGATCCATAGTTTTTTCCGAAGACATAACGAACAAAAAGAATTGGTTAAAGTAGAACTAAAAGTATGATGATACATGGAAAAAGAGTGGCTAACCTGTAGACGAAAATGACAGAGCTACATAAGCCAAGGAAAACGGGAGGAAATTCGAGAGAAGAACCACAGCTGAAGAAGCGTATCGAAGCTGCAATTCGTGTCTCCCCCAGAGGAGTGAGGCCCCTCTCCCGTCTGGTTTTTGAGCTTGCCAAACCCCAGCACCCCACTTGTCGACGTGCAGTCAGTATTATGCAGTTTTATTTTCTTTTTTCAATTTTTATCTATTTTTCAGCTTGGGGATTATTCTTATGGTTATGTACAAAACCCTCTGCAAACTTATCTTCGTTATCATATTGCCCCCTTAATCTTTTCAATTACAAAAATCCCCCAATTCTTTATTTTACAATTTTCTCTAATAGATAAATAAATAAATAAATAAATATATATATATATATATATATATATATATATATATATAAATCCCCCAATTCTTTATTTTACAATTTTCTCTAATAGATAAATATATATATATATATATATATATATATATATATATATATATATAATCTTTTAAAAATAAATATTCTTACTGAAAATAATCAAAAAGGATAGATAATTTTAATTCATAGAATTAATGTATAATATTTTATTAATTCGTGCAAATATATGTAATAATACTTAAAATAAAATAATATTTTTTTTAATCAGTAAAATGATATACTTACAAGATAAAAGTATTTGGAATTCTAATAATTATAATTTATATAGTAGGATGTCAAGTAAAAATAAACTAAAGTATCCTGTTTCATTATTAAAATATATTAAAATATTTAAGATTTTTTATAAAAATAAAATTTTTAATATTTAATAATGTCTAGGCCTTTTAATTTAATTTTTGTGAATTGTCGTGTAGGCATTCCTTTGGATGCAGAGAAATCATTCCAAACATTTAAGAATAGCGAAGTCCCCATCCATAGTTTCACAACCACAAAAGCCATAACGGTTCATGTTTGCTGAAAGCATTTAGAATGGCACCCTCTGTTACTTTGATTTCTGGAGACCTGCTCAGATGTGCTCTAATCCCCAGGGTGAAGATTCCACCTGTGAGGATCTGGAAATTTTCTTCACGGTCCTCATCTGGCTTATTTAGAATTCGAGCAGTACAAGAGAACGAGGGGCCTCGTCGGCTGGTTGACATTATTCGTCTTCTGCCTGAAGTATCTAGAAATTACTTCAAAAGTCCTTCTCGAAGGGCACTTTTTGGAGGTATATCTTTACTGGGTGGCTTTTATGTGGCACAAACAATATCTCTGTCCTTTGGAGCTTTAGGAGTCAATGATGTAATTGCTGCAGTAGTATGTGTTCTCCTTACAGAGTATGTGACTAAATTCTATTACAGCAGGCCTAAGGTGACTTTCCCTGTTGCTCTATTGAACAATTTCAAGATGGGTTTTACATATGGGCTCTTCATTGATGCTTTTAAACTTGCAAGTTAAATGTCTGAATTACTAGTTTTTAGCTCACATGCCCGAATGGAATAATTTGGCTTATTGCAGGTCCTTCTAAGGATTTGGCATGAGTATACAGTTGTCTTTTCTGGCTCTTTGAGCCTCCATGAAGAAGCAAATGTTCTGTTCTATATCAGTGAAAACATTGCTGATTGCTTCTGATCAATATACTTGTTGTATTCTTGTTTTCTATATGTTTCTCTAGGTCTTGCCTCTTATTTTCTCTTGTTGGTGCTTTGCTCTTGGGATTATGTGATAATGGAATTCAACAAATTAAAATCTAAAAGTGGATTTAAGAAATGGTGCTGAATCAGCATACTAATTCTTGACTGCTTTGGCTCCCGTAAAGTTCTAGTTTCTCTCAAGTGTTTAAGCATTTTTCCTTTTGACGACCCAAAGCTATGCTTATCATTAGATTGTACAACTGTGGACCGAAGTGTGATTGCTATACAGAATTCACTTTCTTGTCTGAGCAGTAGATCTATGGATTTGATTTGCTGGGAGGTCTGTATGGTAGATGCTTTGGCTTCAGAACAATTGTTTGTTTTTCAAAATTAAGTAGTAGGGTTGGGGAAACTTATTGAGGAAATTGACTGCTTTACTTCTCAAATGGGACACTTTCAGTGTAACCTTACCATCTCAAGGACTAAAGACTTGGAAAGTCCTTAATGGTGTTGTCATGAAAGGTCATTTTTCATAACTAAAAGTAACCAAAACTTTCAACATCACCAAGAAAACCAATTGTTGAGAAAATTCCCAAATATTCTGCAGTCGGCATTTCTTTGGAAGTCAAGCACTTCTCACTTGCTTTCCGAATCACTTGAGAGCTTTTTTTTTTTTTTTTTGGCGCTGGATCACTTGAGTGCATTTGACCTGTTAGAATTGATTTCTGGTAAAATGTCAATTTCTTTTATTTGTAAAATTGAAATTGCTTTAGATGATTAAAGAAGATGAAGCTGTAGAGGAGACATGATTTTTTTGCCTGCAACTGCTGCTGGTTCCTTTCAGAAACACATTCCTTTTGCTGTTGCCTGTCCGGCCATCCTCTTTCTTAGCTGATAACTTTTTTCAATTCCTTCAAAACCCTATAATTTTTATTTTTCTGTTTCTTCGAAAATGAACCCAAAATCTACTCTTTTTCGCTGTGTTGCTGTCTACTGTCCACAACAATGAATCTGATGTCGAAATTGGAGTATGAGGGTGCTCTAAAAGTTTCATCTTATAGCCAGTTCCTTAGGTAGGATTAAGTTCTCTTTTTGGGCGCATGAATTTTAATGGTTCTGTACAAGGGTTGTGAGATTAGTGGGATTGGGTTGCTTGGTATCAGATATGTTTTCAAGATAAAATCTTTGGTCCACCTCAACTTTGGAAAGGTTTGTTCTTCTGCAATACTAAAATCACCCAAGCTTGGCCAGACAAACAAGTGTATGATTCATATGAGTACCACATCAATATGATGACTGAGTTATTAATTCTGAGCTTTAAGGCAGCAAATGAAGAAGCGAGTCTTTGGTATTAGGTCATCAAGAGCTGAGAAGGCAGATTTTGAGAGGGTGCACTGTTTAATCTCTCATGATTCCCATTGTTGATAGAGAACTTTAATCTGATCATATTTCTACCATTGGGAACTATAAGTTAAGATTGGAGATTTTGAAGCAATTGTGATGGGTTGAGGATTGCCGATAGTTCTCTTGGGAACCTGGATATGGCTCCTGGGCCGCTAGCTGTCTGGTAAGTAAGTAACTACTACTAAACATATATTCTGGTGGGATGTGCGTTCTATAGTTATCACTAAGAATGATCCTTTCATCCATTGCAAGACATGTGCATAGATTTTAAAGGTAAAAATGCTGAGTTTCATAGAGAATTGTCTAGCTGAAGCATCTGTAAGGTTGACTGCAGTTTCTTATTTGTCTCTTCACTGCTACACATAAAAATGAACCTGTACCAAAGCCTGATTTTTGAGTCTCTATGGTACCAAGGGTTTTCACATGTAAATCTACAGGAAGCACTTAGAGCGCTTCTTGTGTTTCTAATCATCAAGTCTGGTGACAGCTCAGATTGAGGGGAAATAGTTGATGAAAGTTCCATTCAATCTCCCTGTTGCAGACTTGTGCAGTCCACTTGAAAATAGAAATGAATTTTGCACCTTGAAGCTGATAATGAACTTGAAATAGCTGTGAAGCTGGTTCATTTGGATATGTACCTCTCGTTGCTGAGCTACCATTTCTCTGTAGCATAAACCAGTCTAAAATAATTGTTACAGATACTATAGAACATGCCATTGCATTGGGGTGCCAGGAAGCGGCTTCAATATGCATCATACTCTAGAACAGTCTGAAAACCGTGTTTGAACATTTGATACTTTATCATCATCAATGAAACAGAAATTTTATGTGTTATGGGTGCCAATGTTTCATATTTTTGAAGCTTTTTTGGGTATGTATACAAATATGTTTAATTGTTTGGAATTTCAGCTTCCTGTTAATCTTAGACATGGATCTGAAAGGATGAAGTTTCTCCTGGAAATAACTTAGAAATCCTGGAGGACCTTCCAGAGTCAGAGTACTTGCAGCTGTATTCTATGTTCTTGCGTAGTATGCGACTGGTCCAATTACATCAAGCCAGAGTTGAAAAATGCTTGTATTCCTCTGAACAATTTCAAGAATGCTTATGGTCCTTTTCTTCCCCTCCCCTAAGCTTGTAGCTTGCAGTTAAATATTTATTTAGCTTCTGATGTTTCTTCAAGACTGCACTTGGGCATTTGCAGATGTTCTGTTTTTCCTTGTGCATTGAACAAAAACCACCTTACGTGAATATGATGAGCGTCATTATACGCAAAAAACACTTCTGAATGCAACATGTCAAAATTTACACGGGACAAGGGATCATGAAGTTGTAGCTAAAAATGCATTACATTAAAAAGGAAAAAAAATCTTGAAATCAATTTACATCCATAATCTTAGCTCATCTCAACTCATTCCCACTCTTACTAATATAAGTCATCCATTCATTTCAAAATATAAATTGTAATAGAAGAGGTGGGACTTTTTAAAATATAGATCATTTTGCACTTATCTATGAGAATTTAGTACTTTTCTTCAGTATTACGTCTATTTACTCTTCTAAAAATGTGGTATTGATTTGGATAATAAGAGAAAAGAGATAAGAGAGAAAGGATATATTTAAATAGAATGAAAGTTCTCTATGTTCTCTCATCCAATATTCTTTATTGCTTAAAAAAGTCTCAAAATTTCACGGGAATGAAAAGAACACCCATTAAAAAAGAAAAGAAAATATTTAGGGAGCCCTCCCAGAATACAGAGACCTATTCCCAGAGCTGAAGGTTTTAATCCGGGAGGGTATTTCAGTAACACTACGATGGAGTAAATTTACATTATTACTGTTCATCATAAAAGGAACGCATTCGTGTAATATCCTTGGCTTGAAACAAACAAACGGGACTTGTAAAAAGTCCTCCCTGCTTCTCACCTCCGTCGCAGTGCCCCGTCGCACTCTGTACCTCAGCTACTCAAAGTTAGGGTTTTTATTTGATTTCCCATCTAAACCCTTGCTCAGTGGCTCTTCCTTCCCTATAATCCCCATTTCTTTCTCCCATCTGTTTCCGAATCACATCTTCAAATCCCAAACTCGGTCTCTTGTAAAATCTTTTACCTGGACTCTAAATTCTCCCTTCTGATGATCGCCACCGTGCCACTTCGTATCTTCAACGTCCCTATTCCGTTTCATCCAATCCTCAAATATTCTATTGAGTCCAGGCCCAGATTGCTCTGTATATGCCATTTTTTTAAAAAATATCATCTATAGCAATCCATTGAGTTATGGATGTCGATGGAGGTAAAGGCGTGTTCCAGAGACTTCGACCTGCAGCTGCAACGGCGTCATCTTCGACTACTGATAAGCAACAAAAAGTTTGCTATCACTGGAGGGCAGGCAAGTGTAATAGGTTCCCATGTCCGTTCTTACACAGGGAATTACCGACGCCGCCGCCGCCCCAGTCAATGGGCAACGGAACTGCATCGTCAAAAAGGCCTCATGGGTTTGCAGCCGATGATCAATATGGCGGTGGCATGCGGCGGAATCCAAATTTTAATAATACTTGGGGCAGACAACAACAACAGCAGGGTCACGGTAATAGAGGAATCGTAAGGAAGACAGAGAAAGCCTGTAATTATTGGCTCCAAGGAAGTTGTAGTTACGGGGACAAGTGTAGGTTTTTGCACTCATGGTTTACAGGAGACTGTTTTTCCTTGTTATCACAGCTTGAAGGCCATGATAAGGTATCCATCATAAGAGTAGTTACTTCTAGGATCATGCCATATAATAGAGTTGAACTCTTTTGGGCTTTTCAATGCGCCTAATTACTTATTGGATCACTGGTTCCTTGGTGGATAGCAATATGTGCTATTTTGTTATTTTGTCTTCAATCTTAATCGTGCGTCTATATTGATTCCAGTAGAGTGCTCGGAAAGATTAAAAGTTTCAACTTGAACAGGTTGTCACTGGGATTGCCTTGCCGTCTGGGTCCGATAAGCTTTATACAGGGAGCAAAGATGAGAGTGTGAGAATTTGGGACTGCCAGTCCGGACAGGTTGCTATTCATTGTCAACTTTGTTTACTTTTTTTTTTTCATTTAAGTCTGATTTCCTTCTCTTGCTAAGAGTGAAGATGATCTACAAAGATGATGAGGTATCAGCTCTGCTTTTTGTTTTCCAGCTATGGAAAAGAAAACCCCTACTCAATGGATTTTATAGTAATATTATTTGGCATGATGAAAAATCACTGTCCTTGAGGTTCACTATTAAGATGAACTGAAAACTTTAGAAAAATTATCGATAGTAGCTGATATTCTAGTGACACATTAAGTTCCCAATAATGAATGTTTCACCAGCACATCCTTTTAACTTTAGCACAAAGGGAAAAGGATCTCAGTATCCTCTTGAGGTCTGTGAAAATCATGCATAACTTTTGGTTTTCCTTCGTTTCCTTCAGTGCGCAGCGGTTGTTAACTTGGGTACCGAAATAGGCTGTATCCTCAGTGAAGGGCCGTGGGTTTTTGTGGGTCTAACAAATCTTGTCAGGGTAAGAGCTGGAAGAATTACTTTCTTCTTTCTTGATCTTATCCTTTTCCAGTCTGCACATGCACCAGAACCTTCTGATTTTATCAAAGTTGAATTACTTAACTTATTTGATGTACTTTTGTTGTTACAGGCTTGGAACACCCAAACAAGTACTGATCTGAGTCTTAATGGACCTGTTGGACAAGTATATGCCCTTGTTGTGGGTAATGATATGCTATTCGCAGGAGTACAGGTAATCTTTTTCTGCAAGCTTGCTCCTATTAGACACCTGTTGTTTGAAAGTTCATACAAAAAGACAATCTAAGCTTTATTTAGAATTCTAGAACTGAAAGTGTAAAACTCTTGATTTAAAGGGGAAAAACAGAAGAAAAAATGAAAAACTTATTTTCTTAACTTCACATTTCCTCCTTCCATCACATCAGAACAGTGACAGTGGATGGGCCACTCTTAAGCATTCAAAGAATTTCTTTCCCTGTCCCTGATGAAATGTAGTCAAATCTTGTTGTCTGTTCTTGTATGCTTCTGTTCTCTTCTCCATTACTCCCGCAGCCCTCTTCAGAAACAGGCTTGCCTACCTGGCTGAACAAGTTTAATTTTTCTGCAGGATGGGAATATTTTGGCATGGAAATTTAATGTAGTCACCAACTGCTTTGAGCCAGCCGCATCACTTAAGGGTCACACTCTTGCTGTTGTGACCCTGGTGGTTGGAGCCAATAATAGACTGTATTCTGGTTCGATGGACCATTCTATAAGAGTAAGTTGGTTGGAGTAATTCTAAGCATCTTGGATTTTATGTGATTCCTTGCAAGGGTGTTCAAGAGGACTTTTGGCATTGCAACTTCTGTCTTCAGGTGTGGAGTCTTGAGAATTTGCAGTGTCTGCAGACTTTGACAGACCATACGAATGTTGTGATGTCTGTTCTTTGGTGGGATAAATTTCTCTTATCGTGCTCATTAGACAAAACAGTAAAGGTGCTCTTCCTTCCTCCATCACCCCACCTACCAATATCTTGTACTATTATTTTCTAATATCACCTTTGTTGGTTTTAACATCATATATTATTCCATGTTTCTTATTTTTGTAGGTCTGGGCTGCTACAGAGACTGGGAACCTGGAAGTTACCTACACTCACAATGAAGAGCATGTATGCTTTAGTATATTTCCTGTTATTATTTTCCTCATTCTTGCAAATATATATATAAACTGGGGATTAGTTGGAAGTTTTGCATAGAAAGATCTGCCATTCAGAACTGAAAGATATCCAGGATAATAAACTGTGTCATCTGCCTTAGTTTATAATTGACTGGAAACATCCATGTCGGTGAATTAGATTCTACCATATAGCTTTTCTTGCGCTTTACCTTTAACATAAAGAGGATAATCTGACTGAACTTTTCAATTTATCTCAGTCATAGGATATTGGAAACTTTTTGTTTGGAGTTGTGACCATTTAGAGGTTCCAGTGTGGGGCTTCATCTGAAGCATTATTTAATCAAATGCCTCATTTATTTATTCTTTTTGCCCCCAGCCCGGGGGGGGGTTGCAATACGTTGTATGTTTTATCTTCTAGAAGGAATACAAGTTTCTAAAGCATGCGGTCCTCGAAATTACTTTCCACACTTAAAACCAGTTTAAAAGATTATCTGAGATCTGGAAATGCAGGGTAATTGGTTTATGTATCAAACTTTGTTTTGTTCAAAAGTTTGTTTGGGTTTGGCACCTATTTGTTGATAGAGCATTTTGCTACTTGTCTCAATAATAATGGCAAATTTGCCTAGAATGTCAAACCTGGTCGATTTGGTTGAACTGGCTTTTAAAAGATTTCCTTTTATTATTTGTTATGTACGTGCTTTTCTAGTGAATGAAGTTTTAGATTTTTTCTTCTCCAAAGAATCATTGATCTGAAAGGCCAAACCATTTGGATCTGCTGCTTCGTTTTCTTGCACTGTTTTGGTTTAAGAGTACTTTTTTCTCAAAGATTTCAGCTATAATATGTTGGATGACCTGTCTGGCTGTTTGTATATAGCTGAGGCTAGATTGTTACGTTTCTTCTTCTTTACTTGGGTCTTTCTGTGCTAGAGGTTGTAAGAGATGATTTCTTCATATTCATGTTGATCTTAGGCTAAGCTTGCTATTTGAATAGTGGATTAATTCTGTTATCTCTATACAGGGTTTGCTCGCTCTCTGTGGGATGCATGACGCAGTGGCCAAGCCAGTTTTGTTTTGTTGCTGCAATGACAATTGTATCCGCATCTACGATTTGCCATCGTAAGTGTTAGCTATCTCTTTGTGGGACCCGAAATTTACAATTTCTCCCTCTTTTGTTTGCAAATGTCCAGTTTCATTGCTGATCTCACTTGTATACATTCTTTCTTTAGTTTTTCAGAGAGGGGGAAGATCTTTTCAAAGCAGGAGGTTCGATCCATACAGACAGGTCCTGGTGGTTTGTTTTTTACAGGCGACGGAACTGGTCTGGTGAGGGTGTGGCAGTGGCTGACTGATCCCACAACTGCAAGATCCACAACATAGATGGTTCAATATTTATGGGAAATGGATTTCCTATGTTTAGATCTTATTCTGTTTGCCACAATGTACGAGTGATGTAGTTATGGGATAGCACCTAAAATGACGAAGCTGTCAGTTTTGATATATTAGAGTTAGCTATTGTAGGTTCGCTGCACCGGAGCAGAGAGCATCTGGAGTCTGGTACCGGGATTGAGTTATTTTTTTTCCTTCTCCCAATTGATTATGTTGGCAGCCTAGTATTTCATATTGCTATAGTTTTGCATCTTTACATTGTAACATTCTGTATACGAAAACTTGTACTCTTGATGATTCTTATTCGTAGTCTGTACATTCCTCATCTTTATAGTGACAGTGGGGATTGGAAGAACTACCAAGTTTTCGTGGACAAGAGAGCTAACTTTCATTTTATTTTTTCTAAAAGCTTTGTATTTTTCATCATGCTGTATACCTCAGTTGGGCAGAGATCTACTAGGATATCTTTCCTAAGAGCACTAGTCTTTATACACATTTTTATGGTGAAGTCGTGAGGGGTGATGCTTGAATTGGCAGCTGGGGATTAAGAATTATGAAATGAATAATTTGAAGTATACAGAATTGATACGCATCTTTCTGGATAAAATCACGAGGAGCTTTAACTACTGGCCAGTTTAGAATCCACTTGAAAAAATGGATATAATTACTCAATTCACTACTAATAAAAGATTTTTGACAATTGAAGGCTAGAATCAGAGAATCTTAAAATCACTCAATATCTCGTGTTATATGAGAATATGAATATAAGTGCATTTTCGTTATTACTGTTGCTGATTCCTCTCTGTACTACCTTGAAGCGTGAATAAGAATGAGTTGTACATACTTTGTTGAATCAATGACAGAGGCTTCCGATAATCTGATAGGTAGGCACTGATGCGTAATCCTCATCCCTTTCCTTATCTTTCATGTCTGACTTCCTGGTTTCCTCAATTTTCTTCACATTGGTGTATGAATGATTGAGGGACATATGACCTCTCCTTGTCAAGAAAATCAGGATCATTGTTGATGAGTTGGCCACTAAAGTATGCTGTTCGATAAAGCCAATAGACTAATTTGTTGGATTCAAAACAATGATAGGTAGGGTTCGAGACAAGAAGAAGATAGAAATTAAGGGTACAGAACCTGTATGCTTTTTAACGGAATTAAAATCGAAGTTTCGACCATAAGTTTCAAGCTTTCCTTGGAGCTGGGCTACTTACAGACAGAGATGTCAGAAGCTGCCGGCGAGAACAAGGTTGAAGGAGGGGAAGAAAACATGGCTGCTTGGCTAATTGCTGTTAAAACGATTCGCATTCAACCTTACATTCTCCCACCTCTGGGTTTGTTTTACTCTCTTTCCCTTATCTGCAGAAAGATTGTTCCTTCTCCCAATTTTGATACAATTCCTGAAGATTGACGGATCATTCTTTGCCGCAAAATATAGCTCTGAATGAAGAAGAATAAAATGAAACAGAAATGGCTAAAAAAGATGCCTCCTTTTTCCATAGTATTATGAAAATTCAGAGTTTTCTGGTAGAACTGCTGTTCTCAAAACTTCATAAAGTTTTCTGTTCTGATCTCTGAAGAAGGAAAAGTACTCTATCTTTTCGAATAACTAAATTCTTGACAAAATCGAACATCATATTTCCGTAAGCGCTGGATAAAATCATTGACGAAGTCAAATCTATTCCCTGATTATACTAACCTCAGGTCCTCATCATGTCAAAGTTCGCATGAGAGCTGTTGGCATTTGCGGAAGCGATGTTCATCACTTCAAGGTAAAATGCTGTTTTCAGGCATCTGGCTGCATACGTTTTGATGTTTATCGTTGAACTAAGTTCAAGATAGACGCCAAGATGATTTCCTTTGGCTTCATTGTTAGTTGATCAATTGGTCTGTGTGCTTGTCTAGAATATGAGAGTTGCCAATTTCGTGCTTGATAAACCTATGGTAATTGGGCACGAGTGTGCGGGAATCATAGTAGATGTTGCCAGCGAAGTCAAGACTCTTGCGGTGGGTGATCGTGTGGCTTTAGAGCCAGGAGTTGGTTGTAGGCGATGTAATTATTGCATGGATGGTTCCTACAATCTTTGCCCAGAGATGAAATTTTTTGGCTCTCCTCAGAGATCTCCTCCCACTAATGGATCTCTAGCTAACATGGTAATTCAGCTTACCTCCGAAAGAAAAACTAGTATAGAAATAGCCAAGTTAATTCAAGATTTCCCAGATCTGTTTTCTTTGTGTTGTCTGATCTGGATGGAGATAGGATAACTTTATACTACTTACAGCTGGATGATTCTCTAACCTTAACTTGTGCTTGCTCTTCCATATCAAGTACAAACAATATGGGTTCAATCAGTGCTAAACTATGTCTTCTGTTCTTGAATCAGGTGGTGCATCCTGCTAACCTCTGTTTCAAGTTACCTGATGATGTAAGCCTTGAAGAAGGAGCAATGTGTGAACCCCTCAGTGTGGGTGTTCATGCTTGTCGTCGTGCTCATATTAGTCCAGGGACCAAAGTGTTGATCATTGGAGCAGGACCAATAGGTCTGGTCACTATGCTTTCAGCTCGAGCATTTGGAGCCTCCAAAATAATCATCGTTGACATTGATGATCAGCGTCTAACATTTGCAGAAAAGCTTGGTGCAGATGCAGCGATACAAGTTTCAACTAGTATTCAGGTTTTCTAAGCTAATCAGTACTAGGCACTTGAATCTCAGTTTTCACCATATAGTCACGTCTCAACTTATGCAATTCCTTGATTTATACAGGATGTGCATGAAGAAGTGAGCAAAATACACAAGGCTATAGGCAGCAGTGTAGATGTGAGCTTCGATTGTGTTGGTTTTGACAAGACCATGACAACTGCTCTAAGAGCTACTCGCTCTGGTGGTAAAGTATGCCTTGAGGGACTGGGCCAAAGTACAATGAATATCCCTCTTACTCCGGCTGCTGCAAGGTATTCTATCCGCTGCATGTATCGTTCTTAATCATAGGCATCTGTGATAATCCAACTTCTGAATAGAGCTCTGATAAATGTGGTTTCTGTACGCGTTTCAGGGAAGTTGATATTATAGGCATATTCAGGTACAGGAATACATGGCCACTCTGCATTGAACTCTTAAGGACCGGTAAAATAAACGTGAAGCCTCTTATAACCCACAGATTTAAGTTCAACCAGCAGGATGTGGAAGAAGCATTTGAAATCAGCTCTCGCGGTGGTAATGCCATCAAGGTTATGTTTAATCTATAGCTCAAGGCAAAGAAGCACATCACAACTCTGTACCGTTGTGTCTCGTAAAATGTTGCTTCTCTGTCCATAAGTTAGAAGCAAAGCAGATCAGCTTGAATTATCTTTGTAAAACTTCAGTTTACTAGGAAAGGAAAATTTAATCTTTACTAGCGAGCCAGTGGATAAGATTTTCTTCAGTGGGACATTGGAAGTAGACGTCCCAGCCTTCAATGTTGGTGGCCGCAGCGGCAGGACCAACTAGAGTTAGTTCGTGGGTTGTTCAGTTGAACCTGAGAAGCGTGCGCGAGGATGGACTCCCTTCTCTTTTAGCACGCGAGGGGCAAAAAGTCCAAATCCATCAACCACTTAGAAAACTGACTTTATGTGGATGATAGATTGGTTATAGTGTTGTGAAGGGGAAGTCTTCCCAAATCACATTCACTTCAAATTCCGATCATAAACTCCTTCCCCTATAACTCACCATACCCTTCTTTTCCCTAGTTAGACGCAAATGATTTAGGGGGGAAAAAAGAAAGAATGAATGAAACATAAAAAAAAAAAAAAAAGAGATGAGATTTAAATTAAAATTTTTACTTAGATTTTCAAGATGAAAACCAATCCAAACACTCACGTATGGATATATCAGTAAACTCACTAATGGAAGGGACAAACTCCCGTCTTCACCATCCACCGCCACCACCGGCCAGCTTCCACTTTCCCTCCTTGTATGACTGAATCGCTACTATAAAATCACCTAGTGATAGCTGAAAGCTTTGCATTAGCCGTCGGGCCGTTGAGTTCATGGGGAAACTTTTAGGATGGTTTACTTCATTTTATTTTTCTAGGTCCTATGTCAGGGACTAAAGGTACGTTTTGTGTTTTTTATCCAATTGCTACTATAACATCACAAATTTGTAGGCAACGCCGGAGGATACGATATACAGAAAATGACACTTGTTCGATAGGCTAATACTTCAACTACTTTCTACGAAAGAAAAGGAGATCTTTTGCATTTTTTTTCCTTTTCTTTTTATGAGGGGCGTGAAGAAAACTACGCTCTAATATTGCGTGTTCAGCTCAGCTTTGCTTTTTTTCGTTTGAACCGGCAACTCAGTTTGCCTAAATTAATTAAAACGGCTAAAGTCCACTGCCCATCCCCACTTAATGGCGCCGTGGCTCAAAGGGCCTTGACAGAGCATCACTTCCGGCCATGTATGATATAGGGGATACTGTTCCATTGCTCGAATCATTGTCATCTTACTGCTGAGATCTCTTGCTCCCACAAAATAAAATAATTCGGCAATGGTGAGAAATCGGCTAAATTTTTATCATTAAATTTAAATTACTACTTAAAACGCTTCTGTGGCAAGAAAACAAAGTGATTGTCTATTTTCGACTACATACGTTTACCTTTTTTAGTGGAGCACGTTCAAATTTTTATTTTATATTTCTTTCATTTAAAAATATTAAATATTTTATTTTAATATGACACAAAGATTTTAGAAAACTAGTTCAATTATAGGCAAGTTGACAATAAGAGCATGTACCGGTGGAGTTTATATCTTTAGATGAAGGAGATTAATTATGAAAGTTTTCAAAGAAAATATATTTATTTTAAGAAAATAAATATTTATTTTTAAACAATCTTAAACACAAAGGTAGATATGCAATTTGAAAGATAAAGATTAATACTATTGAAATATCTTTCTTTGTTTGAGTATGAGCAACGAGTTTTTCAATTATGACATAATACCTAATTTGAATTATAATTATGTTCGCATAATCAATTTTGTGGTTACCTTAGACCAAATTACTTGAGAGACTTGAATTGCCATTGATAAGATGTCTTAATCATTTCCAACTTTGAATAACCCATAACGTATTGAGTTTTTCCAAGTTTGTGCGAGAAATTTTCCTAAAGTTGGAATAATTGGTTCGATTATGGTGCAAGGAGTAGTACTGAATATATTTTTAATTGATAAATTTTGATATAATAAATAATTATTCACATATATACTGTGAATAATTATTTAATTATAAAATAAATAATTATAAAAATTTAAATAATTATTTATAATTAATTATTAAATTATAATTGAATAATTAAAATTAATTTAACGTGTGTTAAAAAATATATATTATTTATACTGTAACCGGGTCGTTATTGACGTTGATATGGGGCTGTTAATGGGGGGTGGCGCCTGACATCAAACTGATAAGAGAATCAGAGTGGAGGAAGAAAAGAGACCAAAAATATGACATTTGAGGATAATTAGGGCGGCAGATGCTACGTCCACCATTAGATTAGTCAACAGAGAAGCTTTCGCCGGAAACTGAACATGCCTTAGTGGCCACGAAAGGGTACTAACAGTGTTCGAGGGAGGTAAAAGCAGAGCAACAGACATGGTGGAGCACTGAACACTTGATCTCACCCTTCCTGTCCGAATCCTCCAATTCTGCTGCTATCATTTGTTGTTTTGTTAACTTGGACTTCATACATCGTATCAAGAAGAGCGAAGGAAGGATCCCACAAGCATCTTCTACGTGCACGTGTCCAGTCCGAAACGACGAGATGCGTGGTAAAGTAAAAATAGTGTGGAGGTGCAGGTGTGACTCCTACTCCATCAAATCAAATATTCGCCTCGTCATCCTAACTTCTCCCCAGATATGCACACATATTACGTGATCATCAAATTGATTAGTGATCAGACCTCATAATTAAATATAATTTTTTATTTTAAATATTATTTTTATTAAATAAATAATTATTTTTATAAAATTTAAATTAATTATATCTTGAATGCGTGTCCGTTTCCCCATCTTCCTTAGAGCTGTACTGTGAAAGAAGAAAAAGTTTTGGACTAAATTATATGGATGTTCTATTAGGATAAGCTGAAATCAACACAGGAATTTGGGGTGGGTAAGTTAGTTTTTTAATTTCAGGATTTTAACTACCTAACCAACCAGCACCGGACAAGGAATGGAATGGAAAGGAACAGTTAATGAATGGCGTTGACAGCGCTGATTGGCAACCAAAACCAATATTCATTCTACTTAGACATGAGTTTCCAAAATCATGCTTCAACAAGAACCTTCCCGACTCAGTCTGCCCAGATGACCGAATCAAAGAAGACTTTGTAGCCAAATTTACACGTTCGTCATAGTAAACGGAAAGGGATAGTAACGAAAAGGTATTCAAATACACTTATTTGATTAAAGTGTTGTGGGAAAAGAAAGTATTATAAAAAATAAAGATTTTGACAAATATTTAGAAACTATTGAATTCAAGGGAAGAGGTAGAAAATCAATTTCCCCATCCAAGACGTACCAAGACCTTCCCTTCACCTGCTTTCCCCAACCCTTTACTTGTGAGGACTCCTCCTTTATATATAAATAGAACAGGTGCTCAGTTTTTTATCATCATAATTTCCTCTCTCTTTCTGAAACTCTTTGATTAAGTATTTCTTTATTTCTATCTATAATGGCTTCCGTTCGGGTATCCAAGTCCCTCATCAAAGCATCACTGGCCGCAGCTGATGTAGCTTCGTGGCTCTGTGCTTTTGTAATCTTGGGTCTCCTCCTGCTGAGCTCGGTTCGAGAGAATTCTGTCCACTACGAGTCTGTAAAGGGCAGCCAGCTCCTCAGCCGGCCATGCGATGAGATCTACGTGGTCGGAGAAGGAGAAACTCTGCATACCATCAGTGACAAGTGCGGCGACCCCTACATAGTCGAGCAGAACCCGCACATCCATGATCCTGATGATGTTTTTCCCGGACTTGTAATAAAGATCACTTCCAAACCTAGGAAGACATAGAGGTAGAGTTTATACTACGAAAATGGTTTTCTTACCGCGATATACATCTAGGATTCATACACATCTTTCGGTTTTCCGCTCGAACAAAGATACCGTGTCTATTCTCCTACACTTTGTTATCCACAAAGAAATGATTTGTTGAAGAAAGACTTTCCGTGTATTGTACAGAAAGAAATAGGAAGTTTTTGATCCGTAGAATTTTCAAGCTTTTTCAAACTGTAAGTTGGAGAGCTTTAAATTTGTGAGCTTGCCTGCCTAGCTAGTTTTGATTCATTATATAAATCAGTCACTAAACCTGTGCGAGAAGTTTCTGAATTTCAGCAACCCAAAAAAAAAAAGAATTTGATAGAAAAATTATGTTCTCCGTCTATTTATTAATGAATTCTCCTTTTTATATTTGCGAGTGCTAACCAAATCTAATACATCCCAGAGATTGCTGAAATTGTTGCTATTGGATTTTATCCTTTAATTCATTTGAAGTTATCCTCCGCCGCTTTGGTGATGAAATAGCTTCTTATAGTAGACGTACTCTGATGTTTGGACTGTCTATTCTGAGCTAAATGACGATATGTTATTAATTCACTTCTTGATGGATCTTATGATTTCATCCATTTCCAAATCCTGAATTATGAGAAGAGAAAAAGGAAGAACACACACAAACTGAAAATCAAAAACAAACTCCAGGCTGGTCTCGGTTTTATTCTATATTTGGTTGGTTCATATAGATTCATCCAAGGCTCACCATGAGCATAAATAAACCACTTGTCACTACTTGAACCAAATTTTGACTAGGTCTTCGTGTACTAAAAATTTTTAAATGTTGTACCCTTAATGACACAATAAATGTTGTACCCTTAATTATTATGGCTTCATTGTCTCTGTGCTTTGTGATTATTAAAGAATCTTGATTCATCGGCTGTAAGATATGCCAGTAGACCCGCCAAGATCTGATAATCTCTCTATCTTGATCCACAGAAATGGGAAAATCTCTCCCAACTCATTTCATTGCTACTTTCCCTTTTTGCACTCTTTAACTTAGTGGGCGCTTATCGTCCAATTAGATAAATCGCCTCCAGAGGTGATGGAAGAGTTCAATTTTTTCAGTATCAAGAAGTTTCTTGGCAGTCCCTCGAAGTTTGAAATTTCCTTTTGCTTCTAAGATTTTGGTTATTTATGCCACGAAGAAAAGTGCTGAATAACAGGGTTAATCAGCAACGAAAAAATGTCAGCGGCTTTAAAGAAATTAAATGATCTACTTTACTGGTCAGAAACATAGGCATAGTACCTGCTCATAAATGAACAAGTTTGGTCTCAATCGAAGTCAATGTCTGACCTAACCTCCGTTACTCCATGCCTCCCCAGTGGAATCAACTGGCCAGTAGCCGCAGAAGAACTCTTCTTTTCATTTAAGAAACAATAATTGCTAGTGAATTGTGAATATTTTCTTGTTTCATTGCCTTAATTTGGGTTTTCCTTTTCTTTCCAAATATATATATTCTCTTAAATTTACTCAAGGGTAAATGGAAAGAGCCAGCAAATATAACATAACTAGAAGATCCTAAAACATGGAATCAAAAGATCAGCAAAGGAGGAACTAGCACAGTCAAAACTCATCCCTGGTGCTTGCAGATGTGAAAAGGACGGAACTAGAAGGCTGGTGCTTTAGTGTATACATCAAAGGACTGTCCATGGACTTTGCAACGAAATCAAAGGTTAACTGATCAATGCTATGCGCAGCAGATGCGAAGCGAAATAGCTGATAACCAAGTACGTCAGACATTATGTGGTTTATTGTTACAGATTACTTTGTTTCTCGCAGTTAGTTAGTTGGCGCTGTAAACAGAGGAAATCAATCCCTGCATAGTTTCAAATGCTTAACTCTTCCCTTTCCATGTAACTAGAGAACGTAAAATCAGAACTTCAAACCCCTGATTCTTTCAGGTCAATGTGGAAAATAGAAATCAGAAAGTTATGCATCAACACCAGGAGGATTAGTACTGATAGTTGAAGTATAAGAAGATTATGCCATATCTAGAGAAAGAAATATGTATTTCATTGATAGTAATGAATGGCAAATGTGCAAATACAACTTTATCCTGAATATGTATTTACAATTAATAGAAATTTAAACATCTTACAACTAAAGCTCCGGTTCAAATCACCTCCCTGCACCCAAATAGTCTATATTGGTTTGATTATATTATCCATAGCAAGGAGTCCAGCTTGGTGCAAGCTCCAGAAGCATATTATCCATCAGCTCAACTGCAAGAGGCAAATGTCTAAATGATAGGTTTTTTCCTCGAACCAGCTCTACAGCTATTTGAAGTGCATCATCAGTTTCAAGATCAAAGGCAAACTCAAAATTATTCGCCACAAGACTTCCCAAGTATGCAATGCGCAAATCAAATGAAATTGACTTGACATCAGTTCTCTTCCCTTTTAGACTGATATTTATCTCATCGGTGGACCTCGAGGATTCTAGAGCAGGTGTCTTTTTCACGCTTCCTGCAAATGTGCCACCTGAAAGCTTCTGGTGAAAGGGCCCAAAATTCATAGAGACTTGAGAATCTGGCTTTGGTATATCAGCTGATTTAGGCAGAAGAAGAAAAGGGAGCTCCACAGATTCACATTTGAGCTCTTTTGATTTCTCAGCCAAAAAGAAAGGATCTTTCAAGAGCTCTGCTGAACTCAACCTGTGGGATGCGGGAACTAAACACTTTTCAATTAACTCTTTAATCTCCGGAAACTTAACTTTTTCAAGGGCAAGGGGCTTCACTCCAGCTGTAACCTCCTTAAAGATGTGAGCTTGATTTTTGCATTCCTTGTAAGGGTATTCACAGGTGATCAATTCCAACATACACATTCCAAAGGAATATATATCAACAAGTTCATTGTATTCCTCATCGTAGAGTTCGGGAGCCATAAATTCAGGCGACCCGAGAACACTCTTTGCAGTAGCCTGATTGATTATTGTTGCCAATCCTACGTCGCCAATTTTAACCTTCCCATGATTCCCACTCCCGTTGACAAAAATATTATCGCACCTCAAATCTCTTTGAATAATGGGAGGATCTCTAGCGTGCAAATAACGCAAACCCTCCAAAATCTGCCTACCCCAGCTCTTGACAGCCCAAATATCAACATATTTGTGGTTCTTCCTGTAATGCCTTAGATTCCTAGAACTAAACAACTCCGTAATGACATTGATATTCTTGTTGGCATTGTCCACCCACAAACAACTGAACTTGATTATGTTCTCATGCTTGAGTGATTTCAGTAAAGCAGCCTCGGACAACAAGTTTTCACTAAGCTCGGGAGAGTCGAGAACCGCGTCATCAATAGAGATCTGATACCATGCCACTACAACACTCTTCTCCTGATCGAAACCCTTGTACACGACCTTGAAAGCGCCAGTTCCCAGAACTTCTTCGTACCTTACGAAACGGCCGTCAGGTGATATCTCTACAATGCCGTAGTCTTCCTCGCATTCGGTTTGCTTCATCAGAAGCATCATTGGCAACCTAGGCCTTTGACCCTTAGGGTTTGCTTCAGGACAGAGGCCTTCGGTGGTGAGATTAACAAGATTCTTGGCTACAAAGCAGGGAGTTCAGAGAACGCTTCAATGCCGATGCAAAAAGAATCAATTCCAGAAAGGAATCTGGTGTCACTGCTGGTTAACGAAATCATGTTACCTCCGCTGTATTGTTCTTTCTCAGATCGTGGATTTCTCTCTAGGGATTTTGTACGAAGGGCAAAAAGAATAGGATTCGATTGCGTAAAGTTTGGGCACGAGCAATTTATAGGTTTCCCCTATCCTACTTTTATTCGGGTATTGTTACCGCCCATATCCGATGCGACGACGGAGGACACAATTGAAACGGATCTATTCCAACTTGGGCCACATTACAAAGCCTTATCCAGCTTGTGACACGCTGACAAAGTCCATGTGCATATTCTTGGTCCCTATCGATAGTTTACTTGGGCTAAGCTTGAAATGTGGAAATTTTGGAAGTTTTCAGTCTCAAATTGATAATATATTCAATAAATTTTTCATAATTATTATATGTATCCTTTTGAAGGGAAAATAATTTCTATAATTTGTGTGTGTGTGTATCTGTTTTCTTAGTCTAAAGAAGCATTTTTAAAGTTCAAACAACGTTTAAATTGCAAATTATATTTTAAATTATTTTCTTTGTAATATATCAGAAGATAGAAAGTAAAATAAATTTAAAAATTTTCGCCTATTTTGACCAACTAAACTATTGTCACGCTAGTTGCTGCTGTATCTGAAAGCATCTGATAACTAAGAAAGTTGCAGTGATCTGGAACTACTGGAATGGCAAATTTTAGCTTTAGAATTTGTTTAGCTCAAGCATTTTAGTGAGGAAAAGGAAAATGAGAAAAGGGGAAACAAAATCTTTTGGAAACTGAAAATTGCATGTTGTTTGACTTACTAGGGGAAAATGGTATGGAAATAGAAAATAATTTCTAAAAAAGTAATTTTTATTTGATTTGTGAGATTTTGGGATAGAATGGGAGGGTAAATTATGCATTAAAAATTTTTAAACAAAAAAATGCCATAAAAAGAACAAAAATCTTTTTTAGAAAAGTTTGAAAAAATAAGAATTTAAACGGTTAACAATTTATATACTAAAATACTTTTATATTTTAATTTAAGTAAGGTCGTATTCTATATTTTAACTTTGAATAAAAGGTTTGGAATAATAGTCAATTACATGCTAAGGAGTTGGAATTAGGGCTATATTTGAATACGAATGAATTGAGTATCTAATTTTTGAATTCGGTTTGTATAATAATACTTAAAAGCTATTCGAATTCATTTGATTAATATTTCGAGCTTGTTCATATTTGTTTGTAACGCTTAACGTTCGTTTGTGTTAAACTTATTTAATTTTTGTCAGTTGTTCAAATAATTCGATAATATTTAAGTTGTTCAAATATAATAATAATAATAAATAATTTAATAATAATATTATAAATATTTTACAAAAATATATATTGTATTTTATATAAGAATATTACTCCATCCGTCTACAATTGAATATCCTATTTTGATTTAGTATAAAATTTAAAGAGGATCATTGATTTATTCAATTTACCAACTTTACCCATCATTAACATTATGAAATCTTTATTAATTAAAGAGGTTAGTGGTAGAATTGACAAGTTAGTAGAGTTTAAATACCTTAAATTCAAGGAGTTAAAGAGTTTAGTACTGAGTTTATGTATTAATGGTGATTACTTTCTTAAATTAAGAATGTTAATAGTAGATGTTTAGATAAATTATATAACTATTTTGAAAATTGAACATTTAATTGTAAACATTCTTTAAAAACAAACATTCAATTATGTACGGAATATATAAATATAAATTTTGATAAAAAATTAAATAATATTATAAAATATACAAATAATTCTATATATATATATATATATATATATATATATATATATTGCAACAAACTACTTTTAGTCTTGAGTTCGACTCATTTAACAAATAATAATCACATACGAATGAGCTTTGTTAGTAAATATTTAGTTTGAAAAATAATTCTACTTGGAAGTTAATTTTCAAATTACGTGCTTTAATTAACATTTCCTTGTGTTTTCCTTTTTTTCACACTTTTATGTGAAAAATATTTTTAACATTTTCTATTAAAAATTTTCCTACTAATTTCCTTCACTTCATTTTCTTTAGTATTTTTCTTCATTACCAATCAAAGAAAAATATTTCTAAAAAAAGTGTTTTATTTTCAACAACAAAATCTTTGAACGAAACATACCCTAGAGTCTTAAAACATAATTTTCCCACAATTAGAATGTATATTGAACCACCTATCTTTTAAAGATCATCCATTTCACCCTCCCTTGGCTTATTGCGAAATAGGCCTATTTCCCGAAGAATGGAATAATTTCCTTAATTACGATATGCTCTATCACATGCCTTAAAAGAGAACTCGCTTGATATCTTCCAAAAAAAAAAAAAAAAAAAAGGGACCAACTTCCATGATAGAAGGATATTTTTCTAATTTTTTTCTCTAGCCGGGTGTAAATTTGGTTAGCTTTTGATTTATGAGTACCATTAGAAGAATTATCAAAGCCAAATATTTATATATTATCAATTAAATTAATAAATAAAACTTTGACGCAACTTGTTAATTATAAATTTTAAATAATTATATTATGTCTCGTACTAATTATGCCTTTTTTAGGCAATTAATCATACCTTTTAAGGAAATATATTTCAACACTTAATGCATGACAAATTGATCCAGTGCATAAACGCAATAGAGAGCATATCTGCTCTGATGATCATGTTATTCTTATACAAGTAAATCAACAGGAGTTTTGTGGTAATTTCACCCGTTTCTTTTTTTTTTTTTAAATTATGAACTTCACTTTTTATTTTTTATCACAATAGTCAATGTAAACTCTACTAGAATAAAAAAAAAAAGATTTCACTTTGAATTTCAATCTAATTGAACAAACACTTGTATGACGTGTAAATTTTTATACCGAAAAGAGGGAAAAATCTGAGCAGGTCAACAATAATTCCCATCATTCAAACTCTCCGACAAATTGCTGTAATACTCTTTACACCGCGAGGAAATGCTTCTTCGCTAACGTCACCCCGTTTCCGTCTCCTAACTAGTACAAAAGAGATTAGTTGAGTTACTGGTTCTATGTTGAATAGATATATCGGCTTCCCACTGCTACACGTTTGGGCTCCAAGATGAGTAGAGGAAGGTGGAGATCTCTTGCTGCAACTTTTCTTGTTATTCTGTTTCTCATGATCGCTTCCTCTTTCTCGGAAAAAGGTCTCTGATCTCTGTGATCAATTTCAATTAAACGTGGTTAGATTTATCATCTTGTTTAATTGTTTTATTTCGAGTTCTTGAATGTTCATTAATTGTTTAAAAAGCTGTAATCTGCAGCTCCGTACTATACATTCGTAAGAGATGCAACATGGGCACCCCGGACGGCGTACTATGACTACATTGTGATTGGCGGTGGAACGTCGGGCTGCGCATTAGCTGCGACCCTTTCCGAAGGCTCTAAAGTTTTGTTGCTGGAAAGAGGTGGATCGCCTTACGGAAATCCTAACATAATGAATATAAATGGCTTTGCGGCCACTCTTGCGGACACATCGCCGTCATCAGCTTCACAACTATTTATTTCCACCGACGGCGTCTTCAACCACAGAGCCCGGGTGCTGGGCGGTGGCTCGGCCTTGAATGCAGGGTTCTATTCAAGGGCGAGCTCGGTTTACGTTGCCAGAAGAGGCTGGGATCCGACGCTTGTTAAAGAATCGTATGAATGGGTGGAAAGAAAGGTGGTTTTCAGGCCAGCTGTGTTGGCGTGGCAATCTGCAGTCAGGGATGGTCTTCTTGAAGCTGGTGTTGGCCCTTACAATGGCTTTACATTTGAGCATCTGGTAGGGACTAAAGTGGGCGGTACAATCTTCGATCAAAATGGTCATAGACACATTGCTGCAGATTTACTCGAGTATGCTGATCCATCATCCATTACTGTCTATTTGCATGCAACTGTGCAGCAAATCTTGTTCATACAACAAGGTAATGCCATTATTTATTCAGATTATTCCCAAGTTATTATTCAGTATGAATCAGGTTGAATTTCTCATTTATGTAGTTTAAATGAGGACCATAGAAGACAAAAGGATTGGTTGAAAGGGATTTTTGCGGGTAAAGTAATCGACATCGGTTTGACTCTTGCAGTTTGTTTCCTTGGATTTGTAAATCGTCCCTTTCTGCTTCTTGCCTTTGAAATTCTCAGCTTCATTCAATGCCCCTTCCTCCAGTCCTCTTCAACTATTTATTGCCAGAAAATTGAAATATTAATGGAAAAGTAAGTCCATAACCGAATGAAACTTTGCCGGAGTAATTTTAATGTTCAAATAGAAAAATAAAAGGAAAAATACAGAAGAAAATGATCAAATTCTTACACGTTGAGCTGGGGTTGTAACGCAGGGCTGCGCAGGCCTAGATCCTACGGAGTCTTCTTCAAAGACTCAAAAGGAAACGACCACTTAGCCCTTCTAAATAGAGGGCCGAAGAATGAGGTTGTCTTAGCAGCTGGAGCAATAGGAAGCCCACAGATATTGATGTTGAGCGGCATTGGACCGGCAGAGAAACTAATGGCCCATGGGATTAAGTTGGTACTTAACCAGCCCATGGTGGGCCAAGGATTGTCAGACAATCCAATGAACGCCATCGTAATTCCTTCACCTCGGCCCGTAGAGACCTCCCTCATTCAAGTGGTTGGCATAACTCCGCACGGTAGCTACATCGAAGCATCCAGCGGATCCGCCGGATTTGATTGGATCCGTACTTTTGCTACAATATTCGACCAGCTAACCAATCAGGTTAGAACACCTGGAATCTATTTTCTTTTTATTAAACACTGCTTCCCCAAATTTTATTGAAATTCCGTGACTTCTGTTTTTCCAATGGATCAACTTGAGATCTTCTACTCTTCAATATATATATATATATATATATGTATATGTATGCGAGTGTGAGTGGTCCTAGAATTGTTTGCAAAACCTTTTGATCCGTTCAAGTAATTATTTCATGCAACGACTATTTTCATTGCAATGAAACTTTTCCGGTGAATTTCTTGCAAGCAGCCAGATTTATTTCCAGTGAATTTCTCACCATGTCACCTTGTAAATCTGCATGGGTTACTTATTTGGCAGACAAGTCAGCCGTTCACTGTGATGACGAACCAAAGCACCTCGGTTGAGATCGATGCAAAAGTAAGTCCGAATTTGGACGCCGGGATCATCCTGGAAAAGATTAGGGGTCCTCTCTCTACAGGCCACCTGGAGCTCCAAAGTAGAAATCCAGATGATAACCCGATAGTTACTTTTAACTACTTCGACGACCCGATGGACCTGCGAAGATGCGTAGAAGGAATGGAGACGATTAAGAGGGTGATGGAGTCAAAATCTTTTTCCCCGTTTCGATACCCTTTCACCACGGTGGAAGCTCTAATGAGCTCCATATGGTCTTTCCCGGTGAACTTGAGACCGAAACATATTTCCGCTGCTTTGTCCGTGGAACAGTTTTGTAAGGACACCGTAATGACTATATGGCATTACCATGGAGGATGCCAAGTGGGTAGGGTTGTGGACTCAAACTATAGACTCATCGGTGCAGACGCTTTACGTGTTATTGATGGTTCCACATTTTATGACTCTCCTGGGACTAATCCTCAAGCCACTGTCATGATGCTTGGAAGGTAATTAGATCAATGACACCACTATGTCTATAATCATGCTCGGAAGAAAATTAACTGCAGCTCTTTTTCTTGATACTTTTTTTTCCCGAAATTGCAGGTACATGGGGCAGAGAATTCTGCGAGAGAGAGTTTCTTGGGGAAGAAAGGAATAGTAGCTAGAATTCATGTGTACATCCGATGCATATGTCTTTTATATAAATCTAACGTTGGCAATGCGTAACTGGAGAAGGAGAACTTGAATCATTTGCCAGTATTATTTGCTACCTATGATGGAGAAGCACATATGAATTGTGAAGAATTTAGAAATTTTTTTGTTTCCTAATTTCCTTTTTTTCCCCCTTTCTGTGACTTTCTCCCTTTTCTAGGATCCGATTAAACCTTTCTGGAAAATGACCAGAAAAATGGATTGAACAAACAAGGCCAAATATATGAACAGATGTGTATATAAGTTGACTTGAGAGTGAGAAAGTTGTCATCGAAGCTGAATGAACCATTTCCTACAATAGAAGTCAATAAGCTACGCACAAAAGCTGCTGGAATTCCAGCATGTCCAAACGCTAACAAGAAAGACAAGCTAAGAATTGAAGAATATGACCCAAGTATATGCAGTCTGACGGCCATTGGCAATCAGACACTTCACTATCTTATAGGTCAGAGAACAAGAGCATCTTCTTTCCCACTATCTTATAGGTCAGAGAACAAGAGCATCTTCTTTGCATTGCCTTTTCTGTGGATTTCACATGCAAATTTATGGAAGTGGCTAAAAGAGGAATCTAACCGCATGGGGGCTTTTGGGGCGTGGAAGTCCGAAGCGCAAGAATTTCTGAACGTTAGCCCAAAAAAGCAGATCGTGGAAAATATCCGTAGCATAAAAACTTGGATATGCCGATTCTCAATTGGTTTATTCCTCCTGTTAAGCCGCGACAAAACGCCATATAAAGCACGGCCGAGTCTCTGTGCTGATTAGCGAAGGACACCAAGCTGCGACGAACCGGATAGGATTCAGGAAGCAAGGATATGGTGACCAAGTTGAAGGATCCATAAGCAAACCAGTCTGAGGGCTACTCTCGCTTGGCATGTAATGGTAATCGGTGCGTAGTTAGACGGTCACTGATCAGTTACGGCAACATGCCAAAGGAGAGTTGCCCTGTGACTGCTTCAGCTTACTATGACGCTATCCTTTGGTTTCGTCGTCAGGATTATATATACTGCTTCTTGCTAATGTGAAGGTATGGTAAAATTCTACATGTATAGTGGAAATTAGGTTCATCTTTCTCATTATATTGATAGCTAAATTTTATGCAAAATTTAGTTTTGCAGTTCATTTTGTTTTCCTGATTCTCTTTTTAATATCATTAACTCTACGGTATTTTCCCAGTGGGTAGGGTTTGAGGCGAGTTCCTTGGCTAGGGAAACAAACAGAATGATGGTATGTTTATGCAAAATTTTCTGGCTTCCGAATAAGAACGATTGAACATTAATGGAAATTAGTTTGTATTGATTTTTTTAAAAAATAATTATTTTGAATTCAACATCTTCTCTCAAAAATAATTTATTTTTTTATCCTTAAAACAAAAATTTTCAAATAGCAATTCAATTCAGATGCTATAAGTAGTTGATAAGCACATGAAATGACCTCATCCCTGTTCGTTAATTAAGAAGCAATTGTCAAAGACATTAATGTGTGAGATTGGATTGGTTTTTTTTTTTATGAGTTAGGATTGTATTAGAATCGTAAAGTGAATTGTTTGTGAGATGAAAAGTGAAAAAATATTAATTTTTAGTTAAAAAATTAATCTAAGTACGTTTGTTGTGTTTGGTCCTTCCCTCAAAATCTTCATCAAGTGTAAAATAATGATAGATTTCAACTTGTCTCTCGGTTATAAATTTAAGGTTTACTGCTCATAATTTGATTTTTCAGAAATTATAGTGTCTTTTCCAACGCTTTCCGCTAGGATTAGCATAAGTTATAAGAGATCAACAGTCTTGGTTCTCAAATGCTATCGAGATAGAGACAAAACATGAACCAAGTAATAACTCTTTTTCTTAAAGGGAAAGAAGCATGACGCCGTGCACTTTAAGGTTGTTAGTTATCATATCATTCCTTTGCTGAAAGTTCTATGGTTTGCACAGAAAACAACTGCTGAGACGCAGTTGATTCTGTAAATGTTAGTAATCTGCAAATCCCATATCATTCTTTTCTAGCATAAATTTTTTTGAGCATATCCCATATGAAATTAAGTACGTTCGTTTCAAAATATATAATATTTTAATAATTTTTATATAAATTAAAAAAGAAAATAATAAATATTTTTATATTTTTAATTAATTATATTAATATAATAGAAAATAAGAGAATTATATTTGTAATTAGAATAATTTTAAAAAATTAAATACTTTTTTAAAAATAAATAATTAAAATTTTTTTATATTTTAAAATGAAAAAATATATTAGTCTTACAGAATGACTCTGTTAACGACAAGGAAGCAACAAGAATCTTTTGTCGCCTGCCACGAGTGCGATTTAGGATAAAAACAAGCTTTGCACAACTCAAGTATAAAAAAAAAAAAAAACAATCCAGCCCGGAAGTAGACAAATGAATACAACTATCATCGTTGTTCTAACATCCTTAGACCATAACCGAGAAGTCATTTTCTCAAATGAGTTGTTCTGGTGTCAAATTTGGTCATTGAGACAGTCATGATGTTGGGAGTTTATAATGTCTCATAAACTCTACATTAGTATGAAATTATTCGTTTTGGGCTAAGTCCTCACCGATTTATTTTTGGAAACCTTCCAAAAGGCCTCATACTAATGGAGTTATCTTGAATATTATATTTAGACATCTCTTCCCTTAATTTTTTCATGTGAGACTTGGTTTGTACCTCAACAATTCTCCCCTCAAACTAAAGACCACACAGGATATGATCTCTCTTTCAGATGTAATCTTTTTTGATCTGTCAACCATCTTGCACCGCCGCTATCAACTAGCGGGACACGTCGCCTGACCACCATATTATCAGGAAGACTTTCGACACAATGCATCAACTGCAGATCTCTAACGAGGGGGGTTTCTCACAAACGCCATGTCACCCAAACGAACCATGGCTCTGATACCACTTGTTAAGAATTTTTGATATCTCACAAACTCCACATTAGTATGATATTGTCCGCTTTGGGCTAAGCCCTCACGGATTTATTTTTAGAAACCTTCCAAAATGCCTCATACTAATGGAATTATCTTGAATCTTATATTTAGACATCTCTTTCCTTAATTTTTTCATGTGGAACTTGGTTTGTATTCCAGCAATCCTCCCCTCAAACAAAGGACCACACAGGGTATGACCTCTCTTTCAGAGGTAATCCTATTTGATCTGCCAACCATCTTGTACCGCCACTACCAATCAGCGAGACACGCCACCTGACCATTATATTATCAGGAAGACTTTCGACACAAGACATCAACGGCAGATCTTCAACGAGGGGGGTTTCTCACACAACGCCATGTCACCCAGACGAACCATGACTCTAATACCACTTGTTGGGAATTTCTGATGTCTCACAAACTCCACATTAGTATGATATTATCTGCTTTGGGCTAACCCCTCACGGATTTATTTTTGGAAACCTTCCAAAAGGCCTCATACTAATGGAGTTATCTTGAATATTATATTTAGACATCTCTTCCCTTAATTTTTCTATGTGGGACTTGGTTTGTACCCCAACACATGCCATTGTGACAAGGAAATAGTGGTATTTTAATGGGTAACATATAGTATTTGATATTATCGGATAAAGATTTTAAGTATGTTTTAAATCTATTTCTATACAAAAAATATTGTGCCATTACACTTTGTGTCAAATTTTAGCACTGAATGGAGAGACCTGAACTGAAATGTGAAATTTTGGAACAGATTGATACTTTAAGAAGGTCAAGCTTGAATTAGTGCTTTATACCAATGATTAAGTAGAAATATATCTGACTTTGCAATTTCAAAATATCAAAAAAGAA
Source organism: Rauvolfia tetraphylla (assembly GCA_030512225.1). Taxonomy (NCBI): domain Eukaryota; kingdom Viridiplantae; phylum Streptophyta; class Magnoliopsida; order Gentianales; family Apocynaceae; genus Rauvolfia; species Rauvolfia tetraphylla. The sequence continues at coordinate 7,072,621 of JAJQKT010000049.1, read as the reverse complement.
AACAAAAAGAGCAAAAAGAAAGAAGAGGATAAAGACACAGTGCAAGACAATAGAAGATTTGAAAAGCAATTTAGCAAGGAATTGTCCCCAAACTCACGTCTCTGTTCCTCCTCAATTTCACCTGCGACCAGAGACTTGAAATGAGGACCCTCAAGCAATGGGGAAATTGGAGCTATCTGGTCTTTGGTTGAGACTGATTCTAATTCTAGTACATACTTTATCCGAAATATAAATTTTTTTTTTACTTTTTCATATAAATTTAAAAAATTAAGAAGTTTTTTATTATATTTTTAATTAATTTTTATTAATATAATAAAAATAAAAAATTTTATATTTTAAAAATAAAAAAGTACTTTAATCAAATGAAATCACAGAAAACGTCTAGTATACATTGTCAACCCTTGTGTGGCCAGCTTAATTGTGAGGCCGGTAATCTGCGGAAGTGTCGATCTCCGTATGAAATTAAAGACATCAGCTTTGAGCTGTAGCGGGGTTGCAGTAGGCCCTCCTCACCTCTTTCGGCCACCAAGCATCGATGGTGCCGGCCCTTAGATTACGCAGTCCTCTTTCCTTGCCGCGTCCATGCTTTTCCTTTCACGCCTGCCTATCCCTTAAAAAACCCTGCAAATAACGCGCAAACCTCCATTCGTTTATGACTAGGAATTTTGGTGTAAACAAAAATAAACTAATGTTTTGATGTTCTAAAACATCACATTATAAAACTCGAGAAAATCTCCTCGCATATATTGATATTGTATACTCGGAAAGTTATAAATATAGGAAGAAAGGAAGCTCCAAAGGCAACAAAACTACAAAGACCAGTTCACTCTAACTAAGGCTTTGTTTGGTTCTCAGAGAGGAGAGAGGGAAGGGAAGAAGTAGAGAAATGATACTATTTATTATAGTAAATATATTTATTTTAATTTCGTTTAGTATGAGCGAGATAGAAATAAATAAATTATAAATATTTTTTTATATGATTAGAATAAAAATGGAAGGGACATGATAATTTTATCATTTTAATAATATATTTATTATTATAAATTTATCAAATATTTTAAAGAGGATTTAGTCATTTTTATTAAATACTTCTCAAATTTTCTATTTTTAGAAGAAGTTAATTTTATTGATATAGAAGGATAGCACATTTACTTTTTCTCTCTATTATCATCGAACTAAATAATTGTATTTTTATAAGTAACTTCTTCATTTACTCTCTCTTCTCACTTCAACTAAACGTCGCCGTCAGTTAAGTAAGGGCTGAAAGAAAAGCTAAGACTCGGAAGGCATGAGATATTCTCCTTTCCCTACATGTTTAAAAAAGCCAAGTCAACTTTAACCAAAAAATGCTTAAACAGTTCAACAAAAGAATTGAAAAAGGGCAAAAGCAGAAAGAAAAAGTAGCCCAATAAATAGAAAGAAAGAAAAGGTCCGAGACAGCTATTTCTCAGTATATCATCATTGTGTGTTCGAATTATCAAGATTGACCGTAATAACTGGTTCAAATAATTCCTTTGAAAAAAAAAAATGCATTGGACCATTTTCTTAACAAGTAAGCGTGCCCGTTGGCCATTAAAGCGTACTACGTGTTTGTTGAAAGAAGGCAACATGAGCCCACGAGCAAAACCAAAGATCACGGCAGAAATATCCAGACGGCAGTTGAGAGAAGATACCGGAAATTATGCAGTCTCCTTGCCTCCAGGCAGTTGACCGAGTATGCCTGTCTAGGTGTTGCAGAAGGCCTCTCCTTGGAGAGGCTGAGGATCATAAGCTTGCCAAGACGAGTCCCAAGTCCAGAAGTACATCTGCTACTTGTCGACAGGGCTTTGCAACAACCACCACCTCTTCTTTGTTCCCAAACACCTGGTTCACTGATCCCGAGTGTCTCCCCTCTTTCCAAGAATCATTAATTCAGTTCACCAAAGCATACCCTCAATTCTCTGAGACTACAAGAGTCGACCAAATTCGAGCTCAAGAATATTATCATCTCTCACTCTCCAACCATGTTTGTCTAGATTATATTGGCATTGGTCTCTTTTCCTGCTGGCAAGTTCAACCTCAGTACTCCTCATCACTCTCAATTGCTTCCTCTTCCTCTCCATCACCACAAAATCTGGATTCCTCATGCTTTACTGCAGCCTACAAGTCAGTGAATCTCAAGTCACAATTACTCCATGGCGGCCAAGGATCAGATCTGGAATCTGTCATCAAGAAGAGGATCATGGACTTTCTAAAGATTTCCCAAAATGAATACTCCATGGTATTCACTGCCAACAAATCATCAGCTTTTAAGCTACTAGCGGAATCTTACCCTTTTCAATCTAGTCGGAAGCTTCTAACAGTTTATGACTATGAGAGTGAGGCACTGCAAACCATGGTTAGTACATCTGAGAGAAGAGGAGCCAAAGTCATGTCAGCTGAGTTCAAGTGGCCGCGTCTGAGAATTCGCGGTGCAAAACTCAGGAAAATGATTATAAGGAAGAACAAAAAGAAGAAACACAGGGGACTATTTGTCTTCCCTCTTCAGTCAAGAATGACTGGAGGCAGTTACTCTTATCAGTGGATGAGTATAGCACAGGAAAATGGTTGGCATGTCTTGCTCGATGGCTGTGCGTTGGGACCAAAGGACATGGACAGCTTTGGGCTCTCTCTCTTCCGTCCTGACTTCCTCGTTTGCTCCTTCTACAAGATTTTTGGGGATAATCCGACAGGATTTGGATGCCTCTTTGTAAAGAAATCCACTTTACCAATTCTGGAAACTTCTACGAGCACAGGAATTGTTAGTCTTGTCCCGGCAAAGCAAATCTCCCAGTTACTTGAAGATTCTTCGGGCACCGATACAGAACTTGAGCTAGCATCCAAATTTCAGACAGAAGAGGATAAAAGAAATACACCAAGCTTTTCCTCATTCTCCGTTATTTCTCGACATATTCCAAATGTGACGTCAACAAAATCCGAGACCTCTGGAACAGAAGGTGCAGATTTGAGCACAAAAGAACAGGGGCTTGGCTATTCAGAAAAGGAAGAATCAGAAAAGGCTATTGTCTCGTTCGATAAAAGAAATTTGAAACACCATGAAAATGGAGAAGCACAAATTGAATGTAGGTGCTTGGATCATGTGGATTCACTGGGACTCATGTTGATCAGTAGCAGAGGAAGATACCTGATCAATTGGCTAGTTAGTGCACTGATGAAGCTCCAACATCCAAATAGGTTGGATAATTTTCCACTGGTCATGATTTATGGACCGAAGATAAAATTCAGCCGAGGGCCTGCGCTGGCATTTAACATATATGATTGGAAAGCAGAGAAGATAGACCCTATTCTTGTGCAGAAGCTTGCAGACAGGAATAACATTTCTCTTAGCACGGGATTTCTACATAACATCTGGTTTTCAGACAAGTATGAGCAAGAGAAAGAGAAAATCCTAGAGAGAAGAAAGGGTGAAGAAAATGAAAAGGAGAGGAATAAGAGCAGGAAAGGTAACCAAGGGATCACAGTAGTTACTATTGCAATTAGTTTCCTGGCCAATTTTGAAGACATCTACAGGTTCTGGGCTTTCGTAGCAAGATTCCTGGATGCAGACTTTGTGGAGAAAGAGCGCTGGAGATATACTGCTCTTAACCAGAAGACAGTCGAAGTGTAAGGTCAGTATTTGGTGACTTGTGTGTAAGAGATTGGCCTTCTACAGATGAGAGTAGCAGTTTGAACAGAAATGTGGGTTACAGCTCCAAACTTGTTAACTGAATGTATTGGGAGGATACCGATGATTATATGAAACTCTTAAATGCGATCTGAATTCATCTCTAATACTAATTCATTTTTGTCAGGATAAAAGTCTTCAGCACCAAAGTAACCAGTCTGTAACAGGGATAGAGCATAATCGCTAACCTCGCCTATTTTCTCTGTATCATGTTCTCCGAAACAAGAATTCGTCAACAACAATTCTTGATATCTGCCAGCTCTGATATGAATTTAACCCGTTACATGCTCATCTGTGTTTGTGTATTTTGGGGGTTTTTTTTTTTTCTCGGGGGAGGGGGGGGGGGGGGGGTGTTTGTGTTAGAGCGCCGTTGGTGTGTCTGAATTTAGCAGAGCAATATTAGACGAGTTGCAAACCATAATATTTAAGAAACCTTAGATAGTCTTTGAGCTGATTGTATGATATTCTAATTCTGTGTTTGTACCAGCCCTTCATTTCAGCCTGAAAGAATTCCTTATTTCTTTTCTTATAAGTTTGTTTTAGGCAGACGGTTGACACCCTTGGTGCCCTGTTCTGATGTCTGCTTACTGAAAAGGGGGAAAAGTTACACGTCTTCAAGATAAAACCATGATCTAATTACTATATCCACATCAGAGAATATTGTCACCCTTTCAATGATAAACCACATGATAGAATTTAAAAAAGCGTCTGAAACTGAAAGATTTTAAAGCGCTCAACCCTCTAAATACATTTTGAAAGCCTAACACCCAGGGATGAACCAGCATAGCATGCCTCTTTACAGTAGGCATTAATTCACATTATATTCATAACTTGAGTTCCAAATGCAATTATAATTGCATTCAGCTAAGAAACACAAGAAAAACCCGCGAAAGGAACAAAAGGAGAAAAGACACGTAGCACATTAAAATATAGGGGAAAGAATGATAAACTCCTGTATTTCTCAAAAAGCTATCAATTTTATATCCCATTCGTGTATCTGTTGTTTTAGAGTTGTCTTCACGGGTACAAGAAATCTTAAGTAAATTAGTCTGACATCCACGCATATTGCATAATATGGAATGAAGAAGGACGCTTTGAATGGCATAAAGTGATTCTAGCAAAGCCTTACGCTTCAATTCTAGATCCTGAAAGACAATAAAAGAAGAGAAATAATTCCAAGGATGATACGTACTCGCATTCCAAATGGATGAGCAGATAAATCAGCATAGACTTATCAAGCAAGAGTTTTGAAAGAGCAAATCAATACCCTCCTGATACCTCACTTCTTTCACATAGAAATACCTTTTAAGGATTTTTAAATGCAACGTTCTGCGTCGCCAAGTTTCTGCTCTTGTTACCTTGTCCAGCCAGTCTTCTACAGCAGGTATACATAGTAGACAGAAAGACAAACCAGATCAATCTCTGACATGAACATGAATAACCATTCCTCTAAAAATTACTAAGCCAAGAAGCAATTTTACAGAGTAAATTAGCCAACCACCCTTAATAATAGCTTATCGTCAGGCTCTGATCCAAATTTGAGCCACTTGCCTACATTTCCCTGGGTAGACTGTCTAACATTGTTCTGAAATCAAACGCATTGTTTCTTCATTACCCATAGAAGCACTCAGAAGAGGTGTTCCCATGTCACCGCAAGCATACAAATCATCAGCTACCATAGTATGTTGTTCCTGCATTTAAATGAACAGGGTCGTGCCAACAAGATCACCAATCGTCTTCGTAGTAGTTTCCCCGAAAACAAATGCCAAATGCCTCAAGCAGCATTCATCAACATGACCTCATCAACCGCAAGCTTCAGGTATCTACACCACTATTGTGCCTTCTTCCGTCCTTTCAAATTTTTCCTTGTAGCTAGTTAGCTGCTAAACACTAAACAGCAGCTCTCCGAAACACTAACCGTCTTAAACGGTTCACTCAACTCAGTCCATGAACTCCCTTATCAAGAAATCTAGCGTTCACAGATCAGAACTCGAATTTGGCCCCGGGTTAATCTTTTCTAGAAGAGTTTCATCCTCTATCACTTGATAATGATACGTGACTAGTGGATGTAATGCCTCTCGCACAAGCATATGATCAAAAACTTTACTCGCACGCCCAATTCAGTTGGTAAAGATTGGCGAAACCATAGACATCAGATCATGTAAAAGTAAAACCGGAAACTTCATGGAGAAGGAAACTCACATGGTGTATGAGTGAGGCACTGAAGCATTTGCCACTTGGCTTTGCTTCACAAATTTTAGAACTATGCCGGTCTTCAGAATAAACAACTTTTGGTCATTGTATAAATGGAAAAAACGCAATCCGGCAAGCATTCGCTCCTCCAATCCAATCCTCAATACGGTAATTACGAGTGTGATTGTTTAGACAAGATAAAAGTATTATAATACTAATTTAATTATTAAAAAGTATTTCTTGTCAAATAATAAGATGTAAATTTAATTTATTTTTAATGCCTTTAGATATGTAGAACAACTCCAACAATTCAAAACTTATTTAGACATCGGTTCTAAAAAAAAAGAAAATGGTCTCAAATTCTTTTCTTCATAGGCTATCGGACTAAGAGTATGGTCTTTTGAGTTGGAGGGCAAGTCAAAACGACTATATTTGAATAAGGTTTGATTTTAAAATTAAATTTAAAATTTTAAATATAGAACTTACATGTTTTTTTATAAATAATTTAATTTTTACAAAATTCAAGATAAAAAATTTTAAAATAATTACATCCTTAAATTTTTTTAATGAAATAAAGAATTATGTATCTTTTGAGCGCCGTACTGATATTTTCCAAAGCCTGTGGGCCTTACATGTAATTAGCCCACACAGATATCTTGGTTTTTGACCTGTTTGGCCTTATTTTGACATTGAGTTCCACAAACAACCGAACGCATTAGTGATGCGTTGTAAATGAGCTCATAATGCGTAAGCAGGTTGCTGAAATTTTGCTGGACAGGATTTAAATGCATTAGCTAAATGTGTTCCGTATGATAAACGATGTCGTAAAGCGTTAGAGTTATGTTTACAGGTCTCCTTGGTCTATCCATGAATAGTGAAAACTACCACATCAGAAACTCCACACTCCACAGACCGCAACGATGTTCAATGGCGATGACGACGAACCTGAAGAACATCGATATTCTCGCTATTGAAATTTCGATTCTATCTGCTTAAGCTCATTGTATTAGGTATGGTTTTTTCTTTCTTTAACTTTCGAATTTTGTCTCCCAGTTAATTGCGTGATTTGATTCAAATTCTAGAGCAGTGCCTTCTTAGTTCTAACGAAGTTCGTAATTCATTTACAGTGAATGTGTAAGCAAAGGTTTATTTGTCGTGGATTTCTCATTTGGTGGCAGATAGATTACCTTTGACTTGCAACAACTTGCCTTTCCAAATCTGGGGGGAAAGAGAATGAATTGATTTCATGTGTTGGGAGCTAGTGTTTTCACTTAATCATTAACTTAAACATCTACATGTAACTGAAAAGTAACTGTGACTATTCTAATTTGAGTAGATGGGAATACCTTTCTGTTAGTTTTTGGTGTTCGATGAATTTCGTTAAATTGGTTACTAAATTTAAAATTTGGTGTCTTGCTAAGCTCCATCTGGATTTGCAAGTTCCAATGCGTTATCTGTCCTGGAGATCAGATGTTTTCTATGTGGTTTATACATAATGCTACAGGGCTGCTAATCTAGTTACCTTACTATAAAGGCCAATTCTGGAGAACATGTTATTGCAGAGGCAACAAGTGGCTTCTTAACTGATGCATGTTTGCTATTGCTACAATTGCCTGAGATAATTTCTTCGTCTGATGTTACTAGGAGGAATACTCTCCTCGATGCGGTATTGTTATTGTAGTTTTTACATCACCAAATTTAAAACAGATACCTTATGTAAGAGCTTGAGTCTAGTAAATTTACTTAATAACTTATTAGGATTTCTTCAACTTCTTTTGCCTGCAGTTTTCTCAACCTTGTGCAAGCATCAAGATCCTATTTTGGTTGCCTGGTTGCGTTGATAATTCTTCTATGCGTGCTGCTTGCTTGAAATGGAAGGTGAACTGGAGAATGATAATTACATAGAGAAAAAGGGCGCCACCAACATAGTTCCACCACTGGGGTCTCCTCTTCAGTGGAGCCAGTGGCAACTGCTGGATTCCATCCTTCCAACTGGGGGGTTTGCTCATTCTTTTGGTCTTGAGGCAGCAATGCAGTCACGTTTGGTCTCTGGACATGAAGACCTTCGTCTTTATGTGATGCATGTCTTGGAGAATACAGGAAGTTTGCTTCTCCCTTTTGTTTACTCGACTACCAAATCTCCTAATATGGAAACGTGGCACAAGCTTGATAGAATTTTGGAAGCAATGCTGACAAATGAAGTTGGTCGCAAGGCATCAATTTTACAAGGTTCAGCACTTATGAGAACAGCAGCCGCTGTTTTCTCAGAAATCCCTTCACTCAAAACATTGAGAGATACATCTTTAAGAATTGGAACTGTACGTTTCCACCATGCCACTGCTTTTGGGCTTGTATGTGGACTCATTGGAATGGATTCTGAAACTTCTCAGAGGATGTACATGTTTATAACCATGAGAGATGTCATTTCTGCTGCTACTAGGCTGAACTTGGTAGGACCTTTAGGTGCTGCTGTATTGCAGCATCAGATTGCCCTCATTGCAGAGGACTTGTCAAAGATATGGATGAACCGAGCTGTTGAGGAAGCATGCCAAACGTGTCCTTTGCTTGATACAGTGCAGGGATGCCATTCCTATTTGTTTTCTAGGCTCTTCTGCTCTTGAAAGCAGTTTACTTCTTTTGAGTAATTATGCCAGCTGCCGCTGCAAGGTTGGCTACTTCATCCCCTCTAGAACAAAAGTTAGCTAATTGGACTTGAGGCTTTTGGAGCTATGTAGATAGAATTACGGTTGTGAGGTCAGAATTCTGATGTACTGTAATCTGTACAGAATCAAGATCAACTGTGTGCTTAACCTCCATCATTGTCCTTCAATTTTTTTTCGTATTTTGACTATCTTTTTGTTAATAATGTTGCAAAAGATAATGAAGCTCCTTTTGAAACTCTTTCTCACGATGATAGCGATCAGAGCAGAGACCTTGAGAAGGTAGATCTATTGTTTCAACTACATCATTCATTCTCTCTCTTCCATTCCTAGGCAACTTAGCAGTTGGCGAGAAAAAGTTCCAGATGACAAAGTGCAGCCAACAATGTTGGTACCAAAACAAGTTGAGACAGCATCTCCCGTATTGCATTTGCATATCTTCTCTTACAACAAGCATAGTTCACCTTGTAAGTGAATGCTATTTGCTTTTGAGACATTAGGTGAATCCTTTTGCATAATTATGATCCAGCTGCTTCCACTATTTTTCACGAGATATTTTATTTTTTCAAAATATAAGGTCTTTTGAGTTTTTTTTTCTCAAAATATTTGATCTTTTAACAACTTTAAAGATTATTTTTTAAAAAAATTACCTTCATTTTTATTTTCTTATATTTGTAAAAATTTAATTAAATTAATTAATAATTTAATAAAAAATCTTTCTTATTTTTCTTCTTCTTTAATCAATACAAAAATTATCAAAAAAATTTATAGCTTAAAACAGAGAGAGTATTACTTCTTTTTCTTTTCTAAAAAAAATTGGAAAAAGAGAAGTGTACAAGTTAATACTTTGAGTGTTAAAGTTAATATTAGCTATACATACTAAATCCAGAAAGTCAGAGATTAATCCCCAATAATTTCAAATATACGTACATACATCATGGGGAAAAATATCAGTAATAACCAAACATGAATGATACCAGTGGTTAATATAGAGCCGCGGGCTTATGGAGACATTGGTCTAAAAGGCTAAAGACTCTCTTGCTGAGCTTGAACCAGATGAATATTATTGGCCGGAATTTGTCGGGCAAAAGGACAGACCGCCCACCTATAGTCTGATTATAATCTTGCAGTACAGAGTGTTCGTACCTACGTACTCCATCTCGTTCTCACCTTGCGTAGACGTGTTGTACATTAGATTAGAGACCAAACACTGATAGAAATAAGCTAACCGTCACCATAGCCATCGCTCTATATTATTACTACAATACTTTAATCTAATCCAGGTCTAGAAATACTTCTAGCGTATTTTGATTGGATTTTTATTTGAGTTAAATTGTATTAAAAATAGTAAAAATAAATTATTTATAAGAACAGAAGTAATACCTAAAATTAAAAAAATAAAAAAATATTTTTTTTGTTTAAAACCAATCCAAATTCACCCTAATATCAAAAAAAAAATCTAAAAATCCTTATTATATGTTCCGTCCAGATAAATACTTATTCGTTTTACATTTATTTTAATATAAAAATTTTAGAAAACATTTGACTATATATAAATTATTACTACCGTGTTTTTAATAATTATGGTGAAACATACGGCAGCAGAGAAACAATCTAAAGCCGAAAATTGTTCATCCAAAAAGAGCCAAACACGATACACAGTTGATAAATAAACCCATGTAAATTGTGGTTAGTATTAATTGCCAAACAAAATAGTAGTATAGAAAGGAAGAGGCGTACATCACCAACTAGAATGACTAACGAAATGTGGAAACGCTTTGTCCCAAAGCACAACAAACAGTTCCAATTTTCCACAGCTTTGTTGTTTCGAAATGGAGTAACTTGGAAGAATTGAGTCTTCATGCAGCAAACTTCAAAATTTCATTACATATTAATTCTTTGAATACGACGCCAGAACGGTACATATGGTACGTGCTTCTGGGCGCTCTCATCATCTCCCACAGACTCCTAGTTTCATCTCTTGGAAAATCTGAGAAGAAGAAACGATCCTTATGAACATGGCTACTACAGCTATCTTTCTTCTTGTGATCACTATTCCTCTTGCCAATGCAGTTCTTGATGTCCGCTATTATGATGAAACATGTCCCCAGGCTGAAGATATTATATATCAAAATGTTCGTAATGCTTCAAATTATGATCCTAAAGTACCCCCTCGTCTTCTCAGAATGTTCTTTCATGATTGTTTCATAAGGGTACGTTCTCTATTTCTTTCTGGTTCACCCTTCTGTACATGAAAGCAGGTTATGAAACTTAATCTGTAAGTTGTTTTGCGAAAAATGGCAGGGGTGTGATGCATCTATATTGCTGGATTCAACTCCAGGAAATACAGCAGAGAAAGATGGTCCTCCCAACGTCTCAGTTAGATCGTTCTACGTGATTGATGACGCCAAAACAAAGCTTGAAATGGCCTGCCCGCGAACAGTTTCATGTGCCGATATAATTGCCATTGCAGCAAGAGATGTAGTAGCCATGGTATATTTCTTACTTCTTATAATTACATGTTCCAATTCAACATTAGCAATAATCTAAAATTTTTATTTACTATAATTTTCCTTGTGAATCATCTAGTCTGGAGGTCCATACTGGAATGTAGTCAAGGGAAGAAAAGACGGGAGGGTTTCGAGAGCCAGTGAAACAATAAACTTGCCGGCTCCATCCTCGAATGCAACACAACTTATTCAGGCTTTCGCCAAAAGGGGTTTAGGAGTTAAAGATTTGGTAGCTCTTTCGGGAGGACACACACTGGGGTTTTCGCACTGCTCTTCTTTTGAAGCCAGGCTACGCAAGTTCGGCTCCGTGCACGACATCGATCCCAGCATGAACATCGAGTTCGCGGAAAGCCTGAAGAAGAAATGCTCCAAACCAAATAAGGATCGCAATGCAGGACAGTTCTTGGACTTCACCGCGTCCGCTTTTGATAACGACTATTATAAGAGACTCATCTCTGGACAAGGTGTCTTTGCATCCGACCAAGCTTTGTATGGTGACTACAGGACTAAATGGATTGTTGAATCGTTCGCCAGAGACCAGGCTCTCTTCTTCGGGGAATTTGCGACTTCCATGGTGAGACTTCGTAATGTCGGTGTTCTGGAAGATGGAGAAGTGAGATTACGGTGCAGAGTTGTGAACTGATCAGATGGAGAGAGAGAGATAGAGACACCGACTCCAACTATCAAACGAGGAAATTTCTTTTTTTTTTCGTACTTAGAGGTTAGTAATTCCTCCTCCATTTCTTTTTCTTTTCTCTAATGTTTTCTGTGTGTATGTATTGTTTCCACTTGTCTTATTGGTTTATCAATAAAATCAGTAATGCAACCTAGTGGAGAAGTGTTATACGGACGTTGACACTGAGAGGGCAAGTCTTCGCCTTCACAACAAAAGATAACCTCAGGCAAGCAGTACTAGCTAACATTCTTCTCCAACTGAACTGAAAATCCGACTTGCTTCCATTACACCAGCGTCAAAGAACTACCAAGCAATACATGATTAATTAAAATAGTGGCTTCGCAATGTTCTCTGTCTCCAACATTGCAGAATATCGTTAATTGCCAGCTTTCACTCAAGTAACAATCCTTTATTTTCTGCAGGAGCTTCACCTCATAAGCCACAAAAATATAGTACACTACACTCGTTAACTATGACTTGACCCTCAAACAGACACAGGAATGACTGGAATTCCTTGACACGATGTGCTATGCTATCATATGCAGGGGCAGAGATGCCACCAAAATCTTCCAGATCATCATTGAGCAATAATGAAGCAAAAACAATATAAATGAAAATTAATCACATTGACAAGCGTTTAATAAAGAGAACAATCAAGAATGCTTCTGAACTATATATTAATATATTCACGTGCCTTTAATAAATATGACGATCTCATCAGGAACCCGAAAGGAGATTGTGTTTTCTCAAAGGAACTCTGTTTAGAGTGAATAAGTATAAATGTGTAATCCAAGCACATTAACCTGAAGAAATACATAGTTTGCCACATGCTTTCTAACCTTTAAGCAAATACTACATCAGATCGTAATACATATTTTACACCTTTGCTGACATTCCTAGCTTCATGCAACATACACTTGTCCCCATGAATGTGAAGCAAAGCCATTCCTTCAGTAGGAGGTACCTAACGAAATAACAACATTTGGATGAGTATGAGTCATGAGATTGCACCAAGCTATATATGCCATGCTGCTCCAGTTTCCCTTCTGCTTATATGAGAGGGAGAATTTCAAATCCCACCCAAAAAGAAAAAAAATCCAATTAAATCCTGCACTTCTTCCACCTTTTCTTTTCTTTCTACCTGGGTAGGATTCCACCCCAGTTCTTTTCTTATTGTGGAGGGGGCCTGTTTAGGTGTCTAAGAAGTTATTTCTCTATTTCTTTTTTACCCCTTCAAAGAAACAATCAGGGGAGACCAAAATACAAAACATAGAACAATTCCGAAAATTTTTAGAAAAAAAAAAAAGTACCTCAGCCACCAAAGCATTCCTTGCACCATAAAAAGCAGTCTCGCCTCCAATTAAGGGCTCGGAAAAGGAACCAGATCCATTGTTATCATTTCCATATTTGGATTTAGTACCGCCACTGAGATATATCAGCAAAGTATAATGCGTTCACTTCCCATCTCCAAGATCAATGCTTTCATCAATGTGCCTTCCAAATCGTTGACCAGCATTATACCTAGAAATGGAGATGAGTAAGAGGAGCTAAAACTGGAGTTAGAGATAATAGACATATCCTTTAATCATTATAAATCCCTATAACCTGGACTGAACTTGCATAGCAGATATCAAGAGAATGTATGAATCATCTTCCAAATAAACCAAATCAGAAAATGAAGAAGAGCATGGTCAAAGAGAGGAAACAAAGCCAAAGAACCATATGACCTGTAGAATCTAATGTTTGGATTTAATCCAATAGCAACTTTGCGTCTAATCTTCATATTGGAACATATTTTGTTGAGCCCAGAATTCCATATTGTATCTGCCAGAGCTGGATCAGTAACAGATATTCTATCGTTGTCTCTGTAAGCTTCACCTTTGGCCGGACCAAGACTCCCTTGTTGGACAAAACCAATAGATTCTGCAATTTTAATGAATGCTTTTGACTCAACAGGTGTGAAGAAATTATGGACCTGCAAACCTTGGACAAGGTTGAAGAACATTACAACATTGAACTCAGAATTTTGTCAGGTTTGAATAAAAATCAATAGAAAGCTACAATAGAAGCCCCTTAGCAAATAGATGCTGATGTGAATTTGGCACATGTATCTTGCTCATCTTATCCAATCCTCCAAGAACTGGGACATATTCTTAATTAAGCACGCGAAAATTTCAGCAAAAATGAAGCAGCTTCAATATAGAATACAGACCAAGCTGAATCTTCGGGGAAAAAAACAAAAACAGGTCCAATTAAAGAAAAAAAACTCAATGGCAAAGCCAACCAGAAGTTATCGCGAATCAAGCTTTACAAGCATCCAAATCACATTTCCAAGTCTAATGTGAAAAGAAAAAAATCCTAAATTTTGCAGAGAAAAACAGAAAAAACAACATATTTGCAGAGAATAAGATACAATTTCCACAACTTGATAAGGAGAAGAAAATAGATTGCTGAAGAAAGGAACGTACAGTTATAAGATCGATGCCTTTGAGGCAAGTAACTTGAAGATTAGACTTGGGTTTGATCAATGGCCACTCAGCCGTTTTCGCTTTCTTGTTATCGTTTTTCTTCCGCTCCCCCATTTTTCTCTTCATTAATATTTTGATCTCTTCTGAATTTTCTCAGCTTTAACTTGTAGACTATAATATTCTGGCTTGGGCTTTTCTAGTTCCGGAGAATCACTTGGACCCAATTCAGCCTCCAAACCTTGGCCCCTTGGTTCGGTTCAGGAATTGGCCCCTTATAGTTAATTTCAAAACTTTAAAAGTGGGCAATGTTGATACAAAAGTTGCCAAGAACTTTTGGGCTTATTTTTATTCACATGAATGGACTTCCTTTTCAACACAAAAACAACAATGGGCCTTCCTTTCCTCAAAGCCGAGAGTAAAATTCTAAACAATTTAACCTACTTTTTTCATCAAAATTGTTATGAATTTGTTGATGCGCAGTCGTCGTCGGAACAGTAAAATCGTAATACTAATGTAGAGAGCTTAATAAAGAAATTATAATGTAGAGAATAGGAGAAAACTATAGAGAGAAAATAGAGAGAAAGAACAAGAGATCTTTATTAATTCTCTGAGAGTAAATCAATCAATCAATGAGTGTATACAACACCTCAGTCTAGAGCCCTATTTATAGGGTCATAATACAAGAGTTTATGAAAATTCAAATTCTAATGGAGAAAGGAAATCAAATCTGATTAGGAGTCATATTTTGGGAGTTCAGTTCTCTTCAGGAAACTGATTAATATGAACATCCACATATATTATTTCATAACACTCCCCCTTGGATGTTCATAACATAAAGAATATGCCTCGTTAAAACCTTACTAGATAAAAACCCAGTGGGATAAAAAACTCTAGTGAAGGAAAAAGAGTACATTATTCTTTATGTCATTATTACTCCCCCTGATAAGAAAACCCTTTTAAGGTTTCTTAACCGCCGCATTCCAATTTTGTTTCACTAATTTATCAAATGATGCGGCTAGTAATGCCTTAGTGAATAAATCTGTCAGATTGTCACATGATTGAATTTGTTGCACATCAATGTCACCACTCTTCAGGAGCTCATGAGTAAAGAAAAATTTTATCATATCTCCTTAGATATATTCCAAACTTTATTATCATCCAACAACATAGTTGGAATTCCTCCTTAGAGGATATAGATAATGCATACCTTGCATATTCATCTCAACAGGAGTTGAATTTTCTCAATATTCGAGATAAACTATCTCAAGGAGATTCAAAAGCAAGTTTAATGCCGTCTCAAAATTTATTGGGTAGAGAAGAACTATAATAGATATCTACTTGCACGTGGACAAGTGTATTCATGCTCTAAATTGCAGAGTTATGGTACTTCAGGACCAAAGAGTTCTTTAATATCCTTTAATAGATATAAAGGATCTTATATATAATAACCCAATAACTATTGATGTGCTATGTCCATGTGAAACATCTTCAGGATGTTCAATCAAAACAAAATGTTGATTTTTCAAAAACGTTAATTACAATACTTGCTCCTCTAATTTCTTCAGAAAAAATATCTTGATCATCAAATCCTTTTCTCTTTTCAAAATCAAGAGATCGATCACGCTTCAGGCATGTATCAAAATCATATGACTATAGAATTCATATATTTGTCCTGCTAGGACATTTGGAATATCTATAAGTATAATGTTATATTGACTAACTCTACAGGAGTCAGACAAACAATCAATATGCAATTTTATGCAAATAAATAATATTTTGAACTTCCAGTTCACTAATGCTTGTGCATAGATCAAGATAATAAAAGTCATAAATAATATGCTCTTTTAATTGATGATTTTCTCTCCCTAATGTGGGGAACACTATGCCAATCAATAGATTGTACAATGAGGATATCTTTTAATAAAGAAATACACATAGCAAGTATAGCTACATATAGAATTTCTTCATATGTGGACATATTCAATCATTCTTTCAATAAAAATTCACTAAGATAATCTCATTATGTTCTACAAGAACAATTACATGCTTCAAGCATTTCGAGTCCATCAGGGACTTCAAATATAAGTATTATTATCAAATGATAATAAATATAAACACATATTAAGTGTGTTCATGCACTATTATATCCACTACCAGAAATATATTTCTTCGTTATCAATGCCAGGTCTTACGAAGAATCATACGTCATAACTCATGGAAATATTCACTTTTGTGGTTCGCATTTTATAAGCAAATATTAATTGCTATCTCTTTGAGATTACACTTCAAGTGTATTATTCCTGCTGGGAATACATGTACACTTCAAGTGTACTTGTGAATAGTTTAAACTTTTCATATTTCTCATGCGAACTTTATCATTTCGAGTCTGCAGACCTCGATTTGAAAATCCTCAATATATTATGCGCATTAATGTCTTTAAAGTCATATACTTGTACGGTTCCAATAGTTTCCAATCATGTTGAGATCTCATCATTTATCACAATTTTCAGGTACTTGAATTTCTTCTAGAAATAATATATCAATGATGTTTGGAGGGAAATTCTGCTGGAATTTAAATCTCCTCAACTTAACATATATGACCATCTTAAGCCTTTGCTCCAGTGAGGAGTTTGTATCTTTGGAACCGACTTATCTACCACATTTCGATTGTGTCTCAAATTTATTTGTAGTGGTAGATTATCCTTCGAGGGATATCAAATAGGAGCATTCTTTGCTTGGGATATTGGTCGATTAATATACCGACTATATAAATTATCCTTTGAACTTCGGTTCAAGGTATCTTCTATGAGGATTAAAATAGAAGATCAAGATGAGACACATACTAATATCTTTATCCAGAGATCATGATTTCTCCTCTTTATGTTGGGGGCAACATATTCAAAATTAACAAAATACGAATCTCTCCCTTGAGATTTGCTCCCAACATATTTAATAATCTCTTTGAGAACCCATCTAATTACTTTTGTGGTGGAGCAACATACATAGTGCATCTCTAAATTTAAGATGGGAAATATTTAGTTTCGACCACAAACCAACTACTATGAGGAGAATTACAGATGTGTTGGCAAAATACGAAATAAGTGCTAATATATCACGATCATAAACATTCTGCAGGGATGTTCAATATTTATCTCAATACAACCCAGGTATTATTAGGACAAATTATGTCTTTGAGAGAATCTTAAAATATGAGCTCATTATCAATGAATTGTGCAAACTACGAGGTTGCAAAAACAATAATATTCATAAGACTTTGTTGATGCATCAACTAATAATTTCTCCATATTCATCCCAAAATAACACATTCAACCCAAGTAATACTTGGCAACTTTTAAATAAAACAAGTAATGAGATATAAATTCGTCATATTAGGAAACTTCGGTTCCATAATAAATTCATAATCATTCTTCGTATTTTAATGATTTGGGATGGTCTAACTGATCATGCCAACTAATAAATTATTTATCGATGAAACTTCAAGTTTACTCAATATTGCATCTCAATTTTATAATTTTATGCAATATAAACCAGGAGAGATAAATAGTAATATCTATAATTGACGTATATTTTATGTCATAATAGTAATGCATATGCCTCAAAAGTTCATTCATCCAATGTCTCGATATACTGATAATATAATCAAAGTTCAAAAAGCTTTATGAGACTATATGGAGAACAATGCATTAATATCATTGACCATTAGGTGAAGATCTCAGTAACTCTTACGGAGTTTTTAATCAATTAACTCTTCTAGAGTTATTTGATCAATTAGTTCTTCAAGAACCTTGGCATTACCATTTATACTTTGGACATATATTTTAAATTTTGTCCAAATAAACACAAATATTGTTTTGAGAAATTGTATCTTCACCATTCTTGATCAAAAATAAACTTAAAATAACATAAGAAAGTAGCATATGCCATATCAAAATGCTAAAAACTCTTTCTGGATATTCAAAAGAATTGGCTACGTTCACATATGCCATATCAATATTATCGACACAAGCATCATTATTATCAGTAGCATAATTTAAGAAAGTAAAGAATTATCAATAATTAATATAACATGCTTGACGCATCTACGAGTGCGTGACAAACTTTCATATTGCATCAATAACATGTTAGAATTATTACTTTCTCTTTTTCCTTCTCATTATTTTCTCACTTCGGTGAGTATCCATTCATTTATGGATTTAATGAGTCATTCTTATATCATAAGAACAAAGTGTATGTTTACTAACCGCGACCAAAAAATCTCGTACATTAATATATTATAATTTCTAATATCATTCACTTCGAGGGAATGATATAAAAAATATTTAGTCGAGCGTCAAAATATTTTATCAAGGACTCATTTAATCTCGGAAGATATAAATTCAAAATACTTTTGAAAAACTTTTTCTAGATATTGCTACTACAGGGGAGCATGTTAAAAAATATGAGAAAGGAAAAATCTTTTATCCATCACATTACTAGTGATATTTCTCCTTATAACTTTAATTGAGGAGAAATTTTAAATGTAATAAAATTTTTTGCATACTTGATAGATCATAAAATATTACGAGCACACTTATAACAAATCATAATTAACATTTATATAACAATCATCTTCCGGTGATTGTATATCTCATTCACAATTTGCTAGTAATTAAGTGGCTTTGATGCTTTGTATTTCTTAAATGGTGTCTTCGGGGACCCACAATATTCAGATGCATATATTCTAATCGCCATGATTATATGGATTATTCTTACCATATCTGCATCTATGTTGACGACTTCAACCATGATTACGACCTCTTCCAGGGTCATAACTATTGGTTCTAATGCATTCACTCACAGATAAAAAGTAAACTGTGTTTTTGGTAGAATGACCATCTTCTGGTAGTCAAATCTTTCTTTTAGACCCTTCCATAAAAAAAAATGGATCTTTTACAATAAGATACTCCGCCTTTAGATCCTCATGGAAATTATGGCGGAGAAAAATCATGGCTTTTATAAGATTTTGAGATGGTGTCTGCCAGACCCATTATATCTTAATAAATTTGAGCATCTAATGTCTATGACATATAATTCTTTCTATAAATATTAAGAGTAAAAAAAACGAGTTTTGAAAGGTTTGCCATGGGAATTCAAAGGTAGAAAAAATACCTCTTTTTCTCTTGATTAAACTCTCAACTTCGGTGGCAGAGACTCGTGCTGATAACGTGTTATGAATTTGTTGATGCGCAGTCGTCGTCGGAACAGTAAAATCGTAATACTAATGTAGAGAGCTTAATAAAAAAATTATAATGTAGAGAATAGGAGAAAACTATAGAGAGAAAATAGAGAGAAAGAACAAGAGATCTTTATTAATTCTCTGAGAGTAAATCAATCAATCAATGAGTGTATACAACACCTCAGTCTAGAGCCCTATTTATAGGGTCATAATACAAGAGTTTATGAAAATTCAAATTCTAATGGGGAAAGGAAATCAAATCTGATTAGGAGTCATATTTTGGGAGTTCAGTTCTCTTCAGGAAACTGATTAATATGAACATCCACATATATTATTTCATAACAAAAATTGATTTTTTATTACAGTGAATAATATATATACACAAACATAAAAGCCCATGGTATTAGTGGTGTCAATACAGGTTAAAACCCGCAGATTAGATTGTATAGGCGGGCTTGAACTTATTAAGTCCAAGAACGTTTTAACGTAGACTTTTTTAGCCCGCTCCGTTTAGCTCGTGGGCCAGACGCCGGCCAGTCTGTTTTCTTTTTTTTTTAATTTCAAAACAACGCTATTTTGATATTTTTTAAAAATATTGAAAAATATTTTTTACAAAACGATATCGTTTTGATGCTTTTTTTAAAACGTCATCGTTTTGTAAAGTCCGCAGGCTAGCCCGTTTAGTGCGCTAAGAAAACAAAGTAAGCTTATTTTAATTATGATTTCCTTATGCTAATTCTTAAAGAGACCCTCTGCTAAAAACATATAATATGTTTGTAATTAATTCATAGTGAATATTAAAATCTTTCTCCCCTTTCTTGTTTCTCTCTACTCCTAAAAAATATATAACTTACAAAATAAAATATATTAGTATTTTATATTAAAAACCTTAAAGAAATATTTTTCTAAAATTAAAAAATTCTCAGAACATTGCTCACTTTTTTTAAAAAAATAATGTTTTTTATTTACCAAAAAGAAATCATAATGTTATTATAATTATTATACTTTACATAAATCATTTCTTTCTTTTAATCCACTTGATTAAAAGACTAAAAAAGAAAAAAATATAAAACCATTGGCCATTACATTTCATGTCCAATGTATTGCAAAGTCATGCATGTTCTGATGCAGAATGTTTTAATAGGTAATTAGACACTTTTGTCCTTAAATTTTAGCATATTGATGATCAAATTAGAGTAATAGATACTAAGGACTAAATAGATAAATATTTCTAAATTATCCACTCAAAGGAAAAAATAAAAATCTTTGTGATCAAAACGAAATTATTGAAATTTATGAATCTTCAAAACCTACCAAAGAAAACAAAAATTTTATAATTTTCTATTAAAAGAAGTGAAAATATGTATTAGTGTACATAATCCAATTAAAAAAAAGGCATGAAAGATATAGAAAGAGAAAACATGGCTAAGGTAAACATGAATAATACAAATTAAGAGATTTAATGGGAGAAGTGGGGTTAAGAATTGAGATTTTTAAAATTAAAAATTTTAAATTCTAACCAATAATAATTTTTCTATCTAGTAAAAAAATTAAAATTATAAAAAAAGAATGAAAATTCCAAACTTTTAGGGAAAGAGAGAGTAAAAGTGTTTTATTAATATATATATATATATATATATATATATATATATATATATATATATATATATATATATATATATATATATATATATATATATATATATATATATATATATATATATATATATATATATACATATATGAAATCACATCCTAAGAGACCCTCTAAGCCACGTTGATTAGGCCACATGGCCTACATTTGAATTATTTATTTAGAAGTTAGTTTTATTAATTATATTTTTTTGGATAAGATCAGTTTGAAAAAATAAAATTGGTGCAAAATTTTTCTTAGAATAACAATTTGTGTCTATATTTCCTTGTAATACTTTGTCCTAGATTTTTTTATTTTTTAGCTTTCTTTGTTATTTTTTTCTCATTTTACTCTTTGATATTTAAGTTTCTACCTTTCAAAAATAAATTATTTTAAATTCAATAATTTAGAAAATATTGAAGTAACCTTTTGCAAGAGGTCCTCCTGGTGGTGCTCAATCAACGTTTACGTAGATAGCCTTTTCATCTATTATTTTTTTAAAGAGACTTTTCATCTAGTCATTTAAATGTTATTATTATTTTAAAAAATAAAAACTAATATAATAATAATTGGTTAGCCAAAATCTGTGTCTATTATGTAATTTGAAAGTTTTGAATCATCTTTACCTTGGATCTGATAAGATGAATAATAGATTAGGATGTCGATTTTCAAATCTATTGATATGGAGGAATTTTTATAATTAATTTTAAATTTTAAAATGTTCTATAATTATCTTCTTTAATAAGAAGGAATATTCTCTAATTCTTTATTTTTTTCTTCTCGATTTGGTCTATGGAGAAAATATATTGATGTTATGAAGGTAGAGAATGGGTAGTCATCATTTTAAAATTTTCATACAAGTAATGTTTTTTTTTTATTATACAGACATAGAAAGATTAAAAGATTTTGTCGACTTTGGTTCTTTTTTATTTTTTCTCTTCAATTTTTTTTCTTTTGACTTTTAAGTTTATAATAAGCCATAAAAGTTCCCCGCAGCAGTTAGGTACTATGGCATAATTGATTAATTGTAGAAGAGGTGTAATATTTTAAAAGTAATGAATGCTTTAAATAAGAGCTATTCAAAAAAATGAGATTTGTGCAAACTTTTCTTTAAATAACAATCTATTTAAAATTCTAGAACATATAGATGATGCAGAAGCAAATATATAAAATGGATTTATACCAAGATATCATCCTAATCTTGAGAATTAACTATCCCCACAATGTTCCTCACTTAATTACATATTTTTTCTATGGTGGGTTGATTAGTTAAATCTTTTCTTTTATATTTACGCAGCAATACTTTATTATTCAACTTTCTAATTAAAAAATTTTAACTCTTATTTCTTTTTCAGTTCTCACGAGTTATTACTTTATATAATTTTTACACCGGATACTAAGGGTGAAAGTGGATAGTGTTTTGTTTTGAGATTTTCTACCTTGGGTTTCGGGAGAGAGAATTTTTTGTGAGAGAAAAAAGTGAGACCCAGGTGAGATATTTGCATCGTACTCCGTGCCGGGGAACAATCCAAATACAGCCTAAGATTCTATCATTAAAAAAAAATTAAATTTAGTAATTTAGTAATCGATACTGATAATTAGTACTTAGCAAAAGATAAAAAATAAAAAAAGGACAGCCGATAATTAGTGAAAACCTAATGTCTCCACCCAATCCAAACCGGCTACCGAGGTATGATAACTGTGCAGGTCATGAAGATTGCAGTACGGTGTTTGTTTTGGTGAGGTACTTTTTTTTTTTTTTTTTAGGGAAAAACCGAAACTTTCATTAAGCAGCGGTAGCCAGTAAGATCTGCACTAAAGGCAGATTGAATACAAGAAGAAGCTCCCCAGACCAGTGTATTATTAGGAGTCCAAAGGGCAAAAATGAAAAAAAAAAACTCGTCTCTTCATAAATGGACGAATATTTCACTTCACACGAAAACTTGGACATAACAAAAAGCAGAAGCGAAATAACGTGTTGAGATGGTGAGATATAAAGCGAGCTTGCAAATAGTGCAAATACCGTAAAACCGAGGTATTCAACCATAGCCTAAAGGGGAGGGAGGGGGGGGGGGGGGGAGAATTCCTCGGTCCGGACCCAGAAATTAAACCTAACCCAGAATCTGCCTCGTCTCCCAATCGGACCCCAAAAGAGCAGTTTTGTAGACCAAAACAAAGTAGGGATGTACTTACTAGTTATAGATGGGAGTCACGCATATGTGTTGTAAGTCTTGATTGATTACTTGGCAGGCATTGGAGGCTCCGTCCAGATTGGACTGGCGCTGCCAAGCCAGTACAGCGACCTTACTTCTTAGGTGCCTACAGCCGGCGTTGCAGTGTGTGGCCATTTGAAGGCTGAAGTTTATACCTTCACTGGGAAAGCCTATAGCAATAAACAAAAAGTTTTCTTATCTCAGACCAAGACAATGCCAAAAATAGTTGGGCAGGTGGCTGAGCACGCCAACTATTTTTGGTTTTCCTTTCCTTTTCCTCAATATAAGATACCAACTTGACATGCAAGAGATTTTTTATCAAACCGTAGAAGGGGACAGCAGCTTTCCATTTATGGCAATTAAGCATAGTTCCTCCATCCCTCAACCCTCGGTGGCAAAGAGTTTGGGTTGTTTTTCATTAGAAGAAATTTCCATTTATCACTGGCATACTGGCGTAAGAAGTTTGGTGGTAAGGAGTCAAAGTCTGGCTCCCTTTAGTGTATATTTTTTTTTTCAAAAAAAGAAAAGGGTTTGACACTATGTTTGATTGGAATGTAAAGGAAAAAGAAATTGATATCAAAGGTGCATTTTGTTATTTGATAGGAAGTGTTGTTACTTCTCCGGTTCCCTTGTAAAGGTGGGAGTAAACAAAGCATTTACCTTGATATTCCAAAGCAACTAAACCATGCCAAATGAAATGAGATTGAAGTGAATGGATTAGGCTTGAGTGGAACTAAAAGATGCTCTTTGGGAATATAGGAATGAATCAGGAACTTAAGGAGATGCAAAGCACTTGTCCTGTTGATTTGGAATCTAGGATCAGTTTTATGATGCGAAATCAAATCACTGATGGACGGCCATTACTCCGATACTTTGAACAGAAATAAAAAAAAAAAATTGATCCAAAATATTCCGTACACTTTGAGATAATCTAATTCTTTTCCAAGCAGAATGTCTGCATCCAAGACGTTACTCGAATTAGTAAAAGTATATTTCCGAGAGGTCAGATGATAGAAGAAGAATAAGATCGTTGCTACTGCTCCTATTATCCAGACAATGCACAACGAAACAAACCACTCACCATCTTTGTGCGTTTTTTCTTTCTTCTCCACTCACAAGTTCCAGTACGACCCAGCCAAGGTAATGAGCTACCCTTATTGGCAGATCTCCAGATACTTAGTATTTTAATCCCATCTTTCACGTTTTTTATTTTTATTTTTTCTTAAAAGTAAATTTTTGAAAACGAAGGATGTTAATGGAGCTCAAAACATATTATATAATGATATCCTATATACTATGCCAAAGTATTTGTTTAGAAAGTTTTGAGTATGATATCCATAAACCACAACTCATATTCCTTATATATGAAAATAGACCTTAAGAGACTCTCCACGTGCCGTTGACATAAAGCTTAGTCAGCGCCGCTTGGATAGCCTCTTGCTTCTTCCCTTAATTGTAGAATCCTCTACAATTATTTCAAATTTTAGTATAATAACTTTCTTTATTAATCTTAACTATCTTAGAAGTATTTTATATGAACCCAACCATCCTAGTTCAAATCAATCTAATTCTCGGAAGAAAAAAATAAAAATTAACTATGGAGTGGTGCTCTATTTCTCTTTTGGTATGTTATTTTCTTTCTTTTTTTTTTCTTTCGAAATACCATTATGTATATTATTCTTCTTTGCAAAATGTTTTTAAATTTTTTTTAATGGTTTGAACTTTTTGGTTGTATTTTCTAAATATTATTTAAAGTTGCTGGCAAGAATGGAAATGTCAATTTAGTCTTGCTCTAACCTCTCACATTTCAAAATCTTTATTGTTGGCATCATATATAGTGATTTCTTGAAAGGTATTGTGTCAAAGCTAATGTGTTAAATCTGCAATATACTGAATTGATTACAAATAGGAGATCAATCAATGCTTGCAATCTAACGTTCTATTAATAAGTTTCGCTACATCACTCTACAATATATATATCACTAAAGCTGACTTCGCTATAGACACTAAATTTGGTCAATTTTTTATAAAGTTGAAATTGAATTTACGGAGGTCTCTACTACTCTACTTTCCTTTTTTAAAAAATTCTTCCATTATAAATTAATTATAAGTTTTTGAATACAAGATCAATGAAATAAAAGTAAAAAATGGGGAAAAATAGAAAGAGTTGCTTGACACTATGTGACAAGAAGTAATCAGCTTCCTTTCCTTGCTTTTACATCTGTATGGTTTTTGTTTTCTTTTTCTTTTTCTACACAGAAGTAAACAAGTAACAAATTTTTGGTTTTGGGAATTGTTGTTCTTCCAACTTATTATTATTTTGCAATGTCATAGATCTACTCTTTTTTTTTTTTTTTTTGAGGAGAAATGTCACAGCTCTGCTAGAAGCGTTGCGGGAAGACCTGAATATAGGAAAAGAAACAATAAACCCACCTTATTGTTCAAGATTCCATAAAATGTTAAACACTTTGTAAGTGTTTTATATCCAAGAAAAGAAAAATGCATTTCAAGAGACAGGAGAGGTATACATAAAATCGCAAAGGAAAAAAAAAAACTCTTATTTTTTAGGGCATAACGTTAATGTTTGCAACTTTCTTTCCAATAGTATTTTATTTATTTATCATATAAAACATAATTAAAAATTTTTAAAACATAAATAAACTTATGCAAATGCGCAGGGGAAGAGCTAGTACTACACATAGTTTTATATTATACTCCATCTTTTTCAAACTATATAGTATTTTGACACTTTTTATATAAATTAAAGAAGAAAAAAATAAGAGATATTTTTTATTATATTCTTAACTAAATTAATATATTCTATATTGATATGAGAGAAAATGGGAGACATGTGAGGGTAATTATAGAAAATTAATTTTTAAAATTTACAAAAAGTCAAACATTTTGATAAGGGAGAAAGGATAAAAAAATTCCAATATTTTGAAACGGATGGAGTAATAAAGAAATATAATCTAAAGAATGTAGTATTATAGACTAATTTTATTTTACTTCTCACGTCCTATTTTGATTGATACAAAAATTTAAGGAAGTATTTGACTATTAATTTTTTAACTCATTTATCTATTAAATAAATTGGCGGAAGTTACTTGTGGAAGTGAAACATATGTTTATTTTACAAAATAGTTATGTATTTTTTAGTACAAAGAGGGTTTATCTTCACTGGGGAAAAATGAAGGCCAAAGATATGAGACCCTGCACGGTTCATTCCATAGGCCATTTTGTAGGTAATGTAATCAAGCACTTTTCCCTCTTCAATGGGCGTAATTATGGAATTTTGTTTAAATGTTAGCTAGCTTTTATGTCTTTCTTGATAATTATAAAAGAAATTACAAGTTTGCCTTGCAAAAGTTTCTGTAATCAACCTTAAACTCTTGATATTGAGCATTTGTGATTAAAGCGCAAGATCGTTGATCTCATTTTAACTTGTAGTTATAATCAAGAAATAAGAATCTTGCACTGTGAATTTACTTTTTTTTATGACAGATGGATAAATCAATTATATATTTAGTTTAGAACTTTGTAAAATATGATTCTGGAGCTATCATTTAATACTTACTAGATGAAGATAGAAACTTTCATTACGGCATAATTTGGTTACTAGATGAGGAGGTACTTCTTTATAGCTCTTTCTTCTTTGTTTTCAAGGGAGGAGTAGGGGAGGGAATCAGGGAAAGCGAAGAAGCGAAGAAAAGAGAAAAATATTTGTTTCACATATGGATAGTATGTGTAAAAGCTTGTGCTATGTATGCATATTAAATTTTTTATTTTTAATAATAATTACTGAAATATATATTTTAAAAATTATAACTATGAAGTAAATTTATGTGTCTAATAAACAAAATTTATTAGCTTAAAAGTAATAGTAGGAGGAAGTTGTAAAAATAACTATACTTGCTTATTATTATGTGTATTTGAAAATAATAATAAACTCTTAATATTATTTATTTGTCATTATAAATAAATAAATAAATAAACAAGAAACACTCTAACTTGTATGAATGATGAAATGAATAAAATTTTAAATATAAATTTATAAAGTTACTTATAAAAATCAGAAAAAAATTAAATAATTAAACAACTGTGAGCTCTTTGAAGAAAAAGAAAAAAATTTGAATCCCTCTTATGAGAATACCTGCACAAAAATGAAATAATTAAAATTTTAAATATTAATTTATGAAATTACTTATAAAAATCATAAAAAAAAAATAAAATACTTAAATAACTATGAGCTCTTTAAAGAAAAAATTTTGAATTCGTCTGATACATACACGAAATGTGACATGATTAAACTTCAAATACTAATTTATAAAGTTACTTATAAAAGCTAAAAAAATTAAATATTTAAACAACTATTGTAATACTAAAATGTTCTTAAAATAAGCTAATTATACTTTAACCATAAAATATTCATAAAATAAACTAATTATTATAATCAAATCTTTAAAATTAAAAAAATTATTGTAATATTTAGGTCAAATTCTTTTCCATACTACTCCCTTCATCCAAAATTGAATGATTACAATGTAAACTATTCATTTTAATAAGTTAAGAAAAAAATTTGTCAAATACTATAGCACAAATTATTCATATTATATAAAATTATTGACACATTTTTATTAAAAATACTCTAAAAGATATTAATGATTTATAAACTACTAATTTTATGTTAATATATCACACTTATCATTTTTTTTTCTTTTGTTGAATCTTATCAAACTATTTTGTGTTTCTAAAGCCCATTTTCTCAAAGAAAAATAAATTCAAAATAAAAAAGTCATTAATATTAAAATATCAGAGTAAGCTTATTTTAATTGTGATATTTTTACACTAATTTTTAAATAAATCCTCCACTAAGAAAATATAATATATTTGTAATAAAATTATGGTGAATATTAAAAACCCTGTCCTCTTTCTTGTCTCTCTATACTCCTAAAAATAAATAATTTACAAAATAAAATATATTAGTATTTTATATTAAAATCTTAAAGAAAGATTTTTCTAAAATTAAAAAATTCTCAAAATATTGCTCAAAAATTTTCCATAAAACTAGTGTTCTGTATCCACTAGAAAGAAATTATAATATTATTATATTTATTATAATTTATAAAAATTGTTTATTTATTTTAATTCACTTGATGAAAAGACAAAAAGAAAAACTTAAAAACTATCGACCATTACATTTCATACACAATATACTGCAAAGTCATGTATGTTCGAATCTATAATATTTTAATAGGTAATTAGACACTTTTGTTCTTAAATTTTAGCCTATGAATGATCAAATTAGAGTAATAGATACCAAGGATAAAATAGATAAATATTTTTAAATTATCCACTTAGAGAAAAAAAGAAAAAGATGAAGGTTGAAGCAAATTTTTTTAAGTTTTTTTTTTAAATTTAGATTTTTTTACTTTAAAAATAAAAGATGAAAGTAAAAAAGGTTTAAAAAAGAAGTACTTTGTTACTTCTCCTATTTAATTTTTATCCCTCATGGTAATTAATTATCTTACCCATTCTCTCCCTCTCAATCCTCCCAATTTAAGATAAGAAAAATGCCGCCAAGAAAAGTAAATGTATTGTTTACGTCCATATTTATTGTAATATGATTTGATAATGTAAGTCGGTAATATTAAGTGTGTAAAAAAGTAAAATTTAATTAAGAAAACTATAATCAAAAAACTTTTTGAACTTGATGAACATATTTTTCTAATCGTTATACTCCAATTATATTCTTTTCAGTTAAAGATATAAGTCTTTTTAGAAATAAGATTAGATTAATCGGACAATTAAGGTTTCTTTTTTAAAAAAAGTTTTTTTTGGGGTAATTGGGCAATTCAGATTTCTATATGCCATAAATGCTGAGCAAACGGGACGGGACCAGACTATTACAGATTAAATTAATCCGGCAAGAGAAAAGCAATGACGTTAATTAATTAATATAGAATTAAGTTGTAGACCAGACATCTTAAGCGGACGCTACAAACAAGATGAGCCGCGTGACGAGCTCCAGTCTCATTGGCCAAAGTAACCTATTAAATAATATTATACAAACTGGGGATGCGTTGTCGGCACATTACAGGTCTAGACTTCCTTTCGTAGTACGATGATGTCGACGGTTTTTACATACCCAAACTGTACGATGATGGAGCCCTTTCATCAATAAACGCATTCATAATAGGAGTAATGAGACCCCCAGTAATTTTTTCTTATTTCTTTCTGCTTTCTTTCTCTGTTTCCCTCTTTCCAGTTTTTCCTGTTGCAGTCTCCATCGCTGTTTCTTTACCATATCTTTCTTAAGTTTACCAAAACAAGATAAAAAATGAGCAGGTATTCTCCACTCCTGAATATATTCTGCTTTTCGTTTTACTCCCTTTGGGTGCATTTCCCTTTTTGTGAGCAAGGCTTGTAGGAGAAAGACAAAGGGAATAAGAGAGAAACAATGATCGATGAGGAAACATTGGGTTGTGTGGTCTCAAAATAAAGAGCTCCATACATCACCCAGAATCAGAAGATCCTTCATGTCTTCCTTCTCCTTATTTATTTCTGGGTTTATTTTGCTCTTCTTAGAGAGCATCCGCAGTCTTTCTTTCTTCTGCGCATTCCATTTCTGAAAATTGCTTCCGGCTGCATCCTTATGTTTTTGGGACATTTCTGTACACTCAAGTTTCCAAGTACTGCTCCAGGTGAATCCGGGGGGTTCTGGGCCTTTTATTCTTTATTTCTTACGTGCTCAAGGTTTGCTTTTGTGAATTTTGCTTGATTTTATAACTATCAATTCCTCTTTAGCTAGGGTTTTCCGGTCTGTTCAGTGTAGACATTCTGCAACAGTTTAGAGGTTTTACTATGTCAAATTTTTAGGGTTTTGGGCTTTTTTTTTGTGTGGTAAAAATTTTTCCAAATATTTGACGTTCATAGACCTCTTGTACTGAATTTGACCATGCTTAGCAAATTTCTACGCTCAAGAACACTTGGAATTTAAGAGGTTTGGTAACTTTTGTTCTGATCGGTACTCATTTTTTGGGTTATTTCGCGGGAGTTTTTTGTTAGGGTTTCCACCCTTTCTACCTGATAAAAGTACCTTTGATTATGTAGAAAATGGTGAGAGGCAAGATTCAGATGAGGAGAATCGAGAATGCAACAAGTAGGCAGGTAACCTTCTCGAAGCGAAGAAATGGGCTTCTGAAAAAGGCCTATGAGCTCTCAGTTCTTTGCGATGCCGAAGTTGCTTTGATAATTTTCTCGCAGAAAGGAAAGCTCTACGAGTTCTCTAGCTCCAAGTACGTTCTCATCTTGTATCCCTTCTAAAAGATGTTGGTTTTTGCTGCGTTCCGGAATTCTTTTTGATCCACCGCTTGCGGATGGAAAGTGTTTTCACTCCTTCCGATTGGTACTAATCAATTAATTCGCACCTATGAATGTGTATAAAGTATTTAATCTCTTCTATCTATATATAAAGCATCAAAGAAGGCCTCGGTCTAGTTTCTGACTGCTCAAGTACCATCCCAACAGTGATTTCCCAATAGGATGAAGTCCTTTCTTTTTGTCATCTGCTGGATTCTCAATAACTGTACCTGGTGATTTGGTCATTGTTCTCTGACATGTTTTGTGTTGAGCTCACTCGCTCTTACAAGGAAGAATCATCTTGACTGTAGGGCCATTTCTTCTTTGCCTTGAAGTTCTCTGGGTGATTTTTGGAGAGATCACTGAGTTTCATGATCATCATCCTTAAATACTTGTTCTTCTGATCAATACTTATATACTTCATGAATAATCTTTTATCTGTCATTTTCTGTTGAGAGTCAGTATTTTATGCAGACCAGGTCAGCTATTTTGATTATGTTATTGTGCAAATCATCAGCCCATGAACATACGCCTAGTGCATTATATGCTTGTTTGAGAATTATATGACCTCCACTGCCTGAAAAGTTGAAAACCAACCTCTATGGACGCATTAATATCTTTGCTTTTACCTCGTTAACTATCTGTTTCAGTTTCTCTAATTAATTTTAGCAACATATTCATACCATCATTATATTCACACTCTTTTTCCCTAGGATGTAACTTCAGTTTGAGACCACCATCTCATTCTTCTTTCATTTATAAAGATTTGGATTCGGTGTCTACATGAAATCATTAAGTTGATTGGAAGGAGAGAAAGTTATGTACTTGTACTCTCGAGCCTCCCTCCAAAATGTACCTAGTCCCAGTAACTCCTTCAGCATTACCTGTTAAAAGGTCATCCTTCAAACTTTGTACTGTTGCTACTGTGTTGTTCACTTGTAAAGTTGGTGCATGTTGGTCAAGCCTTAGAGTTTGTCAATCAATCCAATATGCCTATAACAAGAGAACTTTGTCTGGTTCGTGCTGGATTCGTGTGTTCATTA
Organism: Rauvolfia tetraphylla; assembly: GCA_030512225.1. Classification (NCBI taxonomy): domain Eukaryota; kingdom Viridiplantae; phylum Streptophyta; class Magnoliopsida; order Gentianales; family Apocynaceae; genus Rauvolfia; species Rauvolfia tetraphylla. Next base: position 7,040,924 of record JAJQKT010000049.1, on the reverse strand, counting down.
TACTCCATAAATAGACCATATCCACAGTGAATTGATGGTGGTATATGATTATCATATATGAATTCCAGGCTAGGTATTAATGCATAAAAAATTATTGAAGTTCCAACCTCATGTGTAAAACAATAACAGGCCCAGAGAATTGCTTGTTGCTTGAAATATGCTTTGAGAGTAAGATCGGCTGAATTGAGTGCCTTGTGCATTGCTTAATGACTTCTCATAGATGGTTTAATTCCATGATCATGATATAATTTGTGGTAATTTATGTGAATCCTAATTGTACATTCCATTGAGTGCAATCTTAATTTGGATTCCGTAGTTGAAGTAGGTAAAGTTATTCACCTTTTTCAGTGCTTCCTACATCTTGATATATGTTTCATACTTGATTGATGTACAGTCACTGTAACTATGTTTGCAATCTCTTGCATCTTTTCAAATATATTCCTCTAGTTACATCTCAAATAGCTTAAACGCCAACAAACCATATGTTTACAGTAATCATTTATTTCCTTTGATGAAATCTGCTGATCCCATGTTCTTTACTTGTCCTATTCCCCGTCAAGATTTGGAAAAAGTGAATCTTGTATGATTTTTCAATAATGAGTCAGTTTCAAACATAGGAGGGACCTTATTCTAGCATTCAGAATCATTGGGGATGGACAACAATCGAAGCCTGGCTTTTCCATTGATAGCTTAAAGTGCTATGGACTTAGTTTCATTTTGTACCTTTAAATTATTGTTCCCGTGGCACTTTTCATCTTAAACTTTGATGATGATATCACACTTGTGGGGGTGCAAACTAAGTCCCACATGGAAAATTTGATGGAAGAGTTGTCTAAATATAAGATTCAAGATAACTCCATTAGTATGAGTATCTTTTGGGAGATACCAAAAAATAAATCCGTGAGGGCTTTGCCCAAAGCGGACAATATTATACTAATGTGGAGTTAAGGCGACGTCAGACAACTCTAACAAGTGGTATCAGAGCCGATGGTTCATCTGGGTGACGTGGTACCTTGGGAAGCCCCCCTCGTTGGAGATCTGCGGTTGATGCCTTGTGTCGAAAGTCTTCCTGATAATGTGGTGGTCAGGCGGCGTGTCCCGCTGGTTGGTAGCGGCGGTGCAAGATGGTTGGCAGATCAAATGGATTACCTCTGAAGGAGAGGTCATGACCTGTGTGGTCATTAGTTTGAGGGGAGGATTGTTGGGGTGCAAACTAAATCCCACATGGAAAATTTGATTCGTCTGGGTGACGTGGTACCGTGGGAAGCCCCCCTCGTTGGAAATTTGCGGTTGATGCCTTGTGTCGAAAATCTTCCTGATAATGTGGTGGTCAGGCGGCGTGTCCCGCTGGTTGGTAGCGGCGGTGCAAGATGGTTGGCAGATCAAATGGATTACCTCTGAAGGAGAGGTCATGACCTGTGTGGTCATTAGTTTGAGGGGAGGATTGTTGGGGTGCAAACTAAGTCCCACATGGAAAATTTGATGGAAGCGGACAATATTAGTATGAGACCTTTTGGGAGATACCCAAAAATAAATCCGTGAGGGCTTTGCCCAAAGCGGACAATATTATACTAATGTAGAGTTAAGGCGACGTCAGACAACTCTAACAACACTTCCAACCTGTATGGTCCATCAAATGCAATAAAATTGTAGTATTATGAACAAACTTAACCAACAACAGTTAACATTTGTTATGTGATTCAACTAGTCAATTCTTACTTCACAAGTGACTCATATGCTTTAAGGTGTAAAAGTACACTAGCGAACGTTAGGTGAAGTATGCCCCTTCCATGCCGAGACGTTCTAATGCACATACATACAAAATATGAGATCTACTTTCGTAAAATAAATAAAATTTTCATCTGATTTCTATAATTAAAAAGGGTGGCTGGTGGTGGTGTATGGCACTTTTGCTATGTTGAAGGATATGAGTACATCAAAAGTACACACCCGTTTACATTTGTAATCTCTCACCGGTGGTTAATAGTCAAACCTATTAGGTTGTATAGTATTTGACTCTTCAAAATCAAGTCTTATAACATCAATTAACTAACTAAAAAGCTACTCCTTCCATATCAAAATATAACAACTTTTAAATCCTTTTTCTCTTCTCCAAATGCTTGACCTTTTGAGAATTTTAAGGATGATTTTTCTAAAATTACCATTACTATAAATGTAATACTCTCATTCTCTATTATATTAACAAAATTAGTTGAGGATTTAATAGAAAAAATACCTCTTATTTTCTTCTTCCTAAATTTATTCAAGCCTTATATTTTGAAATGGAGGGAGTAAATTTATTGAATATTGTGGCAACTACACTAGTATTTGTTTTTACAAAGAGGTAATGTTTTGATCCCAATCACTATGTACATATCATATCTTTTGTGTGCGGTTGGGGCTGATATTACTGCTGTGAAATTTCCTGTTGTCTTTGGCCATAAAGTGACCTCAACTGAGGGAAACATAGAGTAAATATGAATATTAGTTTGTATCTTTTATATGTTGATTGAAAGACATTTTTACTATGAGAGCTTACTATATAGGAGGGATGAATTCAGATTCCTACCAAGAACCATTAAAATGAAAGGTCAATTATTTTGAGCCCAACACTCAATCATTTGAAAATTGGTTTAGATGGCATAAGTTTTTAAGGTGTAGCTTCTAGCTATTATGCTTGTAAAACTTATGAAAGATTGCCATTGACGGAAAGAGAAAGAAAAAACTTGTAACTGGTTGATAGATGCATGAAACCAAAGTAATATTGGTGAGCTTCCTACAATACTGTGTATTGCATCGAAAAATTAGTCATTTAAATATGAAGAACAAGAATATTAGAAACTTAGCTCAACATATTGAAAATTCATGGTTCGATCACTCCAACTTTATTATGATTTAGCTTTGCCATAAGATCATATATATGGAATGGTCTTGCTTTTAAACACTGATGGTATATACTTCTTTCCATGTCAAAATATAGGGCCTTTTGATTTTTTTCCTTCTCAAATGGTTTTTTTTTTGTAAATTTTAAATATTATTTTTTAAAAGTTACCCTCAATTATAAAAATAATTTGTCTATTCTCTTTCGTATTATTAGAGAATAATTAAATTAGTTACGGATAAAATACGAAAAATATTTCTTATTTTCTCCTTCCTTAATCTTTTCAAAAAGTGTAAAAAGATTCTATATTTTGAAATGAAAGGAGTATCAAAAATTTATCCATGCACGGATTTATGTTGTCATATTTGCTCCACCTATAGCAGGAGTCATTGTTTGTATTGTTATTTATGTATAAAGCTCTTAAAATTATACTGACGCCTATTTATATTGAAAAACACTAGTTTTTTATTGAACTTCAATCGTTCCAATCCAAACCAAACATATTACACACACACACACACACACACACACACACACACACACACACATATATATATATATATATATATATATATATATATATATATATACCCGCTCATCTCCACTTATTTCTATCTTATCTATACTCAACACTGCAGCTCTCTGGTGATTCCGATTTCCATCATCTCCCTTCATCTTCTCTCTCCCATTCTATGTGGTTCCTCTGACCCTCTTCTGGTTGTCAGTTTTCTTCATGGGGCAATGCATTCTTGCCTACTTCCTCAGAACAACAAAATGAACTTGACTTAACTTGATCTCCCAGATTTTCATTTTCCAAGTGCTTTAAGCATTCATGAGTTGTAAAATGGAATAGGAGAAGTAGGTAAACATGCATATGTATATGGTTGGTGTTATTTGAAGTTTATTTATATGCATATTTCATGGTTATGGGATCACTGTACTTTTTTGTGTTATGCTAAATGTTAATGCAAGTTTTTCACTCAAAGTAAGAACAACGATTAACCCAATTCATTCCAATATAATCCACACCAACGGATTGAGTTTTTAATGTATTGGATTGGATTAAAATTTTCAAAACCAAATTGTTCGGATTGGGAAAAGAATGAGGTAAACCATCCCAAATCGTGTGAAAGAGTTTAAGAAGTTTAGGAAGAACAGTGAAGGCAAGTTCTGAAGTAATCTGGCACGTATTTCCTCATCATAGGGATACAACTTATATATTGTGCCCTTGCTATATCAGATATGTATGAAGTTCCTATACTATCTATCAAACCCTTATCACAAACGAACAAATAACATTACAATTGTACTGTTAAGTTCTAGTAGAATCCTATTCTATTCTTCTTTACCGTGAACACCCCTAATTTTGATGAGGCACTTGATGACTTTAAGTTAGTCAAGTATCTTAGGTTATTGTAACTGCGTTTCTTTCTTATGACTGTGTTTTCATTTTCTTCCTAGAGTGATTTGTACTTTCTTTTTTCTTTTTTTTTTTTGGCTGGATAGAGTGATTTTTACTTTTGCTTTCTAAGAATTTGTGATAATATTTGCTTTGTTAACTTAGCTTGCAGAGGACCATTGAAAGATACCGTGAGTGTGAGAAAGAAGAGCACATCAGTTCCCAAGAAATGGAAAAGTACATGCAGGTCAGTCTGTCTTCTACCGAAGGACTAATTTTGCAAGTTACCATCTAATATGAATATGTGATGAGTGTTTATATCATGGCCCTTAATTTAATTCTCATTATTGGTTTGTACGTTTATACAGCCTGGATCCTTTTATTTTAAAAATTTAATCCTTGTACACCCAAATATAGCACGCACATATACATTGCAAGATTTGGAGCCCTATAAATTAATAGTGATCGATACCATTTTACCCGAGGCTCAGGTGCAACTTTGATTCCTTATAACTAACTATCGGTACCTAAAAATAGAAGGTCAATATAATCTGAGTTTAGAACAATAAATTCAGGCATTTGCTATCATTATATCTTAGATTCTCATGAGATTGATCCATTTCTAGTAGCTTTTTTTTTTTTGGGGGGTTTTGTAAATGGGAAACAAAGATGGCTAGGCTTTTAATTTAGTTTCTTTTAACTTTTCTTGAGTAATTGAAATAGGAGAAAGAAAATATAGCAAAAAAGATGTTTGGAAATTAAACATGTCCATAAATAGTTGAAAAATGCAAATAAGAAAATCATATAAAAAGAGCTGTAAAATACTTGTATCGTTCGCTTCTTATAACTTTTTGAGAAGAATAAGCCTTCCATAGAAAAATAGAGGTCTACTTATTCCCCCCAGGAGTCCCAATGCATGATCCGTCCTCAAAGTTTTTGGGAGGAGAAAACTGAACCAAAAAAAGGAACAAATATTTTAAGGCTGGAATTAAGTCGTATGATGATATTTCTCCCAGAAGGAGCTGAATGATGCAGAAAATTTAATTCCTTTATAGCATTCTTTGTTGGTTTCTGTGTCGCAGGATTTGAAGTATGAGTCCGCGAACATGGCTAAGAAGATACAGCTCCTTGAAGTTTCCCAAAGGTTCTTAATTATTAGTGTGCCTTTTCATTTTCAAAGATTAGCTAATAACTTCAATCTTTATTTATTGTAAATTTGCATGTGCTAGGAAGCTTTTGGGGCAAAATTTGACGTCATGTTCTTTGAAGGAAGTTCAAGATATTGAAAATCAGCTCGAGAGAAGCCTTAAAAGCATCAGAGCAAGAAAGGTAACTCTATTGAAAATTGTACGTAAAGAACGATACTTTAAGTTAACTAGATCTTTATTGTTCTAAATGGAACGACTCAGTACCAAATTTATCTTACGTATTACTTGGTTCAAGATTATCATAAAACACAAAAATTTTAAGAAATTTTTCTACTTTTATATATTCTCTTATATATTTTATCCTTAATGATCAGTATGGGGGCCTGTTTGGAAGTGTATACTTTTCCTTTAATATTGGGCTACCATTCTAAATTTAGATTGAGAAGTTATTACATTTTAAGAAAATAGATGTTTTTTTTTCCTTTCAAAATATGAAGTCTTTTAACGCTTTTCTTCTATTTTAAAATATTTTAATTTTTACAAATTTTAAGAATTATTTTTTTAAAGTGTCCCTTACCGTAAATAATTTTTTCGTTCTCAATTATATTAATAAAATTAGTTAAAGATATAATAAAAAAATACTCCTCATTTTCTTCTTCCTTAATTTATGCAAAAAAGGGGTCAAAAAGCTTTATATTTTTTGAAGCGAAGGGAGTACAAACATCAATTTTGAAATGAATTGAGTATCCTATTTCACGATCTTTCCTTTTATGAGGCTCATAATAGGGTTAATTAAGTTCATTTTAATAATTATTTAAAATGAAGAGTGAAGAATGGTGGTGTAAGAAACATCATCTTGATTTTCACATAAAATGCAGCTTTTATTTGGAAAAAACATTTTAAAGTTGAATGCAGTTGGTGTTGAGCAAATTTTTGGTTCTCTAAAATGTCAGGCTCAGCTATACAAGGAAGAAATAGAAAGGCTGAAAGCAAAGGTAAGATGATGCTACGTAATACTTCTCGTTTCCAGCAGTGCCAATAATATTCCAAATCTGTCTCACTAATTCGTTGCTCAAATCCAGGAGATGCTTTTGTTAGAGGAAAATGCAAGGTTATTCGAGAAGGTGAAGTCTACCATCTGCATTCTCAAAGACTTTTAACTGTATATATTAAACATGCAGTTCATCAAGTAAGTAACAGGGATATCATGAGATGAGTAGAATTTCTTGATCATGGAAAGTGGGTTTGCGAGCTTACACTTTCCTCATCAAATTCCAAAATGGTGACTTATCCCCTTTGATCTTGACCCTTAAGCTGATTACAGACACATCCATAATCAAATTCAGGTTACTGCAGACTAAAACTCAACGAGTCCTTGTCATAACGTTCTTATGACGTCTTGTCTGCTTTTAGTTTGGTGCAACAGATTGTATCTGTGATTTTCAGTATATTATGAATGCTAAGATGAAAGAAAATAATCAGGTCCAGCTGCAGTGTGGACTGAAGGCGGCAAATCCGACCTCAAAAGGAAACACAACTGCGACTTGCAGCCAAAGTACTCAGAGCTCAGAGGTGGAGACAGAGCTGTATATTGGGCTCCCTGAGATGCGCTGCAACTGAAAAAGCGTGGCGACAACATACCTGGTATAATATGGAGCTAATTCTATTTGAAAATGGAATAAGGGAGATGGAGTACGTACTGATTCATTTGTTTCGAACACATCCAGGGAAAGGAGAATAAGGCAACTCGCTCCCTGATCTTAAGTTTCTTACCTGTAAAATATCATGTTTATGCAATGCAGATGTCAGTTGTAAGATACCTATGTAACAATTCTCATGCTGTAATGCGACTCTGTAAGATTTTTCTTATAAAATATGAAAGCATATTGTATAACTCCAAGTTGCATCCTACCATAACAGTCAATGAGTCTATTCAAGTTCCTACTTGGCGTCGTGTAAGCTGCAGATGCTTCAAATACTCGCCATAGATGAGTTCATCCTGGAATTCATTTCCTGGTTGTAAGAAGGAACATATAATAAAAATTATCATGCGGCAACATTATAGAGGAGGGATTTGGGAGATCGTGATTCGGACCAATCCAGTGAATACCAGACTTGCAATCTATTAATGTTTGAAAGTAGTTGCGACTGGCTGAAGTTTTAGAGGTGTAGAGCGTTGAAGTAAATTGGATCGCATTAGCTTATTGCTTACTGCACATTCCTGATTACCATTTGTCTCTATGAGTTGAACTTAATCAAATCAGAGTTTGGCAGGATTTTTGCCTTTTGAGTAGAAAAAATAAAAATTAAGAGTAAAAATTTACACTAGGGCTAATATTGAATAGTATGTGACTTCACATTGGCGCCAACTGCTTTTGTATAATGATGTTAACGTGGTCCAGTTAAGCAGGGCTTCAGGTGAACTTGCATTGGATAGGGTTAAAAGTTTTAAGTTGAGTTCTAATAGACCAGCCCAATTGGCCCAATCTGGTCCAGTAAAAAAAAAAAGGAAACCCAATCCCTTTCCGAGGGGGGAAAAAAAAAAACCCCACCAATCTTAGTAGGAAAAAGAATAGAAGAAATTATTACAATAAAAGAACTAGCCTATTACCTAACCCTATATTTTTAAATAGAGGGCTCTTTTCATCCCAAATTATTTATTAAATTTGGAGGTTTTACACAAGTAAAAAATAATTATTTTAGTTTGATTTGTTAAGTTAATTGATTAAAAATTATTTTGAAATTTTAAATAGAATTAATATATTTTTTAATAAACTAATAAATGTAAAGGTAAAATTAAAACTAATAAATGAAGGATGACAGTGCTTATCGAAACACGGCTGCAGTTCATCGTATACTGATGTCGAAATTGGACTGATCCTCTGCAAGAGTAGTATGTATACTCTTAGGATAATCCTCGACAGCAGTGTCTTCGTTGTCGGAAGTTCACGTTAGAGCCAGTAGTGTTTAGGGCAAACAGCCATAAATACCGAGTCTGGGCAGTAAATGAATGTAGTCTGGGCTCCGGCCTGCCATTTTCTTTGAAAGAAAAGCCGAAGGCCCACTTGGCTCAAAAATGGCATCAAGTGCCATTTATAACGCGTAGTTTGGCGGAGGTAAAATGTCGTATATGCGGAAGATTGCAAGTTTTCTGAATAGTGTTTTTTTTCGCTTTGAATCCGAAAGATAAGTGGGGAACGTCGTCGTTCAAAATTATGTTCAAATCTACTGTTCTTCACTTGTGTATACTACTCTAACATGGATTTTGAGGTGTCGACTGAGTTTTGTGTGTGTAAATATTAACCTATACTTTATCATGGAATAAAATTTCATTTTAAAAAAGAAAAAATGGTCATTTTGGTTGTGAAAGTTACGATTTCATAATTACTTTATCTAAATTTTTTTAATTATTATGGTTTAAAAATTTTTATATGTATATTAAATAATATAGCTATCTCTCTCAATTACTAACTTTGACTAATAAAAATCATGATTTATGCATGACTAACTTTTTTAGAATAAAATAATTTATTTACGTCTATTTTTCACTCGTGAAGCTCACTTTGTTTAAATTTTTAAAGTTTTTCTCTTTCAAAGTAAGATTATATGAGCTATATAGATCAACAATTAGAGAGAAATTATGAAAATAGACTACTTTTTTTCTAGAGAGTTAGCATGTGCGTAAATTATGCTCTTTATTAGTCGAAATTAGTAGTTGAGAATAGTAGTTGTACTACTTAAAATGCGTATAAAATCTTTTAGAATTATAATAATGTATAAAAAATTCTTCAAACGAGACCATATCTTTCTAGACAAAAATGATCATTTTTCCTTTAAAAAAAAGAAAATCTTTTATTGCTTCTCGAATATATATTTATTTAAAATTTTCAAACTTTTGTCATCTCCTATATTTTTCATTAAAAAAAGACTAATTTTTTACCAAATTTAGCTAAATTAATAGCAGTAAATTATCAAAAATTTTATAAACTGGGCAGAGAAGAGTTGAAGTTTGTATGGCTATGTTAGATTCAATTGTAATTTGAGATGACAAAATAAAACTTTTCCCCGTGAAGAACTAGCACACAATTATTAAAGACGTGTTAAGAATTCTACCCAAACAAAAAAAAAAGACTTTATTTGGATTGAATTTTATTTTTCTTCTAATAAAAATTTTATTTTAACATAATTCAAGATATAAAATTTTAAATTAAAACCCAATGAAGTAAAAAAGAAACAAGAGTACCAAATATTATAAAATTAAATAGTAGAATGAAAGAAGAAGCATTAGGAAATCTTAACAGAAGGAGCAGCTCTCCAGCTTCCAGGTCTCCATATAACAACCGGACATTTTTCGAAAAGATACAAGGCGGAGAAATGAAGATTAGCCATTAGCCCATTATCTGAAAGTAGCCTAACTTCGTAGGATCACAACCAAATAGAGCACTTACTGCCCAAATGAAGACAGTCGCCAAATCTGTCCTATTCCGAGACAAATCCCGCTCCTCATCTCTGCCCCAAACGATATTTCAAATCCCTTAGCTTTTCTAATAGTGGCTCCCTATCCACTGCTGACTCAATTGTCTAGGAAGATGAAGCTTCATTTCCTGCATTACTTGAGTTCTTTCCCCGCCTTTTTTTTTTCTTTTTATTTTCTTCTGGCTACACGGCACCACGCAAACAAGATTGAATAAAGTTTTTGACTGAAAATTTTGTGATGGGCGAATTATTTGTGAAAATAAAATGTAAAATTTAAACTTCAAATCTGGTATTGAATTTCAAACCAAATGCTATACATCCGATTAAACGAAATTTCACTTATAGGGTGGTCAGCCAGCCAAAACATGTGATTCTTTTACTTGGATCAAAATGATACCCTCACAACCGTATGTTCTCTAGGATTTAACGTAGAAAATGATACGATAGGTTTGCCGCAGTGTGCTTCTTCCTTCTTCTTCTTCTTCTTCTTCTTCGATTTAGAAACCTCAGCAGCAGCAAGCAGAACCTCTGCAATGATTTTGAAACGTTACCCTACGTACATGTCCGCAGAGTTTCATACCTAATCGTCCTAGACGACGACGAAGATGATATAGATATACGATAGGTAGGCAGAGTTCCTTCTTCCATTGGGCCCCCGGGAAGGCGTAGCTAGGTTTAGGACCTGACAAGTTGGCTGCAGAACAAGAATCTTGAAGGAAAAATATGCGAAAATTTCTTCAGTGAAAGATAAGAATGAAAGAGAAAGGCTGGTACGTATGATTGCGCGGTTTCGATCGCTACAAATAACACTAGCAGAGTAAGAGTTGGTATTATTTCGTGCAGAGCAGAGTAGGTTGAAATCCATGATTGAGAGAGGGGCGGAGTGGCATAGAGCTCCGTGTGATTTGGATCCTTCTGCGCTGTACATTTTTCAATTAATTGCGGGCGTTCATGCGTCCTTTTCACGGGGCAAAAACTTCAAATCATTAGAAACATTATCCTTTTGAGCTGTTAAGATTTTGAGGCAATTTCAATTGTACATTAACCGATTACTACTATTTGTGGTAAATCTTGAGAGCGGCATAGTGGAAAAGTGTGTAAAGAATTATAAACATTACTTTTCTTGAGAAACATTGGTAAATGGTAGTGTTATGAATCAACTGCTTGTGCGATTACATTTTTATTTTGTTTTCACAAAAAATTTCTTTTTCTACCCAAAAAAGAAAAAAGATGAAAAATATTAGTGTATTTGAATGAATTTTTAAATAAAAAATATTTTCTTTACTTTAAACCTCACATCTCCTATTATAAATAATTTATTTTTATAAATTTCAATACAACTGAATTCCAACAAAAATATTCTCAAAATACACTTTTCCTATTATGAAAGGTCAAGCCATCTAAACTCCGGGTTGGTCCCCTCACATAACAGATCACAACCACCCACCCAAGTTGGACCAAGACCCAACAGCTCGACGCTGCAATTTTAAAAGCCAGCCCATTTTCACGTTATTAAATGACTGGGAGGTCAGAGGTGGGGCATCGTAAATTTTTTTTTAATAATATAAATTTTTATTTTTTATTATATTAATTAAAAATTAAAGAACTTTCTATATTTAGACGAAGGGAATAATAAATGTGAACAATATCTAAGCGTGGTATATGATTAAATAGTTTCCCAAAAAGGAAGCATTGTGCTTCTAGTTTCCTCCTTCCTTTCTCTCTCTTTCGAAAGACCAAATTAGTGGCAGAATATTGGAAAGGAGAGTGTGATCCAACTTGGGGAGTACAAATTACAAAGTGCGATCGAAATGAAAGAATTGGACGAAACAATTAGCGGGGAGAAAATGGCGAAAAGTGATTCCACGTGCCTGATATGAGAGGAGACCGGAAACTATTGGGGGCAGGGTTGGGTGCAGTGGTCCCTGTACCTGAGCAGTACTAGCAAATTGTAAAACTTCTGGTGGCCTTTAGGGCTTGAAGGGGCCATTGCTGACTTCATACAATCGGAAGCATAAACATGGGGGAAAATGACAATTGCTTCCGTTGGAGGTTGGAATTGGGTAACTGAGATTTTTGACAAGGAGAGCAAGGGCGGATTTTGGGGCAGCCCAACAATTTTAGAAATTTTTAATTTTTTTTACTTAATTAAGGATTTTGTTCCTTAAATTTCATCCCTCAAAAATAATTCTGTTCTTCTAATTTTTTTTAGTTTTCTAATTAGCCTTATAAAAGTAAAATATTTTAAAAGCTGGTAATTTTTCCTTAATATGTTTTATATTTTTAAGTCTTTATCCTTATTTTTTTAACTCCATTTGAAACTCTACCTTTGTCCTTGGTTCAAGTTGTGTCTTTGTTGATAAGCTATTTTATTTTATTTTTGAGCTCTAATTTAGTCTTCTTTAGTTTTGATTTAAGTTGATTTTACTTTAGTATATCTAAGATTTTAGTAAAATATCCTTGGGAAGATATATTTATCTGATAGAATGAAACTATATTTCAATAGAAATAGTCCATATGCGTGGAAGAGAAAAAAATATGATAGTTCTTGATGGTGTAAATAACAATATGTTTGTTAAACAAATTTGGAATAAAGCAGATGACTTATTTAAAGTCCATATTCTATAAAGTATAAATATTTTTATATATTTTTTATTTCAATATTCACACTCATATATCATTAATTGATCTTGTGTCATATTTGGATAGAATTAAATTTTGATATATATTTTTAAAATTTTGTAAAAATAAATTTTTATAAAAAATAAATTTTAAAATAAAAATTTTACATTAATTATTGCCTCATTCTCACGAACCTTATAAACTAATTTGGAATCTTGGATCCGCCTTGAAGGAGAGTCCATTCTTCTATCATCCATAAAATTATTTATATTCTAATGCCAATTATGACAAGCTGTATGTCAATCACGCGCGCACGTATTTGTGGAGGTAAAAATATTAGAGGTGTATTTAGATTATGTTTGATTAGTAATAAATTTATTTTGAATTTTGTGAAGGTAAATTTTTTGTGAGAGTAAAAATATAATTCAATTGTATATTTAATTAAGACAAACACAATTCAAATAGAAGTATTAAGTTTTTTTCGAGTTTCATAAAGAAAGTATAAATACCAGAAATTAGAAAATACCAAAAAAGAGTAATGGCGATACAAAGTTAAAATAAAGTAACATATAGCCATAAAATAGTAACGGAGGATAAAAGGGATAAATAATCCAACCCCAAATGAAAGAATAATTTAATAAAGTAATATTAATACTAACCATTTTGAAAGAATAGATGAAAGTAATTTGATTTTTCCCCTCGAAAAAAAAAAGGTAATTTGATTTTGAATGGAAGGAAGGTGTGTGTTCAGTGTTCTCCTTCCCTCCTTCCATCCCCATTGTCTTCCCTTTTGAGGCCCATGCCCCCTCCGGGAAAGGAGGGATAAAAATTAAATTAAGACATGTCTGACCAGTTGACCGGTTTGAGTTTAACCATGGTTGGAAACCAGGAAAATGCATACTACTACTACGTCATAGGTTACAAAACAAAAGGGTTAAAAACCATACATTTGCAGATCCCCAATAAAACACCTCGTATTCAAAACCCAGGTAGAGGTTAGTGTTATTCTTGATTCTTGTTCTTGAGAGAAAGAGAGAGAGAGGGCGTGGGCCTATCGTCATCCCTGAATTTCTATTCCCAATATATATAGAGAGAGAGAGGGAGGGAGAGAGAGAGAAAGAAGACCTTTTGGTTGCCTCTCGTCCGCTGCTCAGAGTCTGATAACGCTTGGGAGTGAGTGATACCATGACTGTTTTTGCTTGTGTTAGACAAGGAGAGAGAGAGAGAGAGGCACCAAGACTCTTTTGTTCTACTTCAACTCTCTTCAACGAATCAAAGAAAATGTGGTAGAGATATGGATTTGTGGATCTATATGCGCCAGTTTCATCCTCCTTCTATCTGTTTGTTCACTGCTTGGTCCTCCTAAGACTATCAGTTCTGTCATTTTCATTCTGATTATCTTCCTGCTAGAGGCTTTTCAACTTTTCTTGTCTGCAGAGAAAGAAAAAGGTAGGTTACTCCATCAACAGACAATAAGAACTGCATTGCAGTATGGGTAAAGAGTGGCTGTACTGGGGTGGGGGAAGTGGTGGAGGGGGTAAGTCCGCCAAGAAACAAAGATCAGGAGGAGGAGCAGAGAGAGAAGCAGCTACTCCTGGATGCATGTGTGCTGTGTTTCAACTCTTCGATTTGCATCATTTTCAGTTTGCTTTGCACCAGCAGACTTCTTTAAAGACCGATCCTTTTCTTCAGATACAAGATGAGCCATCAATCGTCCTGAGAGGTCCTCTCTTTCTCACCTCCTTTTTGTTTTGCACGGTATATACATTCCGTCTCCTTAATGGAGTATATAGTTGTTTCCTAGGATTCTTTTCATGACAGGTTTCGCTTCCATGCAGGGGTTGAAGCGCCAAGAAACAGTTTGGAGATGGAGGAGACTTCTGTGGAAGCTGCTTCGTCGTCATCAGTCATCAAGGGAGAAGAAAATTTGAACATCCCAGTAAGTTACTTAGTACTACAAGAAGAGTTCCATTATTTTTCAGTAATGCGTTTGTTACTATTTAAATGGTTTCCTTTTTCCAATGCTTTAAGATGCAGATATTCTAGTTGTTTATGTAAAGTTAGTAATGATGATAATTACGATGGGGCTGGATCTTTAATTACTACTGCTACTATTAGCAGCAATATTGTACTAATTGCGACGGAATGGACTTTGGAAATCCAGGTGGGAATTCAAATCAAAACCACTTGTGAGAACAGATCACCAAGAGCATCTACCTCCAGTTCAAAAGCCAAAGGAGAAGATCTATTTTCCGAATGCAGTACCGGCTCTCCAGGGGCCAAGACCCCAAATCTAGTAGCAAGACTAATGGGTCTTGATCTTCTTCCTGAAAGTGGATCTCCTTCATTGTCTTCCTCAAGGCGCTCAACTTCAAATTCCGTAATAACAAATTCCCACATGCATCCCCAAGGACAAAGCCAGAAAACGGAGCACCCACGCTCTAGGCAATTTCTTCAAAGCCGTCCACGCAGCAATAGAAATAGTTTCTATGACAATGACATCACGGGTTCTGTTTCACTGCCTGAAACACCAAAAATCTCATCGGCCAGGAGGTCAGACGTAGAACACAGGCTTTCTCTGCAGATTAACAAAGAGAACATTGGCGAAGAATTAGAGTTCTCAGAATATACAGCCAAGAAGATGGCCAGAAGGAGAGAGAACAAACTGCAAGATGAAAATAGAAGTCCCGGCTTCTATGCTAGAAACATCGTCAAGCAAGTAAGGGAGAGTGTAAGTAGAAAAGTTGGTCTCGACATTACCAACGCTCTCAAAAGCAGAGAGCAAAGAAGAGATGACCATTTGGTTCTTCTCAAACACAAGAAACCGTCTCCGGATTTGACAAGCATTGTTGCTGAGTCCTGCCCTAGCAAACAAACAACACCATCTTGCTCGCCGAGATTCAGATTCTTGGATCCCAAGGACAAGGCAATCACTAGTCCGATCACTAAAACTCTGGCTTCTCACTCTCCAAGGCCCTCGCCGTTGTCTCCATCCTCAGAAATCCAGTCACTAGTACAAGAAGCGAATGTTTCGCTGAAGCTTAGTCCTCAAGTTCCAGCGCTACATCAGCAACATAACCATCAGCACAATGCAGTCCAAAAATGCAAGAAAGCTGGAAATGAGTTGGCCAATTCACGCCTCAGAAAGCCACCACCAGCTTCAGATGCCATTCGCAACAAAAGAGAAGAGCCCTTCGTCCGCTCAACCACAACAAACAAAGCTAATATCTCGGACAAGAAGTGCAAAAGGACTCCATTGTCGAACGAACTCTTATCAGTGAGGAAAGATTCTTCTCTCCCCCTAAGCAAGTTACGTGATAAACAGGTAGGCAAACTGCTGTAAAAGTAATCTTTTTTTTTTTTTTCATCTTCTTGAGATGAAGGTGGTAAATTTAAAAATGGCATCCTTATGAGCTTGTCTGTTTGCTTGTGGCAGCAAAATCAGTCACAGGCATCTGATGCTCTATCGTGGGAAAGGAGTACAAAGTTATCTAGTTGTGCGAGTCCGTCGTACGGCCGAGAAGGAGTGACGCACAATCTCACCTTTCAAGAAAACATTCAGGACAAAAGTATGTGTAACGGTACTGCTTCCACCTCCGTTGAGGAAATGGAATTTCAGTACATCAAAAGAATCCTTAAACGTACAGGCATCGACCAAGCCACCCCAGTGTCCTTGGCCAAGTGGTTCTCTCCTTCCCACCCGCTCGACCCATCAATTTTTCACTACATTGAGCTGTTCCATCCCGCCACCACCAAAGTATCAAAACTAAGTCAGCGGGGCAACAGGAAGCTAATCTTTCAGTTGGCGGATGAACTTCTAGTAGAAATTCTGAAGCCATACATCAACTGGACGCCTTGGATCACCCCACCATCTGCAG
This sequence comes from Rauvolfia tetraphylla, assembly GCA_030512225.1. Lineage (NCBI taxonomy): Eukaryota > Viridiplantae > Streptophyta > Magnoliopsida > Gentianales > Apocynaceae > Rauvolfia > Rauvolfia tetraphylla. Next base: position 7,024,520 of record JAJQKT010000049.1, on the reverse strand, counting down.
CCAGGAGCCAAATGTATGGGTCAGAATTGATCGAGGAACTATGCCGGAGAATCAAGAACTTCCCCTCAGCTAATTGCCAAGTTCTTGAAGACATAGACGCTCTGATAGATAACGATTTGAGAAAATCTGATCTGGGGACATCATTGGAAGCCTATGAAGAAGTAGGCGAGCGGATAGCATCAGAAATCGAACTTGACATTATAGAAACGCTGGTGCATGAACTGCAGCAACGCGAGTGTTTCGCATGGCGCCATGTCCGTCCGTACACTACAGTGCGACAGTGGAACAGAATCTGACGGAAGTCACATGGCGATTCACGTGATAAGATGCCATTGGTTTGGTACTCATGGGGTCTATTAACCTCTAGAACGAGGGACCCCGTAAATTGAAGAGAAAAGGGATTAAGGGCTACACGTGGGGCTTAGTGGGCCATGGCGCGGCAGCACCCTTTCTCTTGGGTTCTTGCCACTTAGGACAATGCCATGTTTGACTAATTACTGCTCAAGTTTGAATAATCAACATTTCCGTCCCGTTAATGTCTTACGGTTCTACTCAGCAAAAAATAAATAAATAAATAAAAATCTTAGGGTTCAAGAAATAGTAACAGAAATTTAATGTAAATATATTTATTTTTTAGTACTACTTTTTTTGTTTTTTAGTACCTTTTTCTTTTTCTTCTAATAAGTAATTTTTTTATTAATAAACGAAAACCAAAATTACGCAAATGTGTATAAAAATCAAAGCTTGTTGCTCATAGAAAATAGACAACGCAACAACGCCTAAAACCTTGATTGAGTAGCATAGAGTAGACAGAAAATAAACAAAGAATTGGACCCAAAAGAAATTGAACTAAACACCTAATAGCTTTTCCTTCAATGTTGCAATCATCTATCAACTACCCGTATATGAAAATTTTAACTTCATCTAAATTCATAAATAGCAATTTATTACAAGACTTCAGACATATCGGTAGTGTCTTCATATTCTCTGTAGTCACCTCCACAGTTTCATAATTTATAATTGATTGCATAGATGTTCTAACCATGTAAGGTTAATTATCTATAACTATTTGGAAGTTTCGATAAACTACCTTTAGTTGAAAGCAATGGTTAATTAGTTATTTAGAATGTGAAAAAATGTATTAACCGCTTCAAAGAGCTCATAAGGTCAACTGAAAACTGTTCGGCATCTGAAAATGAAGATAGGGGACTCTTGATGTTCACGAAATGTTAATATTAATATTGTATTTAGATTGAATTATATTACGAAATTTAATATAATTTTTTATTTTATGTTATTTTTATAAAATTTAAAATAAAAAAATTTAAACTCTAAATCTATTAAATCTCTCCCTATATATATATATATGACCAAACCAGAACAAAGCTTAATGCGGTTACATGTGACGTAGTTGCTAACGCAAAAACTAATTTCATTTCCGAGTACGATCTTGAAAACCAATATTCGAACTTGACGACAGCTTCTAATAAACAGAGATTTATTATTTATAGACGTTAAACGAGAATCTTTTGAGAGCTGGAAAAGAGAGCGACACGGTACTTGTAAAAAGATTAGGGCCGTCAAAGGGTTGGGTCTTATCAGATCTGATTCGAACTCACACTCAATAGTATATTTTTTAAATAGGTACAGGTATAGTACATAAAGTTTCAGATTAGATAGATTCGATTACCAGATTAAATTTTAAATAATAAATATTTTATATACTTAAATTTTTTATAACCATTAGATGTGTTTGATTCAACGGTCAATTATTTATAAATTTATATTTAAATACTTTATCGGGTTTATCCGAACCCAACTCGAGACCATATAAGATAGGATATGTATCCACTCTTTTTAGACCCATCGGGTAAATCGAGTCAAATTCGGTACTAATAGTGGTCAATCAGGTTCGGGTCCAGGACAGAATATTCTGAACCTATTTGGATCCGTAACACCCCTAAAAAGACCACTGATAAAGCTTTATTTGAAATTTGACTGGGAATCTAGCAATTTAAATAGTCCACTGTACTTTAATTTCGTAAATTTTACGTGGCCTTGGAACGAAATGATGTGCATTGGTAACAAGTTTTCGAACGAAACTCAATCCCAATCTAGAATGATACTCTTTCAAATTATTTTTTTATTTTAAAATATAAGATTTTGTGAATTTTAATAATTATTTTTAAAAGTTACATTTATTATATATATAAATATATAATTATTTATTTATTATTATATTAATAAAATTAGTTAAAAATATAAAAAGAAAAACACTCACTTATTTTCTTATTTTCTTAATCTATATAAAAAAACAAAAAGACTTTATATTTTGAAAAGGGAGAGTAAATTTTTTAACTACTAACCTCCTTAATTAGTAGTAAAGGTTAATTGAGTATAAAAATAAAATAAAACATGTAATTTCGGTTGGAGGTAGTAATAGAATGTTGTTCCATTGATTTATTACCAGACTTTCGGAAGCATATCTTCATGGGCAACGGAAATAGAGTTAGTTAAAAGCTTTTTGTTTTTTGAGAAAATGGTATCTGTTTCAAGTTAAAGCCTGCCTAAAATTCCATTGTCTTTACCGCGAAACCAAATACCAGTAACAGTAGAATGAGTATATGTGATAAGGGGTGGTAGAAGTAGTTTTAGTGGAAAGTGTAGTAGATTGATATCGAGACATTCACGTCAAACCCGTAGTGCACACAGGAAAAAGGAGCCAACTTGAAGACACAGAACTTATATCTATGATGCATCTTTTGAATCAATCTCCAGATAATTGCAGCTTTGAAATCAGGTGACGAACTCATTCCTTTCATAAGGATACGACGAAAATAAGAAGGGAGTAAAAGAGAAAATGTGCGGATTTCCTTGTCAAGTTTAACAGGTTCCGGTGACCACTAATCACCGTGAAAAACATATGCACGATGACTTATACAGCAGCAGCTATAGACTCAATGTTTTAGAGTTTTAATAAGGTACAACCATTACACAAAAAGAGGAAAAAAGAATAAAATAAGAGATTCATCATATTGGGATTAGCCTCACAGTATGAATAATAATATTAGAAGAATACAAGAAACATAGCCAGTGAAGTTATGGGAGGTCTCCTGCGTCAAAAGGGGGAGGGCCATAACAACTTCCAACACTGTCAGTGAGTCCCAGTCATATATGCGAGAGATCAGTGAACGTTTCAGAGACCGCACTGCCCGGGAGCGCCTTGCTTTTCTTTCAATAAAAATACTAACTACTTACTAATCCCATCTTTTATTTAAACCCACATCTCAATCTCATCTTCTTAAATCTTAAAGAAAATTATCCATAATCCGCCCGTTACAGCCAACCGGGAAATTCGAATCCTGCCTAACTCTCAGTCTCAGGTCAAGCTTAAGGCACGTGCTAATTCTACCACACAAGCACCAGCGTCTGCATTCAATTACGCCACATGGCTTAATCCTCAAGTAGTTTTCATCTCCCAATTTTACTCAGCACGCTGAAACTTGAGCCGGAGAATGGGATCATCATCAAACCATACTCAAGTTGGTTTCGCTGGCTTCATCCATTAAATGATGTCCCTATTTAGTTTGGTGTAAAACTTGGAACTCCCTCCTGCACATTTATGAAATGATGTTCTTCTGTTTGCCTGTTGTCCCTGCATAAACTGTTGATGCCGGAGGCCGACAGCTCCGTCTTTCCCGGACGCTGTTCCGGAATCCAAATGATGCAACCTTCTGAAAGAAAGAAAAGCCTCATGGTTCCAGGATAAGACTGATGGCAGATAAGAATCAAGGGACCCGCAACCTTTCCCGTACCAAGTTTCACATTCTAAGCACACAGTTGTGCTATCTGTCACCGTACAGCTTCTCTTCATCGTCAAGCCTAGAGAGGCATGCCTTAATTCTGCTGTCTATGATTCGAATTAACGCATCATACCTTCTCTCTGGCCACATCAATTGCGTTAACGGAGACATGATAGAGCAAGCAAATTAGACCGTATTTATCAATCTCAATCTTCAGTTCGGATCAGCCCCGTCGCCCAAAAAGTATGCCTAGGGAAGTTAAGGGGACAGCGCAGTGGAAAAGGGAATTATGAAAAGGAGTGGATTAAACTCCTCCATCTTTCAGAAAAGTCCCGTATACTTTGCTGGTCGTGGCAGCATGGTAGTCACACCAGTTTTGTCACGCAAATGGTTGTAGAATGCCCTTGCTAATGATCCTTCTACCGTGCCATCTGACTAATGTCTCGCGAAATTATTATGGACGGCAAGGTAGTGACAGGCATCATAACACAGGCTCCTATGAGTTATCCCCACTCTACAGACTACAGATATAACTACTAAATGCTTTGCACAGTGTTTAACCAGAAGAAATAATTATCTGCCTCTGAACACCACACATTGGATGGACCATCAAACCACAAACATTTTATGCAAGTTGCAAAGTAAGACAACTTCCGCCTTATTTCCATTCCTTGACCTATTCCAAAATTATTGATCATAAGGCCGCAATTTTTCGGGGACGAATTCTGATAAGAGGAAAAGGGCTTTAAATGAATTTCAAGTTTTTACATTTGAAATTCGTTCCTTTCAAATCACGCTGCAAAGGGATGGAGAAAACACACAAGTATATAGATGATCAATCTAACTCAAGAACCAATTAAGTATACATAAGGATACTTCTTCAATTGCTATCTTCCAAATGAACCACACAAGTAGAGGGACTTGCCACAGAAGTCCAGAAACCCCCAATCAACTTCACTCTTCCGTCTTTCTCTGGACATCCCTTACCAAAAATGCCAAACACAATCCATATCCAAAATGAAGGAATCAAGAAGGCTTCAGATTCTTGCTTCAATGTCCTTGTTTGTTGCACTACTACTGAGATAAATCACTCTCAATCATCCAGACAAATTAAAATGAAATGAATGAACTTAAACTATATTCATAATCAGAGTAAAGATAGAAGACATACATTGATATGAACACTTCCAATTTAACCGACAGCACTGACTCTCATTCTGTAAAATTCAGAAGAACATTGCACCAAAGAATGTTTGGAAGAACTGGAGAAGAACAAATAAATTAACATAAAAGGTTGACATACCCTCTTCCTATATAATTTTTCCCGCTACTAAATTTAGACCTTGTTAGGGCCAAGGACCAATAGGGTTTCAGAGGGGGGCCAGTATCCTGCTCAAAACTGGCATAAGTAGTATAACAAAAAAATACCTGCCACTCTGACAGCCATCATTTTAAATTTCTATTCAGGTTTATAATCTATCAAAGAATAATCATACTCTTAAAAAAAAAAAAAGAACAAAGAACCGTGACTGTGAAACTTCAAGGCTTTTTATCCCTTTGAAGTAAATAGAACCCTCTAAGTGCCAATATACACATGCAAATCCAAAGATGTTTTCAAGCTGATAAACTCATTACTCAGAGTCTATTATCAAAAAGGTCACAAGGAAAAGATGCATTAGCTCTGAAACTACAAACATCTGAAATGACCACTGTACCTGTTGCTCTTAGCAGTGAGTCTGTGCCTCAAAAATGTACCATAGAGAATAGACAATAATATCCTGCTGTCAACTTCTACTATCAACATCAAACCCAGCCCCAGTCCAACCAGGTGTTGCAGAGCTTCTACTCTTAGGTACTGCTCCAATTCCCTTCCCCCTCCCTTGAATCACAGCTTTCTTCTTCCCTCTTCCTTCAACATCTGGAGAAGGCCCTTGGTTGCTTCCATTTGTTGTGGGAACATTTCCAGCATTTCCTTGATTGGATATGTGGCTACCTGATCTACTACCTGGATCAGCTGTGCTTGCAACTGAGGTTGCATCTCGATTGGTATTATTGGGTGTCTGTCCCACTGGACTTCTGTCCTGAATCAGCATTTGAGTCAAAGTCAAAGAACAACTTCATGCACATGGATGTTCCACACATCAATACTTGTATATGTGTTGAAGAAGTTTCTTTGGTTTAAAAAGAAATCCAAACGAGGGAATTATCTAAATTACCAAAACACATCCCCAACCTGAACCAAATATAAAAGTATTAACAAGAAACAGAAGTCTGATGATCATTTCTGCTAGTGATAAATGAGCCAGCAAAAACTAGTTTATGTTCATTTTATGTTTCAGATGCCTGATCATGCCTTTGAATTCGATAGCAAAAAGTTGCTGAATCTTAGCACAGAGTTATTTAAGAAATGCCAGACAGGCCAGAACAGACTTTATCAGAATCATTTTCTCAGAATATGTCCAGAGGCAGTTTTGGTACCCACTGAAAGATAATCAGTCCATCAGCCCCAAATTTTATGTCCTAAATTCTCTTCTTCACCTCATTCCAAAATTTGATTTTAGAATGTCACTTACGCAATCCAAAATTGAATCTGCACAGTTTTAATGGAGTCAAAAGAGATGTCTATCTATCACTTTGTCACACCCTACATTGCGGAATATACATGTATTCCTTATGCCGTTGGAATAAGGGAGAAATCACAAATGGAAGCAACTGAATCTTACATTCTCATATATAGTTTCACTCCCCCACACTTAGCCGTGACTTAAACAAAAATCTTAATGGATATACCATCAGAAGTCCAGCTAGAAATAACTAACAGGTGAATTCTTTTAATAACACTTTCATTGGTCATTAAGCACAAGGAAAGCAATCACGATGCAGCTATCTAGATTTCCAAGAGTTTGTAGGATGCTTTGCCCATATATCAGATACAGAGGTCAAGGGAGGAAGATCTTACAGTAGGACCAGACATTGATGATCTACTTGGATTTAAAGCTTCCAGCCGCCGTTTCAATTCCTCTAGTCTGGCCATTTGACTCTTACTGCTCTCCTCGACCTGTGCAAGAAATTGAGATCATTACACAGGCAAATTTCATGAAGGTGCAATGACAAATATTGACCGGACATACCAGGTTATTCAAGTCTTCACAAAGTTTCTGTTTAACTGCTTCCTCATCCTTAACAGCCTTTGAAGCTTCTTCCCAAGCCTGAATTTTCAGGAAACAAAAGAAGGAAAGACAGGGCTTTAACAATTCGAAGATACAATAAAGAACACACAGCTATTCAATTACAACTCAAGGCAAACATGCAAAGGAGAGGATACCAATTGAAAACCAGAGGCTGAAAAAGCAGCACTGGTCCTTTAAATAATTCAGTGAAAGAATATCAGTTAAAATTTATTACTCCGACAAGGATTCAAATGCTTTGGCTAGTTATACCTAGCTCTGGAACTATAAGAAACAATATGTTTGAGGGTGAAAAAGTTAATTAAAGAAAAAAAAATCTACCTAGACACCTCCACCATATTTCTGCACGTTTACCAGGATAGCGAAGAGGAACCAAGTTGTAAGTTAAATTGACGTTTATATTTGATTAATATGTAAACAAAGGGACATGAATTCTGCCTAATCCAGACATTCCTTTCTTCACTAACTACTCCCTCCGTCCCACAAAGATAGGCTCACTTTACTTTTTCTTCCATCCCATATCATAGGTCTACTTCCTTTAGAAAGAGTAGTTAATTCGTTAATTTCCTTGTATGTCCCTAATTATTATCATAAGTATCAACAAATCTTTTCCCTTTCCATATAAAAACTTATCCAATATTCTAATATTGAATAAAATGCATATAGAGATATCTTAGTATTGGAAAATGTAAAGAGTGATAGGTTTAAAAATGATTAGTTAATATAGGTCAAAATCATCTTAGTATTAATGAAGGGCATATGACGAAAATACTAAGTAAAAATTATTAATTTAATGTGAAACTAGAAGTAGGTATATCTCTGTGGGACGAGGGGAGTAATTTATTCTTTAAGCAACTTATTCAACGAGAGAATTTATAAGTTTGTGGAACAAGAAGGATATACCAGTCCTTTAGAAAGTACTAGGTCTAGACACGCCAAAATCATCATAACCTGTTCCCCATTCAAGAGACATTATATCTCAAAAATCAGAGCGGAAGCACAAATACATTTACGACAGAAGCAATCGCAGAAGCACGAAGTTGCATAAAAAAATATGACCATATAAGTCTTTTGTCAAGCAAAACAAACCTTTCGTGCCTGTTCTTCCTTCAGCTTAGCAGCGCGAATTCTCTCATTTGACATTTCTATTTTCTTTCTCATGTGTTCAAGTGCTGAGGCATGAGAACAACGTCATAATCATTTACCAATGTTTGGAAATGTATCCCACAATAAAAGAAACAGCAATGACAAGACAATGGACCTGCTTTCTTTGGCCCGGATGTAAGTTTCATCTCTAGTGTAAGATTAGCCAATTCTCGTTCAACATCACGAATCTTGGTGTAGTTTTCTTCAATATACCTAAAGAAAATATACAATAGGATACACATGAACGTGACACAAGAGGTTTGGTCATTGAAGATGAAGTAGCAAATAAATTTGATAAAGGAAAGGATATGAAAGTAAACCTGCATTTCAGGTTGATTTGTACATCAAGGTAAAGTTTATTGAGATAGTGATAAGCCCAGATTACTAGCACAATTCTTCTTAGAGGCTAGACATCTAGAAATACACTAGAATAGTCTAGACAAGGATAGAACTGAAGCACTTATCCAGGAAGTGTTGAGGACACATAGGAGATATTTCTAAAATGCCAAATTACATCTCGATATAATGTTGGGATAGCTTGAACGTGGGAAAAAGTTTCACCAGCAAAGGAAAGAGTAAAAGGAAACAAATTCTCCAAGGATTAGGAGAATATGTGATTGAATTTGTTTTGAAATATGAATCTCTTCGGACAAACAGTGTCAACACAAAGGTTAGAAGCGCAGGGGCACAATGAAGTAGGAGAAGAATTTCTGACTTCTGGCCAAGTAATATTCTAAACTCATTAACCAACCAAGACTTGGACCAATTTAATGAATAAAATTCTGCTCAATTAGGGCATTTTGAATATGAGAAATTCATACCCCATCGGAAAAAAAGCACACAACAAACTCATAAACTGCATTTATAAAAAATCAAACGGACAACTATAATACTAGCAAGCATAATAGCATCTAACACGGTGTGGAAAAAGTGGGCATACTTTCTCAATTGAAGCTGCTCGGCCTCAATTATCTGAAAAAATTGGGGAAAAAAACATCAGATTTCTAATAGATCACCTCAGCAATGCATGCACATATTTCAGGAAGGAAAAGGGGGAGGGAAAACCACAAACAATTCCAGAGAATGAGTGAGAGAGGAGAGAGACCTTCTCGGTGTAAGAAATGACAGGAGATTCTCGCGCAATGCCATCGGGTCCGATCTCCGGAATGAATACTGGTCCGGCATTAGTGCCAGCACTGGGGTCGGCATTGGCGGCCATATCAATGGATTGGATCTCAGCGACAATTAATTACTGGCACTAGAAAGTCGATTACACAATATATGACAAGGAGCAACCCGGATTCCGGCAGTAATGATTTGATTTGCAAATCCCCGTCGGAGAATTTTACCCGTTATCGCTAGGCGGAACGGACCGTGCTTCTATCCGGTGCCCGGAACGTACCTTTCAGTTTCGCCTTTTAGTTGCAGTGAAGCACAATGACAGCGATTGAATATGTGCTGCAGCACATGCCGTTCGCAGTGGAGACTCGCCTATTTATTTCCAGTTTTTTCTTTATACTAATTTTACTCAATTACAAAGTCCGCGAGCAGTTGTAGCGTGGCGCCAACTAAAATTTCGTTACGAAGTCCTTGAATAACTGCAAATTTCGTCTTCACCCATCACTACTCGAAAATGTCAGCGGTTCAGTATAATTTTCACTAATATAATAATTGAATAATTAACTCGTAATTACAGTAAAATTAATCCTACAACTTGTGATTTTAAACTAAAAGCTACGGGATCATAAAAGTTCTAATGATAAAATAACAGTAGTATCATCTCCTCCAAGAAGTAAACTCTCTTTTCTTTTCTTTTTTCTTTTTTATAGATTATAGAAAGGAAAATAATATTCTCAATTCCTTTTTAGTCTTTTTTACTTCCTTTTTATTTTTTTCATAATTGAGAAAACTTTAATATCTAAAAAAATTTCAAAATTGCATCTTAAGTCTTGCCTAGAAAAACTAATTAAGAATATTAAAATCATTTTGTTTATTAAAAAATAAAAATAGAGTAAAAATATTACTTCCATTAAAAATACTCCCCTTATATTTCAGTTCTTAAAATTCTAGCTGATCATTTTTTTCCTTTTGGTACTCAACTCTTGTTTTCTTTGGTCTTGGGACTGCCATTTGTTAATAGAGATGTGATATTAAAGGTGTCTAAATATCGAATTTAATAGTGAGATTGGATATTATTTTATTTTAAGATTTTTTACCTTTAATTTTAAGAGAGAATTTTTTGTGAGAGAAAAAGTGAAACCTAGAGTGAAAATTTTGTATTGGCTTCCGTAGCAGAATCAAATCCAAATATACTTGACAAACGTATTAGTAGAGGACAGTAATCATGGAGCTTTTCAATAGAATAATTGTAGTAATTCTTCATCAGGAGAGTGACTGCCCGTGAACATGGCTAAATGTGCTTACATTTCCAGTTTTTGAACAAGGGAAAATCAAAATTGAAATACACTTCTTGCACATAATCTTTTGGTCGGTCCTAATTTCACAATCACAACTATAGTTGATCATTATTCCTAGCCAAGCACCATCATACATCGCCTGAACCCATCAAACTACTTTGTACGGATCATTTCTTTAGTCCAATAGAACAGCATAATGGATGGCGACCTTGCATATATGAGAAGCCCCCAAGAAAGGGAAAAGGATTAGTGCACTGCAGCTCTTTCAAATGCACCAAAAGGCTTAACATTGCAACAGCAGTGAAAGCAAAATTTCGCTAGCATTGATTAAACAGATACCAGAAACCAGGTATGGCGTCACTCCGAGTCCTTCCACTCATGCAGAGACTCTAGCTAAAAGTTGTTGAACTGCATCTTTTGTAGGCAGGGCAGGGATTGCTCCTTTTTCTGTTACAGTGATCGCACCACAAGCATTTGCAAAATAAAGAGCTTCCTTTAACCGTTTCTCATCCTGCCATTGGTTTAATCAAAGTATTAAGCGCAAATGGAGGTTTTAGGTAATTGGTAGCCTGAAGAATCCTTGATCTTAATATAAAATCCTAAATTGTTCCCAGAGCATCATATTTACTTGCAGTTCCAAGCCACTTGATCCTAAGATGACTTTTTAGGGACGGAAAATCTATGGACTCCAAGTAAAGAGTGATAATAAATATAGAATAACAGGGGCTTAAACAGAAGAAGAAAAAGATGCGAAAAAAGCCAGCCACTTTCAGCCAAGAGCTAGGCAGGTGACAGAAGGCAGTATCATCATTTCGAATATCACAAGGGAAAAGGCTTGTTATGCCAGTGATTGGGGAGAGGTACAGGCATTCCATGGATTAGATTATGAATTCTGAGTTAAGAAGGAACTGGCAGACCAGAAAAGAGAAAAAAGCAATTGGCATCATGTTCAAGCTTCTGCAACTTCAGACCTCTATATATATGAACTTACTCTTCATCTACCAGGACGTATTAACAAAATCAACTCTAATTTACCAGCTTACAAATTACAGACTTGAGGGAAGTAGCAAAGCTGTTATAGTTTTTTCAATGAACAGACATCAGAAAGTTTCTCTATATGACTCGTCATCTTCATCATCTAGTTTGAGTACATTGCAGTAACCCTCTGTAATGGCATTAACAAGAAGTCTAAATATTTAAGCAACAACACTGCATCACCAAATATGGTTTTTTATCATGCTCTAAGCTGCAAGAATCACATTTAACTATCTAGTTCTGAAGAAAAGAAACTGAGCTAAAAGGTAAGAATAGGATAAGAGGAGATTCAACCAATGAAGACATATATTCTAATAACTTATGCCCACTTGTTATAATAACCAAGATTTCCAGAGCAGCAACAAAAATTTATTCATGCCAATGCAGAGCATGACCAAAGTCAAAACAAGATTATCTCATATAGCTGGCGGAAAGCATGATGCAAATAAGTGATTTCATTAGCCACATGCAATGTCACTTTACCTGATAAAGAGTTGGATCAGAAGCTATTCTGTACAATATTCCACCAACAAAGGCATCACCAGCACCAGTCGTGTCAACAGATTTAACTTTCAAACCAGGAACTCTTCCCTTAAATTGCTGCAAAAAGATTTGGTTGATGTCAATCAACACGGCAGAAAAGAATCAGGAATATCAAAGAAAACCATTAAGTCATATGTAGTTGACTATGAATTATCAGACATAAGCAGAACCTATCCAGCATCTTCAGGTTCAGCCACTTTAAGTGGCATAAGGCATAATTACAGGATGTTCTGTCTGTTAAACAATCCCTCTATTGAGGGACAAAAAGGTATACATAATTTGAGGGGGAAACTAGTTGGCACGTTCTTAAGTCTATTATATGGCTGTAAATGATGAAGATGCTATGTCTCTAAAAGCCATTTGAGGCCTTCTCCTGGAAAAGGAATGAACCTATGGTGTTCCAGCAGGATTTTTAAACAAAGATCTTAATATACTTCAATTAGCTGATGATTTAATTAAAATCTTTAAATAGTAGTGTATCATTTGAAGCATACCTTCGTGTAATATCTGCAACCTTTTGAACCTTCAGATACCAGTAGAAGTTGTAGTTTTGGATGGAAAAGCTTCTTCAATACCACATCATCACTGTAAGGATCATCACCTCCAGTCAGAAATGCAATTTCATCCTCACTTACCTGCCAGATCAAAAGAGGGTAGTGAACTCCAACTGATGTAGAAAAGCTCATGAGAGGATAGGCTCCCAGAGATACATCCAAGAATAAACTTATTTAGGAAACCTTGATAATATCTGCTTGGTCCCACACGCTCATTATTCTTTCTCGAGCAGCCTCCGATGAAGGCCACAAGGCCAATCTCAAGTTTGGATCAAAAGACAGTAAGGAACCAGACTTTTTGGCAATGGTCATTGCAGCAATTTGTGTGGACATACATGGTTCTTCAATCAAACTAATGGAACCATAGTGGAAGATGGTTGCCTGCCATTTCAGATGTACCTCAGTAAAACAAACAGGCAACCAGATAAAAGTAGTATTTCTGGTACCAAGCAAGTTGTTAAACATGACACCTTTCTTATTAGGCCGATATCAAGTTCTGGCTCTCGGAGAAGCATATCAGCACTGGGATTGCGAAAGAATAGAAATTCACGTTCACCATCATCTCTAAGTGTAACAAATGCCAATGCCGTCCTTGCAGAGGGATCAAATCGCATACCAGAATTATCAACTTTGTTTTCTTTCAAAATGTCTGCCAACATATGTCCAAATTCATCCTCACCTACCTGTGGTCCAATCAAGATATCACTCTTCAACAAATTAAATTAGAATAAATTAACAAAGACAAATCAAGACATTTGCGAATCAGCACTGAAGCAAAGATATAAATATGGTCATCTTGACAGTAAAATTGCAACATGACTATCATCTTCCTAAGTTCCATAAAAGAATGCACTTTATCCTGTAAAGTTCCAAGTATCAAGTATGATGTTCACAACAGGAATCCTGATGTATAGAAATAGAAACCCCTCAAACTCTGAAGACTCCAACTTGAATGCACAATCGGCTAAATTATTACTCCAATTTTTTTCCATAAAATGCAGATGGAATAATTGAGCCCAAACAACAGAAAATAATATCTAATAACTTGAGCATAATCTCAGCAGAATCTCATCCAGTTGCAGAACGTGTGTTTAACAGAGTATATGCTAGAAACATTTTATTATGCTCTAAAACCATAACCAAAACTCAAAAAGAGAACAACAGATTAGGAAAAAAAAAAATCAGCAGAACCAAGATGCAATAGCACCCCTATAAAATATATCAGCATCGTAGGATAAGGCTGTACAAGAAGCATCAATATTCATCCAAACAAACATCTGAGAGACTTGGATGCACCTTGCCAATAAAAGCTGAAGAGCCTCCCAACCGTGCTATACATACAGCAACATTAGCAGGAGCACCACCTGGAGCCTTTTTGAAGGCAGGAGCTTGAGCTAATGAAACCCCATTAACTGTTGGAACAAAGTCGATCAACATTTCACCAAAGCATATAACCAATTGACTTTTTTCACATGACCTCCCATTTGAATTCAAGGACAGTCTTTCCATATCACCTGCAGACATTTCATTAGTGATAGAGAAACGCATTTGAATAAATAAACAATTCTGCATTACGTACAAAGTATGAGATATGCTGCAACCCCAGAATAGTACATAGAAGAGATGGATCAAATAACATAATCTGCTGAAATAACTCCATATCTGATAGCTCTTGTTTCTAGATCAGTTCACTATGTCCAAGAATCATTCAAAATTTTCAACCAGAACGAGAAAATCAAAATATCCTGCTGTGTTAAACTGGGCAACAAGATCGTGCATTCTTGGACATATTCACAGCCATCCTAAATCTTTTTTTTTTTTTTAAGTGGAGAGGCTTAGATTTATATATAAAATACCTGCAGACAGCAAACATACACACGCTTACATGAGATCACCCTTGAAGTTTCCCTAAAATCCTTATTCTTGAACGAGAATACTTCAAACCCATCAAATATATTTCTACCGAAAGCCCCATGCCTCGGTTTTATCCTTAACCAGTAGGCGCATAGCGTGAGAAAAATATTCTGTAGATTTTTTTTTTCTCTTTGATGCACAACATATTCGGTAGATTGAATACCAACTTATTGAAATGGTGATGTAATGAGCATGTGTATACAGTTCCTAATTGTGGCGCATCTAATCATATTTTTAGATTGCAAAGAGTGGCAAACCCAAGATAAAACACTTCTACAGAACATGGAAAGAAAATTCACAAACAGAGAAGTACAATGAATGCACGGTTCAGAAACTCGGAGTACAAGTCAGCAGGATAAATTATCATGAAACGCCAGCAAAAATTAATAACTCGTGCACAAGAAATCTTGAGTAGAGAATGAAGAAAATGATAAAACCAGAAAGTGTAAATCAAAGATTATCTGTGCATCATTCATTAGTGCATGTCTTGTGGGTTACTCAGAGAAAGAAAACGAACCGGAATTGGGCTCAGCAGCCATGTTTTGAACAATTACGGTAGAAGGCTGGGAGTTGGTGCTCAAAGACACTGGAATTTAGATAGAATGCTTGACGAGATTCCAAGAAAGATGAAGTTCGACTACAAACTGGATTAATCGACTTCAGAGAGAACGATTAGAGCTAAAAGAGGATTTGGGAAGCATGAATTGGAATAATTCTTGAATCAGACAGACAATAAGGGGTTTGGTTCTTGGAAAATCCAATCTGCTTTCTGCTCTATTGCCGCTGCTGTTCTGTTCCGCACTGGCATGTATATACGGTAAGTAATGGGATGGCAATCGTTTTCCCCGGCATGTGTCTGAACTCTGAATTTGACTCGAGAGTCCCTTTCTCTTTTTCTGGGTATAATTTGAGTTTTCCTTTTCCGGACATGAAAAATGAAAAAAGAAAATCTTTCTAGGCCAGTAAACTTTCATTTATTGTGAACCAAAAAAAAAACACCCACAAATATATATAAATATATATGACTCCACTAGACTCGATCATTAATTTCTTCTTTTGGGATCATTTTAGAATATGCACAGGGTTTGCAGGGTGATCAGAGATTACAGAGCTAGGAATAAAAGACCATCGCAAGCATTAATCCTGGAAAATGCCTTTGCAAATCAATTATCAACACATGACGCAACCATCAACCAATCAATTTGTAATTTACACTTTTCAAAATTAAGTTCAAATACTAGTTTCAAAATTTCAAAAATTTCGTGTTAGAGAAAAGAAAAGCTTCAGAATGAGATGACGAAAAGTGTCTTTCTTATTGGACTGGATACTTCTCGCGGCCCATTTAGATTTTGTATACCCAAATCCAGTTGCTCCGAGCCCGTCAGTTCTGTTCTGTTTTTTTTTTTTTTTTTTTGAAGTGAGTCGGTTCTCTCTTCTCTGGTTTCTGGAGTCGGAACACCTGCAGGTGCCAAACTGAGGCTATGACCAAATGTGGAAGCAAATCCCAACACAACATTTTCTTCTTTTGCCTTTTTTCTAAGACCCGATGCAAACTCACCGGTCTTGAAAGTTCTTGCAACGTGCAAAATAGATCTGCCAATTCATAGGAGATCTAATGTATTATTCAGACTTCCTTTTTTTTTTTTTTGGAGATTTTCTTTCATTTTTCCGTCGGTATAAATTTATTCAAAATTCACCAGAAAACATTTGTATAATAATTTCCCTCTTGAATTTCCATGGGTTGAAACATTTGATTTCCCATAGTTCACATATACAAGAAACTTTGCATAACAATTAGTTATTTTATCAAGACCTAGTAATTATGCACATATACTATTCTCGTGTTAATTTTTTTCTTTTTACTTTTTTTCACCGTTTGCATTAAAATTTCAAGATTAGATACCTAATTTTTCGACTTCAAAGAGAAGAAATATTATCTATTTCTCGTAATATTTTTATTAAAGTGACTATCTTTATGTCTAGAAAATGTTAATAGACAACCTTAACAAAAAAAAAAAAAAAAACAGCATGGTTTTTGCAATCCAAAGAATAAAACTACTCATTTTACTCTTTGTAGGCGATTAGCTTACAATTCAAAATGATCATAATTTGAACGTAAAATTTCATGAAGACGCATCCACAAGTTGTTATAAAACTAGAAAATGGGTTTTGACTCAAATTGAGCCAAAATTTCTAAAAAGCAAAATCTATGGGAAGAAAGTTGCTCAATTAATTAAGATGTAAAGTGCTCTGCATGTGTTTTGCATGTAAATAGAAAATAGATACAGTAAATTTGCAATTGAAGCACCAATAATTACACCCAATATAGCTGTAATATTCTAAATGAAGAGAATTGCAACATAGAAAAGCTACACTTTCCTAGTATAAAATATCACAATTATTATATGTAATTTTTTTACTATATACAGTTAACAAATTAAATATTTTTTAACTTTCCTTCTCTCTCTATCTCACATATTCTCTCTCTATAATTTTATTAAAAATAATAAGTATCACATTAAATCAAGTTATATAATGTAATTAAATAAAAAATTACATCAAACTATCTATATTTTGAGATAAAATTTCACAAAACTTAAAAATTTAATAACTTCATTTAACTTCCATGATTTCCGCCCAAGAGGACATAACTTGCTCATAATAAATTTAATTTTTAAAAGTTTTCTATCTCAAAATTAAAATAATTTGATATAGTTTTTTATTTAATTGTATTGTATAGTTTGATTTAATATGATGCTTATTAATTTTAGTAAAATTATAGAAAGAAAATATAAAAGAAGATGTTGAGTAAATAGAACATAAAAATAATTTAATTTTTAATTGTATATAATTAAATTTAAAATTATATATAATAATTAAGAATGTGCAATTGGTTAAACAGTTTGGTTCGATTTTACTATTTGATTTTTCGACTTAATTTTTTCTTTTTTTAAAAAAACTAAACAAAATTATATTTATATTGAAATTGAACCGAAATAAATCGATTTAGTTTGGTTCAGTTCAAAATCAAATTTTATAAAAAATGTATTTATAAATAATTCATAAATGCATTCATATCTTTTTTTAAAAAAATTTTAATTTTTAGTTTGATTTTTAATTTGATTACAAAAATAAAAAATTTGAACTAAAATATTTATAAAATTTATAAACAGAACTAAACAAATTAAATATATTAAAAAATTAAATCAAAATAAAAACTTTGATTTGGTTCGATTTTTACATACATCTTAGTAGAATAATAAAGAAAATTGATACGCCACTCTCTTAAACGAAAGAAAGGGAAAGGGATTTTCTAGTCAAGACCGTGGTTATTGTAATCACCATTGGAACTTGAAAGGGACAAATCACGCGGAAGAGGTGAAGCGATCGAAGCCCGGGCCGTTGGAAGTGGAGATAATGGTCTCAAAGGCACATGTGGCACCTACGTTTGGGCGTTCAAATTTTCCAGCCAATAAAACCACTCTCTCGCTCCCCAAATCAAAGTTAGTACATTCTCTATTGCATCTTCGCGAAAACACTTCACTCTGCTCTGCGTCTTCCTCGCGGAGTGCTGCAACCATGGCTTTCTGCGCCCGAACAGCGGCTCAACCTCACTCTGCTCTGCAGTCGAAACTCAATGAAGCCGCTGTTTCATCAAATCTCTCTGTTTTTCCGTCGTCCTTGCGATCCCTCTCTTTTGTTAATTCCACCAGCGCTCCTCTTTTTGCCAACCTCTCTTTCAGGAAGGTTGCTCCGCTGCGTTCTTCTTCTTCTTCGTTTCTGATGGTCACTGCCTCCTCATCTCCTTCATCTTCCTCTTCCACCACTCTCGCTGAGTCCCGAGGCCTCAAGGTCCTTCCTTTCTTCTTCTCCCTCTGTTTCTGTGCTTGTGTTTTTCTTCATTGCTTGTTGCCTTATTTTTTCTTATTTAACTATGGTAGATTAAGTCGGTGCCAACCAAGCCTATTGAAGGTCAGAAGACAGGTACCAGCGGCCTTCGGAAGAAGGTAATTCGATACTAGTCTCTTTCTGTCTGTGAATGAATTTAATCCGATGCATTAGTGCGGTTTCTTACATTATTACAAAATTTCATCTTGCTCCTAGGTTAAAGTTTTCATGCAAGAGAATTACCTAGCTAATTGGATTCAGGTGTGCAATTTTCTCTCGTTTTTATTTTTCTCTTAAGAGTTTTATCCTATACTAGAACTAAGATGGCTATGTGAAGGCATTGTTTAATTCGCTACCACCCGAGGATTATACGGGCGGAGAGTTGGTCTTGGGAGGTGATGGTCGATATTTTAATCGTGATGCTGCTCAGGTATGTACGATGGAAAGGTAGAAAAAGGTCTAGTGCAATGAAGCCGTTTCTGCTTGCTAATTTTGTTTGGTTGTAAGTGCAGATAATCACTAAAATTGCTGCCGGAAATGGTGTTGGTAAAATTTTGGTTGGCAAGTGAGTGCTTTAATACATTGTTTTTGACAATTAATCAAATCAGTTATACTGCAATAAAGAAACGACCACGATAGATGTTATGGACCCTTGTTTGGCTGGTTCGCTGCATTTCTCTTTTGAATGAAAAATAAACTCCACGATAACTTATGCTTACAGAATATGATCAATGTTCTCTGCAAATCAATGTAGTTACTTGCTATAATCCATTTCTTTTTCTGTCCGAAAGCAATCTTCTGCTATCCTTAGTTAATTACATTGGTACTGGTGGTGCTCATCTGCAACGGATGAAAATCAGAAAAATCTTTATTTTCAGGGAAGGTATAATGTCTACACCAGCTGTATCTGCTGTTATAAGAAAGAGAAAGGTAAGATTCTGCTCTTTTCCTCTTCAATTTTGCCATTCCTCTTTTGCTTGGGAGCAGGAAGTTTAACTCATTTTAGACTTTTGGTTTTCCCATGTAACATCTTTACCTTTTAGGCTAATGGTGGCTTCATAATGAGTGCAAGCCATAATCCTGGTGGCCCTGAATATGATTGGGGCATAAAGGTCAGTTGGTCTTATTATTTTTATATATTATTCTTATTCTTATTCTTATTTTAAAACATAAGCTGTGCATAAACTTTTATACTTGTCTAAGATTGTCTCGCAGAAGTGGACTATTGCATAATATGGCCCTTGCTATAGAACTTTCGATTGGCATTATTATGTTATACTCTAGATGTTACATGTGACTTTTTATTGGTTTTGCAGTTCAACTACAGCAGTGGTCAGCCAGCACCAGAATCAATAACTGACAAAATTTATGGGAACACGCTTTCTGTAAGGATCTGATCTCATCTGCATGTTTGACACAAGATAACATCAGATCATTTTTTGTTCGTTTCACTTTATGTTTGTTTGTCTAGCGAAAATGGGCATTTAAAATATGACTTAAAAGAAAATTGGAGAGAGTGTGCTAAACATAATTACACTCCACACGTGTTAGGCATTGTCAAATATTCAACCTTCTGGTAATTTGAGAACTTTAGCTCTTAGATGATGTTGAACCATATGTTGGGCTGTATGGCTCTTTCCATACACGAAAAAAGAAGTACTCTCCATTGCCTTTGTGCCTTCGAAGGTCATAGATGAAGATCTAGTTAAAATTCTTGAAGTTTTAAACAGTTTCTTAATTCCTTAGTAATTGATCTGTATTTCCTGTGCTCGGTTCATCAATTGAGTCCTATAATTTGAACAGTGTGTTACGGATTGGAATTTATTCATTTGAGGCAAACATCTTCACCAGTCTTTATTTTGTCCACAATTCTTAATTAGTCTTTTCCTTCCATTTCATCTATCTGATATTTTTCAGCTCACCTGTTAAATTGAGCTATCAATGCAACTGGTTGAACTTGCAGTTCTTTTGATTCTTGCATGCTAAAATTGCTTTGCAGCTTAAAAGTTGAATTTCTTCAAGACAAAGAACCCGGAAGTGAAATAAAAAATTTGTTCCAACAGAACCTTCTGCTCTACCTATATTGGCTATAAATACACAACCCCTGCCATTATTCTTTTCTATTCATCATCTTTTTATTACTAAATCTATTACTAAATCAAATGACTGCACCAAATTAAAGAAGGTAGTGAAAGGAATGACTAATAGCAATGTTAGAATTCTTTTTATTCGATGCCAAAATAATGCCCTTTTTCTTTTACCAGATGGTTTTGACTACAGAATGTTGCTACTTTTTAAGTAATTTATAATAGAAAATATAAGTTTTATGTCCATCTTTCTCTATAAATTTAAATTATATATTGCTGTTGCTCCAAATGTTTTCCAGGTTCTATTTCTCGAGAATATGTGGATCAGTTTATTAATCACTGGAATTCGGGAAGAAAATATGGAATATGTTGTCACATTTTTTTTCCATGTAGAAAATATTTAAAAATGAGACTATAATTTAAAGTCGAAAATTGTCACCCAAGCTAAAGGAGACAATATCTTAGTGTGGACCTAGAAAGAGGAGATTTATTTTTGGAGTGTGTGTTTCCACCCTCACTTTCCAGTTTATGTTCAGTGAAACTAGGATACTGAATTTAGAGTGAAGAGAGTTTTTATCGGTCTAGATTCTTAGAAAATATACATCTTACTATTTATTATTGAAAATTGCGGAGTAGGGTTCAAAGTTTCTTCATGGAATCTCTAATTGTGCAAGTTCAATGCAGATTTCAGAAATAAAAATAGCTGATATTCCGGATGTTGATCTAACTCGTATTGGCGTTTCAAAATATGGGAACTTTACTGTTGAAGTGATTGACCCTGTTGCTGACTATTTGGAGCTACTGGAGGTGAGATGCTGAAGAGTATATATCTTTAGTCAGTTCTCGTATATGGTACATTATGGATTTTTTATCTACAGCTTTTTGGCATCTTGTGCAGAATGTTTTTGATTTTCCACTTATTAAAAGTCTTCTGACACGTCCGGATTTCAGGTACTTTTATCCTTTGAGAATCTCTTTTTAGCTTTCTTTCTAGATATGAGTTCTGTTTTGTTTTATTTTTTTTTTGGGAGGGGGGGGGGGGCAATTGCCCTTTTAAGTTGGGAATTTAAATAGAATGTGATATATGCGTGAAATATGCAACACATCAAAAAGGAATGGCCACAGTCAAACATGTAAAATCAAAAGTTTTAAAAATAAAAATTTGAAAATGGAAAGAGATTTTAGAAGAGAAGTTAGCAAGGACACAGTATATATGGAAAAAAATGAAGACAGAAATCAGAAGAGTAACTTGACAGATTTCAGGAGAACAATAGTATGAGAGATTAGAGGGGAGGGAAAAAATGGGAATTTGTACAACTAGCATAGAAGGATCCTGAAAGGATGCTAAAGGAGAAAGTAGTTTTACTGTGGCTGTTATGTGGAATAGAAACATGCCTGTGTTATGTTATTGAAGAAAAAAGTCAATAGAGAAAGAGAGGTAAACCATAAAAAATATAAATATTTAGTTGTTCTTTAATAGGTAATGTGTTGATTGTTAACTTTCATTTTTTTTCAATTGAAGATTGATAATTTGGATTATTTTCAAGATGGATTTTGATTTAACACAATGATAATCTTATATTGATTACAGCAATTGAGGTAGCAGTCTAACGGTCAAGTGCTTGGCTTGTGGTTTAGGAGATTAGATCTGTTATGAGGAATCTAAACGCATGTAGTGCCTGCCTAGAATTGAATTCTGGAAGTATATTAACAACAGAAAAGTATGGTTGGTAGTACTTACTGGACTAGTTGATATGCAAACGATAGATTAACCGACGCTTGGCCAACAAAAGGTTGAATTCTTTCTTGAGACAGAACTTATGTAGGCTCTACTCTACTTGGATGTTTGAACAACAGGATTTCATCTAGTTTAAACTTCCTCATGTTTTTATAAACAAAGAGACTCTGCCTCCTTTTTCTTAAATTGAAAAAACTCCACAACTCTAATTGGGCGAGAGTGAAAAGAATGAAAGGAAAGTTCCTTACTGAATTATTTTATCCTTGAACTTCCTTGCAGGTTTATGTTTGATGCAATGCATGCGGTCACAGGTGCTTATGCAAAACCTATATTTGTTGAAAAGCTGGGAGCTAGCCTTGTATGTTTAAAGATTTGTCATTTTCTTTGGAGTAATGGCTAGATGACTAGGTGCTATGTTCAATTTATATATGGTCAAAGACCGGAGAAGTAGTGCTAAACCATATATTAAACATTGTGTAGGATTCAATTTCAAATGGAGTGCCCTTGGAAGATTTTGGACACGGTCATCCTGACCCTAACTTGACGTAAGGAATATATGCTCGTAAATATAGAACGAACAAGTGATAGCTGTGAGAGAGTCACTAATATTTTCTTCTTCTGGGAAAAAGATATGCCAAGGATTTGGTCAACATTATGTATAGCAAGGATGGACCTGATTTTGGGGCTGCAAGTGATGGTATGCCACATAATGCTGAGTCCTGGATAGTAGCTTCTAGCATTCCTATTGTTTACTCATTTCATTATCTGCACGAATATGACATAATTGATAAACTCACTTTTTTCCCTTCAAAAGTCCATTGTGACCCCCCTTTAGTTTCTATTTGTGGGTTTTTAGTTCATCATTCAGTTACTTCTGCTGCTGATAGCTTGGTCAGTTTAAATGTGTTAATCAGCAGCTGGCTCTGACATGCACCAAATCACCAAAGTATAATTTTATTGCTATTATTTTTGCTTACTTGGCACCCTCTTGAGCTGCCAATGCAGAATCCTTTTATGATTGCAACCTGTTACCGTTTGACTAGTATAAGATATTCTCTGTAATTTGAGTTGAAGGAAACTTGTTTGCCAAGCTGATCGTATCCTCATTAAACATTGATGTTGTTGTTCCTTCAGCCAAGGTACTGCATAGGTGAAGTTTTAAGCATGAAATGTTCTTAGGATTATTTGCAAGATTCTTGTTGAACATGATTTAATATTGGTTGCAAGGATCATTTGCATAGATGATGAAGATACTCTGATATTAAGTTCGCTAGAATATCAAATTGAACTTGTCATACATATGATAGAAAATATTTCATGTAGACTTGTTAACTAATCTGATCCTGGTGGCTGAATGAAATTGTATTGGCATGTTGCATAATTGTTTATTACATTTTTAAGTGCGACATTATTTTACTTAGTGGTCTACTTAGCAATTTAATGATATAAGCTTGTGATGAATCTTTCTTCACTTCTTCTGTTCCTATTTTATCCTATAATTTCTTTCCCTGAGTGTATATGGTTTTGGTATACTGTATGGTGAGCAAAGTTGAATAGAAAGAACACAGAGATGAATAGGCTGATATCTTGCTTTTATCAAAAAATATGGCACTAATACAAATGGGCATGCAGAGAGATTGGCGAAGAACTATTGTGCAGAATATTTTCGTTTGAGAATTTCTCCCTTGTTTGTTTGACTTTCTATTAGCCAATTTATTGCTTTAGAGAGACATTCTCCGTCCGTCTCAAATTGGATATCATGCTTTAGTTTGTTAATTGGAAAGCTCCTATTACAGTGAGGGAAAGAAAAAATGTGGAGCAATTTTTCGCTCTATGAGATGAGAATCTAATGGCTTTAGTTCATGATTATGCAGGAGATGGTGATAGAAACATGATTCTTGGTAGAGGATTTTTTGTGACTCCTTCTGATTCTGTTGCAATGATCGCAGCCAATGCACAGGCAGCTATTCCATACTTCCAGACTGGCCCTAAGGTAGGAAGATCAGAAATGGCTATAACCCTCTTTTCCCTTGAAGCAAACCTTTTGTTTGACCATAAAACACAGAAACATCTCTTTGCATCTATCTATTTATTTATTTATATATAAAAATATAGGGATTGGCTCGATCAATGCCAACAAGTGGTGCCCTTGACCGTGTTGCTCAAAAATTAAATCTCCCATTTTTCGAGGTAAAAACATTCTTTTGTTTGCTGAGGTATCGTGATTGGCTTGTAGAGTCAATTTACCCTTGACATCAAGAAGTTAGATTTTGCCCAATTATATCATCAGGTGCCCACTGGATGGAAGTTTTTCGGAAATCTGATGGATGCAGGGAAATTGTCAATTTGTGGAGAAGAAAGTTTCGGAACTGGTTCTGATCACATTCGTGAAAAAGATGGCATTTGGTAATCATATTTTGTCTAATTATTTGGATTCATTGTTGTTGGAGTGTTGCTAATATATCAAATGTGGTGAATATTATGTTTGGATTTATTTCATGGCTGCTTTGCACTGAAAATATGGTATTTCATTGTGATTTCATGAGGGGTGCCTCTTGAATAGTCATTGATGGAAGCCATTAATTAGTTTACACACGGTTCTCTGGAAAATCTTATCACCAGAGTAATCAGTTTTTTAAAGAAGTTAATGCTATCTTTTATTCCTTTTGCTCTAAATAATGTGTTGTTTTCAGAAGTTCGAAGAAATCCATTAGGGCTATTGTGATATGTTTGTGAATAGTTGTTGTGGGAAGTTGTTCTTTAGTTTTGTCAGGGTTCCCTCAAATTTGATCACATTACTAGTCACTGCTGTTTCTATAGAGAGGGGAATACCATCCATTCATTTTTAATATTTCACTTTAGCTGTTCTTTAGTAAGCTGAAATTGATTTTAAGGGTTGAGTCTTTGTTTTTCAACTGATAGATAATCTTGACTCTCATTATAAACTAACAGCGGGGATGTCCAATTAACAGGGCTGTATTAGCTTGGCTTTCAATAATTGCATATCGAAACAAGGACAAGAATCCTGGAGAGGAGTTGGTTTCTGTATCTGATGTCGTAAAGGAGCACTGGGCCACTTATGGAAGGAATTTCTTTTCGAGATATGACTATGAGGCAAATATCAGTGCCGAATTACTCATTACTTTTTGCAGTTAAAAACATTTTAACTTTTCAGCTGCACTGTTTTTGAAGATTGATATCCTGTGATAACTTCTGCTCCCAGGAATGTGAATCTGAAGGTGCTAATAAAATGATAGAGTATCTTAGGGATTTAGTTTCTAGTACCAATCCTGGTGATAAGTATGGTTAGTTTCCTTACTGTAATTTTCTCTATTTTGCCATGAAGCAATGAGATACGGTAAGTCTGAGAGGAGAATGATCATGTTGCAGGAAATTATGTTCTTCAATTGGCTGATGACTTCACATATACAGATCCAGTAAGTTGTAGCTCCTAATGGTTATATTTTAATCTTTATCTACTCATACAACAGTTTGACCCAAGAAAATACTGTCCGGATGGATGACTTGCGGTGCTATCACTGCAGGTCGATGGAAGTGCGGTTTCGAAGCAAGGTGTTCGATTCGTTTTTACAGATCGATCAAGGATAATATTCAGATTATCGGTCTGCATTGGTTACTCCCGTTTTTCCTTTTGTCCTGGTTATTACGTGTTTGGCTAGGTCTAATACACCTGTCATTTTAGGGTACTGGCTCTGCTGGTGCAACTGTTCGTATGTACATTGAACAATTCGAGCCAGATGTCTCAAAACATGACTTGGATGCCCAGGATGCTCTGAAATCCTTGATAGGTTAGATCTTTATAATATTGGTGCAGCTCTATAATATTTTTAAGTTTTTTTTTTCTTTTTCTTGAGAGAGTTTACTTGATCATCAGATCTGGCACTTTCAATATCTAAGCTGAAGGAGTTCACAGGAAGAGAGAAGCCAACAGTAATCACATAGTTCACTTGGGAACGGCAAAAGGATCCTCACCGGTTACGTTTGAAGCAGGTTTAGTCATTTTATTCATTTGAATCTGAATGTACATGGTAAAATTTTTTTGTCCTCAATCATGTACGAATTTCATGATAAATGCTGTTTATGGCGGATAAGTATCACCCTGTAAAGCGTATAAATTAGCAAAGATGACCGTTTGACTCAATTGATAGGAAAAATGGACCATTCTTTCTTTGGTTTCAATAAACATGTTTTTCTATTTTATCACATGTAAAATTCAACTAGAAGGTTTAGTCACGTTTCTTGATCAAATTTTATATTGCACGATGATAGTCGCATCTTTTCCCAAAGTTTTTAGTAAGAGTGGGTACATAGGGAAACATTTGAATCAGTCGCCTCTTTCTCTGTTTGGGGTTGAGAAACTTGGATACCTCTGCAGTCATTCCTGCTTGCTTGGTCTGCTATGAGGATTGAGTCCTCCTGCGACGACGCATGTGCATAACAGGGAAACTGAGCTGCCTAAACTGATGGCCTATGGCTTTTGAATTTCCTATGTTCGCTTGGGATTTTGAATTCTTTCCTTCGGGTGTTTTTCCGTTTTTCCTCTTCTTTTACTATTCGGTTGGGTGAGGGAAGAGTTGACGATCAACGATAAATGATTCTGCCTGGACTAGTTTATTCATATTTCATCTGTGGAATCAAATTCAGTTCTGCTTTTATAATGAACTCTGTTGGAAGGATATACTCCTTGCAAGCAAACTTGTGTCTGTCTTTTGTTCAAACTCCTGGATAACCGTAGTTTATGGAGACCATATCACGGGAGCACGGATACTCTACCTTTGGCTGAAGCGCAGGACATGAATTCCTGCCAAGAAAAGCCTCTAATCAACTTACGCGGACAAAAATGAGGCGAAACGCCGCAAGTGACATCTAATTCAGCAGCTGATCCAGATTGATCTACTTGCTCTATTGGTACTGTCTCCCCTCCGGTTATGCTCCGTACGTGGGGTACCTCTTGCCCATGCAGTTCGAACATGAGTAGAATGTGATCACAATCCCATACACGATCGTGCCACAACTTCGATGCTGCTTAACAGTCGCCCCAAAGATATTTTGCACATAAAAATCATCCAATCCCCGGTCCCCACCGCTGCAGGTGGGAAGCTGTGCGTTCAACTCGGTCGCGCAATGACTCCGTCTTCATTGCCAACAGTTAAAAACGATTGAAATCAGTTTGGTCTTCAAGTTCTTTTTGAATTGATTCGACCGTTGTCCACTCCAACACGTGGTAAAGTGTGGTTTTCTCATTTCTGGGGCGTTTTGGATCGTCGCACATGCTTTCTTTGGGTGCTGCTTTTCTTCTTCAAGCTCTCCAAGTTAATGATGTATCAGTAATCATGAGAAAGGTAGCATGTTTCGGACCCGATTAGGAATTTACCCAAGCCCGTACAAGCAAACTTTGTGTGCGGATTACATTTTAGTCCTTGAGCTAGTTTCAATTGGTTCCAAAAAGCACAGGACTATCTGGTCCGGGAGAGGAGAGCTCAAAGGTGTGAAGAAAAGAGTGTTTCTTGCCAGCGTGCATTTTGATACTAAAATGCGACACCATCACGGTTTATAACGTCTTGAACGAGTGACCATCGTCACATTCACCTTCAACGAATGAGAAATGCATAACGAAATAAGATTTGACTGTCTCACTATCGTCGCTTCACACTGTTTCGGTGGAAGGAATTGGAAGCAGAAGACCGGAGGAGGAGGAACATCGTAAGCTTTTGGATTTATTTTTGGAGCGAAAGAGAAGGAGGGGAAGGAAATGGGATGGGGATGCTCTCAAAGAGCTTTACTTTTTGTCAAAAATGATGCTTTTAACAATTTATGATTGTCATTATTTAAAGTTGTTTTGACTTGTTACTTATTTTTTCTAAGGTAAAATTCTTAATATTTCATCCGTCCCAAATAATAGCTTATTATTCCAATTTGAAGTATGATTAGTTATTATTTTTTAATTCTATCCTTCTTCAATTAACAATAATGTATTAAATAACCACATTAAATGAAGAATAAAAAAAACCTTTTCCACTTTAAATTTCATGAATTTAAGCTTTTTTTTTTTTTTTGCTTTTGATGCGAAGCCAAATTGTGGCTATTATTTGGAAACGACGGGAGTACTAACTAAGAATGATTCTTTTTTGGTTTTTTAAAGTTGAATTCTAATATTCTATTTTGAGAGTTTGAGAATGAATGTCTATTTTATTGAAATGAACACTATTTCCATCTTTTTCCCCTATGTTTTAAAAAAAGATATATTTTTCTTCTAAAATTTTACAATTAATCTCTTTAATACTAGAAATAGGAGCAACTTATCTCATATTAGTGAAAGTATTAATTAAAAAGGATGGAATATGTTCTTAATTAGTTTTCTTTTTTTTTCTTGACACTATAATCGAGGTAAATTATTTCTTTAATCAAAATATGTTGTGTTGAATACTTTGCAGCTATTTGTTGGGAGCTCTTAACATTTTAGAAACTGTATTGAAGGTGTTTAGACTTAATCGGGAAATTAGTGAATTTGCGGGAGGTTTATATGATGATTAAGTTTTTCCCGCACTAGATCTGTATCATTTTCCACACCAAAGGGAAGAGGCTTTTGAAGCCATCCTGGCCTAAGCAATCTTTTTATCTCAGAAAAATCCAAAACCGAAATCAGTAAGAGATTATGTTTGTTCCCCATTTGTAATGAGATCCAAATCCCTGGTGAGCGAGACCCCACCCACCAATAAACAATCGTATAGGCTAAGGAGAAAGTAAGCAACCTTTTAGTGGATAAAGAAAGAATGGAAGCTGATATTTGTCCTGAACGCAGCAGTGGAGCACACATTCAGTTTCAAAGAGCTCTGTGCTGAGATCCAACCTCGCTGGGGTCTTTCAGTTTCATGGGATTTTGCTCTCTGAGAGAACTCATTTGTCCCACCACCTTTTGTCTGCATGGCATTATGACCATTACACCATCATGTTAGTTGCCTTCACCCATGGACCCTTGTTGTTTCCCAGTTCTTCCCCACCCAACTCTGTCATTTTCTCAGGACCTTTGAATTAATGCTCAAGTCTTGTGTAGCTTTGGACTTTGTTTTTCAATTTTTTCTTTTTTTTTTTTGGTTGATAATTCTAGTAGACAAGCAGAAATATATTGGATATCGATTGAGCCGTTTCTCTCATATTGAACATCATAATTTGTTTCATGCATTTAGTATACGAAGAGCATCAATATATAAATAATATAGTCTCTTCAATCTTCTCTGGACTTTAACGGATGCCATTTTCTGTTTTCACCTACACTTCGGATAGCAACAAGAAGGACTGAGCACGGCTTGTTCTTTTTTAACATTGTGCTTACTTAACATCTAGCTGCACAACTGTGTCTGTTTAATTTAGATTTCACCGGCCTCAACAAGATGTGGACCTCGATAGATGCTATAGGAAGAAGGTTTTTGAGGCCGGGAGAACATATTCTTTGAGACACTGCTGTTTAACAGTAATCACCTCCCCAGTCTCGATGATCTGCAAGCTCATGTCAATAATGCAGGGCAGCCCATGTGCAGGGTGATGGTTCCAGATTTCAAATGACTGATTAAGGTTGTTCTCCTGTTTGTCCCTTTATTTAATTGAAATAAAGATTGGTTCGAGTACCTCCTTTATCGCATATTATTCATAACTAGTATAGAAATCGTGAAATTCAATTTGGAACAAAAAGAGATTTCATTTAATTATTTACCTTGCTGAAAAAAGAACCATCTCATTTTAATTTCAACTACATCAAATACAGCAAGGGGGCATTGGTAGTTGAACGCACGTATCATGCAGTTTCCTTTCATGATTTCGATGAGACAAGTTCCGGTTCAAATTAAGCACTCCAGAAAGCAATGTGAGATTCTTAAATCTACTCCATAGAGATACAACCCTTCTGCTTGCTACAGAGGATCCATGGTAAAGATTTTTCTTTCCTGGATGATCAAATTATGCTCAAAATAGTATGCTCCAGGAGACTTTTGATTGAAAGTTTCATTTGATAGTAGTGCTTGGCTCAAACGAAAATCAGTCATCTTAATCGGGAAAGGTTATTAGATCACAGTTTCAAACAGATGATGCATTTCCACGATATCTGTAATAAATGCGGATTGAAAGCCTAAAACAGGTTTTTTTCAGGAAAAAGTTAAAGCATGGTAGCTTGTCTCAACAATAATTCCATGCCCCCTGTTCACCATGTTCAGTTACCTTCTTTTCCCAAAGAAAACTGGCCATTCTTTCCCACAGGGTCCTGAACCTTCGTAGTTCTTCCACTGCCAGCAACACTGGATTTTGTTGGCTGCTTGTTTCTTGAACATCATCTCACACCGATGATAATGATTGATGGTGGTGATCATCTGAAATAATACTAAAAATCCCAGCCAGAGAGAGGAACTGAAAAGCAATAGTTTTTACCTGTAAATTACTGCGATATTTGCTCTACTCTACTGTTTTTGAAAAGCTTTCTCGATGATTAAATATTTCACCTCCATCTTTTTCACTCTGTCATAGAAGCAACAGGCAAATATTTTTTCCTTGGTCGTTGTATACGCCTCTAATAGAGGAGAGAGATACAGAGCGATGGTAATATTTCACCTCCATCTTTTTCACTTTGTCATAGAAGCAACAGGCAAATATTTTTTCCTTGGTCGTTGTATACGCCTCTAATAGAGGAGAGAGATACAGAGCGATGGTAATATGTGAACCAGGATTGCTCGGGAAACATCGTCCATAAAAATTTCCAAAAATGTTGCAGCTTTAGGGAAAAAAATAAAAGATTAAGAGGACGCTTTAGCTGATTATACAACCTGCCCTGGCTGAGGGCATTTTTGTTAGACATGATGTATAACAAGTCTTTCACATTTGCCACTCTTTGTGTCCAACTTTTCAGCTCAACTCAAATACCAACACCGCAAAGGGCAGCAGCGTCTGCCCTCTGCTACCGTATTCTGTTTATTAAAATTGAATTGCCACTTCCAACCAGACAAACCACCAAATAATGGTACAAACTGGAGCAAGACTGAGCTATCTTGTAGTGGATAATGCAAGAATATCAACTGCATTTGCCCGCAATACGCCATGCCATTGCTACTTGTAGTGATGGAAGATATATTCAAAACTTGTTCATGTTGGTCTATCCATCAGAAACATCAAAAAACGAATAAAAACAAAGCATATCACATCTCCCGTAGAGTCTATCAACTTTCTTGGGACCCTCCTTGTGAGACATGGGAAGCAGATATGGGATTTTGATCTGCATAACGTTGGAGAAGTTGCGACTAGTCCAGCACGAAACTGCTTGAAGATTGCTTAATTTGCTTGCTTGATATCAGTGGATTTAGGTCCCTCTGCCCATTTGTCGTTTCCGATTGTTTTTTCTTGAACCTCGTTTTCATGTGAATTCAAGTGTGCCTGCGCAAAGAGAAATAGATTCTGCTCCGTCGTCTATAATTCACTTTTTTTCCCCCTCGTCCATAAACCGTACCTGAGATTTCGACAGAAAGTTGGCCGAATTGCTGGCTTTTATGCAGGGAAACATGGCTAGTTAATCACTCATTGAAGTCAGCTACCAGCATGTAATTGTTATTACACCTCAATATGTAACTCTCATCGATATGCATAACAGTTGCATACTATGCAAATTAATATTTTATGTAACTAAGATTATATATTAATTATGTAATACACTATGTGCATACATCGAATGACAATACAAAATTGTCTGTAAAAAGCACACTATGAACTATATACTGCCTTTTAATTTTCAGTAAATAATTCCTTCTTATTTTGCCAAAAAAGAAAAAAAAAAGAAGCTTCAATTTTGCCTATAAATTGAGAGAAGATCATAAATTTGCAACATATGTGGAGATTTTTTATAGTCATTAGAATACATAATAGACTGCCATGGATTTCATGTCTCCAAAATATGGATAAATACGCCATTAACTAAATGCAATTGTTATGATCATTGTTATTATAAGAACATGAAATTGGGAGATTAATTTTTGAATTATTACTTTAACTTAATTTTTTCTTTAATGGTTTAAAATAGTCAGTATATTCTTATAAGATAATGTCATATTTAGACAATCCAAAAAAAAAAGTCAAGTTTAAATTGCTATACCTCATATACTTACTTCTATAATAGTATAGATAATTCATATTCAAAAGATTTCTTCAATATTTTTGAATTCTACTAAAAAAACGGAATCGAATTCTTAACTATGATCACTCAGACAAGACTTTATTAGTAGCATGAGATCTTTCTTAGAATTGTAGACAGAATTTCCTACTCTTGTTGGAAAAGAAAATACTTTTGTTGCATTATTATTATTATTATTTTCACAAGGAGAGTTGTTGAAGAAAAATTTGTTGAAATTGAAGCAACTTCGATTGACTGTCTCATAAATAGGAATATTATGAATATTACAGAGGAAGATAATCCATGCGCAACTTTTATTGACCATCTTGTCGAAGTATGTTTAGTCTTACAACTTGTTGACACAATACAACTATGAGTCCTATGCCACCAAATTACCACCTTAGTGGAGTTGACGTTTTTTGCTAAGTGGAGTTGACTTAATTGTATAGATTCTTTTTTCCCTTTTTCATAATTCTTTTTGTAAAGATTGAGGGTGTGATTTGATATAGTTTGATTTTGAGATTTTTATTTTGAGTTTTGTAAAAATTAAATTATTTGTTAGAGGATATGTGAGTCCTGTACTTGAAATTTTTAGTTTAGTTTTGAGATAGAATCTGAATGTGTATGTTTTACTTTTGGAATATCTAATTATTTTAAAGTGAGCACATTTTTATCTAAACTTTTATAACTACTTTATTTAATTTAAGAAATATGATGTATAAATTCAACTAAAAATAATTTGAGTATTAACATGAGGAATTTGTAAAAGTATGTCTTAATTCAATTTTTTTTATATAAAATCAAAGCTGCATATATTTCATTGCAGACAAATGAAATATTTCCAGGGATCACCTTACCAATTTATCATCCTTGAAGATTGTTGGTTGAAGAAATTATTGGATGATGAAGATCCAACAAACAGGAATTTCTGTCGTTTAGTGTTTCAACTAACTTTGCAAGGAAAATGGCAAGAGATTTGAAAAATATTAAATCAAGATTTATGCACATTTCTTTTTTTTTCCCCAATACTATTGAGAAATGATGAAATTTCATATCACAGCCTGAGAAGTTGACTTAGTGATATGGCCGTTTGTGGATTCACAGCAAGGTTCCACCACACGTATGCACCAAATGCTTTCGTAAGAAAAGCGTACACTAAACAAGTAGAGGCCTATAGGATGTGCCATGGTTAGCCCACGTACACAAATCTTTCGAGTAACTCATGTGGAGCTGTCTTTTGATAAGATGTGAATTCAATTATAGTAGTTCTCTATAAATAGCATGCACTTGCTACTTTAGGAGGGAGGGAATTATTTATGATTTTTTAGTGTGACAAATTATGCCCCTAAATTTTTATGATTTTTCATGGCATTTTTAGCCGGCATAAAACTTTCAAGTCGATGTTAAAAGTGAAATTGAATTGAGTTTATATTTAATAATTTTATTTGATTTTTAAAAAAAATTATTCAGAATAAAAATTCTATAAATAGTTTAAATCTTTTAAGACTAAATAAAAAAATTACTCTTTATTGTAATCATACAAGTGTTGGAGCAAAATATACAATTATTATGTTGCCTCATTTTCATTTATTTAGATTAAAAAAAGGGAATTTTCTTTTCTCGCCAAAAAAAATAATTATACCATTGGGTCACTGGCATAACAATCCATCTTCAAATCAAAACCCTCATTTGTTTATTATTTAGTAATTTTGAAAATGAACTTAGAGAAAAAAAAAATGGATTAGAGCCTTGAATGCTTGGTACATAAACCAAGTTGCTTCCGATTCTTCCCCCCTCCCCCCTTCCCCTCAGAAGTGTACTCATAAACTGTGTTGCGGATTCGCACATCAAACTAGTCGGTCCTCCGTTTGATGTTTCCGTTGAACATTTTTTGCTTCTTGCTATTATTAGTGGATTCCATAGACGAACAAGCAAAACCAAAAGTACTCCCCGGGCTCTTTTGTTCATCGTTTGCTTCGCATTATGTACGCATAATTAAACATCTACAGCTGCTCTCTGTGATCTCCCTTTGTCTTGTCATATTACTATTTCCCCCAGACAACACCCCGTCCCAGCTTAACTCTACCATTGTCTCTTCTAGTAATTCTGATCCTCGCAATTATTTCCTCTGACTCATTTTATTTTGCTCCCCGCAATCGCACAGTGTTTTTACTGCAAATTTTACTCCTCTTGTTGGCATCTTATCCTATCCTTTGTTTGTTCGTGTTTGTGGGTTTCAGCAACTGCGCACAGTAGGCTGTTGATTGGACTAACTGTCCTCTTAATGGCAATGGGAATTAGTAGGTGAAATTTTACGTGCCTGCAAAAAATCTGAATCACTGTCTCAGCGTGCAATAATCATTTCCTCACATATTTGTCTTTGAAAATCTGCCTACTCAGAGATTCATTGTCGTAGCAACTAACGAGATGCTGTTGCTGCCGAGCCATTGAGCTTTTCGTGCCCATATTCTGTGCCTGCCCAAAAACGATTGTAGACGCTTTTGTGTAGCAACTTTTGCTATAAATGGCCCCATATAATCTCTTTCAATTTGCTTTTCAACCCACTGTCAAATGTTCGTTTATCAAGGGAAAACAAAATACACATTCCAGTAGTATTCTCCTCCATTAGTTTTAGTTCTGAGGAGTCACTAGGCAGAGTGCGGGTGAGGCCAGTCACCCCTACCAGAGGAAACGCCAAATTCCATCGGGAAACTCTTCTTGTCAACACTCGGAGAAAGACAATAGATGATGGACCGATGCTCAAATTTATCATTTCATAAGCCCTCTTTCGGCAATTGTCTTCCTCTTCGGGTCCTAGCTCGCAAACGTTGTGTTTAAATACTCAGCTGTTTGTGTGTTAGGGACATCAAGAGGAAGAGAGTTATAAGATTCCAATTTTTGTTCACATATTTCCCCAGGGAACGGTCTTGGCTTTTCCCTTATCACAACTCTCAAACTTTGCCTCGCAGTTCGCTCTCTCTCTAGGCTCAAAATTTTCTTTTGCCTTATATTGGAATTTCTTCATCCTCTTACTTTCTACCTTCCAGTTCTTAATTTTCCCGTCTCAACCTCTCTGTAATATAGTTCACTGTTTCAGCACAAGGCTATCTCATGCAATGGCGATAGATTGTATGGTGAAAAATAAATCTACGATGCCAGAAATGTGCAGCAAAGACGAGCAAAAGCCGCTTGTGTTCGACGCATCCCTGCTCCGACACCAGAACAACATACCCGCGGAATTTGTATGGCCTGACCATGAAAAGCCTAGTCCTAATCCTCGAGAACTTCCGGTTCCGCTCGTGGACTTGGGTGGCTTCCTTTCTGGAAATCCTGTTGCGGACATAGAAGCCTCCAGGCTCATCGGGGAAGCATGCCGAAAGCATGGTTTCTTTCTAGTAGTTAATCACGGAGTAGATGATGATCTCATATCGGATGCTCATCGTTATATGGACTACTTCTTTGAGCTGTCGCTTCATGAGAAACAAAGAGCTCAGAGGAAGCTCGGCGAGCATTGTGGTTATGCTAGCAGTTTCACTGGAAGATTCTCCTCCAAGTTGCCCTGGAAAGAGACGCTTTCGTTCCAGTTCTCCGCCGAGAAAAGTTCATCCCACATCGTTGAAGAGTACTTCCAAAGGACCCTGGGAGATGAATTCGTGCATCTTGGGTATGTACGATGGAAATGTTGCCATTTTCAATTAATGTTTATAAATCCCTAAAAGCTAGCTAGTTAATTATTAGTCGTCCGATGATCAAATTGATTAACTGGTGCTTCGGCCATATACACGTACAGGAGGATTTACCAAGAATATTGCAATGCAATGAGCACCCTATCTCTAGGGATCATGGAACTCTTGGGGATGAGCCTCGGCACAAGCAGAGAAAGTTTCAAAGAGTTCTTCCAGGACAATGAATCCATAATGAGATTGAACTATTACCCGGCGTGCCAGAAACCGGAGCTCACACTAGGAACAGGACCGCACTGCGATCCCACGTCATTAACCATCCTCCATCAAGACACAGTTGGTGGCCTTCAAGTGTTTGTGGATGGCGAATGGCGGTCCATCCGCCCAAACGTCAGCGCTTTTGTTGTCAACATAGGCGACACCTTCATGGTAATATATTATATGGACCATTATTTGTCTGCACTACACTAGTACTAGTACTATTTAGCTAGGAGATTTTCTTACAAGTAGTAGTTACTTACGATATTGAATACAAAGTGCTGATGATGAAGTTGGATCGGTGGCCGATTTTGAAAAATTTCAGGCTCTCTCCAACGGAAGATACAAAAGTTGCCTACACCGAGCGGTGGTAAACAACAAAACTCCTAGGAAATCTCTTGCTTTCTTTCTCTGTCCCAAGGAGGATAAGGTGGTGAGCCCACCATCTGAATTGGTGGATTCCAATAACCCCAGAGTATATCCGGACTTCACATGGGCGAAGCTGCTCGAGTTCACGCAGAAGCATTACAGAGCAGACATGAACACTCTTCCAGTTTTCTCAAATTGGCTTCAACAGAAAAACAGCTGAAACACTTTTAAGAGGTTGCGTCCCATGTTATGCCAATGTACTTTCGAGCTACTTCATTATGTCCCCATACCAAAATGACCCGTG
Source organism: Rauvolfia tetraphylla (assembly GCA_030512225.1). Lineage (NCBI taxonomy): Eukaryota > Viridiplantae > Streptophyta > Magnoliopsida > Gentianales > Apocynaceae > Rauvolfia > Rauvolfia tetraphylla. The sequence continues at coordinate 6,987,428 of JAJQKT010000049.1, read as the reverse complement.
ATGTTGAAAGCCAAGAGAGGAACCCAGTACTCAGAACGGCAAGGTAGGCCAAAAGGTGCTCGTTTATGTCAAATTTTTGGACAAACGCTCGTGTAAAATTAGATCAAAGCCCGGTTTTTTTCTTCGTCAATCAATCCATCTTTCAAGCAAAGTATAAAAGATCAAGAGTCACGGGAAATAGAGAGAGACAAGCAACAAATAAAGGAAAGTTAAATATTCAAGATCAAAATTTTGTACTACAACATCACGTCCTCTCATCTTTTCGATCATAGTACTATGAAGGGAATCAAAAAAAGCCTCTCATTCCACTGCAAGCCATATCTACAATACCAAAACCTTTGCCTTTTTATTTTCTCTTTTTTTCCCCCCAAGAAGTGAACTAATCAAAACCCGTCACTACAAATACTGCACCCACATCCAAGTGATCCAATCTCAGTTATATTACCTAATGAAATAAGAAAACACATCTTGAAGAATAACATGTGGTTAGATTAAATTTATATACAGATAATTATCAGTATGTAAATATTTATTTAGATGATTTTTAAATACAATAATCATATACTATCTAGTCATAACATGGGTGATCATTTGCGTAACCTTATTTAAACGATCCTAATCCTACATACGCATACAAGTATATGGTGAATCGAGTTGTGAAGATCCTAAGAAAGAGGAGAAGTCCGAAAAGAATGAAGAAGAAGTCAAGAAGAAGAAAACGTCAAAACAAAGAAAGCTAAAACACTGGTTGGCCCACGAAATGAATCGTTCTGATACATAGGGGCTAGAATCCATTTGGGGTTGACAGAGCTTTCAATTTAATGGATTCTTCTGCAAGTGCTTTGGATTTATTCTTGGCATTATTTTAATATCTGGAGTTTTGGAAGGTTTCGTCCCCATAGAATGCGAGAGAACACTCGCGACATTGTCTAGCCATTTGTCTTGACATGCTTCAACATTCTTCCCATGATTTTTCCTTTTTCTCCAGCCCACGTAATTACGACGTACCCTCACTCCTATCGCTATTGTTCACATGTATCTGTAGCTCCCTTAACCCTTTTAATTCTGTAATCTAGCGCTTCAAAATACTCTAATATATCATTACAGTATTGCAATATTCATTGACAAGTCCAAAAGAAACAGTAATATAAAATTGAATCCAACAATTTTTTAACTATAACTGAGGTCATCACCTTCCTCTAAACCTCTAAAAATTAGTTCAATCAGTTCCAGGAGATCTCCTCTTTTTCTTGTATGTTTTCTTGTGAAATTGATATATATTAATGGAATTAAAAACCAAAAGGGAAATTAGTAACTAACATATTTATAAACAGATCGAATGATGTCATTATTTTACCTCATCTCATCTGGGGTACGCTGAAGACCATATGGTTTAGACAATATGTGCAAATATTGGAGACTCCAACTTGTCGTAGCGTACCACGGTTTATTAGGGGAAGGGACGGAGATGGGGTGGTGCGTTAAGTAAATAGGTGAAACCGAGGGGCGCAGCCGCCAGAAGCTAGGACAAGGAAAGTCCCTGTCCCGTACTCTCTTCCAAAAGGCCCGCTTCACGTGGCAAGTTTTGTAGTTTGTTCTGGCTCTGAATTGTGATGCCCACTGCAGCCATCTCCTCATTTCCCGTTCGCCATTGCTGACAGTATATCTATAACACGACAATTCTTAGGATTGTGTCACAAATTCCACCTGTCATACCTTAATTCATTTTCCTTTGTCGCAATCTTTGTCCCCTTTTCCCTCCTCCTCCTTCCTGCTGTTATATCGGTTGCGCTTCATGTTATCCAGTTCCCTCCCCGGAAAATCATCCGACTCTTTCATTTTCTTGGTCCCCCTGTTTTTCATTGGTCCAATTTCAGTTTCCTCTCTGATCGGAATGTGGTTTTGAAAATCTTAAGATTCAAATTTCCTGCCATATATAGTTGATGATCAGACAACGCGAATGAATCCATAGTGAGTGATTTTTTAGAAGATATTAATGCTACAATTTAATTCGATCACTGAAAAGGTTTCTAATCGATCATTTTTGAGTTAAGTTATCCTTAATTTGTTCATCAAACTACCTCATTCAAGGGACTAAAAATACATACAATCAAATTATACATATATTTATATGGTGTACAATCATTTTCTACCACTGTGGTGTGTGGTTCGACTTTGATTAATATGCAATTTAATTATATCTTAATTAGGAAGTTGTGCCCCTTTATTTTTGTGTACTAAAGACTCGACAAATATATATACAATTTATTATATATAGTAACAGTACACGTTTTTGCATTTTGATCTCAATATTAAGATGATTCTACGTTCAATCACAAATTGGGAACTGCCAAATAACACTTCCTTTAGCCCACTTGAGAATGACTAGCAACGAATCAACCATAATGACAAACGTAACTTTTCTTCATATTGTAACCAACTACAGACAAATTAGAAAGCCATAGTTCATTACGTATATATATATTGTGACAACCTAATTAATGCTTCGTTATCAAGAAATTGGTTTAATATAACAAAACTGTGGTCTTCAAGTTGTTTTTTAGGGACAAAAACAAGAAGGAATTGTTAGGTTTCAACTTGGTCCAAATTTAAGGCTACAATTTGAACTCCAAAATTGTAGGTAGTGTTCAAAAATTGACTATTGATTTGTTAGGCAAAAATTAGGCAATTTAAAGTAAAAAATAACAACTTAAATTCAAGAATTGTGGATGACGTATGCCTATAAATACCAATGCATAATGAGAGAATGTCATTGGTGATATTGGTGAGAGAATTGAAGGCACCAAAGAAGGAGAGAAAGGAGAGAAGAGATAAAAGAGTGATGTTTGATCATTCTTTTGTGAGTTTGTGTTTTATCTCTTTTCTTTGATATCCACCTATTTTGGTGAAGATAGTTGTGTTACCTTCTAGTATATCTAGAGGAAGATTTGTTACCCTATTTTTATAGTGGAAGTATTGGTCAATATTTGACCCGTGGTTTTTACCCGTTTTAGGGGGTTTCCACGTAAATCTTGGTGTCAAAATATTTTCAAGTTTTTATCAAATTTATTTCTGCTAGGTGGTTATTGATAAATTCTCACTTTATCAATACCAGAGTTTTGAGAGAGTCATTTTAATCCTGATAGTGTGGGTTATTTATTTTGGGATTTATTTTTCATTGTTTTGTTTTATTTATCCCAACCTCCCAACAAAGTGGTATCAGAGCCTTGGTCAATTTTTTTTAATGGAGGAGTCAACTTCTTCTTCTGGTAGCATGATTAAATTGACTTCTAGTAACTATGCTGTTTGGAAGCCTAGAATGGAAGACTTGTTATATTGTAAAGATATGTATGAACCTATTCTTGGTGATGTTGCAAAACCAGAGGGTATATCTGATGTTGCATGGGCTAAAATGCATAGAAAAACTATTGGTCATATTAGGAGTTGGATTGACCAAAGTGTGTTCAATCATGTTTCAGGCGAAACAAGAGCAGATGTGATGTGGAAAAAATTAGAGACCATGTTCGAAAGAAAATATGGTCTTAACAAAGTTTCTTTGTTGAAACAGATTACGCGGTTGCGGTACAAAGAAGGAGCAAATATGTCCGAGCACTTGAATGAATTTCAGGGATTAATAAACCGCACTGATGCTGTAAATCTGAAGCTAGATGAGGAGGTACAAGCACTCTTACTATTCACTTCACTCCCTGATAGTTGGGAAACACTTATTGTTTGTCTTAAATTCTGCTCCAAGTGGTGGTGTTACATTGGAGATGGTCAAAGAAGCTTTGTACAATGAAGAAACCAGGAGGAATGATCAAGGATTAAATTCGAAGTCTCAAGCACTTGTTGCTGAAAGGAATCACCGGAGGGGAAGAAGTAAGTCCAGAGGTCCCCACAACAGATATGATAGATCAAGAGGTAGGTCCAAGTATAAAAGAGATATTGAATGCTTCTATTGTCACAAGAAGGGGCATTACAAGAATGAATGCCGGAAATGGAAGAAAGATCGAGCCAACACAAAAGGAGAAGCCAAGGAAGAAATTTTAGAGACAGCTGCCACAACAACCGATGATGAAATCGAACTTGTCTATGATGATTCAAGTATTAACCTAGTCTGTCACAACAGTGACTGGGTTATTGACTCAGGAACTTCTTATCATGTTACTTCTCACAGGGAATTCTTCTCATCTTACACACCAGGAGATTTTGGTCATGTAAAAATGGGAAATGATGGCTCTTGCAAAATAATCGGTATTGGAGACATTCACTTTAATTCTAGTACCCGTTGTCAACTAATTTTAAAGAACGTGAGACATGTACCAGATGTTCGTCTCAATCTCATCTCCACCGGCAAGCTTGATGATGAAGGTTATGCAAACAAATTCAACAACGGAAAATGGAAGCTGACAAAAGGAAATCTTGTCATCGCCAAAGGTACAAAAGCAAGCTCACTTTACGTGATGAAAGCAAAGCTGAGCAATGGAGAAGTAAATACAGTTTCAGAATCTTTCTCAAATCTTTGGCATAAAAGACTTGGTCACATGAGTGAAAAAGGACTCCAAAGACTTGCCAAACAACAACTCCTACCCGATGTAAAAGGTGTAAGTCTCAAATCCTGCACTCATTGTTTAGTTGGAAAACAACATAGAGTTGCATTTCAGAAATTTCCTCCATCTAGAAAATTATTTCCTTTGGAGTTGGTTCATACTGATGTATGTCATATGGGTGAAAAGAACACTTGGTGATGCATTATATTTTGTGACCTTCATTGATGATTTTTCTCGGAAGGTATGATGTTTTTCTTTGAAGTCAAAGGATCAGGTTATAGATGTTTTCAAAGACTTCCATGTCAATGTGGAAAGAGAAACATGAAGAAAATTGAAGTGTGTCAGGGCTGACAATGGTGGTGAATACAGAGGCCCCTTTGAAGCATATTGCAGGGAGTCATGGCATCGGACTTGAGAAAAAGTGTACCAAAGACTCCACAACACAGATGGTGTAGTGAAAGGATGAAGCAGGACAATTACGAAACGCATCGATGGATGCTCTCTCATGCCAAACTGCCAAAACCTTTACAGGGGTGAGGCAATGAGAAACGACTAGTCACTTGATCAACCTTTCTCCTTCGGTTCCTTTGGGTGGTGATATTCCTCAAAGAGTTTGGGACGAGTAATGAAATCTCTTACAAGCATTTGAGAGTTTTTGGTCGCAGAACATTTGTTCACATTCCCAAAAGACGAAAGGTCTAAACTTGATAGTTAGGCCAAACAATGTATTTTCTTGGGATATGGACATGAAGAGTTTGGATACGTACTATGGGATCCCGTTGATAAGAAATTGATTAGAAGTAGAGATGTTGTCTTCTTTGAAGATCAAACCATTGAAAGACATCAAGAAATATGATAAACCAAGATTGGATCCAGAAATTCCAGTCAACTCTAGACCCAGAGCCTCAACATATCAATCATGACGAGCACGGGGAGTTGAGGCGAGCAGGGACAGCGAATGGTGATGTTCTACTAGCTGAGCCAGCAATACCACCAGTTCCACAACCACAACCAGAACCCAGGAGATCCACCAGAGAAAGGAGATCTTCAAACAGATACAGTACTCAATAGTACGTGCTGCTCACTGATGGGGAAGAATCAGAAACTTATGAATAAGTTGTAAACCATGAAAGTAAAAATGAGTGGTTGAAAGCTATGCAAGAAGAGATGAAATCTTTGCATGACAATCATATATATGATTTGGTGAAACTTCCGAAAGGGAAAAGAGCCTTGAAGAACAAATGGGTGTACAGTTTGAAAGCTAGAAGAAAATATCTCCAAACCAAGATACTAAGGCAGAGTTGGTCGTGAAAGGTTTCTATCAAAAGAAAGGTATTGATTTTGAGGAAATATTTTCTCCTGTAGTTAAAATGTCTTCTATTCGAGTTGTTCTTGGATTAGCAGCTAGTTTGAATTTGGAGATTCAACAACTTGACGTGAAGACATCCTTTCTTCATGGAGATCTTGAAGAAGAAATCTACATGGAGCAGCCGGAGGGGTTCAAAGTCAAAGGAAAGGAACACCTTGTTTGTCAACTCAAGAAAATCTTGTACGGGTTGAAGCAAGCACCAAGACAGTGGTACAAGAAATTTGATTCTTTCATGTCAGAACATAGCTATTGTAGGATCACACCAGATCATTGCGTGTTCATAAAGAGATTTTCTGATGGTGATTTTATTATTCTCCTTCTTTATGTTGATGACATGTTAATTGTTGGCCATGATACTGCCAAAATTGCAAGGTTAAAGAAGGAGTTAAGCAAGTCTTTTGCAATGAAAGACTTAGGGCCAGCAAAGCAGATTCTTGGAATGCGGATCACTCGAGATAGACAAAATGGTAAACTTTGGTTATCTCAGGAGAAGTATATTGAGAAAGTACTTGACCGTTTTAACATGAGCAAGGCCAAGACGGTTTCTACTCCACTAGCAGGTCACTTCAAACTCAGTACGAAGCAATGTCCTAAAAGTGAGCAAGATAAGGAAGATATGAAGAAGGTTCCTTATTCTTCAGCAGTTGGTAGCTTAATGTATGCTATGGTAGTGCACCGAGCCGAGATATAGCTCATGCGGTTGGTGTAGTTAGTCGATTTCTCTCTAATCCTGGTAGAGAGCATTGGAATGCGGTCAAATGGATACTCAGGTATCTTAAAGGTACAACAAAATATTGTCTGTGTTTTGAAAATGCAAAACATGTATTAGAATGTTATACAGATGCAGACATGGTTGGAGACATTGATAATAGAAGATCCACGTCAGGATACCTGATAAAGTTTGGAGGTGCAGCAGATTCTTGGCAAAGGCACTACAAAAATGTGTTGCTCTTTCTACTACGTAGCGAGTATATAGCCACTCATGAAGCAAGTAAAGAAATCCTGTGGTTGAAGAAATTCTTACAAGAATTGGGAGTTAAGCAACAAAGGTATGAACTTTATTGTGATAGTCAAAGTGCAATTCATCTTTGCAAAAATTCAACCTTTCATTCTCGTTCAAAGCACATCGATGTTCGGTATCATTGGATCCGGGATGTCTTGGAGTCAAAAGAATTAGTACTTGAAAAGATACACACTGACGAGAATGGTACATATATGATGACCAAGTCATTACCAAAAGAAAAGTTTGACTTTTGCAGAAGCGAAGCTGGTATGGTGGAACTCTCTCAATAAGTTGAAAGGGGGAGATTTGTTAGGTTTTAACTTGGTCCAAATTTGAGGCTACAATTTGAAGTCCAAAATTGTAGGTAGTGTTCAAAAATTGACTATTTATTTGTTAGGCAAAAATTAGGCAATTCAAAGTCAAAAATAACAACTTAAATTCAAGAATTGTGGATGGTGTATGCCTATAAATACCAATGCATAATGAGAGAATATCATTGGTGATATTGGTGAGAGAATTGAAGGCACCAAAGAAGGAGAGAAAGGATAGAAGAGAGAAAAGAGTGAGGTTTGATCATTCTTTTGTGAGTTTGTGTTTTATCTCTTTTCTTTGATATCCACCTATTTTGGTGAAGATAGTTGTGTTACCTTTTAGTATATCTAGAGGAAGATTTGTTATCCTATTTTTATAGTGGAAGTATTGGTCAATATTTGACCCGTGGTTTTTATCCGTTTTAGGGGGTTTCCACGTAAATCTTGGTGTCAAAATATTTTCAAGTTTTTGTCAAATTTATTTCTGCTAGGTGGTTATTGATAAATTCTCACTTTATCAATACCAGAGTTTTGGGAGAGTCATTTTAATCCTGATAGTGTAGGTTATTTATTTTGGGATTTATTTTTCATTGTTTTGTTTTATTTATCCCAACCTCCCAACAGGAATTACATCAAGCACTTAATTTGTCTGAGGACTTTCATAGATATTGGCGAAATTTGTTTTGCTACCAACCCACTTCCATTTGTATCATAGAAATTGTGAATTTTTAGAGAATAATTAAAACTGGTGGCTGAAAGAGAATCGTATCTAAATGGTTGGCATTACTATATATGTCAATGAACCACTGACCTAAGAAGAATTTCTTCCGTGTGTTTTGTAGGATGCCAAAAGAAAGCTGTTAGATCTGATGGGAGAAATTAATAGTGGCAAATTAAGCTGTTTCACGAGGTGAAGTGTGATTGGCGAAGGCAAAGGAAAATAAGCTCAGCCGACAACAGCTAGCTGTAGAAGGATTTTGGGGCACAAACAGAGAGAGAGAGAGAGAGAGAGAGAGAGAGAGAGAGAGAGAGAGACTTGCTTTCTTTAGTTTCTCTGGCTCTCTCTGTCTCTGCATGGTCATGGAGGGGCCTTCAGTGGGTCGTCGAAGTTGTCCAGAGCACATGAAGGGTCTTCTGAGCTTCTTTGGAATGCTTCCTTCTCTTCTTAATACTACAAAACTTTGTCTTATCTGTCCGAAACAAGACAATGCTCTCTTGTTCTTGTTGATAATTGTGCAGTTGTACTAGCTAGTCTACTTCTCATTACATCTCCCTCCATTCTCCTGCTTCCATCAACATTTACTATTCAGAAAGATATGTTAATTAATACTTCCTTTTCTAAAAATTTAAATATTTAATTTATATATCCGAACAAATATTTCTTTTTATTGAATAATTCCAAACAAATAAAAAACATAATTAACAGTGGTACCGGACTAGCACATCTATTTAACATACAACGGTTGAAACACAAGTAAAAACAAGAAACAGCGCTACATTTGCAATGGCCCCACTACTCTAAAGTTATTCTAATATATTAATCTCTAATAATTAAGGTTCCCAGACTTTTCTCCCACATGCACCCAAAAAATCAAATCACAGACATTGAGGTTTTTATCTTTGCTATATAGCTCTATCTACTATATATAGATATATACATTGGAAGCATTTTCGGATATTTTGTTTCCAAGAAATATGCAATTAATAAACTCGTGACTCACCTGTGATAAAACCCTTCTGATGATGACGGCAAAAACAACCAGAATTTCATAATCACCATCTTTTTATGATGCCATCAGTAACATATAGTATAAATTACTAACAAAAATGTTCTGTCTTTCTCTCTCTATATATATAGAATTGTATAGACAAAAGCTAGGAAATATTAATATTTAGGAGAGGTAGATTATTAGGTCTTTCCTGTTTCCTGAGCAATTCAAGTTGGCCAACTTAGAATTATTCGAGTAAATGAGGACAAAAATCATGATCACATTGAGTTGGGAGACCTCGTTTCTTATGAAAGCTTAGCAAATATTTAAGCTAAGATTCTACCCTATTATTATCTGCCAGCACGACGTCCAGCATGCTTAACGCTTAATTAATCAAACGTTGAGATCCTCTTTTCCTCCACTAATTCATCGACACCAAAATTTTCTTATACAAAAAAGAAGAACGAAATTCAAAAGAGAGAGAGAGATCTTTGCGGAAAGGACAAATTGCTACGGAGCTATAATAGTGCACTGTCATCTTCCTTATCCTCTCCGGAAATGGCCACAGCAGACGATGAAAGAAAACCCTCTTCATTTTTAGAATATTCTAAAAATCTAAACAAGCTGATTAGGTGCTGCTCTTGACACGTAACTCGGCCTTTCTTCCCGTTGGCGGGTACCAGCAGCGCACGGTCCTATTTTAATTAGGGTTTAAGATTTGCGGATTTTTGTTTGGTGATGGTGAGGGTTATGAAAGTGACTCCGGTTCAACTCTGCATGTTAGTTGATGTATGAAGTCCTCTTCTCGCGGACAAAGAACTGTAAGATCAACTTAGCTGTTTGTTTTTTTGCATGACACAGCTAATGTGGATTCTTATCTGATTTTCCATACTGATAATCAAAGCTACCTTTAGCCCTAGTTTGAAATTTGGGTATTTGGTAATAATTAAGTCTTAAGAATGTTACTGTTTGTCTTTAATTTGGAAATATAAGAAATATGCCGGTGTATATGAGGGAGAGAGAAAACTGGGGGTGGGGGTCGTCTCCTGATATTTAACATTTTTTGCTTAATAAGAAAAAGTACTCCCTCTTATCCGAAATAAAAGGCTTTTTATTTATTTTTTTAAAAAAATTATTTTTAATATAAATATAAATTTTATTTTTATTCTATTAATAATATAATATAAAATAATATTTTTATATTAATTATATAAAAATAATTAAAATATTTTATATTTTAAAATTGAAAAAAAGAGTATAACTTTTACCGATAGTTAAGATAAAATGATGTCGAATCTTGTTGGTCCGTTTCCTAGTAATAGGTCCGAAACGCACAATAAGCTTGGCGGCAGTACTGCCCTACCGGCTACTAGGACTGTCAATTGGGTCGGGTTAGTCCGAGCTCGGCCCGGCTCGATCTGTTTTTTTAGGGTTGAACTTTTTTTGGATTAGGACTGAGCCGGGTTAGAGTCTAAATTTTCTACCCATTTGTGAATCGGGTCGAGCTCGGGCTTGACTAAGCTCGGCCCGTTATAAGCTCGGCCCGATCATATATCTAATAATAATTTATAATTATATATTATAATTTCTTGATATAATAGAAATTTTTTGTGTATAATACTATATTAATGTCATCATAACTATATAGATTAAAATTTTATGTGTTTTGATATAAATAAATTTGTTTATATTTCACTTTCAAAAAAATTTAGTGAGTAAAGTTTTCACTTCCAACACTTTAAAATTATATTTTAGAAAAGCATTGTGGTTTAATAGTTTTAATTCTTAGCAGATTGGCAACAATATACATGCTATTCAATTATAGAGTCTATTTATGAGATTGTAACTACTTATTGAGCTTATCATAATTCTAAGGATATTAAGTATTAACACAGTAAATATGTAGGTATGAATATTATTACCTTTACTAACACGAGAAATATAAATCATATGAAAGAAGAAGATAAGATCTTAGCATGGTCTTCCAATTGATTTTTGCACTTGTAATTTAGAATATTTCAAAGTAAATATTTAGTTTTATAAAATAATATATTTTACATATTCACTTTCGTAATTAATATATTTAACTAATTTCACAAAATATAATTTTTTTCACTTCTCAACATAAATTTAGAAAGAGAAGAGAAAAAATTATCAATTACTTAATGGTTAATACTTATATTATATAACTTATAAGGTGATTAGTAAAGTGATTAGTAAACTTTAGTATTAGCCCAATATCTTTTTAAAAAATCAATATTTATTATTAGGGCACATTAGAAGATTGTTTTTTGTGTATTAATAACTTAATATGCATTCAAAATATTAAACTGCTTACTATACAACAAATTCAGTGGTGTATGCTGCAAATTTGGTTGATTCTCTATACAGCAAACACAGTGGTGGTGTGTTTTAGTGCTTTGGTGTCTAGTTTCATCGTTGGAAATTCACTGATTTCTGGAGTTATAGGATCATTCTTCCTCTTTTCCGGTTACTTCATATTGAAGCACGACATACCAGATTATTAGATTTTAATGCATTATATATCTCTATTTAAATATCCATTTGAAGGGTTCTTGATCAATAAATTCTCAGACTCTGGTAGTTTGGTGCTCCACTTTTGTTGATTTGTCTTGGTTGAAATTTAATGTGGTTGAGATATTGCTACAATACTTTATTTTGCTATGGTAGTTTGTTTTTGTTGATTTTCAGATAGACGTTTGCTTAGTTTCTAGAGATATTGTTTAATAATATATGCAAATTAGTTGAAAGTCATTGTTAGACAAGTATTAAGACATTAATTTGTGAAGACAATCATAATTTGTAGTGAGAGGATAATTTGTGAGAACAATAAAAAATGAATATGCATATTTCGGGCTCAGCCTGAGCTCGGGCTCAACATTTGTGAGCCCGTTCGGGCTGAGCCCGAGCTCGGGTTCAATATGATGTTACTCGGGCTGAGCTCGAGCTTAGGTCAGCTCGGCTCGTAGAGCCCAATTGACAGACCTACCGGCTACCGTCTTATGAGAAAAAATAAATTGAAATCTCACTAAACATAATATTCTTTTTTTAGTAATTTTTTTAAAAAAAAGTGTAATGAAAATTCCACATAATTATTAAGTACGGCTCGAGCCCATCATAAAATATTTAAACCTACAGAACAGCAAGGCCCAAAATGATTAGGCTGAAAACACCACAATCGCGAGAAAGGCTGAACTAATACTGTTTCGCTTTTATTATTTGTTGGGTCGACAAGCAACCTTTCATCATAAAAAGAAGATCCAAATATTGCATCCGTTGGACTTTTTTTATTAAAAAAAATTAAATTTTACTTTTTAATCTCACAAATAATTTATTCTTGTAAATTATAATACTATCATAAATATCTAAAACATCTTTTCTTTGACCAACTAGCAGTAAAAAAAATGAATACCCAACCAAAGAAAAAAAAGTACAAAAATAAATCAGTGGCAGCAGTCCTTAGCTGGAGATTGGGCCAGGAAACTTTTGGATTGAATTTTCAATTCAAAATATTTTAATTTATTTATTTTTTTATTTTGAGATAAAATTTTTTATAAATAATTTATTTTTATAATTTTTAATAAAATTTAATCCAAACAAAAATTAAATCTAAACACACCTTCGTTTTCTCTTTTGACTAATAAAACACTTATAAATCTAAAGAAATCAAAAAAAATTGCTAATAGAACGAAATAAATCATGAATAAATAGCATATGATGGCTAAATGGAACTTTTCACTCTAAAATTATGTCTAATAATAAAATTATTAAATGAAAGTGCGAGCCTGCCACATACTCTTCCGCTTACTCCGCTTTATGAACACACATGTGAACAAAGAAATGCGGAAGAGTCAAAAGCTCCCACTTTTTTAATTGGAAAAGATCAAATCTTTGACAGCAGCATACAACGGGTCCGGACATGGCGTGATCAAACACCTCCATGGCATGATAGCCATCAGAGAAAAAGCTCACCGTTCTTAAACCCTTGGCTTCCAACATCTTTGCGCACTCGATGCCGGCATCAACCAAGGGATCATCATAGCAGCCGGTAACCAAGACGCACCAACCTAAAGACTTCATTTGATCAATGTGCTTTGATCCGCCGTTTACCAACGGATTGCAGAACTCGTGATCATGATCTGCCGCTTCTGGCAAGCACAAATCGAACATCTGATCAATTGCATACAGCGGCAAAAAAGAGTCTTTAGCCAGCCTCTCCTCCGACCCCGTTCTTTTGTTGCCACTAAAATAAGGGTGATGAAGTATCATCCCTTTGATTTTCAGGGGTTCAAGATCTTTAGCACTTGAGGCTGCCAGCAGACCTGCGTTATAAGCCAGGTTGCCGCCGGCGCTAGTCCCACAGAGGTAACAGTTGTTGAAATCAGCATAATCACGAACCCACTCGTCTGCCGCACTCTTTACCCATTTCAACCCGTCCATGGCGTCTTCATAAGCCGCAGGAAGGCGGTGTTCGGGGGCCAGACGGTAATCTACGGAGATAACCATGGCACCAACTTTTTCCACCAATCCCTGACAAAAAACATCGTAGATACTTGAATCTGCATTGCAGAAGATAAACCCTCCGCCGTGATAATAAACAATGAGAGGTAACTTTGCAGGTGCAGCAGCCACGTCTTCTCGAGGAAGGTATAAGCGCAGCCACGTCTTCTTGCTTGTATCAAGAGTCACGTCCTTGCTAATAACGGGTGAAGTTCCGCCGAGATGGAAATTCGCTGGTTTGCGAGGCTCAGGATCTCTCTTGACAGAACAATCGGGGTTTACAATGATATTGAGGAAGGGATTGTTAATCACCGGGCCCACGATTTTCTTGGCCTCCATGTTTCTGGTTACTTTGAGGTGGATGGAGCTGATTTTTCGTTGACTCTCAACTTCTAAAATGGTTTTCGGAGCCTCTCTAATTCCTCAAACTATTTTCGGCTTTCATCGAAAATAAATTTGGTCAGAAAGCCACCAGAAAAGCTTGCATTGTCTAGGCGGTGACGTTTTACCAATCTGTACCAAAAGAAGCAAATGCTTTTCCAACATGCGTCCAAGGAACGCAAGAGCTGAAAGAAAAAAATAGGTCACATCGAATCATATCACAATCACAATCAGAATCCAATGAAATTAGAAGATCTTTATGCTTAGTACATCAGTATTGAGAAGATGATGAATCTGAGCGAGCTTCTCTTACGGATGCACTTTGATGATTACGGCATAAGCTTTATGAGAAAATTATTGTATATTTTAGTAATATAAATATATTTTATTTATTTAAAATTTTTAAAGTGTGAGTTTATATATATCTTGTCTTGTAGTTTTTTTATTTGTTTTGTAATTATACTCAAGTTATTTTAATTTTTCAAGTTTTATTTTTTGATGTATTAAAAAAATTTTAATAATTATTTTGATTATAATAGTTCTTATTACTTACATATTAATAGATAATTTTTTATTTAATAAAAAAAATCAGTAATGAGAAACAAATTTCATCCAGTGTAAAGAAAAGCTTATCTATGATGTCCACGTCGTCGACTTATCCAAATGAATGTATATACGTACGGGAAAGCCCTAAGTCAATTTAAGGAACAAATCTTAAAAAGAAGAGGAAAAAGTAACACATTCATCCTCTAGAAAGAAGAAATTATTTGTCAACTTATATATCAAGTTGCACGCTGGATTTTACTTGGTCGAAAGTCTAGAGAGGAGTCCAGAGAAAGAGCTCTAAAAGGAATATCTATCATGAACCTACTCAATTATCATCTCGCAAGCTTTATAGGTCTAACCAAACAATTTCCCGTTGTATCTTTGAGATGAATCTTGATTTTTTTATTATAAATAATTTATTTTTATAATTTTTAATATAAAAATTTTCAAACTTAAATTTTATCTAAATATACTCTTATGGATTGGTTTGATTACAAACTTCGACGTAAATATTTTTTCTCTTAGTTCCACTTCTGATTGTCTAATAAATAACTCAACTTCATAAAAATTAAAGACAAAAATTCTTCAATTCATTTATTGAGATATATAGAAAGAAAAAAAAAGAAACAATTCCCACTCTCTTTGATGATTCTGCACAAAACTAACATTCGGTAGCATGACAAAAGATATATTCATAATAGGAATTATAAGTAAATTTTTAAGCATAAGCTTGAGAATAAATTTCCAACCTCACGAACACTATATATTGCTTTTTTTTCTTTTTTACTTTTATGATTCTAAATTTTCTTCCTCTCTTTTTAATTAACAGAACAAACTTGGTGAATTGTAAAATATTTGATTCTTCATTTTTTAGCGAATTAGATTCGAAGTATACACCAAAAGCTGTTGACTGCCTGGCCTATACAAATAGAGACCAAAAATTAAATTTCACATTCTTATCATAAAATGTC
Organism: Rauvolfia tetraphylla; assembly: GCA_030512225.1. NCBI lineage: Eukaryota > Viridiplantae > Streptophyta > Magnoliopsida > Gentianales > Apocynaceae > Rauvolfia > Rauvolfia tetraphylla. The sequence continues at coordinate 6,972,067 of JAJQKT010000049.1, read as the reverse complement.
TTAAATTAATATTTCTTTTCTTAAAATAAGCATAAAATCACTTCCAAAGTTAATGAATATAAGCTGTATTTTGCACATATATTTTCTAATCATGCTGAATGCTTTTACAAATTTTGATTTCAGTTTCAGAGAAGAAATTATTTTTCTTATCAAATCAACTTTGAAACTTAAAAGTAGATTCTTTTTTTTTTTTTTTGCATATATACATGCACAAACTTCGTACAGAGATCTTTAGCATATCCAACTACAAGTTCTCGATTTGCCACTTGAATTTCCTTTTTGAAAGGAAAATGTCACTTAAATTGACGCTAGCTAGTCTTGAATACTCTCCACAACAGAGTAGTGGAAATGTTCTATTTCTTCTTATCCATAAACTTCACGATGATCTACAAAGGATGAATCTCCTGTAACAGTGAAACTCTAGCTAATTAATACTCATTTGCACACCATAGAGACAACTTCGTAGAAACAAGAAAATCTCCTTGAATCCTTATTTACTAGAATCAAGACGGGATCAAAAAAGAAAATTTTCTTAACAAGTCCAGTAAATAGAGTCGAATTTGAGTTACTCAGACTCAAGAAAGGAGAGTTGATGGAATGAAGAAAGCGTTACAGAAGCAACCCGGAAAAATACCTTCATTCCAAACCCCATAATTTCTTGAAAACATTCTTTCTCTATAAATTTCTCCCTCGTTTTCTTTGGAACCTGAAGGAAATATGGCCAAAAAGAATTCCTAACCTAGTTTTTTTCACTTCAGTTCCATACGAGTGAATGAAGAAATTAGTTGAAGCTGTCCCAGTTGAAGCCATACATTATTGTTGCAATTAGAAGGGCCAAGGGCAAAGTTCTTGATTCAAAAAAGCTGCATATTATAGCACAGAGATAGGTGGTGATGAGAGAATTATTATCTATGGCATCAATCACTCGCATGTCAATAACCTCCGGAGGCTGCTGACACAGAAGATTGCAACTGTAGCAGGTGGTGATAGCAGTCCGCCGCCGTCGGTCGCTGCTCCGGATTGTGGTCCAAACATCTGTTTTGTAGGTCTCTCAGTAATTTAGGCAGAGCCACCAACCCACATGTCTTGACCAGCTGACCAACACCCCACACATCCACCTTCACCCCATGTAAACCTTTACCCATCTCCGGAGCGTGCCTTCCACTTGCCGCACCACCGTGGGGGTATATCTGTGGGGCGCTCACTGCCTCATCAAACCCGGTTACGAACCATTCGTTCTCTCTGTCGCTTCTTTTCATTACCTTCTCCCAACCTAAATCTCGGTGCATGAAGGAGAGATCATGAAGTGCAACTAATGCTTTTGTTACGTGCTTGAGAGCCTCGATCAGTCGATCGCAGTTGGTGGGCTTGAACTTGCAGCATCTTGGCTTGAATACCAATGCTAATTCTTTCTCAGATGATTGAACTACGAACTCAGAATGGGGGATTCGGCGGTCCAGAAAATCATATATTTCTTTCACCGAAGCCCATCTCTTCTTGGTTGAAAAGAATCTTATCACGGTGTTTGGGGTCATTTCCACAATGTTCCCGTTGCCCAGATCAATTCTCTCAAAATCGTTGTAGGGAAAAGGCTTGTGAGAGTTTCCATTGATCATGGCATTGCAGCATCGCTCAGCCAACAAGGGTAGTATTCCTGCAATTCTCCAGCACGGAATTAGGGCTTTTAACCTTTCCGTTGGAGTTGAAAGGTCAACTGTGTAAAGATCTGTTCTAATAATACGATCTTGGGATCTGCTTATTGCACAAAACGTTACCATGTAACCGACTGCATAATAACCCAGAATATATGGAAGGTCATTGAATGTCCACAAGAGCTTCTCCACAATAGAAAAAGAAGGATCAATATGGCCTTCCCTTAATTGATTGGTCTCCTCACCTCTCCACAAGCAAAAGTTCCTCAAGAATGCCGTAACATTTGGCCATTGATCCTGCATTGTCTCCGCCAGTGGGGAAGATCCTTTTCGAGAGAACACCATTTCGACTGAACAGAACTTGGAAACTGTTCTATTGATGCAATCATCCCAAAGGCCAATGAAGGAATCGCTACAGGTAGCGCTTGCTCCACTAAGACTCGGGTTTGGTCTCATGATTGTGCTTAATATGTCATAGGTGATAGCCCTACAGTCTAAGAGTTCAACTGCAGCAGTAAAGAATAGTTCTTTTCCTTGAGGCAGGTCTTTGTAAACATCCTTGCGTAAAGGGAAACGAAGTTCCTCAGGCGGTGGTTCTTGAAGATGCCGCGAGAGCTCAAGCAAGCTAGGTAGGGTTGGTGAAGGAACACGCAGACAGCCCACGTAATACTCGGTAGGATCTTGATATTCCCATGGCGGAATAGCTGCGGCAAGATAACTAGCTAGTTATTCAAAACGTTACATCAAACAAAATCACCCAATACTCCACATGAAGATGTAAATCACTACGCAGCTACGGATAATACAAGCATAAACTCATGAAAGTGCATAGACTTATCACGGGATCAAATAAATAGTACTACAACTTAGTATTTGGGGAAGATGACGCGTAGGTTAGTGAGACTTACTTCTGACGGATGGCTCAGTTGAAGGCTGTTGAACTCTTTCGCCAGAACCTGTGGTGAAGTGGTGGCAGATTATCTACTATATGTATCTACTCTTAAAAGTACGAAAAGCATGAATTAAACTCTAAGGTTCGGATGTACCAGCAGGAACAGGAGCTGAGAAAGATTTTCTCCTGCCAAAGACTTTGACTTGCTGTCCAGGGAGGAATCTATCAACAGAAAAGCCCTTCAGAGGTCCCTCCTCAAAGGTTTCCATGGTGCAAGCAACCATGGAATCGTCCAAGTAAGTAATTTCGTCAGCATTCAAAAAGTTCGATCCTTGAAGCTTTACACGGCCCCTATGATGCTCACATTCTTCAGCCCACAAACTCACGGATTCCTCCCATATCATTCTTATCTTACCAATTCTACGAAGTTCCTTTGAAGTAGTTGATGGACAAGCTACATCTAAGGAACTCTCAAACCCTAAAATGTCCCCTCTTGCACCATGAAGAAAAGCTTCACTTCCAGCGGTGATACCCAGCTGTTTCGCCCTTACTGGGAATGTGTAACAATTAACCAAGCGCATTTCAGTGTATACAAGATTAATTGATCGGTATAGATCACATAAAAAACTTTGTCGACTTTTCTTCAATGTTAATCTTTGAAGTTCTTTCAAAAAGAAAAGAAAAAGAAGTGTATCTTTGAATTACAGTTCTTTAAAATCTACTACTACTATGTAAATGGTACGTATACATTGGAAAATTTAGTGCAGTTCATTAATTGTTAAATACTTACCTGAGAAAGGTGGCTCGTCTTCTCGAAAAGCAGGAGGGGGTAAAGACTTTATGGCAGCGGCTGCTGTTCGACCATCGTCGCCACCAGAGACAGTAGAGGAGCCTCCTCGGCTATGAGAACTTCTCATTCTTGAGCCCATGAATTGAGACAGTTCTTCAAACACCTCTTCATCAAATGAAGCAGGCAACCTATGGAGTTTCCTCTCAAAAGGTGAAAGCCTGAAATAGCTCTTGCCAACATGCTCTCGCTCTCCACCTCTCTCCCACTCATAAACCTTCCTAAACTCCCCCAACATGTTGTCCCACTTAGTGCCAGCAGTCTTGGCATCTCGATTGACCCCATGCCTATTCAAGAATTCAGCAACTTCTCTGTCCTTTTCAGCTCTAGTCTTTCCCCTAGCCGGAATGGGTACAACTTCACCTGCGGTAATTGGAGCACCAGCTCCTTCCGGAGCTTCAGACGATCCTCCTTGGTACTGAATCCTCCAAGCCCTAGCCAACCACAACATCTCGTTAGGTTTCCAAACTGGGCTGACGTACTTCCCTTTTCGGAATTGTTGATGGAATTGATGCCCCTCCAGTTTCGCGGTCTCTTGCCCCGAGGCAACTGAGAAGGATGGCCGCGGAGAGTGAGAAGGCGATGAAGCTGTGTCTGATGATGAAGCAGCCATACTGTGAGGTTGAATTTGCGGGTTCGTAGCGGCTTGCGTTGTCGGAGATGGGCTTGCTTCCGCGATAAATACACTCGTTTGACTCTGCTTTTGCTGCTGCTGTTGTTGAGAGGGTGAGGATATGGGCTTCCATTGGCTAGTTGTATACCTTGGTCTCTTTGGATTCACAGCTTCAAACTGTTGCTGGTGCGGCTGTTCAAATGATCCGCCTGAGGTTAAACCACCAGAGATAGAAACAAATGGAGCACCGGTGGCCGCAACCACCGGAGAATGTTGGTGGGGTGGTTGTTGCGGGGTGTCTTGGGATGATTCTTGATCCGGGTTCTCAGGTGGAGTTGATAAATGCTGGTGCTGGTGCTGTTGTTGTTTCTTGGTATCTCCTTTGCTGTCACTCATTTTACATGGGCCCAAACGAAACCAGCGAAATCTTAAACGACAACCAGAAAGAGGAACTGCACCGTTACGGTAGGACTAGCTCGACTCTGTTCAGACTTTTAGTAGTAAGAAGCCCATAAATACTAGTAATGACTACAGTGCTTACCCCTCTCTGGCAGTCTCTCAGTGTCTCGTTTTTACTAAAAACTTTAGAAGGGATCATGAATATTGGATACTTTTGGACTTGAAAATCTAAGGTGGTTTCAAAAGGAAAAGAAAAAAGAATGAAAAAGTGATTATGGTTGATGTCGTTTGTTCTTTTGCTTGTTCGTTTAAAACCTTGAATGAAAGCAAAAGGCGAAGCTAAACGCACAAAACAGCAGAAAAAGTCGAGATTGTGGAACCTGCTGTGAATAAGACGTCTCTGTTAAGAGCTTAACACTTTTTGGCTGTTTAAAGAAAAGGTGCATTTAGAAATTAGAGGAGATGGTGATGAAGAGAGTACAGTTTGAGGTTGATTAGAGAGGTAAAGTAATGATTGTACTGATCAGAAACGCGGCTCCAAACATTAACACAGCATCCGTTTCAAGATTTCAAATAATTTAAGATTTGTTTGTTAAAATTGGAGAGTGGAGACATCGGGTCAGAGACACGGCCTCCGACTTCTCGCGAGTGAGAAGACAGTTTTGTATGATTTGAGGCCTTGAGGCGAAGGAGAAGAGGAGGATTTTCTCCTTTTGCAGTGCGAGATGATGTGGACAGTTCAAATCGATGGCTTTGGTGGACTCATGACTTCATTGCTCTCAAGTCAAGTACGTTCTTTTTTGGCACTACATAGCGGTATGTGACTGAATGTGTGGGGGATTCAATCGGCCGATGGCTCCCTCTCTGTCTCTCTCTCTCTCGTGAGGCGCAGTCAGGCGGCGCAGGGAAGGCTTAATTCAGCATGCACCAAAACACAAGCTCAGAGAGGCTCAAGTGCTGGCAGCTCCGTCCGGCCGCCAACTTTTTCTCTGCATCTGGATATCTTTCTTGAAACATTCAATTCGTACACGGCGCGGAATCAGTAGTGTTGCTGCTGCTACCGCCACTTTTACCTCCTCTTTTAAAATCAAGGGAGTTAATTAAGGGTGAGATGGATTTATTTTTTTAATTAAATTATATTAAAATTTTATTTTTTAAAAAAAATAAAATTTAAAATAAAATTTTAAAAATAGGCATTGAAAGATAGACTCCCAAAGTGCTAATAATAGAGTGGGACGAAGGTTAGAGCATTGATAGCAATCTTATATATGGTAAATAAGATAATTAAAGTTCATTTACTACTTGTACTCTACGCTAATAATAATATAAGAGGACAAAAAAGAGAAACGAGAAGGGGAGAGGGTATACAAAAGAGAGTTATAAGTTGTCACGTGACAATTGAGACAATTGCCTTATAAATAAAAGAGAAGATGAATATAATGTAATAATTTTTTTTGAATTTTCTTTCATCCAAGTGAAAATATAGTAGCACAATGGAAGTTTAAACCCAAATTCGGCATGCTCTAGACTTGGAGGTCGAATGATTAGTATAAATAATTAATTGCATAACTTTATGGCAAAGGCAGCATACACTGTCTTGCTTCATTAATCAATTATAATATGTTAGACCGTTAAAAGTAATATTTTATTTATTTTAAAATATATTTTTTTTACTTTTTACATTAATTAAAAAATAATAAAATAAAAAAAATTTTGTTATTTATATTGAATATAATTTTAATAAACTAATTTTTTTAAATTTTATAAATAATTAAATATTTGTCTAGTAAAATAATTTTAAAATCTTATATTTAAAGCAGATGGGGAGTATTTTAATTAAAATAAGAGTAAGTGAAACTTTTCTCGGGGGCTTTGACTAAATTTCAACATTACGCGGGGTCGCGAAGTGGTCTTTAGTTGAAATTGCAACTTTCACTTTCTTATAAAGTTTGTACATCTTTCTTTGAAATGTCACGATCGAGCTTAAATAAAGTTTTATATAAATTTTTGAAATTAATTTTGAGATTGGATGACATTCAATATCATCTTAATGTTCCTATTATTTATCTCGATTCTAGATTAGTTGCAATATTTTTAATTTTTAATATTTGATATTTAAAACTTATCATTTAGAGTTTATAGTTTTATGACATATTAATGTAAATTTTTATGATTAAAAATGTTATAGATAATTTAAATTATTTATCATGTTAATAGAAAATAAATTAAATTAGTTGAATATATAAATTGTTATAATAAGCCACCAAACTTTGCATTCTTGAGTACCAAAAAAGGGTTACCATCCTAAAAGAAAGAAAAAAGATGTGAAAATTTTTTCTATTACTATAATGTTGACATTCTTTCTTAGTGCAAATAATACAAATTTACCCTTTCCCATTTTGTATAAATATGCATTTAAATCATAAAAGAGAAAATATACGGAAACCCATTTTTCATCCATTCACAAATAAAAATAATAAACATAAATAATCTGATGAGGATGATAGGTTGACACAACGGGATCGCCTATAGTGACAGTGAGTTAATACAGAGGTGGCACTTTTTTCTTGGTTTATGTCTTTCTCTGGGTCCGTGAGTGGCTGGCTGGCTTTTTGCATCCGCTGTTGCATGGAAAGGCTGCAACATATAGTTGGAGACAGACCAAAGACCCATCGAGAGAGGAGAGAGGAGAGAGGAGAGAGGAGAGAGGAGAGAGGAGAGAGGAGGGAGGGACTCCATCCATCCTACCCCATACCTGGATTGTAAAACATCTTCCCTCTTACTAGTACCAGCATTAGACTACTGGGGGTACTACTAACTTTTCTTCTTTCTCTTGTGATAATCTGGGCCGGGTCGCCTTAAATTGCAGAAACCGTTAACATAAGGAAAAGGGCGGAAAGTGGGTGGAGTGTGGGGGGGGGGCGGTTTTTGTGGGGCGGACACAGAAGGACTAGTAAATGGCATGTGCTGCCTCAGTGGACAGAGGACACGCTCGTCCTCGTCCGGGCTCTCCTATTTGATAGCCCTATCTTTTGTAGGGCGGCGACGAATTCCCTTTATACTTATAAGTAGGCTGCTTCGCTCTGCTGTTGCTGCTTGGTTGTGTCCCTGCTTCCTTATGCGGGTTTGATATTAGTAGTAAAAAAATCTTTCGCACACGAAATCATAGACTGCGGCGTAGTCCATACACATTTATACTACATACAGCAACTATCATGATTTATGCCGCCGAGAGTGCGTATACTTTCACGAACTTCATCAAGCATTTAGCAGATCCTCCCTCTGCTTCTCTCTTTCTTGTGTTTCTGAGTCTTAAATTAATGAGTGAACCACCAGACTCTGTGGTTGAAATCTTGTGGGTTCTGGACATTCCAACTCCTAACCTGCTAAAAGAAAAGAAGATTCATCCAAAAAAAAAAAAAGAAGCTTTGCAAAAGAAGAACAATGCTAGCTCTCTGCTTATTTTGTTCTTTTTGTACAATACTTGGTTCTTTTTTTGTGCTCTGATGATCTTCTTTGGACCAAATTCTTTTGTTGTAACTTTTAGGTTGACAAATCAGATTAGTCTCTCTCACTCTCTTTCTCTTCTTCTTCTTTTTTTTTTTTTTTAATCCAAAGTAAGTAGTTGCATTGAACAACAAAAAATAAAATTACACTAATAATTAAGAGACATGATCTTCAATACATATGACGACATAAAATAATTCAAATTTTAGGAATTCTAAATGCGTAGAATACAATAACTAAAAATTAAACACAGACACATAGATCCTCATTTAGCGCCTTTCCAACCATCTCTCAACTTTGTCAGCACGTAGTAGTCAACAGCATCAATTCCATAAGTAAGAAGCAGCAATCCAAAAGAATTTGGGCATATTAGTTTTTTTGAAGATCCTTGGTGATAAAGATGAAAATTTGAGGAGGGGTCTAGATAATTTTAATTTATTAAATGAATAAGGGATTTTATAATGTGTGGCCCCGGACACATATTAATATAAATTAAATATTTTTTTAAATTTTAAAATATAAGACATTTGACACTTTTTGATAAATTAAGAAAGCAGAAAGTAAAGAGTACTTTTTTATTTTATTCTTAATTAATTTAATTATTTTATACTAATATGAAATAGAATAGAAGAATTATTTTTATAATTAAAAGTAATTCTAGAAATACAATTCTTAAACTTTACAAAATACCAAATATTTTGAGAAGGAATTAAGGGTCCAAAAAGCCCTTTTTTAAAAAGCGGACGGAGTATATTCTATATATATTACTTCATTCGTCCAATTTCTAATGAGAGTCTTACTATATTATGATGTTAAAAAATATTTGATCATTTTCATAAAAGAAAATATTTTAATATATTAATATATTATCAATAAATTATTAACTCTACTATATGTTACTTTTATATATTTATATTTGATATAAAGTACTCTTTATCTCATATATTTCTTATTTTTATAATATTATTTTATTTTATTTTTATAACACAATTTAAATTTTTACATAGAATTTCGTATAAGGTTAAATATTATCAAAGAAAATGGGACAGATAAAGTAGTTCAAGCCAATCACAAATTTTATAAAATCTATTGCCTAAGAAGAAAACTTAAAAAAAAATAAAAATTTTAACTTTCATATATAATTATTTAATGCATATAAACTTGTCGGGTGGATTACAAGTTTGAAAAGTGTAATGAATAAATACAAATATGATGATGCCAATGCTATCAAATTATTGCCTTTTGAACTAAAGTGCAAAAGGATTTAATATAGATATGATTTTGAACTTGTAAATATAACGCGGGTTTGTTCCAATAATGGCCATCAAAACAAGGAAGTAGAAGGTTTGTTCCAATCATTTCAAATTCAAGTGTCTCACATTAATCCCCTAAAGTCTTTCAAAACAATGTTTCAAGTGAACACAATCTGTTTAGTTGATATCTTCTTTCTACATCTCAGAAATCCTTCTTATCTACTAAAGAAAATCAAGTCATTCTATTTTTGGCTCTTGACTTAGACGGAAAAGTTTCCATTACCATCCAAATTTGCTTCAACTCATCTTGTCATCCCAATTATGAAACTTGGTTTTGTTAGCTAACTAACAAAAAGAATTTAGAATCATATAAAATTAAAATCAAATACACTGCATACTCAAGAGCAAAATGCGTAGCTACTTGGGCCTACCTTCCAGGCCAACAGAAGGCCTACTGTTGGAGGTCCGGCCTGACATCCGCCAACAGCTATAGTGCGCACATCGCCTCTGATTATGTAATGAGTTCACTTGCAAGACCGGCTTGAATCGGCCCGGAAAAGAAAAGTTCACAAGAGATACTAATTTGAAATTTGACTTTTCTATTTCAACTTTTATATATTTTTTATCTAAATTAAATTCTTTACTTTTGGACTATAGGTAGCCCATCTAAAATTTGTCGGTGAAGCTGGAGAGAAGAAAGTTTGAGAATAAAGAGAATTTGGGTTTCATATTACTACTGCTTCTAATTCTAAACCACTTCCACCAACAAGAAAAGGGAGCTGAACCGAGAATGCAAAATTTGAATGTATTTGTGAAAGTAAGGGTGGATCTTCATCGATTTAGACCAAAAAGGAAAACACAGACCTTCCTTGAATCTTATGTTCTGAACAGCGGGGCATCAATTTGGGCTGTTGCTCTCTTCTGAACAATGTTGGCCCAGTTATTTCAATCTAGAGAGGATTCCGGAGCCCAGAAAATGACTGCATCCGTCACATTTTCAACACAAAAAATTTCAGCAAAAAAAAAAAAAAATTCAACACAAAAAGATTCTTTAAGCAAATGGGTTATTATTATTTTAAAAGGACAAAAAAGCTGGGATATTATCGATTCCCCCACCTCACTACACCCCCATGTTGCTTTTCCTCCCCCCCCCCCAAGCAAGAGGACGTCAAATTTAGTATTTTTGTAGTAGCAAATATCCAAAATGAATGCCAAAGAAGATTTTTGTTTTTTTTTTCTTTTTTGGATTGAAAAGTGATCATATATATTAAACTAGAGAGACAAAGTACAATATTTAGAGCTTTCTCCTTCTTGAAGGAGGAGCAAGGAGGAGCAAGCTTTTTGCTATTATTTGATTGCGTATTCCCTCCCGCTAGTAATCTGATGTGGTGGTCTAATATTTGGATGAGTAGTTTGAGTGATTGCCATTTGTTATTTTGTTATTTGGATGAGCAAGAACCTTCTTCCTTTTTCTTTGAGGGGTCACTATAATTGCCACGATTTCAATGCTTGCTTTGCTTAACTAAGACCACTTGCTTTTGTTATTTGTTTGGTCAAATTTCCCTTTTTTATATTTGGTTTCTTTAGTCTGCTTAAGAAAAAAAATAATAGAGAAAGAATTTTATTTCTGAACCAAATCTCCATTGTCGGCTTTGCTGCGGAATCTCGCATCCAAATATTCCAAATCCTAGCATTCTTTCAATATACATTACCATTTCTTAAATACTTAAACCATACGCCCTTTTTCGTAAGGGTTTTTCTCATCAAGACGGCTGCGATTTTTTTTTTCCTTTTTTTTTGTCAACGCTAGAGAATAGCTATTTTCAATTCATAATTTGCAGGGGTAACGCTTTGATTTCTTAAGCATTAAAAAATTAATCATATAATAGTTTGTTTAATTGAGATGAAATACTTGCATCCCATAATAAAGTCGCAAACACAATTATATGTCCGAAAAGTTTACAATTGATATAACGGTCAAACATAATTGATGAATTTCTGTAAGTACTGACAGGCCATTGCTTAAATCACAAAATTTTCAGAAAGAAATTGAAAACATCAATTTATATTTTTCCCCTCAAAGAAGAAAGAAAGGTGATGAGCTCTATACAAATGTCCTTAATGGACGGGGGGACTTCCCCGAGGATAAAATTGAACAACAAGAAAAGGGGGAAAAAAAATCTCCGATTTCCAACCCTCAGGATCATGAATGGGAAAGAAGCACATGAACAGCATAGCCGATGAGAAAATCGAATAACTATAAACTTGAAGGAGTAGCATTTGCGTTTATTTCTTTCTTGTAGATGTTGGAGCACCTCTTATTTTTCTCGTGGAGTTTTCCGAGGTATTTCCTTCATAATCTGTGTCGCCATAATCATCGTGGTTGTCATTGTCATCATCTTCATCTTCAGTTTCATCGTCAAGTTTATCATTGAGTATATTAATCTCTTTCTTCCTGCTCCCAACACCACCATTGAGCCAACCCACCACTTCCAGCATGCTTGGCCGGCTCTCAGGATTGCCATCGGTACACCTCATGGCTATCATCAGCGCCGCTTTTAACTGGGCCAGATCAAACTTACCCTTCAATCTAGGATCAACGATGCGATCAAAAGCACCCTTCTGGATGTAGGGGGCAACCCACTGCACTATATCACGCTTAACGCCGCCGGGAAGTTTCTCTAATGGTTTCCTTCCACTTATTATCTCGACGAGTAATATTCCAAAACTATAGACATCGCAGCTCTCCGAAACCTTTCCCCACATGGCATATTCGGGAGCCAGATACCCTAATGTTCCCTTCACTCTTGTCGTAATATGTGTGACTCCCTCAGGTATTAGCTTTGCGAAGCCAAAATCAGCAACTTTTGCTACAAAATTTGAATCCAGAAGAACATTGCTTGCCTTTATGTCTCTATGTATGATGTGAGGATTAGCTTCGTGGTGCAAGTATCTTCATCATCATCAAAAATTCAAAAAACACAAGTCAACAAATCAGCTTTAATATCATATACAAAAGCTAATATTCACCTATATATTAACTTTGAGGATCAGTTAAGAAAAGGATCAGACTAGGAGAAGATTGTAGTATGAATGAATTTTGCTTACGCTAATCCCTCAGCTGATCCAATTGCTATGCTTATTCTTCGATTCCAGTCAAGGAGGCAATCGGCAGCAAGTTGGCCATGCAGATATGTGATCAAGCTATGATTAGGCATGTAGTCGTATACAATCAGCCGTTCGTCATCGCCGGCGTAAAATCCCCTTAGACCTAATAAATTTTTGTGTCTTACCCTGCCAAGTATTTCTACTTCCACAGCGAACTCCATTTCTGCTTTTGCACTCATGGCCTTCAGCCGTTTTACCGCTATCTGCGAGATCAACATATATAGATCTTTCAGAAGCATTTCAAAACTGATTAGGAGGTGGCTTAAAAGAGGCAAAAATTATCTGAATTTCTGTCTTTGGAACAAAAACAAGAGAGAGAGATAAACATGATTGCCTCGACGCCTCTACTTGTTCGGCCCCAGTAAACGCTTCCAAATCCTCCTTCACCGATCTTGTTATCATTGTGAAAGCTGTTCGTTGCTTGGAGAAGCTCCTTTAGGGTGTATACATCCCATGGATAGTCCTTTTTCCTGTTTGCACTGATCAGATGGAGCATAATCAAATCAAGATAAACAACCATAACCAGAAAGAGATGAACACAAGCAGGAAAAGTAGGAGGAGAACATGGAACAATTAAACGGAAAGATCATTAGTACAAAACAAAACCTGCTCTTGGTACGGTTTTCTTCGGATGAGAAACAAAAACATCTCCAGATCATGATTTTCCCTTTACAAGGCAGTGCGGAAAGCATGAAACCGGTGCAGTAAAATAGCTGGGAGAGATTGACGCCGGGGAGAAAATGATAAAATGGAAACCTACAAGGACGAGGGTAAGAATTTCGGATATATCAAAAAGCCAAGGCAAAGAGTCTTGAACTGACGACAAAAGACTGGCCTTGGGAGTCAAGATTTTTGGCATCTAGATGTTAGAACCTGATGAGATGCACAACCCCATCTCCATCCCATTCCTAATCTCACCTTCACAATAAACTAAGAGAGTTTCTTGCAAACGGGGTTCTGATTGTAGGCCTTGGTTTCCAAGCCCTATATATATCGAGAAAAGTATTGATTTGGAAGAGTTGAGGGCACAGTCGTTGTACATGACGGAAGATTTGAGTTGGAAATGCCATTTTGTTTAATGCCCTGGACGGACGCTACCTCACTGCTGCTCTTTTTCTATATCTGTGATAATTGTACTAGTAGTATACCATTCAATTTCATCTGTACCTCTACTGTATGCTTCTTCTTCTCCGTTTCTTTTCATACTGAATCCGTAGTTGTCGTTAATCAATATTAGGAGGAAACTTCTTTGCAATTACCCTCTTAATGAGCCGAATATGATCACAAGTCAACACAATAAAAGCAAATAACATGAAATCTAGAAGAACAGTTCAAAGTGGTATCTTTGGAACTAAGACACACGGGGAGGGATATAAGATTCGAATTAGAATTTTTTGGCACAGTGCTTTTAAAATTTTCCTTGTAATAATTTCAAGTTCCCGAACTCATTCTACGACTTCTCATATTAGGACAACACTGGGCTATTGGGCCCAAAGATTTGTTCAAATAGCATCCTAAATGAAAGCGGCTGATGGACTGAACTTCTGGACCAGATCAAAGTTGTGGGGGAGTCATTGGCAGTTTCCATTTTAGTGTAAGCGGTGACGGAGATTGGGCTTCTGAATATTTCCTTTGTTAGTCTCTTTAGGCCCTTATCTCGTCTTTGTACAACTACAAAATTACCTACCAAAAAGTTATTAAAGAGATCTTTTTTTTTTTAGCAAAAAGTTTCACAAACCATCAATTTTTTACAAATTATTGATTTTTACACTCTAACTAAAAATATAAAATTTTAACACTCAAACTTTTAAATACTATTAATATTAATCTTTCCGTCGAATCTGACCATTAACTCATAACAAAAACTAGTGATGTAATACCCACGTGACTTCTTCTGAGGATATTTTAGTCATACCACTCCTTACGATTGTCGAAGAGAGGATGAGAGAAGAAATAAGGGAAATAATCTAATTGAGTACAAAAAAAATAGCATTAATTGGGATTTATAATTTACTAGAAAAAAAATTTAATAGAAAATTTTCATTTTCCATTATCTCCGAATTGGACTTTGCCTTAATTTTCCTTGTGTTTTTTATTAGACAAAAGAAAAAAGGTCGGAATTTTTTTAGTGAATAAAAAAAAGGTCATAATTAGTGCTATCAAGTTTAAAACTTTTCGAAGGTTCGAGATATATATATCACCTCAAAATATATATTCTACTTTATTTTTTAGTTTGTTTTAAAATATACATTTTTATTCTATATAAATATTTCATTTAGTATTTTATTTTTAACTTTATCATTATCTCTAATAAACTATTTAGATACTTATATTTTTTAAAACTCATTAATTTTTTAACTAACCACTTTAAATACTAATTTTTAATATTAAATTTAAATTTTAACACACTTACCAATCATTTTTAATAGAAATATTTTAAATATCTAATCAAAATTTTTATAAAATTTATAAAAGTTTTAATTTTTATATAAAAACATATATCATATATTTTGAAACAGAAATATTAGTTTTCTCTTTCTCATTGTTTAGACAATCTAAACGCAAACTCATATAACGTGGTTGACAAGTTTAATAATCACGCTTACGTATTGATAAATTTGTCAAATACTATATGCAATAACAAATTATTCTATGACAAGCAAGAACACAACAAGTTACTTAAAAAAATAAAGCCAAATTAAGGCAAGTGGTTAATAGTGCAAAATAATTAGGCTGGTTTTTACAGCTTGCAAATTGTTAATGGTTGGTGATCATTATCATGTGTGTATATATGAAATCATTGAATCTTTTTTTTTTTACTCAATGTAAATTTCAAAGATTTAGTTATTGATATAGGTTCCTTATATTGGTAGAAGTATTCAAATAGTGTAATTTTTTGTTGGAAGTAGATAATCGACGGTAGCCGAAGTAGCCACTGCTGATGTTGTGTGTTTTATGAGAGAAGAAGAAGAAGAGCGTTGATGTGTGAGTAGGGTTAGTGGTTCAATACAAAAGAATATTCTTTTTAATTTAATTTTAGTGTGACGTGACAAAAATAACACTCAAAAAATTAGGTGGATGTCGCATGACTAGTTTTTGTTATGAGTTAACAGTCCAACTGGATGCAAAGGTCAACATTAGTAACATTTTAAAGTACAAGAGTTAAAATTTTACGCTTTTTAATTAGAGTATCAAAATTGATAATTGTAAAAGTTTGAGGATATGTTATACTTTTTGAGAGAGAATTAAAGAGGTTGGTTAACTTGTTGATCCTATTTGGGTGTTAAAAAGTTCTAATTATTAAGGAAGATTGCCAGAATCAAGAAAATCAAGATAAAATCAAATCCTCATAATTTCAGCCTACAAGCAAGCCATTTGAATTTGTGTGATTATTAGCCGAGATTGGTGTATAATATCTTCGTCATAGTAATTACTGTAAATGTTTCCTAATATAACTCTTTGAGATGTTGTATATATTTACGTACAGATGAATTGAAAAGTGAAGGAAATTTTTTTATCTTGCATTATATTATTTTTTATACTAATTGCCTTGTTATTTAATTGATTTTGGCAACTGGCAAAAGTTTGGTGGGGGAGCTCCCTAAAGAATATGGAGGAACTAGCGATTCTGACTGCAGATTGTGCCATTACTAAATGTCTAAATCCAACCTAAAGCATGAGTCGGCAGGGCACCTTTATCCTGCCAGAATGTAGAAGAATATATGGAGGAAGTCACCACTGCAGTTTCCGGATTGTTTCATTAGATGTAGATTAATAGAAAAAACCAAAGAATGCGTCGGCAGCTCACTTTTCTTGCCAGAAATTTGGGAAGACATTCTCGTCAGAAGCAAAAAGCATCATTTCTTCATATGAACAAATCATTTCCAATGATTTCATATCACAATAGTACGTATATTACTAAGTAAGGTTCCATTACGGTCTTTCCTTTGGGGCTACCTTTTCCATTTTGTGGACTTTTCTCTGTTGTTGTTAGTAGTTAGTACTGCACTTATATCTATTTTATCGGATCACCGTGCCAAAAGGAGATGTTCACGATCGGCCTGACTTCAGTTGGGGGGTTTTCTATTCTGATTGAGAAAGCTCTTCCACTTGCCTTGTGCTTCTCATAGTGTGTGTTCGAGAACTCAACTTTTGTTGAATAAAATACTTGGATCGGAAAAATCCATCATGACAGTCTCAATTAAGGGAATTTAGCTGCTACCGTAGTTGCATTCACCTAGAAGAGTAAAAAGTTTATTAGAATTAAACCCAATTAAGTTATCGTAATATATCATGAAATTAAGATAAATTATTATGAATTAGCAGCTGTTATTTTATAGTATATCTATAAAGTAGGAGTGAGTCCTATTTTTTTGGACGAGATTTAAATCTGTAGCAGAAAAATCGTGCAAGTTACTTTAATGGAAAACTTTTATTCTTCTTCATCAATCGAATTACCATCAATTCACAAAAATTAGAATTCGAACTTTACTTCTTCCCTTGAGGAATACAAAACTTAAACGAATAAATTTAATGATCCAAAAAGCAGAACTAGAAAGAGTTTGGTTGGTGGAAGGGAACAGATACATTTGTTCTTCAAAAAGCAAAGCTAAAGCTATCCATAAACTAAATATTACTGATGTTGTCGGATATCATATGACAAGCTTATATATATTGAACTTTGAAAAAGATAAAGATTCCTATAACAGGAAGATTAACATATGCTCTCTCCGTAGGGGGCAGCAGTGGCAGTCTCTGATACGGTGAATATTTTCACTTTCTTCAATCCTCTCTCAGTTACAGATACAATGCACGAACATCAGAGCTGGAATCCTCGTTACCCAATAATATAATTAACACACAACACAAAACAAATGTCTACAGCTCCAATCTTCATATTATGTCTCATGTGAAAGGTATCTGCTTGCAATGAATATATATTCTAATAAACAAGAATCACAATATCAAAGTACGGCATAAAGTAATATAGCACCTCAACTTATGATATTCTATCAACAAGAAGTTGGTATAGATATATATGGCATTATTCATCGTTCCTTCTGCTCAGCTGTAGTGGAAGTTGACTAAAAAGTTAACATTATCAATCACCAAACAAGTGAACAGGGCATTTTTTGTTTTATGACTGACGGGGCTCTGCAAATGAGAATACTAAACATAGGAATGAGAACACTAAGGTAGGTAGGGTTCAGTTGCAGCATCTCAATGATCACATGGCAGCAGATACTTGAAATACTTGCACATTCTTCATATAGAGTCAAATACCAAGAAAAATCTTCATCTTCATCTTCAATGACAAATATATAAGAGAGCTTTTGATCATTTTAAAATAACTTATAGACTAAAATATAGTATCTCTTTGATCAGTCATAGAAATAGTTTCCTTCTGGGAAATCATGCCCGGACTATAGTTAACCCCATAACTGTAAAATGCAGTGAATCTTCTTCGATTCCCTTAAATATTTAAAACTTAGTTACCAAATCAATGCACAGAACTAAAACTAAACCAGCAATATCTGCAGAGATGCTAATTAAGCTGGCTGTGCATGCACTTTGAACATGTGAGCACCAAATATACGTACTTCTGTCATACTTTTTTTGGCTATATATTAATAACTATTGAGACAAGCACAGACACAGTGGCATACATACAGAGCCATTGAACCAAGTACATACACACATTCAACTAACAAACCTGGAAGATGACTAGCTACAGACCAAGATTATCAAACCATATTAAGTACACACGCCAACATGGATATTCACCATCATTAGGAAGTTCAGTAAATTAACCAACATCTAAAGTAATAGAAAAATTATTAGATATGAATAACGGATTGCTAAGATGAGAGGTCACATAAATAGCAACAAGTAAATCAAAAACCTCTGCAAGTACATGCAAGAGAAACTTCTGCCTCTGTTCATTTTAGTTTCAAGACGTTAACTGTTTATCATGACATGATATACCAAAATATGAACCAATTTCATGAACGTCAAGTAGTGTATGATTTACTGCAGATAGGGAAAGTATCAAAGCAACCCCAGGCTGCAAATTGATAAAGAGTAAGGATAAAACTATCATGTCTTGTATGATGATTTTATTAACTACCTTAGATTGCTTTGCTTTTTCTTGGCCTTTTATGGCCTTCATCATTTACTTCTAATCCACTTCAAACTATATCCTTTTTGCCTTGCTTGAAATTATATATGTCAATAATGTAAATTGCCTAACCAAATATGTAAGCCTCCTGAAAAAAAGAAAAGAAAAGAAAGAGAATATGACAACAGAATTTTTCATAAATCCATATTATCCAAAAGAACAGACATGTCAGGAGATATGTCAAGAGATAAGTAAACATAAGGATATGTACCATTAATTAATGCAATGATATAACGTTGAAGGGATTGAGAATGAAAAAGGTTCTTTTCCCCAACCTAGGTAGGGCCCATTAATTAAGAATATGAAAGATATATTGAATCTGCAACAATATCATTTGTTTTGATCCATATTTTTAAGTAAGTAATCAATTGTAGTTCTTAAGATATCAAGGTATAATCAAGAAAAAATTGCATGCAACTAATTGAAAAATAGTTGCGTTAGAATAATTGGTAGGGGGGAAAAACCATGCAATCTGATTAGGCAATTGACTGACATAGCAGTCTTTTGTTCTTACCGCCTCTATTTCTTCAATCACACTATTGAAATGAAATTGAACGTTCTATTCACTATCACTTGGCTGAAGAGAGGACGACTGGCAAAGTAAAACCTAAACTGTAAATGCATGCGCAGATGGAACACTTGACATTCATTAGTTAGAACTTAGCAAGTGAAATGGTACCCGCTGTGTCTCACTCAAGATTAGAACAAGACTTCAAATTGTTCGATTTTTCATGGTCCTATCAGTTCAAGAGAAAAACCGTTGAAGAGTTACAAAAGAGAATCTGCAGAAACCTTAGAGGATATATCTTGTATCTGCTGTTCGGCAAACAAACCTGAAATCAAGTATTGCTGAAGCACTTGAAATTTACCGGAGCCCTGATTCTAAGAGATAGTTTTTGTGGCAGATCGCGTATATCAATGCCTGTGTTATGACTGGGCTGTGAGGACGGACGATCATACATACATTAGTCCATTGATCACGAACATGCTACTAAATGGAACTGTATCAAATTGGTTCCTGAAAATTGTACCTCAGTTTGTATCATTTGAAGGAATTTGTCATTTACTTTGGTGCAGCAGCAGCTAACAACTGTGAGACCTTCTTCAACCAGCGCTTCCAGCAAGCTTGATAGAGTACATTGTTCCTCACCTACTTCGTTGCTAATCAGAATCTCAATACCACCATGCGAGCATTGCCTGACGCTAATCTCAATTGGGGAAGAGCCTCTTGAGGTTCCCACTTTGGCATCCGCATCATTTCCATCCAACAAATTCCTCAGCTTATCCCTCTTTGATTGCAATTGCTTGATATTGTTCTCCTTGTATTTTATGTAGTTTACAGCCTCATTAACTTGATCACATATGGAACGCTTCCCCTGGAACAAAATCCATACATTCTTCAGTTCTTTTGACTGTATATAGTTAAGAAAAACCTAACGCGATAGAGAGAGAAAGGGAGCGGAGGACTCCAAGAAATGCATAATTGTGAAATAAATTCCACTGAGCAAATGGAGAAAGAAAAAAAGAAGAAACTGAGAAACCAAATATTGATCATTTACTATTATTACTAGCAAGCAAGATCTAAGGAAAAGGTACGGCTTCACCACCTTGATATATTCAAGAGGGAGCAGCGTCCTTAAAGAAGCATAAAGATCCGCCATTCCTTGCCTCCTTTGCCGTTCAATATCTCTATGGATGATTCTTTTCTGCTTGTTATCAGCACCGCTTCCGCTACCATCTTCCTGAACTGCAGTTGACTTTTGTTGTTTCTTCCCCTTTTTTTCGGGAGCGGGCTCATTCGGTTCAAGTACTGGAGCATGCGAGGCCCCTGGAATGCCCAGATCTTGTTCGACGTCTTGTTGCTGTAGAGAAAGAGTTGGGAATGTGTTCTGAAAGAGGAAATCATCATCGTCTTGTAAATAATAAAACGGGCTAAATTCATCCATGTCCGAACACCTGCTTTTGTTCCTATATGGTTGAGTGGAGGTGTTGAACAGAAGATACGCTGGTTAGGGCAATAGATCTCCAATGGGCCGAGAGTACTTCCTGATTCCTGCAAGATATTCATGAACATATGGACAAAAGATTGAGCCTTACAGGCCATATATTTTAAACTCAGTTTGCTTTGGCTACTGTACTTGTGTACAGCAGGGATCTCTGGACTGAGTTCACACATGAAGGGGACCAACTGTCCATCTAGATAGATTAAATAAATTAATAATAGGCTCTGAGTGTATTTAGATTAGATTATGCTACGAAATTTAATACAAATTTTTTATTTTAGGTGATATTTTTTTTCTCATAAAAATTTTCTCTCACAAATTCAAGATAAAAAATTTTAAATAAAAATACTATTCAGTCTCATCCTAAATATGTACTTGTTGGTCTAAAAATAGAGCACTCTTTTCGTACCAAAATTAAAACTTGAACCATCAATCCTTACGAATAATTTTACATATTCTTTTGATTTAAATTCTTAATTTCCACTATTTATAGTAC
Source organism: Rauvolfia tetraphylla (assembly GCA_030512225.1). NCBI lineage: Eukaryota > Viridiplantae > Streptophyta > Magnoliopsida > Gentianales > Apocynaceae > Rauvolfia > Rauvolfia tetraphylla. Next base: position 6,951,059 of record JAJQKT010000049.1, on the reverse strand, counting down.
TTTAAAAATACCATATGAACTGTTTCCTCAAAGAAGAATACCACAAGATAAAAGATTGTCATTTGAGATTTCCATATATGGTTGTGTGATTTGTTCTTCTCCTTCTCTAATTTTATTATTTTAGAGGTAGAATATGTATCTGCTTTATGCTGTATTGTTTTAATTCATCTATCTATCTATCTAAGGGAAATTAATTAGTTCTTATTAAAGGGAAAAAAATAAAAGCCCACGTAATAGCTTTAAAGTCGAATTCAATAAACCATTAATTTGGTCAAAAAATATTCCTACAATGTCTGTAAGGATAGATTTTCTCACTAATTAGATGTGCAATAATATTGATGTAATAATGGCCAAGGAGGATCGATATTCTTGAAGTAAGGTTTAGGGTTCTGTATAAGTAATAGTACCATTATTTGTTGACAGTGATGAGAGGTAGGGTTTTCGGCATCTTCTTTCCCTTGTGTACGGTCAGAAGACTTCCAAGTAATTCGGCATGTGTTTCCTATAAAACCTTGAAATGGAAGTATAACCAATGAGATATAATTACTCTGTTCATTCTATTTTACTGTCACTGTTCGTGAAAGCTACACTGCATTTGGTTGAAAAGAGGGGAAAAAAAAGAAAAAAGAGAAAACGGACAGATGAAAAGTTGCTTTTGACTTTGTGGCAGCACATCGGACAATAAAGGATAAATTTTCATTTTTTTTTGGAGTCCCGCCACGAGACTGTCACAGTTCTGACCGTTCAAATGGCCAATATGGTCTGAAACCAATTTCAAGGAGCATTTAAAATGCACCTCATAAAAGGCGAAATTACTACAATATTTCAACATGTGCAAAACTCCTTGATGCGATATTCAGTCAAATTCTTCCTCCAATGCATCACGAAAATGTTTTGCCTTTTTTGAAGGCAAACAAAAATTTGTACCCGCTGTTTGCCTTTTGTTCACAAACTGGGGTTTACGATGTGAATGCAGATTGATTGAAAATGAAAAGCAGGAGAATCAAAACTAAAGCGACAATGATAGTCACTCGAAACAGTATTTATCCTGAATTTTTAAGCAGTTGTTAGGATCATCGAAGCATTTTAAGGAGTTCTTTTCTTGATTCTCTCACGTATTATATACGGGGAAGCAAAATCGCATGAATTGTATATGATGGTTTCAATCTTTAGAGATCAGTCACGTCTATCTGTTATCAGCTTCGCATCTTCGGCCGGACAAGCAAAATCCTCGATACACATTGTTTATGCGACTCTTCTGGTGGTGGTTAATTGGGTTAGGTGTGGTGAGCTTACCCGAAAAGAATATCTGTATTATGTACTCCCCTCTGTCCCAAAGTATGAAATACCTTTACAAAAACTATAATTTTAAATAACAAATTTATATATTTTTTTGTTCATAGAATACATTAAATATATATTTTTAAAAAATTAAGATAATAACAATTAAATAAGAATAAAATAAAAAATTATTAAATATTTTTTAATATTATAAATAAGAAAAAATAAAAATAGAATTAATATTAGTGTTTATACATGGTAGAACCACGTGCATACTATTATATTTGGCAGCTCAGCTCTATTATTGCTGCCACCTGCTTTGCTTTATCCATTTTATATACTGGTGTTGTTCTTGCTTTCTTCTTGCTTTTCTGTTTTCGCCACGGGGGACCGAGGAGGAGGATGGTGGCCACCGACCTGGGCTTAGGTGGCGACGTTGGCTATATGGATTTGGTTGGAGGTCTCGGGCTTCCAAGGCGGGTGGATGTCTGAAACGACTAATTAGTTAGCGTGTCTTATAATTAAAAAAGATGGAAACAAACAGACAAAATAGTGAATAGAAGAAGTTTGATTAGGTGTCCAATGTTGAAATAAATCAATGAAGACCAAGATTTGTTTCACATATTTGTATCTGTTGTTGTACCAAATATTTATCTGTTAATAGAAGAAGTTTGACTGATCACGGGGGAAGTGGGTCTTTTTCTAAATCGATCGCTTCTTGGCGCAGAGTGTGATCTCTGGAGAAAGGGACGAAGATTGAGTAGAAGATAAGTACAGTAGTCAGGAACGAGCAAATAATTTCCATTTTTTTCTTTTTTAATTGGACGCCTCGTGAGGTTATTTGACAATAAAAGGATTGATATGTGAATAATTCAAACAGACAACATAAATAGTTTTTTCTCCAATGATTATTCCGGCTGATCTGTTTCGGCAGTATTTCAGTAGAAATCGAAGAGTTAAGGAATTTTCGTGGAAGAAATCAACGAATTTACTTATAAGAAGAAGAAAGTAGGTGCGGAAATTTATTTCTCATAATATTTTTTTTGATTGGTTGCATGTGTATGCTGCTCAAATTTTATGTGCTTAATTCAGCCAAAAATAATTAGATAATATTTTAATTTGAGATTTTGAATTTCGAAAGAGAAAATTATTTATGAGACAGAAAGTAGAACTCAGAGTGAAAATTTTATATTATGCTCCTAAACAAGATGTTATCCAAAATATACTATAACATTAGAATGGATTTGACTCCAGAAGAGAACATTATAATGGTTAAAAGCTGCATCAATATCATGCAACGAAATTTAGGGTTTACTGGAAATTTCAGCATAGATTTCTAATTAAGTGATTCCTAAGATAAATAATTAAATCATTCTTTCAACATAGCGCAATACAATAACTTAATTGGTAAAGCACTTCTTGATCATTATCAAGTGTGCAGCGTTCATCTTCTTTCTTTGTCACATTTTGTAATAATATAAAATTTACTCAAATAGTAGATTTCCAAGTCAGAGAACTATTGTGGCGAGAATCAAATTCCTCTGCCAGAAAATTACGAATCTGGGAAAATCAGCATATTATCCAATTTATATTGAAAACACACGAGGCGGTGGAAGATACGATCCATTGCCTTGGAAGGCTCTCAATTCCTTCTGTGCATTCTTTGATGATTGTATATTTTCACTCTCTCCATTTAAAAGTAAATATTTATTTTAAATCAGACATAATTAATTTACCTAATAAATTTGTGAAAGAAAGAACGTGGTTATTTAAGAAATGACATTCATTTTTTTATAACCTAAATTAAAAATAATAAATATTTAATTATGAATTAGAAGGATATTTTGGAGCGAAACAATAAATATGTGTGCACATTAATCTCTATGTTTTATTATTACTTTTACAATTATTTCACGATATAAAGTAGATGTAAATGCTTCTTGCCGTACCATTAATTGCAAAAATTGATCGGTAATTTGTGCCAAAAAGGCCTTGTCCGAGCAGCGTAAGAGCTTGGTCCTCGTTAGTTCGTAATCCAATCCTCGTGATCAATCGCGACGCTTATTGTAGAAATCAATCGGGGAAGTTTGACTTGTGCAGATTCGAAAGAAATATTGCACTTCTTTGATGGATTGATCACCTCATAGAGGGATGGCATTCTTATATATTCATAGATTTGTAGAGTTTACTGGCCAAAAATGGAAGTATAGTCAGGCGCTGCAAAACCATCTGGATTAGTGTTGTAAGATTGAAGTATTGTGTCACTCTAGGGGTACAAGTATGACATAATCACCAGACTTCATTACCCAATTAGTTTGTAAAACTTTGGAGCAAAATCTTTCTCTTAAGAAGCAGCCATTTCTGGTATATAACGACAACACGGATATTGTTAAAAGCAAAATAATCTATTCTGAACTAGTAGTTTGCTACTTCTGGGCTCCTTCAAAGCCTAAAGGGTTGTTCATCAATAATAGGACTAGACAATACCTTGTTGACTTTAAGACTAATTCTTGGAAATCGATAAATAGCATGTTTCCCACTAGGACACATTGATATTCTGTCAAAGCTTATGATGGAAAACTTATGCAGCTTAAAATATTCCTCATTTACCTAAAAGGCACATATAAAAGGTGCAATTAGAGAAAAGAAGAATTAGGTAATGTAATCATAGATTGAAATTTGGAAGCCATGAAAATGACCAGAGAGAACCTAATTAGGCAACAGTGAGTTTTTCAAAATTGAACACCTATGTAAATATTAGTCTTGTTGAATAAATAAACTTATGCTGTTATAGGAAGGTTGATCCTAACGCCAAAATGAAGGGTAAGTTAAACATCCACATTTCCTAAGAACTGAGGACTCTAGAAACTAATACATTCTTGATACTGCAAAATAACTGTTCCAAAATGAATTTTCGATATAGTTAAATTATTAAAAACATCAAATTATTTAAATAAGGCTCCCATTAATCATCTGAAAGAAGGAGTGAAAGACTAAAGGGCTGTTCATACTTCAATAGTAGAAACTATTCCCAAAATAGTGTATACTCTCATACTATTTTGCAGTGTTTTCAAGATATATAGACCTAAGAGCAAGCAAACCTTTCCTCATATTCTGCATTAATGCTTGGCTAAGAGCTGCTTTTATCATGCATCAATTGGAGAATTAGAGCATATCAAAAGTTTACCCGCTCAGTAGGGTGACTTTTAACAGCTAAGGGACAAGTAAATTTGATTGTACCTTCATTCCCCTCTTGGACTCTAAATGATTGTTTTACCCGAGTAAAATGTTCATTTCTTGCAACTTAACTCTATGTTGAAAATTAAGATACATAGCCAATTTACACACTGGCTAGGAGACCACGCTGCACTAATAAAAGGACAGCCAAATGGGTCCTCTAATTATTCTCCAGTGCAAGGGCAAAACCTCTTATACCTTATGTGATCTTTCCTCATCATTATTGGTTAGTTAATTTGATTATCAATTACGATCAAATGGAATAGAAGTGAAAGCATGGATCAAAAATGGCCAAAATAACAATATGTAGTGCAAAGTGTGAATGAAACTCACATTAGTTTAAAAAGTAAAATTGCATTATCCTATGATAAGTTTGAGCTTGGAATATCCAGCAGAAAAATCCTCAAGACAAGGAAGTATATGCATCATTTTAGGTAGCAAGATTTCTTCATATACATCAAATTTTAGTGTTATTTCTTCAATCAATCATGTTATGGAGCTAGTCCATCTAGACTGGTGCTTTATTTTTCATTTCAGGTTCTTTAATGCAACATGATCATCAAAAGTTCCCCTCGGTGTTGTCCAAGGCTGTTAGGAAAAATTGAGAAGTTTCACAGCAATTTGAAGGAACATATTGAAAACTGTAATAAACACTGACATTAATAATCTCTTATTATCACAAGCTCTTGATCAACTTGCTTTTGATTTGTCAGGTCGTATACACTCATACGAGAGGACCAAATCTTAAATTCTACTTTCTCCCACTGTCTTAAATGGATCAAACTGACTTGAAACAGCAAGCCGGGAGCAGTCTTGTTATTAGCAAATAGTGAAAGGTCAACTTACAGAAGAGGGGTCCTGACTCAGGAAAATGAGCTGTCCTCCCTGCAAGTATGCCTGCATATGGTCTCTCAATTATGGGTGGGGAGAATCACAGAAACCAAGTTGGAATCCAAACCAAACAATCAAACCAGATTCCGAAAATGCAAAGCTAGCACCGGAGAGACAGCGCTTTGCGAACTTTACCATTTGAAAACCATATTTACATCCACTCCAGCTTCACGGCACCCTTCACATCCATTCCAAAACACGAACGTCTTGACCAAACCGAAAATGCTCAAGGCAGTGGAGAGATGGGAATCCGGCGATTGCGCTTGCAAGCAACCAAAGAGGAGATTAGCCTCAATACATAAATAGACCGTTGCAGAGAATAGATGGACTGTTACGTGTCAGAATTTGACAGGCTGGTTAATAGCATTTATCAGTTTTTGTCGCAGTGCCATCATATCGATGCATTTCGGATCATTGACCTGAAAGGATATATTGAGGATGAAAGGTAAATATTCCTGAAATTATGTGAAAATATAAGAATCCAGATGCAACCCTAAAATTTCCTGTCCTTCAATGTCTAATTTCGGGTACCTCGGTGAGAATTCTGTGGACTGCGGTTTCACTTGATTTGGTGGATATACAGCTAACAACGTTGATCCTTTCATCGAGCAGCTTCTTCAGTACTTTTGAAAGGGGGAATACCTCTTCCTTCAAGCTGCTGCCAATCAAAATCTCGAGGCCGTCCCGGCATGGGTTCACCGTAACAGTTGGAGAATTAGGAGAAAAGCTAACGCCACTTCCATCTTCCGAGCTACGGGTGGTCAAATTAGTGTTCTTGATTAACTTATCTCTGCAAGCGCGCAGTTCGCCAATATTCTTCTGCAGATATTTTATGTAATTAACCGCTTCGTGCATGTGGTCCGCTATTGAACGCTTTCCCTGAAACACTCTCAGCGCAAATTCTTGAGTAAAAAATTTTATGATGAAAACGTTGTTGTATACACACGGGTGCCGTTGCCTATTTATGTTCAAAAGAGAGGGGAGCAAAGAGGGATGAAAAAGAACAACAATCGAATCGAACTTTGACGAACAAAACACGCAGTGGGAATCGTAGTCGTGTACTAAGGCAAGCAACAAATGCACACATAAAAGCAACTGAAATTGGATCAAGGGTTAAAACCAAGAAGCATAATGGTCGTGAATTCACCTTAATATACTCAAGAGGAAGAAGGGAACGAAGAGAGGCATTAAGATTGGCCATTTCCTGCCTTCTCTGGCGTTCAATATCTCTATGCATAATTCTCTTGAGCTTGTACTCAATAGAACCATCGTCATTGTTGTTTCCGTACTCTTGAACCTGCGACAACCTCCTCTCCGGCCGGTGCCTCTTTCCGCTAGTGGTGACGGTGACGGGGAGATTGCTGCTCTGGGTATTAATCAGATCGTCTTGGGGTTTGTCCGGTTGGCAAGGGATATCAGGGATCTGATGGTCCAGATTATCACTGCGTTGTAAAGGATACATTTTTCCCCTAGAGCCTCGAAGGCCCTCAACGGCCCCCCTTGCGTCGTCTTCTCTTTCTCTCACTAAGAGTATATTAATGGAACAGGTAGAGGAAGAAGATACGATTGTATAGCTGTTCAAATCTTCAATGGGCCTAAGATATCACTGCAAAATCTTCATAAACAAGGATGAAGCAAGATGGAAGAATCAATCTCACTCACCACTCACCGGACCACATTTTATACTCCACGGACGATTCTCTTCTTTTCTTCTTTTCTTCTTTTCTTCTTTTTTTTTCTCATGAAAATAATTAAAAAGGATTCGCGCTCTGCTACTGTATATTTATGCAGCTGAGAGTACCAATGCATGCGTTCACACTAGGTGGAGGCATCACCACCGTAAGATGGTGATTACAAGACCTGTGATTTCATCAAAAGAAAAACTTTCCTATTTAAGCCAGGGATAATGTATTATTGTTCACCCCATCTACCAAAAGCTTTCCTATTTAAGCCGGGGGTAATGTATTACCGTTCGTCCCATTGTACCACACATATCATTATAGTTTGACTACAGTGCATATTTTTTTTATCAAGCAATCATCAATTATCAAATTGATATTTTTATTAATTTAATAATTAAAAATTTATAATGATAAATAAGTATTTATTACTATTTTAAATAATTATTTATTATTTATGAAGTAATAAATAAGTATTCATCATAAATTTTTAATATTATATTAAAATTTAACAATTAAATATTTATTTATTACATATTTAAAAATAGTACTCTCAATCAATTTTGTAACCAAATTAACATTGTAATCTAGTCAAGACGCGTGAAAGGCATGACTAAAGGCTTATAAGCCTCTATCTCCTCACGCGTGTCGTCCTCGCCTCATCCCAGCCCCTATGTTATGTGAGCAAAATCCCCTTGTTTAGTGCTTTTTGCGTTAAGATGACCTCTATGGAATGGGCATTCGATACATCTTCGATGGAGTCTTTGCAATTCAGCAAGGTATGGGGCAAGATCTCAAAGTAACCTTTTCTTTTCTTCTTTAAGAATGTTTGTTTACATTTATATAAAGTTTTACAGGAATGGAAAAATCCTACAGAATTAGAGTCATGAAGACCCTCACAGTCTTAGGATTGTTGGAGAGAGGATGATAGAAGAAATAAGGGAAATAATCTAATTGAGTGCAAAAAGAATAGCCTTAATTGGGATTCTTAATTAACCAGAAAATTTTCATTTTCCATTATCTCCGAATTGGACTTTGCCTTAATTTTCCTTGTGTTTTTTATTAGACAAAAGAAAAAAGGTCGGAATTTTTTTAGTGAATAAAAAAAGGTCATAATTAGTGCTATCAAGTTTAAAACTTTTCGAAGGTTCGAGATATATATATCACCTCAAAATATATATTCTACTTTATTTTTTAGTTTATTTTAAAATATACATTTTTATTCTATATAAATATTTCATTTAGTATTTTATTTTTAACTTTATCATTATCTCTAATAAACTATTTAGATACTTATATTTTTTAAAACTCATTAATTTTTTAACTAACCACTTTAAATACTAATTTTTAATATTAAATTTAAATTTTAACACACTTACCAATCATTTTTAATAGAAATATTTTAAATATCTAATCAAAATTTTTATAAAATTTATAAAAGTTTTAATTTTTATATAAAAACATATATCATATATTTTGAAACAGAAATATTAGTTTTCTCTTTCTCATTGTTTAGACAATCTAAACGCAAACTCATACACGATCAACGTGGTTGACAAGTTTAATAATCACGCTTACGTATTGATAAATTTGTCAAATACTGTATGCAATAACAAATTATTCTATGACAAGCAAGAACACAACAAGTTACTTAAAAAAAGAAAGCCAAATTAAGGCAAGTGGTTAATAGTGCAAAATAATTAGGCTGTTTTTTACAGCTTGCAAATTGTTAATGGTTGGTGATCATTATCATGTGTGTGGGACCCTTACTGCACGGGGACAGCTCCTATGCCGAATTTAGAACAAAGTGCTTTTCAGGCATAACTACAACAAAATTTTGTTTTAACTGCGAATAATTGCACTAGTAACGCCTGGTTAATATAAACTAATAGATTCCAAACGTTTAACATTAATGCAGCCAATCCAACAGTGTTAATCATTATTATTTCATTATTTCCACCTAATTAAGCAGAGCTCTGAAAGGACGGTGATGAATAATCCTATATTTTTTTTTTCATTTTTATCAAATAAACTTTACAGTCGTAGGACCCTCATGACTTACTAGGAAAAACACTAAGGGCTAGAGAAAGAAAATTTGGGAGAGGAAAACTCAGAAACATAAAATATTCCGCACGGAATTCTGCTTAATCATGGAGGAAATCCACATCATTTTCACAGTCCTATAATTTTTAAATATAATTTTATTTTTTAAATATTATTAACAAAATAACTTATACAAGTAGTATAGTTTATTGTATTGTAAACGAAGAATTAAAATTATAATAATTATATTATTCATGCATTAATAGTAAAATAGTTCATACTTTTGCAAGCATACGCCAACGTGTAATTCTAACTTTTAACGGGAAATCCCATTCGGCGACTGAGGCTGTCTATAGTGATTCTACAAAGGATGCATGTTCGATGTTGAAAATTTATCATTCATCCAAAACTACAAAATTTCATAAACAAATATATTAATAATACTTATTAAAAATTAGTAAATGCATTAAATAATTTTACATTACGCACCGTGGTAAAATGGTCGATGTTCTGTAGCAGGCCAAGCATCATAATTGGCTCTAGGTGGTCAAATTATGAGTCAAGACGGAGATACGCTCATGATTGTAATCAAGATAATAAACAAATGAATATTGCATTGTATGTTGTCGCGACCACATAACTCATGTCGGACATTATGAGCCACCAATCAACAAGGGTGGGCCTCTGAACATCCCAATGCTCTAACTGGGGTAACAACTTCATGATGCCGGTTGACCCTCCACAATATCCCCCGTACAACTCGAAATTACAGTAGACCTCCCGGCATAGCTCTTGTTGAATGTGGAACTACGTGTCTTCACCCCCGAAAATTCAAAATTTTCATCTGCCCTAACATCAACCCAATCAGATATAAATTGTACGATAAATGAAGAAAACTGGTTACCCAAAAAAAAATGAAGGCGGTTCTCGTATCTCTACAACCAGAAGCACTTGTGGAGGAATCAAAACCATGACAGCTAAACCTTGAGCCCCGCCGTCCAAAATTGCTCTGCCATCTAGACCCACTTGATGAACTGCTGACTCTACCTCAGGAACTATTTACAAGCGTTTGAATATGCTGTAAGAAACCTATATGTACTTCTTATGAGACTTATCCCTTTTGATCTAGTCCCTATTCGATCGGTCCTTTTGTCACCTGAACAGCCAGTTCTTAAAGACTATTGTATTCGAAACACAATATCTGACTCATTTTCATTACAAAATATAGGTATTGTTCTTCATCACTTTTCATCATGAGCTTTGTAAAGTCTTGAATTGTATGTTGGTCATCATAAGGATGCGGTAAATAATGATTGAGATACTGCAAGGTAGGTATCGAGAAGTCAATAGTCCTCCAAGATGGAAGAAAATGATCAACCATAAAAAGTTATTTACTGCTCATATGGGTAAGTATCTCACAGAAACAAGGAAGTTCATTACTATTCTGTAACCAACATTGATAAAGATTAATGTCGTGTCGTATCTTGTTTACATGATTCCACTCATTTAAAATGTGTTGTAGTGCCTAGTGTGTTATTTTATAACACATAGGACCTAAGATGGAATACAAACGGATCTCATACTTGTCGAAAAAATGGTATTGTTTTTAGGAACCCCTAATCTCTACTATTTGAGCATTATCATAAAATGGACCTTTGCCTAAATGGTGGCGAATGTACCATAAGTCGTCCTGAAACAGGACATTATAACTGAATGAAAACTCTCAGCTCGATTTGTGATTTTTGTTTCAAAGTATAAGATCCAATGTGAATCCAACCATGTCTTGTCCAAATACCTCAACATGTTTCAGAATCTTGACCACGATGATTGTATGTTTGAATAATTAATCTGATACTCCTTCTTTATAAAGAAATCAACCAACTTTCTCCATGAACCCTTTGAAAACTTTTCTGCGTGAGCTTATCACCACATGTTTGGCAACATGTCATCTGCACAACATATGTTCAGAATCAGAGAATGCGTGGGTTAGGACCTGTATCAGCTTGGGCTTACGGTCAATCACGATAGCATGTGGAGAGTAATCTTCATCAAAGATAGTCTAAATATTTTCCAACACCCATCGGTAACTATCTGACTGCTTATTGCTTATCCAAGCACTTGTGACCAAAATGTTTTGGCAAGTCGGAATAACACTAAAGATCTTAAGTACAACATATTGTACCTATTTCAAATGAACGATAATTTTCAGGTCGAATACGTACCAATTTTACATATATTTTTTATAAAGTGACATTACATATAATTAAAATAAGATAATTTTATATTAGTAATATAGCTTAAATGTTAGTCTTGTACATTGTATCCATTATCAGTAAAAAAAGATACGCACGAACAAGTGCACTTGAATCTGGGTGAGCAAACACACAGTCATTCAAAATATTAGCCTTTGGCGCCACTTTGTGACAATAAATGTATTGATGGTCAATGAACAATTTAAAAAGTTGTTAAACTACTGTTTGACTTTTTATGCTCGTTAACTTTAACTTATATCTAGCATTATGCACAGTTTTTTGCCTGAGCCAACCATCAAGATATGTTAAATATATCATCGACATATGTTAATACAAATACATATATGTACTGGTAAGAAACATAATTTAGGTAATATCAAATTACAAACATGATGATATTTTTTTTGTTCTCTCGCTTCTGATAATCTAACATATGTTTTACTTTAACTTGATATTTACTCATTTGCTCAATGATTTTCATCTCTCGGTAAGTTAATCTCGCAGCTAATGCATGACCTGCAATGCCATTGTCTTAACCTAATTTACCAATTCTTCTTTATTAAAAAATATATCATATGTCTTCAAAAAGAATTCAAATCGTTAATTTTATCAAGATGTATGAATTCTTCAAATGAATCGTCTGATGATGACGACCTTTAGCCATTCTATACAATGGTAGTTGAAATCTCATTTTTGCAGCCTTGCTCTTGCTCCAATAATTTATATATCGAGTTTTGTTAAATATACTAATTACATAAGTAATTTTATTTAACACATAATATTTATAAAATATTTGTAGGGGTTTCTGTCCAAATATAACTGAATTTATTGAATAATTTTAAAAAATAATTAATTTTTTATAATATATAATTCAAAAAAAATTATATATAGCAAATATCTATACCAATAACTTCAACGTCAACAAAATCGTTGCAGCGGGTTATTATTCGGATCTTAAAACTGGCCCACATGTCTATTATGCCAGCACACGATATCACACGGGTTAATAATTTTACTCCATCAATAATAATAATAATAATAATTGTTCCATCAATTCAAACAAATCTACACATATGATTTTATATTTTATGAATTAAAAAAAAAAGAAGTCTTATACATGAAATACTCTTCCCTCCCTCAAAAAGAAAATTTTTTATTACAGTCATAAACTTTTGAGTATCATTTAAGAGATTTATTAATAAGCGTGGCACAAATAGAGGAAACATTTGTGCAGAAATTTTACTGCACTTAAACTTACAGTTATTTAGTTTCTTATATATTGGAGGTAGCAAATTGAATTTAAAATTTTCACCTAGTAAAAATGTGTATTTTAATTAATTCAATTACCTGCTTGTCACAATAGAAATAAAGAAAAATTGCTATTAAGGAACTTATTCTTGGAGGAAAAGATGCTTGATCACCTTCCGCCCAACCACAACAGATACACCCCAAAAAAAAATGAAAAGAAAAAAAAAACCAGAAGTATGTTTACATTTCCAGAATAAAATAAAAGGACCTAAGAATTTGTACAAGATGAATATACGAAGTATAATTTGATAGGGTACTTAACATGTGGAAGAAATCAGTATTAAATACTACAAAGTACAAAAGTCAGCGAAACACAAACATCAGCAGACAAAGGGATCAAAGAATGGTTCAACCAAAATTATTACGTATAGCCATTTTGGAGGAAGAAGACCGATTGCCATTCCAACTGGCCAAATCACCGACGCACTGAGAATGAGCATCGCACCGCCCGAATATGCAAAAGATGGGAGCAACTTTTCCAACCGATTGAAAAATTTACCAGTATTTTTATTATATTAATTCCTTTGAACCAAAAGGACAGCACTTCGTTTCTATTGCAGAATTTAAGGATAAGATTAAATAAAGCTTCCATTTGAGGTATGTGTGAGTAAATTACTGGATTTCAAAACTAAAATTTTACTTTATTTTAGGATGATATGTAATTTTTTAAAAATTATATACAATAAAAAATTTAATTATTTTTTAAACTATTATCTATCTCTTCTCTCTTTTCCAAGTAGAGTTTTGTTATGTCGTGATGTAACTCACTTAGTTTTAAAAATCTAATTATATTTTTTAATAATTATAAATTAAAATTATATAATTATATAAATTATTTTATTAATAATATTTAATAAATAAAAGATTTCGAATGAGTTCTGTCAATACTTAGCGAAATTATATATCTAAGTTTCGTTAATATATAACGAAACTTTTGATTGTAGAAAAAAAGATATAAAATTTTTTAAAATAATTAATTTTTTTATTATATATAATACTAAAAATTTATATATAATAAATATATTTAAATTAAAATATTACTTAAATGCACTCAAGATGTAGAATTTGGATCTTGACAAGATTTTTTAAAAGATGGTTTGATAAGAACTCATCCCTCAAGGTCTTATGTCCAAGTATGGTCTTCAATTATTCGCTCTAAATGACGTGGAGAAACGCAGCTCCTCCTTGTACTTCCAATTCATGCTACGATTTTGGCATGTAGCCTGAAATATACAGTAAAGCACGAGCAGAAATAGGCGAGTCAGACACTAACGCAGGGGTCGGGTGTCGCGATTGATGACACCCCGCATTTACATTTTGTCTTTTCAATAAGCCTACGCAACGCTCGACAACTAATAGATACGCAACAACTTTGCACCTGTCGCTGGTGTCGAAACAAAGAAAGTTCAGGGCTGGACTTTGGGACATGTTCAGATCAATGCTTTATTTGCTGAAGCAATCTCAATTTGACTGATGTCAAGAGATGAAGATCCTCAAAGCCACAATTCTACAATGTAATCTTTTGGATGGTTTAGATAATACTAATAAATGACCATTAATTAGCAAAAATAAACATAAAAATTCATACCTATGGTGTTCTCACTCTGTGCTGCACAGATGGAATGATTAGCCCGACCGGGTGACAATTACGGTACCTGCTCTATTGAGTTAGTTCATACTACGTTTTTGCATTCTTGATTACTCATAACTTAATCAAGTCATACATTCCGGCAAACTGGCTATGAATATTCTCTTTTTCAGCTTCAAATTCTTCTAGTGCGATTGAATTGAAATTCATCATCAATTAACGCCTATATGGGTGCCAAAGTAAGAAAGAAACAGCAAATTTCGTAGGAGCCTCAAGAACTAACAACTTCCACCTACCAGAGACTCCAGTAAAAAGGAGAGTAGGAAAGCCCATAATTAGGACAACCTAGGAGCAGGAACTGCCCAAGTCCCTATTCTGTTCTCCAAACTAGGCATGTTACTTGCGCTTCCCCTCCTTTTTGGTATCTTGTGCTAGCTATATTGAGAGTGTTATTGAATAAGATTTAATTTTAAAATTTTTATCTGAATTTTGTAAAAGTTAATTGTTTATGAGAAAAATATAAATTACATATCTAAAATTTTAAGTTTAGTTTTGAGATTGAATACACACCCTAATTGTACCTCTTTATTATTTCAGCGAACAAGGAGCAATTAAAGAAGTAAAGCAGACATGAGATATATGGGTGGAGTGTCGCAGCTTTCTTGGTGGGCAAGAAGACGACCAACTTCGGATTTTTTCCTTTGCTAGTAGGGAACTGGTCTGGTCGTCTTTGCAGTTGCAGGATATCATCGGTTTTTAGCCACTTTTACTTCTAACAGAATAGCTTCATCTTGCCGAGAAGAAAATCAAAGACACGGGCTATATAGAATTAGAAGTAGAAGCAAAGGAGGACGCGGAAAGAGAGGCAAGAGGAGAAGTGAGCCGCGGAAGGCTTTAGTTAAAATCCCAACTGCTAGTAAAAGGGAAAAGTTCAATCTAGAAATGACTGGTGGAAGAATCAAACAAGATCTCAAGAAGTAACAGGAATTTTAGAGACCTTAAAAATACGAAGAAGAATATATAGTCTGGGAACCAAATTAACTTCAGAAACCATGTATTTGAGCTACTTCTAAAAACCAAAAACGGTGTTTCTTCTCCCACAAAGTTGAATAAATTCCACTTTCTCACAATAAGATCTGCCGTTTTCTTCCAAGTACAAAAGAATTAGCCGAGACTAGTTAGCAACCTTTCCACTTAAAGGAATCTCAGATACCATAACTATTTAGGCTCAACTTAAAAACCATCCCATCCTAAAACTAAATTCAAAATTTTAAGTGTGAGACTCACATCTTCTCTCACAAACAATTTAACTTTTAACAAAATTTAATACAAAAATCTCAAAACTAAATTTTATCCAATCAGGACTCCTAACATAGCAACAGATTAGAACCCCTCTGGATACAGAAGGTCCCCGTTTCCTAACCTGTCACCACTAATTGATAACCAAACAAAATTGTTCTTTTCCAGCGTTAATAACACTTAAAAAGAAGCATTTATGTAATGCAAACAATATCAATCTTACATATGAATAAGCAGAACACTTTTAAGGAACCCTTCTTTCTTCTCAAGTCCTTCCCAAATGGCCAAGATTATATATTGTCAAAGGTTGGATCCAATATCACGCACAATATTGTGGGACTTCCAATGTCAAAAACTGCAGCATTTGCATAAAAGTAATACTAGTACTCGTATTCGTAAATATTTTCTTCGAGGCACTTGGGGGAGTCAAGAACCAACACTGTGCCCTTGGTTCTGGAAATATGGCGTCAGCTGCTGTTAGAACAGTGTCTTCTACAACATCGAAACATCATCTGAAAGATGGTAGTAGTTCCCTAGTTCCCTCTGCGAAACAGGAACAGCAGAAATGTAGGCTACTGACCGTGCAAATAGTAATGTGGAAAATGAAGTTGAACACCCAAACGACTATTTGGATCAATTCTGGTATCCATGTCAGCTAAGGAATTCATCTTCTAATTTGCAAGGTACTTGATCAAGAAATGATACTGACCCAACATGGACATGATTATCCCAGGCCAGACTTGTTTCAGCTGGTCAAAAAGCAGGTTGCTATACACACACAAATTGCTTAACTGGGGTGAAAAATGCAGAAGCCACCAATGATTCTAATTTTAACTTTTGCCGTGTTCAGCTTATTGAATCAGTGGCCACAGTTTTGTAACCACCAATGCATTAAAACTTGATTAGAACTAAATTTATGAAATGTGTAAAGGCGTAATATTACTGCCTCATACCTCAAAAGAAAAATGCTAGGTTAAGATGCACGGCCCAAGGATGACAAATTCAATGCTTGCTGCTATAGCTGCTATGAAGTCATTATGCACAAAGATGATCATTCTAACACTACAGAGCCCAGACATCTTCATAACAACATTGAATTCCTTGGGAAAACTCACCAAGGTCATAGAAAACTATTTTACCTGTATTTGAAATACAAATACCAGTAAAGAAACTTACATTTTCAAGAACCCCATTATGGTCAAGGCATTGTACAAAGAATAAAAAAGTTGAAAACGATATGTATTCACGTCACGGAAAACTCAATAAATGCCAATAAGGAATCAAGATATTTTGACGCAGCCCAGAATAAAGTGAGTCTGACCTTTTTTCATTTCATATGTAGATATGGGTACTGATACAGTGAAGGCCACGATCTTACTTCTTACAGTGAAACCAAAAACGCCAATAAAATCCTTGTAAGGCTCATTTTAGGCTACTCATAACACCAAGAACAAAGGCAGGCACACTAACTTTTTACTCAATTATTTAAAGAAGCTCCTTTGGACAATAACCAGCTAATTCTTCTTTTTCATTTCCTTTGTGCACACAGGAGGATAACGATACTGTTAAAGCTCAATGGCCACCAACTCGTTGAACAATACACAAACTTAGCTACCACAAAAGAAAATCCCTAGACTCTACGTGCAGATGCAGATGCAAGACTGTAACTGCATACTTGCCTCCTAAATACCAAAACCAAGGATACATCATAGAGAAGAAAAAGAGGAAATAGAACGAAAGCATAAATTTAGTCTCTCTCTCTCCACCCCCCCCCCCCCCCAAACACAGCTGTTATTTAACTGGACTATCTCTCTTTTGATATGCCAGGCAACAATGAATTTTTTAATTTTCTCACAAACACAGTCCAAGATTACTGTATCAGTAATTCTGTTCACAACTTTCTATGCATTTAACTATTTACCTTCATAGGAATTTAGCATGCAGATCAATATACCAACATGTATTCAGCAACCACAAATATGAAACTCACAACTTGCCTGACTTCTCTTACTTGAACAACAAATCTACAGTTTATTATTAAGAACTAGCATGCATCATTCTCTTTGCAAAAGGAAAGGACAGAATAAAGTTACCAAGTATTCAAATGGCAAGAGAGAAGCTTCGGTTATCATGTCTAACCTTGGCAAAACTTTCAAGTTCCAAATGCCAAAAATAGCATATATGATAGAAGCGCATAAATTTCAGTATCCGGTAGGATCAAAACCTTCAAACTAAACTGCAGCAGGGAAGTATTTTGCTTCATCAATGTTTGCAATGTCACCCTTCACATGGTCATATTTGGTAATTAAATTGATGTGCAAAAGAGTTCAATAATTAGGAAATTTGCAGTGTATAATAAGACAGCCTTGAGAATAAACAGGAAAGAGGCTGGGATGGACTTTATTCAAAAAGATACAGAACTCACGAACATCCTCTGCGAAGGCACCTGAGTAATCAACATTGGATTTATGTAAATACGAGATGTACAAAATTAGATGGAGATTTCGATTGCATATATGTTGTTCGTGGTTACAGTTCCAAACAAACAGAATTCCATCTCTTATGGAAATGAGGATATGAAATCGAAGAAGTAAACTCTCACTTCACAACAAGTCAACATCGCAGCAAAATAAATTGCATAATTTATACTTTATTAACAGAAGAAATGCTCATGTGAATCATATCTTTTGGAATTATTATCTTTTGCTCTTTAGAATTTACATTAGAGTAAACAGAACAGCCACCTAGAAGATTTCCCACAAACAATTGCTAGCTGAGAGAAACTCACCGAACCTTTTTCTGGGACTTATAAGGATATCTAGATGCAGGAGAAGGTGAAAATTCAATTGGTAGCTGGGGAGGTTCCAGTTCTCCCGTCAGAATTGCCACAACTTCTTTCATTAAGGGGCGGCGAGCTGGTGACTTTTGCAAGCAGAGGAGAGCCACGGTGATGCAAAGTAGGGCTTGTTCGTTATCCAAAGAATGTATTGACTGATCTACCAGATCAAGAAGTTTCCCTGCACGGGAAAGGTGGCGTGTCCATGATAGCAGATTAGCTCGCTGGAATTCAGACATTGGTGAACCAGTCACTTGAAGTGGTCTACGACCAGCAACAAGAACTAATAATAGAACTCCATAACTATACACATCACACTTCTCATTTAAATCACCACCAACACCATACTCTGGTGCAATGTAGCATACAGTTCCTCTCATACTGGGCGTGCTGCTGATACCACCACTCTTAGGTATTTCCCCGCTAGCAGAATCATAACTGTTTCTTCGGGCTCTCCAGAGGTCGCCACTAAGCCCATCCAACCACCAATCCATACTACTCCTACTACTTCTCCTGCTTCGACTCCTTTTCTTTTTCCTTTCTGAAAAGGATTCACCATCCCTGGGCCACCAATTATCACTGCAATCATCGCTAATTGATCCTTTCTCTAGTTTTTTCTTCCTCTTTGTCTTCTTGGCAAGCTCCTCACTGTACTCCTCCCTCCACCATTCCCTAGCTGGCCTCCTCTTCTCCTTCTTCATCACCTTATCATCGTCTAATGATACCCACCAATCTAACTGCCTATGCTGCTTCTTCTTCTCTTTCTCTGTTTTCCTAACAAGCCCAGAGCTCGAGGAAGTCCCAATCCATTCAGTCTTGGGTCTCTCCTTCTTGATGTCATTCCCAATCCATTCCATCACATAATCCTTCACTACCCCGGACTCACTTCCTCCATTATCTTGCTTCCACCACCAATCTTTTCCTGAAAAACTCTTCTTCTTCTTGTTCCCACGCTTCTTATCACAAGCATTAACTGTTTCTCTAGCACTTTCCGTACTAGCCCTATCAAAGTTCCCCTCAGAAACACTCGCCTTGTCGGGCACCTCTAATGGAGATGCCATTGCAGCCACAGTCCTTGGCGACACCGGAGCTGCCTCTGGAGACAACTCCACCCCGGTGACCACAGTCTCCGGTGACACCTCCACTCTGACAAAACAACTTTCAGGAGACTGGTCCACTACCCCATCAAACCCGTCAAACCCACTAGTAGTAATCACACTCTCGGTCTCCTCAACCACTGATCCATTGTCCTCCCCCACTCCATGTCCCAAATTACCTTCTTTTTTGGGCTCAATCTCAAGCTGAACCTCCTCTGATTTCAGCCTCGCCAACCCGAAATCCCCAATCTTGGCATTGAAATCAGCATCCAGCAAAATATTGCTGGGTTTAACATCACCATGTATAATGGGCGGATCACAGATATGATGCAAATATTCAAGCCCTTTAGCTACGTCTAAAGCAATTGTAAATCTTTTCCTCCAATCTTTGAGTTCAGTGCACTTACGGTGCAAAAGGCAGTCCTGCAAGCTTCCATTAGCCATGAGCTCATAGACCAACAGCATACGACGTCGCTTAGGATCAGAGGAAAAACCCAAAACTGATACGACGTATTTGGAGTCAATTTTCCCTGACAAGAAGAGCTCGTTATGGAACTCGCGCTCGCCTTGGAGGGAACCCGAGTCCATAAGCTTCACAGCAACACGGAGGTCAGGTTTGAGGGTGCCGCTATAAACTGAACCGAAGCCACCTTGGCCGAGGCGGAGGGAGGGAGAGAAAGAGGAGGTGGCGCGGCGGAGCACGGAGTAAGAGAATCGGTGGGGAGGCTTGGCGTCAGTGTCGGAGGACGGGACAGTGCGTTTGCGGGAGACTTTGCGGAAGCAGAGAGTGAGGAGAATGAGGAGAGAGAAGGCAGCAGCCGTGGAGCCGGCGAGTGGGGGCACTGGGCGGGGGTGGTGGTTGTGGTGGAGTGGCGGAGGCTGTGGCGGTGGAAGTGGACGAGAAGGCATGCTGACGGAGAAGAGTCAAGTGGAGAGGGAATGGCGCATATGGTAATTATTGATAAATGGATGGATATACGATAGGAAATATAGAAATATTGGATTCACGGAGCATGATGACTAATGAGTGAGGAGAATGCATAACTGCTCCTCAGTCACCTGGTATCCAATTGGACCCTTCGATACTTAGAAAATGACCCCTTTTGGTATTGCACGACGCGCAGGAATCAAACGGTGCAATCGTGCATTGGTTGCTCGTTCTATCTTTTATTTACTAGTTTTTATTTTTTTTCTTTTATGGAGCTTGTTTGCTATTTTTCCTCTTCATTGTTTTTCTAGATCAAAGCTTAATTCTTCTTTTTTCGAGAAAAATATAAGCCCTTCTTCAATTTTTCATGTCTAGGTAAGCAATCAC
The DNA here is from genome assembly GCA_030512225.1 of Rauvolfia tetraphylla. Lineage (NCBI taxonomy): Eukaryota > Viridiplantae > Streptophyta > Magnoliopsida > Gentianales > Apocynaceae > Rauvolfia > Rauvolfia tetraphylla. Next base: position 6,930,233 of record JAJQKT010000049.1, on the reverse strand, counting down.
CTAGTCCACAAACACTGCCGGAGTTTGCTCTTGTTCAAGGATGGACATGAAGCTGCTCTATGGGCATCAGCTTCTGGGACGACTGATATGTAGAGAACTCCCAAAAAAGAAAAAAGAAAAACCCACAACTAGGCCTCAATATTGGCTTAATAAAAGAGAGTCAAAAGTAATAACCCAATTAGTAAAATTTAGAAATTCTTTAAAAAATTAACAATCACTTGATGAAATTTTCTATTAGCGGAATGTGAAAGCAGCCAAAACCAAACCAACCATGGCCAGAAGACGCATACGAGAGGGCCTCCGTCAATAAAAGAATAGGAACAGTTGCGGAGTAGGTTTGCCTTCCTCTGTTTATTTTCTTGGAGTTTCAACTGCGCAACACATTCCCCGTGCTTAGAAAGGGACTTCAAAAACCAGCCTCTGGTTCTTCCGTTTGGTTTGACAATTTCTCTTAAAGTTGACTTTGTCAATAGATGGCAACACCATTTTTCAGCATTTTCCTCCTCTTTTAATTTTGTTTTGAGAATCATGGATGATATCAATTTGAAAACCTTTCTTATGCTTTCAATTATAGTGAAATATGTAGTTGATTGTTTGACTATTATCTCTATCGTCTACCATATTAGCAGACTTTGTTACATTCTTCTATCATAATCCATTTAATTCTGGTTTCCTCATCATACAGCTGGCAACCCCAATATCAAACTCTTTGGATGCCATTTGAATTTAATTTTTTTAATCTATAATTTTAAAAAATAAATTATTTATAAAAAATAAATAAATTTTAAAATAAAAAAATTTACAATTGTAATTTATTCAAATACGGAGCTTCCATGAAGGAAAAAGCTTAAAAGGCACAAAAGGAAAGAAATAAGTACTACTAGTACTAATGTAGATTGACCAAAACTACTTTTTTTACATTTTTTGCTTTATATTTTATATTTTTTTACAAATTTTTTTTAAAAAAATAAATTTTATTAAAATATAAAAATTTAAAATTTTGTTCACTTTAAATTACAATCCAAATAGAGCTGCTGCTCAAAAAAAAAAAACAAAAAGAATCCGATGATGCTTGATGTGGAAAGGTGCACTTTTGGCTGAGTGCGACCACTTTTTTGGCGCGTTGCTATTGGGGGCACTGAAAGAGGAGGAGTGCCTTCTTCCGTGCTTTTGGAAACTGAAAATGTTGTAAAGATTATTCCCCAACGTAAAAGACGAGAGGAAATCAACACCGACGGCCATGGCGATATTTCTTCGCGTTTGATTTCGGTCGTGTATATCATTTTTTTTAGTCGTATGTACATAATTTATTAGTGATTATTTAATATTTTTTTATTTAATAATTATAAATATTTTAAGATATTTTAAAAAAGTAATTATTTAATTGAATTTAAATAAATATTTAATAAAATATAATTAATTATTTTATAAAATATAAATAATTATTTTATAAAATTAAAATAATTATTTTTTGAGATACTCTTATATATCTTTGACGTTGAATAAAAAATTAATAGAACAATCACACATAAATTTTACACATATTGTAATAATGTATAAGATTGTAGCCAAACTGTATTTCTTTCCATTTCTACTGCTGCATTTTGGCACTTTTTTATCTACAGTGATCGACACAGAGCCTAAAATTGATGTAAAAATACCTACAAAATGAAAAGTCACTGATCCAATTAATTTCCAGAAAGATGTTACAGAGGAACTTATATGTATATGTATATAAATATTGAGATTGATCTAACATCCATCGTCTAACCAAAGTTTAATGGAGTTAGCACAACTTTTTTCTTTTCTTTTCTTTTCTTCTGAGGTTTTAGCACAACTAATTTTACTGGGTCGGTGTCCAGGTGGTTGTGCTGCATGAGCCAAGGGAGGAAAGAATCAACCCACCCACATGCCTTTCTGCCCGGAAGCAAGCGTGCATGTGATTCTAGTATAGAAAAACAGTAAACGTACGGCTCCTAGACAAATATCGTAGGGACTGTTGGTAGGGCTGTCAATTTTGTCCGTTTACCGGAACCCGGCCCGGGACCTGGCCCGATAACTCCGGGTTTGGAACAATGGTCATACCCATTTACTCGGACTCGGACCCGGACCCGATAATATATCTTCTAATAGGGTCCGAGTCCGGGAGAAGGTATCCCGGACCCGATTACTCGATTACCCGATTTAAATTTTAAATAATAAATATTTTATATATTTAAATTTTTTATAACCGTTAGATGTGTTTGATCAACGGTCAATTATTTATAAATTTATATTAAAAATTTTATCGGGTCTACCCGGACCCAGCCCGAGACCCTATAGAGTAGGGTCCGAGTCCATCTTATTTGGACCTGTCGGGTAATCGGGTCCGGATCCGGAACTATTAATGTCAATCGGATCCGGAACAAGGTATCCCGAACCCATTTGGACCCGTTGATAGCCCTAACTGTTGGGGGCAGGATAGAGGGCTACCTTAGTCCTCAATTTTTGTCAAAAGAGTTAATATGAGCTCTATTTTAATTTTACCATAATTAACTTCGTATCTCCCAAAAAAAAAAAAATCGAATAACCCATTCCACAGATACACAAGTGGCCGACTCAAAACTTGATGCGGAACCTTCACAAACGTGCGGCGCAGGCGCAAATTGCGTCTACAAAAAGCGTCAAAAGCCGAACAATCGTGACGGACACTTACATAATAGAGATTTTTAATATTTTATTATTTCGTGTAATTTTATTAACTGGAAAGAAAGTCAAGCCTTAATGTAGGGTCTATTTAAATTATATTTTTAAATTAAAAATATAATTAAATTTTATTTTTTTATAAAAAATTTACTTTTTTAATATTTAAAACAAAATATCTCTTAACTAAAATACAATTTAAATATATCTTTAATTTTAGCAATTATGATATAGATTTAATGGATAATTTGGGTGTCTTTGAATTGAATTTCACACTAAAAATTAATTTTAATTTTTTATTTTTTACAAATAACTTTATTTAATAAATTATTTTACAAATAATTTATTAATTTTTTTAAAAAAAAACAAAAAGAAAACGGATTTTATAAATCCAGCGCTTTGTGAAGTCAAATTTTAATCCTTTGTATGCTTTCATTTATTTTTGATACATAAACCAAAGTCTTACAGGTTGAAGTTAATTGAAGAATCATCTCATTTTAATTGTCTATATTCGAACATAAAAATAATATCAGTATAAAAGAAAAGGACGAAAAATAAAAAGGCTGCCAAGCCCAAAACTGAAAAAGAGGGGCTGATGGATGGTTAAGCCAATGATTTGAAGTCTCATTTTCAAGCCTGAGATATTAGAATAATGAAGTTGGGCAAAGATGCTTAGCCGAACTTGCATTGACATTTTAATTAAAAAAATAATTTTTCTTTATTTTTATTTTAAATTATATTTTATCTTATAAATAATTTATTTTTATAATTTTTAATATAATTTAATTTTAAAAAATCTAATCTCACCCTTAGTCTTGTTTGAACATTAAGAGTTGATGCCTTTCGATTAAAGTTTACCAGTTCGATTGTTAAGTATAAAATTTATTTTATTTAATTAGAATTAGTTTTTTGTTATAATTTATAATAATAATATATAATTTCTATAAGTAGTATTAAAAAAGACGTTTGAGAAAGAAAACAGGATAAATAAACAGATGCCATCTGGCGGCTGCTTGGACCACAGGGATTGGATTCGCTAAAACAACAGTCCGAATTCAGTGTCCCCATATGCTTCCCAGACAAAGGTCCTTCTTTGCTGTTAAAGACACGTGGGGAGAGCATCTGGGCCTAGCAGATTTGTCGCTTCCGGAAACAAAATGGACCATGAGTAAAATACCATACCCAGAAACTCCTTTTCCAGCCCAACAGGAAATTTTTCTTTCAGTTCTCTCTCTCTCCCCCTGTCTTTTCTTTCTTCCTTTTTTTTTTTTTTTTTTACTTTCCTATTTAACGGACAGCGTTCAATAAACTTTTGAGGCATTGCTCCGATATTGTATAATCCTATGAGTTGGTTATTTTTCAAAACTTTTGATGAGCTTGCATTGGCTGGGCCTGCGGGAGGTGGGCTGCTCTTTTTCCTAATGTATTCCCATCCAAAGCTCGTAAAATTTTAAATTTAAAATACATAAATTTTTTTATAAATAATTTATCTTTATCAAATTAAAAGGAAAAAAATCATAAAACCATATTCTATCATTCCCAATATATGGAAAGGAAATATGAACGCTTTTCCAAGTTGCTTGATGCTTTATGGAAAAGAAGTTTTGTATATTGGAGTAAGAGACTAGAGCGTAATAATGAATGGAGTTTGCACTATGGAAACCAGAAAGTTCACACTCCATTTTGGCCAGCAAGTGAGCAGCTATTTTTTGCCTTGCGTCTGACATGGGTAACGTTCTTTCTCACCGAACGATCCTTAAGGTTTCTTTTTTTTTTTTTTTTTCCTTTTCCTGAAGTACTTGAGCTTTCTTATCTGGGAAATAAATTTGGCATCTGTAGCTAGATTTTCTTCCATTTTAATCACCCTATTCACAGCCTCCACAGGGTTGGTTTCCGGGAAGAAAGGTAGAGCCCAAACATAAAACTGAAACATACTTGGATTTCCTCCAAAAAAAAAAAAAAGGAAAACAAAAGAATTTGGATATATTATTTTGTTTATTTACTCGCACATATTAGCAGGTGCTACTTGAGAATTTGAAAATCATTTGCTTCAGCGTTTCAGGCATTAAGCAAGTTCAGCTGTACAACACCAACCCTGCCAGCATGATGCTTCTTCATTCCAACAGGACAAACAAAAATGGAATCCAAATGAAAGATTGACATGAACGAACGTTATCTACCATTCCGAGTCCCTATAAAGAAAAATATGCTTGGCACATAAAATGAATTGTGGTTATTTTACAAATAAAAGTTTGAATAATGTGGCTTTCTGAGGACTATAGGCAAAAATTTCGTGGTAGACTACATAGATTAATACACGAGTCAGAATTCAATACATGGAGATGAATTCTGCAGTTGACTGGATCAGCAACACTACCAGAACCATCCCTTTCTTGCATCTACAGCTTTGACATTAGTTGATACCAAAGGCATCGCCCCATACAACGAAACAAAATCATTAAGGCATTTATGCCTCTTATTGTTATGCCCCTTCAGGCTGCTAATACCTGCAGAACCAATCTCATATATCTTCCCTGCAGAATTCAAACAAAAGAGTATCAGGCTAAGCATAGGCCACAGTAACATGCCACTGAAATGGTGGAAATTTAACAGTTGAAATAAAAGTCAGTGATTGACTTAGAAAGTATTAACCACACATGTATGCATGGGGGTGTTTGCATGGAATTTCGCTAGACTTTATGGATCGCACTGGTTCATATTCTACTTACATCATCATGAATATTTCCATGGCAAAGAGGAATAAGACTGCATATTAGGTCAGTGACGACTAAGATAGATGTTATGGTGCTTCCTATCCAGTATTCTACTCTCAATACATAGCACAATCAAGATATTTATGTTATTCAACCAAACATGGGTTCTTGGTCTCCAAAGGATCACTGGTATACCTATAAAACTCAGAAAAAAGTGAGAGTAAACAAAGTAGGCAGAAGAATACCTTTAACCCAAATTGGAGGGGCATTTGTGGCATTTGCAACAAATAGAGACATTGCTATGTCTTCACAATTTCTGGCATGAAAATCAGAAACATTTGCTTAAAATTCAGCGGCACATTAGGCCTGAATCTTGAAAATCACGTGGAAAACTATCATTAGAGCATACCTCTCTCTTGTTACATAATCATGAATTGATGATGGCATCTCCTGAGTATACAAGTCCAAGTACTTTCTGTGGAAAAATGCTGCTTTAGAAAGAACCATACTATATGTGCCCATCCACCAAACTGACCACCAGCCACCATATTTATAGTTGGCGATGCCATTTTTCTGTTATGCAGCAAGAGTTGAATTGATATAAGCTAGTGAAAAAGCAGGGACTTCTATCAGATAAAACCTACTGGCTCTGACTTCTGTTAAAGAAGTGTACCCTCCAGCAGGCCATCTTAGAAACTAGAAGTGTATGTTGCATGAAGAGAAGGAACTATAATGACAACTTTATCTCAACCAAAAACAAAAAAAAAATTGAGGTAATAAAAACCAAATGCAAACAAAGCAACTTGTCATACCAAACAAACTTCTTTGTCAAAGAGATAAAGTAGCTGGAATCTAGACAATGTAGCATAATACTTCAATACAATTTTGAATGAAAGAGACATCAAAGGAAAGTGAACAGAATCTAATCTGATAAGAAGACTTCCTTTAGCTCATGAAAGGTAATTTGACTGAACTTCACAACATTTATTATAAGAGCAAATCTAAATGGAATTTGGCGATATAGATTCTATAGGAACCTTTACTGATTGCCTAACATAGTTTCTTCAGAATTAAAAGTATTATCATAGTTGCCTACTAGATAGTATTAAACTTTGTACTGTGTGGACAGCTGCTAAAAGCAAGTATAACTTCACAACTACCACTGAAGAGAATAATCAAAAATGGAAAACAATAACTCACCTCATCATCCAGCCAATGCATTCGGGGAACAAATCCTATCATTGTTTGAGAAGCACTTTGCCAAACAGTAAATGCAAAATCCAGAGTGTGACAAGGAACAATGACATCATCGTCAACTGAGAAAATTGCATCTGTTCTGAGATCCTTAATTGGTTTGAATCTGTTATTCAAATTATCCTCCTCATTTAGGTCAAACTTGAAGTTGGGCTTGTGAGCAGTCTGTGACTTTTCCAACACTATTTTCTTAAGATAAGTTCTTAAGCTGTCTGATGGTTGACCACTTTCACTCCACACCACATGAATAGCATCGGTCCCACTACAGGACGCATAGTGGGCAACAGACTGCTTAAGCAAAGAATTTCTCTTCCATGTGTTAATAAGCACAGTGTAGCCACCCCTGCAAAAAGGATAAGTCAAAGATGAATGTTATAAGCAAGATGTTTGAATATATTCATTATCATAAACCTGTTAAGTTCATACGAGTTTAGAAATTGAGAAGACTGATAAATTAAAGAACAAAAATATTCAGGAGATGTTTGTTATAATAAAGCTTCAGAGAGAACTGAAGTCAGACGCTGTTGGACATAGTGATTGGGAGTGTAATAAATTACTTCTCCAATCTCCAGGAAAAAAGACTTTAAGTTCATTCCGCATGAGGCACCTATGAAGTAAAATAGATTTTTCCTTTTTTCCTTTTGGCTTGGGGGAATAAGTAGTTTGCAAAAGCAATTTTACTTTGATTTTCAGAACTATCAAAGAGAGAAAGGATTCAAAACGAAGCACATGATGAAACAGCTTACTCCCATGTTCATTGACTGTAGGTAAATATAACCACTGTTGTGTAAATAGACAGACAAAACCAAAAGAATTAGGATGAGAAAAGAAATGAACTCATGCCTACGCCTAGCAAAAATAGTTGACAAAATTAACAACTTCTGAAAGCATAAAGCAGATAAATTCTTGCAGATGAAGTTACGGAAGCTGTCAGGTTATATTTTTCAGAGAAACAAAAGCATACCAGAACTGGAGAATCAGAGCATAAATAATAATGCAAAGGGATGAATAGATGGCACATAAAGAGGAAATCAACAATTTCCCAACAATGATGTTTTTCCCCTTCTTGCGGGTCGGATGATTGGATCTTGATGATCAGGATTCCAACAGAGAGTACATGACAAACAAATATAGCGCTTTGATACATATGGAAAGCGGTGCAGACAATCCTAAGTTATGATGTTTCCTCAGAGTCTCAGTAACGTGATCGCATAAGTATTACATGCATATTAGCATACCTACGAACATGTATAGCATGTATGCAGAGAAGAGAAAAGATCCATTGACTTCGAAGAAGTCATTCATGGTTGCAATTAATGACTCCATTTTGCAAAATATTTATAGAGCTTTAATGTGAGATAGCTGGGAACAACTGTTTTTGTATAAAACCTCAAGCTGACTGTTCAAGAGAGGCTAAGAAATAGAATATGGAGATCTAATATTTATGAGTAAGCCGTAGAAATGCAAGAAACATCCGAAAAAAATACTCTGATCTGCACAATATATTGTACGGAATTAGAAAGCTCAAAGAAAAATGTTAGGCAAATGAATGGATGCTTCAAACAAAATATCATTAACCTGCAAAGAACTTGTACTCTGCATGCATTGCAACTTAACCTAACAAAAGTTTTGTCACATTATCGAAGGCAATACTTCTTTTGACTCAACATTCTTTCACAACATATCAATAGCTCATTTGCGGCACTCAAACAAGTATATCAAAGAAGAAAAACGAAAATATGAACACGTTAGACCTAAAATAAGAGGAAGGAACAAAAGATGCATTGAACACCTCGTTAACTAGTACAAGAGAGAAAACGATATGCGTTTTCCAGTTCGAGATCAATTCACGATCAAAGATTGCTCTTCGTTGGGCATCCGAAGACCAGTGTCCTATTCAATTTGTAAATCTTTTAAGCAATATCAAGGCATTTAATGCCCATACTGGACGGTAAAGTTAAGAACTTTATCCAGTCTAACTAGAATTCCTCATAGCAAACTACTCATTGCATAAGTATCCGCTAACCTAGCAAACAGGAGCACTACGGGGGCACTCAATTAATCCACACAGTGACTGAAGAGAAGACAAACGGAAAACGTGTAACAACGGAATCCTTATTCGCATAGATCGGAAAACTATACCTGGCGGGAGAGGAGACAGATGAAGGATAGTGAGGATGCCAACCCATGAAAGGCCCGATTTTTGAGCCGAGCCATACAACTACTATTAAGAAGAATACACAGAAGAGGATCTTAAACTTTATACCGCCGAGGGACTGCTTAATGCGGCGGTGAAGGAGATGCGAGCGTCCGTGGTAGACACCTCTGTTTGCTGCCTTCTCCTTCGCCGGGGAATACTCTCCGCCAGTCAAGGCAGCGTCTCCGATAGCAATGAGGGTGGACATGCTTCAGAGTCGGCCCATTCGACGGTTCTGATCTATTCGGGCTTCAAACTGTAATCTTAGTCCCGTAAACAGTCCCCTTTTCTTTTTAATAAGCCATAAAGTTTGCTTTCCCATAAGTATATGATTAAGAGGTCTTTTCTTTTCTCAGTCGTACGTAAATCATTAAGGTGAAAAATGAAAAAGAAATTGTAAAAATTCCGCGAAGGATTCTTCAATAAATTTGACAATTTCAGGGTTTGTCATGAAAATTGAAACAACTACTTGCACTTAAGCTGGGAACTAAAAATTCATAGGATCTGCCTTTCTCCAAGGTTTTTTTTTTTTTTAATGAAATGCTTTTCTCCAATTTGGATGAAGTAAAAGGTGCCGACATTTTGATGCATGTTTAGGAAAACGGCTGGCAGCTGTGTTTGAAAGATTTGCTAGTAATGCTTGGCAGTTTGGCTTGACATGAACACCTAATATGGAAAAGGAAAAAAAGAGACAAATAATACAAGATCAGTTATCTAGCAATATGCTTCGAACCAATGGTTTCATTATTCATATTTTTAAACAAGAAAAACATATAAGAAATAGGAAAGCCAAATGTAAGATTCGACATTGTTTTTACTTGGATTGTTTTTTAATCTAAATTTTTTATTTTTTTTAATTTAGACTTCACTTCTTCTCCCACCAATAATTTACTTTTACGATTTTTAATACAATTCAATTCAAATAAAAACTCAATTTAAATATGATTTTATCTAAAGTCATCATCTCTCATCTCTTAAGCCTTTAACTTCTCATCAGCTGTCAAAAGAAAACTTAAGCCTGACCTATTATGAGTCATAAAATACTGTACACATGCAACAGCTTTCATATTTATAAGGGTCACTTTTTTATAGTCTATCGTCCCACCTCAGTCCTTTTCAGATCAACTACAATAAGACTAATGTTATCATAGCTGTTCCTTCCTAAAGCAAGACGGGTCAGCAGCCCTGCTGCTGATGCACTTCGAGTCGGGAACAGCTCGTCATTCCATTCAGCTGATCTCCAGGGCCTGGTACTGCTTTCCTCGGCTGTAGCCTCAGTTAGACATTCTCTAGCAACCTGACCAGCCATGGTGTTAGTTAGCACATCCCATAAACCATCGCTTCCGAGAATCAAGCACTCATCTTCTGGGTCCCTTTTTCTGAAGAAAATCTCGGGCTCCGGTGTCACGATTGGTTTTAGATACTGATCTCCTGTGGGGGAAAAAAAAAGGCAAAGTGAATTTAGTGATTTTTGAGTTTCGTGAAACATAGTTTAACTACTCTCCGTGGAGTTAAAAGATGGAGAAATTCTTAACGAGGAAAAATCAAGATTGCTGCAGGAGGCTTTTATCAGCATATTTTTTTTGTTGACGAAACAGGCAGCAGCAAGAATTTTAGGCTCGTTCTGATTAGCCTGTCGCTTCAATCAAAAAGAACGCAATACATTGGGGCTATTCATCTACATATAGGGACAATGGGCAAAAACGTAGATATTATGAATGTTATATTTGATCTTTACTGGTGAAAACATATAGGAATCACTATAAAGGCATAGTGAATTCAACTGCAAAAGAAGATCTACTATATTTCCCATAACAACATAGCAAGCGACATTTGAAGCCTAAGGGAAGCGCAAAATTGAACATCTGATAAACTATACATGAAGCTGTGAACACCATTGACACCCAAAACTTATGCTGAATACACGATTTGGCAGGTTAATACCTAATTGCAACAAAACCAAAGTAACCAAACCTAAAAGAAACATTCAAGAATAACATAATTAACAGAGAAAGGACGGGAAAGCAGGAATAGTTGCAGAAAGTGGTCCTGCGGAAGCAATTTCAGAGCTTGCATGCCTTATTCCACTTTCCTTTAATCAAGTATCACCAGTTTATTTTAGAAAAGGGTTATGTCAAAACATCTCCTGAGACCATTTTATTATATTTTATGCAGCTCTATTCTGTTGCATCTCACTTGTTCTGTGACCCCCCGGGAGGGAGGGCAGAGAGGACAGTGTCACAATCGTTTCAGTAGCCTGAGCTCTGGTTGCACTTGTTACTAAACGATATAAGCTTATCATAGCTCCTTAAATGACAAAATCAGTAAGCAACAATTTAGCATCTGATCCATGATTTTAAAAGAGCTCATGCAGAGAACTTGTTTAGAAAAACAAACTGTGAGACACGTATGCTGTAACCATTATATGCGTATATGATTTCTTGGCTGGAACCTTGAAGGAATAGACTAAAAGCAATTAGAAGCTATTTCCAAATAAATCTTCCGGTGCAGCTTTATAAATAGCATCGCATAAACAGAGTTCTAAAGATTTCCATTAGACCAATTAACCTCTAAAATACCTAATGCATCACATCAAGAAGTATTGCAATATTTTCTTCTAAGAGTAGAAAAAATGCAACTTAAATTTAGAATTCGAGAGTACTTTCCCTTCTTTTTTCTCTATATCAAATCAACGGGATTAAGCATATTACAAAAGGAAAATCTCCATCCTTCTCATTTCCCAAAAAGAGAAGTTCTGAAGATTTTCATGTCCAAACAACACAAAAATGGTTAAGAACATGTAATTTCACAAAGAAGTCATCAACCCGAATAGCAAGACAAACAAGCCAATAAATATTAAAGTTGTTGAAATACAATTCAACAAGATGTAGAACATGGAAATTTTGCATCTGATGTTCAAGCTCCGACTTGCACAATCACAGATAACAGTACTATTCCACACTCTTGATTAGCATTCTGAGAATACAGCTAGAGAATCAAAACACAGTCACCTATCCATCAACAAAACTATTGCATGACAAACTTAAAAAAGTTGAAGTTCTGCAGCACTAAGTTTCGTACGCGTACCTATTGACCGAGACATGGCAAGAATTCCTTCAACCCTTGCTCCATTGTTGAAGATTACTCTTCCGCCAGAGGCTTCTATCCTGGCCCGTTCTTCATCTCTATCCGGCTTCAGTAAAGAAAAAGGAAACAAATTAGCAACAAATTTAATCACTAAAAAAGTTGCACACTGCCCTAAAGGTCAAAAACTCTCATTTTATCAATTTTTAAAGGAGTTTGGATCCTCGCCATTTGGGGGTATAGTAGAATAGAAAATCCTTGATGATTGACAGTTTGACACCGAGGTGTGTAAAACATGTACCACCCAAAAATGCTGAAGAGTGCCTGTAAACGGTAAAAGATTATATCTGGACAGCTGTGTTTACTTGCGCATGTCACCACGAAAATAATTGTTATATCTTGTGATCAGTAGAGAGAGGGATAGAGCTCCCTCCGCGGCAGAGGACGGCTCGTGAGTCACCGCAGTTGGTGATGATAATGTATTTCTGCGTTAAGATTGCAACCACTGCGGTGGAACCGGAGAGTTCCACATCATTTGCCTGGCAGCTACATTTTTCCTGTACGCCGCACCTGTACGAGGTTTCTGTAGCCACCTCATTCATCCTCAGGAAAGAAGTCTTCAGCACGCGCCTCCATGCCTCCTCTCTTTCTCTCCACAGTGCACTCCTGGTTCTTTCTGGTGGAGGATTCGGGTTGCTGGCACCACTTGCCCTAGGTGCTGTGATGTTGCCCACGCTCATCACTTCTTGTTCAAAAATCACGTGCATCCAGAGTCTGCACATTGCTGCCACCTGCATTCCAGATGTAGCACATGCATAATGGGATAAACATTTACCACCATCAAATCTAGAAGGAAAATGGTAAGAAGATTCGCTATTCATTTAAAAAAGAACAAGAAAATGGATTCAGAAAATTAAACTAGCGATATGCTAACATCAATCAAAGAATTAAAAAGGCTGCATCTGACATTTTAAATTTTGGTTAGCTCTCAGTAAACGAGAAAGGGACGGTGAGATTAGGAAGCGATGAGTTTTACGTGCGGCCCTCCATGTCCATCAAAAACACCAAAGAAATGCAAAGGTTGGTTGAGATTAATCTCCGGCCTACAGAGGCTAGTTTTAACAGTTATTGCGTCTTCCATGTCACGCAACCTTCCGGGAACGGACATTGCTCCAACCTCCGGCACACGAAAGTCAGCAACTTGTGCCACGTTGATGGCAGTTTCCTCGCTAGTTATGGACGAGGCACACGAGCTGCTTTGAAGGTTGTAGCTGGAAGAAGAAGAACCGCCAGCAGCCGCAATCGCAATTCTTCTCATCTCAATCCTCCTCCTGCGTCTCTCCCGGGAAGTCTCCGGCGAGTCGTCCTGGTTGTTGCTCCCCATCTCAGAACTTCCACTCCACACATCCGCCATTGACCATCCCTCTTATTTATAACTGCTCGGCAATGGATTATCTAGCTCCCCAACCACACCACCGCCGTGCTTAGAAACAAAAAGCCTCTAATTTAATTACAAAAATGTCTTTAACTGCAGTGCGGAAAATTATCTAGATCAGATTATGTATTTGAATAGCAGATGCAGATGCTTCTTCAAGACACACTAGACGGTGGGTATCATTATCCAGAGGGGCCGAAAAAAGGAGAAGAGGCAACGGCAACGCGTAGGTTTACCTGCACCAACCACGTTGAGTTGGTCGACCGACGCGTGTCCTCCGTAACGCATGATTTCGCGACATTCAATTCAAAAGTTCCTCGATTGTCAAATTCTCCTCTGGCGAGAAAGGAGATGACTAGATGAGGAAAAATCTCTCGCCGAACTCGATCGCTATCACGCACCATCTTGACCATTTTCCACGGGCCTGAGCAAAAAGTTTGCCAGTTAAATATTGTTGGGATGCAAATCAAGTTTCACATGAAAAAATTAATGGAAGAATTGTCTAAATATAAGATTCAAGATAACTCCATTAGTATGATGCCTTTTGGGAGATACCCAAAAACAAATCCGTGAGGGCTTTGCCCAAAGCGGACAATATCATACTAATGTAGAATTTAGGCAATGTTAGACAATTCCTAACAAGTGGTATCAAAGCCGATGGTTCGTTTGGGTGACGTGGCACCGTGGGAAGCCCACTCGTTGGAGATCTGCGGTTGATGCCTTGTGTCGAAAGTCTTCCTGATAATGTGGTGGTCAGGCGGCGTGTCCCGCTGGTTGGTAGCGACGGTGCAAGATGGTTGGCAGATCAAATGGATTACCTCTGAAGGAGAGGTCATGACCTGTGTGGTCATTAGTTTGAGGGGAGGATTGTTAGGATGCAAACCAAGTCCCACATGAAAAAATTGATGGAAGAATTGTCTAAATATAAGATTTAAGATAACTCCATTAGTATGAAGCCTTTTGAGAGATACCCAAAAACAAATCCGTGAGGGCTTTGCCTAAAGCGAATAATATCATACTAATGTAGAATTTAGCCAATGTTAGACAATTCCTAACAAATGTTTCCACGTCGACCCATACGAGAATAAAGAGCGGCCCAGCTGCCGCAGTCGCTTGTCAGTGGACGACCGTGCCAGCATCAGCCATCGGGGGCAGCGTTGCGGGCGTTAGATTTCCAAGTAAGAACATGGCTTACTGGTTTAGCGGAACTGATGAAGAACAAGACAAGAATAATGGATTGGATTGGGGTGGCCTCCGAGTGCCGGAGTGTTTTCCGGTTGCCAGCCCAATCTGCGAAGATGAGTACCGGAATAGTGTGCCGCTATAGGTATCTTCTTCTGTTCCCAGCAGTGTAGGCAGACGGTAGACTGCATTCCCAGGAAAAGCGCCGAGGGCTTTGGCCTCCGTTTATGCTGCTTCTGAAGTCAAGACGAAGACGACCGGCAGAGTACCACGTAATCTGGACTGGCAGCTAGTACGTAATACGTACTATTTTGGGATTCTCACATTAACGGAAAGCATTTGTATATGTTTTATTTCGGATGAGATGGTATTAAAAATTATAAAATTAAAATATTTATTAAAAAATATATTTTAAATAAAGAATAAAAATTTATTTTAAATTAAAAAATCAATCTAAATACATTTTAATTTTTTTTTTCTAAAAGAGCATTTAGTAATAAAACTCTATGATCTATTCCAAATAATTAGTGACGATTGTTCTTAGGTCAAAACCAAGAACATAAACTTTCACCGGTAATTCATTACTTGTGAATTAAGATTAAGGATGTATTTGGATTGAATTTCACTACGAAACCCAATATAAATTTTTCACTTTAAATCTCATTTTTTTTTCACAAAAAATTCTTTGAGAATCTAAGATAAAAAATTTCAAAACAAAACAATATTCAATCTCACCCTAAATCATGTAGAAAGTTAAATACAAATATTGCTATGGGTATTTTTCAATGGTTTTAAAAAGTTCGCTTTTTATTTTTATTAAATCAAATATTGCTTTGAGACTTCACTTGTGATTTTAGTTCTAATAAAAATATGAGAAGCTAATTTCCAAAAGCTACTTGATTGTTTCACTGTTGTTTCCAAAAGCTACTTGATTGTTTCACTGTTGTTTCCAAACAACCATTTTTTATTTTTTATTTTGAATAATCTTATTAAACAATAGAGAGGAATGACTGCTTTTGAAAATTGTTTTTTATTAGTGCTCTTACTAATTAGAATTCTAATATATAATCTTTTTCAAATAACTTTAATAACCCAACCTAAAAAAGTTTCAACAACACAAATTCCGATATTCAAATAGTTTAATTTTGTGGATAGCAATTAGATTGCTTTCTTCTTCTCTGGCTTCCTTGACCTCTCTTCCCTTCGCCCAGCCCCCCCGGGCACTTGATTTTAGTTGGATAATGTTATTTGCGTTATCTTTTTAATTTCTTTCATTCTCCTCTTTTTTTAATAAAAAATACTCATACTAAACTCTATATATTGTTGCCCCTAAGAAGGGGGAAAAAAAAGGAAAAATGCGCATGTATATAGTGAATATAGATGTTGCCTAATCAAATAAATTGATGAATTACCTTCCTCATTGAATTAAATAGATGATTGAGATATAAATTTGGAAAATCTTCACTCACTTCTACTTGCTTTTTGTTTACTAAATTTCACGTAGGAAAAAATCTCTCTCACACACACACACACACACACATATATATATATATATATATATATATATATATATATATATATATATATATATATATTTGCTGAATAGGAAAAATCACATATACTACAAAGGAAAGGAACCTATCATACATTTTCTACAGAAGAGGAATATGTTGGTATATTATATGTGTAAATCAGCTACGAAATAATAATAACTAAAATATTAATACTATAGACATGCACACATCATATATTTACACGTGCATGCACAAAATTGCATAAACTTTAAATAGACAAATGTACGTTTTGGTTTCTTTGGGAAATTTCGGGATGCAAAGATCATAAGACTCTTATTAAACTTTTAATAAAGTGATTCAATTTATAATATAATATATATTTATTTTTGGTAAATAATGTAAAATTTCCAATTGCAAGAAAATTTGATAGAGACGCATATGTTATATTTGAATTGTATAATTTTCGGTACATGTGTTAAAATATTTTTACCTTTCTCCTCAAATACCTTGTTAAAGAACTTGATTCAAAAACTATTTGAGAATAGTAAATTTCCCATTCCTTTGAAAAAAAGAATAAAAGACCAAATTGGCCATTAATTTCTCAGCAGTTCTTTTCCTTGTGTTTTTTTTCTCGTTAAATGTAAATTTTGAGTGATATATTATTGATATGAATTTTATTTTAACGTATTTTTGCACGAAACTGTTTAATTCTTATAAGACAAATATTATCTTTTACATGATTAAAAATAAAATGTAATTTTAACTTTTCTCATCTCTCCAAAACATAATACTACAAGGAATTTTTTTAAAAAAAAAATATTTCCATTAATATCCAGCATTTTCGGATAAATGGATTTCAATGCTTGTTGACATATATAGCTTCACCTAAATACGACCATTTTCACTTTTCCACTTTCAATGCCTTCCAATTCTTGCCTACAATCCCAATACTCATCAGTGTTTAAGTATCAAAAACCCACAAGCATGTTAAACTAAAAATGACAAGTGCTTGGTATATCAATAAATCGATGATATGGCGCATGAATTTATTCGTTATCATAACAGAAAATGAAGAAATTAATTCCATTTAGATAAAAAGTCAGGTAATTCTGAAATGTTTACAATTCCATGCATGGGACTTGGGGAAAAAAAATCCATGCATGGGTGTCATTTTGTTACCATGCAAACAATGTTTCAAATTCAGATAGGGCTATTATTTTTTATTGTTTTCCTTTTTTTAACAAAAACATATTTTAACCAGGAATAAGGGGGGAAAGAGGGAAATATGTTGAACTTAGGATATATATGGATTAAGGTTTATTTTTCAAACAAAATTTTTGCTCTGAATTTTACTTCTTTTTCTCATAATTTTTTGAAAAAAAAATGAATAGAATTCTTATACACATACACCTTAGGCCTGCAGTCCTAGATTACCAGTCCAAGCAATAATGATGTTTACTCCTGCTACAACCACGCCGGGTTTCTGAATATCCAGCCAGCGGAAATTCCAACGTCTGCAGGAAAATGTTGCCAACCACCGGAGATGGCTTCGATCCCTAACTTGGCGAGTTGCAGTAGCCTTTTGATTTTTTATAGCATAAAGCTTTGTTAATTCTTCGATCGACATTTCGTAACGATATTTCCAAGAAAGAACATCAAAGGAAGAAAAACGAACACATCATAAATTACCAACCCTGTCAAGTGTCAGGGGCTCACTTTAGTGCAGTGAAATGGCAGCAGAAATCGCAAATATCAGCTTCATCTCTCGGCATTTATGCCCTATCATATGGTTCAGCGTCTGTATCAAGGTCTCCAGAGACTATTAATAGCTCCCGCAGGTTCTCTCATTCTCTCTCTAAATTATACTAGTAAATTATGCATAAATATTTTTTATCTGGTGATTAAATATATATATATATATTATTACTCAAAAGCAGTTGACATCTTCAATAATTGATCAAGCTAATTTGGATTGTACCCTACTCTTAAGGTTTGACAAAAGTTTTTTTAAAATAACTCCATTAACAAAATTCAAACTTATGACTATATATTAATATTAGCAGTCCTTATACTAATTGTATCTAATTATTGAGTTGGAGTCTAAATATGTAGTAAAAGAAAATGATGAAAATTTTTAAATGCAGCAGTCATCTCTGGGATAAGGTATTGGACAAAATGCCCTTTACAATAACCACCCTACTAGATTTATGCATAATTGCTAGCAAGCTTTTCTAAAAAAAACAAAAAAGGAAAAAGGAAAAAGAGAGGCTTCCCTTTCAGTTTTTGAGTTTAGCAGAAAGGATCTGAGAGGTATCAAACGAGTCAGCCCATGGACCATTCTGGGCCTCTCTAGTAATGGGCCTAATACATTGCCAAACCAGGCTGCTGCATTTTGGCCCGCTTCCCATCCCGAGCTGCCACACATTGTCGCCCACCTTCACTCTTTCCTTGGCTTCCATATAAGCCAACTCGTACCACAGCGAAGAAGAAGGCTGATTCCCAAACCTGTGCAGTGTCATCAATGCCGGCTCCATATCTCTTTCCCCGAGCTTCAACCCCTTTCCTATCTCTCTTATTAACGCCTCTCCAGAAGCTGGCAAGCAGAAATGTTGTACCACACACTTGAAATTTGGTACGTAAATCTCTACAGTCTTATCGACAAACTTCTTCCGAATGATTGAGACACCATACCACAGTAGTTCGGTGAACGGCAGTATTTTACCACCAAGAATGGTAATGTTAGACCTCAGTGTTTCCCCAGCCACCTGCAGCAAGGCCCGTCTCAGTCTAACTCCAGTAACTCCCTCGGAGTCCTCTTCCCGGATGGCAGAATTATAACCCTTGTCATCAAAAGCTCTCTGGGTTCTTTGCGTGCAGAGCAGCTTATACTTGGATGTCTTTTTGGCTTGTCTTTTATTGGTTAGCAAGATTGCAGCAGCGCCCATGCGAAAGAGGCAGTTCAGAACCATCATAGGCCTATCTTTTCCTGGATACCAGCCCGTTGACAGTATTTCTGTGCTGAGAATTACTGCGTTGGAGTTCTTGTGTGCCTTGAGTATGTTTTGAGCCATATCTATGGCTAGTGCACTTGCACCGCAGCCCATGCCAGTGAGGTTGAAGCTCTTTACATCTTGTCTCATGGAATATTTGTTGATCATAATGGCAGAAAGAGATGGAGAAGGGGAGAAGCCGCTGCAGTTGACAATGAGTATATCTATATCGCGCGGAGAGAGGTTGGTTTTGGATAATAGGTCTTCAAAGATAGGGAAGAGTACCATGCGTACTTCTCCCATGGCTTCTTCCTGGCCTGATCTTGGTGGAATATAGTGTAAAGCTGGAGGAAGATATGTTTGCTCACTCTGACCCGAACGTCTGAGAACCTTAGCCATGAAAGTTACGCTGTCTTTGTCTAGGAAATCTAACATTTGTGCATGTTCAAGATATGTCGAGAAGGGTACCCTGCAGAAATTCGGTGGTCTCAGACATGAGAAGTCCACAAGGTAGACTCTGGAAGTTCTAGGAAGCAAAAACTCGAAAATGAAGAATACAAGGAAACAAAGAAGATCAACCACGTGGTACAATATATCGCATGGTTGTAAGACACGGAGTGCTTTCATTGAAGACAAGACAAGAAGAAGTAAAAATTTCATATGCTTCATAAGTTTTGAAGAAAGTTACTCCAGTAAGACGTGATAGGAACTGTATTTACCACTGTTGTTTTCAAATATGGAATCCTTAGTGAGGCTACAGAGTTTCTACATCAGGTGAAGCACTCAAGGGGAAGGAAAGCCATGGTATTAGATGGATGCATTGATTCCTCTTATTTTGAGTTGGCATTTTATAGTGTTCAAAATGGAAACTTTATATGAGGCATTAGCCTGTCATGTCGTCTCTTGCTAAACTTGCCTGCCTAATTGCAAGTCATAAATGAATTCCTTGAGTTGGAAAGATTCTTTCTCTTCTGGTGAGCGTTGTGCAGTTGGGAAGTGAAATTCATTACAGACAAGTTGAAAAGCTTTCCAAGCTATCTCCTGGTAGACTTGTCTTTAGTCAAACACTGGAATTTGAAGCAAGAAAAGAGATTGTTTCTGCGCTGGACACGGCTGCAATAATTCTAGAACATCACTGCCCTTTGCGTTTCTTTTTTTTTTTTATAACCCAATAGTTAAATTTCACTTAACTAATCTTTCAAGACTAATTTTTAAGTCATGGAGTAAATAAATTGCGCACGAATTAACTTTTAAATTTTCAAGACTTTTATATATTACTACACACAAGGAGTCATAGTTAAATTAATTATTTTACTTACCTCTCAAATACAGTTTTTAAATTTTTACTACGAGTAAAACTTGCACTCTGCTATAAAAAGCAAGAGTTATTCTTAATTATTTAACCAACTCGCCTGTGCCTATGCGTTTCTTAGGCTTACAGATGATTTCCTCCTAAACAGTACTTCATGGCAAAAATGTTTTCGGTATCCCATCTAGACAAATATGGACCGAGACGACAAAGATGTTGAGATTTTTGTCCATTGTCGGACATGAACGACCGGAGGTGGATGGTCCATTCCATAATTGCATTTTCATGTTTGAAATAGTCGCAACAGGACAGCGATAGAAGTTGACTAGTGTATTTTTTGACTGGGTTTCTGAGAGCTGTGGATTATTGAAGGAAGTCTCAACGGATCCAATTCACATGTTCATCAATAAATGCAAAGCATTCATTTCTCATGAGTCAGAACCTATACCTCTGAAGGATGCATTGGATGATTTTGGTCAACGCAGTGCTCGTCAAGGAGTAAAGCCATTAGACAACTTCAGAGGAGCTGCTGATGGCAGGATGGTTTTGGTCAACGCAGTGCTCATCATGGAGTGAAGCCATCAGACAAAATTTTCAGAGCAGCTGTTGATTTTAAGACTGAGTCAAACAATATTTATCCTAAGCCATGACAGAGTTTCGTAAGCCCTTCAATTCTACAATGAAGCTGAGATTGTATTTGAATTTTTTTTAAAGTTAAATTATAATAAATATTATAAGAGTAAATTATTTATTAAAAATACTGTTTAAATTAAAAAAATAGAAGACTTTTTTGTTTGAATAATGAAGCTGAGATTGTATTTGAATTTTTTAAAAGTAGAATTATAATAAAAATTATAAGAATAAATTATTTATAAAAAATAATATTCAAATTAAAAAATAGAAGACTTTTTTATTTGAAATTTAATTTAAGTTGACCTAAGACTTTTTTCTGAAATGATATATCTTCCCTGATTTCCTGATTTGCCTGATGCTATATATGATCGTGTTTGGTGACGATTAAAAAAAGGTATATATATATATATATGCATGCATGCACACGCATGTGCCAAATGACTGTGTCTACGTGCATGTTATCAGGGGGGATTTAGGGGCACGGTGCAACAATTTTATAAGATTTTATTTTTTCTATACTAATTAAGGATTTCTGGC
This sequence comes from Rauvolfia tetraphylla, assembly GCA_030512225.1. Lineage (NCBI taxonomy): Eukaryota > Viridiplantae > Streptophyta > Magnoliopsida > Gentianales > Apocynaceae > Rauvolfia > Rauvolfia tetraphylla. The sequence goes on along the minus strand of JAJQKT010000049.1, from coordinate 6,908,702 downwards.
CCTACTGCAGGAAAAATGTTATTTTTTAAAATTTTTAATTATTTTAAATTCGATTTTTAAAATATTTATATACATAAATACATTAAATTCAATATAATTTGAGAAATTAATTTTTAAAAATATAAACACATAATAATTTTTATATATTTAAATTTTAATATTTTAAAAATATAAATAATAAAAATATTTTGTATTATATATAATTAAAAAATTATATATAATAAGTGTGAAAATCATCCCTCTTCCCTATCGCAGCGCCTAGAGAAAGCCCTTTTATGTTGCGTAGCCTAATAGGCAATAGCCAGTCTGTTCCAAACTCCAAAGTCCAGACTGCGGCTAGTATCTAAATTGGGCCAGCGTACAGAATCCATCTGTGTGTCTTTGTTACAAAAGTTCATCTCTAAAATGTAAAATGCAAGATTCGTTCAGCTTCGGCCCACAAATGTTATGTGCGAGCTCTCGAGGACCTTATCTTTTCTTCTTTTTCTTTTAGTGGACAAGAGGGACCTTAATTTTAAAAGTAATTACTTATTTCATTTGACTTAAAACTTTAGTAGAAGATAATCATACGCTAGTTAATTCGTCCAGATCCTTATTCTAATATTATTATAAAATTTAAATCATAGAAAAATAATTCTTTAACTTTAAAAAGGCAAACTCAAAATAAAAAAATTTATAAAAAGAATGTTAAAAAATATTATTAATTAAACAGATTAATATGTATTAATGAAATTTATGTACCTTAAAATTTTATAAATAATTATAGTATATTATATTACCAACTATGTGGCGCAATAAGTAATTACATTACCAAGTAATCATCCGGTCTTTTTTACTTCCAATTAAAAAAAAACCGGTTTTCGTCACTTGTAACGTTTTGCATTTCCTCCAGATTCTCACTTGGAAGTTTCCATCAAATCAATAAAATTTTTTTCTTTTTTTTTTGGGGGGGGGGGGAGGGTTGTTATGTACCTAGAAGGCAAACATTAATGTGGATAGACTAGTAAATTCATAGTTTAGTAACTAATCTTTATTTAAAATTTGTACAATTCTTTTACAATCAAGGTAATCGCATATTAGAAAAACCAAATCACTAATTATGAAATTTCATCTAAGGTAATTGCCCATTAAAAGAACACTTTTTAAATTGAGGAAAATCAAACCAATGATGAAGATTCCATTTTAGAACAGAAACAGATCACTTATAACATAAATTCTACGAATTTTTGTTTCACAAGTTTCCGCGGAGACAGAAGATAGTGACCAGAAAATACAGACATTCTATAAGCCATGACTACTTCTCAAATTTGACCCTTTCTTCATGGCTGCAAATGCACACACATTTCGCGGTCCAACACTGGCATTTTGACTGACAGATTCAAGAAGACAAACTCTGCCGTCCTCTCTTCTCTTCCTCAGCTCTAATCTGCAGATTATGGTTAGAAGTGCAAAGGAAGCTAGGGATCTTCTCCCACTCAATGACCAACCAACGATTTCCTATTTCTAATGCTGTGTGACTGACATCCTGTAGTGATCAATCTGCGGTGAAGATGATAATTACCTAATTAGGCCATTACAAATCCTATATGCAACAGAGTATGCATCCCACCTGTCCATTATGTACCTTAGGCCATTGCAAATTCTGAAGTGGCATATATGGATAGGCAACCCGTGAGTGCATTATTTGAACTTTTGAGACTTAAAAGTAAGAATCGAGCAACCTTCCAAACATAAAAATATCTCCGTGCTATCTTTCCTTCTTTTTTGCTTGGCACTAAAGAATCTCTCTCCCTATCTCTTAGTATGTTTCTTCCTTTTAGGGCCACCATTTCTCTAGCGCCCACCACCCCACTCGTGCATATATACATAAGGATTGGGTGAGTACAGAGGACCTGAAAGAGCAAAGCATTATGGCCAAATCTTTGAATAGTTGTTCACGAGCAGTTGCATTGCTCATTTTACTGCAAGTGGTCATTTCAAGGCAAGAGCAACTGATAACAACGCCGCCACTGCCAATTCTTCCGCTGCCTTCTTATTCTCAATTGAAATGGCAACAGAGGGAACTCATCATGTTCCTGCACTTCGGTGTTAACACATTCACCGACTCCGAATGGGGCACGGGGAACGAAAACCCGGCCATCTTCAATCCCACCGGCCTGAACGCCAACCAGTGGGTGGATGCGGCAGCAGACGCAGGCGTTTCTTTAATGATATTCACAGCCAAACATCACGATGGCTTTTGTTTATGGCCTTCCAAGTACACTGATCATTCAGTTATAGGAAGTCCTTGGAAAAGTGGTCGCGGAGACGTGGTTCAAGAATTTGTCCAGGCAGCAGCCGCTCGAGGTATAGACTGTGGTCTATACCTCTCACCGTGGGATCGCCATGATAAAAGATACGGCCGCAATAAAGATTACAACGAATACTACTTGGCTCAATTACAAGAACTGCTCAAACAGTAAGCAAAGCAGCCCGTTTATCCATTACTCAATTTTGCTACTTGTATTGTGGAAGAGAGAGATATAATTCTTCGTAGTATATATTACCACGCTTTTATGCGTTGCTTTGGTTTCTGTTTTCTTGATGATCATAGATATGGGAACGTGAAAGAGATATGGTTTGATGGAGCTAAGGGTTCGAATGCCCCAAACATGACGTACTACTTCAGCGATTGGTTCTCAATGGTGAAGGAATTGCAGGCTCAATTAACATATTTTCCGACGCTGGTCCTGATGTTAGGTGGGTTGGCAACGAGAAAGGATACGCCGGAAGCACGTGCTGGTCCACCATTAATCGGACATCACTTTCAATTGGCAATGGTAGCATTGTTGAGTAAGTAAAAGAAACAAAAGTTGATTCTGGCACAGAAATACAGTATTCACATCATAGCTTAAGGTGCTAATTAGTAGCTTCCCCATTTTGGTGAAGTTTCTTGGCATTCTTGCACTCATAGCTTAGTTTTGTTGAATAATTTATCAATTGAGAATTTGACTAAAAAGTTTAGGAAAGTCAAAAAATGAGTCGGGTGCCGGGTGGTGGTGGAATGTGAACTTTAAACCGAGGCCCAACACATAATAGGATCACCGACAGCAACATGGACACAAAAGTTAGAAAGACACAAGTATTGATACCCAAGAAATTAAGCAGTTTCTTTTTGGCAATAATTGTGCAGATACCTCAACACTGGCGATCCAAAAGGGATAGACTGGCTACCTCCAGAATGCGACGTCTCAATTAGAACCGGATGGTTTTGGCACAAATCGCAAGCACCCAAGAAACTCAGCCAATTGCTTGACATTTACTACAACTCCGTTGGGCGAAACTGCGTCATGCTCGTCAACGTGCCACCAAACACCACCGGCTTAATATCCGAAAGCGACGTCAGGAGATTGAAGGAATTTAGGAGAGCAGTTGACACCATATTTTCATCTAATCTGGCTGAAAATGCGCAATTGAAGCAAGCAGCCAAAGGGGAGAAAAAGGCAGCAATTTTGGACCAGAAAACGTTATAGATAACGATCACTTATGGACGTACTGGGCTCCCAGTGATGATGATGAAGATAATCACTGGATCGAATTAAAAGCTACAAATGGACCGCTAAGATTCAACGTGATCAGGATTCAAGAAGCAATCGGGTTAGGCCAGAGGATCAAAAGGCACGAAATTTATGTAGATGGCGAAAAGGTTGCGAGCGGTACCACAGTGGGATACAAGAAGCTTCACAGGCTTGAGAAGGGAGCAGTGCGTGCTGTTAGTGTAAGGATAAAGATTGCAGGGTCACGAGCAACACCTTTGATTTCTTCCGTTGGTCTGCATTTTGATCCCTTTTGGCATCCACATGGAAAAAACCAGTAGGAAACAGATGTTCTTCCTCCTACTTCCTAAAGTAGCCGAAATAAAGGATGAAAAGGAAGAAGAGCCAATTTGAAGTTTTCACTTCTGATCAGTGCTCTGGCATGCTTTATCATGCCTTGATTGGTTTAAATGTTAATTTCAAAACTTGCTTACTATCGGAAAACTTTGCACCTTTTAACACCTCTTCCTTTCCCCGTTGATATGTATAGAACGGTCAAAATATCAAGATGTAAATAATGACTAAAGAGGTAACTCAATCTAATAGTGTTCCATTATATACGCAAAGAATCAACCGAAAAAACTCAGGTGGGCTCCTCTGGTTTAAACCTCAAAACACATCTTCTGGCCTACAATTGGTTGCCACGGCTCGATTGCATTTGGGGAAGGGCAGATAATTAGGACGAATTGAATTAACCATTCACCCAAAATGCAGGATCGAAGCAGGACAAATGTCACCACCAATCCATCAGAAAGTTTCTCCCGAGGATAAGTATTAATGAACTAGGAAACTCTCCAATATCCATAACAGAGTTTCGGATTCTTTATGTTACACTATTACCCTAATTAAGGAGGTCCATGATAAAAACCAATAAATTACTATGAAATCAGATACCTTGAGCTTAAGTAGATTAATTGAGCAAGTCTTGATTAGTATTAATATGTTTACTTTAGAAAAGTAGATAATCAGTTCATCTCAAAGTAGAAATGTAAATACTCATTAGGAGAAAAAAATTTTCTTAAACAAAATGCCAAGATATGAAACATCTTAAATTGGAATCTCAATTTATGCTTCATGGGCGTTAGATGGTTTAAATTCACTATATATGGTAGTTTAGCATTCCAATTTCTAATGATGGATTGCTTACTTTATCGATGATTTAACAAATATAGTAACTAAAAATATCTTTTTATTGAATGATGATTTCTCAATTTGATTCATATCTTTGCCCCTTTCGTGCTTCATATTCTTAAAAGAAAAAGGATTAGAAATTCGTAAATGTTTATTCCCAAGCCAGAGGAGATGCGAGCAGGCAGAAATTGCATACCCTTTCAAAGGATATTCAAATGACTGATCAAGGAAATATGTAAAGAGAATGTCATGAGAATATCTGTCTACTACTGTTTTCTAAAATGTCTTATCCAACTCCAATCAAAATTCTTAGGAGAACAACATAGATAATAATATTCATTTTTTATGATTATAGCATCATTTACGTGTAATTGCATGTATTAAATATTTTATTTAAATTTTTTATAAAATAATACTTTTTTCATAATTCTTTTTTAGTGATAGAGAATAGAATTTTTTTATTTTCTATTTAATTATTTTTATAATATTAGAATAAAATACATATTTTTACTAATTATAAACTATTTCATGAAGATTGTGTAATTTATTTTTACATCTTACGCTATGTTATTTTTATTAAATAATATTAAGTTTTGGTTTTTAATTAATATTAAAAATTTTCATGATAATTTTAGCTTTTTTTAATAATAATATTTTTTCCTTTGTAATGATAAATATTGAAATGTATTTTTTATTATTTTTTATTTATTTACGTGATATTTGAATAAAATACATATTTTGTACTTCATGCTATCATTTTAAACTTTTTCATAAACTATATTAGTATTTTAACTCTTAAACTCCCATAATTATTTCTCATAATTCTTTTATTTTTTAAGAAACAAATATTTATTTACTTTTTACTTTTTATCTAATCAATTTATTCTAATAAAAATATTATTTTACTAACTATAAAAAATATTTTCATGAAAATCACTTAATCTTGTATTGTTATACTTTAGATTTTTTAAAATTATACTGGTATTTAAAATATTTAATTAATATAATTATTTATTAAGTAATTTTAATTTTTTTAAAATAGCAATGTCTCTTTTTTTTTCTTTATGGAGGTTAGAAAGTTTGTTCTTGTATTTTATTACATTATATATATTTTAGGCAGAAATTTTGTAACTTAAATTAGAGAGTTTGTATATATATATATATTTATTAGTAATATTTAATTATTATAATTATTTCTCAAGTGATTTTAATTTTTTTTAAATATAAATGTCCTTTTTTTTCTTTATGGAGGTTAGAAAGTTTGTTCTTGTATTTTATTACATTATATATACTTTAGGCAGAAAATTTATAACTTAAATTAGAGAGTTAGTATATATATATTTATTAGTAATATTTAATTAGTATAATTATTTCTCAAGTGATTTTATTTTTTTAAAATAGCAATGTCTTTTTTTTCTTTATGGAGGTTAGAAAGTTTGTTCTTGTATTTTATTATATTATATATACTTTAGGTAGAAAATTTGTAACTTAAATTAGAGAGTTAGTACATATATATTTATTAGTAAGTAGTTACAAATTTTTCTATTAATTTCAAAATAAATTAGTAGTTAGTGGGGCATTGAGTGCACTACCAACATTCTAGATATTAATTTTGGACATTGAGAACAACAAAATAAATTGTCTAAATTTTATATATAAATTTGGAGTATTTAGACCATCAAAATCAAAATAATACCAAATGGTATTTTTAACTATTAAAAAAATAAAATAAGTTTAAATATTCATGACCTCCTCCAACACTTTTAGTATAGTATATAGATTAATAATAATAATGCTATATTAGTCACAGAGGAACATTATCCTACCCTAATTGTTTCATTAACACCAAAAAAATAAAAATAGCAAAGGAAAAGAATTAGGCATTTGTTTGCTTTGATTAATATTTATGGTTCTTTCAGCTAGAAACAAGGCAGATAGAATCCTTTGGCTCTTCTAAATAATCAATAGAGATTTTGAGCATCCCCTTCCCATTCACGACGGCAAACCGCCTACTGCACGTCATTTCTGACGGGTCCCGATAATTTCTTGGAGTTTTTGGAATCTTAGTTTGTCTATTCATGTTCTATTTAAATTGTATTTTCTTTAACTAAATATACAATTAAGTTTCACTTTTCATTTTATGAAAAAATTACTTTTACAAAATCCAGAACAAAATCTCTCCCAACCAAACACAATATAAATACACCATCGGTTTCCTACGTTTTTTAATCTTTTCGTGATTGATGATGTTGGCTATGGAATTGGTCGTATTTCTGTTGGTTAGGAAAACACCGATGGTAGAATCAAAGTTTGGCCACATTTAGTCGCCATTCTTCCTTTAATCTTCATTTCGAACAGATAACCAAATGTGCATTTTGCAATTGATAATTTGGAGAATTCAATCTTGATAATAGACCCTTAATGTAGCATTCACCAAACATGGTAATAATTCGGAAATTGTACATGCAATGACAGTAGAAGGGTCACATTCTTGTTTAAATTTTCCAGATCTGCATAGCAGAAGGTTTACCTTCTATGGAATAACAATGAACTTTACGCGCCTGAAGAATTTCTCCTCCGGGAAGCACGAATATGTAAGCCTCCGTTGATGTGCAGCGTGAACATTGTCCTATAGTTCACCCTTCTCTGTTCATCGCTCAACTTGAATATGAAACTTGCCAACATGGCAGCTGAGAAGATCTTCATCTGCCTGTAAGCAAATTCCTTCCCCAGGCAGATTCCTGGGCCCGCCTGCATTCAGCATCACGCTCAGGTTTTCAAAATGAGCAGTAATTTGAATGAAATTTGTGAAAAGCCAAGCATTCTGCTAGTCCAGGGGGTAAATTGTGCATATATCAACTATTTGCTGGAGTCATGATAGATTCTAACTCCCCTTCTTACCTGGAATGCCGTGAATTTGAATGGACTTGCTGGTTTGAAGATGCCATTTTCATCGAGCCATCTCTCAGGCCGGAAAACTTCAGCATCATCGAGCCATATGAATTTCATCCTGCCCATTGCCCATGGTACATACGACACAACGTTCCCTTTCCTGACACAGAATCCATCAGGTAATGTGTCATCTGAAAAGCACACCTTACCATCCTGGAATAAGCAAAAATCACATTAGTCAGTTGATCCTGATATTTCCAATGATTGCTCTAATAGCCAATAAGTTGACCTGGAGATTATTGACTCAAAAGGCTAGTAAATTTCTTGCATCTACCAAGTAAATACAATGTGTATATTTCTATCAACTAACCACAGGAACTGAAGGATAGATTCTGAGTGTTTCAGTCAAAGCTCCATGAAGATACTGCATTTTGTCCAGGGCTTCTTCTGTGATGCTGTTTGCTAATTCATTGATGCAGAAGTTTTCCTTGACATTTGTCGCTTTAATCACTTCTTGAGCGATTTTGTCCTGTAGGTGAGGGTACTTGCACATCATGTAAAAGAACCAGGAAAGAGTGGTGGCAGTAGTGTCCTTCCCAGCAATTATGAAGCTAAGGATGATATCTTTCAGGTACTTAGGATCTGTTTCATTCATTTCCAGAAATCTTGACAAAATGTCTTCCTTGTTCATCTGCCATTCATGTATCAACAAAGTCAACTTTTTGTCCACTTCAAGTAAATTGATCAAAAGGTTATCTAGCTAGACTCACAGGCCTTCGTCAAGTGACTTGTGGACTTGATCAGTTTTCCTTCTGATAATCATGTAAACATATTCATCAATCACTTTGATATTTTTCTTCAATTTTGCTTCCGATCCAATGTTTAATATCCTTTTCAACTTCCAGAATATATCAACATAGCGGTACAATGTTAGCGAACTTGCTTCATCAAAACACTCAGAAAAATATGTGCCTTCTTCATTAGCTCCACACATACTGTCCAGATCAACTCCGAGTACAACCTTAAAAACGGAGTCAAGGGTGGACTTCATGAACAAATCCTGCCATTAAGAAGGGAAAAGAATTAGAGGATATCATCTAGTGAAAGTGTTTTCGTTCCTTGAAGCGATTCTTTACCATATAAAGATTAATAAATTCGTACTTGAATTTCTATCATCTGGTCTGACGATGAAGCTTCAGAAACTATATTCGAAAATTTTACTGCAATGGATTTAAACACTCCACTGCTGAAGTCCCTCAGGATTTTGGTAGAGAATTCATAGCTCGATGTCCTCCTTTGATGTCGCCACTTTTCGCCATCCACTGTGAAAATACCTTCACCAAGAAGATCTTTCAAAACGCGGCGGTGGTACCACCCCTATAAAAGTTTACAATGAAAAACTTAGGATTTGGAAGAAATAGCCATTGCTCAACATAATACAGATGCATCTGCATAGCGAAGAAACGTTATATCTACTGGATGTAAACGTCCAAAAAACCTGTTAATAATTTCTTTATAATCCCATGCTTTTCCATCTAAACACAAAGATAGTATTTAAACCTTGGAAATCTATTTTCCTTCAGTGTTATAGAAAACAGAATAGGTGTTTTATTATGGAATTACCTTGCCATAGTTCGGAAAGTTCGTTTTCAGAATGTATTCAACATTAGCAGGGTCTGCAGTGAAAATCAAGTCACTGTGGAAAAGTTTAAGCAGTCTATATGTCTTGTATTTGCTTGCCAAATCAGCCATATAGTCTTGCATCCTGTGGAAGTTGAAGAGCTGGTTGAAGATTGTGCCAGCAACGGGATGGTACTTCCTTTTCTTCCCCAGTGATCCTGGTTTCATAATCTTCAAGAAGCAAACTATCAAACTAATAGCAAAAGCTATTGCGATGATCAAGATGGGACCAAACAGAGTATCCATTGAAGTCCTTCGCTTGCGGGGATTGATGAGATTAACTATCTTATGAGTACACTTGCAATGCTAAAGAAAAAAAGGAAAAAAACAAAATAATGCATGACGTCCGGCATCATCCAACTCCCCATGGCCAGAACGTTACGGCAAATAAAATGCTTTTCTAGTGACTTCTGCTGTATATTGTATTTGGAGGACGGCTCCTGGACACTGACATATATATAAAGAACTATGGTTAGTTGTACTGGCAGTTTGGATATATTATAATAAACACACTTTTCTGTGTGATAGTTCACCTCATGAGTTCACACGTTACAGATTTAAGAAGTGCATAGAGTATCTAGTAGCCAGATTTTCAATCTCCTAATATATGATCTCAATTAACTTGCCACTGAAACAAAGAGGTGAAACATGGCCTGTTTGAGGATGATCCTTCTATTGGTTTTTTTTTTTTTTTCCTCTTTCCCTTCCATCACAAAAGCAGAAGACTTGCTCTTCCCAGCTTTATCTTTAGATGAGACATCTGCTTTAATCCAACATCCGGGAAAAAGACTCTATGCATGAAAAGGGCAAAAATGTTATAAATAGCTCACTTACCGAGACTAGGAAAGTTCCTTTCCACACTATATGTCGTAGGATAGTCCCGCTTCTTGATTAAATACTAGTAGTTGCTTAAAGCATTTTCTTGTTCCAGGTGTTTGTCCAGGCATGCATTGCTCTCAGCGCAGCTAATGTTTCTCCTTTGATCGAAACTGAGCCTTCTTCCAAATAAAAGGATTTGAATTCTCAAATCAATTCTTTCTGTGCTTTTACCAAATAAATGAGTTAAATCACATAAGATCACATCAAATTCTAATGAATTCATAATTCATAGAACCTCTAAATTAGAGCAGTCTCGATAATTTATCCGCATTTGCGCACTGCAGCTGTATCTAACATGCCACAAGCCTCTATAATTGTGAGTCTTGTGGAGACAACCCACAATTATATGAGCAACCGCGCTCCGGTTTCTTCATTGAGTCTCCATTTAAGAACAAGCACTTCTACATGTACTGCACAATATCCAAGAACCAGAAATTTAAAACATTATCTGGTTAAGAACAGAAAAAAATATTGCTGATCTGAAGGATGACCACGTTGTTGGGCACTTGAATAAGAAAGGGACACCAATTGCAAGCCAGTGTTTCAAGTTTACGACTTTCCATATTCAGCAAATACTTTCATCCTTCCCATGGAATTAAGACATCATTGAAGCTTTCCTCTTCATTAGAGGGCAGATTACTTGGCATCTGTTCCATATTGCTGTTTGAGGATGAAACTTGGAAGCCCATAGACTTATGAACTTGAAACTGGCAATTAATGGACAAGTATTATAGAATTCGTCAAACCAACAGCTGCTTCATAAATTATCTGCTGAGAGGTAAAATGACAATCAGAGCATAAATCAAGAAAACCAATTAGTAGTCACCAAGGTTTTATAAAGGCAACGTGTTCCTATGTATCCTCAACGAAGAAAAACAAATGTCTAATGTGAATCGGAAGTGATACATACTTCAGCAAGTGGCAACGATACCTACAAGCTTGCACTTCCATTATAGAACTGTGATGATGGCAGCATCTAGATTGAATTGCAAAGCATGAGGGATTGATATTTACCTTCTTTTCCAAGATGCTTAATTTCCTTATGCAACACATGCGCTTCAAGATGTCGAAGGCAACCAGAAAAAGGAACTGCACAAGAGTTTTGGATCTGTTACGCTACTGGGCAAGAGCTATATGTCAAACTCTGGTTTTTACGTCACAGATCAAGACTTGCAAAACATGAAGGAACTGCCTCCAGTGTATTAATCAATTATGTCAGTTATATTCTTTTCCTTCTTCATTTCATTACTTAACCTTGTAAGCAAACACCTAATTTCCTCCATCACAACGTCATCAGATCCTCTCACAGAGAACTCATAAACAGTTCCCTCAATCTCAATCATGCTGCATCCCGGGACTGTCTTCTTAATTCCTCTGTCACTCATTAAAGCTCTCACCCTCTTCAGCTCGCTATGTCCACCAGCTTTGGCATAAACATCACAAAGATCAATATAGAAAGCATGGTTCCGAGTTTCCAGAGAAATCAAGTGCAAGGCAACCTTTTCTCCTAGCTCCACATATCCATACATTTGACAGCCCCCCAAAAGTGCACCCCAGACAAAAACATCTGGTTCCATTGGCATAGTCCTAATAAGCTCTAGAGCCTCGTCAAAATGCGCAGCTCGACTAAGTGTATCAACCATGCAAGCATAGTGCTGAACCTGTGGCTCAATAGAATAAATTCTCTTCATCATATCAAAACAATAGTGACCTTTTTCCACTAAACCAGAATGAGCACAAGCGGACAATAACCCAGTAAATGTGACGGCATTAGGCCATATCCCATTTGCTTCCATTTCTGCAAAAAGTTCAAATGCCTCTCTACTACGCCCATGAAGAGCAAACACACATATCATAGCCGTCCATGTCAAAACATCCTTCTTAGGTATTCCCTAAAAATCTCAAATGCTGTATCAACACAACCGCATTTCCCGTACATATCGACTAATGCAGTCCCAATCACAATATCACACTGTAGCATACTCCTCTTCAAGTATCCATGTATCCATCTCCCATGATCCGCAGCTCCAAGAGAAGCACAAGCTGACAGTGCACTAGCAATTGTTACCTTGTCAGGGCTAACCATATCATCACCTGGAATTTGCATTTCATGGAAAAACTCCAAAGCCTCCTTAGACCTGCCACCTTGAACGAATCCCGTGATGATTGAGTTCCAAGTAATGATATTCTTGTTCTCCATCCTCCTAAATAAATCCAAAGCCATGTCGAGTTCTCCATTTCTCAGAGCCCCCGTAATCATTGAGTTCCAGGAAACAACACCCTTATTTGGCATTTCATCGAAAACCCTCCCTGCATTAAGCAAACACCCAGACTCACCATACAAACTAATTAACGAATTTTGCACGAAAACATCAATATCAAATCCAAATTTCACAACATGGGCATGAAGGATTCTGCCTGCGAAACAATCACTTCTTTTGACGCATTCCTTTAGCACAAACGGAAACGTAATGCAATTAGGTTTGACATCCTCGTGTAACATACGTTTGAAAAGTACCAAACATTTATATGAAGCAGGGTCATGTACTTTAGAAGCAAAAGCTCTGATCATGGCGTTGTATTCGAACAGATTCGGATTGGTAAGGAATTGGAATATAGTATTGGCATAGCTGATAGAACCACATTCCGAGACCGTGCAGGAAAAGAGAAGGCGGGAGATGAGAAAACAATGGTCGGTTTTAAACAGCAACGGTGATTTTATGATTTGGGAATGGATTTGTTTGAGTTCCCTCGTACTCTTGCAGTTCTTCAATAGACGTAGAAGTGTATTCTTAAACTTCAGCCGTTGGGGTTCCATCTTTTCTTCGCTAAATGCTCAGAATGGCGGGAGAATAGTTTTCACTTATAGAACTGAATGTAACTAATTAGGAAGAAACATTACACATGAAGAATTAAAGTCAGCTTACATTGTCCATGAAGGTTGAATAATTTTATCTTGATAGTGAATAACTTTAGTTCATTTGCTTACTTACCAAGACTAAACTACTTTGGCACTTTGGTCGCATGGACACAGATTCCAACAGAAATAGAGCTTAACTAAGCAGAGGCACATCTTTTCTATTGCTGAATACAACAAGTATGATACTTCGACGACCCTCAAAACGAAGAAATAGCTACTGATTATCCCTTCTGAACGAGGTGAAAAAAACAGCAGAAAGACCAACAAGAAGGAACCAAATAATCTTTTGGCAGAAAACTTAATCAGCCTTAGGGAAATTTGAAAAGACAGAAAACAAAGAACAAGGACAGAGAGGATTGATCCGAACAAGTTAATGTGAATATTCTGCCAAGTTAAGCATGCTATCTTTGCCTAAAGAAAACCTTCAATCCCCTTTCCTGCTTGTACTTCCCTATAGATAAGAAGAGCTTCTTCCATAACCCTTGCTTGGCTCAATAATTGAGATCTCTTTTTCCCCGAAGGATGAGTAGAAAGGTAATCTTTCAATGCTGAATCTCCACCAGCAACTTTATCCAGCTTCTCATAGACCCTAGGAGCTATGCGAGGGTCATACCCCGCAGAAGCCATTAGCAGCAGCCCAATGTAATCCGCTTCCATCTCCATCCTAGCAATGGATGCAAGGAGAACTTGTAAATAGAAAAGATGGTAAACAATGACATGACAGCTCACCTAACAGGTCAAGATGCATTATACAAGTCCGCCAAGAAACAAGTAGCAGCCCAACAGCTAAAACATAGGCTTGTGATAAGACAAGCTTACTAAGATCATGCATGCCCCATAAGTGAATTGTTTGTAGAATATAATCTGGGAAAGATAAACAGAGAACAAAGTGGAACGGCAAAGTATTTATTTTCTTGTTAAACTAGCCTTATGCAAGAGATGAACGCTCAAAATAACCTTAACTAATTGCATTTCACATCTTTGACAACCCTTGCCGACAAGAGCCAACACGTAAAAAAGCACTCCACATGTGACGTGATAAGTGAGAATTTTGCCATCAAGAATATCAACTAACAAGATAGAAGACCTGAAGTCTTCAAAGCAGAAGGCCAGAACATGGAAATTTTAGGTACAACCAAATGATGTCACAAGAAACTAAACTTTGGATATTCCAGCCACCAGAGTTCTACAATAGCCAATTGAAGCTAAGCAAAGGTAACACAAAAAGAAGAGCAATCAAAACATTAAATGATTTAAATAATTTGGAAAGACAATTAAAGCATAGAGAAGTAACTGGCAAATATGAACCAGAGTGCCTATGTTGATATTCCAGAGGTACCAAGCTAAAAACCATTTTCCGATAACTTTTTGCCAGCAATCATATGATGGGATCAAGTAAGAATTAAACACTCACTACCAAGAAGCAGAACTATTCAGCAAAGTCCAACGCATCAGAAACAATTCTGGCAAATGTTTAATTCTGGAATAAAGTAAGGGAGCGGTTTTTTTTCTTCTTCCTACTTGAAGACACATAATTGGAACGAAATTCCAAATGTCTTTGACACCGTTTTGTTTTGGCGTTATCCACTTGGATTTGTAGATTTATCAGGAATTTCTTATCTTAGGAGGAACTTTCCAAAGAAATATATTAGACAATCTATCATATGAATCAACTCAAAGAAAAGATGAGCTGGGGCTCTCTTTGACGGTGTCCTGATCTTGAAGCCAGTTCCTCGACAAACACCATAATGCATAACCAAGTGAAAGGATGATGGTTCCATGTCCACCACAAGTCAGAAAACTGTCACAAAAATAGTAGTAAAATAATTTGTTGAACTACTGCTGCCAAAATTATGATGGCTTGCCGACCTGTTGCATGACTGCAGCACATAGTAGTGTTCCCATTTTTTTCTAGGGCCAAATAACAGGCATAGCATTGATATCATAGATATCCTTGCATGTGAAGATGAAAAGTTGGTGAAAGTACTACTCGTATAAAACACTGTCCTCTCCAGCTTCTTCAATTCTCTTTACCCAACCAATGAACCTTTTTTCTTGTCCTCACTGTTCTTAACTCTGTCCAGCTTTCTCTCGTTATCTCTCCTTTATCCCCAAATCCCTAGTCACTGCCTTCAAATTCTGGGGCTCCTTTTCCCCATCAGGTGATTCCTGTGACAACTCCAATTTCTTTTAAGTAGACAAAAGAGAGTAAATTAGACTTACTTCATTCTCAGAATTCCATATTCTGATTCATCAATTCTCAGAATCTGGATGCTATTAGGGCTTCTCCCCCACTAGAACTAGTATTATTGCTTTCCACGTGCAAGAGACAAAGTAGATGAGAATATGTTCTCAAATGATCAAAAGAAGATCTAACACCTCAAAGTGCGGAAAGCTTGAGCTTCTATTTAGATCCTTCAAATGCAAAACTTCATTAGAAGGAAAACCTCTTGTCAATTGGTGATCACATTCTCTTCCAAGAAATTGGATTATTCTAGTATTTACTGGTGGTCGTAAACATATAATATGAATCACCATTTTGGTGTTACGAACACCAACCTCCCAAAATCAAACTTGTTAAGATCAATTATTAGCAAGTGCAAAAAACACAATATTTCACTCAATAGGGCATAGAAAGAACAGAGTAGCATGAGATTTTGTGTAACTGCCTGAGTTTTAGCCACTATAGCTTCAATCTGCCCAGAATATATCAGAAACAATTAACTCTCACGAATCAATAGCAAACTGCTCTTGCAATGAAAATGGATATATTATGAACAATAAAGCGTCAATTACCTCCTCGAGAAAGGAAGCCTTAAGAAAAGTGCAGACATGGTGTTGGCAATATCGGGAAAAATAAACTGATAAAGAACCAACTGCAGAATCGCAAACCAGAGGTTCTTTGTAATCCCTTCAGCAGCATGTCGAGCCACAGCATGAGCTATCTATCAACCAAAGAACAGATAGAACTTCAAACCAAGATGTAATATGTTTTAGTAGATGACTGAACAATTTTTATTTATCCCGAAGAATACATAAAAGGAAAAAAAAGGGGCGGTAAAAATGAATTTATACCTCATGACCAAGAATAGTTGCTATCTCGGCATCTGTTCTAAAATGCTCGAGCAAACCTGTGAAGACAACAATCTTCCCTCCAGGCAAACAAAAGGCATTCACAATAGGCTCGTTAACCACCAGAACCTCCCAATTGAATCCCTCCAGATGCCCAGTGGCCGGTTCTTTCCCTTTCTCTTGGCCTTTCTGCCTACTCTGGTGAACCCACTTTTCATCAAGGATCTCATCCTCTTTACGCCACTTCGCGTCAGAAGCAGGAGCATCACTAAGTGCACTCAAAGTCTCATATCCACTAGTCTCATGGGATATGGGGCTCTCAGAGGCATATTCAAGATCAGTCCAGACCTGTTCCTTCCTCAGTCCCCTCTGCAAAGCCTCAATAATATCTTTTGCGATTAATCTGACCCTCACACTTTCCGGGTGTATTGCGGGCAGTACTTTCCCCTTAAATTCTGTTTTCATTTGCTGAAATTGAGCTTCTCCGAGCTGTTTCTCGAGACGGTGAGACAAAAGCACAAAATGGTTTCTTTTTGTATAGGGCACAGTCTCCGAATTCCCAAAATACACCGTAATTACAACCCCCGAACTGACCAAAACGACAATCAAGACGGTTCTCGGGTTCTCAAACCATCTCTTGAAACCCCGTCGTCGGAAGTGGTAAACTTGGCGCTGATCGACATAGTAATATCTCCTCGCTCCACAAAGAAATGGGCTGTACAGACTTTGTCGGAGTCCCAATTGAGACCCTGAGTTTCTCAAAATTGGTGACGTGAAAGCAAAACCAGAAGCCTTTGATCTACAAGAGATAGGAGCAGAAGAAGAGTGCTGCTGGTGTGTTCTAAGAATGGACTCTTTGGTCGAGTTTTTGGTTGCAATCTTGGAGGACAAGCTACGGAAAGCATCGAAAGCAAATTTTGATCTTCTGTACCACCCCATGTTGTAAGTCGCGAGAGGGGTTTACCAGTCAAGAGTTGAAATGGTTTTTTGTACTCAAGAGTTTAAATATTTGGAAGAAGAAAACATGAAGAAAGTGATTCTCTCTCGCCGATATTTGATAAATTAGAGATGGACAAGAAGATGAAGGAAATTGAAGGACAAACGAAATGAGAGAAATGATTGAGACGAAGAAAACGGGCCCAGCTAGGTCCAGACTCGGGAGGGAGAGATAGGAGGAAGGTGTTTACAAAACTTGGAACGCAAGACGCTGATGGTGGTGAAACACTGATCGGTGAATGAGGACTGGCGGAGCCAGCGGAATGCTCTGGCGCAATTTTTTCGCCAACCTTTCATGAAGCAGCGCCAGCTGCAGAGCCGGGAGAGGCGACAGTGCTAGTGCTTGCTGTGCTTGCATTCATGTGCCAGAAATGGAGTCCTTTACCTGCGCTTTTCTTAAATTTTTCCCTTTTTTCCATTTTAGTCCAGGAAGAAATTGAAAACAAGCGCGTATTTATTACATACTCTAGACATCAACCACTACAACCTCAACACAATGTGGTAGGGTGGAATTGGCAGGACTTTTACCTGTAAATTTTGTTTGGAGTTTCGAAGGAAATGAATTTTTTGTACAAAAAAAATTGAGATTAAAATATAAATTTTTCGTTAAATTTTGAAACAAAACATTATATAATTACACTCCTAACTTTCCTCTCAAAAAGAACTCTGTAACTAATCTTGAATTTAACTTGAAATACATATCTGCAAGGGCTTTTAACTAAAATTTCTTGTAAAGAGCCAACTCTTTACTAGTATAAAAATATCCTTATAGAGACGAGTAAAGGTTTTTCACGCCAAATTCCAGGTCATAAACTTTTGATAACAGCTCATGAAACCATGTTTTGATGTTTGTGATATAACCACAAGAGCTAAAAATTCTAAAATGTTTGTGTGATAACCACAAGAGCTAAAACTTCTAAAATTCTAATTCTATCTAATGCAATATTTATAAGACTTATTTTCTTTTGTTAAAAGATCATCCTTAATTTTCCTTTGTAAAAGTTAATACTCTCCTTTCATATAACTTGTCATTGAAATTTTGTGCTATACTTAATTACTCTCTCTTGTACTATAAGGGCTCTGGATGCTACATGCTAATACTAAGGGACCAAATAGAGTCTCATCAAATTCAAGCCATTATCACTTTAGAATGCCTTGTGCCGAAACCATAACGATTAATCTGCTCGTAACTGGCGAGCAAAAGAATCTCAGCCCAAAGCCCAAAACCATCGATTCACAATGGTCAAACGCTCAAAGAGAAAAAGCCCACATGATCCACCAATCCTTCAACAAAGAAGCAGAGTCTGGAACATACATACATTGGTAAAAGAATTCTAAAGGTACAACTGCTGTCGAGTAGGTTCAATAACAACATCTGGGAGAACTTATCAAAAAAGAAAAAACTAGGAGAAATATCCCAATTTTTCCGTAGAAGACAACAATGGGGCAAAACAGCCAAAAAAGGCGGGGAAAAAAGATACCTATAAACGCAAAAAGAAATAACTAAATGGAGGAGAAACAACAAAAACTGTCAATAAAATAGAAACTGTATTTTAAAAAAATAATAATAAATAAGCAGGGCACAATCTTCTCAAACACAAAATTTCGGCTGCCAGTTCGGCAAACCACTCTTCATCATTTGCGACCAAAACCTCTTCCCCCACTTCGACCTCTAGAGAATCTATCATTTCTTCGATCAGAAAAACCACCTCTTCCCCCTCTTCCTCCTGAGAACCTACCACCCCCATCTCTCCTATCAGAAAAGCCACCACGGCCACCACCTCCAAATCTTCTTCCCTGTTCTCTCTCTTGTAACCGAGGCAGCGATGTCACTACATTCAAGCTAACACCAACTGCACTTTTTTGCCCTGCAAAGGAAATGGATTAACGCAAAGTAATAATAGTCAAGCCATCCAGTTTCAGCTTTTTATAGTTTTCCATGAAAGGCCAGGGAACATGCACTGGAACAAACCAAGATTTAGCTGAGGTTCATACAACTGCTTGGAGTTTCAATATATCAATTCATCAAAGCAAATAGAAACAATGAAGTGAAATCCAAATTCTTCCAATCTTTTGCAAAAAAGGTGCCCCTCTTAACAAAATCAATTTTCGGAGAATTAGCATACCATTCAGAAATGTGTCCAGGTCTTCCGCAGCTACATCAAAAACTGCCCCATTCCCATCGGCTGTTAAAGCAAGACCCACAATTGATTCAACCTTCTCTTCAGGTAAGAACCTCCGCAAAACACCATATGCAAAGCTGTTATATACCAAACATCAAAGACAAAACAATTAATTTCAGAACCTCAATCCCACAAATCAGCTTCCCAAGGTTCATCATGTCATGAAGTGCATAACAAAATGGACACACAAGAAACAGGCCAGCTACTGTGCAGGTATAAAGAAAAAAAGAATTTCAAATTCATCTTCCTCCTCTACTCTATGAATTTCTAGAAATACTAACAAAACTAAAAGTTGAATTAGCACATTGAGCAATCACTAAGCACAATGTCATATTAAAACAAGAAAATTGCTACTACCACTTGGTAATGGTCACCCAGTAAATTCATGCCTGACCACCTTCATTTTTCACATGCACATGATTAAGATGTCTGCTTGGAGTTAAAAAGGATTCAAATGCTTACGATGGAGTGTAGACAGGTCTTCCGCACTCAAGCTGCACAGTGATATGGTTTTCCATGGATGTAAGAAGTGAACGACTCTTGATCTCAGTATACCCCTGGACAACGTGGAGCAAATAACATTTATCAAACACCATATTTTGATGAAGTGGATAAATGTGTGTGTGTGTGTGAGAGAGAGAGAGAGAGAGAGAGAGAGAGAGAAATAATAAACTTACAGCAGCCTTAGCAAGTGCTTTAGCAAGAAGTTCCACAGGAGATAAATCAGATGTATTTAGCAGCACTTCAGCAGCAGCCTTGAAAGCCGGAATAACGCTACAGATTGTTTTAACATTTTCAATACCTTAGATCAGATTAATTACAAATTAACTTTAAGAATAGCTAAACTACCTATCGGAGATCTGGGAAATATTTTCTGCTGCTTCGGCACCAACAACTTTAGCAATATCAGCTGGCTGTGGTGCAGATATATGTTCAAACTTCAGCCCACATTCCCTTTCTATCTTGGAAATATTTGACCTTCTTGGATCAAAAAGCATGACTGAAACACCAGTATTTCCTGAAGAATGAGCAAGATGCCACATGTGAGAAAACTAAATCCAAGATTTCAAGCATCTTAATTGAAAGGTGTCGCAATATGAGCAATTCACCTGCTCTGCCTGTGCGACCAGATCGATGGATATATGCTTCTACATCCCGTGGGGGCTCACACTACACCAAGATAAAAGCTCCATTATGCAAAATAATCACACATTTCAAGAATGAATAAAGGCCAAAAAATTCAATAGTTAGAAAGTACCTGAATAATCAACTGAACATTGTCAATGTCCAGTCCACGTGCAACAATATTTGTGGCCACTAAAGTTGTGAACTTTCCAGATCTAAAGCCAGCGAGGGTAACCTGAATCCAGCATTATCAAGTCTATAATTTTTTCAAATCACTAAAACTGTAGAGCACTATTTAATCATAAGCAGCATGATCTCAGACTATAAACAGGCAGTAGGAAACATTTCAGGATCAACAAGAACAAAATCAGAGAAAGTTGTCTTGACAAGCCAAGAATGAATTATAGCTGAAAGAAATATTTTCAGTTAGCAGGAAGAAGTGGCTCATTCTTTTTCATCAAGCCATTCTCTTCCTTCCTATAACCATTTCCTTCATGAAACAGTAAGTGCGCACGTCTTTCTCTCTGTTGTGCATGCATAAGAGAGATTATGCAGATAAGAGAACAGAGATTAACCAATTCGATGTAAAAGAGAATTTCACCTCACGCTGAGCTTGTTGTATGTCTCCATGCAAAGCGCGTGCTCCTGGCAACAAGCCGGAAAGTTCCGAAGCAGATTCCTTTCTCTCAGTGAAAATGATAGTGCGTCCACCACTGTACCAATCATAGGCAGAAATAGATAGCTAACATTCTGGCGCATATGGAATTAGCATAAAAACAGTGTTTGCCATTAGAAAGCATCTAACCTGCTATAGCAACGAATGATATCAGGAATAACCTGGGTTCTGGCAGAACCAGAACATGGAAGAACAATGTGCCTCACATTAGCACTAGCCTTCATTTTTTCATTGCCAACAAGATCTGAAGTTTTCTTATCTGGTTTCAGAAACTTAGATGAAATCTGGATGCACAAACCGAGATATCAATCAGACAGGAAAATTCCAAAAAGAAACAGAGTTACTAATTTTGACATCCAATACTAATATATTAGAGAACAGGACTTCTCATTCTAAATTTTAAAACAAAAATGGTTTGCATCTGGAAGTCTGATCTGAGACAGTAAATAAGAATAAAACACATGTAGAGTGGACTTACATGTTTCACCCAATCTGGCATTGTGGCACTGAACAGAAGTGTTTGAACTTTGCTGGCATCTTCAACCTTGCCTTCAACAGATAACAATGAAAAGCATTACTAACAAAGATCAAGGGGAAATTACCAATATGACTACGCATTATCCAACAATGGGTAATTTCTTTTACAGAAGATTATGTACCTAAAAGGAGTTCAACATCCTCAACAAAACCCATATTCAACATTTCATCAGCTTCATCAAGAACACGGAACCTTAATGAGCTCAAGTCAATATACTCCTTTTGCAAGAGATCCTGTACCATATTTCCCAAAAAGTGAACAAAGTATTCCACATACCACATTGATCAAATCACAATTGCATACTGTATAAAATTACTAGTAAAGACGGTAATAAAATAAAAGACTACCTTAATACGGCCAGGGGTTGCCACCACAATGTCAACCCCTCTCTGTAGTTGTGTTCTTTGTTGTTGGTATGGAGTTTGACCATATAAACAACATGACTTCAACCCTAGCACGCCGCCATACACTTCAAAATCCTTGAACACCTACAATCACAAAGGGAGAAAAATCAAGTGAAGAAAAACACAAATTGAAGCTAAACACGAGAAATTATTAATTTCGCAGACTGGGTCCTTGAATATTACCTGCTTGGCCAATTCTCTGGTGGGAAGGAGTACAAGAACACTAGGTGCCCTACCGTATCCCATACTTCTTGAGCCATTCATGGGACCATTTGTCAAGGATTCCAAAATAGGTAACACAAAGGCCAAGGTTTTACCCTGTGATACAAAAGGATGCCCAGAAAACATTCTATTTAGTCAAAATTACAGGAAAGAAATTTTCCAGATTTTTTTAAAAAAATTGAAAGGCAAAAATCTACGGCTGTAAAACTGGCAAGGAAAGCAAAATAAATTTTCTAAAGCTAACATGCCCAAGCTGCAAGGAGGATGATAGAAACAAGACGAAGTATTATCTTTGATGCTGCAAAGAGAGGCAAGAGCAATGGCTTAAATAAAAAATGACAGTAATCTCATTTTTAAGTGAGAAAAACAGACTCACGATGCAATTATTCGAAAGAATAGCAGCAGCTATTCAATCACATACTCGTAACACCTAAAGTGGAGAGCTGGAAAGAATGCACCAAATCCATGCCCCATATTCTTGTTGTTTCAAATTAATTGTTAATAGAAGTGTCAAATTCAAGCGTTAGGAGCAATTACATTATGCAACAATAGTTGCATATCAATCATACTTATATATAAATATCTCAAACATTCAACTGCAAATACCTGACCAGTCCGTGCTCGGCCAACCATATCAAAACCATCCAAGATGGTATCAAAAGTCGCAGCCTGAATGGGAAACAAATATGTAATCCCCTTTTCCTTCAGTGCCTCTCTCAGCTTCTCCGATAACCTAAACTTCCCTATTGCGTCGGGATGCTCCTCCTCCTTTTCTTCCTGGTCACTATCATCACTCACGTCCAATAGCTTGGCCTTTTTCATCCCCTTCTTCTCGTCCATCTTCACCAAATTCATGGGCTCCCCTAACTCCGAGCTCGTCTCGCTCCTCTCCTCCTCGTGATCACCATCAATCTCCGCCGCCTTTCGCTTCTTATCCTTCTTCTTGCTCTTCTTCATCTCCAGCCACCTCTGTTCAGAATCACTCGAATTGACTTTCAATTCTTCGGAGTCTGACCCCGAACTTGCCTTCACCTTCTTAGACTTCTTCTCTTTCCGGCTTTTCTTCTCCATTAAAGAGTCAAATTGCGGGGTTCCCTCAAGGGCCACGTCTGCCTTTTTGGCTGCCTTCTTATCGTCTTTGGCAGTTGAGGAAAATTTCTCAGATACAGCTAGTGAAGGCATCTGCTGCGTGGATTATGTATAAGTTCCCTACCGGTGTCGTCTGTTTCTCGTGGGTTAATTTCTTCTCCTGCTAGAAGGTTGTGACAGTGGAGCTGCGCAGTAGCAGGAGAACCGAAGAGGGAGAAAACGTATTAGGGTTTCGGAATTTAAAGGGCGCGGCAGTGGAGGGATAGAAGACCGTTAGATACCATTGCTTTGGGAGATCGAAGGGCTTACCGTCTGATCGCATACCGTCCAAAAGTCCGTCAAAAGTTAACGGAGGACTTCGACTCCCCGTTAAAGCACTACGTTTTCTTCCCCTACTGATTATTAGTATTCTATTCGCTTTTTTTATTTTCTCTGCTCCCGCAAAAGTGGAAAATGCCTCTCGTAATTCAGCCAAAAAAAAAAAAAATCTTGTCATCCAATTATAGCTTTTCTCAAGTAAAATATCTGGTATGAGCTCTCAGCTGTAACACTCCTTCTTTGGGATTGCTAAATATGATTTTTATATTTTCTAATTGTAATTTTCTATTTTTATTTTTGTTCTTTTACAATACGCTTAAAAAAATCACCAAGGTTCAAATTACATAAATTTTTATAGTATTATTTAGTATATCAAAGGTACAAATTACATAATTTTTTATAATATTATTTAGTATACAATTATTTTAAGTAAAAGGAAAAGAGAATTTATATTAAAATTATTATAGGAAAAGGAAATGGCAAAACATCCTCTCTCTTTTTATGAATAAAAATGATAAAATATTGAGAAAATGTACTCCGTCTTATTTTATTTGATAGTGTTTGACTAAAATTTTATTTAAAATTTTAAATTATATTATAAAAATAATATAATATAATAAAAAATAAAAAATATATAAGTGTAAATATTTTAAATCAAAACTAAATATAAAAAAATAATATATAATAAAATTTATAATTAATTGATAAAATAAAATATATTAAAATATTTTAAAAAAATTATTAATTATTTTAAAATATTATAATCTAATAAAAAGATCAAATAAAACAACATACACTCCAAAAGGCCTTAGATGCTTATGGACCCGTGGGTACCATTTGAATACCCAATCAGCATACCTCTATTTTAGACTTTATCTTTTAAAACTTTTAGATTCCTATATATTATTAAAAAAAAAAGATAGGCAAATTTAAATGGCCTAAAGCCTTACCGATACTAAAAATTTCCCGGAATTGTGATTAAAGTATTAAAATATACTCTTGGACTATTGGTTTTGTCATGAGAAATGGAAACGGGAGGATCATTGATGGTACAGTAGCTGCAAAAATTACAGTTATTATGGATGACATGTATTTGAAAAATAACGTGCACCTGTATTATTGTGGGATTGAATATAATTTCTATTTAAAATTTTTAAATTGAATTTTGTAGGAGATGAATTAATTGTGAAAGAATATGTAAGAACAAAATTAAAAAATTATTGAGTTTTAGATAAAAATCTTGTCCAAATGCTCCCTTAATCTCATATATATTCCAAATTTTTTTAATATTCCCTTTGTTTCAAAATAAAAGCCTCTTTTGGCTATTTTTGCACAAGAGATATTTTTTAATTATAATATTAACTAATTTAATTTATTTTCTACTAATATAAAAAATAATAAAAAACTATATTTACAGATAATGATAATAGTTTTTAAAATTAATAAAATATCAAATATTTTAAGAAATAAAAAATCTTATATCTTAAAACAAGGGAGTATAGTTTGTTTCTTTTGTCCTTTGATATTAGTATCTAGCTAGTCACCCTGCCTTGAAACTGTTACTATATCAAATCTACTTCTAAAATACTTTATTTTATAATATATTTATCTTTTCACGAATAATTTATTTTATAATTTTTAAAATTAAATCTCAATGGGAATACTAGTGTATATAAGTTCTAAGTTGTCCTTGCATGGAATGAATGATATAAAGAATGGATGAACTGAAAGGGCTACATATTCAAGCTGACTTTTCTTGAATAAAAAGACTTTAGATAGAATAGATATCAGTAACATAAATGTTATCTAACTTTAAAAAAGAAAAAATAACTTTCATGTCATCAGTTGAAAGGTACCACTGTGATGCACAGTCATTGATCTAACAAATTAAGATTATTTAGAAGTCCTTCTAGCTGGGATCTCTGTGTGAAGTAGGAGTTGGTTTTGGAATATTAATCATGTAAGCTTTTTTCTTTCTTCTCTGGATGTTCTGCTCTAAAGACATTGATTTCAGGAAATATTAAACTCTCTCACGCACCATTGTATAAAACAACTAATTAAGATGTTAGAAAACTTTAGCAACCGCACTATTACGAGTATTTGTCTTCTTTTTTTTTTTTTTTTGGGTAAAAGTAAAAAAGCGCATCATTATTTTGAATGCCACCAATAGGTGGTTTCTTTATCCCTTTAACTTCATCCGCAGTCTAGTGGTAGGTGGTTGCTCTCAAAGAACAGCTGCTATCTCTCTCTCTTTAACTTTGGCAATTTTTTTATAGATGTTAGCTTTAAGCATGCATCATCACAAACACACACATTCCTTGTGCCTCATTGCTCTTCTTTTTGTACTATTATCATTTTTGGTAAAATGGAAGCTTATCAATTTAGCTATTCCTCAACTGGTAATAAGATATTTCACCTTATTGTCTGGCCAACAAATGCTATCAATTTCTTCTAGGCCTTACTCCTGGATTCTGCCAACTTTGTAGTACCTATCAAATGCATTAACAGTTATGGCACTGACAGCAAATTTAACGTCCTTCCGAATTCTTTCAATCCTCTGAGGAAAAATCACGCAGCAATTATCAAATTCTGGCAAATTTTAAAAATAAAAACTCTATCCAACCTTGCCCTTAAATTCATTCATGCAACCGCAAAAGGAAAGAGATCCCACCAACCATGAAATTTAGTTTCTTATCATTATATTATTTATCAAGGGAAAAAAATTATGATCCATACATAAGCGGCCTTACAAGTTACAACTACCCATCATCATTGGCAGCCTTATCCAGGAGCTATACATCACACATGTTTGCAGACTCTCCTTCAAAAGAAGACCTGCAAAAAGAATACCCCCTTCTCCGCTTCTTGTAACTCTATAGCATATTCTCTAATTCTGTATGCATTCGTATTACTACAATAATATTACATTGCACAGATTGCAGGATGCAGCAGCAGCAACAACTCGAAGCCCATTGAATTTGACTCAATTGTCTCCTCGCTCAGCCAAAATAGAAATAAATAAATAAGTAAAAATGTCCCCTGTAATTACAGCAGGCACTTACCACTTGTACCCTCCCTCTTGTTCTTTCACTCTCCTCAAAACACCCTCCACTGCAATGTCAAATGCATCCTCAATGCCCTCTAATCCCTCGCTGGGCTTTGAGTAGATTATTTTTGGAAGATTTTCAATAACTTTTTCTCGCATCATATTTACCTTCTGCTCGCCGATATCTTCAAGAACCCTTTTAATGGAGGTCCCATTTTTTACCTCGTCCCGGTTTATGAAAACCGAATAACTCCCCGGTTCGCCCGGTAAGAACCATTCGTACTGCAAATAAGCCGTTCTCCTCCAGAAAAATACCGGAATTGAACCCGCCACCAGGCAATCGAATATCGACCGCCGAGTGAAACTATCTCCCCTCGGCTGTAGACAGAACTTGGAGTCCAGAAATGTTTGCAGAATAGCTGAAGTCCCGTTCGAGCACTTCGACTTGGCGCAGTCCACGACTCGGCACGAACCCGAGTCGTTGTAGCACTGACTCAATAACAACCCTCGGAAATCGTTCTTAATAAACCCACGC
Source organism: Rauvolfia tetraphylla (assembly GCA_030512225.1). Classification (NCBI taxonomy): domain Eukaryota; kingdom Viridiplantae; phylum Streptophyta; class Magnoliopsida; order Gentianales; family Apocynaceae; genus Rauvolfia; species Rauvolfia tetraphylla. Next base: position 6,881,421 of record JAJQKT010000049.1, on the reverse strand, counting down.
GTCGCACCGGCAAAGCAGTAAAGAGTATTCCGCGGTCGCGTTCGGATGAAATTCTGCCAGCTGGTGATGTCAGCGAAAGAGTTGGGATGGAATCCGGTGGGGTAAGGCACGCCGACGTCGAAATAGTCCCAAGGGTTCCGTTCAATCAGCAATCGCGTAATGTTACGCATCAAAGGCAGGTAGATGCAGCTCGAGCCCCAGTCGGGATCCTTCGATCGGCGGAAATCCCACGAGATGCGGCCCATGCTAATGAAGTGATCCCACCCGCCCGACCTGTTCCAGTAAGGCTGATCACGGACCCAGCGGAGCATCATCTCGCAGTGTCGGTCGCGGTCCTTAGCAGTGTAGTTATGGGACCACAGGTACTTCCCCACGGCGAGTCCGGCATAGAAAGGAATGTAGTATGCCGTCGCAGAATCTGGCTCTAAACTCCTGCAACGGTATTTCATCATGCGGTTGTGGTGGATTACCTCAAGAGCGAATTGGTCCGTCCAGTACCAAGCGTCCTTTAGGTTATCCGGAATAAGGCCGGAAATCCCATTAGCTGGTTTGCCAAAACCATTGTTGGAGAGAGCATCGCACCCCGAGGTCCACGGGTTCAAGTCTTCGCAATTTTCTACTAATTCAGAGTTAAAAGGCGGTGGAAGGTCGTACACATAGACTTTTCCATACGGGCATTGAATAGTAGCAGTGTCATTCGTAGTGCCGTCGTGAACTGCAGGGGGTTGTGCAAAGGCTGTGCTGACAGTGCCACCGGTAATGGTGGTGGGAAAAGAGGGAGAAACTTGCCCTTTTGGGCGAGAAATGGAGGTGGAAAAGAAAAAAGGGTGAGAAAGGGCTGAGCGGAGAAGGAAGATTTGTAGGAGGAGAATCGAGAGGATAAGCCATGTTCGAAGCTGGAAAAAGGAGAGATAGGGTTGGAGGGACTTGAAGGAATTCTTACGATTCAATGACAATTCAGGGCTTTTGGTTTTTGACGGAAACTCAAGGGGAGGTGCTTTAGAAATTGGAAGCATGAGAGTAGGGAGAAGATGAAGTTTCCGTCGAATTTTAGCCGATTATTGTGGTGAACACTCGTGTTCGGGCGGTCCACTACGGTGGTGGTGACGGCGGCGAAGTCGATTGTTACGGGAGGCGAAGAAAGTGGAGTGCGAGAGTTGGGGGAGGAAGAGCACATTTGTGAAACTGGGGAGGTCTGGTTGGAGGCGTCGTTCTTACGAGCAGCTGCAAGGCTTCAATGGTTGTGAGTTGTGAGAGGCTGGAAACGGACTCGTGTCCCAAAAAGCTAAGGTTACCGGCTGCAGGAGGCAACCGACAGCAGTGCACGTCCTGGTGATTCTACAACAACCAACACGTGTCGGTTATGTATCTTGAAAATTCTAACATTAGGATCGGATTTGATATAAATAATCCTGCGTTAAGGAGAGAATCTTTGGCCTTTTTTATTTTTGTCTGGTTATGGTTGAAATGATTTGATTTTGACTTCTTTTACTTTAGATTTTGCGGTTCGGCTACGATTGTAAATAGTGTTTTTTTAAATTCGAACTAAACAATTAAATCGATAAATTTTAATTTAATAATTAAATATTTATATATTATAAATAATTATTTTAATTAAAATAATTATTTATTTTATAATTAAATAATTATATATTTTTTAAAAAATAAAAATTACTATATTTTTTAAAAAATAAAAATTACTATATTTTTTTTAAAAAATCAATCCGAATACTCCTTTAATAACTAATGCAAGTTGCCAGCATTTCCATGTATGATTTACTTTGTACCCAAATTAATGAAATCAGTCGTGGCAGATATATATCTATGTTCTTAATGAAATCGTTTTAGCATACGCTAGAAAATCTTCCCCTAACCCAAACAAAAGAAAATGAAAAATGTTCCCCAATCTCGTGCTTCGAAAACCAAGTTAATTACAGTACTGCAAAGCGCAAATTATGTAATCGGATTGGTCGACAGAATACCATGGCGAATTACGACTGTGATACATCAAAGGGTACTATACTCCATTCGTCCAAAATAATTGTCACGTAGAGTAACTATCATTAATTATTCCCTCCGTTTGGCATTTTAGGTATTTTTTATAAATTAAGAAAAAATATAATTATAATATTAAATAATTTAATCTATTTTTTATTAATATAAAGAGAATGAAAATTGTCTTTATATGTGAGTATAAATTTTAAAAAAAAGATAAAAAGTTAAATATTTTGAAAAGAAAAAAAGAGATAATTTTTTTATATTTTAAAACAGGAGAGTATTATTTATTTGTTTAAAAAATAATTGTTAATTTTTAAGTTTAAGAAGGTATTAAATCCCTCACTAAAATTTATTAATTTTTAAAGTTTTAAGATAATCTTTTTCGTCTTTTAACTCAAAAAATTAGCTCAAATTAAAAATTTTGTAAATTTTCAAATGCAAAAATCATTTTAGAGCAAAAGAAAAACATAAATTTTAGAGATAATATACTAACGGTGTATTTTTATTTGAAAGTTTTTGCTTCTATTTTATAAAAATAAATTATTTAAAAAGATAGGATTCCAAACACAAATTTTGAACTATTTTTGCATTAAAAAGAATTCAGATAGGCCGTAAATACAGTATATAAGCTCTTCTGATGGGAGAAAATACACTATACAAGCTAGGATAAGGTATTGTGATTTGTGAATATATTATTAATTGTAAATGGAGAGTCTTTTTTCCTTTTTTACTGTAAATGGAGAGTCTGTATTGCATAGCAAGTCCCTACGATAAGCCCCAAGTTCCACGGGCGGTCAAGTTTTGCTGCCACGTTAAGGTCTAAAGTAGCATGTGGACCTGTCTAATTGCACGCAGCATTAGCATTGCAGCTGTTCGACGGTTGTCGATGGGGCGAAGAGGAGGAGAGCCACAGCCGCGTCCGTTGAACCATAAGAGGAGAAACATGCGCAGGACGTCACGCTAAATTATCAAACAATGTTCGAGAACTGGCGGTCGGCATCCGAAATGCAGCTGTAAGATGCAACAAGTTCGAACCGGTGGGGACATTGGTGGGGGAACGAAACTCGCAAGCTAGTATTTGTGAGGCGATAAGGTTGTGCGCCGACACACCGATTTCTTCGGCTCTTCCCGCAACCAAGACAAGGGCATCCCTCCACATGGAACGTAAGTGGGCTTATCATTCCTTATTTAATTTTTTTTAGGCCCATGGTAAGATTATCTTTGTTATTTAATAATAATACATATTTTTATTTGAATAATTTTTATGGTTCATTACTTGATTTTGCTATAGCAATCACTCCGCTCACTCAAAAAAAAAAAAAATCACATCCGAATTCAGTGGTGCCCAGGCGGTGAATTCAACGGTCCAAAATAAAAAAATAAAGAGTTTTATTTTGATATTTTAATTTCAAAATTTATAAAAAATAAATTATTTATAAAAAATTTAAATCTTACCGATTTTGAGTTTAATTTTAAGATTAAATAATAATTAATCTCACCCAAAATCTTATTTATTCCAAAAAAAAAAAGGAAAAGAATTCACCCGTCATTTTCTATCCTGTCTGCGAAAGAGAAAGCCACATGGACTGTTACATTCCAGTGGGGGTAACTAAATACTATTCTTACTTAGTAAAAAAAGATGAATATTATTCTATTTTTAATTTTTATAGAAACTAAAAATTATAAATAATATTTTTATTATATTTTAAATTAATTCAATTTATTTTCACTAACATAAAAGAGAATAAAAATTTATATTTACTCGTAAAGATAATTTTTTAAAAATTAATTATTAAAATTAACAAAAAGTTTAACATTTTAAAAAGAGAATAAAAAGTAAAAAATTAATATTTTGAAACGGAAGAGTACTGCCATCTTCATTTAAAATTTTTTTTTGACTTATATTATCTTTTTTAAAAAATATTTAGCCTGTTAAAATTTTTAAAAATTATTTTTACTATTAATATAGTTATTTAATTTTATTATATTAATAAATTTAGTTAAAAATAAATAAAATTATTTTTAAATTTATAAAAATAAATAAAAATAAAAAATCTTATATTATAAAATAAGAGTATTTCTTAGTAATTCAATATATGTGAGTATGCTAAATATAGCAGAACTCTAGTGAGTTCAGCTACTATTATCAAAGAACCCATTGTCTATGGTTCATCAGAGCCAGTCCGTGGGGTTAATTCTTTTTTTTTTAATTCTATGATTCTTTTTTCTTTATCTCTTTTTTTTCTCCATCATATATAAATATATAAAATTATTATTAAGATAAAGAGGATTTTTAGTCAATTAATAATATTTTTAAAATAAAAAATAATTATATATATTATATTCGTGATTTATTTACATACTTGAACAAACATAAATTTGCAAAGTGCAAATTTGGCAATTATGACATCTATAGACTTTCTTATAATTTGGATATATTATTTTGAGATTAATTTATTATGACTAAACTATAAAGTTATGATTCGTTTACATTAACGTAAAAGAATCTTACGAACACAATACATCATGCTACTTATACAATTTTGTGTGAACCGACATGACCCATGCTAATCTATACAATAGTTGATTTGCAGAGCTTGTGCCTATCTCTGGTTCAAATTCATTTTTTAATATAAATTTACGAGAAGAAAAAGTTCTCTTTTTCATTGTACAACTTTTGCACCGTAAAATGAAAGATTTAGGCTTTTTATTTTATTTATAAATAGAAAAAGTATTTAGAAAAAGAATTAGATAGGATAACTTCAATCTTAACAACCAACAGTAAAAGATTAAAATTCGGATACAAACTAATATCTAATACAGGTAAAAAAAGAGAAATCAAAAGAAATAACTTTCGTGTCCAAAATAAAAAAATTATATATATATATATATATATATATATATATTCAATTAATCAACATTAATTGTATGTATAATTAGAATGTGTAATTAAAATAAATTTGATACAAATATTGTTAAACATTCTTTTTTCCATATACAAACGAAAAAAATCGATAAATAGATTTAGATAAACTACATTCATACTTGCCTATTTAGACATATAAACAGACCAGCCCACAATCCTCAACTCGTTTTCACAGCTATGGATCACTGCTGTTCGAATACCCAGATACCAAGTCATGGATTTCAGCGCTCAAACATCAGCCATTTTTTACATTATATCTCAGGATTCAAGAAGCCTCCAGACACGGTGATGGCTTCAAACCCGTTGTTTTACGTGATTTCACCGCTTTGCTTCCTCATGTGCGCATCCGGCTTCTCCGAAACCAATAACGTGGACTAAGGCACTACGCGTCCTGGCGCTGCCGTGCTCTCGCTATCGTCCTCCCTTTCCAACTTTTTTTTGTAGCTTTCCTCTCACACAACTCAGAATTCCGCTCTTACATTACATAGCCTTCTGATAGCTGTTCTAAGGGATAAAAACAGCTCAATTTTCAGAGTAAGACTTGTCGAAGCCAAATGACTCGTTTCCTTGCTTGCTAAAAACGCTTTCCATTTTGGTTTAAGTTTCCAATTTGATTGAATCTCGTATTCTTGCATGCTAGCATTTTCTTTCTCAATCAGCTACTAACACAGTATGTCACAGTAGAAACTCATATTTCAGTTACTACTGGTTGTGGATTTGCAATTATTTCTTGCTGAGGTAATACTTCTCATCCTCATAACTTTCCAAAGATCTTAAAGAAGATCATCAAATTGACATTTTGCTAGCTTTAAGAAATCCTAAACCAGATGAAATACCATCTAGAGCCAAATAGCAATGATAAACGTACTTGAGGAAACAAAGATATCATTGCTTCTAATTAACGGAAGATCGGTTCTGGCTGAAGCTGTGGTTCCCTTCTTCCTCAAGTGTATACTTTTGATAAACCTTCGTAGGATGACTTCCTAATCAAGACTAAATAATTAGCCTCCTTAGTGGCAATCCAAATTCATAAAGGAGACTGCTCTATTAATACATTATCAATCTCTAGCCTTTCCGAATCTTTCACAGCAATAGAAGTTTCCTATCAACTTCAAGAAACAAACATTGAATTCAACCTGCAGTTGGCACCCTCCATGAAAAGGTTGTAATAGAAGAACAAAATAATAGCAACACCTCTCTACATTCAAGCCTCAGAATATGGCAGTGCAAAAACTACGAAGATCTTCGATTCAAAATAAGAGATGCTAAGCAAGAACATATTTCAAGAAAAAAAGAAAAGCAGGTGTATAAGTGCCGGTAAGAATAGCGAAATGCATGAAGCATTAAAGCAAGCGTAGGATGCATGGAAAGTAAAACGCTGCTAAAAAGAAGAACAACTTTGAAATGGATAAGACAAAAAGACAAGAGCCTCTGAACTCCAGTGTGAGATGAAAAAGTATTAAACACAGGTAAAAATATGTGAAAACATCATACACTCATCACATTTAATAACTTAGAGGATCTAATTTGCCTAATACCGTAACCATTCACTGCTTCTTCAATAGCAGAGGCCCAACATTATCTCCATTAGCTTTGTTGTGCTTCACATGGCTTCCATCACATAAAGGGAAAGTCCCAGAACGCCAACATCTGCTCCAAAAGGCAGATAGTTAGCTTAAACACTGAATCCCTACCATGCTATCATTGCTGCAATTGAGTATTGTGTGGTGACTGAATATAAGAAGAAACAAATTAAGTTCAAATATTTGGTAAACCTGCCCAGAACAAATACATCGATAAATCTTGCACTGGTTGGTAATAGAGAAATCACAATAATTTAAACTTACATCTTAGACATCTCACAATTAACAAGTAGCTACATATTGGAGAATAAATCCACAAAAGGGGGGGCAAATATACCATTTCTCTTTGAAGTATTGATGATGATCAACCATATTTCCTAAAGTAATCAAACAAAATTTTCCATAACCAGACTATACAACAAAAGGGTGCTTTCTGTTGTCCCTGAATCGGATACATGTAAGCCGAAATTTAGCATAAGAACTGAGGAATCAGTATGGACCTGCAATAAGCAGTGAGCGGCTTAGAGAGTTCAGTGACAACAACGGCGTCCACCACTTTCTCTTCAGTTTTTCTGATTTCCGGGTTTATAGCTTCAGCTTTCACCACCACCATCCGCCGGGGCCTCATTGAAACAGACGATGAGGGTCTTGCACATGAGAACCCGGTATGAACCACGCCTGCAATTGCCATGGACGCCATCGCTCTTCTTCTTGTTTTCTATGCAGCCTGCAGAAGACTCAAAAGGGACTGCTTTCTGGTTGTCTGGAGGAAACTCTACGAAGCAATCTACGCTAGTCTATAACTTGTTTTGTAGAATGCAGTGCTGACGAACTAGTGGCGACCACACTCCATAGCGGTGCCGAGTGAGAATTGCGTGGACGCTGACACGGCCACGTCATTGTTCTATTGTGGAATCTGATCCGGGGGAGGATCTTACCGGCTTCTATTCCTTCTGATTCTTCTTCGTCTCTCCAGCCCTCCCAAGATGGATTTTCTTTTAATTTTAAAATATACTGTAATGTTTTTAATAAATAAATAAATAAATATATATATATATATATACATATACATATATATATTATTAATTAATATAATTTATTCTCTCTTAACATAAAAGAAAATAAAGAAATAATATTTATGAGTGAGAATAATTTTAAAAAATAAGTATTATAATTTATAAAAAGTTAAAAATATCTTGAAAAGAGAAAAAATGTATAAAAAGATTTATATTTTGAATTGAAAGAGTATATAAAGTAGTTTACCAAAAATTAAAAAAATCAGTCTTTATTTTTAGAAATAGTACTTTATTTCTAAGAGAATAAAATAAGGTAAAAAATTGCACTGGTTTTCAATTGTTGCAAGTCCGAATGCATAAAATATTAACTTGTGTTTTACTCTATTTGTTATTGAACGGCAATAAAATTTGAGAGTTTATATGAATTTTATTTAAAATTAAAATTTTTATTTTAAATTTAATAAAAATAATATTTTATAAGAAGAAAAATAAAATATAATTATATTTAGACGAAAGTCTGTCTATATGGTAAGACTCAAATGATCTTTATAGTTGCCACTATTTGGGATGAATTACGGGATCTTTCCATCGCATGGACAGCAGCTCCATTAGTTGGTTGGACTTGGTGAAAGCTGATGTGGCACCATATAATTGGCTATTGTCCTTAATACGACCCACATAATCAAGCGTTGAATAATAATTCTCATGCGAGTGAGCAAAACTAATACGAGTGGTATTTTATTCGGCATACGCTTCGTCCCTCCCCGCCAACGTTAACAACCTAATCGATTCAAGAATCCTTTGGCTTCGATCTACGGAACTCTCGCACTCACAAGCTCTGTCATCTTTTCTTCCCGCGAGTTCCCATCAATATTCAGCTTGAAATCCTTTTTCTTTTTCTGTAATGGGAAGGGCGTGTATGAAGATGGAGAAGAATGGATTCGCGTGGATTTGCTTCTTGGTTTTAATTGCCTTCTGTGCAAGAACTGCGGCGTCGGCGAGATCGGAGCAGGAGATGAGGGAAAGATTTTATGGGAATTTAGTTAATTCCTCGGCGCCTAACAACGGCGAGGGAAGTATTGCTAAGATGTTCGATCGCGTACTTGAAAAAGAGTTTCAAGAGAACGATCAACCTGAAGGTTTTAATTTCATATCTTATTCCTTTGATGTTTATTTTATTTCAATTTCATATCGGCATTGGTTTGCCATTCGCTATCTAGCGTGCTTTCTCGTCAGTCTCTGTTTATTGCAGTTTTTTTGTGTATTAAGCCACGTGAATCTATTCCCCATATCACCAGATCTCCCAGTCTACCCATTGATCTACATATCGAGGTCGAGGAGAATCAGAGAGTAATTAAAGTAAAATGTTCTGCAATTCAAAGTGGAGGGCGAGCAATAGGTCTTTTACTTGCTAGTTAGGTGGGGAAAGTTTTCTGGTGTACCTGATTTTTGTAGACATGAGCTGGCAAAAGTTTGGTGATCAAAATACAGGGAAAAAAGTATCTGGTTAGTTTCATCAAAAGCCAAGTAAGTGAAGATTTTTAGCAAATTAAAAAGTGGCAGTCACACCCTAATTCACTTCGACGATACGCGCTCAAACACAAAAGTTGTGAGTTACTAGTTATTGAACATTGTGGAACTTACATCAGCAGCATAAATGCATGCTGGTAATCTGTGAGTTTTTAATCTAGGAGGTAATTAATTTAACATGTCAAAATCTTGGTATTGGAAGTAGTGAAGTTGGCATGGAAACTTATTGACTGTTGTTGATAGACGAATTAGAAATATGCCTAATTGTAATCGAAACTGTGTGGTGAGGGAAATAAAGCTGTAACGGCACCAAATAGGCTATAGTAGGAGACAACAGTAGACGACTAAGATGGATTTGAACTCCTTTTTTATTTTTTTATTTTTTCTCTCAAGAAGAAATCTTCTACATATCAGATTTGTTATAAACTTTTAGTTGAAAGAGAAAGGTTAACTAGTTCATATGTGGCAACATCATAGAATAAGATCACCGAAGACTATCATAACCTACTTTATCAAGCCCGCTTCTTTTTGTAATCTCTTTTGATTGAAATCAGTGGATTGAAAAGACATCCAATCTCTTTTGATTGTCATCAAGCGTTATTTGAACTATATAGGATTATTTATTTATTCTTTTTTTGGGGGGGGGGTTACGGAGAAGGGATGAAGTTCTATATTTGAATTTCTTGATCTTTGGAAAATTGAAGTCTAACATAATGCTGCTTTATTTTTCAATAGGGTCTGATGGACGTAGTTTTAACAGCAGCGTAGCTGATCAACAAGTAGGTTTGACTTTTCTTTCACACCCTCTTGAGGATATGGCAGTTTTATTTATGCTGTCTTGGTTCATTCTTCCTGATATCTTAATGATAATCTGGGAGGTTTCACAATATAGAAATGTATTTTGTTTTAATTCTTTGGACTGGTGTATCATGGGTTTTAGCATTAAGTCATTTCTTTATAATACAGGTGTAGAATGAGCAGTAGATATACTAATTTAACTTTGCTAACTTGTCTTTTTCAATGTGCATGTGAAAGGGGGTTTAATGTATAATATTGTTATTACATTATATTCTAGGAACTTGGGATTCTTCCTATCATAGTCACTTAATAAACTAGAATAGACATGATTGATCACAGTAATGTTCTCATTCTTATGATGCAAATGTGGTTATCTTTATGGAATTTGAATTGTTATCATTTCTTACATTTGACTTTTAAGTAGTTATTGAGCATAAATGGTGACTCTATGTGTGATTAATCAATGATTCTAGGTGTTTGTTGATATAGTCATTTTTGGTTTGATAAGCTTAATGTTCATTTTGACAGGCTACAATAGAGACAGTGGTCAAAATTACTCATGAGAAAACTAAGAAAAATGACACCGCAGAGGCAAAGTAAGAACAGCATATGGTGCTTACAAATCTAATCATATAAAGACTGATATTGTTCTTCCTTTGCCATAGTGCTACTTTTTCCATCTGGATGGACACTAGTCATGTTTTCAATGTTTTTTCTTTTTGAATTACTTCTGGCAGTGGAACCCGACCTTTTCAAATTCAGGACATGTTCAATATAGATAATGAAGGCTCTGATGACATGACAACATTGATAGACAACAAGGTAATATTTGGGATCTATTGGTGGATTTTTGGTGCAGGAGAAATTTGATGCAGATTCTTAGCGTACTACTAGTCATTGAGAGGGTTGCTGATATGTGTCCTCTAATTGCAGGATAACGTTTTCGTGATGTCAAACAAGAAATCAAAGTATCCTGTTCTTCAAGTTGATCTAAGGTCATTCCTCTAATTTTTGCTCTATTATAAGGACTTCGGTTAATCATATTTTTCTGCTTTGATATATACTTCAAAAAGCCTATGACTAAGTGGAGTTTAACCTGTTGTAGAAGTTTAGAATTTTGAAAATATCTCTTCAATCTACAGGCTAATTTCCGATTTGGTGGTTATTATAGTCTCTGCTGCTGTTGGCGGAATAATCTTTTCCTGTTTAGGACAACCGGTTCGTGATTTTAGATAATATATGAAATTCTTAAAAGGAGTTCTGGTTCTTTTTATTGGCAGTTTTTACCATTTTTTAATGTTTATTTTCTCATGATAGATCTTATATTATTGTTTACATGTCATAGGTTATTGTTGGCTATCTTCTTGCGGGTTCACTTATTGGACCGGGTGGTCTAAAATTCATTAGCGAGATGGTACAAGTAAATTTTTTGGAATAGGTCCAAGTTGGTTGTTTCCCAATAGAAATCTCAATCTGTTTTCCGGGGATTCTTACCTTCATTGATTATTTTGTTGCTTTTAGTTATTGTTTTTCTACTCGTGGCATTCTTCTAAAAGTTGTTTTAAGGACTTGCACTTGAGGTAACACAACACAAAAATTCCCTTGGCGCTCTCAGAGGAGGTATAGGTATCTTGGTAAAAGCCTCATGCTGCCTTAAAAGACGAGGCAACTGAGGACATTAAGTGTTTTTATGCCCACAATAGTAAACTGATGATTAGTGAAGAAGTTAAGGTCTTTTGAGAAGAGGAAGATACTGGCATAAGATTTGCAGGAACCAAAAGAAATGAAACTTACCTTCCGTTGTTTCTGAAGTTCTCTTAGATTGAGGGTATCTAATACCTTAAGGAAGAATAGCAACAATTAGGTGTTGCAACAGGAGCAGCTGAATAGAGGGGGATTCAGTAGTTGACATACTCCTACTAAATTTTTCTTTGCTACATACCTTAACTGTAGAATTAGTAAATGTTTTTCCTTGTATTTTCTTATTGCTGTTTTTTCCATTAGAATTAGTAAATGTTTTTCCTTGTATTTTCTTATTGCTGTTTTTTCCATTGCTTCTCTCTAAACTTGTTATTGGTCATGCGGAGCAGGTGACCAATTTTTCTGTAGCTTGATCATGTTATTTAACACTGGTATTAAGATTTGTTGGTGACTTGAATTTATCTCCTCATCTTTCTCTTTACAGGTTGAGACCGTTGCTCAGTTTGGGGTTGTATTTCTTCTGTTTGCATTAGGGCTAGAGTTTTCTTTGACAAAGGTGCATTATCTATTTTGCTTCATCAGGCCCTTTACGTTTTCCTTCATGAGAAATTATCCCAGCCATACTCTTGAACACCCCTTTATTTTGTCTAAAGGAGCTTACAGACTTTTCACTCTTGCAGCTAAAAGCTGTGGGACCTGTTGCTGTTCTTGGGGGGCTGCTTCAGATATTAATATTTATATTTTTGTGCGGAACTATTGCGTTGGTATAGTTTGACATTTAGTTCTAAAAGTTACCTGAGTTCTTTTTTCTTTAAATCCTCTGTCAGCATGTGGTCAGACCATTGAAGATTGAATAGAATATGATTGCTAATTTCATGAATGCAATCTTACAGTTATGTGGGGCCAAGTTATCGGAGGGTGTATTTGTGGGTTGCTTTCTTTCAATGTCATCAACAGCAGTGGTAGATATCTCAACATGACACTATCGAGTATTCCTCTCAGATCGATTTCAATAAGCTATGAAGGACTCTTTTTTGACAATATGAAGTTGACAGGTTGTAAAGTTTTTGATTGAGCGAAACACTAACAATGCCCTTCATGGTCAAGTGACAATTGGGACACTTATTTTCCAAGTAAGTCTTAAGACTAATCTGCGACTTCACACAGTATAAGTCAAGATGTTAAGAACATGGGAGTACGTTGACTTGTGCTGGGACGCAAATTACTAGCATTCCTCATTTCCTTAACGAGATTGTTTCCTATTTTGGTATTGATATTTCTTCTCTCTCTTTTAACTGTCTGTAGGATTGCGCTGTGGGTTTGTTATTTGCTTTGCTTCCGGTCCTGGGAGGTAATAGTGGTATTTTGCAAGGAATGGCATCAATGGGGAAATTGTAAATGTCTAGTGCTTGTCTTGTTCATTCTTCTCATATCTGTGGAAGCATTTCTGGCGTAAGATACCTTTCTTAAGTTTAACCTCCTTTTTTGGCTATTGATTTCAGGTTGGTGACCCTATCTCTATATCTCACTTGTGCATCTGTGTTGACTTGGTCATTTGTTCCACGCTTCCTAAAGCTTATGATGCATATATCATCTCAAGTGAGTATCTGTTTTTGAGTATTTTGTCATACTTTGCTCCATAATGTTGATCAATCATTAGTAAGAGGAAACTGGACTGCTTTAATCTGATAGTTGTTGCAACTTTGAGTAAATTCCACTTTCACAGGCCTCCTGGATTTAACATGACTAGACTCAAACGTAATAGTTCAACTAACTGGAGAAAATGTCTTGGCCCTACTCTCATGGGATGTCATTGAATATGATTGAAAATTATCAACTTAAGTTCCTGTTATGAGATGGAATCTGAGTAGCTCATTTTAACTGTGATTAAGCTGGATTAGAAAATTGGCCAACTTAAGTCATATGTTATGTGTCATCTTGTACTATTGAACTCACACTTACACATCCTGTCCAAGGTATACCGCTTGTAGATTACTGTCCAATTATTTCTTTCTTATTTACCTAATATGAATCTTTATATTATCAGACCAATGAACTGTATCAACTAGCTGCAGTGGCCTTCTGTTTGTTGTCTGCCTGGGTAAGTGATTGCATATTTCTTGTGTCATTGATACATGTAATTCAAATGATCCGTGCAATCCACAGTTGTGATTTGGTCTTTTGAAATGTGAAGCATTTAAATTTCTTATGCATGAAAAATGTTATTGCCATTGTCTTCTTCTGTTTTAATTAAAAAAGAATGAATTAAAAGAATGAGTTAAAAAATATCCTTCTCCATGCATTCTGTGGCATTCTCTAGTAGTAGTACATTTTCTCCTTAATGACTGACATTATTAGCAAAGTAGGTCAGTTTATATTGATATGAGTTCTATTTTCACATTCCTGCACGTGGTAGCTGAAAATTTCTAATCGACTATTTCAAGTGTTGTTCTAGTTGTTCAGATGTTTTTGCTTATTAGAAACATCTATGTAGGTTGGTGATTTGGGAATTTAAGGCTTGCCACAGTAAATATCATATAATGTCTGGACTCTCACCTTCCTTTTACTTGATTTCCATTCATTGTTCGGATTTGATCGCTCACCATGAAGTGTGCTGTTAGAATTATCATAATTTCATGAAAGCAGCAGTAGCTGTTCTGATGAAGTGGTTTTGTTTTCCATGGTAACATCAAGGGATTGTTTCATGATTTTGTTGCTTCCTGTCTCATCAAAGTTTCTTTTATTTCTTTAGCATGCTCTTTTGATTTCAGTGCAGTGATAAACTGGGCCTGAGTCTCGAGTTGGGTTCATTTGTGGCTGGAGTAATGATATCAACCACTGATTTTGCACAACACACTCTGGATCAGGTACAACTTTCGCGATGGGATTCTGCGGATGCTTTGCATTTGTCTTTGTGACCTAGTAGAAAAGTTCAACCCTAGTCTATTGTAAATACATTTCCTTCACCAGACATGTGGGTCCCTGCATGTGAGGCCATTCACACTTCCTTTGTATAAGTGGGGATGCAAACCATCATCTAGGGTAGATTCATCTCACGGAGCATCATCCTCTTCTCCCTGGCAGCACTTGTTTCATTCCCAAGTGCATTTTAGCCATTGGTTTTGGGGGGTGTTTTGGTCTTAAACTATTAGTCCTGAAAATATCTTGTAGAGTAATTTTCTGTTGTGGCCGTTTTCTTCTAATTTATATTGTGGGTTATATTGTTTGGATGCAACTGCAAATCCTGCTAAGTGAAATCATGCGTAAGGCTTAAAGTGCAATTTGTGTTGGGGCATATCCCCAATATTCAGGGGCTCAAAATGGTTTGGCTTTTAAGCTTGAGGTATGTTATTTTAAAGGCACACCTTAGGTAGTCCTTAACTTTGGCTTTTGTCTTTTACCTATACCTGAGGTAAGCATGAAGACAGACCCAACGTTTATTGCTCACTGTTAGCTATGAAAAAGGTTAATATTGCATGGTTAAACTCCTAAATGATCAAGGGATGGCATGTATTTTTACTTGGTTAGCTGGAGATCTGCCCTGGCATCTAGCCTTGACATACTCTCATCAACACTGGAATTGACTGTTTTATTAATTCTGAACTGATATATAAAATTAAACTTTTGAATTTTCTGAAAGCATGGACATTATGAGTTAATATTCATGGCACAATATGCCCAAGAAAGCAGATTTTGTAAGTTCTAGTTGCTTACTTGTAATCTGCTATTGCTATTGGTTGATACAAATACATAACTTTTCATGTTTCAGGTAGAACCAATTCGTAACCTCTTTGCTGCCTTGTTCCTTTCTAGCATTGGAATGCTCATTCATGTGCACTTCCTCTGGAACCATGTGGATATATTGCTTGCATCTGTTATACTGGTTATAGTTGTTAAGACTACTGTTGCTGCTACAATTACGAAGATTTTTGGATATAATCTCAGGACATCACTTGTTGTAAGTTTATTTCTGGATCTCTGATTTACATTCAACAAGTTGAGATTGTTACCCTTGAGTTCTACTACTCTTTATAGGTTGGACTGTTACTAGCTCAAATTGGAGAATTTGCATTTGTTCTTTTAAGTCGTGCCTCAAATCTGCATATTGTTGAGGTAAGCCTTTCACTAACCTTCCTGTAAAGTTGTTGTTATGTTATTTCTTGTGTTTAGTCTCTGTTAATCTCTTACAAGGGAATGTGTTTTAACATCTTGTTACTTCAGGATTTTGTTTAAGGTTTCAGCAATTTTACCTTGTGCTTTGGTAGCAAAGCTTGTTTTCTGAAACACTTGAGATAGCATGACTTGTTTTCACTGTTGTCTTAAAGTTGCCTTGTGCATCTAGCGTAGGTTATTCCCTCTTCTCATAATTCAACAATTGGGAGGAAAATAATGGGAGTGTTTTACTGAACTATGCAAGGTTACTTGTCTTGCTCTGGAGGGGTATTTTTATTATTACCTGGCTCCATGATTGGCACTTTTCCTCCTGGTCTAGTTCTAGGTGGGGGAGATGACACATGGACTGAGCTTTAGTTCCCATCTGCCCTTCATTTTTTGGAGTACTGATGGATTTAGTTCTACTTTTTTGTTTAAAAGATATCCCGTTGATCTTTAACCAAAATTTTCAAAATTGTAGATTGTGGAGGAGTTTATTCATAGCTTCTCCAACATCTGAGCTGTCTTCCGGAAACTGAAAATTTGTGAAGGTTAATGGTTATACTTTGTGAGCCAATGTTAAAAAGTTCTGTGTTAAAAATTTCCAGATTTATGTAAAATATGTTAAGAGACGGTTATCTCCTTTGCTAAGTTTCTTTTCTTTGCTCTGGACTGCATAACAGGAAAAGGAAATAAATAAAAGATAAAGGTGAATGCAGATTCAGCTGGTGTTCAATATAAGTATCATTCTAGAACTCACTCCAGCAGTGACCTCTTGGCTCTTACAAGGGGAAATAACTTATAGTTTGCTTTTCGATTTGCATTTATCATATTCCTATTCTCAACTTGTAGACTCATCTTTCTGTACCTTAAATAGAATTAGTAGACTTACTTATCTTGGAAATCTGGATAGTGAACTTCTTCTTTGAATTACTTCTGTATGTTTTTGTAGGATAGAAGATAGGCTCCCATGTTTCTCGGAACTGCTTTAATTTTCATATGGATAGATTAAGCATATTTCTTCCACCCTGCTACTTGCTTTTTTTCCCAGCTTTCTCTTATCATCTAACTCCTTACAGAAATTTAAGTTGACGTAAATACATTAATTTTATGTTCTTAAAGTAAGATTTGCTCATTCATGTAGGGAAAGATGTATCTTCTTCTTCTTGGAACAACTGCCCTGAGTCTTGTGAGTTCTCATGCCCTATGATCAAATAAAAGGATTCCCCTTCCCTGCTCTGCTTTTTGTAATGTGGTACTTACCTAAGCATACATTCTGCAGGTGACAACTCCTGTCTTGTTCAAACTAATACCTGCCGTGATGCATCTGGGAGTTCTAATGCATTGGTTTCCACCAGAAAGTAGTGGACAGACTGAGGTTGATGTTTTTCTCTTAGTTCATGATACATACACACTTTGAGAAGAAATCTAGTTTTACACTCATTTCTTTCATTTCTAAATTTTTAACATTGAGTTTCATTGGCTTTGTAATAATAACGCCCAAATATGAAATAATGCAGGCAAAAGATTAGACTAATGTGGACAGGTAATAAGTTATACTAGTGAGATACCTTTAGTAGTTGATATCTGTGGTTAAATGGTATAAATGTTGCTCTCGAACAGTTGAAGAATAGGTTATGCTCTTAAGTTCCATTGGCCTTTTCCATTATGGAAGAAAATAAGGAAACATTTTGTTCATGTTTGCTCCATAGAAAGTTGTAGAAAAATCTCCCTGCAAAATATTTTATGCCTACAAAATGGAACATGAAAGATTAATATCTACAATGATGCGAAGTTTTTCTCCTTTGGGCTGCAACAAATACTGACTTCAGGTATGAGAGTCACACTGTCACTTTGGAGCAGCATTAGTCATTTCCAGAAGCTGAAATCATAAACTTATAAGCAGTATTAGCATTTCAAATATGTGAGTGCAGGAAACTGTTTAGTTTATTTAATTAATTCCATCCTCTTTATTTAACGGTGAAAATACTACAGCGACTTTGTTTAAGGACATAAGGGTAAGAATAAAAGCATCAGGGAGAATCTAGAAACAAGAAATTTCAAAAAATAAGGTCCATTTCTTAATTTCTTTTTCACTAATGGGATTGACAACATGCACTGATTGCCTCGTAATTGAGTAAGAAAATATTTAATTGTGAATTTTTTTCCCTTTAACTTGTCTCTTGCAGGAGAAAGCTCCCATGATTGAAGCACGTAGTAGGATATTATGAATTACCCTACGCTGTGATGTTACTAGAAGTTCCATTAGTCAAGTTAGAGGACAGAGAATTGTGAATTACAGAATTTTTGGGCAACATTTCTTCAGGTTTTTTCAGCTTACAGGTCAAGATCAAATGTGAAGGATGTACAGAAATGCTCTATTTCTTCATATACATACACAGATGTTGTACATAAATTCATCTGCCCTTTTTAGTGGGGTTCTACTGGTGCTTGTGATGAGCTATAGAATTTGTTTTGTGTTGCAGTACCTCTGCTCTGCTGTCCAGTTAGGACGCGGGAGATTTTGATGTATTGGGCACTTTGAAATCTAATATCAGAGTAGTTTTTGTACTTGATATTGCACACCCTCACCCCCCCCACCCCCCAAAAAAACAAAAAAAGGAAAAGTGGTTTGTTTCTCTGCGTTGTTTAGTTTCAGCTGATCAACAAGTGATGACGCATTTCATTTCCTGTCCTAAGTTAATTAAATACTTTAATGTTTTTGGTTTATCTATTCAGATTTATGTTCACAAATGTTTGTCATTTTAAAATATCAATAATAAGTTATTTGTAATTTTTCTTGTTGTTTCACCTTTAGTCTTTATTATTTTACTAAATTTTATTAATTGATTTTTCAAGTTTTATAAAGCAAAGTTGTTATTACATCTTATAATTTACGTTATATTTAGATTGAATTTCATTCAAAGTTAATGCAATTGTATTTTATTTTTTTTTAAAAAATTACTTTTAATATAATTTATTGTAAACAATTTCAAATGTAAATTTAATTTAAATGTTTTTTCCCCCACGGAGAGAGTATATTAGAGTGTTCATCTATCCTAAACATCTAGCCACTATGTTTTACATAACAGAAAGAAAGAAGAATAGGGAATTGTCAAATTGCTAGAAATTGGAAGAGTCAATATGTATTACAAAATATAAAATCGGTAACAACGTTTTTTTTTTCTTTTTCTTTTTCTTTTTTAGGGAATGAAGAATCCAGATTCGCCTATCTTTATTGCTTTTTCTTCACCCGAACCGACACCTAAGCACCCCTCCGCAATATTACAAAGACGGAATATCTATGAGCTTCCAGTGAAGGTCCCAGTCCCGACAGAATTTGGAATGCTTTTTGGTTTTTTTTTTTTACAAGGTAGATTAATCGGCAATCTATTGATTGGTAGTTGATAATTTATCGAGAATCAATCGTCGAAGAGGGAGGGAATGGAGAAGCTACGATGCCAGAGAATCGGTTGCAACGCCACTTTCACGGAGGACGATAACCCAGAGGATTCCTGTACTTTTCATGACTCGGTCAGTATCTCTCTTCTCGTATTCATCTATTGCTTCGTTAACCAATTTGGCTGTTTCGCATTTGCTTTTGAAATTACCATTTTTCTTTGATTGCCGAATATTCTGATGCGAGCTGGATTGTAGGTTTTACTGATTTGTTTCAGTGAAGTGTCCTTCTGTTTGGAACTTATAAAGCTCCCTAGATTTCTGAAATTCTGGGTTCAAAAATCTTTGGAGGGTAGGAACAAATTTTTGCTGAGAGAAGAAGTTCAATTACCTAAATCTTAAATTGTGAGATATGGAACCGACATGAATTCTGAAGTATTGTATACAATGAAATCTCAAACTGAAATTCTTGGATCTTCCCGTCTGAGTTACATTGATGTTTCTCAAGATGAAGAATTAATTGTAACACTCCGAAAACTGAGAGATTTCTGACTTGTTCAGTTTATTTGCTTACATATTCAGGCTATTTCTGCTCTAAGATTGCAAATTAATAAATAATCTTCTTTCTATTACTTCAATGGGATTGATGGATCTAATTGGACATTTTTAGTGGTCAAAACAGCTAAGAGAATGTGGAATCTGTAAAGATGATGAACAACAGTCCTTTGGTCATTGACTTGGATGTCAAGGAACCTGAGATGCTATACCAATTTTAGTTGAGTTTCTTATGCCAGAGGGTCTTTTGATGGCACTTTGTTCAGCTTCTTTTATTTTTCCTTCTTTCTTGCGGAAATCATACCATACATTGTAAAAGATTTTATGATCCCTTTATTTGATACTTCAGCTTCACATTACTGAATTTTCCTTTCTTTTTTTTTTTCTTTGGTGGTAAAAGAGAAAGACTGTTTTATTGAATAAATGTGCCAAGTTGGCATCTTTGTTGAACTAAATCTGCACAAGTTAGGTTTTGTTCTTGTTTTATCATTCAGAAACCAAAAGAATCAGCCTTTTGCATGGCTTGTTTAAGATGAGCAGAGCTTGAAAATCCTCTGTATGGTTTACTTTATAAAAGAAGGTAGTTTAGAATGAGCATGTACAAGAAGGATGTTTGATGTCGCTTTTGGTCGAATCTTTTATGTAGCTCCTTGCTGTAGTTTTGGGACAGTATTGACTGAGATTTCGTAAGAGACTTACTAAGACTTTGATGCAGGTTTCTGTTACTTCCCTTGAGGATGCCTCATCCTCTTAAAATTTCCTGACTGTATATCTTTCGCAACAAAGGCTTCATCTTTGTTTCTCTCCATTATCTTCTTTGTGTTCTGGTTCATCTCCTCCCTTCTCTGTTTCTAGACTTTTCTCCCCACTGAAGCCACAAGGCAGTTAATTAACTTGGTGAAAGTTCAATGTTCTATGGAAAATAGTTTTGCACAATTATATGCATGAAGAATTTCGGCAGTTTCCTAATCAAGTTTCTTTCTCTCTTTTCATGGTATTATCTTCACTGTCTGGGCATCTTCATGTTAACAGACTGTAAGTATAACATTTACTTACCTTTTGCATCTTTTTAAGGTGATTACTTTTCTCGCAAGATACTTGAAAATAAGGGCTCTTATTCACAAAAATTAAACTTGTGCTTTCCAGCCTATATTTCATGATGGGATGAAGGAATGGAGCTGTTGCAAGCAAAGAAGTCATGATTTCAGTCTATTCTTGGAGATTCCTGGGTATGTTGCAATTTCTTTTGAATTTGTTCTGCGTCCTAGAGAAAAAATAAATGGTTGGGAGGGGGGCGAAGAGGGGAAGCTTTGATTGGCATATCATTAATCTGGATTCCTAATTAATGATCCTTCTATGACCTAGATGCACTATGGTAAGAAATCTTTTGTTTTCTGAAAATGTGGTGCAGCTTGTGAATGTGCCCTTGGCCTTGTAGAATGTTTTGACTGTGATTAGGCTAAATCACGTGAGTGACTTCCTTGGATTTCCAATTCACAATGTGCCTAGAAATTTTAATGGAATCTAAGTGGGTGTATTTGGTATTTTAATTTGCGATACCGTTTTCACCACTTTTTATGATGCTTTTCTTGCTTTTTTATACATGTTGCATGCCATGCATGAGTGAAAGAAATTTTTCTAATTCAACTTTTAAGTTCTCATAGTTTGGTGGTTGTTATTTATTGCTTATGATCTATCTGCCGGAGCTGATAGTAGTGCATTTTGGAAGTTGTAAGACAGGAAAACACACAACAGAGAAGCCAGTGTTAACAAAGGTAACTCCTAGTCCAAGGATACCATCGCCTGCAGTGATTCCTCAGAAGAATGCATCATCAAAGGAAACTTGTCCAAGGTGCCGTCAGGGGTTCTTTTGCTCTGACCACGGTATCAATCTTCAGTGTTATGGTTATGGCTTTTAATTTGCGCACATCCTTAGTGGAGTAGTTCCCTGTCTCCTTAAAGATGAAGTTTATTCTTAATTCTTAATTCATTTTTTCATGTAGGGTCTCAAGCTAGAGACAAGAATCCAAAAGCATCTAATGGCACAAATTCAGAAACTGAGTCAGATATGCAGGAAACTCATCCACCTCCGGCAAAAAAGATACTCGATATAAACCACCCCCAAATTTGTAAAAATAAAGGATGTGGTCAAACCTTTAAAGAGAAGGATAATCATGATACTGCATGCAGTTACCATCCTGGTCCTGCCATTTTCCATGATCGGATGAGAGGGGTGAGACCCCCTTTTTCCCCTTGAATATTTTGTTAGCTTCCTGCTGGTCACATAACTAAGTATTTCTTTGTCTTTTCTCTCCTTGAAATCCAGTGGAAATGCTGCGATGTTCATGTCAAGGAATTCGATGAGTTCATGACCATACCTCCATGCACAAAGGGATGGCACAATGCTGACCCGATTTCTTAACAAGCACAGATCAGGAAAGGATTAGGTGTTGGAGTTCTATGTGGGTGAAATTCTCAATGGAAACACCACCCGTTTGAACCATTATTGTGCTCTGGAATTGCTTTAGCATTTCTTAGATGGGGATAATTGGCGAATACTGGTTCTTCCTTTATTGTTCACTAGTACCTTACGAGATTTCTTCTCAGAACGATTTTGTCAAACATCCAGTAAAATTGGAAGTTTCTGGAATACACCATTGTTATTTGAACAGTGACGGGTTTAACTGATCTGTCTTGTGTTACGTTGTCTGGAATTTGTTTCGATTGTGTTGCAGCCGACAATATGATGTCCACAGACAGCCTGATTTAGGGTGTGTTTAGATAAGATTTTGTACAGAATTTAATATAATTTTTTATTTTAAATTTTATTTTTTTTCTTACAAAAATTTTTCTTTCTCAAAACTCAAAATAAAAAATTTTAAATTAAATTTTATTCAATTACATTCTTATTTAATTCAGCAAAGGACCATTGCACTTGACCTCCTAGCTATATAGGATATAAGAACTGAACTACACTACGCTTGTGGTGCCTTTGGATTGTAATTCAAATTGAATTTTTTTTATTTTTAAAGTTTTGACTGATGTTTGTAGTTGACTTTGTAAGAGAAAAAGATAACAGTGTCTTAGTAGGAAAAAATGAATAGAAAGTAGAGTTGTACTTGATGAGTAGTAGAATTGGATAAAGTTTGTGTTTAAATTTTTTAAAATTTTATAAAAGTATTTCTTTTAAATGAGAGTTGAGATTCAAAATGGGTGTTTCATCCTTTAAATTTTTTACGTAAATTGACGTGTTTTATCTTTTATATTTTATGTTGAATTTTAATTATTTTATTTTAATATTTTAGTTCCGTTGTTGTAGTAGTATTTTTGTTTCTAATTTCGTACACAAATTGATAAAAAAAGTAAGCACAATAGTAATTAAGTGTTTTTAATAGTTGTATAAAAAATATATAAGAGATTAAAAAATTTAAAATAAAATAATAAAAATTAATAGTGTATTTGGATTGAGTTTTGTTACGTAACTCAATACAAATTCTTCTTTTGAAATTCAAGACAGAAAATTTTAAAATAAAATAATATCCAATCTTATCCTAAACATATCAAGAAAAAAATATAAAGACGAAATATACCAATTTGTCAATGAATAATTTTTTAAGTTTTAAAATACACTCTGTTTGAACCCGAATGCACTTTTGACCGCAAGTATGAATTCGCATAATATGTTTATAAGAGAAGTTCCAATTGCAATGAGGTCATGTTTTGAAGGGCAATTTTGATTTTAATCCCCCAAGCGTTGAGGTTCATCTGCTAAATTATATTTTCTGAAAGTAACGATAGATAGATTCTTTGAGTGTGCTTGGATTGGGTTTCACACGGAATTCAATGTAATTTCACATCTCATATCTCACTTTTTCTCTCACAAAAAATTCTCTCTTCCAAAATCCAAAACAGAAAATCTCAAAACCAAACTATATCCAATTACACTCTTTCTTTTGGTGATGGAGGATCGGAAATAGTTTTAGGACCGATGTTTTGCATAAAGTAGTAATTGTGCTAATTTTCCTAATGTGATTACACAACAAACATAGGGAAATGGGAAAAAGTGCAGAAGCCTTGATGATGGTTTATGGACCTATGGCCTCTGCTTTGGCCGGCGAAAAGCTCTACTAGTCCTAGTAGGACTACATTAGAAGTGCAGCGGGATGACCGTTAGATCCCCAGTTAATGAGGTGAAGGACCATCGTCTTCAATGCTTTTCTCCTAATTAAAGTGCTCCTGTACTACATAAGTGCTGTGGGGCCCATTGATGCGCAGGCGGCAGGGGGCGGAGGTAACGCTGCTCCTCGCAGTAATTCAGTGACGCCTCCGCTGAAATGCCTCCTTTTGCTTTTGCTTTTATTGCCCAGTAGTGAGTCTAGTGACTGAGGAGTGAAAGGCTATTCGGCCGCGCGTGATGCGTTCAACGATACTGTTGACTGGATCAAATGCTCGCCGCTCTCGCCTCTGCGAGGCTATCCATCTTTCTTTTCTCCAACTCTGCACTCCGATCCCTTTCATTTTTAAACTTTCATTCTCAGTCTTCTCACACAATTTTCAAACTGACCTTTTCATCTCGTCTCCAAACGTTTTATGGAATGTCACTCTCATCCTCAAATTCTTCTATTATTCTGTTTTCGTCCTCTCTCTCTCTCTTTTTGAAGTCCCCAAGTGATCTTGGGATTCATTTTTGGCTTATTGTTTACCATTTTTTCTTAATAAACTCAATTTTTGAATTAATAAAATTGAAGGAAAAAATAATTACGTGCTCTCAAAATTATGCTAAAATTAGACTATTTTTGTTTAACAATTGAAAAAAGAATTTGTATAAAAAAGTTTTATTAATTTAATGGGTATTTCACATTTTCTATTGCAAGCGTATCTTAAGATAACTTTATCCATTGAGATTGCCCTTAAACAAACTAGGAACTATTGGGTTGTTTACAGCTTAAATTCACTAGATCCCTGTTCAAACTTCTCCCAATTATCACGTAGCCCCCTAATTCCTTTAGGCACATCAATCTCCCCCTTGAACCCAAATGATTTTTTATGGGCCGCGCGTATCATTTGGCAACAATTTGCACTTTTACAGATTTTATTGTCTGCTGTTCACCTACGGTTTTTCATTCCATTGTCATTTTTCCTTGGCTTGCTTCTGTTATTTTTGTTTTTTAACGTTTTTCCCTGAAGAGGGTATGGCTTGTACTGGTAGTTGAGGTTCAATGCGAATAGAGAATTAGATGGTGCAAGAAGGAGAAACACAAACTGAAAGGGAAAAAACAAAAAAAGAAAGAAATAAGTGTTAGGGATAAAATGGTCCCTGCAGTGTACCAAATAAGCAATTGAAGCATTTAAGGGAAAAACTTGAAAGAGAGAGGGGATGATTGATTTCCTTTATGGTGAAAGGAGATCAGTTATGCAATCAAAAGATTTAAGGGTTAGTGCGCTTCAACTATGATGAATATTATTTCCGTTTTGGAATTATTCAAAATGGTTTTTTTTTTCCTTAAAGCAATTCTTGAAATAGTGTATTTGAATTGATTTTCATTTCAGATTTTTATTCTAAGTTTTATGAAACTATGATTGTACTTGGATTGAGTTCTATTATAAAATTTAATGTAAAATTTTTATTTTAGGTCTTACTTTTTTCACAAATAATTAATTTGTACAAAATTTAAGATAAAAAATTTTAAACTCAAACTCTATTAAATTCTATCCTATATTATTTATAAAATAAAAAGTAAGACCAGAGTAAACATTTTGTGTGTTTTTTTAAATGAAATCCAAGACCCTTAATATTATAACATAAAAGGAAATATAAGAAACCTTCTCATTCCAGCAGATTCATAGCAACCTAGCTTTATATATATATATATATATATATATATATATATATGTTTCCTGATGTATAAAAATGATAAAAAGAAAAAAGAAGAATGAAATGATTAAAATATGAAGTTTTTATTGTTGGATAGTTAAAATATGAGTTGGCTTGAAGGAAAATGAGGGAGTTAGATATCTCATGCCAATTGTGTCTAACAATGGTGAGGAAGACACTGAAAAAAAGATCAAATTTTATTTATTTTTATTTTTTTATTTACTGAGAATTTGTAGAACATGATATTTCTTTTATTACTAGGAAGATTTAACTAGTTTTCGTAACTTACTTTATTTCTATATTAATAAATTATCTTAATTTAAAAAAACGATGGAAACATTCTCCTCATCAAAGGTAAATAAGACCTGTGGACTATTCAGCAAAAAAAAAAAAAAAACAACCAGTGGACATTCTCCAGAGTTGCTCCTCCACCTGCAAAAGCATTCTTCTCCGATTAAATAAATGCGGTACCAATTATCGCCTGACCATTCCAAAAGAGAACCCAAAAAGGTGGGTCAAAAATCAAAATTTTATCTCTGCAAGTTTCAAAAGATACTCTGACGGAGGGAACACTTCCCCTTTCAGCAAACCAAAATCTCTCCAAACGCGTCTCGGTTTGATTCCTTAACATATTCATGTAACTCTGGGCTGCGTCTCTCTCTATTCTCACCTCTAATATTGCCAAATGGTAAATAAAGATTCCAAGCCTTTCGCCCCCGACACCCCCACCCTGCAGAAGCCAACTACAGATCTTTTTACCCTGCCCCTGATCCTTTTTTGGCTTCGATTTTGATATTCAATTCGTATTTCACCACAGCGGCGTGGCAGCAGGATCATTGCTCTCAAATGCCAAAAATGGAAAGATTTCAAGAGGTAAAAGAATGGCACATCCGCAGTGGCTTTTTCAACCCTTGTAATAACTAACCAGATTGCTTGTATTATTCATTTGAAGTTTCGGGATGGACAAGATTTGTCTGCATCTTCCGCTATACAGTACAACTAGATTGATGTTAGAAAACTGTAGTTTAATTTGATTATGTTATGAAATTAATATTGTGTATGTCCATTATTTGATATCAAAGAGGTAATTCAATATCAGAGTTATAAAGATACTCCAACTATCCAGAAGATAGATGTGAGAGTTCTATCATATCTTTTATTAGTGATATGATTTGTCTTCTGATTAACCATTACCTCTTCTTATTGAGATGTATCCTTGGATCCTATAAATAGGGCTTTAGACTGATGTATTGGAGACACTCATTCATTGATTGATTTACTCTCAAAGAATCAATAAATCTCTTATGTTCTTTCTCTCTATTTTTTCTCTATAGTTTTCTCCTATTTTTTATATTATAATCTCTTTATTAAGTTCTCTATATTAGTATTATGATTTCGTTGTGACGACGAAGAATGCGCGTCAACAAATTCATAACACGTTATCAGCACGAGTCTATGCCACCGAAGTTGAGAGATTAATCAAGAGAAAAATGATGTATTCTTTTCTACCTTTGAATTTCTATGACAAAATTTTCAAAACTCATTTTTTTCTCTCTTG
The DNA here is from genome assembly GCA_030512225.1 of Rauvolfia tetraphylla. Taxonomy (NCBI): domain Eukaryota; kingdom Viridiplantae; phylum Streptophyta; class Magnoliopsida; order Gentianales; family Apocynaceae; genus Rauvolfia; species Rauvolfia tetraphylla. The sequence goes on along the minus strand of JAJQKT010000049.1, from coordinate 6,854,330 downwards.
ATATTTATAGAACGAACTATATGTCATATACACTAGATGCTCAAATTTATTGAGAGTAATGGATCTGGCAGACACCGTTGTTGAAAATAATGTATCATCATCTCAAAATCGTATAAAAGCCATGATTTTTCTCCGCCATAATTTCTATGAATATCTAAAGGCGGAGTATCTTACCTTGAAAGATTCACTTATTTTGTGAAATGATCTAAAAGAAAGATTTGACCACCAGAAGATGGTCATTCTATCAAAAGTATAATTTACTTTAAATATGTAAGTAAATGCATTAGAACTAATGGTTATGACCCTGGAAGTGGTCTTAATCATGCTCAAAGCCGTGAATATAGACGCGGATATGGTAAGAATAATCCATATAATCATGGCGATCAGAATATATATGCATCTAGATATATTGGGTCCTGAAGACACCATTTAAGAAATACAAAGCATCAAAGCCACTTGATTACTAGAAATTGTGAATGAAACATACTGATCACTGGGAAGATGATTGTTATATAAATGCTAGTTATGATTTGTTATAAGTGTGCCTACAAGATTTTATGTCTATCAGTATAAAAGAATTTTCTTTTCTTATATCTCTAACATGCTCTTGAAGTAGTAATATCGAGAAAAAAATTTTTAAAAATATTTTGAATTTATATTTTCTGAGACTGAATGAGTCATTAATAAAATATCTTGCTGCTCGACCAAATATTTTTATGACATTCTCTGAAGCGAATGACATTAGAAATTATAATATATTTATGTATGAGATTTTGGTCGCAACTACCAGAAATACACTTTGTTCTTATACTATATGAATGACTCATTAAATTCTCAGTGAATAGATACTCACCAGAAGTGAGAAAAATAATGAGAATGAAAAAAGGAAAAGTAAGAATTCTAATATGTTATTGATGTAAGATGAAAATTTGTCACGTACATGTAGTACGTTAAACATGTTATGAATATCTATTAATTATTGATATTACTTTACTTCCCTTAATTATGTTACTGATAGTAATGATACTTGTGTCGATAATAGTGATATGACACATGTGAATGTAGCCAATTCTTTTGAATATCCAAAAAGAGTTTTTAGCATTTTGAATATCAATCAAAATTTTGAATTATCAAATTGCTACTTTTCTATTTTATCATCTTGTGATTATTTTTGAAAAGTTTTTATACTATATTTATATTTTAGTATATGTATATTATTTTAGTTTGTTTTGGATCAATAATAGTGAAGATATAAATTTGTCTAAACAATATTTGTTATTTATTTAGACAAAATTTAAAATATATGTCCGAAATATAAATGATAATACAAAGTTCTAGAAGAACTAGTTGATCAATAACTCTAAAAGAGTTAATTGATTAAAAGCTCCAGAAGAGCTACACGATCTTCACCTAATGGTCAATTGTTGTAATGCATCATTCTCCATATAGTCTCATAAAACTTTTGAACATTGATTATATTATCAATATATCGAGACATTGGATGAATGAATTTTTGAGGCATATGCATTACCATTATGACAAAAATATATGTCAATTATATATACTACTATTCATCTCTCCTTCTTTATATTGCATATGCCTCAAAAATTGAGATGCAATATTGAGTAAATTTGAAATTTACTGATAAATAATTTATTAGTTGGCATGACCGGTTGGACCATCCCAGATCATTAAAATACGAAGAATGATTATGAATTTATTATGGAATCGAAAGTTTTCTAATATGACGAATTTATAAGTGCTGCTTGTTTTATTTAAAAGTTACTAGTATTACTTGGGGTTGAATGTGTTATTTTGGGATGAATTGGAGAAATTATTAGTTGATGTATTGGCAAATAGTCATATGTATATTCTTGTATTTGTAACCTGCAGTTTGCACAATTTATTGATAATGAGCTCATGTTTTAACATTCTCCCAAAGACATAATTTGTCCTAATAATACTGATTGTAGTAAGATAAATATTGAACATCCTGCAGAATGTTCATAACTATTAGCACTTATTTCGTATTTTGCCAACACATTTTAATTCTCCTTATAATAGTTGGTTTGTGGTCAAAAACTAAATATATCTCATCTTAAATTTAGAGATGCACTATGTTACTCCACCACAAAGGTAATGAGATAGGTTCTCAAAGAGATTATTAAATATGTTGGGAGCAAATCTTAAAGGAGAGATTCGTATATGTTGCCCCAACATAAAGAGGAGAAAACATGAGGCTAAATAAATATATAAGTATGTGTCTCATCTTAATATTCTATTTTGATCCTCATAGAAGATACCTTGAACCAGAAGTTCAAAGGATAATTTATATAGCCATGTATATTAATTGACCAACATCCGGCAAAGAATGCTCCTATTATATTTGATATCCCTAAAGGATAATCTACCACTACAAATAAATTTGAGACACAACTGAAATGTAGTAGATAAGTCAGTTCCAAGGATACAAACTCCTCACCGGAGCAAAGACTTAAGATGGTCATATCTGTTAAGTTGAGGAGATTTAAATTCCAGCAGAATTTTTTTCCAAACATCATTGATATATTATTTCCAGAAGAAATTCAGGTACCTGAAAAGTTTGACAAATGATGAGATCTCAATATGATTGGAAAATACTGGAACTGAACGAGTATATGACGTCAATGATATTAATGCGCATAATATATTGATTCAGAATGAGGATTTCTAAATCGATGTCTGCAGACTCGAAATGATAAAGTTCGCATGAGAAATATAAAAAGTTCAAATTATTTGCAAATACACTTGAAGTGTACATGTATTCTCAGCAGGAATTATACACCTGAAGTGTAATATCAAAGAGATAGCAATTAATATTTGCTTATAAAATATGAACTACGAAAGTGAATATTTGCCATGAGTTATGGCGTATGAATCTTCATAAAACCTGGCACTGTTAACGAAAAAATATATTTTTAGTGGTGGATATTATAGTGTATGATAACACTTAATATGTATTTATCTTTATTATTATTTGATAATAATACATATATTTGAAGTCCTTAATGGGCTCGATATGCTTGAAGCATATAATTGTTCCTGTAGAACATAATGAGATCGTCTTATGAATTTTTATTAAAAGAATTGTCGAATATGTCCATATATGTTGAAATTTTATACGTAACTATACTTGCTATACATATTTCTTTATTAGAAGATATACTCATTGTACAATCTATTGATTGGCATAGTGTTCTCCACATTAGATGGGAGAAAATTCAAAGAGGATATCATTTATGACTTGATCTATACACATGAATTAATGAACTGGAAGTTTAAAATATTATTTATTTGCATAGAATTGCATATTGATTGTTTGTCTGACTCTTGTAGAGTTAGTCAATATAACATTCAACTTATAGATATTCTTATTTGCATAGATGTCCCAGTAGGACAAATATATGAATTCTATTGTCATATAATTTTGATACACGCCTGAAGCGTGATTGATCTTTTAATTTTTAAAATAAAATCCTCAAAAGAGAAAAGGATTTCATGATCAAGATATTTTTCCTGAAGAATTTAGAGGAGCAAGTATTGTGATCAATATTTTGAAAAGTCAATATTTTATTTTTATTGAACATCCTGAAGATGTTTCACATGGACATAGCACATCAATAGTCATTGGGTTATTATTGTGAGATCCTTTATATCTATTAAATGATATTGAAGAACACTTTGGTCCTGAAGTATCATAACTCTGTAATTTAGAGCATATATATATTCTAGTTCTTCTCTACCCAATAAATTTTGAAATGGCATTAAGCTTTCCTTTTGATATCTCCTTGAGATAGTTTATCTTGAATATTGAGAAAATCCAACTCCTGTTGAGATGTATATTCAATGTATAAGTTACCTATATGATCCACATAAACCATACATTTATATGCATGTGTTGATTATAACAGCCACATCTTCAACTCATGTTGAAGAAATAGAAATTTATGATGTTGGTTGAGAATATGTGTGATCATAATTAATGTATTTGAGATAAATCTATATCCTCTAAGAAGGAATTTCAACTATATTATTGGATGATAATAAATTTTGAAATATATCTAAGGAGATAAGATAAAGTATATTTTTACTCACGAGCTCCAGAAGAGATGTGATATTAATGTGCATTGAATTTGATTATTTCATTATTTGACAAATCTATTCATTAAGACCTTACCAATTGTAATATTTGATTGGAAAGTATTGGTTAAGAAATCTTAAAAGATTATCTCATCAGGGGGAGTAAATATGGTATAAAGAGTAGTGTACTCTTTTTTCTTCACTAGAGTTTTTCCCACTGGGTTTTTTATCTAGTAAGGTTTTAACGAGGTATACTCTTATGCAATGGACATCCAAGGGGGAGTGTTATGAAATTAATATTGTGGATGTCCATTATCTGATATCAAAGAGGTAATTCAATATCAGAGTTATAAAGATACTCCAACTATCCAGAAGATAGATGTGAGAGTTCTATCATATCTTTTATTAGTGATAGGATTTGTCTTCTGATTACCCTCTACCTCTTCTTATTGAGATGTATCCTTGGACCCTATAAATAGGGCTTTAGACTGATGTATTGGAGACACTCATTCATTGATTGATTTACTCTCAGAGAATCAATAAAGCTCTTGTGCTCTTTCTCTCTATTTTCTCTCTATAATTTTCTCCTATTCTCTATATTATAATCTCTTTATTAAGTTCTCTATATTAGTATTACGATTTCGTTGTACCGACGAAGACTGCGCGCCAACAAATTCATAACAGATTAAACGTTGTATCCTCTATTATTACAAAATGAATATAAAAAAATCTGAGTGTTGCATTTGATAAGTTGAATATGGGATCTTATGACCTGGTAAAAATGTAAAATACATATTATCTTTCTTTTTTTCTTTATAAAAGATAAAAATGTATATTATTAAGAAAAAATAATTAATATAATCTTTAAAGTCAGTCTTTATATTTAGATTTCAAAATTTTTTTGATCAATAACGTCTTTAAATATATTACATTTGGTCAAAATATTCCCGCCACTATTGCATCAAGTGAAATTCAATTATAAAAAAGTATGTTATCAACATGTATTAGATATTTGAGAGTATTTTATCACATCAAAAATTTTATTTTTTAAAAACTCTAGATGTGAAATACACGAGAAAATAAATTGAAAAACTTAGAAAAGAACAAAATAAAAAGAATAAAGATTGAGTCTTACATATACTTTGAGTGTAGGGTTTTCAGAATGAAATCCTTTAGTGTAACAAAAATATCCTTAAATAATTGGTAAGTGTGAAGACATGCTTTTTTATGGTTCCCTTTCTCTTGGTGCAGTAGTTGCAAGAGTATTTTGAAATAATGTAATATATTTGATAATTTTATTGGTTAAAAAATTTAAAAAATTAAATGTGAAAAGTTTTTAATTTAAAAATTTATATTGATTATTTTTTCTATTACTAATTTCGTATATATTTAAGTTATTGAAACCCAAAAACAAAGAATTGAAGTTACAATCAAAGGGATTTATATTCATTAGCTTAAAGTAGATTTGGATTGACTTTCAATATAAAATTTTTTCAATTTTTTTCACCTTGAGCTACATATCTCTTGACTCAATCCAACTTGAAAAATATTTCTAGGGTATATTTGAATTGTGTTTCACTACGGAACCCAATACAAATTTTTTACCATAGATTCTACTTTTTCTTTTACAAAAAATTATGACAGAAAATTTTAAAATAAAACACTATCAAATCTCAACCATAGTCTCTCCCCTAAAATGTAATTCCATTTAAATTTTTAAAGCTTTTGTAAATTGTATTTGAATAGCATTTACTTGAAAACTCTACGCAAGATTTTAATTTTCAAAACTCATAATTCTGTTTGCAAATATTTTAATTTTAATAAAACTTAACATTAAAAAAAATTAAATTAAAATTTTATCCGTCCCACCCCAAATCTTGCGGACGACACATCTTGAAACGAGGGAGAATTATCATTGGCCATAAAACTTGGAAAAAATTTCCGATTATTAAGCATGAAGCCAACCAAACCTCACTGCCCTCCCTATCAGGATCATAGCTACCATTGACAGCGCGAAAAAATTTAATATTGCACTCATATTTTTATCGTATGTAAAATTTATTTATAATTATTTAATCATAATTTAATAATTAAATAATAATTTTAAATGATTATTTAAAATTTTAAAAATTATTTTAATTATTAAATTACGATTAAATAATTATAAATAAAATTTAAATATACTGTAAAAAAAACGACGGGGACCGATCGCATTGAGCACGCTCTACTCTCTCTTCTGAGGAGGATTCGGCACCTTCCACACTCTCAGACACATGGCTTTGAGCTTCACTTTATAGGACCAGGCGATTCGCGTCCGTTTAACAGAGCGCGTGGAAAGCGTAGGTCTTTTTTTTTTTTTTTTGCCGGGTGTAGAAAGCCTACGTTATCCAGCGAGCTAGCTGTCAAGAATGGCAGCACTTGGGGAAACGGCAGTACGGCTGACGGCCCCTACCACCATTTTTTCAGTTATTTTGACGTCCAACAGTCACGTACTAACGTCGCTTCACCGCCGTTTGTTTCATGACTTCGTCCCCCGCCCCCGTCTTCTCTCTCTCGCCATAATTCTATTGTTCTGGCGTTTTCTCTCTCTAGAACAACCATCTCAAGGTCACAGTCCTTGTAATGTAAGGTGTATGCGTCATGTATGTATAATGTATCTATAGGTCTGGGTGAAAGTTTTTTGGTTTTAAAGTTTTCTTTCTCTGTCTTCACAATAAATACAAAGTTGAGCTCAAACAAACAAAGGCTGCGAACACATTAAACGCACACTCTCTTAATTTGTTCTTCACTATATATCTTACGGTTCACGCCAAACGCCTGCTTCCTCTGCCTCTGCCACTGCCACTGCAGCTGTGCTATGCTCTCTTCTTCTTTTTCTCTCTCTCTCTTTCGCTTGCTTTATGTTGTACAAAGCACATGCTACATTATGGATGAGGATGCAGTTCCTTTTGACTGCATTTTCACCGTGGGATGAACTCCCCTCCGTCTTTGATCTCAGAACTCTGTCTTTTTTATAATTATTTTCTTTCTTTCTTTCTTTCTTCTTCTGCTAGCTCAGCTGTGAAGGACTGGTGATTTTACTAGAATAGATACAGTGGAAGAGCTAGCATTGTGTGTAAAAAAAGGAAGATGAAGTCTTCGGTTTTCTGGGTTGCGGCGGTAGTACTTCTATTGCCACTCATTTCATCTCTCAGTGACGAAGGTGACCAGCTATCTTTGTTGGAGCAGTGAGAGATTTTGGGTTTTTTCTGGGGCTTTAGCATTTGAGTAGCTGCTTATGATGAGTGTGGAAGTCTCGGTTTCTTCTCTGAAGGAAGTTTTCCTTTTGGGTTTACTTGAGTGTTATACTTTTTGCGGAAAGCTGGACCTCTGTTCGTTTTCTAACTTGAATAGTACCGAGAAAGTTCAACAGTGGGAAGATTAAAATAGCTTGCAAGTGCCTTTCTTTGGATTTAAAATAAAAAATCAAATGGTCTGTTTATCTTTTTGGTCTACATTCTTTCAGCTTGGAATCTTTATCTACAAGAGAACAAATTCCTGCCGATCTTTCATGTGTGTAAAAATCAGTACTTCTTTTTCTTCCTCTCACCAGAAAGCAAATAGCAATTATTTTCGGCGAGGATAATGCCATCACGGTATCCTAGAGGTCTAAATATCATACTATTATCCCATGGGTTATGAAAGTTGGGTTGGTTGGTTGACTGTAGGAACAATTTTTAATTGATCCATTAGCCATTGGGTTTACAATATTTTAATGAGAAATGGTGTTGCTGGTTATAGTTACTATTCCATAATCTATCATATAGAGAAGTTCAAACTTTGAATGTTTCTTCTGTTAATGAATGAGTACTTCTTGTATGTCCACTAAAATTTATGTGCCATTTGGTTTTGCTTTTATATGACGAGTCGATTAGGATGTATGGGGTATTAGAGTTAAAGAACAATTGAAAATGCTACTGTATTTGTTATAATGCAGGCAAAGCACTGATGTCCATTAAAGCTTCGTTTAGTAATGTAGCTAACGTGCTCTTGGATTGGGACGATGTTCATAATGAAGATTTCTGCTCCTGGAGAGGGGTATTTTGTGGCAATTTTAGCACGTCAGTTGTTGCTCTGTAAGTTTCATTGCCCGCCTTCTTTTGTAGTAAGCTGGTCAGAAGCAGCTAATATCATACTCCCTCAGTCCAGAATTGGATATCCGTTTTCCTAATTTTCGACGGAGAGAGCATTTTCTAACATTCCTTAGTGCAATTTGATGTGCTGACGGTGCTGCGTATGATCTTTGGCTGAAGGAACTTGTCTAATCTGAACTTGGGTGGGGAAATTTCATCAGCAATTGGAGATTTGAAGAGCTTGCAATCTCTGTATGATTCCAGTGGTTTTGCAGCTTCTAAGGGATTGATAATTTCTTCATGCCTTATGCTTACCCCTTCTTTGTGCAATATTGACAGGGACTTACAAGGAAACAAGTTAACTGGTCAGATTCCTGATGAGATGGGCAACTGTATATCTTTGATCCTCCTGTAAGGACTTTATGCCACGTTGGCTATAGTTCTTTTACCGCCTTTTAATAATTCCTAGAATGGATAAACTGTTATCATGTTTGAGTTGCCTACTTGCAGGGACTTGTCTGATAATGCCCTTTTTGGTGATATTCCCTTCTCAATTTCAAAGCTCAAGCAGCTTGAGTTACTGTGAGTTATAGTACTACTCTTACTATCTCAGATCTGCATTATGTAAACTTTTTTGTGTTGATTCTACCGCTTAAATAAACATAATACAGGAACTTGAAGAACAACCAATTGACTGGTCCCATTCCGTCTACACTAACAGAAATTCCTAATCTTAAAACTCTGTAAGTCTGTTTTCTCCTTTTCTAAGTTTTAGTTTTCATGTTTAGCAACTTGGCATTTCCTGAACCCTCAGCAGTGTAAATCCTTTTGTTTAGAAACTGCCCTTTTAGTGCACATATTTGTGTAAATCTTCTGAGGTTTACTGCAATTAGAAAAATTTGGGATATTATATTTATGCCACAAGATTGCACTAACTTTGAGTTGCTCTTGTTATTTGGTTTAGCGACCTTGCTCAAAACCAGCTTACTGGTGAGATACCAAGGCTGATCTACTGGAATGAAGTTTTGCAATATCTGTACGTTTAAATTTCTAAAGCCACTGTTTACATTTTGAACTCTATTTCTTTTGCTGATGAGTACTGACATAATCATTTCTGTAGTTAATTTTGTATTGACATGGCTGGCCTAATCTTTATTTCTTTCTGCCTTTTGCTCAGTGGTTTACGTGGTAATTCATTAACTGGAACTCTTGCCCCTGATATGTGTCAGTTGAGTGGCCTGTGGTATTTGTATGTTCTCTTGCTTGCTGTTCTCTATGTTGTCTATTTCAGAACATTTGATCATTGATTTACTTGTGGTTTTCATGATCTTAATTGTTTCTTGCTCTGTTCCAGTGATGTACGGGGCAACAATCTTACCGGGACAATACCTGAAAATATTGGCAACTGTACAAGCTTTGAGATCTTGTAGGTTTTTCCTCCCACTATTTCTCAAAGTGATTTCTGCCCTCTTCCTTCTCATTCTGATGAGTTAGGCTCTTTGATCTCAGAGATATCTCATATAATCAGATAACTGGAGAGATCCCTTACAATATTGGATTCTTGCAAGTGGCTACTTTGTAAGTTCAGCACCCCGCTTGGTTATATTGTTATCTTCTGAATGGCAGCAATTTGGAAATTCTGCTAAGTGACTTTGGTTCACTCTGCCTTTTATGTCAAGCACTTTTCCGTCTGTGTTTGCTTTTAACAGCTTGCTATATTGTTTCTTTTGGTTGACAGGTCTCTACAAGGAAATAAGCTGACTGGGAAGATTCCAGAGGTGATAGGTCTCATGCAAGCGCTTGCTGTTTTGTAAGTCTTATGAATTGGCACCTAAAGCTTGGTTGAGAAAGGAAAAAGGATCAACCTAAACATCAATTTCAGCAACTTTCGGAAATAAGGAGCTTATGCTACTGTACATGCTTAATCTTTTTGCAGGGATTTAAGTGAAAATGAACTAGTTGGACCAATCCCACCAATTCTTGGCAATCTATCCTATACAGGAAAATTGTATGCTTATTACTTGATCAAATCTTCTATGGACTGAACCCAATTATGTATTTTTAGCTTTTACTCCTTCGTCTGACACACCAGGTACCTTCATGGAAACAAGCTTACAGGGCGAATACCACCAGAGCTGGGCAATATGTCAAAGCTAAGCTACTTGTGAGTCTTTTTGCTCAATGGAAGCCCAGTGTCAACTTTTAACCTGTCTGATCCAACATCTAATTTAGCTTTCTTGTAGGCAACTAAATGACAATCAACTTCTTGGTCAAATCCCTGCTGAACTTGGGAAACTGGAGCTGCTTTTTGAACTGTGTGTTTCACAATCTTCCTGTCTCGTTTCCTGTATTCCATTTGGTTTCTTACAGTTTTGACTTTTATCAACCTGCAGGAATCTTGCAAATAACTTTCTTGAAGGGTCAATTCCTGAAAACATCAGCTCCTGCATGGCATTGAATCAATTGTAGGATGCTCTATTCTTATACCAAAAATATTTCTTTCCATGTGCGACTGTGTACTCACAATTGACTGTTTCCATATTCTTGACCCTTTCACGAAAGCAATGTGCATGCCAATCGCCTAAATGGATCAATTCCCGTGGGATTTCGGAATTTGGAGAGCCTGACATATCTGTATGTGCTGTTCTAGATTAATTGTAATCACATTTCATGTTTGATGTTTGCCTTTACTGAATTTTGAGTAAAGAATCCCCATTCCCATTACAGGAACCTTTCATCTAACGGATTTCGTGGTAGCATACCTACCGAACTGGGGCGTATAATCAATCTCGATACATTGTAAATTTCTGAATGCAGTCTTATACATCCTACTTCTTAGCAAAGCCTAACTTTTGACAATATGTTTTTTCCTATGCAGAGATCTTTCCAGTAATTATTTCATTGGATCAGTGCCTGCTTCTGTTGGAGATCTGGAGCACCTTCTTACATTGTAGGATAAGATATATCCGAAATGATGATCAGATGATTACATTAAGAATATGAAATGTTTCTGATTTATATTCTTAAATGTATTACAGGATTTTGAGTCACAATCACCTGAATGGAGCAGTGCCAGAGGAGTTTGGAAATCTCAGAAGTGTACAGACTATGTGAGTTTTTGTGAATATGAATGTATAATCCTTTTAAATTGCCAGTTAAGATTTAAAAATTATAATATGATAGTAATATTATTTACTCTCATAGTGACATGTCCTACAACAAATTTTCTGGGGGTATTCCTAAAGAAATGGGCCAGTTGCAAAACCTTGTATCACTGTGAGATGATTCTATTTTCTAATTCTCTTAGATTTCTTTTATTTTTTCCGCATACTAATGAACTAGAATCAGATTACATTGGTTAACACTTTTATTTGTTGTCTGGTTTTGTTGGCAGCATTTTGAACAATAATGACCTAAGTGGAGAAATTCCAGATCAACTAACAAGTTGTTTAAGTCTCGTTACTTTGTCAGTTCCATTCCCTATCTCGTTTTGAGTAATTAAACATCGGCATTTCCTGATAATCTTTTTTCTCCCCCCTCTGCAGGAATGTTTCCTTTAACAACTTTACCGGAGCTATCCCTCTCAATAGAAATTTCTCACGTTTTCCACCGGAGAGGTAACATAGAAACATTTTTCTTTCTCCTAATTCAGATTGTTTATTGTGTTGTTACGGCATCCATATTGTTGCTCTATCAGTTTTACAGGAAATCCACTGTTATGTGGGAACTGGCTAGGTTCAATATGCAATCCTTATGCTGTGAAATCCAAAGGTACTTTCCAGTGTTTTGTCTGTTGGGAGATATAGGATCTGGACTGCTTCATTCTCACACAAATTTTAATGCTCTGAATGCAGCTATATTCTCCACAACTGCAGTTGTTTGCTTAGCATTAGGTTTCATTACGCTTTTGTCCATGATAATAGTTGCTATTTATAAATCTAGTCAACCAAGACAATTCATGAAGGGATCCAGCAAGGGCTTGCAAGGTATGATAATGCTTAATTATATGTTTTCTGTTATCTTGCCTGATTCCTCTTCAAATCTTCAGGTAGTTTTTTGTCCAATTCAGGTCCACCAAAACTGGTTGTGTTACACATGGATATGGCACTTCATACTTATGAAGATATAATGCGGAGTACTGAGAATTTAAGTGAGAATTACATTGTTGGATATGGTGCTTCAAGCATGGTGTACAAATGTGTACTGAAAAATTCCCAAGCAATTGCAGTCAAGAGACTTTACGCTCAGCACCCACATAATTTGCACGAGTTTGAGACTGAGTTGGAGACAATTGGCAGCATCAGGCATAGAAATGTTGTTAGCTTGCATGGTTATTCTCTTTCTCCCCATGGGAAGCTCCTCTTCTATGACTACATGGAGAATGGATCGCTTTGGGATCTCCTTCACGGTCAGTTTCATCTTTCTTTATGTAATGACAGTTAATTACATAGTTCTTGAATTCTCAGCTTCTCTTGATTCAGAAATTGGAGTTTCTCCTGCAGCTTTAGCTGGTCAGAATTGTTGTCTGATCATGTCACGAGGAGAAGTTAATGCTATTTGTGAGATAAACTCAAGTTTTAAAACTGTTATCCATCGCCAATCTGTTACGGAATTATCGTATCATTTCTGTATTACTTTGTACTGTGAGGCTGTGACTCAATACTATCGTATTCTCACTAGCCAAGCTAGAAAGTTTCTAATCATCCACTAGTAATCCTTCAATGCAGGACCATCTAAGAAAGTAAAACTGGATTGGGAAACACGTCTCAGAATAGCTGTTGGAGCTGCCCAGGGACTTGCCTATTTACACCATGATTGCAATCCTCGAATTATTCACCGGGATGTGAAATCTTCAAACATTTTGTTGGATGAAAATTTTGAGCCTCATCTCTCTGATTTTGGCATTGCCAAATGTATTTCTACTGCCAAAAGTCATGCATCAACCTACGTGCTTGGTACCATAGGCTACATAGATCCAGAGTATGCCAGGACTTCCAGACTAACTGAAAAATCTGATGTTTACAGTTTTGGTATTGTGCTTCTAGAGCTTCTGACGGGAAAGAAAGCTGTTGATAGTGACTCAAACTTGCATCAGATGGTACTGCTCTTCCACTATTCTAATCTACTTTTCTTTCTGTGTTAAGAGTGAATCAATTAGATCAAATGAAATTGTCAAAATGAAAATACATATAAAGTCGGGGTAGGCGATTAATTCATTCCAGCTTTACTTTGTTTTATCTCACTCTCTCTAACCATGGGCGAGAAGATCTTACTGTTTTTTTTCTTTTTTCATCTTTATTTTAACTGATTTGTGAAAACCACCACTTAAGTCTGTGGTCCCCTTGCATACCAGATTCTGTCAAAAGCTGATGATAATACGGTGATGGAAGCTGTGGATCCAGAGGTGTCCGTGACGTGCATGGATCTTGCCCATCTGAAGAAGGTATTCCAACTTGCTTTGCTGTGTACCAAGTCACACCCTTCTGAGAGACCAACAATGTACGAAGTTGCCAAAGTACTTGTCTCATTGCTTCCACCCGCTCCAACAAAATTGTGTTCTGCTCCTTCGAAAACTATTGACTATGCAAAATTTGTGATCGGTAAAGGACAACCACAACTAACGATGATGCTGTTGGTTGTTGGCCTAAATAGTTGGCCAACAAATTTTGACTTTTGCCTTAACTTAGGAATCCCACATTGAAAGTTGATGAAAATGTGAGGAGATTTGATCCTTATAAAAGGGACTCTTCTCTCTTACTTATTGTATCTCAAAATTTGTAAACTCTTCTCCTACTATAAGTAAAAGCAGGCTGCTTGAGTGGTGTTCGGAGACTAGGCAATATTTTTGTCGAACTCTATTATCAAATTTTTCCGGGTGTATTTTTTTCTTATCTCTTTTATTCTACATTTATTTGTTGTTATCGCTTTCTCTTGATTATAGTATTCAATATTATTTGTCGGGTATATTCGTAGTGTTTTGTATTTTTCAATTCACTAGAATTTTGTTTAGAGTGAATTATTACCCGAAATTCCCAACAAGTGGTATCAGAGCCGAAGGTTCGTCCTTGGCTTGTTTGTTTGGTATTGTAGCTTTAATTATCTAGGAAAATTTTGTCTAAGGAGGTTGGAATTTAAGCGGTCCACTTGTGACCCTCCAATCTTTCCTGGAAATTTTCTTGGAATAATTTTTGGTACAATACTTGGTATTTTTTGAAATATTGAATACTATATTAGTTTTGTAATGGCATCTACTACAAATATTGTATCGGAGACATCAGTTTTTTCTTCATCATGGTCGAGGATTCCAATGTCTAGTTTGAAATTAGCAGTAGAAATATTTGATGGTACTGGCCATTTCAGCATGTGGCAAGGGGAAGTCTTGGACTCTCTTTTCCAGCGAGGGTCTTGATATTGCCATTACGGAAGAAACCGGAAGATGTGGTAGATAAGGATTGGAATATTATGAATCGGTTGGCATGCGGAACAATTCGGTCGTGCTCGTCCCAGGGGAGCGAAGTATGCTTTCAAGAATGAGACTTCTGCGCACAAATTGTGGAAGGCATTGGAGGAAAAATTTCTAAAGAAAAGTGGTCGAGAATAAGCTCGCTTATGAAGAAGAGGTGCATTCGAGTTTGATTACTGACAGAGTACAACTATGAATGAACACATTACTATGTTTAATCAATTAGTTGCGGGACACTGTTAAATTTAGATGTAAAATTTGAGGATGAAGATTTGGCTTTGATGTTATTATCATCTCTTCCCAGATGAATTTGAACATTTAGAAACTACGTTACTTTCATGGGAAGATGAATGTGTCGTTAGATCTTGTATGTTACGCTTTATATAGTCATGAATTGAGAAAGCGAGGATAAGATGAAAACCAAATCAACAACATCGGAAAAAGCATTGGTGGCAAGAGGTAAAGTCGACAAAGCCGGGATCAAAGGGGAGGAGAGGAAGGTCAAGTCAAAGGTCGCGTCGTTGCTCAAAGATGAGTGTGCTTTACTGTCATGAGAAAGAGCACTTTGGAAGAAAAGACTGTCCCAAAGTCGAAGAAGAAAGGGAAGACTCAGCAAGACGCAAATGTTGCGAGAATGCAAGAGTGATGCGGAATCGAAATTTCTCTTGTGGTTTCACTCTGCAACATCACGTCCAGGATGAATGGATATTGGATTCGGGTTGTACCTATCATATGTGTCCCATTCGGGAGTGGTTTTTTGAATTTCGGGGAATTCGATGGCGGGGTTGTCTACATGGGTAATGATAATCCATGTAAAAGCAGTAGGGGATAGGTTCAATCAAGTTGCGAAATCATGATGGATCCACCGGAATTTTTGCGGGATGTGCGATGCGTGCCAAAGTTGAAGAAGAATCTCATCTCATTGGGCGCCCTAGAATCAAAGGGCCTGAGTTGTGACGATGCGAGATGGAGTTCTTAAAAGCAACTCGGGAGTCTTTGGGTGATGTTGAAAGGTGCGAGGAAGAATAATCTGTATTACTACCAAGGTAGTACAGTGGTGGGGACAGTAGCAGCGGCAACTTCAAGTAGCAAGAAGGATGCTGAAGCAACGAAACTGTGGCATATGCGTTTGGGACACGCTGGTGAGAAATCCTTGCAAATTCTTGCCAAGTAGGGATTGTTGAAAGGTACGAAGACTTGCAAATTAGAATTTTGTGAGCATTGTGTTTTAGGAAAACAACGAAGAGTGAAATTTGGCACTGCAATCCACAATACCAAGGGCATTCTGGATTATGTGCACTCAGATGTATGGGGACCTGCCAAGACTCCGTCAATCAGTGGTAGGCATTATTTTGTCACTTTTGTTGATGATTTTTTCAGAAGAGTTTGGGTGTTTACTTATGAAAAAATAAGGATGATGTGCTTGGAGTTTTTCTTAAGTGGAAAGCTGAAGTTGAAAAGCCGAGACAGGGGAGGAAGATCAAGGTTCTCCGAGCAGGACAATAGTGGAGAATACAAGAACGATCCATTCTCGAAGGTATGCCAAGATTGTGGCATAAGGCGACGACTTCACGGTCGAAAAAACACCACAGCGAGAATGGGGTGTCGGAGCGTATGAACAGGGGACATTGGTGGAGAAAGTTCGTTGCATCTTTGTCTAATCTTTGAGTTAAGCGAGAAAAATTTTGAGGTGAGGCAATAAATTATGCTTCAGCATCTAAAGTCAATCGTTTGCCATTATCTCTGTATAGAGGAAAGACTCGCTTTAGAGGTATGGTCAGAAAAAACTCATTCTCGATTATGATACTTTGCGTGTTTTTGGTTCTACTGCATATTATCATGTGAATGAATCAAAGTTGGATCCACGGGCAAAGAAGGCTCTATTTATGAGCTTCAATGCTAGAGTTAAGGGATACTGGGTTTATGGTGTCTAGAGGCAAAGAAGGCGATAATCGGTAGGGGATGTTACCTTTGATGAATACGTCATGTTGCAAAGGTAAATCCGGAAGGGGTCGATGACATTCAGCGGCGAGGGTGGAGTGTATTCAGAGCGAGTGGAGTTTGAGCAGACGGTGGTGATTCCAAATGAAATAGCACTGACTAGAGACTCTCAGAGGCGGAAGAAGAGTCGGATGAGGAAGATGTTCCTACCCAAGAACCTCAGCAGCAATCGGAGCCAATTGCACTTAGAAGGCAAAGACGAGAGATTCAAAAACTCGCTCGTTTCTTTCGACATGGTAGCTTATGCGACTTCAGGGTTGTTGATGATGTTCCATCCACCTACCCGAAGCCATCAGAAGTTCGGAAAGTGGTAGATGGGCGGGAGTGCAATGGAAGAAGAAATACAATCTCTCGAGAAGAACAAGACGTGGAAGGTCGACACAACTACCAAAGGGGTAAGAAGACTATTGGATGCAAATGGGTATTTGCAAAGAAAGAAGGATTTCACGATAAAGATGAGATGCGTTACAAGGCAAGATTAGTGGCTAAAGAGCTATGCTCGGAAGGAGGGAATTGATTATAATGAGGTATTTTCTCCAGGTTGTTAAACATTCCTCCATTAGAATTTTGTTGGCCTTAGTAGCGTGAGATGAATTTGGAGCTAGCTCAACTTGATGTGAAGCACGCGTTTCTTCACGGTGATTTGAAGGAGAAATCTATATGACTCAACTGAGATGGATACAAGGTTCGTTTGGTAGAGAGAATTGGGTTTGTAAACTAAGTAAATCATTATGCAGATTGAAACAATCTCCAAGACAATGATACAAGCGATTTGACTGATTTTATGAAGGAGTCGGAAAGTACACAAAGGAGCAAATACGATCATTGTGTGTATTTGCTGCGAGCTTCAAGATGGTTCTTACATTACTTACTCTTATATGTTGATGATATGTTGATAGCAGCAAAGAGCGAAAGTTGAGATTGACAGATTGAAGGCTCAGCTGAGTAAAGAGTTCGAGATGAAGGATTTGGGGAAGCCAAAAAGATTCTCGGCATGGAGATAAACGAGGGACGAGAGAGAGGCAAGCTTTGGGCTGACACGAAAGCGATATTTGAAGAAGGTATTACGACGTTTTTGGTATGCATGAAGATACAAAATCAGTAAGGACCCCACTTGCCCCTCATTTGAAACTTAGTAGCTGATTATCTCCTACAACGGATGAGGAGCGAGAATACATGGCGAAAGTCCCATATGCAAATGCGATTGGAAGCTTGATGTATGCAATGGTGTGTACGAGACCGAGATATTTCACAAGTTTGTTAGTGTTGTGAGCGAGTACATGCATGATCCGGGGAAGGGGGTCATTGGTTAGTCTGTGAAATGGATTCTACGGTATCTTCAAAATACATGCAGATGTTGGATTGGAATTTGAGCGGGATGAATCACTTGGTCATTGTGTAGTTGGATATTGTGATTACGATTATGCGAGTGATTTGGATAGCGACGGTCTACAACTGGCTATTTGTTCACTTTAGCAAAAGCGCAGGTTAGTTGGAAGTCTACCTTGCGATCAACGGTGGCTTTATCTACAACTGAGGCGAGTATATAGGCGATTACGAGAGGTCGTGAAGGAAGCAATTTGGCTTCATGGATTGCTTAAAGACTTGGGAGTTGGTCGAAACAACTTGAGGTTTATTACGACGATCGAGTGCTTATTCACTTATCAAAAGAATCAAGTCTTTCATGCACTGGACGAAAGCAGCATTGATGTTACTTTATCACTTTGATGCGAAATTGCGGAAGAAGATGAGATACTTCTCAGGAAGATTCACACGGCGGAAAATCCTGCAGATATGTTGACCAAGGTGGTTAGAAGGGCCAAGTTTGAACACTGTTTAAACTTGGTTAATATTTTGCATATTTGAGTTGGCGCCTAACGGCGCAAAATTTGGAAGCATCATGAGGTCCATTTTATTTTTTGTTTGATTGAGAAGCTTTTGTATTTGGTGGGACTAGAAGTTAAGTCAAGGTGGAGATTTGTTGGTTGTTGGCCTAAATAGTTGGCCAACAAATTTTGACTTTTGCCTTAACTTAGGAATCCCACATTGGAAGTTGATGAAAATGTGAGGAGATTTGATCCCTATAAAAGGGACTCTTCTCTCTCACTTATTGTATCCCAAAATTTGTAAACTCTTCTCCTACTATAAGTAAAAGCAGGCTGCTTGAGTGGTGCTCGGAGACTAGGCAATATTTTTGCCGAACTCCATTATCAAATTTTTCCGGGTGTGTTTTTTCCTTATCTCTTTTATTCCACATTTATTTGTTGTTATCGCTTTCTCTTGATTATAGTATTCAATATTATTTGTCAGGTATATTCGTAGTGTTTTGTATTTTTCAATTCACTAGAATTTTGTTTAGAGTGAATTATTACCCGAAATTCCCAACAGATGCAACAACAAATCCGGCCAGACAACAATTACTCTGATGCCCAATGGCTGGTCAGGTTCCGTGATGCTATCTCAAAGACTACACTCTGATTCTGACTAGGTGTTTCTAGATCCATTTGGAGGATGTGAAACGAATGAATGGTATCTTTTCCCATACCCAAATTTGTTCAGTGTCCCATCAAACTGGAGATTAGTGTATTGAGTACATTAGGCATTTTAGATTGGAATTATGGAAGCTGGTCCAGAGATCGGATAATTTATTGTTGATTCTGTTTGTTTCCTGTTACGTAGTATAGCAAGTATTGAGTTGCCATCAGAATATGCAGTCTGGCTCATCCTTGCTCTTCCTTTCTTTTCTTCTTCCAGTGTTCCCTTACCTATAAGTGTATTTTAATCACTAAATTATCTGTCAGATATGCCTTCTAAAGTGGGCCTGCTACTAATTATCTTTCAATATGTTTTACCTGTCAAACTCTTGTTGCGCGTCTTGGTCTATAAAATGTTTTCGAAGCATTTTCCTCCTCCGTAAATTTCCAGTTGAAAAATAGACAATAGTCGTTTTACAGGGTGTGTGACAAAATGTTCATATGTTTCACATAACTTTGAATGTATTTTTGGATATGTAAATAAATAAAATGATAACTTACATCTCAAAACTGAAAAACTGCTCCCCTCGCTGACATTGCATCTATTCTAACATTCTTTAGAGGATTTCGGCACAATAATCTTCTGTTGTCAACCTTTTGTTGGGAGCATTTGGAATGGTTTAATCTTTGACCCCAGTGACTCTCGGGACGGTTCCTAGGATTCTCAAAACTACCGTAGCTTCCTCCATATCCAACAGACATTGCATCTATTCTAACATTCTTAAGAGGATTTCGGCACAATAATCTTCTGTCGTCAACCTTTTGTTGGGAGCATTTGGAATGGTTTAATCTTTGACCCCAGTGACTCGGGGCAGTTCCTAGGATTCTCAAAACTACTGTAGCTTCCTCCATTTCCAACAGGAAACATGAAATGACACCTACCAAGAAATCCAACCATCTGCGGAGGGCCAGGGGACGCAATTTGAAATATTATCGGATACCGAAGCTCCTGAGCAAGTCAGTTTGAAATTTGAGTTAGCCGTAATCAGGGCCATGACAACAAAATAGTCGGCTAAAGAAGTTTTCTAGCCATATAATCATCCGATGGGTCATTTACCCCCTTTTTTCTCTCTTTGGCATAGATTATATATATCTCAAGAGCTACCTGTTCATGTGAGGTTGGTGTGCAATTCCTGGAATTCCTCTACCGCTCCCACATTGATTTGGTTGCCCAATAAACTTCTGGTATAAGATACAAAACTTAATTCAGTTTGTTGAAATAAAAGAAAACAATCCAACAATTGCCCCTTGCGTACCCAAAATTCAGGTTGGAAAGAATCAGGGGCATTCTCCTTGGAGACCTAAATCACGAAGAGTCAAAAGTAAATTCATAGAAGTGCAGTAAAATTGAACTGCTGTAGCATTTATGAAATCTCACCTTTGTGGGTTGATGAGCTTTTGGCTGTGATACTGTCTCCTCTAGTTCAGAGATCAGGGAAAGCTGGGAATTCAAAATGATTACTTGTATAAGTAGCAAAAGATACACAAAATCACAAATTCGTGTCCTTATAGTTCATACAGCAGCCCTCAGTTACGTATAGAATAAGAACAGACCTACTGAGACTTATACCTTGTTAAATAATTCAGTGGGTGGATTCTGTGAAAGGCTCTGATTCTTCGAAAGTTTGGATTCCTAAGAAAAGGTAATATTAAGAGTTTTGATAATAAGAACAGAAACCAAAAAGATTAGAGAAATAAAGAGAACGAATCAAATTATATACCATTGATATCGTGGCTTCATCGACGTCTTTAGTTCCCCCAATATCTTCTTTGGTTGGAAAAATCTATTATAAATGAAATAGGGTTTTAGGTTATAGTTGCAACTGCAAAACTGATTAAATGCACATGAGTTAAGTCTGTTTCACCTTACTGTTAAGTGACCTTGGTTTAATTTTATGTGGCACTTCACTTTTCTTATTCAGACGATGATGAGATTTTGATCTGAGAAACACAGCTGATATTGTGAGGAGAAAATATAAGAGAAAATCAAGATATATTGATAATAGCTAAAAGTTATTAAGAACTGAATTGGGGTACTGATTTTTTTTTTGTTACATTAGCAAGTAGAGTATTGACATCAGAAGAGTATAACAAAATGTTCTTCAGGAGCTACAAAAGAAGACTTTCAGCACATTTCATATACGGGGACCTGATATACAAGGAAAATAACTTAAAAAATAATAAAGAAAGAGAATTCATGAAATTGATATTAAGCAACAGCAACTAAAAGCCACTTTTCTTTCTCTCCAGCAATTTCAAGGGAAAATGGTTCAAGGTCCAAGTTATCTAACCTGTTCAAATCTGCAGAACCACATTGTGAAGCAGGACCAGAATTCCCAGAGTTCAGGTCCTGCAAGAGAAGTGCTTTTAGCTTTTAGATTCTGAAGCTGAATAAAAAATGCTAGTTTGCAATGACAGTAAAAACCCAGTGAAAGTTCACAAGTAGACATACATATGCAGGTGGGTAGCATATACTATGTATTTAAGGTTCCTTAAACTGTGAAGGTCCAGGAAGGCTAGATCTTCAAAGCCTTACCCTCTTTAGCAGGTAGGCAGTTCTCATGTATCAGGCAATGTTCTTATAACTGAAAGGATATCAAGAAATGCCACTTTCCAAATGATGCGTGCCTTGAGACGTATGCATTGTGAACCCTAGAGTTGCTAATCAGTGATATAGTGAAACAATTGGGGTCATTGACTTGTAAGCTCTACTTATTCATTGTAAACTAAAAAGTCCCGTCAGATGTTTCCCTTCTTCTTCTTCTTCAATAGTTACCACTTAACTTGTGGACTTCTGTACAGGTTAGTGATACAAAAGTTTGAACGTATAAATTAGGTCAAGCTGAAGCCCTCAGCAACTTAATCCAGTAAATAAGCACATATTTAACAGGAATTTCAGACATCCTCTAGGACTTGTTGCAGCTAAAAGAAAAAGAAATAGACTAATACTTTATAATTGAAATCTCTTGTACGTTGTACATTATGTTATTTAAGTACTTAGTTCAGTTAACAAGAAAGCTATTGCTCATAGTCAGATTAGATTATTCCCTTCAAAAGGGAGTTCAGAATAAGATTGACTTACGTTAGAAGATGAATGTTGCATGGCCCTCTCCATAGTCTTCAATTGAAACACCTGGAAAACATAAAAGTAAGGATAGTGAGATGCAGGAAAATGTTAAAGAGTATTTGTCATCGTCAACATGTGTACACATGCTTGGGCAGATAATAGGATGAGCACGTTGTGATAGTTTACTTTGAACTCTGGTAGCTGCCGGGTGCTCTTTTTATGTGGGATTAATGAAGGACCTTGAAGTGTCTTCGACAAACAGTAAAGTGACATCTTAATCAAACCTGTTGTAATCCTATAAAGAAAATTGGCATCTTTGCCGAAATTCAAGATCACACGACAAAACAATGTTTCACCCCGAGTACCAACCTGTTTGTTCCAGGATCGTGCTTTAAAGGCACCTGTTTTTGGTTCCACATGCTCACTTGTGTCTGCATTATTCCTGGATGAGGTGTATTAAGAAGAAAGAAGATATCCAGAAGTACATAATCAGCCGTTTTCAGAAAAGAAGTCCTTAATCAGTATTAATATCTCTACAACAAAATGCTGGGTAAAACAAGTAAAATTTGGCAACAAGAATAGGATGTACTTCCGGTTTTGTGCCCTTTGCTTTGTCTCCAGTTCAGGTTCTTTAGGAATCGTAAACTTTGTTTTAGAATGTGCCACATTGCCACTTGCACTTCCACCCTGACAATAAATCAAGCAGTAATTTTTGTCTTATGTATATGATTTAGTACCAGATACATGCTAAAACCATAAATTATCCTTGTAAATGGGAAGGTTTTATCTGAAGCAGATGATACACCATGTTGCACATCTTTTACACACTTCCTCTGCCAGAGGGGTATACCTTTTTAGAAATCTTGTGGAGTAACAAATTCTGATGCTTCAGCTGAGCAACCTGATTTGCAACAAATAATGGAGATCAGAAACTTCCCAGAACAATGAAAAATGGCAAAAACAACTAATATGAACTTCTTCCTGTTTTCAAGCTAGTAGTGTTGTTGACACAGAAGGAATAAGGCAACTTTACTCGCAAAAAACAATCTTGAAAATGTAGTGAGGAGGGATTTTCACCTATAGAAGCTAAGTTCAAGATGTATCAGAAAGCTAACTATTGAAGAAATGCAGTGAAGCAGAAGATACTTCTGTATTCACATAGCCCGCTCAAGATAGTCTATTTTGCCCCAAAAACCTTCCTAGTCCTGCAACCTTCTGCAGATTTTGAGACAGAGCTTTGTATAAGTTGTGCTGCTGGATACTGGATCCTTGCAGTAGGCTGAAGCTAGATCCAGCCAAGAGAGAATAATCGTATATACCATCAGTTCCCATTCCACCTTAGTTAATTAAAAAGAAGAGAAACATAGATGATCTCTCTTTCTGCACGAATAGCACATCTTAGTTGTTACTACTTGTCAGTTGCCAAAGAAATTCAACTTCACTTCCATTTATTATTCTATCACCACACCTTTGCTCTAAATGAATTTACATGGTCCAAGGCTATTCAAAGGCCAAGCATAAACATAAAACAATCAGAAGACAATATCACATAGAATCTTAAACTAATTCACCTCACTTTCTGTTGCCGTTAATTCTAGCTAATGTAATTATCTTTCTTTTTCTTTTTCCATTTTTTGATACAATAATGTCATTATCTTTCCAATATCATATACTCTTCTACTCCCCTTCTGAAAATATTCCTTGAACTGAGCCCATTGCAGAAAACAACTCCACAGCAAAAATATGCATTGGTCATACAGTTATCATGTTCAGTATGGTTAGCATTCATTTGTAAACTGAAGAACCATAAATTGTATAGGAAAACAAATTTTCTGCACAAGCTTACTACTCCTTGACCATGGAAATGTCTATACTGTTTACTACTCCAATGACCATGAAGATATATCTGTCGTCTACTTCAGGTTCAACTTATATGACAATCTATACTTCGGATGGAAGTCAAATGCAAGACCGTCTAGCTTATTTAGTGTTTTCAATAGTATATTATCTTTGTTTAGAATTCTGATATGAAGCTGATTCTCTCTATTTTTGTTTCCAGAAGTATAAAATAAGAATAAAAAATTACATTTTCCATTTTGAAGCAATATAATATGCTCCCAGATATAACTTGCAAGTGATAAACTTCACACTCATCACCTGACGGTTTTTAGTCAACTGTAAAAATGTAACAAGGACAAGAAAATGTATGGAGAATTAAATGGTTCTATTATTTCATCCAAAAGTCACTAGGATACAACTTTTTAATGCTTAAAACATGAAACAGCAAAAAAAATATCTATCATGGAGGTTGAAACAAGATACTTCCCTTTATTATCGAATTACTGCAAAAATACAAACAGATACCTTTTCCATTTTATTTTTGTTTTTCATTCAAAAACTTTCTAACGTAAAACCCTTGGTGATGTGTCATCTGTTATATAAAATATCAGCAAGCAATGAAACACACCTTTCGTAAGTAACCAATCTCAAGCTTCTGTCTTTTGGGAGCTGCATTGTCAAATCCATGAGGACTGGGCACCCTTCTATCACTCATTTGGGTGGATGGCTTATGAGACCTGGAAATGAGATATAACAGAATTGTAATGCTCAAGTATAACAAGTTATAGGAAATATGAAAAGAAATCTTAGGACAGAAATCATATGGAAAGACAAATTCAGAAGTATTTTGACATACACATATTGACATGCAAGAAGTTGAACATGCCTCGAATATGGAATAATTGGAAGTTCTAAATCTATATTATATTATTTTTTGAGAAGTTCGACTGCAGTATTGTGTAGTATGCTGAACAAGTAAATTGAGGTGAACTGAGGTCTAATTATCCTGGACTGGGAGCTAACCTTCCGTGCAAGTAGTTGGAGGGTACATGGCTTGCTTTATTCAGTTTGGCCAAATGGCTAGCCGTCGGCCTCATTAAAGTTGAACTCCTTTGTTTGGATGGCTTGGGAGCTGATTGTATCTTGGCTTCCGTATTTTGTTCGGTTCCTGAAGGAGTGAAAAGGAAAACTTTAAAGCAAAAGTTTACCAGAATTATAGAAGTAGCACTTCTCATTTTAGGTATACCATTTGTGGTTTCCAAAATCTAGGATGCTAATTAGGAGCATGAACAATTAGGCAAATTTGTAAACGAGGTAACTTAAGCATCTACAGCTGTCATAGATACACCAAACATAAGTTCCAGGAGAAGCATCTTCAGGTAAATTAGAAAGTCAATATTTCCTTTAAGAGCATCTTCAGGTAAATTAGAGAGTCAATATTTCCTTTAGTCTAATCATTTAGTAAGCTCTCAACTTGACTAATCAAAGCCAGACTGTATCATAAATGATTTCTTCAGAATTAAAATCAAAATATGGAGAAGGAAGAGGAATTAGAAATTTTTAAAATCAAATCCCCAAATATCTGCTCTCACTCAAACTACAACCTAAAAGTTTTCTTAAGAGAATGTAAATGAACTATTCCTACGGGTCAAATCCTATCCCTCAAATGTTTTCTACCATAACTTTAGATTGGCTTTCTTCCTGTAGAATCACCAAAAAAAAAGGAAGTTCCAAAATTGGGAAGGCATAGAATGCATGATGGCCTAGGATCCGATTAAATTTAGCTCAGTTCTAGCACTAAAATCGCGGAATACTTCAATTATCTTCATCTGGTACATATTAAGATGTCAAAATCGGAAGTGCCTTGAAATACCTTTGCAGTTCTTGGTTGATTGAGAAACCCCAGAGCCAGCAGCAACATCTGCCTGTTTGCTGCTTGACTTCGCACTTTTGGCATCGTTTGAGCTGGAAGAGGTGCTTTTCCCAAAATACTTCATAATTAAAGCTAACGGTTTGATGGTAGCACCACAGAGACAGGAAAAGAGAGGAGTAAGTAAGAGGAAACCACTCATCTGGCGTGTTTAAAAGAAACGAAAAACAAAATAAAATGTTTCTGAGTGTGGATGATAATCCCGTGCAAATCAAACAAACGTCAAACAACGAAAAAATAAGTTCTTTCAACCCACATCCCTGTCTTGTCCCTACTGTCCAGACCTAATAGAGAGATGATCAACAGCAAAGAGAGAAGCAAAAGAACAGTGTTTTGCATGACACTCTTAAAGCTGGGCAACGGAATTAAAAGAAACTATTCTAAACTGTGAAACAGGTACTATCTCGACTTTTCATTACGCTGAATTGGGCATAGAAAAAAGATTCGTGCTTAAGGATCATATTCAAAATGCATTATCCACCCATAGGAGGAGGGGGAAATCAAAAGGATTGATTTTCGTATATTATAGGGATGTCGAAGAAGCTTCGGAGAAAGGAAGGCTTCTCTATATCAGCGAGAAGTAATTCTTTTTTCTATGTTCAATCAACAATAAAGCAGGAATAGACAGTCATCAGATTGATGCATGAGAAGGCTTACGAGAAGGCGGATAATTTCCGGCAATCTCAAACCAGTGATCCGCTTCTCCGGCTTCAGAATTAGATTCGGCCCTGTTAAAATCATAGAACTGAGACGCATCAAATTCGTAATCCCAATCAATTTCCGATGGTTCCAAAAACTCTCCAACGAAGTCCTCCATTCCTTCGTCCATTTTTCCCTCCAAATATCACAGCATAAACAGAGAAAGCTCTTATTTTGTTATTCTTCTCCTTCCTCTTCTAGGATCAACCAAGTTTCAGAAGAGGAATTCCGAAGATATCGTTGAAATCTTGATTTTCCTATCTACCGCGGGAAAACACACCTCGTACATGCAATGTAGGTATGTATACGTTGAAAAAGAGTGATTGCGAGGGGTTTTGTATTGTGAAACAAACCCTAGTAATTGAATGATGATGGGAGTTCGAGGAATGAGAGAATGAAATTCGTTCTCGCAGTGAACGGCCTAATTTTCGTTTTACACAGAGAGGAAGAGAGCGAAGGCGTCAATGGGAGGAGGCAGCAAAGACAAATATCCGCCATTTATATTTATTATATAGGTATACGTAGCGCCCAGAAGCTTAGGAGTTTGACAATTGCTCAAATTTGAAATTGCGGGACCCCTAGCAGTTCTCTTATTAGTAGGAACTGTTTTAGTGGGTCCACATTATTTCTTTTTCTTTTCTTGTATTTCTTTTTTTACTAAATAAATAACAAAATAAAAATTTCTTGAATTCTTATTCATGACTTATGGTAATGAAGGAAGATTTGAGTCTATTTTTATATATCGCTAGTGTCCGACTTGCCCGACTAATCTAGCGTGAAAATTTTGAATGGTAAAATTTTCAAAGTACTATAACATATAATCAATTGTATCGTATTGTTACTTTTAGGATAACTTGAACCTACATAACAAATCAGGTAAAGAAAACACAGTTAAATAATCAATTCAATCAACGCTTCTTTATCAAATTTGAGTATATTAATTTATCACGATATTATCTAATTTTTCATTCCAATAATTTTAAGAAAAATTATTCTTTTCTTCTTTTCTTTTTTTTACTCCTTTTTGTCCCTCATTTTCTTGTGATGGGGAATGATTAATTTTAGATACTAGTACTTCTACTACATTCTTCCATTGGAAGAACAAATATCAGAAGCAACAGTATTGGAATTACTTAAGATGTATTTAGATTATATTATATTATAAATTTTAATATAAATTTTTATTTATGTTTAATTTATTTTTTATAAATATTTAATTTTTATAAAATTTAAAATAAAAAATTTCAAATATAAATTATATTGATCCTGCATAAATTTTTCATTAAAAAAAATTAGCTGTTATCCTTCACTCAAATAAAGTGAAACTTCCTGTTGAATTCATATTCACTAGGCCCTCGCATAGCATAAGAAGAAAAGTCAAACAAGATGGCATTTGATCTAGAAAAACACTGTTTCCCTTTGAAAACCCTGTAGAAGAATTGAAATCTTACCATGAACGAGATTGTTCTTTTACCTTTTTTTATAAAAATAAGAATAATATTTTAAACAAGTTTTTTTTCCTGAATTTACGAGCAATTAATAAAAGATGACAATAAACAAATTATATATCTTTTTGAAAGTGAAAATGAACAAATTGTTTCTACTTACACGTTCAAATTGTGTTACCAAAGAAAGAAGTAGCAGCATCTCTGGTAAGAAATGAATCTATAATTATAGTGTATTTAGATTAAATTACGTTACATAATTTAATACAAAATTTTTATATTAGTCTTATTTCTTTTATTATAAAAAAGTATTTTTTAAAAAAATTTTAAATTTAAAAATTTTAAAATAAAATATTATTCAATTTTATGTTAATTAACTCTTCGCTGCTTCATTTGCAAATATTTTTGGAACTTTAGAGCAGACAGGGACCAACCCTGCATTTGCCATTTGCACGCTACAGCATGCACTATGCTTTCTCTAGTCCCGTCGAAGACTCCGATGAATGAACCCAGCTGTTCTGCTTTTTCGTGTCTTTTTTCTTTCTTTCTTTTCATGAAATCTATCACCCCAGAACTGATAATCAGAAGACAGAAGAAAAAGGAGGAGGCGCTCCTTCACCTGTAAATTTACGAAAAGACAAACATTATCAGCTAATGACCAGTCAATTTCTCGGCATACTACTAGAAAGGACTTATGAGAAGGACGCCCACATCGCCACCGAAACTCACCGGGGTTGGCGAGACTCGGATACTGACGAAAGCAACAATGGGGGCCAGCCCAGCCAACCTTGTACTAATTGAAAATTTCCCCCCTTGAAAGAGGGAACTCCTATTCCCAGCGCCGAAGGTATTGACGATTTTCTTCATCGGATTTTTAATCTTTTTTTGGAGAAGAAACTAACCGGAGATTCGAACGAATAAATAATTACAATTTGTCGTGCTCAGACATCAGTGGGCTTAGTGGTTCGCGGAGCAGAGTATGTGGATTATTTGAAAAAACCAAAAATATGTCATTTCATTTCACTATCTGTGCATTTTGAATTTCTGAGTACCGCAACTCTATTTTTCTACTTCGTCCGAGTCTTATTATGAAACTCGTGGTATTCAATTATGTAAGCGGAGTTTTAAAATAATATAGGACGTATTTAATTTTTTAAATAAAATTATATTAAATTTTATAAAAATAAATTATTTATAAAAATAAAATTTAAAATAAAAAAATAAAATTTTTCATTGAGTTTGAATCCAATATCACTGATGGATTTGTTGTTTTATGGGATATTGCATTAAAATACACCTTCCATGCATTGTGCATCTATATCTTAAAAGAAGACATATTTTGAAGCCTAAGAGGGCTTGTTTGAAGGTTAGGATTTTAATTCCTTCACAGCACAAGACTTATTATTCTTCTTGTATAAAGAAAATATCTATACATGTATATAGCTTTAATTGTATAATTATGAACGTATTATACTTAATCCATTGATTATGTTTAATATTCATCAATAGTTCCACGCGTCTTATATATAAAAACATATCTTTAGTACTTTTAATCCACCAAAACATATCTTTAATAATTATTTTTAATATTCAACAATAAACATATCTTTTATGGGAGTCATACTTGATCCATTTTAAAATATACTATATTTTGATTATTTTTTTCTTCTAAAATTTTTTATTCTTTTTATAATTATAACTTAATTATAAATATAAATTTTTATTTTTTTATATTAATAGAGTTAGTTAAAGTATAAAGATTAAAGACACCGCACCACATAGTTTAGCATGGGCCGAAAACCAACCCTTACTGCTACCTTGCCCAAACACATGGCTTCAGCTAAACCTCTGCTTACTCCACCGTTATAGGTATTAACTGGATAGAGTTTAATTTTTAAATTTTTAAATATTAAATTATTTATAAAAAATATAAATATCACTTTAAAAATTTTTAATTTAATTAAAAAATAAGATACTATTTAATCATAACTTATATTTCTACTTAGGTTCGTAAGTTTTATCACATATGAATAATCTATGTCAGCCCAATAGCTCTGCAGTAGCTTCCCTTATGGTTTATTGTTAATTTTGAGGTGCTAGAAATCAAAGTGAAAAGAAAGAAAAAACCAACCCCGCCCCACGCACCACAACCACCACCAAAAAAAAAAAAAAAAGGAGAAAAAAAAACTAAACTGGCGATGGGCACAAATCAATTGACAAAAATAAACAATAGCTTCTATACGACTGACTTTATGGGCCTACAAGCCAAATAAAAATTTCAAGCAGGAGTCCATGAAAGTCTGTGCATCACCCCTAGGCCCAGAGGCCTGTCATCACAATTGTCATTGAACCAACAGAAATTTTGATCTGGGCCAGCGCTTCTTTCCTTTTTTGGTTACTCTATTGATATTCTTTTTCAATAGAGTCTTATCGAAATTTTGATTAAAAAAACCAAAATCCTCCTATTTAGGGGCCAACTCTTCTTGGTTTTGCCACCTTTGCCAACAGAAAGGTTCTGTGTTTTTCTTTTCCTTCAAAAGTTAGTACATATAGTATTTAAATTATCACATTATATATGATTTTTTCGACTGCATACAATATAAAATTAATTATTTTTAAAAATTTCTCTCTCCTCTCCCTCTCACTCTTTTTCATTAGGTTTTGATGGAAGTCATGTTGCTTTTAAAAAATCATATGTAATGTGATAATTGAAATAATTCTTTGTATAATCACTAATCATTATATTGTTTTGACTAATTTGATATGTTATTTATTAAATTTGAAGTTTAGAAAGAGAGAGTAAAATAATTTTTAAAAGATAATTAATTTTGTATATAATATAAAAAAATTATATATAATTATGGCTATATATAGATCCGTTTCATTTCATTTTAATCTTTCATTTTTCTCTAAAAACTTCATTATGATATTGTAAGATTTTAAATTTTTGTTTCAAATTTATGTGCACTAAGGTTAAATATCAAAATTATACTTGTTATATTATGATAGATTTGACTTATGAATCTAATATAAAATTTTTATTTTAAATTTTATTTTTATAAAATAATTTATTTATATAAAAATTAAAATAAAATATTTTAAACTCAAATATTACATAATTTCACGTTTTAGAAGGTATTATTAAAAGCTTTTTTAAAAAAGGCTGCTGTTGGAATTGTAAACCCATCTCGCGGGAGGCGTTGGAGTCATTTTGGTTGATCTGAAGAGAGATCCCATCAACAGAATCAATCTTCCTTCAACAACCAAGCAACTTCCCCACACAAACAAACAAAAACTTTGACGCCCGAAGAAACCATTCCCACTTTCAATTCTAGAGAGCTACTCCATCAGCACTTCCTAGCCGGCGTCGCCAAAATCCGGAGAGCTAAATCGCCTGAAAACACCATCGCAAGAAAAAGGAGGTACATATAGTTATGAGACTCGTAGTGCCTCTGCAAGGGATAGTTCAAGGCAGGGGTGGTATAATCTTGGGGTCTTTAATCCCGTGTGCACTGTTCTATTTCCTTCAGTTTTACTTGAAACGACACCGTTCCCCGCCTTCGTCTTCCTCCAACCCGCCGTCACCGTCCTCGTCCTCCGGCAATCTAGGTGACTTGCCTAGGTCTTCGTCCCGTTTGAATTTGTCCACACGTGGCTCTATCGGACGGGTGCACTTGTCAGCTAGGGCCTATGGGATCGCCAAGCCTAATGACTCGCCATATTACATTGGACTGGACAGGGTCCGAGAGGATCCCTATGATGCTTTGGATAACCCGAATGGGATTATTCAGCTGGGATTATCTGAGAATAGGGTAACAGTTTAGGATGATAATTTTAGTTGTCACTAACCTCTACTTTGTTTTTATGGGATTCTAATACTTACCTTGACGTCTTTGTCTTGCAGTTAACACTGGATTTGATTGAGAACTGGCTGTCAAAGAATTTGAATGATTCATTGCTTGGAGGGCTAGATGATGGTTTGAATATTCGTGGAATTGCCACGTACCAACCTTCTGATGGGTTAATGGAGCTAAAAGTGGTAACCTTTTCTCACTTGGAAATGTGTTTCTACATTGTGGGCTATGCTTTGATTTTCTTTTGTTTTTAAGGATTTAATTGATATATATGAATTTCTTTAGATATGTAGCGTTCCACGCTTTAATGAAGCTGTGGAGGTAAAAGATAGGAAGGGAGGAAACAATAGTGTCCCTTAAACTGAATTAAATGTGATATTAGAGATTAGAAGTTTTTAATTTGTCTATGACTCCGGCTGTATAGGTTTCAAGTTAAAAACCGTATAGGGGCAGTTTAAAACTGTGAAGTTAGACAATCATCAAGCTTCAAGGTTCTAATTTTCTGCCCTTCCAGTTGAGCTTCTATGTTCGACCTCTATTACAGTGTATGACCTGCTTTGGGTCTGAAAGATGGCAACTAGTCATCATCATCATCTCAACATGGCTGGTGAAGAGCTATGGACAATGTAGAATTGCTCAAGGTGTTTTCTTTTGTTCTACAGGCCATGGCAGGTTTCATGACTCAGGTCATGGGAGGAACCATCTCGTTTAATCCATCACAAATGGTATTAACATCTGGTGCCACTCCAGCAGTTGAGATACTCTGCTTTTGTTTGGCCGACCAAGGGAATGCCTTCCTCATCCCCGCACCCTACTACCCTGGGTAATCTTTCAATGTCATAGTTATAATTCTCAAATTCCATACTCTTAATGCTCAATCAAGAATGTGGACATTTTTTTAGAGATGTTAAATTAGTGTCTTTGTGTTATCTCTTTGATTTCCTCACCTGTTTCATGATCACCTGTGATTCTCTTATGAATCTGCAGGTTTGATAGGGATGTCAAATGGCGAACAGGTATTGAGCTCATTCCAGTTCACTGTCGTAGCTCAGACAACTTTGCATTGAGCATCACTGCTCTTGACCAGGCATTTAATCAAGCAAGAAAACGAGGTCTCAAAGTGCGTGGAATACTAATTTCAAACCCTTCTAACCCTGTTGGGAACCTGCTGACTAGGGACATGCTATGCAGTCTCTTAGATTTTGCCAGAGAAAAGAACATTCATATCATATCAGATGAAATATTTGCAGGTTCACTATACAGGGATGAGGAATTTGTCAGCATGACAGAGATTCTTGACTCGAAAGATTTTGACAAAGATAGGATTCATATAATATATGGTCTCTCAAAAGACTTTAGCCTCCCGGGCTTCAGGGTTGGGGTTATATATTCCTACAATGAAAATGTTTTGTCTGCTTCTAAAAAGTTGACGAGATTTTCTTCAGTCTCAGCTCCAACGCAGCGTCTATTAGTTTCTATGCTGTCAGATTCCAGATTCACACAGGATTATCTCCATACAAATAAAGAGAGAATCCGTAGAATGCATGGTTTATTTGTCACTGGTCTGGAACAAATTGGAATTGAATGTACAAAGAGCAGTGCAGGTTTTTATTGTTGGATTAACATGAGCAGACTTATCAATCCGTACAATGAAAAAGGGGAGATTGAATTATGGGATAAGCTGTTAAATGTGGCTAAGATCAATTTAACTCCTGGCTCAGCTTGCCATTCTATTGAACCTGGATGGTTCAGATGTTGCTTCACGACACTAGATTATAATGATATTCCCATTGTTATGGATCGGATTCGTAGAATTGTTGAAACTTGTAAACCTCCTGCTTGAGGAGCCTCTAGTTGTGTGGCTAAATATGTTAATACAGTTGCTGCTTTTAGATTTATCCCTTAGCTACTTTGAAACTTTATGTTAAGCAACAGGAATGGTAAATATTTATAAAAATATATTGCAGAAATGGAAATACAAGTGACTTGCTGTTAAGAACAACTCGTCTGAAGTCCTAACTGCTGTATGCCAAGTGACTTTTTCTTCACACGAGTTTAAGTTGCAGCTCTCTCCCATTTGATGCCAATTCTGCCAAGAATGTTGCTAGTTTCAAAGATGCAGCATCCTCTTCATGATTTCCTGCAATCATAAATGGTCAGTCAAGAAAATTGTCTTCTGCATTTCAGCGTTTAATATGTAATCATTTTCTTTATGTCAATATGGCATAGAAAGGAAATCAAACGGAATTCTGTAATGCTATTTTAGCCATGGGAATTGGTGTGTATTCAAAAAACTCTTCATGTTTCTGTACTAGTATAAAAAATTTGGGACACAGGTCTTAAACAAATAACAGTGAGAAAGTGAAAATTTACCTTTGAGAAAATTTTTTTCTGCATTTCCATGGCTTTTTTTTGGTAACTTCTTCTCCGGCTCATCATTATAAGTTCTCCCAGTGTTGGCGGTCTTCTAATTGTACCACCATAGTGGTTTTCTTGGTGAAAATCTGTGCTCTGCTTCTTTGATTCAATCTGAGAAATACCTTCTGAGTAACCATCCTTATCGAGGAAACTTGAACGAGGAACCAATAGAGGAAAGAGCCACTCCAAGAAAGAAGCTCCTACAAGGCTTATGGTTCCTGTTGCATAGCTGCTTGTGCTTCCTGTTTCAGAAGCTGGTGAACCAGGACTCTGCAGTTGTTCGCTGTTCAGATCTTTCAGTGGACTTTGTTGCGAAGGAATAGGCGTGGTTGTTGCAAGACTGTTGGCTGAGAAGGAAGGCACAGAGTTAAAGGAGCCGTCATCTGTTTCGTATTCACACGTTTCTGTATCTGATTCTAGAATTTCAGTCTCATTACCATCTTGGTCATTCATGCCGATCCAATTATCTCTTGTGCTTTCGGAGTTTCCTGACAATGATGGGAAGCTGTTAGACTCGCCCTGCGGAAGAGCAAGTGGTGATGGTAAGGGTGGTTGCAAGAAGCAGGGAAGTGGTTTGCCTGGCTTTTCTTCCCAGTCAAATGGTACAGAAGCTATAAGCTTGACTGGCAATGGGAAATTGCTAATCTCTGCTTTTGGGAGAACAGTTGGTGAACTTGTAGGTAGTGGCTGTGAGCAGCATGGAAGTGGTTTACCGGGCTTTTCTTCCCATTCAAATGGTGCTGGAGCAATAAGCCTTCCTGGTGATTGGAGACAGTTACTCTCCGCCTGCGGGAGAGCAAGTGGTGAACTTAGTGGTGGCTGGTAGCAGTGGGGAAGTGGTTTTCCAGGCTTTTCTTCCCATCCAAAAGGTACTGAAGCAATGAGTTTGACTGGCGGTGCCACTAGTTTTGTAGGGGGAGGAGTGGGTTTCCAATCCTCCTTAGGATTTCCTGGTACTATCTCCCAGACAAATGGAACTGAAATTGACAGTTTGATTTGCTTCGTGCTGGAAACTTGAGGAGGGTCTTCTTCTGCCATGTCCAGCGCTAGTCTTTGTTCCATATCCGCATTTCTGGCCTTTGTGGCTGTCTTATTTATCTAAGCAGTGCGCTCGAACTTAAGTGGGGTTAGAAATGTCTACTACTAGCTCCATATGCAACCAGACCAATTTCTGGTACTAAAGTTAGGTAACCTGTTTTCAGATTTAAATAAAGTGTTTAAGGTGGACTTGCTTTTGGTTCCCCTTCTTTGTCAATGTGAATGCAGGGTAAAATGGCTCGGAGAGAAAAGCCCTTTTTCTTCAAGAGGAGGCGTGGTTGTTCCACTCGCAACTCCACTGAAAAACCGCTTGAACATATCTCCTGCGGATAGAAAAGTAGAAAGCGAAGGAATTCAAATAATACCTTGAGTCAACTATCTGGTATTCAGCAGCGATATCCTTAAGAATTTAGTTAAAAAACGCAAGCACTGAAAGACCGCGGGAAAGAGGGGAAACGAAGCACAAGAAAGACCAGGAAAATCTCTTTGAAGGGGCAAATTGGCATCTTTTGTCTCATATGTTTTATAACTTGGTATGTTAAGTGTCCATTGTATTTGTTTAATTTTTTAAGTCCCTTATGTATTTTGAAGTAACTTTCTAGGATTTTTGGTCACTGTTGCGGTAATTTCTAATCAATTTTTACACGAGCTTCTCACGTGAGTAAACTGTTAAGGGTAAAAATGAAAGCACATCACCTTTATATATATTTTTTTTTAAAAAAGCTTTTAACAGCAGAATGTAAAATCATATTAATTTCCAAAAAAAGTTTTCAGCGTTTGCTTTAACCATTTTTCATGGGCTTCTTCTCCATCTACATTCGCCACTGCTCTGAATGCTCTATCTATGCACGCACGACGCGGTAACGCTGCCCCATGTGGACTTACTAGATGCTTCCGTTATCGAGACGTTTTTGACTTTCTCTTATGGCGTGGTTAAAGACCACAAAATTGGGAAAAGGAGTTTTGGAGTGCGATGTTTGTCTCAATGAGTTTGCAGAAGACGAAATGCTCCGTTTAATAACCAAATGTGATCACGTTTTTCATACTGAGTGTCTTGATGCTTGGCTAGAGTCCCACGTAACTTGCTCAGTTTGCAGAGCTGACCTTACCCCACAGCCCAGTGACCAGTCCTATTATTTGTCGGAGACGAATTAGGAAACCCAAGAGAACAACAACAACAATATTGAGCCGTCAAGAAGCGATGATGTTAGAATCCAAGTTTACAATGATCAGACCCAAGAAGAAAGAGAAAAGAACAGAGGCAAATTGAAGGTTAAGCAGACTTTGAGTTGTGAGTTTCCGAACTAGCGATTGAGAACGGAGTCGATAAGGAGAGGAAGATCACTCGAGTTAGGTAGGTTCAGGTCCTACTCTACCGGGCATTCATTAGTTCAACCGGGGGAGAATAAGGACAGTTTACTTTACGATGGCTGAGGGAATTAGAAAGGAAATGATGAACCGAGCTTTTCTAAACTGAACAAAGAGTTATGGCATGGGTTTGCCAAGGGATACAAGCTCCAGAAGAGGTCCCAGAAACGGTGACGGGAGTAGCAGAGGCGCAAGATCTTTTAGTAAAACTAAACTGTCGGACCGGGCTGCAAAATCAGACTGGTGGCTGTTTCCGAAGCTGGGGCTTGCTAGTCCCGTTTGACTAGCCTTGTGGTTAAAGTTATTCTTTCATTTTTACCCTTAACAATTTATCTGCGTGAGAAGCTCGTGTAAAATTTGACCGAAAATCACCGTAACAATACCCGAAAATCCTATAAAGTTACTTCGAAAATACATAAGGAACTTAAAAAATTAAATAAATACAATAGTCACCTAACATACATACCAAGTTATAAAACATATAAGACAAAACATGCCAATTTACCCTTTGAAGGATAGTGACTTTGTTCTGGTAGCGAACCATTATGAACTGTATTTATACTAATGATGACACTGTCATAAACAAGAAATTATTTTTGTTTGGTATGTATCGCTTACTGGACGTCGAAGATTGACAAAATTAGGAGCTTTACCTGTATGAACTTCAATGTCGAAAGTTGAGGAATCATGCAGCACTCAGAAATTCTTGCACGCGTATTGCCAATTCTTTTTCTTCATTATGACCCCTCATGCTCGAACAGAATTGGTTCTCACCTTCTGTGATATTTTCTATCGTGTATTCAGGCTATGAGATTTTCATTCCCACACCCCAAAAGATAGATTTTAAATTTTATTATAAAAATGGTACAAGGAAAATGTCACAGAAGACCATCATTATATTTGACTTTTAAAGGTTGTGAGAAGGAAAATGTCACAAATTGTGAAAAATTATAGACGGTAGTTTTTGTGTTAATGTTGCTGGATGTGTTAGTTTGATTCACACCGAGAGAGAGAGAGAGAGAGAGAGAGAGAGAGAGAGAGAGGCAATTGGACCTAGTTTGATTCGAAAAAGGTAGAGCGGATAAATACTTTAACTGAAACAAATATGGGAAATGCTTTTTGGATCAAAGTTGATCCAACTAATTATGGATCAAAGTTGATCCAACTAACAATTAAATGCCTTTTACAATTACTAAAATGACCCCAAAAAATTGTACGGTATTTTCAGCTTCTTTCCCTCTTTTCTTTCATCTCACGTCCGAAATTGGAGAATTGAAAATTCTCCCTCTCCCACGTGGCTCTTTTCTCTCTCTCTCTCTCTCTTTGTTTTTTTATCTCTTTTTGTCTTTTAAGGCTCTCTTTTCTCTTCTTGCCTTAGCATCTTCCTTTCTCTATTTTTTCCAAATAATGTCTCGCCATCCCAAGTCTCTTTTAAATTCCTTCTCTTCTTTCGGTCCAAAATAGAGGTAACAGTGGTAACCTTTTTCCTTTTTTCCCAAAATATTGTTAACAGTTTTTTTAAAAGTATTTAATATGAATAACAATATTGAATAAGTATTTTTTTAACGAATTGAATGCCCTTAAAGATTATCAATTAATTTCTCTTTTAGAAGTTATAGGGAAAGTCTTTCTATATTTGATATTTATTGCACTCGGGACCTGCTTTCAATTCTCTTTGCATTCCTCGTTCTATCTCTTGTGAGAATGTCACGAATCTTCATATGACTTTAAGGGTGTATTTAAATTATGTTTAATTTTTAAAAAAATTGTCTTAAATTTTATTAAAATAATTTTTTATAAAAAAATTATAATCTAATTGTGTTTTTAGTTGGCAGAAATACAATATAAATGAAACATAATTTTCTTAGGATTTTGTCACTTCTTATAGGGTTTATATATTTAATTACTTTCTTAAATAAAAAAGAATACCATGTAAAAGTATTATACTAGTAGGAGAAAAGAGAACGGAGGAAAAGATGGGAAAGAGAAACCCAACCATGTTTACTAGGGTGTTTCATGTCTTTCTTGTTATCTAAAAGGAAAAATGATAAATGAATTTCTTGTCATCCAACAGCATTATTTGAAATTATTACGAGTTTTAGATGTTAATATTTAAAAACATGGTTTTCTATTCCCCCCAAAACCCAAGTTCCAGTCCAAATAGAACAAGGATGATCTATGAGAACGATATTTGCAAGTTTCCTACTCAGAGAAGGGATCGGATATCCTAAATCCAAAACCAAGACATCTTCGAAAATGCTCTCTTTATACATGGACTGACTCTCACTTCATATCCAAATTCTCAGCGTCAACAGCAAGGGAGAAGAAGAAAGCATCGAATTGAGAAGTCAATAGAAGAAACATGGATCAAGCAAACAATCTCAAGAAAACTGATGACACTACGTGCTACCACCACCCAGAAACTCCTCGTCTTTGCACCAGATGCTGCGGCTTCTTCGGCAATCCGGCAACGCGGGATCTCTGTTCCAAGTGCTACAGAGATTCTCTGAAAGAAGAGAAAGGTGAGCAAGCCAGAAGCGTAGTCTTCAAGAACCTTTCACCGACCAAGGGGCTTCCTCCAGATCTGACTGTGCCCGACACGAATCCATTCCCTTGTTTTCGTGCATTGTCGGCTTGCCCTACCGCTACTGCCGGAGAAAAGAATGTTACTGATTCAACAACGAAGAAGAACAGATGCCATTCCTGTAACAAGAAGATTGGCCTGTTGGGGTTTGCTTGTCGATGTGGGCCTTCTTTCTGCAGCGTTCATCGGTACCCCGAAGCTCACCGGTGCTCGTTCGACTTCAAGAGTGCTGGACGTGTTGCTTTAGCGAAGGAAAATCCACTGTGCAA
This sequence comes from Rauvolfia tetraphylla, assembly GCA_030512225.1. Classification (NCBI taxonomy): domain Eukaryota; kingdom Viridiplantae; phylum Streptophyta; class Magnoliopsida; order Gentianales; family Apocynaceae; genus Rauvolfia; species Rauvolfia tetraphylla. Next base: position 6,814,590 of record JAJQKT010000049.1, on the reverse strand, counting down.
AGCTGACAAGATGCAGAAAAGATTGTGATCGCAAAACAAATAGTTTATAAAATCATGTTAGGTTGTATTACTACCATTAATCAAATATCAATTACATCAGTTTTGTCTTGCATCAACTATAGTACTAGTAAGCTATTTGACTCGTAGAGCTCTTCCAATGCACTCTACTTTTCAATTCAATTCAGAGAAACCGGGAAAAGTTTTTTAATCCAAGGCCCCAATTTTCCTCATCTCAGAAACTCATCCCCGTAATGCCCGCCGTTTAAAGGGCCGGTTATACCTAAGAAAGATGAACCCGTAGAGTTAGTAACTTTCTGGCCCATTAAGGAACAATATCCAATTGCAAGTCTGAGAAACTCCATGACCCAAATTAGGCCGGGCCCTATTTCTATTTACTGGGCCTTTTCCAATATCCAATTAAAACAAATTTAGTCTATCTTTAATTCGTGGTTCATTTTTTCTTTATTTTGAATACATAATCTAATATATTCCTTCTCCTTCTCCTTCTTTCAAAAAAAAAAAAAAACCTTTATATTAAGCTATTGAGTTATTATCTTACTACTATTTCAATTTTATTTACTCTTTTTCAGAGACTGAGGAAAGAAAACCAGTGAATTGCATTTCATACATGCCGTTTGCCTTAAAATGATATTTATGGCAATAAAAATTAGACGCCCAACCTTTTAGGTTACGAAATTTGGAAAAGGGATGAGGATGAGGACACCAACGTCTCATACTACCGCGCTTACTACCCTCTATTCTTTTCCCTCTATTTCTATACAAAGAAAAGATATTAAATGACCAATCCTCAAGCACTGTTCCAAGTATCCATGAAATCTTGGAACAATGGGGTCGATTCTCAGAGTCCCCGTCGTGGCCATGGCTTTTTATGTTTTCCAGAGCTTTGAGATCAGAAAAAACCTTTTTCTTTTTTCTTTTTCTATGATCTCCAAATTAATAGTACTAATAAATTTTAAGGTCCCAGAGGTTGCATGTGCCATTGGGATTAGACAGCGAACTGCAGACATGGGCTGCACCATTTTGTTAATTTTGATCCTACACCCCCCATGCATAATTTTTATATTTGGCTTGGCCGTAGCATTAGCAGTAGTGATTCTAGTGAAAGAAATACCCCGCTGTTGAAGGTCTGCCACCATGGGCGGATACTCTGGGGATGCTGGGTGGTGGGGAGGGATAGTCACTTAGTTTGATTGTCTCTTTTTTGGCATTGTGGGGTCTGCAGCAAATTCAGTAATCAGAGCTGCAGTTCGGTGAACAATCAATAACACATCTCCCATTGATCTATTCATGCATGCAGTAAATGGGTCATGAAGGAAAATTGAAGTTTTAGAAATTTGACAGAAAGGTATAAGGATAAGTAATTCAAGAAACTATGGCCCAGCACTAATCACAGTTCAACTACTCATCCATTTGGAGGGTCCTAACAAATTCTTCCTCGTCAAGGATCTAATTAGTAGCTAGAACTAATCAATCTGGATCCAACGCTTTCATGTGTGCGGTAGTAATAATTATATTAATTGATCCAGAAGAAGAATATGTTCACATGACTGAGAATTTTCAATACAAACACTTAATATATTCCGAAAATTGGACTCAATCTCATCATTTACAACAAAGGATTTTACATATACAGTTAATACACAGATCTGGGTTGCAAGCAAAACAAACCCACTAGATCTGGGAGGAGAGTAAAATTCTGGAAAAATAACCATCAACATAATTATATCAAAAAGAGAATGAGAAGAGAAAAATATGGGGAACAAACTTTTAATTTGGTTTCTGGAAATTCAAGAACCCGTTGAAATTAGCACACTCGAGCAAGGCCTTGGCGTTCATCTCCCTTTCGAACCTCCAAATGTAGTTCAGTCCAACTAGCAGCTCGGTTATGGCTGCCTCGGTCTTCTCTTGATTTGCAAAATATAGAGTTTGCAGCAGCTGAACATTTGTTTTTGGAATCAAGTTCTGCTGTTCGAAGCTTCTCTCGCTTTGCCATTTGATCATGTGGTGCGCTAAGGGAGACAACCAACCCAAGATCTTCTGCAAAGCATCTCTCCATTCTCCGGCAAGAACTGGATCACTTGCCGAGAACCCCACTCCTTTTAGTCTTGCCCTCAGTGATGACCGGATACTATTTGGTAACATGGAATAGAGATCATCTCTTGCATCGACGCCTACCAACTGAGGTGATCTTATCATCTTCTCAATCACAATTATCAAGTTTGCATAGTGTAAAGCAAGTGCAGCAGCTCCTAGAGTAGTTGGCGGTGGTTTGAGCATCTTCGAGTTGTTCTCAAAGAAGCCATGATCTGCAGCTTTCTGCTCCTCCAAATCAGGGGGGTTTCTCATCAATGGACCTGATACAAAGTTGCATGTATTAGGGTTTTCGGAAGGATAAACTGTGGCTGAAGCCGAGAGACTACGAGGTAGAGAAGTTGGATATCCATGACCGATGCCGAAAACAAGCTTTATTCTTGCAAGAATAGTGAAAATAGATCTAGCTAGCAATGATGTGGCCGTATCAAAGCTTCGACACCATAAGGACCTCTCTTTTAGATACTTGACTTCCTGCCTTTGCCACAGAAGCTTCTGCTGCAGCTCAATTATCTTCTGTTCTTTGACTGAACCGTGATCGTGCTCCTTCAGATGCAATGACTTTCTCAAACCATTTTCGAGCACCACAAGCTCGTCCATCTCTCTATGAAGCGTGCCTGTAATGGAGACATAATGATCCATTTTCTTGATCTTGACTTCTATTTCCTTCAAGCTCAAAACCCAATGATGAGGATCGCGGCCCGTGTTTGAGAACTCATCAAGCAAGCGATCGAAGCTCCTGAGATTTGAGTCTTCACACTTCCTGCTTATTCTTGACACAGACTTCGCAACTAGCCTCAGATTTTCAACCATCTCTGCACACGCTAGGCCAAGAACAAAACTTTCATCATTGGAGACAATCTTATGCACTCCTTCCAAAGATATTGATTCATTCCGAAGGCGAATTATGCTCTTGTCTGAAAGAGACTGCCATAGATGAAGAAGCTTCGACATGAGGCCGGAAATCTCAAAAGCTAAGACCCCGACATTAGATTTCTTGATCGCCGGCTTCACTTTTGGTGCTTTGGCGCGTACCGATATCAAACCGTGAGATATTGTCTTCTTCACCTTAATTAACCATGTTTCTGCAGGAGCCATGGTTTTCTGTAAAGATACAAAGATATATAACAACAAGATGGGTATTTATTGAGTGTAGCCAAGAAGCTTTCAATCAAATTAATTGATTTTGATGAAAATTAAACGAGCAGAAGAGAAATGAAACAGACTCTGAGAGAGAGAGAGAGAGGGAAACGAGTGTGAGTGGGAGAAATAATTGAGGAATGGAGTTGCAGAGATAAGGATAAAGGAAGAGCTTCAAAATGCAGTTAGAGGCCCATGGGATGTTGAAAGCATTACAAGCAGACTAATAAGAAAAGAAACCACCAGGTAGAGAGAGAAAGAGAGAGACCGATAGGCATATATAGTACAATCAAATGAGCCGCACCCCCACACACATACAAGCATTGTGCACTTGGTCGTCTCTATTCTTTAGACCACTTGCTCACTAAAGAGAGTGGTTATGGTTTCGATCAAGCAGCTTTTATATATCTCTCTTCTTTTCATAACTCAATCACTCGTATCTTCATTAATTCATCTTCAATTTTAGTTCTGTTTGCAAAATTTAACACTTATTCAAGAAAAAGTTAGTTCAAAACTCTTCCAACATTATACTTGTAAGTATCTCTTTAGTATAAGTATTTTTTTTGTTTGCTTTTTTCTTTATTGCTCCATCTTTAGTCGGTAAATGATTTAATGATACCCCATCCCAGTGATTTGATGTATAAAAGATATGATGCTATCTCAGTCATCCCCTTTAAATTTGAATGCCCAAAACGCTTATTCTCTAGGGCTACTTTCCTCATCATTGATCTTAACAGGGGCTTGCGGGAGGTCTGACTAATCTCTCTCAATGGAGTAATGCGAGATAAGACATATTATTTGGGTTACAGATAAAAAAAAAGTCCATAATAAGATGACGTACAAGATCAACGTACGTTTTAGTGTAATTAGAGTCTTGATTTCTGGATCTGGTTGAATGCATGAGCAGTAACTTAGTTCTACAGAATATTGCAGTGGCTTAATTAACCCATTAAGAACCTTTTATCTTGGACTTTTTTACCTAAAGAGTGAAATAACTGGTTAAAACTGATCAGAGATGGTCTTTTTTATTTGTCATATATAACAGAGTCCATCCTGCGGTATGCTTATAAGATTTAACCTTTCTTCCCGCATGCGTGCTCGGGGTTTGACCAAATTGAAGGCGTGACATTTTGAAAAACAACTGGAGAAATGCAGCAGATCAGAAGAAAATTGCCATACACAAGCACGAGAGATCTAGAGAGAGGCTCTTCAATTCTGTGGCATACAAAATTTATGATAATAGGTATAGTAATAGAAAATGGGAGATTGATTGCTTGACGATGATTCACATCACATGGTAAGTGGGAAGGCTGTTGGGTTGGCGGATTGAAGTCATCAGTACTCTAATCCTCACGAACTCTCTTTGACTCTCGTGAGAGTCTGAGATTTGACATTTCTAAAATTAGGGAGAGGGAGAGGAAGAAGAAAGCCTTTTTTTGATGATGATCGTCAACACAAAAGATGCTTTACAATTTTACTCCTCTCCTTTTTGCCTACCGTTTCCGAGGCAGTAAACGATCTCCGACTTCGCTTTGTCGGTAAATGCATGGGCAGCCATCCTTAGATACCAGTGCATGCTTCTCCAAATCCACATATATAATGCATATATCTCTATGTCCCCAACAACATCCTCTCCCTTGTCCTTCCCCGTCCAACCCCCGGCACTCCCTCCCCTTCCAACCAACGTAAGAAAAGAATAATATCTCTATATATGTAGAGACAGAAAACTTGCCACTTTTCCTGATGCTTTTTTGTTTTAGAGTAATACAGATGCAAGCGCAGTCTACTCTTAAGTAGGATTTATTTATCTAACGCGGTGCACATTAACACATTAACACTAACATTCGAAAATAGATGACCACTGCATGAGCAACTTGCCATTTGAGAAGGAAGATGGGAGGAAAGGAAGGTTAGACACCAAAGAAAAGCATTTGGGTTTGCTTATGAATTATGCAATCCAAGGAAAGCGAGTTGGTAATGAACTGAATCGAGCGAGCGGCCGACGCCGACCGTATCAACGAGGAGCTTTTCGAGAATGATTGAGAAATTAAAGGTAGCCCTCTCAGACAGATGCATCATTTTTCACAATCCTTTAGAAATACTTAAAGAGGTTAATATGTCGTTTTCTCTTCTTGATTTTCTTGTCTTAACAAGAGACATTTGTCACTCGGAGAATGGTTAATTCCAAATTACATCTTATGGCTTTAGCAATTATTTGGTCAAAATGGAGTATCTCGTTAGTCTGAATGCTTGATATTATTCTCATTAGTTTACGTAAGGCTCGTAGAAAACGAGAGTAAAGAAATGTTCTCATGCAAATGGGACAAACAAAAGGTTGAAACCTCCCATAATTCACCATGTTAATTATAATTGTGAAAGCTATGCGGAAACCCTTTGATAGAGATTATGGAATCTCTACCAACTGGGTTAAGTGAATATAGGAGATAATGCTCTGTAATACATGACAAACTTACAAAAAAAAAAAAAAAACATAGTCAAACCAATCAAATCTTATTCTTTGGAACTCATAAACAGAGCCGATATCAGTCTTTAATTTACTGACTTACAAAATATAAAATTTTCACACTAAATCTTGTGTTTTTTCTTTAGAAACAATTCACTCTTTAAAACTCTGAAACAAAAAATTATCATATCACACCTAATTGGTCTCACCTTTTTTCAAACTATGCTCTTCTTCTTTCCCGTAACTAAATTTATTATACATCCCTGTCTTAGGTGTAATCCGCAGAGAAACAGCCACAAGACATGCTGATCAAGATAGACCTGAGTTTTAAACTGTTGAATTTACTAATGGATGGTATTGATGAACACCAGAGTATCTTCAAGATGAAAAGAATATAAATTACATCATAATAATACCTTTTTTGGGGGGAAAACCCCATATCTAATTTGCTCAAGGAAAACAAAATTGAAAAATCACATCATTTAGATTAAAAAAATATATGTATTTGAGGACCCTTGATTTAGAAACCCCCGGGGGATCTGGAAAAAGCAATCACTTACACAGTGCCCATAGCATAAAGCTAATATATTTGCATAAGCATCATCAATTGCACAGATGGAGTGCGTTTGCAAAGAACAAACGGTTCCCATTTTAGTCAAACAAAGACGCTAAAAGAAATAAATGAATGAATTTTAGCATGATGAGAAGAGAATGAATGAGATTTGATTAATTGTGCTGTATTACGATAAGGTCATATACTGGATTTTGGCACCAAAGAGGTCTTTTTGTGCATGTCAAAACTAGCCCGAAGATGCTTACTTTCGGCTCTTATAGTCAACTGACAATTTCCAAAACAGTAAAGTTAACTAAAGTATGAAGAGGAAAAGAATTCGGCATCGTGATCAAAGATGTCTTACATGAAAGGGCAACTACATATCACAAGTATTTTATTTGGTTCATTTTTAACACAAGTAACATTTGTGCATGATAAACACGCAACATGTATTCCAAGTTTTTATGGAGAGAAAATATCCAATGCCATTGACTTGTGGAGTTGCTCTCATTACCATTCATGAAGGACAGAAGGAGACCTAATGGTGCGTTTGAAACGACAGGTTTCGAATGGGGGGAAAACCCAAGAGGGATGACGACAATTTTGAAGGCAAAATTTGAATTATGAGTTGGGATTTGGTATGACTAGACTAAACACTTCGCAAAAATGGAATTCGGCCAAGTAACTCAAGAACAAGAGACTTTCACTTCGCACTGGAATTGAGCACTGAAACGCAATACGTACATTTGTGGGTTTGGAAAATTTGGACCCATTCGGAAGAAATGAAAGGCTCTCTTTTCTTGTCAAAAGTCAGACTCATTTGCTTTTGCTCTTAATCTCTCCAGCCCTCTTCCTGTATCGATGGTGACACTTTATCATGCACTACAGGGATCCCACATTCCAAGGGGTTTTGGAGTTTTTTTTTCCAGGAAAGTTTGGTTCTAAACTATTACATGAGCATGAAAGGTGCATATAAACAACTATTACCACTATAAATATTCAAGAAAATAGAAGGTTAAAATACGCGTGAGAGCCAACAATTTTGTGGCCCTCTTCATATTATGGATTGCTGGAAATAGCAGGGAGGAAGGCAGTCACTATTCACTACTAGTGCTAATGTTCCGCTTTTGCTAGACATCCCATCAAGGGATGGTCCCAATAGAAAATATGCACTAGGCAACACCTCTCAAACAGCATGAGCAAAACCCCCCAAACAGAACGGAGGAGGAGGAACGAAAAAAAAGAAAAAGTATTGATTAGCAAGGTGCACGTGCGTAATCATCAAATTAAGGGTGTGATTGGATAGAGTTTGATTGTGAGATTTTCTGTCTTGAATTTTGAGAGAGAGAATTTTTTGTGAGAAAAAAAATAAAATATGAGATGAAAAATTACATTAAATTCCATGTAAAATCCAATCCAAGCACACCTTAAGTACGTGAAGGGCGACATGATTCACTAGCACGCACGTGCACAATCACACTAAACACGCGAACCTTCTATATTTACACATTGAAATTGGACGAGGATGCCTCTCTTAACCAACAGAAAAATGTTAGTAACTCGATTTTTGTAAATAAGACCATTAAAAGAAAGTATATGCCAAAATATGTTCATCTTCTACAACTCTCTAGTTAGAACTATCCTCATTTCCAGCTCATATGCCGACCAGGTAGGCTAGTTCGCTTCATCAATAAATGGTGCTGACTTTAACAGTATTATCTTAGCTTTAGAAGGGCCACTGCTAAAAGAGAAGTCAGAATAAGAACAGATCTAACCTTTTCCGCTGGCACTTAATTTCCATGGCCACCAACAAACCTCACCTTTCACGTATCCTCTTTTGATTTAAAGAAGGCGGCCAAGATTCCTAACGAAGCAGAGGGATTACTTGAGGAGCCTACCACCATCTGATTATTCTTACCACTTTTTCAGACTGCTGAAGAGTTCCATGTTAACATACTACTTTTGACAATTCTCATCTAAAAGAGTGATAAAAAACCAACCCCGTGACAACTGACCGTCCCGCAATTAACTGTTTGTTGACAAGATGATTTAAGGAATTCACCTGTACTTCGAAACTGTCAACAGCAGGCACCCAAGCCGGTGCCTCCCTTCACCCCCTTTTCATATCCTCACATAATCCGGGCTTATCTAGAAGTGCAGGTTTACCGTTAACCTGAAACAAAAGTAGCAGGGGGGACGATTGCATGTAAGCTGTTCGCGTGCTCATATGGCTGTCGGGTTATAGTGTACATAATTGTACGTAAAAGTGGTAGCCAAAACCTGTAACTGGTATACAAAATTAGGGAAAATACATGTATAAAAGATATACATTCCATTTGATACAATTCTTTATTTTATCTATATGAACCCCACAGCACAAATATAGCAGTCATCTGCAAGAGGGCCCCGCAAATTGGTAGGATAAAAAATCAATCTCTCAGGGCTTCTAGAAAGCCCGCATTGTGCTATGACTTCTTAGTTTATCTACTAGTTCACCAGTTGTATTTGATGAAGTGTTTAGCTTTAGTCACATATCAGTTCTTGCACTTTATTGAACTACATCAGAAGTTCACCCTGCATTCAGGTAACTAGAGCTTAATTACAAGGTTCTGGAAAGGAACTTCTAGTCCACTCTGCCATGAGAACCCAGCTAACGAGGTCTTCCATTAGAGCAGAATTGACAGAAAGACCGTGGATGTAACTAGCAAGTCAGCAACATGGAAAACAGCAGTTGGAGCCTGCAAGACACAAGTTCATCAAACAGTCCAGTATTTTCAAGGTTCCTATCCTAGGTGCCAAATCATTATAGATCATATAGAATTTACTTATGCGGCCTCAATGGAATTCCAATGGTGCCAAATCACATTAATTTTGTGAAACGATGTTGGAGAAAGTTCAGTTAATAGCATAGGCACCAAAATGAAACTTGGCCCAGGGGATTCTGCACTTCTCACTCTTCACAAACTAAACATGGTAAGCCAAAACATTCAAAGTATGGAGCCAGAACATGGGGTTGGAAATCCTTCTCCAATTGCCAAAACTAATAAAGAAAATTTCGTAGAGTTGATATTGTTATATGATCATGCAGCCAAAAAAAAAAAAGGATATTTTATGTCACCCATTCTTAAATGATATGATGCCTATGCAATCAACTGAAGTTGTTCAGATATTAAGATCATTTCATTGAAGAAGCATGTATGACATATCAAAATGCAAGCCGCAGAAACAATCCTATTGATCATACAGAGGGACAACTAAAACTTTCATCTTCCCTTGTCAAATCTAAGCATTAGATTAAAGGAAACAGTTTCCATTCGTCATGCAAAGCAATAATAACTAGATATCATACTTACCTCTGACCCCTTTAATTGATTGAAGTCCTCAGCTACAGTCCTTGCTGATTTGAAAAGCTAACAACTTACCTCAGTACTTTTCCTCTTTCCGATTAGGCGAAGCTTCGAGGTATATATAGTTGCCCTTTCCAATTGAAAATAGAACTTAGAATGGCTGAGCAAATGAGAACACCCTGCTTAAAGATTCCGCGCGTATTGAAGTGGAAACATGCAAGTTTGATGCTTACAGGAGATATGCCTAGCCCAAGTAATCTCTTGCTCATGCAAGATAGCTATTAGAATCCACAGCACCTGTAAAATTAATTACATGAAACAGCAGAAGTGCAGAAGTCAGGGTGTTCAGAGAAGACAAGTCCCACACTTCTGCACTGGTATAAAACTCTCAGAAGTTACTTATCTGCCCATTACTTAGACAGGTCAATAAAGAAGACGAGCAAAGAGAAAATTTGGAAGATTATAACCACTAGTTTAGAGGAAGACAAATAGTGTCTTACTAACTAGTTTCCAGGACTGCAATATAAATTAAATCAGGATATCGATGCTTATATAGGATAACGTGGACTCCCTGCGAAGCTACCGATTGCTTTGCTCATGGAAAAAGTAGAAGACTGAAGGCCAACAATGTCAAAGCTTAACAAGTCATAAGCCACATCAATTTCACCTCATTAAATCATTCTTCCTCAGTCTGTAAGACATCCAGAAATATCTCAACTACAGAACATTTTAATACGAATTCCAATGGAATCAAACCAATTTGTTGGACCACCTATCATGTCATCTCTTTTGCTTGAAGAGCAAAAGACTAATTTCAACGTTTGCAATACAGAGAAACAAAAGTCCCTCCTAAATCACTTACTAATTGCAAGATGGGTCAAAGTCTAATCTCAGTCAAACTATTGGATTTACATTTAATTTGCAAATAATACTAGGTGATATGCTCGTGCATATTAATATACCATATCTGGATCATGAAAAAAATACAGCAGAAAAGCAGGAGATTAAGCATGCAATAAAGGATATTCAATTTACAAAACAAAGGCAGGTGCATTTTCTCTTACAACAATGGACTTGCAAAATCTTGTACAAGGACCACAGCTTCCCACTACATTTCTTGGGAAAAGGGGAAGACATATATGTATGCTGACTTTTCTAAAGAAAAAATGTCTAAAGAACATGATAATTGGAAGCATTTCTCTTTCTGCTAACTGAAGCATTCCTCTAAAGAAGTAACTGTAAGAAACCAACTGCGGGAACAAGCAAAGCAGTCACTCTTGTAAATCTTTTAAACTACCTACTTGAAGCTCAGAATTATGTCCTTGTCCATCTGCAAAAAGTGAATTCCAAGAGTCATAACAGGAAATCTAATCAAGCAAGATAGCAAATGCAAAACTTACATTTTTGGCTAACTCGTTAGCTTTCTCATCATCAAAACCAAGTCCAGCCAAAATTTTATGCCCTGCAGATTCTTTTTCTGACCAAATGCCAAGGAGCAGGAGTGTGACTGTTATTTCTCCACTTTCGCCTGTGTTTCGTATCGCTACAATTAGAAGAAGTATCTAACAGCAAATATACTGTGAAAAACATTTAGAAAGAATGGTGCAACATAATTCTTAGTCTAAAATAGAAAGTCTAATTTAAATTGGATACACTTAAATTTGGTTCAAAGCAAAGTGATATTGGGTGTTCCGTATGAAAGATCCACCGATGAATGGTAATCATGAATATGAAACTTAAAGTCAGACTATATTGAAATGGCAAAACCCTTCAAAACAGAAATCCTACTGAAAAACAAAGGAGAGACAATATAAGAACTCAATCTTTACAGTGCCTTAAGAAGTTGAACAGGTTCCAAAGGGCTTGAAGCACCAAACAACACTCTAATATTAAATGATTGGTTGAAATCATTGCAACCAATGCAACATCAGTAATAATTTGACACCATCGTGTGTTTCCTTATCTTCATGATAAAGTGGTGTGCCTTTCCATGGAGGGCAGCCCATTTTCTATCTTTCATTGATACAACACAACCATTGCAGTGAAATCAAAATTCAGCTCAGAATGTCGGAGTCTTTTCCAAAGCCAATGAGCTTCTAACTACCTAAATGTATCCAAATTCATGACAAAGCATTAATGACTCAATTCTAAAGCCAACACTATCCTGAGATTTACACGCCATTGCAGGCAAGGCGCCTCCAAATCATCATACATATCCAACTTTCTATATTCACCAAAATCTAAATAAGGACACAGACAAGGACCTTAGAAGACCCTAAAAAGATTTATTTCTGTAACTTTGAGCTCTCAGCCACTCTCCCTTCCTTGGCCAACAGAAAAAGAAAATCAAACCGAAAAATTTTCACTTGAGGATCATAACATCACCTGTAAAATTATTAGTACCATCTCAGGAGATTTTTGCAGCAAAACATTAAAGATATGTATCATTATAAGCAATATCAAGAAGAAAAGTCAGAAAATTTCTATCAGTTTTCCTTTTGTTTTCCTCAAAAAAGAACTGTTAGTACTAAACCACCCACAAACATTCTTCAATGTCCAAAGCAACCAAAGACACTTACACTTATCCAACAATAACGTCTCCCTTTCTGCATAGGAGCAGTAAGTTTAGCCTAATTCAACAAAGAAAGAAGTCTAACTATCTCAAATCTAACTCACATTTGTAAATAAATGAATTATGGAATCAAGGCAGCTGCTAGACATTTACGTATACACACAAGATGTAGTTAACCAGATTTAAAGCCATGAGCAAGGACATGTGACAGGTACTACAAATCTGCCTGAACTAGAAGCTAACTCTGCACAGTTTCTCTACTTGAACATCTCAATCATTAAACAAGGTTCATCTAGTATGGCTAAGTAACAGTGTAATAATCCGAATGGAGTCACTTAAAATGATCAAATACTTAGAGGCGAAGCTTTCTTAATTTCTTTTAAAAAATTGGCTACCTACTTTTCCTTATACGAATGGCTTTTGCCGATGACTTTCTAACAGCAGCGTCTTACTCCAGCTTACTAGAATGTCAGCAATACCTTATAAATCAGTCCTTTATCATTGGCAGGCTACATGCCGTCAAGACATTCTTTGATTCAAAACTTGTGTGTGCATGTGTCAACATTTCAAATTACATAAGATAGATCAAAGGAAGGGTTAGTATAACAAACATAGAGTGGCTTCCCAACTTTACTTTATCAGCCAACTTTACCTGACTTCAGTTTCTCCTCAACAGCCCAATCAAGAGCCCTTTGAGCTGGTTCAGTTAAGGAAGGGTGCTCAGGACTGAAAAAATACATATCAGATTTGCCTAACAACTTTACAGTTTCCTCTCGAACCTTGGAAAGTGTGATATCTTTTTCCCTCAAAAACTTAGCAGCTAAACTTGTTCCTGCCATAATTCAAGCATCAGGAATTAGGGAGGCACATCAGCCTTAGGAAAGCTTTAACTTTTTTCTTTACTTGTAATCAGAAATGCAAAATTGCAAATACTGATGAGCTTTCACAGATAAGAAAGTCATACATGTAATCAAGAGATTATCACAATGAGCACTAATGTAGACCTCATAGTAATCTTACGTTGGCATCAGTTGCCAATATTGCAGAAATCATTTGGGTATCAAATCATTGAAAATTCATTTGTTTAAATAAATTTCAAAGTTCTATATGTATATATTTTTTAAAAAAAAAAACTACTATCTGTGCACATTATGTGGAAATACATGTTTAGTGCAATTCAGATGCTGGTATGAAGAAAGTATATTTCCTGTAGAAAAAAAGTAAACTTTTATTTAATTAAGATAGTAAAAAGCAAATAATGTGACAGTGGCGATTGTCAAAATTCAGATAACACATACCTTCAACCAGGATTCCCATGAGCAAAGCCTCGGTACCAGTATTTGCATACTTCAGCTTTCTAGCTTCCAATTCAGCCATTGCAAACGACTTTATTGCCCTCGCCGACCATCTACACAATTCCCATTCAAGAACTTAGCTTGACGCTTCATCAGCTAAAACGGGAAAAATTTTAAAAAAAAATGAGACAAAAGAAATATTTAAAAGCAAAAACTCACTTTGGCCCTTTTTCAGAAGTCCTCTCTGCTTTTCTACGAATTCAAACCCAACAAAAAGAACATCAACAATTAGAATTCACGATAATTCATATGCAAAGTAATTAACTAAATAAGATTGAAGCTCACGATGTAGGAAGGCTGAAGGAAACCGTTGCTACTGTCGAATTGCGTCGTTTTGAAGCTGGAAAAATCCTCAAATTTGAGGAACGAATGGAGAGCTTTTCGCCGAGAAAACAAGACAGTAGACTACTGGGCTGGAGACTCAGTGCGGGTTTCTTGATTGACGATGAATACAAAGACGGTATTGGAAGGGGGAAGATTGCGCGAGCCGCCATTGATTTCAGGAGAATAGACCCAGTTTTGCCTTAAGAGAGTACAGAGATCGGATAATTAGAGGGCCATTTCCTTTGGTGGCTTGACGACAGTGTCTGCGAGAAGGAAGAACAAGAGAAAATGGGGGTTTATGTTTGGCCGAGCAGAATGAACGCATTTTCAGAGAGCTCTTAATTCCGAGAACCAACTCCTCACAAAATGCGCTCATACGATTTTCGCCGCACAGCAAGGGGTAATAGGGTCAAACAAGTCAAAAATACGGAAATAATACAACAAAGTGTGGATTGAATTTTGCAAAACATTAGCAATCAGCACAAACACAAACATAAAACAAGATTACCCTTTATTCTTTTTTTTTTTTGAAATCAGATTATGGCAGCAATTACTGCATGTACTAAAGCATGCTCGTTATATATAAATATAAATTTAAATTAGAGAGTTTTTTATTATATCTTTAATGTCATATAATAATAAGTAAAATTATAAAAGAAAACATTTAATTCAAAATAATTATATTATATATTTATACTATGTATATCTTCTTTTTAGAATTTATGAGTTATATGATTATTAATTAAAGAGATAAATAATAGATATCTGTAAAATTATTTAAAATAATCGTAATAATTATTATACTTTATATTTATACATAAATTGTTTTCTAAATTTTGTTAATCAATTCAGAATATCAAGAGAAGTACATCCTTCTATTTTATTTTGTAAAAAATGATGGGATAATCTTGAATTTGATTGTTTTTCCAAATTTTAAAGAATAAAGAAATCTTGCATTTGATGTTCTTGTCAAATTTCGCCTAGCCCTTGTAACAAATCTTGTTGGACATCTTTCTAAGAGCATCCTGTTCGATCATGTCTGAAATTGAAAGCCAATGATAGGGACAAACAGGTCCTTACACAAAAATAAATTAAATTGAAAATTTAAATCGTCCCACTCCTTTTCCCTCGTTTGAATTTTAAATGACCTTTCTTCTTCCCCACAGACCCAATCCTCGTAATAAAACCCTCATACGCTCATTTTCAACGATCGAGTTTCTTAAATCTTAACGGCTATCTGTTGCCCATCTCTCTTAGCTTCATTCTTCCCATCATCACATTCCGAACCCCAGCAAGCAAGGACGGACCACTTTTCGTTCTCCTCTGATTCCCCACACTTGATCTTTTAAGGTAAGTGCAGATAATATTTTCTATGAGTTTTCTTTTTGTCTTTTCTTTTTCTGTCCCCGGACGATGTGCATAACATAAATAACGAGCAAAGCAACATATGAAGACTTGTATTTTCGATGTTTGGTTCTTCTGGAAGGGAAGGGGAGATAGTTTGATGGGTTTGATTTATTGTTCTTGATCGGATGAGGAGACTTTAATTTTCATTGATTTTCCCCGAATTTATCCTACTGAGGTACTTGTTTTACTGTGATTTTGTTTCAACTTGGTTTTCTTTTCGATTAATCCAGCTGGGTTAGGTATCTCCAGATCCTTTGTTTCAAGAGCATGAATTAGGAAATCAAGATGAAAATTCTCGTTGGAATTAACCAATACATTTGTAACTTCATTGTCTTTTCTTTAATGAATTTCCTACATGATTTGAAAAATATGATATGTATCCTCATAATTGATTGAATTGGAACTCATGATTGTGAGCATATGATGTGCAAATTGCACCAAAAAAGCTATGCAACTGAAAAGATTAGAATGATTAAAAGGGTGTTGAACTTACTGTAGCAGTTGGCAATTTTTGGTAGAATTATCCCCTTTCTCAAAATTCCTAGCTTGCAAGAGGTTTTCCTATTATTGGTCATTATATTATCCCCTTGCCCATTACTTGATCTTTAAAGGTTGATTGCACCATAGACTATGAAATTTTAACTTTTATTGGCAGGTAAAATTGATTTAACATGTCAAAGCCGCACAGCGATCAACTTCAGCAAATGGAAACAACTTGCGGAACACTATTATATGAACTTCAGGTTATTGTTTTTGTTCTATTCTCTTCAGGTTTTTCTTATATTCTATAAACATTGTGTCCTCTTTATTGTTTTTGTGCTAATCTCCCGCCTCCAAGTGTCTTCTTCCCATTGGCATTCTCATTCGCTCTCTCTAATGCTGCTATCAGATAATATGGGATGAAGTCGGGGAGTCTGATTCGGAAAGAGACAAAATGCTATTTGAGCTCGAACAAGAATGTCTGGAGGTGTACAGGAGAAAAGTTGATCAGGCAAATAAGCGTAGAGCTCAGCTCAGACAGGCAATTGCTGATTCAGAAGCCGAGCTGGCAGCTATCTGTTCTTCTATGGGAGAGAGACCAGTGCATATTAGGCAGGTCTGGAAATCAGAAACAAGTAACCTTTTAAGATTGTCATTTTGCTAGTTTTTGAGCTCATATGTTATTCCCCCTTGATCATGCATAAAGAGGAAAAACCAATAAATAAGTTCCGAATAGATTTTTTTCCTCTACAAATTCTCAGAAGTCCCTAAAGATAAAGAATTCTAGGTTTTCATTGGGACACCAATAAGATGAAGGAACATGTATATGATGAACCTTATTGCGGCATTTTAGCTTAATTTTTTTCATGTATTTGTTAAAAAACTAGAAAATCTTTACACAAGGGTGTTACTTTTCCAGTCTGATCAAAATCCCGGGAGCTTGAAGGCAGAACTTAGAGCCATTCTTCAACAAGTGGAGGAAATGCGAAAGAGGAAATTTGATAGGAAGAATCAGTTCATTGAAGTTTTAGATCAAATACAGATGATTAAGTGTGAGATATACGGGCCCAGTGGACACACTTCTAATAACATATTGGATGAAACTGATTTGTCATTGAGGAAGCTTGAAGAGCTGCACAGAGAGCTTCAGGCACTTCAATATGAAAAGGTTAATTCTTGATGATGAAGTAGAACCATCCATTTCCGGGTCCTTCTTTTTCTCAATTTTAAATTTTAATATTTTCCTAGTAATACTCTTTTTACTGTCCCCTTTTGCTGTGCAGAGTGAACGCCTAAAGAAAGTGCTGGACCACCTCAACAGTTTAAACTCGCTTTGCTTAGTGCTCGGCCTGGATTTCAAGCAAACTGTAAATGAGGTTCATCCGAGTTTAGGAGAGTCCGAAGATACTAAGAATATTAGTAATGATACCATCGAAGAGCTAGCTGCTGCTATACAAAGACTGCGAGAGGTTAAAATACAAAGGATGCAGCGGGTACATAAAACTTTACAATACTTTCAAACAATATTGTTTCCATAGTTAGCAAAATTTGTTCACCTCACTATTTCGCAGCTACAAGACCTTGCAACATCAATGTTGGAGCTGTGGAATTTGATGGATACGCCTATTGAAGAGCAACAGATGTTTCAGAACATAACGTCTAAAGTAGCTGCCTCAGAAGACGAGATTACGGAGCCCAACATGCTTTCAGTCGACTTCATAAATTATGTAAGTTGGTGTTTCTGAAATTATACGCTTAATATTGGTTCTGCTTTACGGCTTGCCATTTCCAGGAAATTGCAAATGTATGGTTCCCTGGGAAAACAAGTTTACTTTATCATTCAGGTTGAGGCAGAAGTTTTGAGGTTGGAGGAATTGAAAACCAGCAAAATGAAGGAGCTTGTTCTGAAAAAGAGGTTTGAGCTAGAGGAGATCTGTAGGAAGACTCATATGATTGCAGAATCTAATAATGCACTGGATATTGCTATTGAAGCTATAGAATCTGGTAAAGAAACTTTATTTTCAAGAAGATATTAGGAAGACATGTAATGAGATAAATTAACAGTCAGAGTGCTGAAATTTAATGTTTAATACAGGTACTGTAGATGCTGGTAGTGTCCTTGAACAAATTGAACTTCAGATAGCTAAGGTGAAGGAGGAAGCTTTCTGCCGAAAAGAAATACTTGAGAAGGTCGAGAAATGGATGGCTGCATGCGAGGAAGAGTGTTGGCTTGAAGAATATAACAGGGTTGGTTTTTCATTAATCTACTATTACTTGGTTAAGTTGCACCAGTAATTTCTAATGATATCGTTTATAATCCTTGTTCAGGATGAAA
This sequence comes from Rauvolfia tetraphylla, assembly GCA_030512225.1. NCBI lineage: Eukaryota > Viridiplantae > Streptophyta > Magnoliopsida > Gentianales > Apocynaceae > Rauvolfia > Rauvolfia tetraphylla. The sequence continues at coordinate 6,796,501 of JAJQKT010000049.1, read as the reverse complement.
ATCGGTACAATGCTGGAAGAGGTGCACATCTTACACTGAAGCGTGCTGAGAAAGCTCGTACATTAGTCAATAAACTTCCAGGTACCGATTATAACCTTGCATATGGATGACTTAGAAATGCTGGTCTAATGCACTTCTTAAGTTATAAACTTGATCTTCTATCATTGGTGAATTTTGTATCTCTATGCTGTCCACGCTCTGCTTCTGTTCATAAAATGAATGAAAAACAAAGCTGTGAAAGTTTTCTAAGTTGTTGAGAAAAGTTCTACTGCAACATTAATTTAACTGATCTAAGTTATTTTTTATCATGCTGGGACAGCAATGGTGGAGGCATTGGCTTCAAAAACTACAGCATGGGAGAATGAGAGGGGCATGGAATTCACTTATGATGGAGTATGCTTTCTATAAGTTCTGCCAGTTCAAGTGGTTCTGAGCTTTAACTGCATTTGAGAATTACACTGGTATTTAAGTTTCCTATTTTCACTTGCTGTTTTATAGATTCGCCTGCTTTCCATGCTTGAAGAATATACAATTCTGCGACAAGAGAAAGAGCTAGAACGTAAAAGACAGAGGGTATGGTGCACTATCGTGTACCTGACTTCAAAGAGATAATAGCTGTCACGATAATATTCATGGTGATTTATATGCTAACTTTTTCTGTTCTAAACTTCAGGACCAGAAGAAACTTCAGGGACAGTTAATTGCAGAGCAGGAGGCACTTTATGGTTCAAAACCCAGTCCTATGAGAAACCAGAGCGGCAAAAAAGGTCCTCGACTGTCATGTGGCGGCGCTGGCGGTGGTGCAACCAATAGAAGACTTAGTCTTGGAGGAGGAGCAATGGTACAAACGCCTAAACCAGATTTTTTTCATCCACCGAAAGCAACTCCTAATACACGTCAAGCTAAGAAGAATGACCGTTTGCATCATCATGATCAATTGAACCATCTTAGAATGGACGGCACTGCAGCTTTATCAACTGGTAAGTTATTATTCTATTTAATTCATATCCAATTACCAATCATCTACACAAATATTTCATCTAGCCTTTTTCTTCTTATTCAGCAAGAGGTGAGAATTTTGAACAGAAGACACCCATGGCTCGAAAGCCTTTTTCACCAATTTCTTCCACAGATTCGTCAAAGTCCAACGCAACAAACATCTTGGAAGATCTGAACAAGAAACATAACGAGATGTTGCAGAAAAATCTGATTACCAACAATACTCCATTTACTACTCCTTCCAAGATCATTTCTGTTGGTGAGGAGGAGAACAGGACTCCTAAAACAATGCCAATTCCTGTACCCTCTACGCCTTCCACTGTTTCCATTCCAATGCAGACAGCCATGACGCCAGCACCTGCAACGGTCCTGCCTTTGAGCAGCGGCACCGCCAAGCCTGTTGTAGAAACTCTTGAAGAGACCGAATATTCCTTTGAGGAGCGGAGAGCTGGATTCGTGCTTCCAAGAACAACGCCTTTAAAGACAGCGATACAAGTCTGATTTGCAAGTTAGTTGAATTTTACTAGTAAATCATTTGGTGTTCCTGCCCCTATTCATTTCATATCTTCGTACTAATATTTCATCAATGATAAGTCATTTCTATTGGCTTCTCAAAGTGTACATAGTCTGCGAACGTTAAACGTGGACTAGGATGCTAAAAAATATTCACCTGTTTTTACTTGAGCTTCTTTCTTCTTCTCAATCCAAGATTATTCAGTGCCGTAAAAATATTCAGATATTACAAGGAGTTTTACCTGCCTTCTTCACTAAATTGGATTTGTTCCCATCTCACAAAATAGTAAGTAGGATTTTTTTTCACTATTTAAATTAACTAAAAGAGTAACATTATAATTATTATATTAAAATCTCGTAATATATTTGGATTGTTTTGTTACGGAATAAGAATTTTTTATTTTAAATTATATATTTTTTATAAATAATTTATTTTTATAAAATTTAAATTTAAATACCATACAATTTCATCCTTCACATTTATACTGTCCAAAACTTATAGACGATGAATCTCTATCGGTACTTCCTAAAATCTTTATGAGTGGGAGTCCATTGGTTCGGATATAATTTTTGCCGAGAATTTAGATGAACCCCAGAGTGAAGTCCGGGGTCTGTCAACATCGTTTGTCGGACACAGAGTATCTGCGGTCTTACGTTCGTTTCCTTTGTTTCTATCCTGTCCCGAACAGCCCGTCAATTTCGTCCAAAGTTCACATGTGAAAAAGAAGAAGAGTTATATGGTAACAGGAAAGAAAGAAAAGAAAAAAACAGAAATCAAAACTTCAACCAAAAACAAAAAAGAAAAAGAAAAAGACCTAAGCGGGTCAACACCCGTTACTAAATGCAGGCAAAGAAGCCATTATTGGATTGTCCGAAACCAATATATATTATATTATTCTGTGGATAGGAAAATTAGCTGAATGAATAATAAATGTAGGATTGTATAATTTCGAAACACAACTGCATTCAACTTTTCTCTTCATCACAATGGCAATAGCAGTAATTGTTGGGGAAAAAAGAAATAACAGGTCAACTTTAATTCACCTAAAAAGACAAAGAACAGGTCAGAGGTTGGAAAAATTGACATGGCTCCAACGTTAACTTTACCGCTTTTTATAATTAAACAGCCATTTAAAAATAAAAAAGCCTTTTATTTTTTTAAAAATTTTCCTATATTTTATATTCGAATTCACTAACTTTGCCAAATATTTAAAACCCATTTATTAAATTTCCAAGACGGACTTGAAACCTTTTTCTTAACCAAAATTAATACTTTGAATTTTGCAGTTTAAATATTACTTACTTATTGTAATCCATATATTTTAACTTAAATTCTAATTTATTTTAAATTTCTTAATTTTCAACATTTTTTTTCATTGTATACTTTTTCCTACAAAACCCTAATTTCACTACTCAAAAATTCTTGATACTAAGCAAAAGTGTATTTTTGCTCATATTCTGAAAATAAAGATTCATCTTTGAAGCTCTGTCGTTGCTCTGCAATGGCAGAGAAGAAGCATTAGCTCGGAATATTGCAGTGGATGAATACTGTACTGCACAACTGTGGCAGTCAGGTGATCCTTGAATATTCAGGGCAGAAAGTTGGAGTTCAAGATTTGCAGAATTTCTGAAGTGGTTTTGTGTTAACTTTTCTGGGTTTTTCATTTTCTACACTTGTTTATCAAATTATTCATTTCTGTCAAGATTTTGTTCTGGAAGGCGATCATTTTGGCCATATGCTCACTCTGTAGCTCAAAAAGGGCTGATCTTGGAGGTTAGGTGTTTTAGTACTCTGAAATTCTTAGGGTTTAAGGGTTTTGGCTTAGCTGCCTTCTTGTGTCTATGAATGGAAGAAAAAGAAGGAATGAATAGTTCCGGGGTAACAGTGAAGGGGGATGAAGCTCCAGAGAGCTTCAGGATAGCGCCAAGTGGTGAAAACCCAAGTCAGATTAGTGGATCAACAGTGGCAGCAACTGAGGCTACGCCAATCAGTGTGGCAGCGCCGGCCACAAAAGTTAAAAAGAAGAGAGGAAGACCGAGGAAGTACGGAGCTGATGGTTCAGTTACCACGGCATTGTCACCGATGCCAATATCAGCTTCAATTCCATTTACAGGAGATTTTTCAGCTTGGAAGCCGAGCAGAGGCCGTGCAACTGACTCTTTTAAGAAGAAACACAAGTTAGAGTTTGAAAGTCCAGGTAACGACTATATTTGCTCAGGATGTCGAACTTTCTAGGCTTTAAGACCCTTTTGCTTGTGTATGTGATTTACTGTTACATTGAGGTCTTAATCTCTTGTTTTTTGTTCTATTCAAGCGATAACAAGTATTTTAATTTTTGGGTTCTGGTTGTTAATACAAGTCCAGATGATAGATCTAATAGTCTTGTTTTTGCTTCGTCAGTTACTCTTTATGCTTTGCCTTTTGCTATCTAGTCCACTTTCCATGGTATTTCTGAGTATTTATTATGGAACTGGGACCCTTTTCTGCAACGAAACTGTAGATCTGGACTTCATGGTAGTAATACTCTGTAACATTAGCAAGGGCACTGCTGTTTAGATAGGGAGAATTTTCCTGTGTGTAAACCAGGTTTTTTGAGTTTGACACAGGTAGTTGCTACAACAAAAAGACAGATTAGAAATTTGAGTGTTTGGTATTAGTTATGCATTCAGAGCTGATGTGACCAGACAGGAGATCTGTCCTTGCCCAATAATTTTAAGAGCCACAGAAGGCAGAATAAGAATAAACAACTGGACAAATAATGATGAGGGAATGATGTAACATGTGTGGATCTGATGCGAAGGCTCACTTGCAGAATATTGACTGTCTCAGCAAGGATAAGTCTGATAAGACGAATTGAAGAAAGTCTGCTTACATAGTCGGACCAATTGAATCTATGTCATTTGTCCTGACTCTGAGCAAAACATAATCCAGAGGATAAAAATATTGGACTGTTTTATTTCTTAAATTAGAAAGAGAGATTGAAATCAAATGCTTAACACACATACTATGCACAGTTTTCACTTTTTGCCTATCATGCGTATTCTTAAATTGGGGAAGTATAGATTTGTGTAATCTTATTGTGCTCATTGGCAGACTGTAAATTACCTGCATCCAACCATTTGCTACCAAGAATAAATTAGTCTTCTGTAACTATTACTTGAGGATAGTGCTCTGCGGATTATGAAACTTGTAACGTTCAAAGCATATTCCAAAACACTGAAGCATTTACTGAGGGATTTGTGAGTTTCGAGAAGCAACTACAATTTGGAACCACAAAAACTTCCAATAATTACAATTTATGTGGAAGTTCAATTAAATGATTAATCTTCATCTTTATCTTTGATGTTTTGTTTGGTCAGTATAGTTTTGTGCATGGTTCACTGCTCATGCTTCTTTCTTCTAGCTTAGGATGCTGACTTCATTCTTTTCTCAACTGATTGATTGGAAGTTTGTGAAAGCAACTTATGTGATATACTTATATGTAGTTGCAGCAGGGGAGCGGGTAGCTTACTCTGTTGGAGCAAATTTTACTCCCCATGTGATCACAGTCAATGCTGGCGAGGTACTTGCTTTTGTTACTTTCACTTTTTATTTTAGTGATTTCTTCTTGACGTCTGTTCAACTACGATGAGTTATACATTAAACTATGATTTGAATATTTTCCTATTTATTGATAAATGTATCTGCTGCATAACAGAATATACAACTACATTGTTTATAGTAGCTCTAAATATTGTCACGGAGGTTCTAGAGAGGAAGCAATAACTATTTTTCAAGTAGAAACCACCATGTTTTGAGTCTTTTGTCATATTTTCTGATTTATTGGTGAACCTAGCTGGGCCTTAGGAACTAAATATAATGGTCAATAGGCTTTGATTAAAAACATCACCAGTTAGCCTCCAATTTTCTAAAACGAGTAATTAAAGCTTTCTGGTGTTGGCCTTGAGTGCAACCTTGAACGCATGACATGAAACAATTTTTTTTAAAAAAAAATGCCAAATTAAAAAGTAAAGAGTTGGGTTCTCTCTTTGTTTAATGATGACAAAAAGTAATAACTTCCTAGTGAGCGCGACTTGTCTCTCTGGCTGGTTATGTTAGAGCCTATATACAATTTGGTAGAGCATAAAGAGGTAGTACGACCTTTTTCACGCCAGATAGGAGAGGGTGAAAATCAGGATGTACTGAACCCCCATTGCTCTCAACGAGTGATAATGAAGTCAACATAATAATAAAACACTCACCAGCATTTCTAAGTAAACTATTCTGATTGTGCTTTTGGTTATCTTTCATATCTTTTATTTTGCGTATGTGCGTGTTTGGTTGTGCTTTTAGTTCTGCCCCTTCTTGCAAGAATTTTGCAGGAAGCTTTATTCCGTAATGTGGTATCAATAGTTCAGTTTGAAACCAGTGCTTTTACCCAAAAAAATTGAGAAATTAATTTAAGTTTCAGTTCAATGCTAGTGTTATAGGGATTGGTTTGTTGAAGAAGATTTTGATGCAAAGAATACTATGATAAATAGTCACTCTCCTATTAGTTAGCAAAAGAAGTTTGTAGCTGAACAGGATTGCTAATAGAAACTTTTCTTTTGCTAATATAGTCATATTCTGGTGTTTAAACTTTCTCCAGTTTATTGCTGTTTCCCCATTTTGTTTCACTGAGTGCGTGGTTTCCCTTTCATACTGTCCATCAGGATGTTACAATGAAGATCATATCATTTTCTCAACAAGGATCTAGAGCGATTTGCATTCTAGCAGCAAATGGTGCGATATCAAATGTCACTCTACGTCAGCCTAATTCTTCTGGGGGTACTTTAACCTATGAGGTATGAATTTTTCATTACAATGAATTTTTGAAACAAGTTGACAGCACCTGATTCATTGATGCGTGACTTTTTCAAACACCACATCTTGATAATTCTATGCATCATGGCACCATCCATGCTCATGGTCCACCTATACAAATGCATACTTCGGGTATGGATAAAAGAACTTGAAAATCAAGAAGATCTGGTTTCGAAGTTCTTAATGCTCTACAGCACCTTTGTTTTGTAGTGTGTCTCTTTCTCTATTTGAAGTTATAAACAATTTGATGAAGCAAGGGCTTCCTACTATCTAAAACCCTTGAAAAGGAGATAGGCGGCAAGAGAACAATGGATATGGATTCCTGATCTGCTTTTCATTCAAATTGCTTCATGAGATCCTCTGTACAATGGGATGACTCCTGAACTAAATTTGTGTCCTTTCTACAGGGTCGCTTTGAGATTCTTTCTTTAACGGGATCTTTTATGCCAAGTGATAATGGAGTAACAAAAAGCAGATCTGGTGGAATGAGTGTCTCTCTGGCTGGACCAGATGGCCGTGTTCTGGGAGGAGGACTTGCTGGCATGTTAGTAGCAGCTGGTCCTGTGCAGGTTAGATACACTATGTGATATAGTAGAAGAAAAGACTTCTCATGTTTTTGCTAAGTTATATAAATTGCACAAGTTTAGCCTGAGAACCATATTGATAAACAGTAGGTCATCAGATTCATTTACATATTGAGGAGTGGTGTTATTGGCAATCTTTAGCATTTCTCACCGTGTTTTGTAGTTTAGGAAAAATATCTTGTTCAGTTGCGAAGGTAAAATTGTTAAATAACCTGCTTGAACAATGTGCACACTTATTCCGGTTCACTAGTGAGCATCCTCAAACATTTATGTCGTCTTTCAGACATATATGAAGTGCTAAAATTGCTGTGATGTATATCAGCTACTGATTTTCTCTGCCAAGTTGTGTTTGAAGCCATAGCTTAAAATATTTTGCTAAACAGACTTAGTGCATCAGGTTGTCGTTGGTAGCTTTCTCCCTGGCCACCAGCTGGAGCAGCAAAAGCCGAAGAAGCAGAAATTTGAGCATGCAGCACCATTCCCTGCTCTTCCTTCACATTCCCTTTCTGATGAAAGAACAGAGGTAGTCTATAGCGGACATAAGCCCAACCTAAACTCCTCAGCTTCCTTACATGGAGACAATATGGTTTCCGCAAATGCTATCCATGCAAAGATTTCGGCCCCCGAAAATATTATTTCTGCACCTGCAGCTGAATGCAAGGACCAGAGTTCATCCAAATGTGAGGTCTCTTGTTAATTTATATAGGTTGTGTTCCCCTTATTTGTGTCATAGATGTATCTTTAGGTGCAGTAATCTTTGACCCGTTGTCAAAGTCTTAACTGATTATTGTTACAAGACTCCATAGGGTATAATTTGTGTCAGTTTAACCAGAATATTTTTCCTTCTATCTTAGGCTCTAGTGTAGGATCTTTGCTGGTTGGATTATTTATTGTACTGCTGTTGTCATTGTTTTGTGAGATGTCTTCGATGTAGAATTTCAGATGTAGGGAATTGTGAGTTGCCAGTTTACATGTAGTTTGAAAGCAATTCATGAGATAATTTTAATTATAATCGTGACTGAGTTGTAACTTTGTGATCTTAAGAATACCTCTTTCTTCCTCTTCTTCTCCCTTTTTCTTCTTCTTTACACTTCAATATTTGTTTGCATCTATAGAAAGTGTACCCCGCAGAAGGGCGAAAATGGAAAAAAGGGCAACAGCTAAAGAATGAGGGTACCAAATATTTCAGTACATTAGTCTATCAGCTGATACACGTTGTATAATCTACCTGCTGGGATCAATATATATAGTTTGAAGATTCTAATGAACATAACCGATTCAGCATCTAGCATTACCTAATATGCCATAAAGTGATAATGTATAATATTACACGTATCCAGTTGTCCAACAGCTAATGATTTCCAAATGTTGTAAGAATTAACTCCACGAGTTAAGCAATTTTGATCCATTTAGTCAACGCTACTTTCCATAGCAGGGAGGCCTGGATAGAAGAACAGCAATTTCTTTATGCAATTGCAGTAGGTTTTCGGTTGTGCAGCAGTGCATCTTAATATGTGTCTCCTCTTGATCATTCATTGTAGTATCCGGCAAAGTTTTATTGCCTAAAAATGTAAAGCTAGGATCAGAGTCCATGTACCCAGAAACTAGGATTGGAGTCCATGTAATACCAAGTACAATGGGAACCCGATCCATGAATGGATTTTCTCAAAAGAACTAACATTAAGCAAGATTATCGAGGGAATCACTCTGTAGGTTTAACAAATAAAATACTATCTACCATGGAGATACCCAAATCTCACTGAGTGCTTAGCACAGAAAGTACATAGATACGTATATCTACTGGAGTTATCTTCAAGTAAGAGACAAGTGTTTCTAAGAAGCATGAAGGGAACTAAAATCATCGTCTTCTTTTCTTTAATTTGGGCCATGATTGACTGAGTAGCTGTTACAGCGGAGCAAACGTAGGTTCTTATACATATTCTCTGCATTATTGGACTAAAACATGTGTCCTCAAATTTTCTGCCTTCCAACCTCTGTTAACTTTTTCTATGAACTCTTCAACTCTTCTCCTGAGCTCATCATCTTCTTCATCTGGGCTTTCTTGAGCGTCGTCGACGACGTCTATATTGATTGATGATGCTTCTATTGCTCCTTCCGGGGGTGCTGCAACATTCTTTTGCAGTGAGGGTGAGGCCTCTGTTCTTCCTGTTGATCCTGCATTCTTTTCAAACGAACAACTATTCTCCTTTCTGTCAACGATTCTGGGGAGAGAAGAAGTGCTGGGTTTCTCTTCATTATCAAACTCTGAACTGGGCTTGGACTTGGAGCTGCTGACGAGAAGAATGGATATGATCAAATTGCAGAAACAAAAGACGACAAGAGAATTGGAGGCGGCGAGAGTGATCAATTCCAACGTCGAATGCAGCATTTCTTTATGAAAATCAAAGACGAAAGTGAGAATTCGACCTCTTTCTCTTCGAGAACAGAAGCTGAATTGAATAATGGGCGGGTGGGAAAGCACTGATAAGGAAGGAGGCTGTCTTTAAAGGCTTTGCAGATGACAAAAGTGTGCCGAAGAAGCTCTTTTTAGCGCAGTCAAGAAGACGGATAATGTGGTGTGGTGGGAAAGCTACCTAATGGTTGACATGTATTATTCTCTCGTTTAATCAGCCTCGAAGTTTTTTATTTGTAAAGCTTATAACTCAAAACTCAAATGTGGGTCTCGTTAGTTTAATTTACATTCTTTGTGACGACCAAAGGAAACCCACATGGCCTCTCGGATTCTGTAACAAATGACATCAGAAGTGACATTCCTATGCTGATTGTATTCCTGCCTAGCTGTAATTGCCAAACATTTGAAGAGTAACAATCCAAAAGGTCAACAGAATGGTAGAATAGCGAAAAAGATCCGCATATGAACAATAAAGCTTCAAAAAATATGAGATGAGATTGAATAGAATATTCGTCTGAATTTCATAACCAGTTAAGACTGAAATTTATTTTAATTAAATTTACATTAAAAATTATAAAAATAAATTATTTTTTAAAAAATAAAACTTAAATTTTAAAAAAATTAAAAGAAAAGTAAGAATTTTTTTGTTTAAATTCCAATTCTAATTGACCTAAATTATTTATCCGAAAAAAGATTATGCAAAATTTTTTAAAAAATTATTAGCTTTCAGATAAAAGCTTTGTCACAATACACCAACCATAATTCCCCTTTAGTCTCGATCAATTTGTAATTTTGTAATAATAAAATGACCCGTTTGTGAAGAAAAAAAAAATGAAAGGACAAGGCGAAAATTTCCTATATGGGTTCACAGACCACAGTGACACCGATACAGACATACAATCTTACTCGAAGAGAATATCTTGCCCGGCTTGGGGTTTTCAAGAGCAAGAACAGCAGATACAAATGATAATGAACAGAATACCAAAATTGAAGAGCACAAAAAATATCAGGTAATGAGTTATAAGCTAAACCGATACAATTGATCAAAGGGGATCTAATAAAAGCCATAGCCACAAAGTTTTCTATCAAAAACTACTTAATCCAAAATTACGCTCCTGCTTTTGTCAAGTCACATAGTGAAATAAAATCCAATTGCGTCACCTCTTCCTTTTCTTACCCGAGAAATTGCTGTTTTTAAAGCCTCTCAAGTCATTTGTAGTTTCTGCGGTGTTCTGCTTCTTTAAGCCTTTTCTCCCTCCAAATCCAAACTTGGAGTTCCTAAATTCTCTACTGTTTTTCCTTATATTTGTTCCTTTCTTTCCCATCCCACCAAATTTTCCCTTTCCTCCAGAACGATCCCCAGGAGCCACCCCCTGCTGCTGCTTCTTTGATCTCTCAAATCCTTTTCCATCCTGAAAAGACAAATCCAGATCACCATCTTTATTTCCGCTGGTAAACCCACTCTTTTGCCTCTGTTTTCTCCACTTCTTAACAGATTCTATCTCCTCTTTCTTCTGCTTAGCCCTCTCCTTGAGCTTCTGTGCCTGTACCTCTTTTGCTATTTTCTTATTCTCCCTTGCCTTTCTTCTCTCTTCTGCCTCCTCAATCTTTTTTTTCTCAGCTAAAAGCCGGCCCTTAACTTTCCCCATATGAGCATCAGATTTGACCATCTCTGCATAATAGTCAGATGGTCTTAGATAAGGGAGCCCCACTGACTGTAATTTGACAAATGCCTGCCTTGTACCCTCTAATGCCTGTGTATAGAAAGAAAGCTCCCGCATCAGGTCATCATTCACATCCACCTCCTGTTCCCTATCAATAGCAATTGAAAGTTTGTGTATCCACTCAACATTATGTGGCCAACTGATATCATCAAGTTTTTCGAGCAAACCATCCTTATTATTTATGGCATTCTTGGAAGGTTCAGCTAACTTGACATCTTCATCTTCTTCTGATTCTGATTCTTCTAGCTCTGTTTCTGACTCTGGTGATTCACACGCTTGCTCTTCCATCCCATGGTCATCAATCTTAGCCTCATGAACCATAACTGAAGCTTTTAGGAAGAACAAAGTACAGTGGCCTACAGAATTTAGAAAAAGGATCAGCTAACTACACTTCCTTAGTGAAAGAACTGATGAAACTATCATTTACTCCAGAATCTCCCAGTGGTGTCCCTGCTCTCTTCACTACAAAGATAACAGACATGGCAAGGTGTTATAATAGACTATAGGTTTGCGATTGCTCACATCAATTTGGATACACTCTAATTTTCATCAACGCTATTGAACAAGCAAAACTAGAGTAGCTTTTTTTCTTCAACGATGTAAAATATGAAAAATGAAAGGAAAAGACCTGCAGACATTTATAGAAACAGCATAATTAGTAATTAACTATGTCCAAGAAGACATGAAACAGAGACTGCTGAAGTATGACATTGCTTCAAAATTTTCTTGCTATGAGCTTTGATTATCAATACTGTAAATAAGCCAAAACAGCTAGACATGGTGTTTAAATGAAGGTAATATAAGGGCCTGAAGGTAGAAATATCCTTGGCTGAGGGTCATTTTTTCTCTTCTGCAACCAATTTGAAAAAATTGGATTGGTTACCCTTAAGATCAATTTGGATTACCGGCAACACACAGCTGAAATGAAGCAAATAATTTTAAGCTCTTAGCAGTTCAAGAGACGTAGTACTAATACATCACAAGCAAATAAAACTTGTACATATAAAAGTAAATGTACAAACAAGGCACAAGGAGAAATGGATTTAGAAAAGCCCATGGCTACGTATGTATAAAATTAAACCTAAAAAGGCTAAATTTTTCAATAAGAAATCCCAATGAAAAGAAACTATAGAATAATACGCGACAGAAAAACAAAATCACAGAAAAGGGAGATAAATCACATATTTTTGTTGCAAAGTAAGACGCTCGGTCATTGAAATAGATACCAGTTACAAAAGCATTCCAACTTAACGGTACTAGAATTCTAACGATGTAAAAAGAGCAAAAGAAAAATTGCGATAGGAGCTTCCAGAAACCCAGATTATAAAAGTAAAAATTTACAACTTTCACCAATCTAACAGTGATTTTCTTCATTTTCTTTTGTTGCTTGTCAGATGAGTTACTACTCATTACGTGATCAACCCATAGTAAAACCCAAACATCTTTGAAATCCAAAAATTCAACCATGAAGTGTTTTACATCATTATATTATGTGTAAGAGAGATGAATAAACCCAGGAAGAGGCTTCTAACCACGATAAAGAAAAGTGTTCACCTCGGATTGCTTCCAAGTGCGCCGATTTGCTGGTGAAGAAGGCTCCCCGCGCTTCCCTCTTCGGGCAGAGAAAGTAGTGGAGCGTATGAAGATTGGGACGCAGGTTTTAAGAATGACAGGGAAATATTTTGACGCAAAACCCTACGAAAACCCTAGTGAGTACTGGAGCAGGTCAGCTATAGTGGGGCAAAGCCCGACCCGTATATAATGGAAAGGGCCACCGGTATCCTGAAAATTTTTATATAAGAATCAAATCCTATTTGTTTTCTTTAAATATATGTATTTCATTAAATAAAAAGGGACATTACTTTATTTTTCTTCAAATATACCTACATTTTAGTATCCTTCTATGCCAAAAAGGCAAAAAAGTTGTTGTTATTCACTTGCTCGTAAGACTTGTTCTTTAATTGTTAGGTTTCTAATAAAAAGTTCTAACTTCCTTATGAAAATTACGGAGAACCAAAATCTTTTTGAGAATTGTTATCAACAATTTTGGAGGACAGAAAAAAATAGGATCATTTATCGACGAATTATATATAATTTTTATTTGAATTATTATTTATTATTTAAATAAGATAATTTTTATTATTTATTATTTAATTTTAAAAAAATTTAAAATTTCTCTCAAGTATTTGAAAGATTAAAACTCAAATATATTAAAAATCACTTTGTGTTTGAGCGATAGAAATTTAATTTCTCAAACTATATATATTTTATATATTTATACATATAAATATTATAAAAATTAGATTTAAAAAGGTTAATTTTAAAAAAAATTACAACTACACTTAACTTGCACCGGTTTACATAAAAAATCGGAGCAAGTAAGCTGTAACTTGCGCCAGAAATTCGCCCAAGTTAAGGGTAATTGTCATTTTTTTAAAAAATTAATTATTTTAAAATCAATTTTCATGATATTTATATGTATAAATACATAAAAAATAGATACAATTTAAAAAATTAAATTTTTTCGCTCAAACATGAAGCAATTTTTAATATATCTGAATTTTAATAATTCAAATGCTTAAAAATTTTAAAAATTTAAAAACTAAATAGTAAATAATGAAAAAAATATTAACTGTATATATTAACACCCTATTCATTGCTGTTTCTATTTTTGTGCCAACTTTTCGGAAAGACCATGGTACGCTCTTCTGTTGACAGTTGAAAGGAGGCCCATCAAAACCGGAAGTCAACACACTCTCACGAGGCCCATGAACTGGCGCCTCCCAATTTTCGATGCTATCCAACGGCCCAGCTTAATTTGATTTCCAAGAAATATGAGATTAATCGGTGAATCTCATTGTTTAATTCAACTTAAACTCGATAAGTACTATAATTACTCATAAATAATGTCGAATTTATTCATTAAAAAAATACTGTTGAATTTCCCCATAACTGATGCTTGATACCCTTACGTATAATAACTTCAAAATAGCCACAGCTAATACTAACACCCATCGATCAGTAGAGGCGCAAGTAGCAATGAAAATTGTTGTGTTTGATAAAGCTCACGCTCGACTTAAGGGAACGATGAAATGAAGTCCACGACACAAGCTGTGAAAAAAACCAAAAAAAAGTAGAATTTTAAAATCGAGTTGCAATCAGAAACACCCCCAAATTTGTTGTCCGTTCATTTCTTTCCCCTGAAACCATGACTATAAATATTTGAGGAAAACAATTAGGATCAAAAGACTGTCAGATCAAGATAGAAAACATGTTTCTACATAAAAGAATTTAAGTACAATCTGAAGTACCTCACAACATTTGGCGGAGAGCAGTCAACAAAATTGGGAATGGAGAGTTATCATATAGAAATTCTCTAGAATCCATCTTAAAGGGTTGGGAGCCAAAATTGCACCCCGATAAAGGGCGGAGCAGATGAATATCTCTAATTTCAGGCAGTACCACAATCAATTTACATCTACCAATTCTACATCAAAAACCAGCCAAGAATTTGGTGGTATGGCTCCACCAGCGCCTCGAGTTCCATACCTGCACGAGAAAAGAATGACCGAAAAGTAAACAAAGTGACCAAACAAATAGAATAGAGTTGAACCAAACATTCGTCAACAAAACTCGTCGACGGCAAATTTGTGTTCGTTCATGTTTGATTATTGTTTTTTCATTTGATATTCAAACCGAACTCGAATACAAAAAACTAATTTGTTATTAATCGAACGAACACCAACTTAAACTTGCCCGCGAGAACAAATTCAGACGTTCATGAATATATTTAAAATTTTATTATTTAATATTTTATAATATTATTTAATTTTTTATCAAATTATATATTTATATAATATTTTTTATATAATACATTTTATATAATATTATATTGAAATTTATTTTTAATTTATTATTTATTATTTATTTCTTATTATTTATTATTTTATTCTAACAACTTGAGCTTAAATATTATTTAAATAAATTTACAAAAATTAAATGTATTTAACATGAATAAACTTCGAACTTTACAAATAAATAAACAAACAAGCTCAAACAAAATTTCAAGTTCGAAACACTAATCAAACGAATTCAAATACTACATGAACCGAGCTCGAACATTCTAGTTCGAATACACCTATGGACTGAGAAACAATTAAATTAAAAGAAAATTTTTTACCAAATAAAAGCAAAATTAATTTCCTAGTTATTTTAATTAGAAGCTCCTAAAAGAATTTTGAAAAGTAAATTCAGCAATCATAAAAATATAAATTAGAAAAACAATGATAAATTCAGAAATCATAGAAACATAAATTAGAAAAACAAGGATCATCCATCTTCTCTTCCAAAATCATGCACTTTTTTTTTAACCATTAAATCATGCACATTTACGACATAGAACCAACACTCAATTTTACATGCGTTAAATAGCTTTTCCGTTAGCATCACACATCCTCATAGGTCTAGCGGCTGTACCACCAATGGACTAAACATACTTGATCCAACAAAATCCTCTACTTCTTTGTGCAGGAGGGAAGGAGAGATTCCCCCCACAGAAAAGACAGTACTCTCATACATGCATGTTCCATCATTATAAATGAATATTTCGAAAGTAGAATTCCAAGTTCACCAGCTACAATAAACATAATAATACATTAGTTAGAACTACAGAGAAAGTAGAGATTTCATACCCCATAGCTGGTGGAATTGTGAGCCTTCTTTTGTCTCCAACACGCATTCCTGAAGATTGGACATATGTACACCACAATATTAAGTATTTAACCTGGAATAGCTAAGTTCAGAGAACTTATACCATCAAATGGCTACTTACCATTAACACCAACATCCCATCCCTTAATAACTTCCCCTATACCTGTAACCATGTAATACAGATATTAGTATAGCAAACAACCAATAATTTTCAATGGGCACCAGCATTTAGTACATCTTGAAGAATATTTACCTAGACGGAATTTAAAGGGTGCTCTGCCAATATTGGAGTCAAATATTTTCCCATTCTTCTTCAGCTTCCCAATATAACGAACACTAACCTGGTGTTAAGAAAAAATAAAACTGGATGAAAATCCCAAGACCAAATCATTAAAAATATATGTGCAGAGAATATTGTTGATTTAAACATTCTTTTACTGCAAAATCCATCCACTGGTCTTCTCTCATTACTTCATTTCTAACTTCTTTTCCGTCTTATCATGTAGCAGGATGGAGCAAGCCAAGAAAGGTTATCTATTTACAAAAAAAAATTATCTCAAGGATTATGGAATGCACCTTTTTTGCAGGGGCAGCCTTTTTCCCATCTGGTTTTCCCATTGACAACTCCTCAATGACCAAGCCATTTGGGAAGGACCTCACCTGAAATGGCTTGGCTTCAGCTTTCTCCTCTGTCTCTACAGTCAATCCACTCTTATCTGTACTAGATTTCTCAGCATTTGTTGCATTTTCCTGCTTTTTCTTCTTTTTCTTATTCTCCTTTTTTTCCTTCTCCCTGGAATACAGCACCATGACAAAATGATTATACACTTAATACCACCTTTCCCCATACAGTAGACAGGATTTAGTAACTGGATTTAAGATGTTGAGAAATAACAGCGCCTTCTCAAAACTAATGGCATGCCAAAAACTAATACTTTCACGAAGCAAAAAGCTTGCCTCATTCATTTATTTGGTAGACCAACCACAAAAGTTCAATAGACAAAGAAATTTTAGTACTCACCTATCAACATTTTGTTCCAGATCAACAGTGTTGGCACCTTTAGAGATCTCACTCTTGCTATCAGTTTCATGAGCTATTTCTTCTTTGTCAGAAATCTTTTTCTTTTTATTCTTTTTCTTCTGCTTAGTCTTATTTACAGGAGAAGCATTATCAATTTGAACTGAAGGATCAGTTTGCCCAGGCCTCCTACATAAGAAATAAACAAATGAGTAACACTAGAAGCAAGCTGGAACCAGAATTAAGTTCAGGAAATGGCTTCTATCCAAAAACTAACTGATCTATACTTAGGACTGAAAATCCAAGAAAATAACCAGGAGATGAGTAATATCAATCAAGACATTTTGGCTTCCTGAAAAAGCTTTAAACAGGAAGCTCTGCTTACCTCGAGCTCCCGCCATCTTGATCAACAGCAGTAATTTTCCTTTTTAAGTTCTTCCCATGACCAAGATCATTTTTGTCTTTGTTTTTATCTTCTTCATCACCTGTATTCTCAGCATTAGTTTCTTCTCATGTTAATCTGGGATATAAAATAATCAGTTCTTCCCTTACCAGGAGATGATATTGGGAAGCCATCTTCATCTTCACTTTCCAAGACAGGAATCCCAGTGCCACCCTTAACAACAATTTGCTTCTTAGAATCCCAATTGTCGCTAGACTTGGATGCTTGAGATTTCTTCTTCTTTGTTTGCTTAGAAACACCATTCTTATTGCAAGGATTTTCATCATCCACTATCTCCTCAATTTTCACTTTAGAAAACAAGGAAAAAATGAGAATTAGACAAGGTTTTTTGGTTTTAAAAAATAGTAACTATCCAAACATAAAACTTGATAAACATCGGGAAAGGTACTAACATTTATTTATAAGCAAATAGGGGTACTAAATGATTGAATATGCATATGACACATCTTAGTATTAGGAACCAAGTTTAACCAGCTAACAAATATAGGGGACATTTCCTTGATCATATTGTTGTAGGAACCACATGGATTCCAAATTCCAGGTCAGGTATTTGTATCAGAACTCTGCTTTCCATCAGTTGCAGGCTCGCAGTGTTGTGCCAAAGGTGTGCATTCCCAAGGCATCAAGTCTTTTCTTTCTATTTCTTGACAACACTAAACATTTTATCTCTTTAAATGCAGCATATAGTTAGATAGCCAATTGTACTACATACAAGCTGCAATAACGATATAAACTGAATTCTTAAAATCGTTGTCGAGAATTATTAGAAAATCAGACACATTATAGGGCCAAAAAAACTAGATTTCTAACACCATAGCCAGGGCGCTCAAAATGATGTGTGTATCCATATTGGACGCGTTTACGCAACTTATTTCACCACACTTACAAGGAAAAGATGGAAAATCAAAATTCCACAACAATTTCAAAGTTAAATAACAAGTATTAAACAATAGCAAACATGTATCAAGATCATAGGTAAAGAAGTTCACTTTCTCGTGTAACCAAAAGAACAGAATGGTGTAAAATCTAGACTTCATATGCAGAATCATAATCAATGTCAATTCTTTCAGAAAAGAACAAGCTTTCATGTAGACAGAACTCACCAACAATTTGGAAAATGCATCCTACCACACATCCACATGCCCCATGGACTGCAAAATGTGGAATTTGCTATAACAGTCCAATGAAGATAGTATGAAATTTCCTTAAGCCAATCTTTGCTATTAGAAGTTACTCCTCTAAACCATTTCCAAACTATTCTACTGAAGGAAATAAAATAACCCAGCTGTCTAGACTGGCTCAACTTCCAAGGAGGAGTGCTCCATTCCATGGTAGACCACAAAACAAAGCTCTTAGCTCATGAGATCCAACCAAAGACAACTTCTAGTTTACACAACAAACTATAAACTTAATTTTGCACTTTCGACAGTAAATTGCATCTGGAGTTTAAAAAACGGAAGCACATGTCTAGGCCTGAGATCAAATAAAGCATATCATATCACATGCAAAAAGTACCACTTGAATGTTATATAAGATACATGGCATTCTTAGCAAACCATATTTAAGTTTCTCCATTGTAGAAGAAATTGCTAAAGGTCTAAACTGCGACATCCTTGACAAAGTTAACTAGCAAAAAACTGGACAGCCAGCAAAAGTTCTTCATCAGACCTCTAGATATATACATAACTCCAGCCACTCAAATTCAACTCAAAGGACACCAAAGATTAAAATAGAAATACCTCCACTTTTGCGGACAGGTGAAGATGTATATATTTCAAGATCATCATCATCATCATCAAAAGAGTAATTCTCATCTTCATCTTCCATATCATAATCAATGGAATCGTCAGATTCACTATCAGACTCA
Source organism: Rauvolfia tetraphylla (assembly GCA_030512225.1). Classification (NCBI taxonomy): domain Eukaryota; kingdom Viridiplantae; phylum Streptophyta; class Magnoliopsida; order Gentianales; family Apocynaceae; genus Rauvolfia; species Rauvolfia tetraphylla. Next base: position 6,777,367 of record JAJQKT010000049.1, on the reverse strand, counting down.
ATTATTTGCCCCTCAAAATCGTCCCTTTTAGTCATGGTGAAGGAAAACATAATTAGCATACAACAGAAACAATAATAGAAGTGCGATTTCAACTTTCCCTAATATCACACAAAAGAGAGGAAAACAAATGACCAGGAAATTAGTGGTTGTTTCAAAAGGATACGACTCTCCTTCATCTTCATTCTCACCGAAGAAGAAACCTGATAGATGGATAGCGTGAGGTCCAATTACGGAGAAAGTTACCTCCTCATCCTCCTCGAACTCAAGATTTAATGGACAAGTTTCCAATTTTTCAGGTAACAAAGAGCAAAGATAAATTGGCCGCTTATTTCCAACATTACACTGGAGTATGCTCTTCTTATTTGATGAACCAGTGTCCAGGGTAGCCTGAATTCAATTTTGCAACAAAAGAATGAAGAATGTAAAGTACGTAATCCAAAATCTGGGAACGCTTTAACGAAAGACTAGCAAAAAAAAAAAAGAAAACTCGAAATTTTGAATTTTCGAGAAGAAACCTGAGATAAATGAAGCCTTCCTTGATCACCTCTATAGTGATGAACGTAAGGTTTTCCCGGTATCACTTCAACTCCTGAGATGCACAAACATGCCGTCAGTGAAATCCTCAGCCAATTCTATATAAACGATAAGGATTCAACAAAGTGTTGAAATGAAACAAACCCCAGAATGCCATTGCCGAGAGGTGAGCGAAGAAGCAGCGTTCTCTAAAACCCTAGAAATTTTGGCTGTTTGGTGGATCAATTTGTTTTAAACCCAGGCGCCGTGAAGCCTCGAACTCGGTTTTTTGACCTGTTTGGCCTTGCTTATGCAGAAAGAAACTGAAGCCTTATTGCGTATGCGTTCTTTTATTGACGCCATGACCGTTTCTTAATGCGTTCGACCTCCTTTTTTGTTTGGGAAGGCTATGCGTTCGACTGTCATGAAAAAACTAGGGTTGGTCTTCTACAATAAGGTACGAAGAAGTATCCGACAGAAAATTCAGTATAAAAGGAAATTTTTACATTCATAAATGAACTTAGATCCTCCAACTACAAAAATTTTAAAAAAGTGTAAAATGAAAACAACATTGAGTGATTCAACAATATATATACAGAGGGGGGGGGGAGAGACTCATTTTAGCAAAAAATGCACGAGACATAGATAATATAGAAAATTTAATAAGCTCCTCAAGAATTATTTACCATTGATTGAATGCACACCTTGAAAAGTGTTCTTTCCTCTTCCAAATAATTCTAAAAGGAAATAAAATTAGTCAATCTTGAAAATAGATAAAAACTTACAAATCATTCGCCTTTCTTTGTGTATTATGCATTTGATCAATATTATTACAAAATCAAGTACTATAAAGCTGTCCTAAATAATTTATATTATTACCACTTCTCTTCTCTCCCTCTAACTCACCATAATCACCCACAAACCAACAGAGCCACACCAATATCTCACCAGTTTTGGGAGAATAGAAAGTATTTATGCAATCCTCTTCATCACTCATCACATTTTCTCGGTTTTCTCCAGTCTTTTTAAGAGAGAAATAATGAAACCAAATATTGAAGTAAGTCAAATAACGCAAGAAACATAAACAGGGAATTAAACTTGAGTGTTAAAAATTCAAGCACTAATTGCTGTACTTGGGGGTTCAATTCGAAGAGAAATTAGTTTTCGGGTGCAAAAAGAGGAGAAGGAAGAGAAATTAGGCAGCTAATAAGAAAATAGCAATACAAATTTCAACTTAGGGAAGCAAGTTCCCAACAAAAAGGCATCTCTCAAGTTGCTCAAGATTCCTCAAAAAGAGAAAAAAATGAAAAGAAATTTTGCTCAAGGTCATGCTCATTACGATGAGAGAAACATCAGACACAAACACAATCAAGGGCTAAAACGTAACTTAGCACAAAAAGTAAAGCGCACTCACCGTCGCAGAGATCCAATCGTAAGGGGTTTTGTCCACCCGAAAATACCATTTTTGTCCTTTTGCAAGTGCTCGAACCAATAGCTAACATTCATATCCATTCCACTCTCATAGGCGGGACGAGAGACAGCCATGGGAATAATAGGAAAATTGGATAGATCGTGAAAGTATAAGGTCAATTTAAAATTAAACAACAAAAACTAAAATTTAATGAATTTAATAAAATTCAAAATTGATAAATTTGAGATCATTTTAACTTAATAAAATTTATTAAATTTAATAAAATTCCACCAAAATTTGAATTGGAGCTTTGTCAAGTCCTAGTGAAGCTCCTTTTAGAGTTTTACCATAATTTGATAAAACTTTATTTAATTTATTTTTATTTATAACTTTTAATATTCAAATAAAAAATTAAGTATTTTTATTTAATTATATTTATAAATTTATTTTAAAACTTGTAGGGGATGAAGAGTTATGGAATCACATGTCCTTGTGACTCTTCAAGAAACATTAGATTAGATTATTTTTGTAAAAGGAATTTACTTCTAGCAAAACAAGTACTCAGAAATTAAAGTTTTGAGCTTTTCTTTTCCTTAAAAATTTCATACAAAAAATTACTCTTTTAAAAAGAAAAGTCGACTTACTAATTTTGTATTCAAAATTTATCAAAAAAAATTAATTTTTTTCTATTTGATATTTTGAATGAAGTCGTTGAGAGATAATAGAGATGACAAAGAAAGAGTTATGTTCGCATTAAAAAGTAAAATAAAAATATATTTGTTGCGCTCACTTAAAATTTATTGTTTCAATTTTTTGATATTTATTCAATGCTCGTTTTAAAATTGTATTGAACATGAGAAACTTTGATCGGAGATCTTCATCGGCTATATAACCATTGACCCAAAGATTATTACTTATGACACTGTCAAGTGCCAACTTTATTTTCTTTTAGTGAAAAAAAAAAGCACTTGCACAAGAAAATTGATTAAGCACTCAATACACAATAGTTAAATATTCAATATAATCTTTATGATTTCCATTTATTTTCTTTTCATGTTTCTTCGTGGGGAGAGAAGTGAAGCAGTCATTTCTTTCCCTTTTGGATTCGACTTGTATTTTTATAGTCTAATTTTTATTTAAAAAATATTTCATTTAAAACTCTTTTAATATAATGCTATAAGTAATAGTTGATTAATTAAAGCAACACAGCCGACAACATTTTTTATTTTAAGAACAATATTTATTAGAACAAATTGTTTCAATCAACTAGAGCAAAAGAAAGGTAAGGTTATCAATTGATGCAACTCTTCTTTCTATAAACGGGGGCCAAGACCTACTTTCCTATTTTTTGAACAAATTTACCTCTTTTACTCCAATTAATACTTACTTCAAGATATATTTTTCTTATTTTATTACACAAAAAAAGAAAAAAAAAGTCTTTTGAAAATTTTTAATAAAATCCTCAAATCCCCCCTCCGCTCCTTTTTCCGCCTCTGTTCCTATCCTCTTAGTAGTGAAGATTCTGACACAAATCATATAGAAGGATCCTCTTGTATTTCGACTTTCAGCCTATACTACGTTTCAATGCTTCTTGTTCTTGCTTTAGTTGTCATCGTGAAAGAGAAAAAAAAAGATAATTTATCACTTAAACAATATGTTGACAAACATGTTTTCGCTTGTTAAAATTGTTATGTTAAACTTGATTTTATTTAAATATATTAAACACAAAACATTTAACAAAAAACACGACGAAATACATGTATAAAAATTATTTTGGAAAGTCTTACTCCCTTCGTTTTAAAATATATTATTTTATTTTATTTTATATAAAAGTTAAAAATTTGATAAATTTCATGAAAAAATTATTAAATATTTATTATACCCTTACTAAAATATCGTTAGCTATTGTTTCATATTCAAATTTAATATTAAAAATTAATAATTTTGAAGAAAATAAAAATACTTAAATGGTTTGTTACAAAAAAGTATAAAATTAAAAAAAATAATAAATAAGCACTTTATATAGAAAAAGAACATATAATTTGAAGCAAACTAAAATAGAAGTTAGGATGAGGGAGTATCACACAAAGGCCAAAGGGGTAACTCCTTTTGGGCATTTGTGTGAAATATTTTTCTTCAAATATATGGAAATTTATCTAAAAAACCTTTTACCTTGGATTGCTTTTTTTAAAAAAAAAAATACATCATGCATGTCTGAGTTCCAATAAACCATACAGTGTGCTGAAATCATCCACATTCAGGGGTATAGAAGACCGGAGAATTACATGCAATGCCATTACTCGTCTGAATTAATGTTTTTCGAAGTCATACCGCTGGCACCCTTGTGAAATTCGTACTTTTGCCTCAATCCATGCAAAACACAAAAGAGAACCAAAAACAAAATTAAAAAAAAAAGGAAGAGAAGTTGCATAGCAGTTGAATAACTCATGTGATTAAGTTTATCAATACCTTAAACATTTTGAACCGTCTGCTTTAGACAAGCATATTGACAAAATTGTGTACAATATTTTGACTAGCACGTAAAAGTGAATATCTCCGTAACTGAATTTATTTAAAAAAAAAACTTCATAAGCAAAACCCTCCTTGTTTTTTACCATGATATCATTTACCTCTTCCACATACCTTCCCCCTTCCCAGCCCTTTCTTATTTTTGTTATAAGTGAACTCACAGTCAACATCCGAACGTGCATATTAAGATCAACTTGGGAACTAATTCATCTTAAAATTTTAAATGTGTGACTCGCATATCTTCTTACAAATAATTTAACTTTTATAAAATTAATGATAAAAATCTTAAAGTCAAACTCTATGCAATAACCTATAAACCCTCGACTTTTTTTCTATTCTATGACCAAGCGTCCCAAATTGGTTATATGGTTAAGTGAAATGGCTAAATACTACTATGTGGACATAAAAGGCAAAGGAGTGGTATATGGTCAACTTTTTTTTCCTTTTTTTGATGCAATATGGTCAACTTACCTACTGCAAACTGAATTTCTGGCTAAATGATAACATCAAGATAGATTAGGGTGTGATTAGAAGTCCAAATTACTTCCGATTCCTTGTAGATTAAGCTAAATTATCTTATGTCAAGCTTTTGTTGGCCAAATGGAAACTTATATCTCAAAATTGGTTGTTGTTCCCTTTCTTCTTTTCTTCCTTTTTCCGGAATTTGTCATGGTAAATACTAATGATGTTTTAGTTTTCTGGGTCGTTCATAATTATAATTTACCACTTCTCCAAATGCTTAAACATGATTTGAGCATCAACATCAAATCGATTTGATCCCCAAGAAATGAATATTGGATAATGCGTCATGCGAAATCAAAAAGATTCTTCTGAACTTTAGTTGAATAGTCTTTTTTTTTCACTTTTAAAAATTTTTATTGACAAATAATGTGCAAAGTGCATGATTATTGATTACCCCCTCGACCCTTTCTTTTCTGGGGAAGCATAGTATCCAAAATATTATTAGCTTGTAGTATCCCGCACTCGTTAAGGGGAATGTGCAAATTGGATGTTCCAATAAAAAAAAAAATGCAAAGTGGTTGACAGTTGTGATTGCGACGCCTGGGGCAGGACTAGACTCATAAGTCATAACTATAGTATTTATCAATAATAATTAAAATTTATCCAAAAAAACAACGTTAATTAACAGCTATTTAGCAAAAAGAAAAGGAAAATTGACAGCTTCTACTAAAAAGCAATAATTAACAGTTAATTTGACTGTAAATTTTTGTTACCGGTTCCAATTAGATTCCTTTTTGTCTTGTTAAAATATTTTCAAAGTAATATTAGTGTTATGAATTTGTTGATGCGCAGTCATCGTTGGCACAACGAAATCGTAATACTAATATAGAGAACTTAATAAAGATACTATAATATAGAGAATAGGAAAAAACTATAGAGAGAAAATAGAGAGAAAGAACACAAGAGCTTTATTGATTTTCTGAGAGTAAATTAATCAATGAATGAGTGTATCCAATACATCAGTCTAAAAGCCCTATTTATAGGGTCTAGGGGTACATCTCAATAAGAAGAGGTAGAGGGTAATCAAAAGACAAATCCTATCACTAATAAAAGATATGATAGAACTCTCACATCTATCTTTTGGATAGTTGGAGTATATTTATAACTCTGATATTGGATTACCTCTTTGATATCAGATAATGAACATCCACAATATTAATTTCATAACACTCTCCCTTGGATGTCCATTGCATAAGAGTATGTCTCGTTAAAACCTTACTAGATAAAAAAACTCAGTGGAAAAAAAGTTTAGTGAAGGAAAAAGAGTACACTACTCTTTATGTCATATTTACTCCTCCTTATGAGATAATCTTTTGAGATTTCTTAACCAATGCTTGCCAATCAAATGCTGCAATTGGTTAGGTCTTAGTGAAATAATCAAATGATCAAATTCAATGCACATCACTATCACAACTCTTCTGGAGCTTGTGATAAAAATATACTTTATTATATCTCCTTAATTATATTCCAAATTCTATTATCATCCAACAATATAGTTGGAATTCATTCTTAGAGGATATAGATATATCTCGAATACATTAATCATGATCACACATATTCTCAACCAACATAATGAATTTCTATTTCTTCAACATGTGTTGAAGATGCGGCTTTTATAATCAACACATGTCTATAAATGCATGGTTTATGTGGATCATATAGGTAACTTATACCTTACATATCTATCTCAACAGGAGTTGGATTTTCTAAATATTCGAGATAAACTATCTCAAGGAGATATCAAAAGGTAAGTTTAATGCCGTCTCAAAATTCGTTGGGTAGAGAAGAACCATAATATATATCTACTTGCACGTGAACAAGTGTATTATGCTCTAAATTGTAGAGTTATGATACTTCGGGACCAAAAAGTTCTTCAATATCCTTTAATAGATATAAAGGATCTTACAATAATAACCCAATGACCATTGATGTGCTATTTTCATTTGAAACATCTTCAGGATGTTCAATCAAAACAAAAATATTGATCATAATACTTCTCTTCTAAATTCTTCAGGAAAAATATCTTGATCATCAAATCATTTTCTCTTTTGAGAATTTTATCAAGAGATCAATCATGCTTCACGCGTGTATCAAAATCATATGACTATAGAATTCATATATTTGTCATGCTGGGACATCTATGCAAATAAGAATATTTATAAGTTGAATATTATATTGACTAACTCTACAAGAGTTAGATAAATAATCAATATGAAATTTTATGCAAATAAATAATATTTTGAACTTCCAGTTCATTAATCCTTGTGCATAGATCAAGATAATAAAAGTCATAAATGATATCAGCTTTTAATTGATGATTTTCTCCCCCTAATGTGGGGAACACTAGGTCAATCAATATATTGTACAATAAGGATATATTTTGATAAAGAGACATACATAGCAAATATAACTAAGTATATAATTTCTACATATATAGACATACTCAATCATTCTTTTAATAAAAATTTACTAAGACAATCTCATTATGTTCTACAGGAACAATTATATGCTTCAAGTATATCGAGTCCATCAGGGATTTCAAATATAAGTACTATTATCAAATGATAATAAATATACACATATTAAGTGTTATCATGTACTATTATATCCACCACCAGAAAAATATTTTTCTTCGTTATCAGTGACAGGTCTTACGAAGAATCATACGGCATAACTCATGGCAAATATTCACTTTTATAGTTCGCATTTTATAAGCAAATATTAATTGCTATCTCTTTAGGATTACACTTCAGGTGTATAATTCCTATTGGAAATATTTGTACACTTCAAGTGTACTTGTGAATAGTTCGAACTTTTCATATTTCTCATGCGAACTTTATCATTTCGAGTATGTAGGCCTCGATTTGGAAATCCTCATTCTGAATCAATATATTATGCGCATTAATATCATTGACGTCATATACTCGTGCAGTTCTAGTATTTCCCAATCATATTGAGATCTCATCATTGTCAAACTTTTCAGGTACCTGAATTTTTTCTGGAAAAAATATATCAATCATGTTTGGGGAAAAAATTATGCTGGAATTTAATTTTTCTCGACTTAACATATATGATCATCTTAAATTTTTGCTCCATTGAGGAGTTTGTATCTTTGGAACTGACATATCTACCACGTTTCAATTGTATCTCAAATTTATTTATAGCGGTAGATTGTCCTTCAGGGACATCAAATATAATAGGAGCATTATTTACCGGATATTGGTCATTTAATATACCTGACTATATAAATTATCCTTTGAACTCCTGGTTCAAGGTATCTTCTATGAGGATCAAAATAGAAGATTAAGATGAGACACATACTTATATATTTACCCAGCTTCATGTTTTCTCCTCTTTATGTTGGAGCAATATATTCAAAATACGAATCTCTCCCTTGAGATTTGCTCCCAACATATTTAATAATCTCTTTGAGAACCTATCTCATTACCTTTATGGTGGAGCAACATAGTGCATCTCTAAATTTAAGATGAGATATATTTGGTTTTTGACCACAAACCAACTACTATAAGAAGAATCAAAATGTGTTGGCAAAATACGAAATAAGTGCTAATGGTTATGAACATTCTGCATGATGTTCAATATTTATCTCAATACAACCAATATTATTATGAAAAATTATATCTTTGGGATAATGTTAAAACATGAGCTCATTATTAATAAATTGTGCAAACTGCAGGTTGCAAAAACAAGAATATACATATGACTATTGTTGAGACATCAACTAATAATTTCTCCAATTCATCCCAAAATAACACATTCAACCCCAAGTGATACTGGTAACTTTTAAATAAAACAAGCAGCACTTATAAATTAGTCATATTAAGAAACTTCCGGTTCCATAATAAATTCATAATCATTCTTTGTATTTTAATGATCCGGGATGGTCCAACTGGTCATGCCAACTAATAAATTATTTATCAGTAAACTTCAAATTTACTTAATATTGCATCTCAATTTTATAATTCTATGCAATATAAAGAATGAGAGATGAATAATAGTATATATAATTGACATATATTTTATGTCATAATGGTAATGCATATACCTCAAAAGTTCATTCATCCAATGTCTCGATCTACTGATAATATAATCAATGTTCAAAAGTTTTACGAGACTATATGGAGAATGATGCATTACAACAATTGACCATCAGGTGAAGATCATGTAGCTCTTCTGGAGCTTTTAATTAATTAACTCTTCTAGAGTTATTAATCAACTAGTTCTTCATGAACTTTGTACTACCATTTATACTTTGGACATATATTTTAAATTTTATCCAAATAAATAACAAATATTGTTTAGACAAATTTGTATCTTCATCATTCTTGATTCAAAATAAACTAAAATTATATATAAATACTAAAATATAAGTTTATATGAAAACTTTTCAATAATAATCACAAGATAATAAAATAGAAAAGTAGCAATTTGATAATTCAAAAATTTGATTGACATTTAAAATGCTAAAAACTCTTTTTGGATATTCAAAAGAATTGGCTACATTCATATGTGCCATATCAATATTATCGACACAAGCATCATTACTATCAGTAACATAATTCAAGGAAGTAAAGTAATATCAATAATTAATAGAGATTCATAACATGTTTGACGTACTACAGGTACGTGACAAATTTTCATCTTACATCAATAATATGTTAGGGTTCTTACTTTCCTTTTTTACTTCTCATTATTTTCTTACTTCTGGTGAGTATCTATTCACTGGGAATTTAATGAGTCATTTTTATAGTATAAGAATAAAGTGTATTTCTACAAGTTGCTACCAAAATCTTATACATAAATATATTATAATTTCTAATGTCATTCGCTTCAGGAAATGTCATAAAAATATTTGGTCGAGCATCAAAATATTTTATTAATGACTCATTCAGTCTCAGAAAATATAAATTCAAAATATTTCTGAAAAACTTCTTCTCGATATTGCTACTTCAGGAGCATGTTAGAGATATGAGAAAGGAAAAATATTTTATTCATCATATTACTAGTAATATTTATCCTTATAACTTTAATTGAGGAGAAATTCTAAATGCAATAAAATTTTGCATACTGATAGACATAAAATCTTGTAGGCACACTTATAACAAATCATAACTAGCATTTATATAACAATCATCTTCTGGTGATTGTATGTTTCATTCACAATTTGCTAGTAATCAAGTGAATTTGATGCTTTGTATTTCTTAAATGGTGTCTTCAGGACCCAATATATCTAGATGCATATATATTCTGATCGCCATGATTATATGGATTATTCTTACTATATCCGCCTCTATGTTCATGGCTTCGAGCATGATTACGACCTCTTCTAGGGTCATGATCATTAGTTCTAATGCATTTACTTACAGATTTAAAGTAAATTGTTCTTTTGATAGAATGACCATCTTCTGGTGGTCAAATCTTTCTTTTATATCATTTTATAAAATAAGTGGATCTTTCATGGTAAGATACTCCGCCTTTAGATCTTTATAGAAATTATGGCAGAGAAAAATCATGACTTTTATATTATTTTGAGATGATGATGCATTATTTCCAACAATGGTATCTGTCAGACCCATTATATCTCAATAAATTTGAGCATCTAGTGTATATGACATATAATTAGTTCTATAAATATCAAGAGAGAAAAACAAGTTTTAAAATGTTTGTCATGAGAATTCAAAAGGTAGAAAAAATACCTCTTTTTTCTCGAAAAAATACCTCTTTTTTCTCTTGATTAAGCTCTCAACTTCGGTGGTAGAGACTCGTGCTGATAACATGTTATGAATTTGTTGGCGCACAGTCATCGTTGGCACAACGAAATCGTAATAATAATATAGAGAACTTAATAAAGATACTATAATATAGAGAATATGAAAAAACTATAGAGAGAAAATAGAGAGAAAGAACACAAGAGCTTTATTGATTCTCTGAGAGTAAATTAATCAATGAATGAGTGTATCCAATACATCAGTCTAAAAGCCATATTTATAGGGTCTAGGGATACATCTCAATAAGAAGAGGTAGAGGGTAATTAGAAGACAAATCCTATCACTAATAAAAGATATGATAGAACTCTCACATCTATCTTGTAGATACTTATAGTATCTTTATAACTCTGATATTGGATTACCTCTTTGATATCAGATAATTGACATCCACAATATTAATTTCATAACAATTAGAATTTTTTGGTCCTTTTTGCCCTTCAATTCAAAAGATTGACCCTCCAATGGTGTGACAACCAAGGAAATACTATTACGAAAACATTAATAGCAGCAATGACGTATATAATTCCTCCATTTAATACAGGAGCATCATATAAGTTTTAGGGCATAACAACATGAATAAAGACTTCTTTTATTTTTTTCATTTTTGGTTTCATCTAATTTTAGATTGCACAATACATTATAGTGTATTTGGAAAGCATTTCATTCTAAAACTTAAGACAAAATTTTATGTGTGAAATTCACATTTATTCTTATAAATAATTTAACTTTTATAAACTAAAATAAAATTTTCAAAAATAAACTATATCAAATCATACCCTAATAATGTGTCATTTTCCACATGCAATATTCACTCTCAGATCAAGAATTTTTTATTGTTGGATCAAAAGAAAGTATTTATGGTTTTTTTATTCTTTTCCAAAACATTTTTGTTTGAATTTACGCTAAAAAAACTGAAACCTAGTATTGTCAAACAGGTTGAATCGTTTTGGCCCGTTCTACCCCGTTGCAAGATGGTTTTAAATAGGCCAGGTCCGTTTTCTCATAAGTTAAATAAATCCCAACCCATATCCGTCCTAGGTGGCTTACAGGCTAGGACTTTTTTGGGTATGCTAATTTTTTTCTTTTTGTCTATCTTTTTCTCTCTATATCATATATGAGATCATATAAATCTATAATTGCAATAGAAATTATCTTTAGCCAATCACCACTAGTATTAAATTTCATGAAATTAAGTCAATTAACCATTATCGTGGACATGCTTTCATTTTTCTATAATGTTTCTAATACTCAAGAAAAATTAGACTTTACTAACCCTTTCCATCAAAACTCCATTAAACTCTTTAATATCAAATTAAATAAATTACATATTTAACTTAATGGCGAAACCTTTACATGGTTAGAATTGCATTGAATATTTGAGTCAAAGTAAAAATTTAAAAGTATTAAACTAACAGTTTTAGCACGCACTAAAAAAAAAGAAACATTGTGGCCAAGCCAGTGGACTAAACGAAACGGGCCAAATAGGCTCGCATTTAAATGGGTCAGGGACAAACTATGTGCAGATCCATCCATTTATGCAGATAAATAAACGGGCTCGCAGGTTATGACTTGATACTCAAACCTTACTTATAATATCAATAATTTTTTTGTTTCTATTTTTCTTTCAAGACAAAAAAAAGGAAAAGATAAATATTCACTCTTTAATAAGTATCATATTTGAAACATATTATTAGTGAAGAAAATTTTTACAAGCTACAGATGTCTGTCTTTTCTCCCCATCTATTTCTTTGTAGTATGATCACTAGTTTCATCTTTTAGGTTGAAACTAGTGTGTATTGTCAATATGCTAGGGGCTTCTTTCTTCAGTACATATAGGAGGCCCTCCACAGCCATTAGATTGAAAATTTTTGATCTAATGGCTATGAGAGATCAGGGGTATTTTGGAGAAAAAATTATTTTTAAAGTTCCTCCAAATCTGTCTTTTCAAGGAAATGACAAGCTATCATTTTCTTCACCCAGTTCTTCCTCCCTCTTCCATTTCGATCACTTCTTTATCTCTCTCTTATATATTTCATATTTTGAAGATTGACTCTATTTTTTTTCTCTCTCTCTCTCTCTCTCTCATCTATCTCTTTTTTTGTAGATTAACTCTCTCTCTCTCTTATCTATCTCATCTCTTGAATCTCTATCAAATTGCTCTTCTCTTGAATCTTTATCAGATCGACCCTTCTCTCTCTCTCTCTCTATCATCTCTCTTCTCTTTGTTGTTATTTTTCCATAATCAATGCGAGCATCGATAAAGATAAAGGACATTGTATGAAAGATCCATCAACTAATCTTCATAGATTCACCCACTACAATTACAACTATTATAGTCGGAGTTCATGATATGAAAAGTGGGTTGTCGAGAAGAGTGACAGTTTGTTGGATCTGAATAGCGAAAAAAAAATATCTACTACTATTTGTTAGATGAATATTATTATATTATGTATTATCTTTACTTGGTCTCCTCAATTCCACATTGAAATGTGGATTCTTGATAATAAATAACTTATTTTTGTTGAAAATTTTACGTACTGATTATTCAGTTTTCGATGAATAAATATTCCATATGTTATGAATAGTTGTTTAGAATTGTTTTATTGGCAACCACTGTGTGCAAGAATGACAATGCTTACAAAGTTTTGATGAATAATTATTCACTCTGTTATGAATAATTATTCAAAAGTGAATAATTATTTACTTCTAATTGAATAACTGATCAGTGCAATTCTAAGTCAATGAATTATTATTTTGTACAATGTTGAAATACAGATCCATTACGACAACTTAGCAATCACGACTAGAGTTCACTTATCATAAATAATTATTCACTTTTAAAGGAATAATTATTCACTTCACTATAAGTATTTGATAAGTGATGAATAATTATTCACCTATCCACAAGTAATCGATGCATGAATGATAAGTTTCGATGAATAATTATTTACTCACTCTTAAGTGAATAATTATTCATCCATAATTGAATAATTGGTCAGTTCAATAGTAAGTCAACAAATAATTATTTTGTATAATGTTGAAATACAGATCTGTTGTCGCAACCTAGCATCCACGACTAGAATTTACTTATCATGAATAATTATTCATTTCACGAAGAGTATTTGACAAGTGATGAATAATTAATCTCTAGAATCATTAATAAAAACAGTGAGAATTATTATAAAAAAACTCAAAGCAGATCATTCTAAAGTTAAAAAAAAGGTCAAATATTGAAGTTTTTCACCATCAAAATCGTTCTCTGAAGTCATAAGATTATTCCACTACTGAAATTATTCCTCAAGCCATGAAAGTCAGCACAATACTTTCTTTACCTCCACAAATAAATCATTAAACATCAAGATAAATTTTATTTTTAATGAAGATTTCTATAGTGTCGAAGCAACCAAACATACCAATAAGAACTCACAATATCTAATTTTATTTTGGCTATAAGTGAATATGAGAAAACGAGTTTTGATCTCAAAAGAAAACTCTAAAACTCGTCGAAACCATTTGATACAAAATAAAGATTTTGAAGAGAATAAATTATTTTGTTCTTCAATATTTAAAAAGTTTCAGAATAGTAGAGGAGAGAGGACAAAAGACAGAAAGAAGAGAGAGAGAAAGAGAATTTGGTGGAAGTTATTGAAGAATAGTAAGTATCAAGAGATTAATAATGATTTTTTAAAACTTTTAAATATTTTATATATTTTATCTACTTAAAATATCTTTCATACTCTTCAATCATTTGATAAAAGAGATGCTCATTTGACAATTTAAAAACTATTAGCATATATTGAAAATAAGGACATTCAACATGCCAACCCAACTTCGTAGAAACAATATAACTCATTTATTTCAATAAATGAGGACAATTCCAAAATATACATAGTAAGTTATTAGTTTATAAGTTAGTGAAATAATTTTGTTTGATGAGTTTTTAAGCACGTTTTTCAGTTTGAATATATCTTAAATCCTTCATATGTAAAAAAAATAATTCTAAAAAGTATACAACAAAATCCATTTATTTCATTGCTCAAGGCTGGAAGAAATTCCCTTAAACCAAAACCTCAAAAAACATTCAGAAAAAAAACCCCCCACAAAGAAAAATGAAAAATATAAAAGGAGGTAAGAAAGGATACTACTACTACTTTTTGTTCGGGAATTTTTATTTTCTCCTCGTGTTGGAAAACCTTCAGCAGAATAGCTTGCAGCCTGTAGGGTTAACACCAGTGTTGACTAAAGACCGAAGGAGTCAATTTCCATTGGGGTATTTTTTTGGGCCCCACCTTCAGACACCTATGTTTGACAAATCTAAAACTCTATTGGTAGATTCTGCACACGCGCCTCTAATGGCACGTGGTACCAGGTACCAACTGTTCCCTCCTCGGCTATCTACACACCACCACCACCACCAACAACAAGAACAATAACAAAAGTTTCAGAACATGACTCCCCCATGAGAGTACCCCTCACTCCCCTTCTCCTCCATTACCATTCCTCTCTCTTCTCTCTCGCTAGACTCCCGTGACTTTCACCTAAACAATTCCCCGAACATTTCATAGGCACAGTCACTGTAATCCCAAAAGCTTCAAGCTTTTCCGGTCAGCTCGCCTCTCTCCGGCATGTAACTCCGGCTGTTCTCGAGACCCATGTTGCCACCGGCGATTTTCTCTTTGTGGATTAAGCTGGAGAGGGAGCACTTTGTCTAATTTCTGGTGCCTGCCTGTTATAATGGTTATCCGATTTCTGGTAAACCATGCTTATCAACTACCTCAGACCAGCATAAAGCTCCGATTTTTACATTGACTTTCCAGAAAAATCTTCAGAATTCAGATAGTCGTTTGTTGGAGTAGTCTCGGTATTTTCAATGTCGAACGCTAATTTGAACCCGATTGAGGCTGCTGCTTCGGGGGATGACTTGGCTGTCAAAGCCGTTAACAAGCGATACGAAGGCCTTGTAACGGTCCGTACAAAGGCTATCAAAGGGAAAGGAGCTTGGTACTGGGCTCATCTGGAGCCTGTTCTAATCAGACATCCAGAAACCAACCTTCCAAAAGCAGTGAAACTGAAGTGCACTCTCTGTGATTCTGCATTTTCGGCCTCCAACCCGTCTCGCACAGCCTCTGAGCACCTGAAGCGAGGAACTTGCCCCAATTTTAACACCGTATTGAAGCCAATTTCACAGTTACCTCCCTTAGCATCACCTTCTTCGCAAAATCATCGCAAGCGAAGCTCACAGCAAACGGCTACAGGCAATTCTTCCAGCTCATATCAAGTTGGGATGGTGGATTCTTCTCGAATTTTTGGTGAAATGAGCTATTCGCCTGTCCAAATAGCTCAAACTTCTGTGGCGAATACTATTATGGGGACGAATCAACAGCATTTGGTGTTGTCTGGTGGGAAAGAAGATTTGGGAGCCTTGGCAATGTTGGAAGATAGTGTAAAGAAGCTCAAAAGTTCCAGAGCTTCGCCTGGCCCAGTGTTGAGCAAGGACCAGGTCGATTCAGCTTTTGATTTGCTGGCTAATTGGTTCTATGAGTCTTGTGGGTCGGTGTCTTTCTCAAGCCTTGAACATCCCGACTTCAAGGCCTTCCTTAACCAGATAGGTTTGCCTTCAATATCTAGAAGGGAAATTCTGGGTTCTAGGCTTGATTCTAAGTTCGAAGACGCAAGACTGGAGGCAGAAGCTAGAATTAGGGATGCAGGTTTTTTTCAAGTTGTTTCAGATGGTTGGGAGGGTAAAAGTTGTATGTGCGGCGAAGAAAGCGTGATTAAGTTTTTGGTCAATCTTCCCAATGGGACTACCGTCTTTCAGAAGGTGCTTTGTATAGGTGGTTCAGTACCGTCACAATATGTGGAGGAGGTTTTATGGGAGACGGCAAGACAGATAAGTGGTAATATTGTGCAGAAGTGTGTAGGGATAGTTGCAGATAAGTATAAAAGCAAAGCATTGCGGAATTTAGAAGTTCAGCATCATTGGATGGTTAACTTATCGTGCCAGCTTAAGGGTTTTGTTAGTTTAATTAAAGATTTTAGTAGAGAGCTTCCACTTTTTCAAACTGTAACTGATAATTGCTTGAAGATTGCCAATTTTTTTAATAGCAAGCCTCAGGTTAGAAATAGCTTCCACAAATTTAGGTCGCAAGAGGTTGAACTTTCTGGGTTAATCAGAGTTCCTCATCCTAAAATTGATATCTCAAGGAACGCTGCTTCTGTCATTGCAGTGATAGAGGACATATTGAGCTATGCACGGATTCTGCACTTGGTAGTTTTGGATGACTCTTTTAAGGTTGTTTGTATAGAGGACTCTATCGCTAGAGAAGTTGCAGAGATGATTCAGAATGTTGGATTCTGGCATGATCTGGAGGCTGTTCATTCACTAGTCAAAGTGATTAAAGGTATGGCTGAAGACATCGAGGTTGAGAGGCCATTGGTCGGCCAATGTCTTCCTCTTTGGGAGGAGTTGAGAAATAAAGTAAAGGACTGGTGTGCCAAGTTCAGCATTTCTGAGGAACCTGTTGAGAAGATAATTGAAAAGCGATTCAAGAAAAATTATCACCCTGCTTGGTCAGCCGCTTTCGTACTTGATCCCTTATACTTGATTAGGGATGCAAGTGGGAAATACCTTCCACCATTTAAGTGCTTGACACATGAACAAGAGAAGGATGTGGATAAGCTCATAACACGGTTGGTGTCTAGAGAGGAAGCCCATATTGCACTGATGGAGCTAATGAAATGGAGATCAGAAGGGCTAGACCCATTATATGCACAGGCAGTTCAGGTAAAGCAGCGAGACCCCGTCACAGGAAAGATGAAGGTCGCGAATCCTCAGAGCAGTAGACTTATTTGGGAAACTTACTTGAAAGAGTTCAAGTCACTGGGTAAAGTTGCCGTGAGGCTTCTATTTCTTCATGCTACTTCATGTGGATTTAAGTGCAATTGGTCAATCATGAGATGGATTTGTCTCCAAGATAATTCCAGGGGTTGCCTGGACAGGGCTCAGAAGATGATCTATGTTGCTGCTCATGCAAAGCTTGAAAAGCGAGATTTTTCGACTGCAGAAGAGAAGGATGCAGAACTATTTGGTGCTGTGAACTGCACAGATGATGTACTAAATGAGGTCTTCGCAGACTCACACACAGTGTAATTCTTTTTCTTTTGACTCCTGTAGAATTCTGATTTAGGATTTGTTAGATCTTTTTCCTTTTCTCTTTCCGCTGTTTTCTTACTTCTGATATCAGCCTTTTAGTTAGGATTGCTACAGAAGGAGATGGAATCAAGCACTTGTAACAGAAATACTTGATTTCTTGACCCACTAAATGGGAAACCAGAAATTCTTGTGTGTAGAGATAACTTATCATTGTATTTAGTTGATAAATATCGATGATCAAAAGGAAAAATTCTTCAACATTCTGAATTCTAGCTCAACTATGCTTGTAATCTTTCCATCCATATCCAGGATATGCATGCAGTTCTACATTTATGATGGATGGAAGCTGTAACTTGTTTGCATAGAGAAGCTGATGTCTCTGATGCATAAAGAGCGTTGAAATGCCCTAACCTTTCCTACTAACCAATTGAATTTCTTTAATGAGATAGTGAAAATCATCCGGAATGCATTGAAATGCACAGAATCGGATATAGTTAAGCTTATGGTTGAGTTTTTTTTTATTGAATATTTGGCTGCAATCTCCGTCTTTGAGAAGCTGTAGTAACTTCTTTTTTTTTTTTTTCTCTAACCTGGGAACTGTGGCTTTTGCCAAAACCATGATAGTTGGCGATTTAATCAGTGTGGCATAAAGTTTACATGTCTCATGGTTTGTCTTTTGGTTGTCATTTATGAGGAAATGTCTTGTGCTTGTCCTCTGTTCTTATATTTCATTCATTATAATACATATTTTTATGGTCTACTAAGAAAATGTCTGACCTCTCCTACTTATCTATGTTCTTGAGATATTGCTCAGTAAATGCAGTACATGGATAAGATATATACTATTTGCAGTATTAAGGTCTTTTGATATCCAAATAAAATTTGCTTCTGTTGCACTTCTATAAATTATTAGGAGCATTTCGATAACCTCATTTCTCCTAACACCGTAAATGAATGATATTCAGTGTTAAGATATGTGAAATGTTAAAAGAAAAATTGGCTAATTCCAGACTGAAATTAACTGTTGGATATCTACTTTATTTCCTTAAGATGCCATGAAGTATCAAGGCCCTGATGCTGTAAGAGACTGATTCTCCAGATAACACGACTTTAAAAATGCATTTCCCAATTTCTTAATATCTCAACTCTGATTCCGTTTCGCATTCTCTCCTTCTCAATATAAATTTCTGTTTCAGTGTATCTTGTATTATTCACTTTGTTATATAACTTCAGAAGTGGTGCAGACATTTTATTTCATGTTAATGCCGTAATTGTGTTTATATCATTATGCTTTTCAGACACCTTTGATCTGGTTTACTAGTTAGTTTGCGTCTGTCATTTTATAGCTTCATAGATATTTTTGGAATGTCTTCGGCTGAGGTCATGATTGATTACTACCAGACTTGCCGAATTTTAGGGAGAAATCAGGTTCAGAAAGGACATGAACAGGATTCTGCTTGAATTTTATATCCTCTGCAATAGTTGGGGTATTTGAACTTGTTCGGAGATGGCTAACTGAATTTTGCCATCACTGTTGGTCAACTTGGAAACACCAAGAAGCAGATCTGTGCAGCTGAAAAAGCAGTGGTTATTCTCATTCATATGCTCAAAGAATCTTTGCCCAGTTTAGGATAGAGCCCCACCATGAAGGCTTGCTTTCCATCTCAGTGCTTTGTTTGTTGCGAGAGAAAAGTGAGGATTAAAAGGTATTCTTTCTTGTCAAAACTCACGAACAGCTCTCCTTTTCTGCCCAGTGTCTGCATGTTATTTACTTGTTTTTGTGAGCCTTAATGCCTAGACCTTTAGGATAACTTGTCTTCTAAACATCCTAAAACTCTTGCTTTCATGCAGGGCCCTTTGTTGACTTTTATCTCGGCGATGAAAAGCAGAATTTTGAATCACAGTTGGTTAGTTTGCCATGATTGGAAAACCGGTCTTTTGAGGAAACCTTAAGCAAGGGAAGCTGTCGGCATTACAAACTGCATATTATGGTGGAAAGGGATTTTGTAACGACCTTGAACTGATCTACAGATTCTACTTACATCTATGGTTTGACTGTAAATCTGCAGAATTGCTGATAATGATGGCAACATTGTTATTTTCTTACTTCACACGAAAGTGGAAGCTCACTTGGATGTTTTCTGGTGAGTTGATCCTATTCATTTCTTGGTATAAGCCAACTCTTGATCATCTACCTCAGAAATGGGTTCCAGTTTCACTATTTTCCCTCGTGTTTTACAGTTCAATACTTCGATCTCCCTCCTTAAATTCAGATGCGTTCTACAGATATATAGGTTGTCAAAATCCTAAATTGAGTCCCAGAAGTTTAAGCACCTTTAGTGGAAGTCTTCTGGGGCTGGCTTGCCGATTCATAAAGATGTCTAAAAATGTGGAAACTGGTTACAGCAATTGTAGTAGCTAGGAGGTAAAATTTGAATCTACTCAGATATTTTCATGCTTGTCTAGCAAAGACTTTTAAGATGAATAGTACAAGCAATGGTAGAAAAAGCAGATGAGAAATACTAAATGTAGGACAACATTGCATATGGGCTCTAATGCTCAATGAATTGATCATTATTCCGTAAAAAGTAGTGCTCGTCTTTTGGTATTCAATCATTCCTTCACTACACTTTTATTGCTATGCCAGTAGATTTTCCAAGAAACCATACCCCAGCAATACCTTTTATCATGGAGCCCCCCATAAAGTACTTTTAACGTTCAATTAACCATCAAATTATCCCCACTCTCTCCATTCTCTTATGTGTGACTTGGTAATACCCTCTAGAGGAATGCACTTACAAAACTTGGAATTGAAACTGACTTCTCTACTTATTTGTAGCAGCAGAAACTCCTGTTAGAAATAGAATCTTTCTACTGATGTGGTCCATTGATTTCAGAACCATCTTTGTTAGCTCAATAACATCTCAACGGACGTTTCAGCAGCTTGGGTTCCTCCTACCTGGAATTATATTGATGTATCTATTCATTGTTTTTGATGTACATAAGCTTTTTCCTTGGCTATAATTTGTGGGGAGACAGAAAGTCCAGTCCACTATTCCGAAATATTGACTGCTTACCAACTGGTAAAAGATTTGTCACTGGTATGTTGCAACAGGTATGGAAATGTACTAAAATGATTACATCAGGAAACATTTTATCTTTCTACTGGAATCTCCCAACTATCAATGCTCCCACATACTTATCCTCCTTTTTTGCACTTCTTGATTGTCTTCAATGTATCCACTTACAACTTTAGGACGCGTTTTCAACCGATCGAATCACTTATATTTAATTGATTTCTACATCGTAATCTTTTAAATACTTGATTATTTAACTATTTTGTCTTAACCAAAGATTGAACCATAACCATTTGGAGATCTTGGTTTGAGAAACATTAAAGTTTGCGGGTTGTATTGAATGGGAAGCGATGGGGCGGCATAGATTCGCAGTCATTCTCAATGTTGTGAGTTTTGAGAACGTATATGAAACATCGCTTGGCATCGATGGATTTCTGTAAGCTAGCATGCTAATTATTAAATACTAGCCAAAAAACCCGTGCTATGCACGGAGAAATAATTTATATTAAAAATTTATTGTACAAATTATTTTAATAATAAATAATAAAATATAAAATAAATAATTAGAATGTCAAATATTCATAAGATGTATACATATAATTAAGTAATTTAAAGCTGATGAGATGTTAAAGTAATTGTTTAATAACTCTTTTAATATCTTAATAAAGAGATCACCATCTACAAAATTAGTGAAAAATATTTTTCATTAGTTATATATTTAAGAAATTATAAGCATAACAAATTACTTAACATATTAATTTAATACAACATTACCTAATTGAATGTATCAAAAAGTTTTACACGTTTCTAAAGGTGTAAACACTCTTCACACCAATTTAATTTAAGGACAAAAGCTACAGTGGACGAAAGACTTTTATCGTCCTTGAATATAGGTGCCCGCATCACAAATGTAAATGTAGATATGCATGAATTTACATGGCCTTTTATTAACTTGTGTCCATTTTCTTGAATGTTACGTAAATGAAAATCTCTCAATGATACATATGTTGTGTATAGTTTATAATTAAATATTGTGATTGATAAATCATATATTGAAAGATATATACACATCTACATAGATAAATACCTTTGAAAAGGAGAAAAGAATTTCATTTTATCCTTCACATTTTTCTTTTTAACAAATCAATCAAATTGAAAATTATTTCCTATAAAATTAATTAAGAAATTGCGTTTGTAAAAGCGAAACCTCCCTAACCCTTGATTTCTAACATTATATGTTTTTTTCATGCAGATTTTTGATCTTTTTTTATCAAAAAAAAAAGATAGAACCTTTCATCCTTAATTCATAGCATGCATTAGAAAATAAACTATTCAAACCTCTTCGACGTGTAAATTAAATTTATATATGAGGGAGCATTTTCTTCTATTTCAAAGAATTAAAAACAAACCATCCCAGTGAATGTTGAGTTTAAAAAGCGTTAAGCTTTCTCATCTTTTCGTCTCTTCGGAGAAGAAAATTGACCATACAAATGCCAAAAAGTCTAAAATTACTGACTTCTTGGTCAGTTTCTCTCTTTTATGAAGTGCAACATGCATGAGAGAGAGAGGAAGAAATGTTCTAATTCTAATTACTTTCCTTATTCTTCTTGAATTAAATAAAAGGTCAAGAAAAACCAAAAAAAAGTAATCAATATCTCACAGAGTTCTATATATTTGATTCACGTTCATGAAACATATTGTTAATATTGTTAGTTTTACACCATATTTTTTGGAAACAAAATGAAGATAAATTAAAATCTATTGTTTCCATTGATCATGTTGTCAAAATTCTTTTCGACTAACATAGGGAAACAGATTTTTAAATATCAAAGAACTCAAACGTTTTGAAGAAACATATAAGAATTGCAGAAAAAACATATCACATTTTTTTTTTTTGAAAAATAGATTTGTAAGTATCAAAGAACACATTATAATTTTTGAATAATTTAAAAAAGAAAAAATCTAATATAAATAACAAAAGAATAAAATTTTAGAAAAGTTATCTTACTGAATTGGTGAATAAAGGATTTGCTTGAAAAAGAGATTCTCTCTCTTAAAAGTGAAAAAATATATTTTTAGAATATAATTAAAAAATATTATCAAAGAAGAGTCTGAGTTTATAGAATTTTAGTAAAATAAAAATTGAATTCATTTTTTTATAATGATAGTTTTAATAGATGGGTAAATAGTGAGAGATGATATATGAATGCTGGGAAGTTACGATATTTGGATAAAGATTAAAATTAGTTAATAATTTAATACTTAAAAAATCTTATTAACCAATCAGATTTTTTTTACCTAATTAAAAATTTTAAAATTCTAGAAATTGAGAATGGAGGCTCTAAGGTTTTAGAAGAGGAGAGAGCGTAAAAGGGTTTTGGTAATATATATATATATATATATATATATATATATATATATATATATATATATATATATATATATATATATATATATATATATATATATATTACCAAAACACATTTCCTCTCTCTCCTCTCCTAAACCTTCTAAGGCCTTCATTTTATTTTCTAGTGTTTTTCAATTTTTAATAAAATAATTTTCTCATCTTTTAACTCCAATTCCAACTCTAATACTATACAAACTCTTTTACTACTAAAAAATTAACTCCCACATTTGCACCATTTCACCAAAATACAAACTCTAAATTCATATTAACGTTCTCCATTTAACTCAATTCTCTAAACTCTTTCAACTCTGTTTCCAATTCGGTAAGAATGCTTTTCTTCATTCAATATTTAATTCAAAAAAATTATTTTCAATCTTTAATTTAATCTATATTTTTTACAGCCCATTCAAGGATCTTCAAGAAGAGATTCCAATTTGGTAAGACGCAAAGTCACCGTTGATTTTGATTTTTCTATTTACTGCATATGGAGTTCTTATACTCCCCAAATAGTTTCTTTCATTTTTTTTGCAGTCTTTTTAGTTTTTTTTTCCTTTTGAGATCTATATGTGCGTACACCTATCTTGAGAGGGGTATAATTGAAGGGGCAAACATATTTTATACTCAGATATCTTATGCATCATTTTTCTTTTGAACCTCAATCATTGTTTTTCATCTGAAGGGAATGGCACGAAATTTATTTATGGAATTGCATGTTTCAATGTTCTACATTGAATAGTAAACCACTTGGTTTTGCATGCACTTTTTCTCAAAAAAAATTAATAATAGAATTGAAGATTTTTCTTAACTATCAAGAGTATAGTGTAAGATATTACACATCTTTGATTTTGTTTCTGTATTTTGGGTGAGGCTTTACACAAAAGAAATGATGCATTAAAAAAATAAAGAAAGAAAAGAAAACAAAGAAGGGAATGAAATCATTTCATCTATATATTATATCTAATAAAATATTTTATATTTGAGTATTTTTACATAGAAAAATAAAAGTTAATTTTACATATTAACATTACATTGTTTTAAATGCTATATTGGGTTTTGAACGGAAATTAGATCCAGTTACATTCCTCTTTTTTTTCTTAATTTTGAGTCTATGAATTACCAAAGTAAACCACTTGGTTTTACCTGCACTTTTCTCAAAAAAATTAATAATAGAATGGAAGAATTTTCTTTAACTATCAAGAGAATAGTATAAGATATTACATATCTTTGATTTTGTTTCCGTATTTTGAGTGAGGCTTTACACAAAATAAACGCTGCATTAAAAAATAAAGAAAGAAAAGAAAACAAAGAAGGGAATGAAATCATTTCATCTATATATTATATCTAATAAAATATTTTATATTTGAATATTTTTACAGAGAAAAATAAAAGTTAATTTTACATATCAACATTACATTATTTTAAATGCTGTATTGGGTTTTGAACAGAAATTCGATCCAATTACATTCCTCTTTTTTTTTCTTGATTTTGAGTCTCTGAATTACAAGCAAAATAAGACAAATGCCTATGTATCTTTTCTTTTCTTTTTGCTTTTGCAAACCATTTTTAGTTTCTATTTATTGCATATGTGGTTTCAATTTAATCTATGTTTTTTGCAGCCCATTAAAGGATCTTCAAGAAAAGAGACGAAGTCATCGTTTACTGGCTGAGAATCTATCTACGGATTCTTCTATTGGACTCTCTTCAGGTTATTTACTCATCGAGTTAGTTTTATTTCTTTTATTCCATGCTCATCTTTTTTATGATTGGTGGGAACAAATCTAGACAAACGTAAGGATTGATGGCCACAAATCTAGACAACCTTAAGGAGTGTGATATTAACTCTTGAAAAGATATATTATTTCTAAAAATTCATTAAGCTCAAAAGTGAATATTGTCGAGGAAGTTGGAATGTGAAATTTTGTTGATCTGGGCAATTGCCTGAGTAGCGATTTGATGTGTTTGGCAATTGCTTTACGTATTGTATATTAATTAATGATTAATTGTCTTACTTTTTTTATTGTGTGTGCTTTGTCATTTTTTATTACCCTATCTATTTTATATATATACATTTTATGAATATTCGACATTCTAATTATTTATTTTATATTTTATTATTGAATATTAAAATAATTTGTGCAATAATTTTTTACTACAAATTGTTTCTCCGTGCATAGCACGGGTTTTTTGGCTAATATATATATATATATATATATATATATATATATATATATATATATATATATATATTATGAATTAAAACATCAGGTAGTACGATTGTGAATTAAAATTTTAAGTTGAATCTCGCGTGTTTTAAAATTCAAAACAAAAATTAGCTAATGTTGTGTACAGAGATAAAGTAAGTCGTTATAATGAGCTTTAAATATGGTAGTATAATTGATTTGGGTTCTAAGTAGTAGTATTTGATTCAAATTTCTGAGAAGCCACCAACTATTGAGTTATCATATGGTACAAATTGGACTCGTGTCGTGTCATTTGGCAAATGCATAATGATTCAACCAAAGCTTTTTGCAATGTTGATTGTCTTTTTTTATTCAACTTTATATAGTGCATACCTTTATCTAAGCTAGACGTTGGCATGCCTTTCTGGTGAACTCAATTTTCTTTTTAATTTGTGATTTTTTTTAATTTAAGGGAAAAAATTTCAGAGGCGAAATCCTTCTTATCTGTGCTAGAAGCTCTTAATGGATTATAAATCAAGAGATGTGCACGAGTGGTAAATCTGTTAAGTAGAGAACTAACGAATTAAATCCAACAGCCTCTGCAATATTTCAACAAAGAACTATCATTACACGAATTTAAATTTGCATTATCAAAGTATCTCCACTTTCATTACCGGATCATTCACTAACCCTCCTATGTCCCTGGGGCTCTTCTTCTTTTTGTTATAAGCTGCTAAGTCGCGTGTAGTGATTCAATAGTCCTTTAAAATGATCAAATGCAGACTATGATGTTTAATCTTTTTTCTTTCTTTTTTTTTTGGGCTCAGAGGTTCTTATATTAAGAAAGAAGTAAAAGTAAAAACTAGCTGATAGAGAAAGTAGCAAATATCCTAGTCAAAAGTTATATATAAAAATAATAATAATTTAATTGAATACTCATCGGATGCTTACCATTTCCTTTCTCCTTTCCCCTTGGAAGGTAATTGCAGATTTCCGAAAGCAATATGAGATACGTAAACTCATATTGGATTGCAAGGCATGAAAAGTTCTTGGCAGAGAACGAAAGTTCTGCCCCATTGTCGCCTATGATTTGCCTGATAAATACGTTATTCCAAACCAAACAAGTGATGATTCAAATAAGTAGGAGCGTCTGTAATCAATCAGAAATGGTTGCTGATTTCTAGAACTGTACAGAGGTGAAAGGAGAAAGTTGGATCATAGTTCCTTTTTCCCTAAAATCATTTATCAGCTACCAAATTCATAATGCATGTATTACCCCAAAGTTTGGTTTTTTACCAGTGTATATGAGTGAGTGGTACTAAGGAATAAATCATTGCTTCCATCCAATCTCTACTGGTATTAGCCATACGTTATTATGATTCACCATAATTGCGAATATACACAATCATTCTTTTCTGATATATCTTCCTATCCTTCCATTATTACACTCAGTAGTCAGTCCCCAGATGCCTGAATCTCCATTTTTGGTAATATTGTTTTGACTTCTAGTTGTCGCGCTCGAAGTTTTCAACTTTTGCGAAACATCTGATCATTAATCCCAGTTTTAGTCGTCCTTCTTAGCTCTACAATGATCTGCTGGATGGAATTGTTTTCATCTATGTCCCAGTAATCCCATGAAATTAGCTGGAGGAAGAGGATGATTGTCTACGTGACTGCTCATTTTGCTTGGGATTTTCACGTGGACTGTTCCCTCTAAGAAACGGCACGCTCTTTGGTACCTTTGTAATGATAAAACAAGGCAATGCACATGCAGACAGAATTTGCTTTCCAACAGAGACCCTTAACGAGCAGTTTTCTTGGGAGGATTCTGCTGCAGTGTATCTATTCCCAACTAATAAACGGGAAAGAATAGTCATTAGAAAGGAGAAACCGCGATTTACAACCAAGAAAAAGAACAGCTATCATATTCGAGTTCGTAATACACCTAATGTTTTGTTTTGTTTCCTTCGTCAGAATTCATTTCTAATATCTGTCATTTATTTTCTTTTTCATTGTTGGGCTCGAAAGAAGACAAACCAGTAACCTCATAATAGCACGTTACTGGCGAGTTAAATTCCTCTTTTCACTTTAGTCCCGACAAGTAGAACTACTAGTGAACTCATAGGAAACCGGCTTCTGAGGTAGTTGCGTACAGGAGCTTTGTTTAATTCGAGTTTAGCGTATATTTTTTGGCACGAAACCTCTGAAAATCCAGATGATATCTTCTCGTATACCCTTAAGATTGGAAAGAGAATAATCGATAATCCTCCTTCGCTTGGATCCCCAGTACTCCAACCACTAATATGTCCCAAGGATAGTTGACAGTCTAAAGCCTTTTTTATGCCGCGTTCACAAAAATTGACAACGGAAAGGTCATACCGGATCAGATGAGCTATATGACAACGGCGGAAGTGACAGGGTGCATATGGCAGACAAGCTATACAAAGAAACCAGCAAAAAATTTCAACCTTATACATTGCGTTTTTTTTCCATAAATAATTTATTTTTGTAAAATTAAAACAAGAATTTTCAAGTAAAAACTCAATTCAAAAGCACTATTTCGGTATGCAAAAGCATAAACCAGACAAAACATGTTCCAAGCAAAAACCTTTGAGGAGTACTCATCTTTGCCAAACTGATATCATCTGTCTACAAGAATAAAGAAGACATACACCATAAAAAGGAATCTCCCTAGAAATAGAGCGGAACTAGAAAAAATATCTGCCTTATCAGGAGCTAGAGAAACGTTCAAATGACCTTCTCTGTGAGCCGGGGATCTTGACTGAACCGTTTCTTTCGGATTGCAATCTTCATTACATAAAACAGCCTACACAAACAAATACTGCTGTTTACAATAGTGCCAACACTCGCGACTCAGCATGCATGTTACTTTTAGCTTCCCAGAAATGGAAGAAGCGGCCAAACATAACTAACGTAGCCTGCATTTCGAAGTTACCACAGGTTTTCCGTGCCATTAGGCAAAATCAAGTACAGGAAAGCTACCTGCTATTTCGTAGAGACATACATGCTCAATGGAAAATTTTGCTATGATCCATCAAATGTATTGGAATGCACCAACATTCGTGGGTTAGCTGGTTTTTCCGAGAAACAGCTTTGAGCATTCAAGATTAGACGGTCATCATGATTCAAGCAAGAACCAAAAACTCATTTACCCAAAAAAGCAACACGAAAACAGTATGCTCACTGAGAGGTACCTTTTATGAGAAAAGAAATCAACCACAGCCCATATGAACACTACTTTTAGTAAAATATTACTCTTCCTAGTGTCAGTATTAAATCTCAAAACAAACTTTGTACTGGAATATAGTATGCGTCTCAAGTCAAACCAGAGAAGCAGCATACTTATTAACCAGAAATTTGTGAACTGGATGCCTCCATTAGCCCATTGCGAATCTGGTCACCAATATCTCGAACATGACCAGGTCCATGGGGTATAAAAACTGTAGTGTTCTTTGAAGAATTCCCAAGGTCTTTGATCGTGTCGAAGTACTGGGTGATCATGATAAGATCCATGACTTCCTTAGCTGATGTGCCCGCAACCTTGTGAGAGAAATTCAGGATGTTCTCTCGCAAGCCATCAGTTATTGCCTGTCTCTGCCTGGCAACCCCAACTCCACCTAGATACTTGGATTCAGCATCAGCTTCTGCCCTCTTGACTTGTAGGATCTTTTCTGCTTCCCCCTTGTATACACTAGCAAGCTGTAGCCTTTGAGCTATTAAACACAATTCAGAAGAGCATTTACTTACTTGAAGGTTTGATAATATGTCTTCAATTGCCAGAATGAAACCAAAATTTGTTAATCATTTTTGTAGAGTTAAAAAATTTATTATCCATCTCAAACAAAACAATGTCACAGCAAACTTTAAGAACCAATTATGTGGCATGCTCATTGGAGAGAAAATTAAGGAAAAAAAGTGTTTATGGTAAAATTCTGTCATACAAATTATGGTGCTGAAATACATCGATTATGATTGTATTCCTATTATCGGTCATGGTTATTATCAGTGGAGATGGAGACTTCACCTCCCACACATTATGACAAGCAAAGAAACATGTATGTGTTTAAAAAGAAATTCAAGGAAAATAGAAGATGAATAACTGACAATGGCCATTGGCTAATGTTAAATAATGCCACAACTAAGAAATCCATGAGAGGAATAAAAAGTTTTATTTTGTTTCAAGATATGATCATTATTTTTCTTCAAAAAAAAAAGAAAAAGAAAAGATATGATGATTGCTAAACCTTTTACATATATTAAAAAAAGGACATAACCTGAGACTAAAATCGTCCTTGAATGATTTGTCTGAAGTATTTGACTTATGGCATACATAGTAAGTGATAAAATATCCATTTTAGGCTCCCATACTTGAGGCAGTCATCTATGACTAGCTTCCCATGCTGTGCAATTCTATCCGCACGTAATTCATACTTGAAAACCGAAAAGAAAAATGCTGACATTTCAAACTGAGTATGCCTGCTCATACAGATTTTGTGCATTTGCATAACAATAATAAAATCAAGAGTCATAACCTGCATTTATCTCATTCATAGCTTTACGAACAGAAGGATCAGGAACAATGTCAACCATCAGTATATGTTCTATGCTGTAACCATATGCTCCCATCACCTGAAAGAGCACATGATATCAACATAAAATAGACATACAAGGATCAGGAAGCTGTCACAAAGAGAAAAAGTTACAAAAGCATGACGAGAAAAAATAAGCTCTAATGATACTGATGTTTACAAACACCCTGGGGAACAACAGGCCATTACAGCATAAGAATCTCTATCATTGCATTATAAGCAGATATAGCTTCGTATCCTGCAATCTTTTCTTTGCTTCAAAAAGTTTCATACCGTTTCAGGGAAATGTATAAAGTGAAAAACAAAAGGAGAAGACAGTAGCCAGTATTTTATTTTAAAGAAAAAAGGGGGAAGGGGAGGACTAAAACATGTTCAAAAATTTAGGAGACAGTTTCCTTTTCTATTGACTGGATACTAATTGTAAACTTAAGATGCATAATCACTGCACTCAGAGAGGTGTTGCTTCGATTTGGGAATAACAGGACAGGAATACAAGAGAAGATAAGGCCTTACATCAAATTCTGAAACCAAAAAGAAAACCATGCTTGGTGCTTTAAAATAAAGGAATGCCAACCAGATACTATTAAAAGCTAACTACATTTACACTAGCCAGTTGATTGACATATCATAAGCAAAATCAATATAAATTAAGAAGAATATTATGAGGCATTTGACGCTGCAAGCAAGAAAGGAAGGAGCAAAATTGAAACTCTTCAGGAACTACAAACAAAGAGGTGAAAGCCGTGAGAAAAAATAAATTGCACAGTCCTTTTTCCCTTTTTCCTAAGCAACAAAGGTACAGGTGGCACATCAGATCCTTGTCATCTAGGTTTATATCCCTCATTAGATTTAGCAGAAAATTTAAAAGGTTCCTAGCATGCCCTGATCATTTTCCCTAATTAATTTGTCATGCCACCTTTAAAACTCTGATACTTACATTAATTTCAAAAGGGTCGAAGTTC
Source organism: Rauvolfia tetraphylla (assembly GCA_030512225.1). Lineage (NCBI taxonomy): Eukaryota > Viridiplantae > Streptophyta > Magnoliopsida > Gentianales > Apocynaceae > Rauvolfia > Rauvolfia tetraphylla. The sequence goes on along the minus strand of JAJQKT010000049.1, from coordinate 6,746,211 downwards.
ATATATTTTTTATGAGAATTTCTATTGAGAAGAAAACTCACTTCACATGGTCATGCTTGCTAATTTCAGTGTGAAATATCCTTACAAATTGCCAGGAAAAGGATATTTAATATAGAGTTTAGAACTTTTAAGTTTTTTATGTCCACTTATTCAACAGCAGAAAATAAATAATCATTTTGTCAAAAAGTAATTAAATCATTGACTTTACTGACAATTCTACCAAAACAATTACCTTCTCTAGTTCCTCCAATACAGCCTGAGCAACATCATTCTTCTGCTCGAAAAGATCATCCAAATTCATTTTGGGAACATGAGCTCGAACAACTACGAAAACAGGAAGATACTGCATTAGTTGAAACAGAAAAGGCAAGACCAAGTTCATGTTAAATTCAGCTTCACAACTTATAGAAAAATTACCATCAAACACATAAGCCTGTATCTGTTCCTTGGGGTTTTGCAACTCATAGAAAGCATCATCAGCATTTTCTCTGATAACTCGATATTGGATCGAGCAATGCATTTGGACAAAGACATTGTCCTGCAGATAGTTTGATCCATTAGTGTCATCACTGGCAAAACAACAGGTTGCCTCACTTGAATCTACTATTTTGGGCAGTTGAGTACAAGATTAAGAATATCTTATCCTAATCCACCAATGTTGCAAATTTATAGCTAATTTTTCCAGTTAGCACTTAACAGAAATTTTTAGCCAACTAGAACTCAAAAGCTGAGGACATAAATTTTGAAGAACACTGAGAACCTTTCTGGTCTTGTATAATATCCAAAAAGGATAACTGTTAGATGCTCCAGCGTTAATATTCAAAGTGATCACTCTTGAGAGGCCTAAATTCTGATGCTCCAGCCTTTATATTCAAAGTGATCACTCTTGAGAGACCTAAATTCTTCTGTGGCATTTATACTTGTCAAAAAAACTTTTTGAGGAAAGTAGTATATTATAAGATTGAGGTTCTGGTTCTGTTTAGTTCATATTGATTGAAGTAGAATAATTATGATGATTAGTTGTATACTCTTGTAAATCCAATTCTAAGCAATCTTTACAAATTACAGCTGCTACTTTATTGTCCCTGTCACCTGCCCAAGGAGAGGAGATGGAGAAGATATTCAAGGTTCAACTTTTAAGTAAAATCATGATTACTGAAAGCATGAGAGTCTACATTCGAAACATTATGCTGATTGCTCCATTTATGAATATATTTGTAGATAGGAATTGTTCCAGAAGCAATCAATTGAAAGAAACTAAAAATTTGTTTGATCCTAAAAAAGGTAAAAACGGTGAAACACTTCAAAATTAGAAGCAACTATTCGAGAAATATAATTAACTATAGAGTCAAAATATCATCAGAACAAGCTAAGGGCAAGGATATGGAGATTCTCAATATCAATATTACATCCTAAAAATACTATTATGAAGAAAAAACAAAAAGAAAATAGTGGACAAATGCAGAAAGATCAACAGCACTAACGAAAGCAAACAGGTCATCTATAGGTGTGTGCGCGTGATATAATTTCAGAAACACAAGCAAATACATTAATCTAGGAGTAGAACCTTGGTTTTGGTTTCGATTTTGACATCGAGAGAGTTGATCCTGGTGGAGAGAAATCCAGCGAGGCACTCACCAGCGAAAGGATTGAAGAATTGGAGACCTGGTTGAGCCAGCCTCTGAAACCGCCCCCACTTTTCCACAACGCCGACGCTCGCCTGGTCTATGCAACCGCAGAACACGCAGTTCGCATTTCCCATTGTTTCTCTGACCAGACTCTTTAGAAAAGCGAGGAAGAAAATAGCAGTGCAATTGAACGTGAAGACGCTGAAGAAGTAAACAGCACGCTGTTCTGGGGTAATATTGAGCTCCGAAATCGTTGAACGCTTTAATCCTTTTTTTTTTTGCAAAGTGTTGAACGTTTGATGCAGGTGTGCTGAACGCATTCAGGTTTGGCTACGTTCGATGCTGAAATATCAAGTCCACAAAAATTATGAACGCATCAAGCATTGCGTCCACGAGAAAATAACCGCAAAAGATAATTGGCGTTGACACTGTTTTCGGCCAAGCACCGCAAAGACAGGGCAATTGCGGAACTTTATATGAAAAAAACAGAGTCGGATAGGTCAAAAACTCCGCACAAGCAACATGTAACCGTCTTCAATGTCTCACTCCTTATCCCAATTGATATGCGTCATTTTTTTTCTTTTTTCTGTCTTTTTCCAAAGGGGTCAGTTTCGTATTACCGCGATTTCAGATGTGTAATCTAAGGGTACAAACAGGATTGTATTTGGATGATAAGAATATATTTGTACTAGCTAAAAAATCCGTGCTACGCAGGAGAAATAATTTGTATTAAAAATTATTGTACAAATTATTTTAATAATAAAGTATAAAATATAAAATAAATAATTAGAATGTCAAATATTTATAAGATGTATACATATAATTAAGTAATTTAAAGCTGATGAGATTCTGAAGTAATTGTTCATTAACTCTTTTAATGTTTTAATAAAAAGATCGTCATCTGCAAAATTAGTGAAAAATATTTTTCATTAGTTATATATTTAAAAAATTATAAGCATAACAAATTACTTAATATATCAATTTAATACAACATTATCTAATTGAATGTATCAAAAAATTTGCACGTTTCTAAAGGAGTAAATACTATTCATACCAATTTAATTTAAGGACAAAAGCTACAGTGGGCGAAAGACTTTTATCTTTCTTGAATATAGGTGTCCGCATCACATATGTAAATGTAGATATGCATGAATTTACATGGTCTTATATTAACTTGTGTCCATTTTCTTGAATGTCATATAAATAAAAATCTCTCAATGATACATATGTTGTGTAGAATTTATAATTAAATATTGTGATTGATAAATCATATATTGAGAGATATATACACATCTACATAGATAAATACCTTTGAAAAGGAGAAAAGAATTTCATTTTATCCTTCACATTTTTCTTTTTAACAAATCAATCAAATTAAAAATTATTTCCTATAAAATTAATTAAGAAATTGCGTTTGTAAAAGCAAAATCTCCCTAACCCTTGATTTCTAACATTAGGTAAGTATCATCTACTTTTAAAAAGTTAACTGCTAGAAATTATTTATATAAAAGTATATACTTATACACCCGAGTCTTGAGAGTAGTTTAAAACTTAGTAGAGTTGAAATTTTGAGATTATCTAATAGCAAAATCTTCGATACTCTCTATTTATTCATATTCACTGGACATAAATGCACTAACAAATGTGAAAATGTAACTATTTGAAAGAAAATTTTCTATTTATTATTGTTGACATTCATCATAATTGAATAATATCTTGCTATTGCAAAAAAATAAAGGAAAAAACAGAAAATAATACCCCAAAAATTATAATTAAATAAGGTAAGTCAAATATGTATTGAAATTTAAGATAAAATTAAAAAGACAAACATAAAAGTCATGTAGTGTGAATCCCCGATCTTAAATAATGACTAAAACCAAAATTTGGTTAAGCCCTTAATAATATCAAAAGACAAAAAAAGAAAAAAAGAAAAAAAAAGGAAACCATGTAAGCAAAAAAGACTTCTTTCCTTAAACAAAAAAAGGCTTCTAATGAAAGTATAAAAATATGAAACAAAAAAAATTACTTCTAATAAAAATATAAAAATATTAAACAAAAAAGAAATTACATATTAGATTAAGTTGGAGAAATAAGAGAATTCTAAAAAAATATGTTAAAAAGTGAAAAAAAGATGTACCTAAAACCTTCAGATGTATAATGCCTACCAAAAATGTAAATAATAAAGATGAAAAAATTGAAAGATCTCATATTCTAAAAAATAAGAGTTGGGTATTGAAAGTTTTAAACTTGATAAGATTAGAAAAAGGCACATAAAAAAATAGAAACATAAAACAAAAAATGGTGGAGGAGAAATGTCCTCACTTGCTTGAAAATAAGAAAATATCAAGGTTGATACTGTTACAATCTGATGAAGATCGAAAATGTAAAGGCTTGCAACATCAAGTAATCCTGAATTGCATTTGGTAAAATTCCCGTGGCAGTATCTAATGAGAGATCAGCAACACCAGAGAGATTAACAATAGGACTTGCAGTAATTTTATCGGCTCTTGATTATGCTGTTAAAATTTTCTCTTCCACTATTATATGAGAATTGCAGAAAAAATACACCATATTTTTTTGGAAACAAAATGAAGATAAATTAAAATCTATTGTTTCCATTGATCATGTTGTCAAAATTCTCTTCGACCACCATAGGGAAACATATTTTTAAATATCAAAGAACTCATCAGATGTTTTGAAGAAACATATAAGAATTGCAGAAAAAACACATCACATTTTTTAAAAAAAATATATTTTAAGTATCAAATAACACATTATAATTTTTGAATAATTTAAAAACGAAAAAATTTAATATAAATAACAAAAGAATAAAATTTTAGAAAAGTTATCTTATTGAATTGGTGAATAGAGGATTTGCTTGAAAAAGAGATTCCCTCTCTTAAAAGTGAAAAAATATATTTTTAGAATATAATTAAAAACTATTATCGAAGAAGAGTATGAGTATATAGAATTTTTGTAAAATAAAAATTGAATTCATTTTTTTTATAATAATAGTTTTAATAGATAAATAGTGAGAGATGATAGATGAATGATGGGAAGTTAAGATATTTGGATAAAGATTAATATTAGTTAATAATTTAGTACTTAAAAATCTTCTTAACCAATCAAAATTTTTTACCTAATTAAAAATTTTAAAATTCTAGAAATTGAGAATAGAGGCTCTAAGGTTTTAGAAGAGGAGAGAGTGTAAAAATGTTTTGGTAATATATATATATACTAGCCAAAAAAAACCCGTGCTATGCACGGAGAAACAATTTGTTAAAAAATTATTGTAAAAATTATTTTAATAATAAATAAGAAAATATAAAATAAATAATTAGAATGCCAAATATTTATAAAATGTATACATATAATTAAGTAATTTAAAGCTAATGAGATGTGGAAGTAATTGTTCAGTAACTCTTTTAATATTTTAATAAAGAGATCACCATCTGCAAAATTAGTGAAAAATATTTTTCATTAGTTATATATTTAAGAAATTATAAGCATAACAAATTACTTAACATATCAATTTAATACAATATTACCTAATCCATGAAGACATCATTGGTGAATAGAGGGTTTGCTTGAAAAAGAGATTCTCCCTCTTAAAAGTGAAAAAAATATATTTTTAGAATATAATTAAAAACAATTATCGAAGAAGAGTCTGAGTTTATAGAATTTTAGTAAAATAAAAATTAAATCCATTTTTTTCATAATGATAGTTTTAATAGATGGGTAAATAGTGACAGATGATAGATGAATGATGGGAAGTTACGATAGATTAAGATTAGTTAATAATTTAGTACTTAAAAAATCTTCTTAACCAATCAAAATTTTTTTACCTAATTAAAATTTTTAAATTTTTAAAAATTGAGAATGGAGGCTCTAAGGTTTTAGAAAAGGAGAGAGAGTAAAAGTGTTTTGATAATTACATGTCCCAATTCATTTTTTAAGATCAAAAGAGTTTCATCTTATGGTCGTTTGGTGCCGTCGTAATCAACGTTGCCTCTCATGGTTTCTGCCGTTGGAGTCGTTGGCATTATTACTGGAATAACAAATACTGTATTTTTAACTCTTGCCATTATAGCAAATCTTGTTTCTGAGATGTAGAAAAACGCCTGTAGGAGTGGTTAGATCAATGGCAACATCTTAGGGAAAGTTTTTAAAAAGTATTTAGTTGGCATTGTTTAATTTTACTGCAAAATCGGAAAAATATCACTTTAGAAGATTTTCCAATCACGATGAACCAATAATATTGAAGATTTGGGAATCACGTTCACTCGTCGACTAAAAAAAAAAGAAAAACTCTACAGGTTTCATAATTATTTGTGGGCTGAGGGAGACTGGGAGTATTGTAATTGAAAATTAAGAAAAAGAAAGAATAGGGATGAATAAATAGCTTAGCTGCCATTGCTTTACACGTTCTGGTTATAAGAATTGCAGAAAAATCACATCACATTTTTTTAAAAAATAGATTTTTAAGTATCAAAGAACACGTTATAATTTTTGAATAATTTAAAAACAAAAAAATCTAATATAAATAACAAAAGAATAAAATTTTAGAAAAGTTATCTTACTGAATTTGTGAATAGAGGATTTGCTTGAAAAAGAGATTCCCTCTCTTAAAAGTAAAAAAATATATTTTTAGAATATAATTAAAAACTATTATCGAAGAAGAGTTTGAGTTTATAGAATTTAGTAAAATAAAAATTGAATTCATTTTTTATAATGATAGTTTTAATAGATGGATAAATAGTGAGAGATGATAGATGAATGATGAGAAGTTATGATATTTGGATAAAGATTAAGATTAGTTAATAATTTAGTACTTGAAAATCTTCTTAACCAATCAGAATTTTTTTACCTAATTAAAAATTTTAAAATTCTAGAAATTGAGAATGGAGGCTCTAAGGTTTTAGAAGATGAGAGAGAGTAAAAGTGTTTTGGTAATATATATATATATATATATATATATATATATATATATATATTTGCATTGAGTTACTTTTTTATTTTGAATTATATTTTTCTTTTTATAAAATTAATCCTAAACTTTATCAAAATTCAAGAGAGTCTAAATCGACTTAAATTCAGTTATAATTAGAATAGACTATAAAAGATTCAAAGTTGGATTAAAAGTCATAACACTAGTTTTCTTTTTTCCTTCAAATATGTGCAAGGATAATATCAATTCAGAATTTCTTCTCTATCTTTTCTTCCATCTTTTCCCTTATAATAGTATCTTTTCCCCCTATAGTATTACTACGAGATGACATAACTTAAGACATATAAAAAAAAACTTATCCCGAATAAAAGAAGCCCAAGAGACTGACTAGTAGGGACATTTGGCAATTTCAAATAAATGCAGGAGAGATTAGGGGAGAGGATATTGGGACGAGTGATATGGAGCAATTTACTTCCAAATTCTTATTTTGGGAAAGAGGGGTCTATATATTTTTCCGAAATGTTATTAGTAAATAAAGGAAAAATCAATTTGACCAATCCTAAATCCAATCACAATTCTACTTCTATTAAGATCATAATTTTAGCAGTTTTTTTTAAGGAATAATTTTAGCAATTTTGAAATTCAGATAAGAAAGAACAGAGAATGTGAAACATAGCTAGTAACATGGCTTTCCTTTAAAAAAAATCAGAGTAATATATTAATTCCTTCAGGCCTCATTTTGATTGTATAAATAAAGTGGGCAGGAAAAATAATTACATTTCTAATTTTAAAATTTCTATGTTTGGTTCCTTATTTGCGTTTTGAAAAAAGAATATAATTCCTCAAATCATTGAAAATAAATAAGTAATACTAGAAAAGTGAATTCATATGTGATATGGTATTATAATTCTTTTCCTAAAGAATTCAACAAAAAGGAAAACAAAAAAAATAAAATTTAATACATAATTTCTTGACACTGCATCTTTTTTGCTCTTCATTTTTATTTTTTGTCTTCCTTCTCACATTTATGTAATTATTTTATAATTAAATTTGTATATCTCAATATTTTATATTTTTTAAAAATAAAAAGTCTAATACTCTAATAAATTAACTACAAACCTATAGTTTAAATATTGTATCAAGTTTTATACAACTCACAAGCATCGTTATCTAAATAAAATTTATTAATTTTTTAAAAATTCAAATGTTATTTTTTTATCTATGCTGAAATTCTAAAATTTCATAAAGATAATTTTTTTCATAAGAATGTGTATTTATGAGAAATATCGAGTTAAAATAATGTAATATATACTTATATTCTCAAAAAAATTGAATGCAAGCTTCACTATAAAAATAAAAAAGAATGAAATATAAAAAATATTTTTTATTGACTATATATTCTTTTATAAAAAAATATAATTTAAATTGTATAATACTAATATACTTAGAACATTTATTATTTCTTTTAAATCAATAATTTATTTATTTTACATATTTAATAAATTAGATGTAGTTACTTTTCGTTACCAATTTATGAATTATCTAAACATAATAATGTAATTTACTTAGAATTGCAATCCGCAGATTCACTTTACCAAAATTTAAAATCCTTCCTTCCTATCATTCAAATAATGCCTTATAGTTAAATATATTTTTTATATTTTTAAGTGTAAGTTAAATAAAACATTTTATTATAAAAATATTCATATTTTATTTTTAAAAAAATTAGAACATACTTATTTCAAATTATACTGAGAATACTAAATTTCGAACCCAGCCACAAGGTCACCACTTGTGATGTAGAAAATAAGAATCCATGAATTCTTTCATTCAATAATTCAACCAAAAAGAAAAAGAAAGAAACTCTAAATCGCAATATGCCCAAAATTTTCCCTTATACAGTTACAAATGCAATACTTTAGCCTAGCTTTAAGCTTTACAAGTTACAATGGATAAAAGTGCGAAAAAAGAGATCAGGTTAATAAACATGCAGCAGTAGCACTTCCACCTAAAAACAACCGATATTCTATTGGAAAAATTAATTTAAAGAATTATATTTTATTTAAATAATTATGGTGGCTTTTTTTTAAGGGTAAGGACAAAAGGCTAATCTCACTATTCAAATTCACAATTAAAAGCTTCCCGAATCAATTTGAGGTACTTACTATTTGCGTTCCTTAAAAACTTATTTCTCTCTCTTTTTTACATTTTAAGCTTTCTATAAATTAAGAAAATACTCTTTTAAGCTTTCTATAAATTAAGAAAATACTCCTTTTTACAGTGTATGTTCAAAATCTTCAAAATATTTAAAACGTGGCAAATGAGTGAAAGACATTTTTAAGTGAAGGTTAGTGAGTTGCAGCCCACATGGACAGGTCAGCCAATTTTCGGTGACAGTTTTGGGAGTAAAGATTCAGGATCGAGTTCTAACAACTACAGCATGAGAGTTACATTTAATTAGGCGAGTTTTTTTGTGAGTATCATATATTGATCTTTCTACCTATAAAATAACTAAATTACCATAATTTACCGCTGCACAAACTATAAGCCCGGGTGTGGGGTTCTTGAATCGCCTTATGGGAACAAGGTTAGCGAGTTTCAGCCATAAATGGACCGTCCAGTTGGGCCCATAATTTCATTGGTTCAAGGAATGGCCCTCAATTTCTGACGAATCCAAAAGTACATGTATCGGGCCAATCCATTCAAATGGCTCACCCGGGAAACACTTGGCTTACCGAGCAATAGTCAATGGTGGCTGTGGAGTTCGGAGTTCGGATTAGTAAAGTGGTTTATTATTAAATGTTTACTCACCTGGGACTCATTCCACTTTTCAAAGTCTGCTTGCTGGTTTTTCAATTTCGGAGAATTAATACCTTTGCTCCAAAACATTTTGGATTTTACCAATTAATCTTTGTAGGTTTTCACTTTTGACCCTTCAATTTATGAAAAATTTCAAAAGGACATGATATAGTTAATATCTCATTTAAACATAATATAGGTCATAACTAGATCATAGGTAAGAGCTACTATTTTGTAAAACAAAGTTCATTAGATCTAATAACGTAAATAGCGGGTCTACCCAAAAAGTTTGATCAAACTAAACAAAAACAATAATTATTATTTTCTCTATCTCATTTTATTTGACTTTTTTACTATAAATAGTTGATACTTTTTATAAAATAAAATATTTTAATACTCTCCTTGTTTCAAAATAAATGACTTATTTTTCATTTTGGTTTGTTTCAAATTATATGACATATTTCTATAATAAAGGTTCATTTATTAATTTTTTCTATTTTACCCTTGTCTTCAACCACTCACTTTAAGTACTTTTATTTTCAAAACATGCAAAGACACTAATTGCAATGTTAAATTTAAAGTTATCAATAAAAAAATATTGACTTTTTGAAATGAAAGAAATTAGTATAATTGATCACTATTAATTAAAGAAAAAGAGAGAAAAGAGTAGTATAGACATTTTCTTTATTTTTTCATAAAGTTTATCAAAATCTTAATGATTGTGTAAAAAAAATCATATATTTTAAAACGAATAGAGTATATTTTATACTATTAATCAACTATTAATTTTACTATAAATTACCTTTATATATTTATATTTAACATAAAATACTTGTTGATTCACATATTTTTTACTTTTTATTATACTATATTATTTTTATATAAAATTATGTGACTGATCAAATACTGTCAACTAAAATAGGAGTGAGGGAGTAATTTATTTGAGCCCATATGCCAGCAAGTTCTACACTTCGATCAAGACTAATTATATAACTCTATCGTCCTTTCTTCCTCCCTCGCAAACACTTGGACAACAAAGAAGCCATGCATAAGTATACCGTTCTTTCTAAATCAACAACGTTCAACAGACAATTTATAAGATATCCCGTATAGATACATGGCACATTTTCCATCCATAGAAATTAGATGCATGCATAGGGGAACCGCGCCGCAAGAAGATAAAGCTGATTCTCAGAAGACTCTCTACTTTTTGGAGCATCTAAGAGTTTTAGCCCATGCAGACATGTTCTTAGCAGGGTTACAGCCCTAGAACCAGAAAATTTCAGACCATATCATCTACCCCAGAAAAAGCAAGCAATTTCTTACCAAGGTTTAAAATATACATTCCGATGCCCTTTGTTTGGCATTTTCACTACCACACATATATATTTATCTGATTATCTCTTCGCTACAAAGACAGGGGCAAGAAGGCATCAAGTTTGCATATGGCATTGATTCGTTATCAGTATCTGTGCAATGTATATAAAAATTATAATTGCTCAAATTTCGATTGTCAATTAGCAACACAAGACCGTCGTCGCATGCCGCTGGCGAAAACTATGCGTCTTTACGTTATCTTTTTCATTTATGAGATCTCCACAACTACACATATTAATTTCTTTTGATTGTAAACGTTGTTAATAGTATATGTTCAGTTGCTGTAGCTTGTTAAGAATCAGGACAAATTTCGTCTTATCCTTTTTCAGTCTCCGAATTATTTCGCAGAGGTCCAAAAAAATGGCTACAGGATAAAAGGTTTGGTTGTCTCTTTGATGAAGAACATTGAACTTTGGAGGGACTAGAAAAATATTTTGAGAAATTCCAGATATTCCGACTTGGATGGCCAATTAACCTCTCGACTTGAATGCTATTTGCTGGCAAGTGGATGAAAGCCAATCAATTAATTTCCGCTTTATACTATAAGAACGCTTGCATGGTGGCCTCGTACAGTGGGACATCAAGCAAAGCCCAAAAAGAACTCGGAGAGTGATTGGAAAGATGGCGAGTTGGTCTGCAGAAAATGCCACCAGAGCCTACCTCCGAGCAGTGAAAATGGTGAGTATATTCAAACTTGTCGGAGTGCTGTGTCTGTGTCCCTAGGAGTTTCGTGGGATCAAAATCTCGGCAAATATATAGCAATAGGATTGGCAGAGTCCTCGTGAACTAATTTTGCAAGCGTGCAATAGCATTCAGAACCTTAATAGTTACCTATGTCTGTCTTATGATATTTAGCCATCGCTTACTTGAACATGTGATGCAGAGAACAACGGCCAAGGAGCCAGATGTTTCGGAGTTCATTTCGGCACTTGCTGCTGGCAACACTGCGCAGCTCATGGTTGTTGCATGTGCAAGTCCCGCCGACTGCAGAAATATTGTACTTGCACTGGAGACTGCAGCTCAGCAAACTGGTGGTGTTGTCATATGCATTCTTCCTGGCATCCATGATTATGAACAGAAACAGATCTCACAAGGGGCTCTATGTGACGATGCAAGACACGTTAAGTTTGTTATCGGAGATGCCGAAACTCTTCTGATGAACGTGTACAAGGAAGCTGATTACATTCTTGTAGACTGTAACCTCGAGAATTGTCAAGCCATTCTTGAAGCAGCAGTGTCGAAGGTTAGCAGGAATGCAACTGTTATAGCGTACAACGCTTGTCGCATGGGCTCATGGTGGTGTCAAGGGCAGAAGAACGCTCATTTCTTGCCGATAGGAGAAGGTCTGCTGGTGACGAAGATAACTGCAAACGTGAAAAACAGTACTAATAATTTTGCGGTTTATGGGAAGAAGAACCGTTGGCTAGTCAAAATAGACAAATACACTGGCGAAGAGCATGTATTCCGGGTCTGATATTCTTCAATCCTTCGCTGATGGCATCTCCATACTTCAAGCATGAGTTTTACTAGCTATGGCGTCCTGCTTTCACAGGAGACATTACGTACCTGTATCAGGATTCTATTTATTGATTACGGGGATGCTCAAGCTTATAAATCTAATGAGTACCAAAGTGAATATAGCGTGATTACTTGAATTTCATGGGTCATGACCTAAATTTACAAGTTTATTAATGGTATATCCTTGCAATTAATACAACTGAGGAGTTTACTTAATTTAGAATAGTTAAAATATTAATGATCAAGTATCTGATTAAAAATTCACAAAAGAAAAAGAAACATCTCTGATTCCACGAGTGTATATTCTTCACCAAAAAAAAGCATTTATTAAATAGTAAATATTGAATTCCATGCAACCAAATTAAAGGCCACAACCCAATGCAATAAACCCTGCTATTTTTGTGTCTCAAATACAAGTGGAATGCGCTGCACTTCCTCTCAAAATTTCATATTCAATGCAAAGTTGTAACCATTGCTCAAAATCATTAGTATTTTAATCTTCCCTTGTTTCAAGCATGAGTAACAAGATAGGTAATAACCTGAGCCTGTAGACAGATTAATGTTATCCAAATCATAGAAGCACATACAAATTGGGTTTTAAAATGCTTTTGACAACACTAAATTGGATAAGATTGAGTGGATTTCATGTGATAAATAACAATTATGAAGAGGCTTATCATCGACTTGACCACATGAATTACGCAAATTTTGTTGAAGTTTGAAGCTGTACTCTTATAAGAAAAATTCTTAGCACAAATCCATCCGTGCGAATTCCGTTGAACCTTTGGGTCCTCGACAAGTACGGCAAATTGCTGGTTTCTTTATCTAATCCTAAATTTCTAATGCCACCACCACATGATCAACGCTGTTCCACACATAACCTGTTTCCCTGTATGTCAACATTAGCATTTGTTTGCAAGGTTAGCCCAGAAGTTTTCAGTAAAATAATAGTCTTTTGCCCACTAAGTTTCTGCTAAATATGCTTGTTCCATGTGTGTAATAAGTTAGCAGACACTAGAAAGAGAAGCACTCCGGCATACATGGACATAGTATTGAGTAATTTAGTTCGATTTGTCAGCAGAAAAGGAAGTTCCAAGAAATGCTTGTTTTTGTCCTAAGTCTGAGAATTACACGATCTTTCACCCATTGATCAGCATCAGACAAATGGGCCCTCCCAAAATGCAAGAAGGACCAATAGACAGAGAATTTATGCACGTTGTTTCTCTGTTATTCATGTGTTCTCTTGGGAGACAACCAGACCGAATCTAGATCTCTGTAGAGCTCTCCAGAGGCAAAGCCTACACATAACCACTCTGTTTCAGAATCCTTACTGGCCAACTATTTTTTTTTTTTTTGGGGTGAAAGGGCCTACCTCCATTGGATTTCCCTCCCCGGAAGCACCAATAGTTTTTCTCCCTTGTCCAATTACACATGCTTACTACTGTTAGTACTAATGCGAATAGCTCCAATGGAGGCAAGGTCTTCTGAACCTAGTTGATTACAACACTCGGGAAAATGAACGACCCTTGTAGCAACTCTTCGAATGTATAATGTTAGATTACGAAATGACTTCAAAAGAAACAAGATATGGTAATGGAGGAACACAACAGGGTAATAATTGATAAGGTCAGATACCTCACACTTTAAAGCTGGTAATTGCAGATGCAGAGTTTGACATAAAAATAATTCAGCTTAAGCAAGGAAAAGGAAAGAATGATGATGATACTTGGACCAATATAGCAAAAGTAGTTGACTTTGATTAGTTTATGGAACTAACAGCTTAAGCAATTCAAGAACCTGGTTTTACCTTAACAGTTAGCACATAGTTTTCGGGAGCACCACTTGTCTAGGATTTGTTCAAGGGATTACTAAAGAATTGTTAACATTTCTTCTAATCTTAATTATGGAAGGTTAAGTGTCTACCTAATGATGGACATTACAGCTAATGTAAAGATATTTGAAGAAGATGTTCATTGACTAGATACACCTTTATTGGTTTAGATTTGAGATTATCATAATAACTCTTCATTAAACAATTATAGATTGATTCTTAACGCACCCTCCTGGAAAGTCCCTCTCCACCTTCCCCTGCCCCCAGGTCCCGTTTTTCTCTTTACCTCCTATACGCTCTGCATAGACACTCATCCATCCACTAGAACTAAGGTTGTGTTTGAGGTCATGGAATTGGAATTATAATTCTAAACGTTTGAATTTCTTTATTTGATAAAATTCTGTAATTGGTGTGAAATTTATTTCCAATTTCAATTCCTTTGTTCAGAGCTTCAAAAAATTCATAGAATTGGAAATGAAAATACAAATATAAAATTACTTCAAATTTGTGTATATTTGTGTGTGTGCGTTAGTGCGTGTGTGTAGTTTTTTCTCTTTTTTTTTGTTGTCATTTTGGCACCAAGGACATTGTGGTAATTTTACACCCAATTTTGTCATTTTGTAGCAACTGTATTTTCACCATTTTACATTGAGAAAATTTTTTATTTTGCAACAAAAACATTTTGGTCATTTAACACCAAGGTTATTTTTTGTCATTTTACATTAAGGGCATCTTGGTCATTTGACATCAAGAGTATTTTCATCATTACATCAAAGGACATTTTGGTCATTTTATATCAATAGTATCTTTGCATTTTTGTAATTTTGAACTAAGGATATTTTTATCATTTCAAGGACATTTTTGTCATTTGGCACCAAGGGTATTTTGGTTATTTTGCACCAAGGGCGTTTTTTCTCATTTTACACTAAGGGCAATTTGGTCATTTGGCACCAAGAGTATTTTTGTCATTTTAACCTATATCATTTTGGTCATTCTTCACTATAGCGTTTGTGTCATTGGCAACAAGGGTATTTTAGTCATTCACACTAAGGGCATTTTTGTCATTTTACCCCAAAGATATTTTTGCTATTTTATAAAAAAGTTAATTTCATCTTTTTGAACTAGGATATTTTTGTCATTTTATTCTATGCAATAAGGTTTTTTTTCATTTTGTAACAAGTATATTTTTGTCATTTTACACTAAGGCTATATTTATTATTTCGTACTAATAGAATGGGTGTGTGTGTGTGTGTGAGAGAGAGAGAGAGAAGAACAAATGTGAGAGCAGATGCGTGTGTGTGAAAAAAATAGTGTTTAAGTGTGTGTAGGGGTGTTCAATAGATTTTTTATTTGAAATTTCAATTTTTGATTCGATTTTATAAATATTTTTGAAGACCAAATTAAGCTAAAATTTTTATAAAATCGAACCGAATTGAAATAAATTAATTTAATTTGGTTCAATTTGATTTTAAACCGAATTTGGAAAATAAAGAATAAGAATGCATTACAAACATCCGTTCTTAGTATAAAAATACATTTCTGTAATGCATTAAGTTGTAATTTTATTTTAAAATTTTAATTTTTTACAAAATAATGCATTTAAATAATGCATTATTACATAAGAATGCATTTATGTAATGCATTCATATATCATTTTTTTAAAATTTTAATTTTTTGGTTCTATTTTCAGTTTGAGCATAGAAATAAAAAATCGAATCGAACTATACATTTTTTTATAAACTGAATCAAACCGAAATATTAAAATATTGAAACGAAATGTGAATTTTGATTATGTTCGGTTCGATTTTTTAAATTACACCAAATAATGAACATCATTATGTGTGTGTATATGTGTGGGAGAAGCATGTATATATGTAAAAAATTTATACATTATTATATAATTTAGTAAATAAATATATACCCAATAAAAAAAAGAGTAGAATAAATATTTATAACTAGAGCAATTCTTGAAGGAGGCTCCAATTCCAATTCCATGGCCCAAACACAGCCTAAGAGTAATTACCAAAGTAGCAAAATAATCAGATGCGCTTGTTCTCCACGTAAAAAGTTATTTATGTTGTAAGAGATACGGTGAGTATATCATTTTGTCTTGCGACAAGAAGCAACTTTTCTCCTTTAACTCTTTCTGTATATCTTCCTGCATGTATCAGTTGGCAAGACTTCTACTGGGTAGAAGTAAAATGCCCTCAAGCTAGAGGGTAAAGGGAGCAGTATAAAGCAAAATACTGTAAGGGGATTGCCAGCTTGCAATATAAAAATGTCCAAGAGTGAAATGGACGTGCAGTCAACTTGACAATATTTCTATTCTTAGTGTCTTTGTTGTTTAGTTCATAGTTAAAATTTGCCAGCTAGATAAGCAAATTTCCTCGTTGCATCTTCCACGGTGGGGTTCTATATAAATGCGCTTAAGCAAAAATGAGACTTAACAGATCTACAAACAAGGTTGAAAGCTCTCTTCTTCTCCAAAAGAATCAAACACAAAAAATATGGGTTGCTGGTCTGCTGAAAATGCCACCAAAGCCTACCTCAAAACAATGAAAATGGTGAGTATTACTTTGAAATTTTATTTCAAGTTTTTCTTTTTCCTTTGTAAAAGCTTGTATTCTGATCTGATTTTGCCTGCAGGGTAAGATTGCTAAAGAGCCAAATGGAGCAGAGTTCATTTCAGCACTTGCAGCTGGCAACAATGTCCAGTTTATTGTAGCTGCATGTGCTGGCATTGTAGACCATACTACGCTAGCCCTGGTGGCTGCAGCTCAACAAACTGGCGGGCGTGTTGTTTGCCTCCTTCCTGGGCTAGAAGAACTACATTTGTCAGAGAAAATCCTGGGAAACAACGCGAATGTTGTTGAATTTGTCATTGGGGACGCTCAGGAAATGCTTTTGAATTACTACAAAGAGGCAGATTTCTTAGCCATCGATTGCAATCTTGATAATCAAGATGGAATTCTCAGAGCAGTGCAAGAAAGCTCTAGGATAAAAAATACTATAGTCCTAGGTTACAATGCCTTTTGCAAGGGGTCTTGGAGGAATAGCGGTTTGCATACTCAATTATTGCCCATAGGAGAAGGTCTGCTGCTGACAAGAATAGCCGTCGAGGCCAGAATTAATGACAGTAGGTCTGCAAGAAGGGGGCACTGGATTGTTAAAGTTGATAAATGCACCGGCGAAGAACACGTTTTTAGGGTCAGAACTCCACAAGGAAGAGTTCTTAAAGCTTAAACTCTCTTTAGTACAACAGTAGAGAGTTAAGAGCAAAATGCTTCCGTAGCATTGTTTTTGGCCTTCAATTTTTCTTTCTCTAAACGAGTATTGTCTCATATCACAAGTGTATATAATTAGTAAATGCAATATAATTTTACAATGGATCTCAATTTTGATTAATTACCTTGGTATTTACAGAGAACTCAGACATAGAAGAATCGTCATTTTTGGTAAGTCAGACATAGAAGAGTCATTTCAGCTTTGGCTGGTCCTGGAATTAAGTACCTTGATTCCAGAGTAGCCATCAGGGATTTGGAATAATTGATGTTTATCAGATCCTGATAAGAGAAGGCTTTCTAATAGTGAAAATGGAAAACGGGATTGCAATTAGTAAATCATCAATCCAAGTTCGGACAGGAAAATACCCATGGACACCATGTAAAAGAAAAACCTTCACAAGAGAGAGAGAAGTATTCAGAGGGCAGATCAGAGAAATACATTGAAACTCTCTCCAGACAGTAAGTGGTTAGTATCATATTCTATCTCCGCCTAGCATTCTGAAAATCGCTCGGGAAATGGGTGAGAAATCAAGTCACGACCTGTCAACGTTAGTGAATGCTATTGCAGCTGCCAAGCTCTTGTATTATCCTCTCCATGTTTGGTCGTTCCTCTGGTAATTCACGGGTACATTTCAGAGCAACCTTGGCGAGTCTTAAGGCTTCGGGCTCTGAAAAACTTCCATGGAGATTTTTGTCAACGAAATCTTGAACTCTACCCAACTCAGTAGCAGCTCGCATAGCACTGGTCACTTTTCGGGTCCCAGAAATGATTTGAAACACAAGGATCCCAAATGCATAAATATCACTTTTCTCTGTCAACCGACCTGTGGTGGTGTACTCAGGAGCTAAATACCCCATTGCGGCACTGGTTTTGAGTGCTGAGAAAACAGTATCATTGGTGAGAAGTTTGTGGATACCCGAATCAGAAAGCAAAGGTTTGCCTCGGAGATCAACGAGCACATTTGCAGCAGAAATATTTTGGTGAACGAGAGCAGGTTTGTTCACCCTGTATTCGTGTAAATAATCAATACCTGTACGGGAAATTTAGAGGAAGAAAATGTTACGTTCAATGAATCCATGTTCTGAATGTTTTTATTTCAAAAGCCAATATGCTACTGTCTTTCAAAAGTAATTTCCAAAACAAGGCAAAATAACAGTTCAAGATCCACCAAATAAACGCGAACTATGAGCATATCTGAAAACGTTTGAAAATTTATACTTCCAAATTAATACAAATGTTGTTCAGACTGATTGCTTCACTAAATTGACTCAAGAAAACTGAAAACTGAGAATTCAAACATTCTGCAGCATTAACTGTCTGAATCATTTCGGAGGGTGGGCATCATGTACAAGAAGATTAGACTCACCTTTGGCGATGTCAATGACTATAGAAACTCTTGCAGACCATTCAAGGACGTGCTCAGCCCCATCCTCCACATCAAGGTACCGCAGTAAATTTCCATTTGGAACATAGTCATAAACAAGAAAACATTCTTTCCGGCCTCTAGAACAGCAAAAACCTCGCAAACGAATTATATTTTCATGCCTCAAAGCGGTTAGCATGCTTAGTCCCTTTAAGAACTCCGATTCCTCTGATCTGCAGCTAGTTTTTGAAATGCTTTTGATAGCAACAACTGATCCATCTCTTAAAATTCCTCTGTAAACAGCAGAAAAGTTGCTTTTGCCCAACAAATTCTTTGCTGCAAAGTACTGAGTAGCAGACTCCACCTCCTGCAAGTTGAAACAAAACCTCTGCATAACATCTTGAGAAACCTCGCCATATCGTCGACCCTCAGCTAATGGATCCCATCCATTGGAGTACTCAAGGCTTATGAGGGGAGAACAATTCTTCCTATGAATCTCCTTGGACTGATCAACACTACGGCTGCTATCTGCTACATCAGAAGCATTTCCAAGTTTCTGTTTATGCCTACGAACCTGTATAAACGTAAGAAGTCCTATGGCTGTCACAATAACTGTAACCACAATAACTCCAACTATAACTGAGGCCAGTGAGGCTTTAGACGAGTTTGAGCAATGACTTCCACTGCAATTTAGCCTCAGATTAGCTGTCTCTGGAATTTCTTTTCTTGAGAAACCAGTTGATCTACCTCCATAAGGTTCAGGTCTATTTCGAGTCGGATTGTCAGAATAACTGCAAGCCCTCAATGAAGAAAAACCAGATCCACACAGACCTGGGTTGTTCTGATATTGAAATCCTCTAACTAATCGCTTCAGAGCTTCATCCAAGTAAAAACATAAAATCAGCTTCCTATTTAAAATTCAAATAGTAGATAATATATCAAAACAAAACATGACAAGTTTTCTTGGATTATCTTCATTTATGGACCAGGATGAAGCAAAGAAAATTACCAAGAGGGACACTGCCTGACAACGTGTTGTTTCGGATATCTAGAACTTCAAGAAGAGGAGCATCCGCCACTTTTGTTGGTATTGAACCAAATAGGCGATTGAAACTCAAGTCCAGCCTCATCAATACTCGCAAGTCACCCAGACTTGCAGGGATTGCCCCAGTCAACTGATTAAATTGTAGAGCGAGAACATTTAGTTTCTTCAGTGACCCCAGCTGCGTTGGTATGCTTCCACTGAATTGATTATAACAGAGCTGCAAAACTGAAAAGCCAAGGCAATAGCAGAATGTTCAGAGCAGCTAAACATAAACCAATGGCCAAACTGCTGTTCTATCAGTACTAATTGTGTCTGAAAGGAACATCAAAATCAAATTGAAGTTCACCAGAAGACGTAAAAGAATAGCAATACACATTTGCAGAAGTATCAAATTTCGTGAGAATGAACCAGCAAAAGAGTTGTCCTGGAGGAATTTGCCCAAAAGACTATAGCATCAAGACTAACAAATTGACTTGGATAAAACTTGCTATTAAAACAGGGAAACAAAAGTTATCTATGGACAAACAAGTAAAGCTTCAATCTTTAATTTAACCCTATAGAAGAAAGTAAAAAAGTTTCAATCTTTTCAACAAATCAACAAAAAAAGAACTGCACAGGCTCAGAAATAAACCGAACCGGAATTTCCTCCAAGTTCAAGACTAATTTCAAACTTCGGAAGCAGTAAACTAAAACCAGAGAACATTTTAGAAGTGGTAAAAAGCTATGAGAAGACAAATGTTATTGAAATTTCTACACGAACACATTAAGCTAGTAGTATTACACTAGCCACCAACACCGACCAGGAAATATACCCATATTATAACAAGAGAAGACAAACAGGGTACCTGAAGACCGAAGAGAGAGTACATGAAAGCAAGCTAAAAATCATTTCCTACGCAAGGACAGAAGAGAATTTACTACTGACCTTGTAAATTAGCCAAATCACCAAGTTCAGGAGGAATATCTCCAGATAGATTATTGACATTCAAATACAAATCACTGAGCTCGTTTAAGTTGGAAATTTCCCTGGGTATCTCCCCATACAAGGCGTTATAATGCAAGTACAATCCTGTCAAGTGTCTGAGCCTCCCAACAGCAGAGGACAGCTTCCCAGAGAGCCCTTTACCTTGCAACGAAATATTAGCAATTTGACCCTTCCCATTACAAGCAAGACCTTCAAATGAACCATCACAGGGGTCTCCTGGACTTGTCCATGAACTCAGAAACTTGTTTTCCGGATCAAGACTAGCCTTGAAGTCCATCAAAGCTCTCAGCTCTTCGTTTTCAGAAAATGCCGGTCCACAGCACACTGCCAAGAGAAGAAGCACCGAAACAAGGGAAGAAGGAAACGCCATTTTTGGCTTTGGCTCAAACAGAATATGGATTTTCAAACTTCTGCTCCAATCTTTTAAAGATTTTAAATGGAATTTTATCCTTTTCAGATTTCTTCTGATCTTTTTTCGTTTCTTCTTCTTCTGTTGTGTCCGTGGTGTTGTCCTTTGTTTTTTGGTTCGAAAAACAGCGAACAGAGGCCAAGGAGGGAGGTTCAAATACGGGCGTTTTTCAGCGTGCCTGATTGAGAAGCGAAAGTAACGCTTCGCAGTCTACTGTGTTCTCTCTCTTCGGTTCTGACTCTATTTGACAAGGAGACCAGACAAAAGACTGCAGGAGGTGCCATACTCCCACACCGTGCTTTAGGACTCGTGAACGACTTTTGACGGCTGAGATCGTCCCACGTTATCGTAACCAGAGTATTGTGACGTGGCAGATCATACCAACAGATGGGCATGAAGTCATGCACGCGAAAGGTCGTCCAACACAGAGGACGTCGGACGTCTGATTCTTTTTATAATACTTAATACTCTCTACCATTCTTTTTATATGTTAAGATATTTTAAAATAATTAATATTTTTTATAAAAAATATTATAAAAATAAACATAAAATTTTGAGAATCACAAAATTAGGAAGGCAAAAACGTTACTATTGTTATAAAATAATATATGTGGATGTTCATATTAATCAGTTTCTAAGAAAAATCGAGCTCCCAAAAATATGACTCCCTGTCAGATTTGATTTCCTTTCACATTAAATTTGAGTTTTCATAAACTCTTGTATTATGACCCTATAAATAGAGCTCTAGGGCGAGGTGTTGGATACTGATTTCATTCGTTGATTGATTTCTTTCTCGGAGAATTAATAAAGATATCTTGTTTCTTTCTCTACTATTTTCTCTCGATAGTTTTCTCCTATTCTCTACATTCTAATTTCTTTATTAAGCTCTCTACATTAGTATTACTATTTTATTGTGTCAACAACGAATGCGCGTCAACAAATTCATAACACGTTATCAGTGACGAGTCTGCACGCATGATTGAGAGATTAATCAAGAGAAAAAGAGGTATTTTTTCTACCTTTGAATTCTCATGGTAAACTTTTCAAAACTAATTTTTTTTACTCTTGATATTTATAAAAAGAATTATATGTCATAGACATTAGATGCTCAAATTTATTAAGATATAATGGAGTGCATGGACACCATCTCAAAATCTTATAAAAGCGATGATTTTTCTCATGCCATAATTTACATGAGGATCTAAAGGCGGAGTATCTTATTGTAAAAGATCTATTTTTTTTGATGGAAGGGTCTAAAAGAAAGATTTGACTACCAGAAGATGGTCATTCTACCAAAAACACAGTTTACTTTTTATCTGTGAGTGAATGCATTAGAACCAATGGTTATGGCCCTGGAAGAGGTCGTAGTCATGGTCGAAGGCGTCAACATAAACATGAGATATGGTAAAAATAATTCAAATATAATCGTAGCAACTAGAATATATGCATCTCGGATATTGTGGGTCACGAAGACACCATTTAAAATAATACAAAGCATCAAAACCACTGATTACTAGCAAATTGTGAATGAAATATACTAATCACTGAGAAGATGATTGTTATATAAATGCTTAGTTATGATTTGTTATAAGTGTGCTTATAATATTTTATGATCTATCAGTATGCAAAAATTTTATTACATTTAAAATTTCTCCTCAATTAAAGTTATAAGGAGAAATATCATTAGTAATGTGATGAATAAAAGAATTTTCCTTTCTCATATCTCTAACATGCTCTCTGTAGTAGCAATATTGAGAAGAAGTTTTTCGAAGTATTTTGAATTTATATCTTACGAGACTAAATGAGTCCTTGATAAAATATTTTGACGCTCGACCAAATATTTTTTATATCATTCACTGAAGTGAATGACATTAGAAATTACAATATATTTATATACGAGATTTTGGTCACTAGTAGAAATACTGACTTTGTTCTTATACTTATAAGAATGACTCATTAAATCCCAGGTGAATAGATACTCACCGGAAGTGAGAAAATAATGAGAAAGAAAAAAGGAAAGTAATAATTCTAACATGTTATTGATGCGATATGAAAGTTTGTCACGTACTTGTAGTACGTCGAGCGTATTATGAATATCTATTAATTATTGATATTGCTTTTACTTCCTAAATCATGCTACTCGATAAGTAATGATCTTATGTCGAAAAATATTGATATGACATATGTGAACATAGCCAATTCTTTTTGAATATCCAGGAAAAGAGTTTTTAGCATTTTGATATGGCATATGCTACTTTCCTATGTTATTTTAGTTTATTTTGGATCAAGAATGGTGAAGATATAATTTGTCTAAATAATATTTGTTGTTTATTTGGACAAAATTTAAAATATATGTTCAAAGTATAAATGGTAGTGCAAGGTTCCTGAAGAACTAATTGATCAAATAAGCTACAGAAGAGTTAATTGCTTAAAAGCTCTAGAAGAGCTACTAAATCTTCACCTAATGGTCAATTGTTGTAATATATCATCTCTATATAGTCTCGTAAAACTTTTTGAGCTTTGATTATATTATCAGTATATCGAGACATTGGATGAATGAACTTTTGAGGCATATGCATTACCATTATGACATAAAATATACGTCAATTATATTTACTACTATTTATCTCTCTTGATTTATATTGCATAAAATTATAAAATTGAGATGCAATATTGAGTAAACTTGAAGTTTACTGATAAATAATTTATTAGTTGGCATGACTGGTTAGACCATCCCAAATCATTAAAATACGAAGAATGATTATGAATTTATTATGGAACCAGAAGTTTCCTAATATGACGAATTTATATCTGCTACTTGTTTTATTTAAAAGTTGCCAGTATTACTTGGGGTTGAATGTGTTATTTTGGGATGAATATGGAGAAATTATTAGTTGATGCATCAACAAATAGTCGTATGTATATTGTTGTTTTTGCAACCTGTAGTTTGCACAATTTATTGATAATGAGCTCATGTTTTAAGATTCTCTCAAAGACATAATTTGTCCTAATAATACTGGTTGTATTGAGATAAATATTGAACATCCTGCAGAATGTTTATGACTGTGATATATTAGCACTTATTTCGTATTTTGCCAACACATTGTAATTCTCCTCATAGTAGTTGGTTTGTGGTCAGAAACTAAATATTTCCCATCTTAAATTTAGAGATGCACTATGTATGTTGCTCCACTACAAAAGTAATGAGATGGGTTCTCAAAGAGATTATTAAATATGTTGGGAGAAAATCTCAAGGGAGAGATTCGTATTTTGTTAATTTTGAATATGTTGCCCCAACATAAAGAGGAGAAATCATGATGCTGGATAAAGATATTAGTATGTGTCTCATCTTGATCTTCTATTTTAATCCTCATAGAAGATACCTTAAACCAGAAGTTCAAAGGATAATTTATATAGTCAGGTATATTAACTGACCAATATCCGGCAAAGAATGCTCCTATTTGATATCCCTGAAGGATAATCTACCACTACAAATAAATTTGAGACACAACTGAAATGTGGTAGATAAGTCGGTTTCAAAGATACAAACTCTTCACTGGAGCAAAGGCTTAAGATGGTCATATATGTTAAATCGAGAAGATTTAAATTCCAGCAGAATTTTTGTCCCAAAACATGATTGATAAATTATTTTCAGAAGAAATTCAGGTACCTGAAAACTGTGATAAATGATGAGATCTCAACATGATTGGGAGCTATTGGAATCGCACAAGTATATGAATTTAAAGATATTAATGCGCATAATATATTGAGGATTTCCAAATCGAGGTCTGCAGACTCAAAATGATAAAGTTTGCATGAGAAATATAAAAAGTTTAAACGATTCACAAGTACAATTGAAGTGTACATGTATTTCCAGCAGGAATTATACACTTGAAGTGTAATCCAAAGAGATAGCAATTAATATTTTCTTATAAAATGCGTACCACAAAAATGAATATTGCCATGAGTTATGGCGTATGATTCTTCGTAAAACCTGGCACTAATAACGAAGAAATATATTTCTAGTGGTGGATATAATGGTGAATGAGGACACTTAATATATGTTTATATTTGTTATCATTTGATAATAATATTTATATTTGAAGTCCCTGATGGACTCGATATGCTTGAAGCATATAATTGTCCCTGTAGAACATAAAGAGATTGTCTTAGTGAATTTTTATTGAAAGAATGATTGAGTATGTCCATATATGAAGAAATTCTATATGTAGCTATACTTGCTATATGTATTTTAGATATCCTCATTGTACAATCTATTGATTGGTATAGTATTCTCCACATTAGGGGGAGAAAATCATCAATTAAAGAGGATATCATTTATGACTTTCATTATCTTGATCTATGCACAAATATTAGTGAACTGGAAGTTCAAAATATTATTTATTTGCATAAAATTGCATATTGATTGTTTGTCTGACTCCTGTAGAGTTAGTCAATATAATATTCTACTTATAAATATTCTTATTTGGATAAATATCCCAGCAGGACAAATATATGAATTCTATAGTCATATAATTTTGATACACGCCTGAAGTGTGATTGATCTCTTAATTTTGAAAAGAGAAAATGATTTGATGATCAAGATATTTTTCCTGAAGAATTTAGAGGAGCAAGTATTGTGATCAACATTTTGTTTTGATTGAACATCTTGAAGATGTTTCACATGGACATAGCACATCAATTATTATTAGGTTATTATATGTAAGATCTTTTATATCTATTAAATGATATTGAAGAACTCTTTGGTCCTGAAGTACCATAACTCTGCAATTTAGAGCATGAATACACTTGTTCACGTGCAAGTAGATATCTATTATAGTTCTTCTCTACCCAATAAATTTTGAGACGGCATTAAGCTTGCCTATTGACATCTCCTTGAGATAACTTATCTCGAATATTGAGAAAATCTAACTCCTGTTGAGATAGATATGCAAGGTATAAGTTACCTATATGATTCACATACACCATGCATTTATAGGCATGTGTTAATTATAACAGTCACATTTTCAACTTATAGAAATTCATGATGTTGGTTGAGAATATATGTGATCATGATTAATGTATTCGAGATAAATCTATATCCTCTGAGAATGAATTCCAATTATATTGTTGGATGATAATAAAGTTTGGAATATATCTAAGGAGATATGATAAAATTTTTCTTTACTCATGAGCTCCTGAAGAGTAGTGATATTGATGTGCAACAAATTCAATCATGTGACAATCTGGCAGATTTATTCACTAAGGCATTACTAGCCACATCATTTGATAAATTAGTGAACAAAATTGGAATGCGGCGGTTAAGAAACCTTAAAAGGGTTTTCTTATCAGGGGGAGTAATAATGACATAAAGAATAATGTACTCTTTTTCCTTCACTAGAGTTTTTTATCCCACTGGGTTTTTATCTAGTAAGGTTTTAACGAGGCATATTCTTTATGTTATGAACATCCAAGGGGGAGTGTTATGAAATAATATATGTGGATGTTCATATTAATTAGTTTCCTGAAGAGAACTGAACTCCCAAAATATGACTCCTAATCAGATTTGATTTTCTTTCCCCATTAGAATTTGAGTTTTCATAAACTCTTGTATTATGACCCTATAAATAGGGCTCTAGACTGAGGTGTTGGATACACTCATTCATTGATTGATTTACTCTCAGAGAATTAATAAAGATATCTTGTTCTTTCTCTCTATTTTCTCTCGATAGTTTTCTCATATTCTCTACATTCTAATTTCTTTATTAAGCTCTCTACATTAGTATTACTATTTTATTGTGTCAACAACGAATGCGCGTCAATAAATTCATAACAACTATCACTTATTTAGACATTAATACAATTATTATAATGCTTTATGATATTCTAGCAATTAGAAATTTAAATAAATATGAGCAATTGAATTAAATTCAAAATTTTATATATCACTTGGGGACAAATTGAAGTTCACAAATTGAGATTGACTAAAAGTTTGAATAGTAAAGTAAGGATAAATTTAGACAGAATTTAATTTCAAGATCAAATTTAAAATTTTAATGGTAAGACACAAATCTCCTCTCATAAATAATTTAACTTTTAAAAAAATAAAAATAAAAATTTTAAAATCAAATCTTATCCAATCACATCCTAAATATTTTTCAGAAAAAAAACTTTCACTTGTTTTGGAGTTCCAAGATGGATCCAATTTCAAACATGCGGGATTTTTTCATTCGCAAGGAAAATCATTCTTATGATTATTAAAAGTTAGTCTACTAAATTATGATTTATAACTTCAATTAATATTATAATAATAATAATAATAATAACAACAATAATAATAATTCATTTTTTGTACGTGGATAAGGCATATATCTTTTACAATTTTTTGGTTAAGCCATGTTAAATAAAATTGAAATTGGATTGTTTTAGTTATACTCTTTGGTATACTTGGATCGGCTTTTTTTTTTCTCAATAGTTTTTTATTAGTAGCTTTTGAGTCCATAATAGTTTTAAAAAAAATGCGCTTCTAGCTTTTGATTTTAGAACCAGTTGCACTCCGCTTTCTGGAGTCGGCTAGGGTGCAGAATGGGTTTTATTCTGTACGTGCAGAATCAAATCTGCACCGTTCGATCGGTCCAGATTTGATCCAATGGTTGAGGTCTTCTAAGGGTAATATGGGTATGGAGGGGTCAAAAATTTTCAAATTTTGCACAGTTTTTATGGGCATCTCGTCACTCAACCATCATTTCAGTCACTCTCATTCAAATATAAGCTTAGAGAGGAAGCCTCTCACTCTCTACTTCTCATTTTTCATCCCTCTCTCTCCTCTTTCTTCTCTCATTCTTCCTTCCCGAATGTCTCTTCCCTTTCTTGTCACTCCTCGCCGGAAATCGCCACCATTACAACGGAAGCTTTTGAAACCATGCACAAGGTAATACATTCGAAACCATTTTCTAACGTCCATCATATCTTTATTTTGAAGAGATGATTTTAAGGCTTGCTTCTCTCTTTTTTTCTCCCCAAGTTACACAGCCATTTGGGTTGGATAATTGAGATGTCTTCTAACGAGTATTTCCTATATTGAATGTTGTATCCGAAAATGCAGAAGCACAATGCATCCAGCCTCAACCTTCTGTGTGCATGGATCTTGGTAACTGTCATAATGAAAATTGAAACTCTCTTTATGGGTAATAAGCATGAGAATAATTGTTGCATACGTACAGAATAATTATTACAATAGAACCGATTTGTTAGAGCAATACCTCACTACAAGAGGAATAATTATTATTAGTATTATTAATAATTATTATTTATTGCGCAGCAAGTATTGAAGAAATGAAGAAAATTAAGTTCTCAACAGTGAACAATGCTCATGATGATTATTCAAAAAAAAAATGTGAATTGAAGGCATTGGTGGTGAATTAATTTGTGTTGATTCTTATGATTTGAAAAATAATTTTGATGATAGAGGATTTCAATGTTGTGTATTCTTTTGTTATTTTGGAAAAATTTAGATATATATCTTGTTTCTCTCTCTTGTAATGCTTCAACACTTTGGCCAAAAGAGATGCCTTCTCAGAGGTCCTTTGCGCTTCAATGCTTGCATAATCAGGGATTTATGCTTCCCTTGAGCTAGTAAGGGGCAATGTGGCTCAAGCCTCAACAATCTTGCTTCCATTCCACCAAGAGCAGAGGCTCACCATCTCGCTTTTTCTCTGCACTCCTCAAAGAAACCACACCTACAAATGCACATAGTTGGTTACAAGAATAATTATTATTGATGAACATCATAATTATTCCCGACGTCCTCAACAACCGTTTTAAACTAAACAATGCATATAGATAGTTGAAAGAATAATTATTATTACTTAACTTCATAATTATTCCTGTGCCCCAAGAAGAATAAAGTTGTTTACATAAAGTTCGTGTGTAATAAGAAAGGATTTCAAAAGGGCAGCAAACTTGATCTGAATATTGTGCTCATCAATAGAGTCCCATGTAATGCTTGTGACTAGATGTGGCCTTTGTTAGCATTTGCACCCGTGGAAATGTGTTCTTACAATGCTTGTTAATGTACCATCACAATTGTTATTTATGTGAAGAATAATTATTATCCACGATTAAATGATGGCACACTGTCATGTATAAAATACACTAATTGAGAATAATTCTTATTGAAAGTTTTACTGACAGAATAATAATTATTAGACAATACAATGCACAAAGTTTTACTGAAAGAATAATTATCAACGTCCTCAGTAATTGTTTTGGACAATACAATGCACAAGTTTTCTTGAAAGAATAATTATTATTGTTTAAATGCATAATTATTCTTACCAGCAGAAGGTGCAAATTGCCATATGGACAATTGGCATGTTTCTTTTTTATTTTCTTTGAAAAGGCCGGCTTAAATCATCATACGAAGTGATGGCTTTGGGCGCATGAGGTAAAGCCGGCCTTGGTTTCCTTTCCACGGATCTAAAGAATCACTTAGCCAAAAGAAGACAAAGGGTAATGATTCTTGGGAAGACACGGATTATGGTTACTTTGGAGACTTAATAACTTTCGACACCACTTATAGAACAAATAAAAATTATCGTCCTGTTGGTAGGTCTAGAATAATTATGATATTCGTTGTGAATAATTATTACTTTTGGTATGTATAAACTTATTTATGAGTTAGTAATAATTATTACTTCAGTCACCTCGACACCACTTATAGAACAAATAAAAATTATCGTCATGTTGGTAGGTCTAGAATAATTATTCTATTCGTTGATGCATATGTAGGATTTTAGACTATGTGCATTTGTAGGATTTTAGAACAGTTGTTGAGGGGCACAGGAATAATTATGAAGTTAAGTAATAATAATTATTCTTTCAACTATCTATATGCATTGTTTAGTTTAAAACGGTTGTTGAGGACGTCGGGAATAATTATGATGTTCATCAATAATAATTATTCTTGTAACCAACTATGTGCATTTGTAGGTGTGGTTTGCTGAGGAAGTGCAGAGAATAGCAGATGGTGAGCTTCCCTGCTCTTGGTGGAATGGAAGCAAGATTGTTGAGGCTTGCGCCACATTGCCCCTTACTAGCTCAAGGGAAGCATAAATCCCTGATTATGCAAGCATTGAAGCGCAAAAGACCTCTGAGAAGGCATCTCTTTTAGCCAAAGTGTTGAAGCATTACAAGAGAGAGAAACAAGATATATATATAAATTTTTCCAAAATAACAAAAGAATACACAACATTGAAATCCTCTATCATCAAAATTATTTTTCAAATCATAAGAATCAACACAAATTAATTCACCACCAATGCCTTCAGTTCACATTTTTTTTGAATAATCATCATGAGCATTGTTCACTGTTGAGAACTCCATTTTCTTCATTTCTTCAATACTTGCTGCGCAATAAATAATAATTATTAATAATACTAATAATAATTATTTCTCTTGTAGCGAGGTATTGCTCTAGCAAATCGGTTCTATTGTAATAATTATTCTGTACGTATGGAACAATTATTCTCATGCTTATTACCCATAAAGAGAGTTTCAATTTTCATTATGGCAGTTACCAAGATCCATGCACACAGAAGGTTGAGGCTGGATGCATTGTGCTTCTGCATTTTCGGATACAACATTCAATATAGAAAATACTCGTTAGAAGGCATCTCAATTATCCAACCCAAATGGCTGTGTAACTTAGGGAGAAAAAAAGAGAGAAGCAAGCCTTAAAATCATCTCTTCAAAATAAAGATATGATGGACGTTAGAAAATGGTTTCGAATGTATTACCTTGTGCATGGTTTCAAAAGCTTCCGTCGTAATGGTGGCGATTTCCGGCGAGGAGTGACAAGAAATGGAAGAGACATTCGGGAAGGAAGAATGAGAGAAGAAAGAGGAGAGAGAGGGATGAAAAATGAGAAGCAGAGAGTGAGAGGCTTCATCTCTAAGCTTATATTTGAATGAGAGTGGCTGAAATGATGGTTGAGTGACGGGATGCCCATGAAAACTGTGCAAAATTTGAAAATTTTTTACCCCTCCATACCCATATTACCCTTAGAAGACCTCAACTATTGGATCAAATCTGGACCAATCGAATGATCCAGATTTGATTCTGCACGTACAGAATAAAACTCATTCTGCACCCTAGCCGACTCCCCGCTTTCTGCTCTCGATTTGCTCTAATAGATGCTCACGGAGACCGTAATACTAGGCTAGCTAAACTTCTGACAGCCTCCGATGATCGATGGACCATCTTCTTGGAGCCGGCCACGTAGAATCAGGCGACCTCGACGAAGGGAGATTCTATGGGCCGTACATCCTAATTTGCACCGTCAAGTAGAAATGTTCATAATTTGGAGAAACTTAAATAATCAAACTAAATTAAATTTTAATTTAATTTTCGATTTAAATTTTTTTAAAAAAAATTTGATTTAATTCGAGTTATAATAGCTAAATAACATTTCAGTTTGGAGATCGGATTGGCATTTTCTAACCCGAAGCAAACCGAACACTGAATTGACTCTCAGTCAAAATTTTTGACTTCAATAAGCGTCAAATGCTTAGCAGTTGTATCCCACTTTCATGTAGGGTTTCTTTTCTCTTCAAAGCCATATTTTCTTTTCTCCCTCTTCAGCTCTTCTTCCTGTTGGCTGCTACTGCGAGAGTTCTGCCGTCTGCGGGCTATACGGATTTCTTCAGACTTCAGGTTCGTTTATATTTTCTATGATTTTGTTCTAATCTTTCGAGTTACTTTGTGTGCCGATGCAATCATGCAAGTTTTGATTTTCAATTTGTTGACCCCACTCGCCAAATCATGCAAGATCTGTTGTGTACAGAGAGTAAATTCTGGTCCCAGCACGTAAGGGAGGTGTTGACCTTCCACTACCATTGCTATTAATACAAGAGATGTCCTTGTTATGTATGAATAGTGGGGGAGGAGAAGCCAACATTAGTGGGCCTCAGAGATGATTTATTCTTCCGGACAGCAACAATAGATGGTTTCCACTTCCATTCTTGTATTAGTAAAAGGGTTATCTATGGATTAATAATGATGCTTTCTTAGTTATGTTGGGAATATTTTGTGACTTTTGTTATCTAATATTATTACTGAAACTTATACAATTTAGATTCATTCTTGTTAGTGATTTTGAATTCTCCTTTTTCTCTTTTTAGAATTTTAATTGAACATGTAATTTTTATTATATTTTTATTTTATAGAATTGTGAATTAAATTTTTTTAGAAATTTAATTTTAATACTAATTGGGTTAGGTTTGACTTCTAAAAAAATTTTAAAAATTAAAAATTTTCTAAATTATCAAATCAAAATTTCTTCAATCCAAACGGATGAACACCACTACGGCGTCGAGTCGAAGCAGGTTGTAACGTGGGCGGCTCAACTGAACCTGAAGTTAAATTGAATCGTTGTGGGATGAGCAGAGAGGATTGCATCTTCAGCCATCACCTTCCAAAAGTCTACAGCACACCTGATTTGAATTTTGAATTATTCTGGGAAATTTTACGGAATAACTGCTTTGGAGTTTTCGCTGGACTATCTTCTTCTGTCTTGTTTTGGAGCAGCAATGGCGTTTCGTCAGATGCCTGACAACGTTGCCAGCCTATGTAACGTGGTTTTGTACTCATTTCCCTACAGCTTGGAATTTATTTTCAGACAATGCATTTTTTTTCATTTTTAATTGCTGCATTTTTCTATTCTTTTAATCTGAATTCCATATACATTTTTCATAAATTAATTCACCTTTTTAGTTTCTAAAATAAAATTCTCAAAATCAATACAGATGCATGTCTCAATTTTTTTCCTCTAAACAATGAATGTAATTCTCATCAAAAAATAAAAAAGAAATTTCATCTTGAGTTACAATCTAATTATACTCTAATTACCTATCCTTTTTTAATATATTTATTCTAAAATCTAATATAAAATTTTTACTTTAAACATTATTTCTTCGCTCACAAATACTATACAATCTCACTCTAATTATTTAGCAATGTTAAGGAATACAAATAGCATTTTAATTAGTTCTCGCATTAGCTAAAATGTTCAAATGAATATGGTCATTGCATTATGTTGGCTTAGGGTGTATTGAATTGGATTTTGTTGTCGAGTCAAATATAAAAAATTTTATTTTAAGTTTTACTATTTTTTTAACACAATTTAATTTTTTGATGTAAAAAATTTTAAACTTAATGTCTATCTAATTTCACCCTGTTACAACATTTCTATTTAAAATTAC
Source organism: Rauvolfia tetraphylla (assembly GCA_030512225.1). NCBI lineage: Eukaryota > Viridiplantae > Streptophyta > Magnoliopsida > Gentianales > Apocynaceae > Rauvolfia > Rauvolfia tetraphylla. The sequence continues at coordinate 6,712,763 of JAJQKT010000049.1, read as the reverse complement.
ATATTTAGAACATTCTTTTGAAATAACGTAAAAATATACAATAATCCGTGCTCAGTGAGGGAAACTTTCTAGCGATTAGATTGGATAGGGTTTAGTTTTAAAACTAAATTCAAAATTTAAGCGTGTGACTTACATCTCTTCTCACAAATAATTTACCTTTTACGAAACTAAAAATAAAAATCTCAAAACAAAATTCTATCAAATCACCAAAATATTAAATATTTTTAAAAATATAATACAATCCAAATAGAATTGATTATCTCCAAAATGAAATTCCTATCCAATACTCCCAAAATCTAGGGGTTTAATTATGGATTTTTAATTTATTCACAAAATTAAAAACTCAAATTTTAATCTTCCATTTCACGTTTGAAGACAAGCTTAAGGATCGTTTTAATTGTAACAATTATATATTTTTTAATATTAATAAATAATTCTTTTATTGGAAAAGAAACCCTCCAACCGTTGGCGGCATTGACGTTGGAAGCTCCAAAAGCTACTACTCTCACCGAACTTCCCATTACAAAGGGCAAACGTCCAATTTTTGTCCTAAAACAAGCATGAGTGTCGAGTCTCTCAAAACAACAAGAAGATTGATCTTCTAACACACAAAAAGAAACAAAAAATAAAAAAGAGAAAAGGGAAGCACTATTCTACTTTCGAAGATAAAGGGCTGCACCGTCTGTATTGTGGTCGTCCAGTTCCATCTAGTTGCATATACAAATTTTTGGGGAAAGCCAACACAACCCAATGCAGAACCCCATAAAAGAAGCTTTTCTTTTATTTTTCCGCTAAAGATGTCGCTTCTAGGAACTGTATGCATAGATCGTAGAGTCCTGTAGTTTTGGGGAGAGAAAAAAAATACTGTTCCCGAGATCTGTGAGTGTTTGTCTCTGCGCAGGAGAAACGAAACGAATCAAAATTTCGATTAGACATAATTTAATTTAAAATTTTTATTTTAATTTTTATAAAAAATTATGTATTTATAAAAAAAATAATTTTTATAATTAAAATTTTAAATTTAATTTTAAAATAAAATAATTCTCAAATTGACCTAAGTATATGTATGCATATTATGTGGGTTTCCATGACAGACTAAAGTGGCCTGCACGTTAGGGAGTATCAGTGAACTTTGTTTATGGAATATAGGAACAAGTGTTGCTTTAATCTGCAAAGTACTTTTGAATTGATTAATGCACTGTTATATATTGGGATGAGGGTGGATGGAGCATCTGGGCTCTGGCCTTTAGGGTTTAATCGATCTGCTGAATAGTGAATTCCCGGGAACTTCACTGTTTTGAGAGGGATCTGCAGAACGCAAACTGTAAAGCGACAAGGCATCTCTCGCTTTATACACCATTTTCTCCCCCTTTTTTTGAAGTAAGACATTCTTACCTTTGTAGTTGCTTTTTGCACATCACGCTCAAGATTCTGCTCATAACCAAGGCTACCGTCTACAAAGGAGGAAAATAGTTGTATATCATTCACTACTCCTGTGGTTGACCGATCAAGTAGAATTCTATTCAAGCAAGAATATGAAGAGTAATAAGTTGATAATTTTGCCCTTCACATGAAATCATAAACTTCAAAAGAAAATAGATTGGAAATTTAAAAATAGAAAAAAATTAAGATAACATAAATAATTTTGCCAATTACTGTTACTTGGAACGAGAAAATAATTTGAATGTAATAATGAAAAAAAAGGACATTAGCACGTAGAGGTTGATTATTGGCAAGAAGAAGGAACAAAACTCATACTTCTAAAAGCTGGCTACGAGAATAATATTGATAGACTGATAATGGAGTTTTGACGCGGTGGAGGTTCAGAGAATAGCATTTCCATTCTAGCATGGGGTCTATACAGAATGCTATAAAGTGAAAGAGTCATCCATGGATGGATCAGTCCTTGGACCCTTGCATCTCCGGCATCAATTGCACTTGAGGGAGCCTATCAACGTCACATCTGCCCTAAAGCCAAGAAAAGTTCAAATTCAAAACCAGTTAGGATTAGCCATTTAGTAATAGTTTATCTGTCTATTATTCTATCCTTAAATTAAGAAATTAAAGATGAAGCTCTTTATTCACATTTGGTGTTTAGGTAATAACTTGCAATGTGACTTATAGTTTTGAAGTTTAGGAGCAATTTAGATTGGCTTTTGAGTTAAGTTTTTTTTTTTTTATTTTAAGATTTATTTTTTTCTCATAAATAATTTATTTTTACGATTATCAATATAACTCAACTCAAATAAAAATTCAATCCAAATATGTCATTAATATTTGTATGCACACCTCATACTTATACTGGATAATATATTGCTTTTCATACACTAAAGATGCTCTTCCATATTGCCTTTCATACACTGAATTTGTTTAGTTCATATAGTTGTTACTGGATAATTATGTTAATTCTTGATAATATAATTATATTTTATTTACCTTTAAAAAAGAATTATATGTTACTTATTCACTAATTATGTATGTATTTTTTTATAACGCTTATTCACTAATTATTGTAAGGACAATGTCGTTATTGTGGCAGTCCATAGTGTTACTTTAGCAATAATTTAGAGGCCGAATACTTTAATTTGTTTAGGAAGTAAATCAAAATTAAAAGTTTTTATTGCCCTAAAAGATATTAAAACACAAATTCAAAAATAAATTAACAGTGTATTTGGATTAAACTTCATCCAATATAGTTAAATCTTAACTCATAAAAAATTATTTTTATAAATTCAAAATAAAAAAATTTAAATTCAAATTCAATGCAAATACAATCTAAATTCTTATAAAGAAATACAAAATTTTCATGCCTAGGTAATGGATTTTGTCTTTTCTGCCAATTTCTCGAATTTGGATCCGGTCCTGCACGTCCTTTTTGCAGGACGTGCAGGACCAAATCTAGACCGTTGGATCAGATGTCAAATCTGATCCAACGGATCATAATTTTGACCCCTGTTTGTATTTTTAAAAATTCGAAAATTTATAAAATTTCTACAATCGTTGGATCAGATTCGAAATCTGATCCAACGGTCCATATTTGGTCCTGCACGTCCTGCAAAAAGGACGTGCAGGACCGGATCCGGACTGCAATTTCTCTAACATTTGCCTTTTTAAAAGACTGGTCCCTTCATTGTTCTGCTTTATGTTTTTTTTTTTCTTAATCACACAAACATTTTAACTTTTCGATCCGTCGATCCAATCAATCCGGATTATTAACGGCCGTCTGTCAAAAAAAGAAATAAGAAAAACTACGGCCGGTGATCCAATCAATCCGGTCCGATTTTCGATACATGGATTGAAAAAAGCTTCAAGCTCCGTAGCTCGGCCTTGAACTGCAATTGGAAATACGCGTAGGCAGTCATTAGAACATCACCAAGTAAACCTTTGAAGTCCAATCTCTTGAAGTATGTCCATAAGCACACAGATGGCCCACCTCTTACCCCCTTACCTTTATTCGTAAAAGCCCTCCGATTTCACGTATTTCAATTTTTAGCCCGGTTTCTTCAAAAACAAAAACTGCACAAGGGGGAAGGCACAAGAAGGAAAAAGGTTGCGTCGGAAAGACAGCGGAGAAGATCAGAAAACAATGGGGAAAGATCTAAGCGATGACCAGGTTTCTTCAATGAGAGAAGCATTCACGCTTTTCGACACTGACGGTGACGGCAAGATAGCCCCGTCGGAGCTTGGGATTCTCATGCGTTCTTTGGGTGGAAACCCTACCCAAGCTCAACTCAAGGCCATAATTGCCCAGGAGAACCTCAACTCGCCCTTTGATTTCAACCGCTTCTTGGACCTAATGTCCAAGCACCTCAAGCCCGAGCCTTTCGATCGCCAGCTTCGCGATGCGTTCAAGGTCCTCGATAAGGATGGCACTGGGTTCGTCGCCGTTTCGGATCTCAGGCACATTTTGACCAGTATTGGTGAAAAGCTGGAGCCTGCAGAGTTCGATGAGTGGATCCGAGAGGTTGATGTTGGATCCGATGGGAAGATCCGGTATGAGGACTTCATCACCAGGATGGTTGCCAAATGATTTCTCCTAATCTCCCGTGAGTATATATCTAGCAAGGATTCCATTATATCGAAACGTGCTTTTAATTTTGTGTTTCTGCTCGTACTAAAAACTTTGTATTTCTTCATTGTTGCATTTGAAAATTTTAAAAACAATTCTTTCTTACCTGTTGTTAATTATGGCAGAATGTTTCATTTCCTGTGCTTTTTGCATACTCTTTGGTTAGATGCAGATGCGTTACCTGGTTTAAACGCATAAAGACATTCCAGGTTTATAATGATGTTGGGAACGGGTTTAAAGCTAAGTTTTATTTTTCATTATTTCCCGTCTTTGTAATTCAAAATCAATTGCAAATATGAATACTGCATACCTGGTTTCGCCCAAGTCTTAATGAGGGGTTAATTAGAAGTTTCATGCATCATCACTTTCTCAATAGCTGAGGTAGGAAGAATAAAAGTTAAATTATAGGCAAAGGAAGGAACTTGTGCTAATTGCTATGGAAAGTAAGCTGTGGAACGGCGTCAACAGGAGTGATTCATTCATATTAATATGCTTTCCCCTTCAATTGTTTGCACTCATATTTTTGGATTGTGAGTGGTGTTAACAGATTATTATCCCCTCATTTGGTTCCTTCCCTGATTGTCTCCTTAGACAGAAAGAGGATGTGATTGTTCATTTTTGTCAGTTCTTTCTTTTCTATATCTTCCAAATTGTCCTCCTAATAAGATGCATTCGACCTAGCATTTGTTTGAGTTGCATCAATATGCAACTCAAGTGTTAATTTTAGTTGCATCAGTCTGCATTTAAATAAATGTTCTAAAACAGAAAACTTTTGTTTAGGATGAGTAACCCAAATCGTACTTGGCCAGAAATAACACCTCAGTTGATTAGAAGATGCTGGACTGAGTATTTTGGCTTTGTATCTTCATGGATTGCATGATTTTTTTAAGACTCGAGTGACTATGTTTTGTTAAGCGAAGCCGGAGTAATTTACTCCTTGAAACCATTCCAAATCATCTATTGCATTTGGCGTTAAGGGAATGACATGCATGTGGATTTGCAGCTCAGCAATCACCCTTGGACAAGTTGATATTGGAACTTTCTCATGTTTGTAGCTACTGCACATAAAAAGATGCATCCCATCTAGCCTTTAACTATAATATTTTGGTTAATCCAAGTTCCATCAATATGCACTTTGATATATTTTTGAAAGCTAAAATAAGTTTTGTTGTTTATTAGTCACCTGAATTAGTTCTTACCTTCTCAAGACACACCCAGTAAAGATGCTTACGTCCATATTGTGGCTTCATACTTTGCGGGTTGCATGATCTGTTTCATATTCACGTGACCTTGTTATGTAAAGTGAAGCCAGAGTAATATTCTCCTTGAAACCACTGCAAATCATATGTTGCATTTGGACGTTAAGGGAATTACATGCATGCATAGCTGCACCATTTTTGTGGAAAAAATTATCTGGAATTCTCTCATTGATGAAGCAGAGGTGAAAACTTTTCAGATTCTTCTATTTTACTTATCTTTCGAGAAGTGATTTTCTTTTCTTTAAAACTGTTCACAGCTTAACTCCTTCCTCAAAGGTGGGGTTTATTATTGCTTTCTATGCCTAAAAATTTGGTCCTGATTGGTAAGTTCTGATGCTCCACAAGGTTTGCTCCCATCTTTATGGTTGTAAGGATGGCATTGCTTAAAGTTCTTGGATCAAGCTAATTTACATATCATGAAACTGATTAGGTTTCTTTTTTTTTTTTTTTTGTTGCTGGGGGGAGGGGGGGGATGTGTTTGGTAATCATGCGAGTCAGTTTATGCTGTCATCATGAAGTCTTGCTGGAAAAATTGTAAAAGCAAAGGTTGAGATGTCATTGCTTAACTCCAAAAGTTAAAACTAAGGTTTCTCACGATATGATTATATTGTTATGTGGTAAATCTCTGTTATCGATCTGTTACTATGATGTGGATGTTACTGTTCATGAATTTGTTACTTTGAAGTCAATGTTATTCTCAATCTGATGCCATGCAACAATTTATCTTTCTTTCTTCCAAAACTGACATAAGCTCCTTTCACTTTATGTTATAATGTGCAGGTTTTTTGAATGGTGATTGTTGCAATCATGCCTGAAGCAGGAACCTGAAGTTTCCTCTTATAGTATAGTGTTTCAATTGTGACGTTCAAGTACATTTTCACTTGCGGCCTGCCTGATTTTAGACTCTTTGTTCCTTTCATTTGATGTCAAAGAACAATTTGTGCTTCAGATGTTCCAAAGGAATGCTGTATTTGGTTTTTAGCAATTCAAAACTCTTTGGCTTTAGAATTTAGAAGTACTTATTTGTGCAGTAGTTTCATGTTTTACGAACCTGTGTGTACAGCTTATGTTTTTACCAAAAGATTCTTGCAATGTGTTTCTCCAACTCTAAACGCTACTAGTTATTTTTGTTCATTTACCATTTTACTCCTTTTCCCTGTTTCACGTGCAGCTTGGGCATTAAATTTATATTTTGGTTGATTGATTTTGCATCATTTTGCCTTCTGATTTGCGCTCTGCTTGTCACAGACAGTTGTCTCCGAACATTTTTATTTTCATTTGTTTGAATTGCCATTTTTAACTGGCTTCTTTGGTCGACAGAAGGAATAAGACATTTAGAACTGGGAAATTGCAACGCCTGTCTTTTTTGGTAAGTAATTGCAATGCCCAGTTCTTTTCTTATTGATGATTCTCTGAATAAAAGGGGAAATATACAAGGAAAGGAATGATAAAGGTATTATTGTTATGCAAGGGAAGAAAGAGAAAGCTTCAGATAAAAATCATGTTTTTTAATCAAGCATATTAATAATCAAGTTATATCCTAAGCAAATAAATTTAGGCATTGCATACGAAGTCCAGTCCAAAGCCTCGTTGTAATTTTATGATTTCCTTCCCAAATTATCTTCATCAAATATATATACTTTTTCTGTTTTAAAATATAATTTTTTAACTTTTAATTTTCTAAATATTTGACTATTTAATAAGAAAAATATTTTTTTCTTCCCCAGTCTATATTAAAAGAAGCAAAACAATTTGTATGTTAAAAGATGGACTTGGAGTAGTATATATATAGAGGTTTGACCAAATTGCCAGTTATAACTAGTTAAGTGCCGTCAAAAAGGAAAAAAACTTTTCCATTTTTTCTTTTTTCGGCTGAGTGGAGACTAGCAGTTGGGCCATGCATACTGATATAGTGCTGTTGGGCCAGCTATAACATATCGTCCAGTGCCCATCCGCTTGAAATATAGTCCGAAACGCAGCGATCCTAATTAGATGAGGCTTTGAAAGAGGCCCAATTCTAGGAGATGGAGGGTAGTCCAGATCACCGGCAGATGTATAATAACCCTAAGTACACATCGTTAGTTAAGGATTGCTAGGGTTTGTGGCCTTTTCATCTGTGGGCGTAGCTTAGGGCGTTAGTTCAGAGTGCTCCGCACTATCGCCTCCTCACTCTGTCACCATGGGTCGTATGCACAGTCGAGGGTATGTTACTCTTTCCGTCGGCGTCCGTAATCATCTTTCTCTTTTTCGGTTCGTCTTTGAGCAGATGCTGATTGTTTATTGTTCTTTTGGTTGAATTTCAGTAAGGGTATCTCTGCTTCTGCACTGCCTTATAAAAGAACTCCCCCTAGCTGGCTTAAGATCTCTGCTCAAGATGCAAGTTTTTAATTAACTTTCATACATTTCTCTGTTGGCTCCAGTGTTGCAGGGTGATTTTTTGTAACGTATTTTTACTTATTCTATGATTTTTCTGAAGGTTGAGGAGAACATCTGCAAGTTTGCAAAGAGGGGAATGACGCCGTCACAGATCGGTGTCATTCTTCGTGACTCTCACGGTATTGCTCAGGTGAAGAGTGTGACCGGTAGCAAGATCTTGCGTATCCTCAAGGCTCATGGTAATGATAAAACAAGGAGATCGCTTCAATTTTATTTCCATCCTGCTGTGAGTTTAATCTCATTGTTTGGTGCTCTTTTTTTTCTTACGGAACAATGTTGGTCGATTGTTTTCTGGATAGGGCTTGGACCTGAGATTCCAGAGGATCTTTACCACTTAATCAAGAAGGCCGTAGCTATTAGGAAGCATTTGGAAAGAAACAGGAAGGACAAGGACTCCAAGTTCAGATTGATTCTGGTTGAGAGCAGGATTCACCGCCTTGCTCGTTACTACAAGAAGACCAAAAAGCTCCCTCCCAACTGGAAATAGTAAGCCCATTTCTTTCATCACTCCTATTTAAGGCACAGCTTGCTATGTTCATTTCTGTTTTGATACTGATTGATTGTAGAGGATTTTGTGGCTTGTCCTAACTCCTCATTTTTATACCGTAAGCTGTAACTAGAGAATTCCTGCAATAATGTTTTATGGTTTTTGGTTTCATATTTCTGAAGATGGTTTGTTTGGTTGATAATTTGATTCCCTCTATAAAATTTTGCTAACAGAAGGATAGTTTGAAAGCATTTGAAGATTATAGCTTATCTCTGAACCGTTCATTTTTTCTGTATTATTAGATTATGTACGTCTTTAATAAGGATAAGAGACTGTGACCTCATGCCGCAAGATGAATATAGGAATAAGATGCTCATTCTTCTTTCTTTGTCCCTGATGAACACCTTCAGCTTTGTTCCTCCTCCTCATCCTTGTTTCCTTAAGATTGCTAGGTTGTAGTCGCCACCTCTGGCCCAAGTTTCTACCAGTTGAGAGAGCTCTATCTATAATTTGTTCCTGAAGTTGGACTGATTTGTTTGTGTGATGTTATTGGTTAATGAACTTGTTGCTAATGCGTAATTTCTATGCTAACATTGTTAATTTTACCCACGATCAGATGCCCTAATCATTATTATTGTCATGTGAGGGGAGGGTGCTTTCTAGAGTAACTGCTTTTCTTGGTGAATTGTGTGTTTTCTATTTTTATAGAGCATTCTCTTTAGTTTTGACTATTTATTATGATGCAATGTAATAGTTGGCCTTTCTTTTTAAGAGCCATTAACCTACTATTTGCTTCTTATTCATTGGTTTAACTGCAAATATATTGTCTCCGTTACTACTTTGTTGTGTTGCTCTAATTTACTGCTATGCTGACAACATTTATTTCTTGTAGTGAATCTACCACAGCAAGCACTCTCGTGGCTTAAGCTTAGAGGAGACTTTTTGGACCTTTTCTTATTGGAGATGATGCTGGATCTGTTTCATGAGAAAAAAGACTGTATTTCATTAGCTTGATAATAGTTTTCTGAAAACAAATTTTGTGAAACCATTTATTTTATGATTACTGAGAATTGCTGACAATTCGAGGTTTTGCTTTTCAAGTTTAGGGTGTTTGCTTATATTTCTGCATTTTTACGTTTCTTGAATAGTTGGGGTTCTAGTGTGATGAATTGGAGCGACTGGTGCCGCCTTTTGTCTGGGAGCTAACTCTAGTGCTTATGCCTTTCTGCCAATTTCTTCTTACCCATTGATGTGGAATAGGATGATAATGATGATTAGTTGTCTTGGCCCATAAAAATTTCTACCTGTTTTTTCTTTTGGTACTTATTAGCCCTTTCCCGCAAAATATCCTGGAGTGTTTACGAAAGAAATAAAGGTAAATTATGCTGAAGAAAGTGCGATGCACGCGTGAAGTTGATAACATTGTGGCTTAAGCGAGATTTTGCTGAGATAATCGATGTGTCTTTTTGCTGTTGCCTCTTGCGGCAGCAACGTAACCAAAGCAAAACCTGAATCGGTAATTAGGGACTTATTGTGATACGAAAAATTCATCTACTGACTCTTTTTTGCATGGGGTTTTATGAAATTTCAGAGAACGATATGCTTTAGCCAAATTATGAAATTGCATCTACAAGTGAACTTGGCTACGGATTCTTGCTCCATGTTGATATGGGTCCTCTTGCAGTCAGATCGCTCAGGCATGGCCTGACTAAACGGCTCGAGAAGCATTGAGATGTTTTCGGTTCTGAGAAATATAGGACAAGTATTGTTGATATCAAACGGGGTGTAATATTTAGAGTTGAGTGTAATCGGCTTTGGTGTGTTCTTGGATGAATTCCCTTTTGTACAGCCCAGGGATTGAACTGCCAGAAGCGAATGCCACAGTAATGTGCGTAGATATGATAGATTTATACTTAGAATATTTTAGGAAAGCTTGCTCATTAACTTATAATATATTATTATTAAGAATTTTGATTGAGGTTTAGTTATTAGGGTGTGTTTGGATTGTGTTCTATACGGAACCCAATGCAATTTCCCATCTCATATTTTACTTTTTCTCTTACAAAAAATTTTTTTTCCCGAAACCCAAGACAGAAAATCTCAAAACCAAACTCTATCCAATCACACTCTTAGATTTGTAAAAAATTTATACTTTTTGTGAGAAAATGAATAATTCTAACTTAATGAGTTTACAAATTGAGACTTATCATATTTTTAATGTCATTAATATTTTTGACAAATAGAATAAATATGTGTTTTTCATAAATGCGAATATATTATTTTAAAATTTGCTTTAATTACTTCTCTTTAAATTAGAGAGGTTTACCCCAATGTATTTTTACTTATGTAATAGAAATGTATAGGAGTGGTTCTCTGAGTAGGTATTTATTTATTTTAGAATATTATAATTTTTTAACATGTTTCATAAATACATATAAGTTTTTGGAAAGGGTTTTATACGTGTTTCTGAAAAATCATAGCATATTTGTAAAACTTACATCTACATGGCTAAACTGACGAATGTGTGATTTGTTATTTTGAGTTTGCTTTGGACTTAGATTCATTTGAGTGGCTATTTAAATGACTCTTGTGTTTTAAAATTTGAATTAAAACTTCTCCTAATCAGATATGATTTATAATAATATTTGATTGCCTAAAACGTCGTCCTAGGGTCTCTTCTACTTGCGTGAAACTCTTAAACTTTGGATTGTAGATCCGTTTGAAAAGGGACGTAGTGTTTGGGAGGTTCAGTCCAATTGGTGCTGCGTTTATCTATTTGTGTGTGTGATCACCTAACAGCGAGTCCAGAGGATTCAATGTTGATGTTGGTCACTAAGTACGGGTTGGTAAGTGCCCCAAAACTTTGTATTATGGTTTTGTTTTGATTTTGAGGAGGCATAAGGTAGTTTGTGAAATCGAATATTCACTTTGATGTGGCTGGTATTGATGGGATGTCGAGATTTTACTCTTGACGACCCTATTATTGGTTCTAATAATTCTACGTTGAGCACGTATTTGAGTATTTGTTATGTTTGAGAAATTTGGATTGAGGATTTAAGTTGATGTGTCTTGATTCACTCGAACTTTTCATCTATGTCCAAACTCTATCATTAGTTTTATGCATTTTTGTGAAGAAAATAAATTTATTGGCATGAAAAGAATTTTGAGTATTAACATGCATGTGCATTTATCTTTATAATTTTGAAACCACGAGCTCAGATGTAAACTCACTAAACTTTCTGACTCTCACATATTTTATTATGTATTTCAGATGGCTTGAATAAAGAGATCGAGCGGTGATCTTCTTATTGACTGTGACTTATGCTTGTTGGAGAACTTTATCAATGCATATAGTATATGTGTTGTTGTAAAGTCTTATTTCTTTTGTTCTTTCTCTCTAATGTGAGAGAAAGGTTTGCATTATGATTTATTGTATATGAAGGATCTACTTATATATGTATATAACTTCCGTTGTTATTATCTTTGATTGTATTGTATTATATATGTTTATTCTTTATTTTTCTCCAAACACGCTTCTCACTTGTATATGTCAGTGTTGAAAGGCACGATTATACGTTACTCGGCCATAGTGAAATCTAGTGAAAGTATTGGGGGTATCACAAAGTGGCCTAGACCATTATAATCAAAATAGTCCTCAAGTTCCTGCTTTAATATATCAAAAGAGAAAATTTGAGTAAGTGAGATAATAATAAAAATTGCACAATAGTTCAAAAATTATAGTAATAGAAAATAACTCATACCCTAAATACCAAAGGTGGGTAAAGTACAATAATATTAATACTAGATAATATAATAAATAAACACATTTTAATCTCCTTCGCAACATCTTTATATCTTTCCTTAAAGCATAGAGGCAAGCCAAATTCAGTTTCAACTTGTTTCTTAAAAGACATAAATTTAGAAAACTATGAGCATATAAAAAAGTTTAAGAATTATCTATGAAAGAAGCATAACACTGAGAAAGAGCTCATATCGAGTATGGGTACATAGATACCTCTAAGGATGAGGAGACAACAATTTGCTAAAGATATTGTATTTGCATCTTAAATGTTGATGAAAATTGCATAAAAAAAGGTCTACCGTGATATATTCTTTTTGATTCTTTTTTTTTGTGATCTCACTCCTTAATAAACGTCGTTTCTATATACAATTTTTTTAAGATTATATACAGTAAGAAAAATATAAGAAGAATTCTCTCAATTTTGAGGCAAAAACTTACTAAACCCTTAAGCAATATGCAAATTTATTAAATTTCACAAAATTTGTGTCACTTGCGCCACTTCCTGGTGCAACATGCATGCAACTTGTGTGGGTGTGCGAGGAAATGGCGCAACTTGTGTACAAGTTGTATCACTTGCTAGCTAACTTTCATGCAAGTTACACAACTTATTGGCGCATTTTTCAGAAATATTTAAAATTTTAAAAAATTTGATCCTTGCTTGCTCCACTTAATGGCGCAAGTGTGGTATTCAACTTATACCATTTTCATGTACAAGTGGCATGCCACTTTCGCCACTTGTTGACAAAAATGGAATGCCACTTCAGCCATTTACTGGTGCATGTGGACAGATTTTGATTTTATTTTGAAAATTGACAAGATCAATGCAAATTTTGAATATATTTCTATGTAAAATGACTTAAAATTATATATAATTTAATAAATTAATCTTTGTTAACAAAAAAACGAAGTTGTTATTAATATATTTGAATTTTGGTGCTTCGAAAATTTTAGAGAAATTTAAGATTTTTTTTAAAAAATAGTGAATAATAGAATTTTTTCATATTGTGTATAGTTCAAAATTTTACTGTATATAATAACCCCCAAAAATGGCTATAGATATATGCAGTAAAAAAATTAATTATTTTCATTTTTTTCTACTTAACATATTTTCTCTCATTCTCTTTTTAATTTTGAACAAGTTTTGCTCTTGAGGACAGAAAGATTTTTACCCTCAAAGACGAAACTTATGATAGTAAAGAGAGAAGATGTGATATAGGAAGAAAAAATTAAAAATAATTTTTAAGTCGTATTTAATTAACAAATTATATATATTAATGATATAAGAAATTGACACATGAATGACGAAGTGGGCTGTTGCAGATGGTTGTTCCGGGGTGTTGTTGGTGGCACATAAATTATTTAAGGATTATAATTAGAAAATTTAAGAGACCATAATGGGTAGAGATCGTAATTTTAAGAATCAAATAGGTTATTTTCTTTTTTTAAAAAAATTTAAAAGCAAATAAAGAATTCATATCAGACTCATAAGAAGAGAATGGACTTCCGGAGCTACCCAAAATTCACCTAAAACATTTTGGCGCCCACTCCTAAAACCTTAAAGTCGAGAAAACCTGTGTTACGAAGGAATTTACCAATTCGAAATTTACTCAGACCCTCTTTTAGTACTTAACTTTTTTTACGATAAATTTTAAAATTGTTAATGCATCCATGCTTTTTTAAATTATTATTATTTAAGAGAAAAATAAAGACTGAATTTTGATTGACTTTGTGTTTCGAAGATAGAGATATAATTGAAGCGAAGAAGATCAAAGTATATTTGCTTTTGCTTGTATCCACTTTGGATTGCTAGAGTGTGAGATTGTCTCCATTACTATAGTTTTTGAACCAATATATAATCTTATATAGTTTATTGTAATGAGTTATTTTAGTCTTAAATTTTCATCTTCTGTAATATTAGAGTTGAATTTATATACGTTATTTTAGTTGTAATGGTTTAACATTTCATTCAAAAAAAATCGAGAAAACCTCCACAGGCTTAAACACAGAGAGTTCTTAAGGTTTTGCAATTCCATCGGAAAAATGGCAGCGGGTTTAAGACTTGTGACGGAGAGAGTTGGGGACGGCGCCGGGGAGCCAGTTCTTGACGCTAACAACGGAGAGGAACTCGTTCACGTTCAGCCTGGCGTCTCTATTGTCCTCGGCAACCGCCCACCTGAATCCCCCGGCACGCTCTATATCTCCTCAAGGTAACTATTTTCCTCTTCCCATCTTTAGGTTTAACTATCCTTCATGTCTCTGTGTTTTCATCTGAGCAATTGATGAAAAATGTGTAGGCAAGTGGTGTGGTTGAGTGACACTGACGGAGCTAAAGGTTATGCCGTGGATTTCTTGTCTATCTCGCTACATGCCGTATCTCGTGACCCAGAGGCTTATCCATCTCCTTGCATATACACTCAGGTATACAACAACGAAACATTTAACTGAGTCTCAGAATTTTTTTTCTCATTTTTTTTAAGAGAGAGATTTGGGGTCTAAGCCTATATGGTTTTGGTTGAAATTTTCCCTTTTCATCCTTTGGATCATTGTGATGATTTATTCTTAGCTTCACCAGAGTAAGAAGCCACAAGCTGTATTATGAAAATCCAGCACTTAGACCTGGAAAGCGTTAGCAATTATACCTTTTAGGATTGCTGATTGTTGGATCCATAAGAGAGATTAGGGCATACATAGCTTGTTTTGACTAAAGCTTCCTGGGTTTTCGAAAACAAAAATTGCATTTGGCTATTTCAATAATGTTGCAGCTGATGCAAAAATTTAAAGAGGTTTATGTTTTGGCTTCTTACTGGAAACATTTGGTTGGATCATGGAACTTTCGATGTTCAGAAGTAACTCCATTAGTTATTTGACATTTCATGATTTTGTGAAGTCTCTAGAATAAACTATTCAGTGCTTACGTTGGAATGCATCAACTTTGGTGTAGGAACTACAGACCATTTTCCATTTTTAAATATAATTGTTGGATCTGATTAGGTATTAGCAATTTGAGGCTTTTGTTTCCACATTAACGGAACTCTTTTTGGAAGGTACCACGACAAAGTCAGGATTGATTTTGCTTCACATTGTTTATCATAATGCAGATCCTGATGTTGTCAATACTTTGGGATTTCGAATAATCTGGGCTAATTGTGACTCCAGAGGAGATGAGATAATCTCTTTTTAGGGGCTGAGGATTGTAGGGAAATGGCGTCTGAGGGAAAGTTCATCTTCCTTGCTCCCCAATTTGGTAACAATTTAATACTGGGGAATAATACACGCATGATTTTCACTAGATACAACCTCTTGAAAGAAGAATGGATGCTTTATTATTCTTTCATGTTGCTGTTTGTATACCAGAAGATTTAGGATTTTTATCCCTTGAGTCCATGCATCTATATAAGATTTTCCTTGTACATACTACATGAACACTTAGCTTTGACCATGCTAGCACTTCTTGCTGGATGAACGGCATATTTGTCATGTATAAATGATTCTTAATTCTTCTTCATAATGAGACATATCAAAGATATTTTATGTGAGTTTATGCATACAGTTATAAGTTTGACTTTATTCATGCATGTTCAGTTCTAATGATGACAAGAAATGCGATTATTATTTATATATCAATTTGCTGAAGGATGTGATATTTTTGTATTGTGTTCAAGATTGAGGCTGGAGTTGTGGACGATGAATCAGATGGCTCAGATTCTGATAGTGGTGAGGTGTTAGACTTGCCAAAGATCACTGAGATGAGACTTGTGCCGTCAGATCCTAATCAGTGTATGTCAATCATACGTATTGTCATGGTTTCCTTCATTCCTTTCCGTTTTTATTTTCTGTTATGCTATTGGATGGGTGAAAATTAATATCTTCTTCATGTTTCAAACAGTGGATACTTTGTTTGAAATATTCTGTGAATGTGCAGAGCTAAATCCTGAACCAGTAGAAGGTAATTTTCAATTTGGCAGATAGACATACATAAATACATGTATATATTGATACTTCATTGACTATTTGGTGCTTTATATAGAAGAAGACGGAGAGCATAATTGGGTTTTCAGTGTAGATCAGATGGTAGGAGAGGATGCAGGTATATACCTGATCATTTACTCTTGGTATTTTTAGAAGTATGATTTTCTTTACTATCACCCGAATGCAGTTTTCTCCTTATTGATTCCTCATTTTACTTTTGTTTCCACCTAGAACATGAGGACTCTGAACGGATCTCTCAAAATCCTAGCCATTCAATTGGTTGTTCCAATGGGGATCATGACTTAGCACATAACGTGCTGCAGGTAAGCCTGTTGATTTATATTTGGCTTGACCTTTTAGATCAGCTCCCAACTATGTGGCATTTGGTGGTATACTATCATGATTATTTTCCCCTAAAAAGATTATGTAGGATAGTTCCTATTTATGTATAATGTTGTTCTTTCAGTTTATCAAAACTTGATAGCCAACCAAAGTTTGGGTCAGAGCAGAAAAAGAAATCTGTTGAATAATTATGTAGATTCTCAGTTGGCCTCATAAAAAGCATGGATGCATATGTATAATTGATGAAAGAAAAATGCTATTTATACGTAAGGAATATAGCATGCTTCCTATGGTTTTTATGCAAGTATTGTGTGAAGTAGCATCCAGAGTATTACACCTTTTGTCTTCAACATCACAGAAAAGGATTCCGTTGTAATTGAGATATGAATCATGTGTAATGGAAAGTCGTTCTTGGATGCTGATCTTGTCTTTTCTCAATTGTAGCTTCAAATAAATGACCAGCGGTTTGAAGATGCAGATGAGATGGACAGTAACAACAACGATCACCATTGAGTGCATGCTCTCTTCTCAAACCTTGTCCTGTTGTCAAATTGATCCTTTACCTCCCTCGTTATTTTTAAGAATAGGATTGTATAGTGTTTGACTCGGGATGTTTTGGAGTATGCCTTTAAGATTAGATTCCAGTGTCATTATGTTATATTCCATGCTGTGGATTCTGTTCAAATGCATTCTATATCATTGCATATTGCGGTATAATTTCATTTTGGGCCATAGTTTTTATTATGGTCTTGCTGTCTGCGGAAGTCTACCATTGATATTAGAAGAAGACCTTGAAGAACAAGCTGGTTATAGAATATATTTTACATGCCTTTTAGTGATCAGCTATTCAGAGGCTGCAAGATGGTGGACTTAAAGTCATATGATATCGGATGTGAAGGAGGCAAAGTTGTTTTGAGGACAGGAGAAACTGGAAGTCGCATCAATATTTTTTTGTAGCGGTAGTGATTAAAAGGGTGAAATATCTTCTCTGGCTCCGTGATGTAACTTTTGACGGGTAGATAGTCATTCTCTCGGTTTAAAAAGAAAACAGAAATTTAAAGGGCTGGGTTGTTATACACACACACGCACGCACGAAAATGTAGGTGTTTTTCATTATTACCAATAACACAACTTGGAAAATCACGTACCACCTCTGACACAGCAAAGGGCACTAATTTTATTTATTAATTTCACATGATGAGGTTTTTTTTTAATAAATTCATTTCATTCTAGGGAAGTAAATATGAACCAGATGTTTTTCTAAATAACTCTGCCAATCTGTCTAGAGCTTAATAAACTTGTAAGCAATAAGGTTTTTACCCTAATTTTTTAATTTTCTTGAGGTTTATTAATGGAGATCCCTTATACACAAAAAAATTGTAAAGCAATACTATGAGAAAGATATATAAATAGAAAGTGTACAAAAATATTTCTTACAAATGCAAATAATCTATTACTTTTTTCGTTTTCATTTTATTTGACTTTTTTACTATATTGAGATGTTTTAAAATAATTAATTTTTAATATATTTTATATTAATAATTAATTATTAATTTAATTATATATTATTTTTATATATTTAAATTTAAAAATACTTATTAATTTATATATTTTTAATTTAATTTTTTACATAAAATATAATATGTATTTAAACACTATCAAATAAAATAAAACAAAAATAATACTATTTTTGATTATTTATTTGGGGGAACAGTACTAACTGACTGTAAAAGAGTTGAACACTCCAAAACGAATCAGACACTCGGCCCAATAAAGAATGGACATAGGTCCAATCTCGGCCTACCTTCTACAGAAGAATCCGATTCGTTTAGAGCGACTGACCCGTCAGACAAAACCCTAGCCCTAGTTTCATCTCGTCGGACGTATAAAGCTTCATAAAGACCCTTTAAAAAACTTCTATTGCTCTCAAGACTAGCCGCGTTCGCCTTACACACTTCAGAGGTCGCACTACCGTCCCTCTTCTCGCAGCCTTTTCCTGCAGTAAGTCTTATCATATCTGAATTCTGGATTTATGAAATTGCTGAATTTGTATGGCACAAATTGTGCGGATGATTTATGCTTTAGATATTTTGTTATCATTTGAGTAGAAAGCTAATCTGTGAAGCAGCAGCAAATGGCGGCGTACGCAGCTATGAAGCCCACCAAGGCTGGGTTGGAGGAGCCACAGGAGCCAGTTCATAAGATCAGGATCACGCTTTCCTCCAAGAACGTTAAGAACCTGGAGAAAGGTTCTAAATCCTCAGCTTATTTTGACTGAAAATTTTCTGTTTATTGCCTTCCTAGGTCATCTATTCTTAGTTTAGAAAAATTCTTCCAACCTAGATGTTTCTTTCTGTCGTATCATTAAATAGAGTAATATATTTTTTCCGAAATATATTAACGAGTTGTGAAACGGATTATATTGAAATTTGTTTGGTATGGATAGACTTTAGGGTCTATTATTGTGCGTTGTTTACACTCATAGTATTTTCTCATCAAATATAATAAGCGTGATCAGTATTGAAGGTTCGAGCTGTAGTAGTTTGATAAATATTCTCCGTAATGTTCTTGAGATGAGGACGGGAATATATGGGACTCATGAAGTTACATATACATGTGCAGTTTATCAACTTTAACAGTCACTTTTGGGTTCAAAGGGCCTCTCTTATTTTATCCCTGCTTCAATATTTATCCACGAATAGAAGCATCTGATCTGTTTACGTTAATGCGTATTTCTTTTTACACAATTGTTCAATTGTTTTAGTTGGAGAGTGTTATTGCCTGTTACATGAGTGGTAAACTCAAGACTTGTCTGATTATTGCCACAATTCCCATTTAGTTGTAATTTGTTGACGATTAATGAGTTGAAGCAGTAGTACTTTAACATAGAATTCCATTTCTGCATATTCAGAAAACACTGGTAAACATTTTATGATAAACTTGTTTTGCACTCTCTGGCTATGCCTACAATGCTGAAAAGAGTTTATAATGTCTGAACTTATATTGCTTCTTGATATTATATTAATGGTTGATTATACGCTTTTTGTAGTTTGTGCTGATTTGGTCCGTGGTGCAAAGGACAAGAGACTCAGGGTGAAGGGTCCTGTTAGAATGCCCACCAAGGTTCTTCACATCACTACTAGGAAGTCTCCATGTGGAGAAGGTACGATCTATGTTATGGGCCTGGATTGAGAAATGTTTTGTTTAAAATATAATTTAAAAATCTTACCTAGCATTTGATTTTATTGCCTAAATAGTAGCATTGGACCTCTTCTCCAGTTTTTAAATTCAAGATAATTGATTGAGATTGTCTTGTGATCCTTGATAAAAGTGGATATTATATGGTTTTTCTTCAGGACACTAGTTGATGTGATTTTTTACTTTTAAAACTTCTCTTGCCAGAGGCCATAGCTAATTCTCAATCCTTCTTTTCTCTTCAGGAACTAACACCTGGGACAGATTTGAGCTCCGAGTTCACAAACGTGTCATAGACCTCTTCAGCTCACCAGATGTGGTGAAACAAATCACCTCAATCACTATTGAACCTGGTGTAGAAGTTGAGGTGACCATTGCTGATTCTTAGATTTACATCTATCTTCTTATATTAGTTGGATAGGAGCTGATGGCTTGGAGTTTTATGTTTTAATCATCTTTATATCTTGTATTAAGGATGTAGCATGGAAATTTTGAAGGCTAGACTTCTTGAGTGACCAGAGAAAAGTTCAGTTGTTATGAATTTTTTTTGGCTAGTTTTTTTGAATTACATTTTAATAGTACCTCCCTCATATGAAACTGCCTTATTGCACATGTTAAGTGCATGTGTTTTACGTTGAGTATGTCTGGATATGCTTACAGGGGCTGGCTTGACTAGAAATTTATAGTTGTTGCTTGCATTTTTGCCTCTTAAAAGATGAATTAATCTGGGTTTCCCTTGGTCCAAGTTTGACGTATATATGCGAAGTACTACTATAAATATTAACATTTGCTTGGACCAACTGCAGTATTAGCTTGGATGATAAAAGCTTCTTCACTTGGAATGTGACGTCTAGTGATTGTTGAACTTATTCTCAGTTTTAACCTTTTTAGACTCTTTGAACTTCTCATGAATCGATAAGATTCTGTTCTATCTGCTCGTGGTTCTTATACGGGTAATGACGCAAAAAATATGGTAATACAATTGATCTCATTACATTTTCAAACTACGATGGAAGATTGTGATGATTACTTCTTTGATTGATCACCAAGAAGTTTCGGCAGCCCGCGAGCCTAACTTTCAACGGAAACTTGCAGTGTGTTTTGTTATTTTCAGTGCCAAAAAATTTGTTCTGGGGTTTGCATTCACCTGTCATGAAAAGTAAATAGAAACCAGATTCGATTACAGTCATCCAAATGTACCCAAAATAACCGGAGAGCTAAGGAGAATGGATTCATTTATTAATCAACCCTCAACCAAGGTGGAAAAGAAAAAAAAAAAGCAACAAATGCTTGCATCTCCACGGAACTTGAGAGGGGTAAACCCTTCCCTTTCAAATAACCTGGTATGGTTCGAACAGCGACCAAATGTAAAACCTCTGACGCCTTACACCATGAAATATTCAGTAGCTTAAGATAAAAAAAGGAAACATGAGTCATGGGTGTTTCATGATCCTCCTTACACACAGTCCAAAAGGATATGTGCATTTCTGGTTGGCGGGAAGTTAGACAAGAAAAGTGATATATCACTTAAGCAAAGTAATTGTGTGGCTTTTATTTTTGGCTGAATAAAGTAATTATATATAATTGCCGAAACTCGCATGCCCGTGAATATGCATGAACAAATCAAACAATTTGCAAGGGCATCAATTGTTAGTCCAATCTACAATTACTCATTAAAAGAAGGGGTTCAATTTACAATTTGTCGTAGAGCTTTCCAAGTTAATCTTCTATGTGATCATAAGCACGAGACATGAATGTATACTGGTATTTTGTGGAAAATGTTTGAGGTGTATTTGAATTGTGTTTGATTAGAAGATATTTTATCTTGAGTTCTGTGAAAGTAAATTTTTTGTGAGAAAAGGAGTGTGATACAATTGTGTATTTGGTTGAAATAAATACAATCTAAATAGAACTGTAAAAACTAGTAATGATATGGTTATGCATATCACATATCTTGCTTTAAAAAAAAGAAATTTTGTTTAATTGTTAAAGGGAAAGCAAAGAAGTTTAAGTACCATACAACTTAAAGAAAGAGAAATAAAAGCTCGATAAGATCAAGGTCTTTTTTTCAAAGTGATAAGACTAGAAACAAAACAAACTAGATGTGAAATACAATCAGAAGAGCACTACGGAAAATCGGACATAAAAAAGACAGTTTTATGTCAAGGCTAATCAAGGCCAAGAATTGGCTCGGCAAAAGGTCTCCTTCTCTAAGCAGTTTAATCAAACACGTTCATTTCCTAACCAATCAATTCCCCCACCAATCGACATTCACCTCTAGGCTATAGGAGAAATGATCCACGATAGATGATGATGGCAAGATTATTAAGGAATCATCACCAAGAGCTCTTTTGCAAACTCTTTCTTGTGCCATGAGAATAGTAATGGAGATACCAATGGACGAACTTTTTCAATCCCGTTTCTAAATCTGTTTTGGGTCGATACCCAAGCTCCCTACGTGCATAGCTAACATTAGCATGGGTGAAGAGTACATCACCATTTCGGGGCAACGGCTGCACATCCCTCTTAACTTTTACCTTCAACAGTTTCTCCAATATACTAACAAGTTTCACCACCGGAACAGGACTAGTGTTCCCCAAATTGAACACCCGTAATTGAGCAGGCCCCTTCTTCTTTCCCCCACTCCCAGTACTCTTCTCAGCAGTATCCAGTGCACCCAAACACCCTTTAACTATGTCATCAATGTAGGTGAAATCCCTGGCCACACTTTTGTGACCAGGGCCTTCAAATATTGGGATGGATTTTCCTTTCATTATGTCCTTTGTGAAGAAGAAATAGGCCATATCTGGCCTTCCCCAAGGTCCGTAAACCGTGAAGAATCTCAACCCTGTGATGGAAAGCCCATAAATGTGATTGTAAGTATGAGCAATCTCTTCGCCAGCTTTCTTTGTGGCCGCATAGAGACTTGCGGGTCGGTCTGTTCGGTCATTTTCAGAGAAGGGCACTTGGGTATTGAGTCCGTAAACCGAGCTTGATGAAGCCCAGACAATGGCCGGCTGAGGATTGGCTGCTTTGCAGGCTTCAAAGACGCTAACAAGGCCCGCGATGTTGCTATGAACGTAAGAGTCGGGATTTTGCATAGCATATCGGACACCCGCTTGTGCAGCTAGGTGCATTACGTGTGTGAATGGCACAAGATCAAAGAGTTTCTTCAGTAATTCGCGGTCATTGATGTCGCCTTCAATGACAAACGCGCCTGCATGCTCCAGGAGCTTCTGCCGTGCCCTCTTCAATGACGGATCATAATAATGGTTGAAATTGTCGAGACCCACAACTCCATCGCCACGGTGCTTCAATGCTAAGGACACGTGGGTTCCAACGAAACCGGCAGCCCCTGTCACCAGAACAGAGAGGCGACCGCTGCTGCGGGAATCGGAATGAGAACGAGGTAGTGCAGACATCTTAACTCGCTTCTCCCAGTTTAGACCGCTCCATTTGACATTAGAATGCAAAGAGGAACTTGAAGGAGGAGATTGAAAGATTAGATATAGGACTGAAATGAAAATGGCGGACCAAAACACAAGCCTTGCAGAACAAGAACAAGCCCATCTCCGGTGGCCATAATGAGATTTTTCCATCATCAATCTTTTTGGTGTGGTTTGGTTGTTGGTGACTCCGTTTTGGAGTGACATCTATGATACAACAACACACACAAATGATGATGAGAATGTGTTCGTGATATCCTCATAAGGCATTTTGGAAATGTAAAATGTAGGATAAAGATGAACTAGAAGATTAGCAAGCTTCGCGTTCTTGCCTTATCTTCATTTTGTCTTTCTCTTTTTTTGTGGAATCTCCTGTTTCTTGATCCCCAGGTTTGGTTTATCAAATATTACAGAAAGAGAGAGGTGTTCTTAAGAATCAGATTAAGGATGAACATTCAGGGGGGGAGAGAGAGAGAGAGAGATAATGGAGATTGAGATAGAGCTCAGAAGTGGAAGAAAGAGAGAAAAGCACGGTTTAAGGAAAGGAGTTTCATTTGCATGCAAAATTCAAGGAAGAAGTTAACTCAAACCGTACGTATATAGAGAGATGTCAACGATTTTTTTTTTCCTTTTTACTTGATCATTTACGATATGGCATTACTATAATTAGGTCAGCTACTCTTTCCTCGCTGTAAAAATAGTTCGACGAACCTTAGTAATTTTAACCATCTCAATTTATTTTTCACTTGCTTAAATTTGATCATTCAAATATTAAAAAAATAAAAGGTGTATATAAATAACATCTGACTCAAACCTAAATACAATTAAATCTAATTTCTTCTTATAAAAAAATATTTTCACATAAGTTAAAATTTTTTAATTTAAATAAAAAAAAAAGCATGTGTATGTCTTTTTTCCAATCACAAGGATACTTGAAAACGATGGCTTTTGATTTTTTTGCTGACTTTGGAAGAAAGGATGTTTAGATACCTATCCTAACATTTAGCTCTTAGCTTTCTCCCAAAAAGAAATAAAAAAGGATTTTATTTATATTTTCGGAAGAAATCCTAAAATCGATATTTGGAAAGGAAGGAGAACTTGCTCTTCCTTTCCTTTTTTTTTTTCCTTTTCTTTTTTGTTCTCTTATGAATGCGAAGACAATGATTATGGGCATTGGGCTCCCAATGAGAATATCCATGGGCCAAGATGTATATTTGAATTGAGTTTCCAACACAGATTAAAGGGCCTAACATTGTGAGTTTTCATCCAATTTTGCCACAATGGATACAAAATTTTCTGGGCCTCACATTTCCTCTTTGGAGAAACTACTAATACAAATACATGCCAACGTTTCACTACTACTTTTTTTGGTCTTTTACATTTCGCTCCTTCTCCAACAACTGAAATCTACATGCATGACAATAAATTAGTCCAATCGGTTAAGATACACCTTTTGTTTTGATAAAAATCGTGATTCTGTTCGTAATGTCAAAAAGGCTGAAACCTACATGCATGGCAACAAACGAGTTCAATGAGTTAAGATACACTTTTAACTGGGTAAAATTTCTGATTCGATTAATATCTTCCTTTTTAAATCATATTTAAGAAAAAAAAATTAAAACCTATATGCATGGCAGCAAATGAGTTCAATAGGTTAAGATACACTCTTAACTAAGTAAAAAT
The DNA here is from genome assembly GCA_030512225.1 of Rauvolfia tetraphylla. Taxonomy (NCBI): domain Eukaryota; kingdom Viridiplantae; phylum Streptophyta; class Magnoliopsida; order Gentianales; family Apocynaceae; genus Rauvolfia; species Rauvolfia tetraphylla. The sequence goes on along the minus strand of JAJQKT010000049.1, from coordinate 6,688,075 downwards.
TCTCATTTAATTAGTATCTGTTTCCTAAATCGTATTTAGAAAAAAATTCAATCCTACATGCATGGCAATAGACAAGTTCAATAGACTAAGATACACTTTTGACTAAGTAAAAATTCTGATTTGGCTAATACCTTCTTCCCAAATCGTATTTAAAAGTTAAAAAAAAAAATCAAACCTAGATGCGGAATACGATGCAAGTTGAGCGACACATGCAATATATATATATATATATATGACCTGCGGGCCATATCGATGAAATGAAGAAGATGATGTCAAGAAATCACGTCGCGATCAGTTATTTTCCTTTAAACATGATGAACTCTGTCTGTGTGCGTCACAAATTGGTTTAGTTTCTATCAAATTAGAGCGAGCTTTTGGTAATTTCAAGGCGTGATTGAAATTATTTCGGTCACTATTTAGCCGCTCTTGTGATCATTTTAGACTTTTGCACAATTCGGGGTAAACAAATTTCTTTTATGGGGTCAACTTTTTGCCAATTCATTCCCGAATCACTGCTTTGGTCATTTCCAATTTACTTTTGGTGCGGAAACAGAGGTAGTCATCAGAACAAATAGTACAAATTAGGGTCTTAAATTGGGAAAATGATTGCTGCTACAAATAGTGCCGAAATAATTATTGGTACTATGTGGTTCTTTTCTGCACCTCAGGAGTAGGGGTGTTTACAATTCGGATCAAATCGAAAATTCGAATTGAATCGAATTGAATTTTTCGGTTCGATTCGGTTTTTATAGTTTTTTGGTTCGGTTCAGTTCGGTTCGATTTTTAAATTTTTAAAAAAATCGATTTGGTTTTCGATTTAAGTGATCAAACCGAAAATCGAACCGAAAAACCAAAATTTAAAAAAAAAATACAAGAACGCATTACCATAATGCATTCTTTGTATTTTTTTCACAATTTCGGTTTTTCGGTTCGGTTTTCGGTTTTACCTTAAACTGAACCGAAAAACCGAATAGTAAAACCGAAAAAATTACGGTTTGATTTGGTTTTCAAAAAATTTTAAAAAATCGAAGTGAAAATCGAATAGTAAAACCAAAAACCGAACCGTAATCCGTTTGAACACCCCTACTCAAGAGAGTCCCCAAGAGACAATCGCCAGCTGCAGCAGATGGCGATTTCCAGCTTTCTCCTCACTTTCATCAAAATCACTAACTCGAAACTGCTTTACTTAGGATGGAAGGTCGCCTGTGAAATGTTTGGTTTGAACAATGGTAGAAGGAATACCATACAGCTATTCTCACAGGAAACAAGCACTTCATCACAGTTCTGCCAAAATATAATACTCCCTCTGACCGATGAGTATCTAGCAGTTTTTTAATGTAATTATAAGAATATCCTTTATTTTGTAATACTATTTCATTCCTCTTAAAATATAAAAATTTTAATTATTTTTATATAAAATAAGAAAAATAAAATAATAATATTTTATTTTTATTTTTAATTAAGTTTATTATAATAATAAAAAATGAAAGAATTACATGTATAAGAAGAATTTAAAAAAAAGGTTATATATAAAAGTCAAACATTTTAAAACATAAGGAAGGAGTACTTAATTTGAATTGAATTGAGAGAGAACTATTGTTGTGAAAGAAGGTTGTTGCAGTGGTTCTATTAGCATGCAAGTTTGTCTTCTATACTTTATTGCCTCTCTCCCAAAGCCTGTCTTATGGAAACTTTTATGATTTCCTTCAAAACTCAAAAGGTTGGTAGTAAACCAAAAATCAACATTTCCAATAAAGGAATACAATCCCGAGAATTAGACTGAATTTTTTCTTTTTTAGTACTTTTTTTTATAGATAATTACACGGGGAAGGAAAGAGACAGATTACGTAGATAGCCGGACGCAGCGAAACACATAGGAGAAAGAGAGGCAATACCAAGAGAGACCCACACTCTCACACCATCCAGACAATTGCTGACTGGAAGGGGAGGTATGGACTCTTATGTGGTCTGTCTCTTCCCTTCCGCATGTAATTATTTATAAAAAAAAAACCTTAGTCAGTCCCTAAGACAGTCTCATATTAGACTCAGAGTAAAATTAAGAAGCAATTCCTTTTTAGTACCTATGCCAATATAGAGGAGATACGAAAAAGTGAAAATGTACTATGAATATTGAATTTAAAATTATTTTAATTATACAAAAAATGTTTTTTTCATTTAAACAATTATTTTAATTTAATTACCTTGAAATTTTAAAGATTAAAAAAAGAAAAGAGATTGTACCGCTATCATTTAAAGTGGGTTAAAAGGTCATCGATAGTACAAGATATGAGTTGAAAATCCTGCCTCGGATTTCAATGAAAACGAGTAAAAGATCGGTGGAAAAAAATGAGCACTCCGTTTACTCCGACTTTTAGGTCCTTTAGACATTTAATTGGGCCCACCTTGCAGGTTTTGGGCCACAGTCCATCCGAATAAGCGGCGTGGGCCCAAATCACTCGACTGCCGCCACTGCTATTCAGTGATCGGAAAACCATGGAAGGCCTCCGGTGGACAGGGGTTCAGTCGCCGACTACTGTTTGCTTTGCTGTCAATTTTGTACTCGGAGCTGGTATAAACCAACGGGGTACTAGTTTCCGAGTTTTCCGGCTTTGCTCGGCCTTGTTGTCGCGGCGACAGACTCCAGTCCGCGGCGGAATAGCAGCGCGTGAGCAATGTGCCAAAAAGACAGTCGTCAGTGCACGCTTGTGTTTGCTTGATTCCTGTCCGGAAAAGATACAAAAAGAGACGCAAGCAACGATTCCGTGACTGACCACAAAATTGGCCAGAAGCAGGATTCCTCCTAATGAGATAGGGCCCACTACAACACATAAATATATTTCTTCAATTCTCCTTTTTCTCGCCGCAAAAATTATTTAAATCCCCAAATGCGCAACATAGCCATTTCACTGATGAATTATTAGCTCAAGAGTAACAAATCGAGTCATTTCCCAACCAAAAAAAGAAAAAAAAGAAAAAATGTAATCAATTAAATTTCAAATAATTAAGAATATGGGAGTAGAACAATCATTGGTCCTGAAAGATTCACGAGTGAATTTAGATTAGATTTTGAAACTCAATATAAATTTTATACTTTTATCAATTATATCTTCTTTTATAAAAAATTATTTTTACTAAATTTAAAATAAAAAATCTCAAATTCAAACTCTATCAAATTCTACCCTCATGTCTTAGATAACCAATAAGAATTTTGTATAAGAGATTTTGAATTTTACTGAATATGGGAAAGATTCAAGTTTCGTTATTAATAGAAATGATTTTTGTTAGATGTTTATTGGTGAATTGTTAATAAATTAGAGTTTGATTTTAATGTTTCTAAATTATATATTCATTGTACTAAAAGTGTATTTGGGTTTGATTCTATTACAATTTTTAATGTAAAATTTTTACTTTAAATTATATTAATTATCTCACAAAAAAAATTATTTTTAAGAAACTCAATATAAAAATTCAAATACAAACAATATCAAATCATAAAAGTGAAATATAAAATAAAAATTAAAAAATTTATATATATATATTCTTTAAATTTATAAAAAGAATAACAACTAATTAAATCACATTATATCAATCAGGACGTGTAATAGAAAAATAAAAAGTGTGTTTGTAGATTAGGAATTTAGGAGGAAGATGGGCATAGGCCGAAAAAGGCGCACACATCGCTCTCGTACGCAGCTGTTCTGATGGCGGTTTTCTTTCAATTCCAGTCGCCTCTGTTCACACACATAATTAAGCGCCGCGCCATTCACTCCGCGATTAGCACCTATCCCACCCTTCTCTGTTCTATTCTATTGCTCTCTTAACTTCCTCCTTGTCCTTTTTGTGAAGCAAATATCCAATAGACACACATACATATTCACTATTCTAAACCATCACTTGGAGGCTGCAACCATACTTTTGAACTGAGAATTTTTTGGGTTCTTTTGCATTGATTTATGATCACGGATGAGCATCATCAACCTATGTTATATGGCTTGTGATCCTCACCTTGCTTCATAGTATAGGTCGATGACTTTTCGAGTTTTATTGCTCTTTTGCTTCTCTCTCAAATCATAAAGGGAACATGAGCTTAATAGGTCTCCAAGTTGTCTCATTTTTATTTTGGTCCTCAAGAGCCTACTTAGCGCTTTTGTCAACCCTCATGCATTGTTTTTAGAGAAAAAAATAGAAAAGGTATGTAGAGCTGCCTCATGTCGAAAGCCTATTTATATAAAATAGTAGTAATAGTTTGTATGTCACATTTGTTATAAAAGTTAAATAGTGATTTATATATGTAATTCATCGCCAAAAATTACCGCATAGAATGTTATAAAATGGGGAAAGGGTCAAGTAAGACCTAGGAAAGTAAAATTTAAAACAAAAGCAAAAACATAAAAAGACCTAAAAGGAAGTTTAGGGGCCATAATGGCTACAAAATAAAATAAAAAAACCAAGGACTTTAAAGTACAAATGAAATACTTAGATAATGTTTGATTTTAAAATTAAATTTAAAATTTTAACTACGAAATTTATATCTTTTCTTATAAATAATTTAACTCTTAGATAAAAATTTTAAAATCAAATCTTATCTAATCACATCCAAATGCAAAAATGAAACAGTTTGACAATACTAAAATAAAAGGTTACAATTCACTTTTGATAGTTTTGATGTTGATAATTCACTTCTAACCAAATTTGATTTTGATTTATGCTCTTTTTGTTCCAAAACTTGTCACTTAAAAGATTATTATAATTTTATTTTTAAATAATTATCAATTCATAAATTCAAGAAGACTTTGTCAATTTTTTTGAAATTTTATATAGATTTCATATTTTTTATGTAAAAATAAATTTCAAACCACTGATTCAAGAAGACATTTACCTATTTTTTAAAGATCTTATGCTTACGTTTATTAGTTTACCATCATTAATTATATTAAAATAATTATTTTATCATTTAACTAGACAAGTTAATGACTTTTAAATCAGTGTAAAACTTTTAACTGTAATAATTATTTTGGGACAAAGAAAGTATTATATTTGTTAATGCGTAAAAAAAAGAAGAAAATCTTATAAAAATAGTATACGCAGAGCAGCGGATTTGATTGACCAAATGTTAGAGTCTATTTGATTAGATCTGTTTTAAATTTAATATAAATTTTTTATTTTTATTTTAATTTTTAATATAAATAATTTAATTTTATGAAAATTTTAAAAAATTTTAAATGCAAATTATATCTAATTCCACCAGACTGTTGCGTGGTTTTGAACTGAAGACTTTTTTTTTTTTTTTTTTGGCGCTAAATGAACTGTAAACACAGCGAGGGAAGAGATATTTATAGGCTCAAACTCCAAGCAATATGCCGTGCCTTCCAAAGCAAAAGGACACCGCGGTCCCATACAAAGATCAAAAGATGTGCTTCCCTTATAATGCCTCCTAAATTCCAAACCTACCCCTCCCCCAGCCCCTTTCTAGTTCCATTTCCCGCGCTACTCACTAAAATACGCCACTCCCCCACTCTCCTATCCTAATCGCATGATCAGAAACGCTGAGATGAAATGACGACGACGATCCCCATCATCATCATCATCCGTCCATTTCTCTTTCCTATCGTAGGGCCCACCTGCCCCACCCCTCACTTTTAAGAATCCATCTGTCCGCCATTACCATTACCATTGCCCTCCCTCCTGCCATTCAAACTTGGTACTCGTACTGACCCGCCCCTGCTACTTCATAGGACTCTTTCCGGGTGTCTCTGTCTGTGTATATATAAACACCGAAGGCTCTTTTACTCTCACTCCACTCACTAGAATTGTTGCTCAGCTACTCTCACTACAATGCCAGCGCCATCCGTCACGGTGCTTCTTAGCATTGCTGTTGTCACGGTTCTGATTTCTCTTTCTGCTACGCCACCGGCTCATGGGTGGCGTCCATGGCCTAACCAAAAGGCCAACGCCACTGATTTTACCTTCGGTGGGTCCAAAAAATACGAGGGTTCCTCCGAGTTTGTTCATTTAAGGTACCATATGGGCCCGGTGCTCACTGCGAATATCACAGTGTATCCTATATGGTACGGCAAATGGCAAAAGTCCCAGAAGCGGATCATCAGGGAGTTCATCAACTCTATATCAGCACCGGGGTCTAAAAGACCTTCCGTTGCCGGCTGGTGGAAAACAGTCCAGCTCTATACTGATCAGACCGGCGCTAACATTTCCAGCCACGTTCATCTAGGCGCCGAGAAAAATGACCGCTTTTACTCCCACGGCAAATCTCTAACGCGATTGTCCATACAATCGGTGATAAAAAGCGCTGTCACGGCCACCACTAAGCCTTTGCCAACCAACCCCAAAAGCGGCGTTTACTTGCTGCTCACATCCGAGGACGTGTACGTCCAAGACTTCTGCAACAACATCTGTGGCTTCCACTATTTCACATTCCCTTCTATTGTGGGCTACACGCTACCGTACGCCTGGGTCGGGAACTCTGCTAAGCTGTGCCCCGGGGTTTGCGCGTACCCCTTCGCCGTGCCCACCTATATTCCTGGATTGAAACCGATGAAATCTCCCAACGGCGACACGGGGGTTGACGGAATGATAAGCGTGATTGCGCACGAGATCGCAGAGGTGTCAACGAACCCGCTGGTGAATGCGTGGTACGCCGGTCAGGACCCAGTTTTCCCGGTGGAGATTGCGGATCTTTGCGAGGGTATTTACGGAACCGGAGGAGGAGGGTCCTACACTGGGCAGATGTTGAACGCTGAGGATGGCGCTACGTACAACATGAACGGAATCAGAAGGCGGTTTCTGGTGCAGTGGGTTTGGAACCATTTGCTTAGTTACTGCACTGGCCCTAATGCCCTTGATCAGTAAATGGTTCTTTTACTCATTTGGCATATGCTGGGAAAATTTGAAAGGCTTCTGCTAGGTTTGGCCTTTGGTGGTTTGAACTTTGAATTTCTATTTTTCATTTTTTGCTTATTTGCCTTTGGTTCTTTGGTTTCTGATTTTCGCGTCTGCTAATGTTAATTAATGGTGCATGATGATTAGTTAAGTAAGTTAAGCTTGCTTAATTTAGAATACTGTAATAAATATACGTATACCTTTTTGTATACATACGGATAGCGGCCATCCTCTTGCTTTCTGCCCAAATTACTTTCTTGCCCTCAGATATTTCTTGCGGAGAGCAGAGATGTCCTTAGAACAATCATCAATTCTTTTTTCTTTTTTTGCTGCATCATCTTCAATTCGTTAATAGGAGCTTTGGATATGACGAGTGCAATATAACACGATTTAACAGAGTTTTAATTTAAAAATTATATATATTTTCAAATACAAGTAAATTTATTTGTAAAAAATATGAAATTTCACCGAGTTTTCTAAAAATTTGATGCTATTCAATTCCATCCCAATTAGAGAATGTGAGGGGGTTGGAGTTTTGTCAGGCCATTAAATTTGGAGAGAGTTAATGGTCTTTATGTTGGATTGGTTGATCAGAACAAATTAGTACTGCTACAAATTCAAGCAAGCCTACAGCGATGAATCTCATCATGGAGAAGAATTTCTTGCTCCGTGTAAGATTTTTACTGGTGTGATGTTGCTGTTCCAATTATTTCAACATTGTAGAAAAAAATAATTAGAACGGAAAGTAATACTTATATAGTCTGGGAGAAGTCGATTCTACTAATTGGAATGTTTTTGTACTTCATAAAATTATGTTTTAATTCTATAAAATGCGAATGTATAAAAGATAAACATGAGATCGGATAGCGGATAGGGGTATATTTAAATTATATTTAATTATAAAAATTTTTATTTTAATTTTATAAAAAATATAATTTAATTATGTATTTAATTAAATTAAACAGTATCAAAATACTTCACTGGTAGCAAGCTCTAAAAGAAATGAGTATTTAAAGGAAAAGAAAGAAGTAGCAAGAGGAAGAGAATTAAGTCACTCAATCAATTCAATTAATTAGATTAAATTTATAAATTAATATAAATTTTTATTTTTATAAAATTTAAAATTAAAATATTTTCTAACTCCACCCCTCTAAAACAAACAAGATCGCCTCTACTCTCGAGAGGCATAAACCGATTCACCGAAGTCCTATAGGGTGGTGCTTTGGAGGGTCCCCAGCAAAATAGGAGCAGTACTAGTATTATTAGTCCGCGAACCTCAAGGTCCACCAGCAGTCGCTGGTGCCATCCGGCAGTGCCCTTCTGTCTTTTCCCTCTGTTTTTTTCTCCAACCAAAAAGAAAAGGAGACAACTCTACCACTTAGCCGGCATCCCTTTCTGCAAAGTGGCTCGCCAAAATATGCATTCAATTGCTCATGTTTCTGTTTACACAGCATCCAAATTTCCTTACCGCTAGTAGTATTCTTGATTGAAATTACAGATTGTACAATGCTATTAGTTTTCAGATTCTAGAATTACATATTTGTAATATACATTGTACAATTGACGTGTATTTTGTTTTTATGCTAAGTGATTGGATCAAAATAATAATGACAAAATTTACTCTACTAGGCGCAAGATTTACTTGTTTCAGCGGTAAAAAGAGGGCGTGCATGCACTTGGGATGTAAGAGTGAAACTGAGGAAGAATAGTGCAAATTATAAATGCAGTGCCGTTCTTCGTTTTCAGATTAGGAACGGTACTTAATTCATGAGGAAGCTAACAGCATTAAAGAAAATTGAGCACCGCATTTTCTTGGGGCGAAAAGGTATAGGATTTGGTTTTAGCACAACACAAGTAAAGCAGCAGAACATCTTATATCGCACCTCTTATAAGTTAGGTCAGCACTACGAGTTATTGTATTGAAAAGTTATACCTCTTATATTATTGCATATTGAAAAGTTACACCTCTTATATTATTGTACGTAATTTTAGTTAAAAAAAATTTTATTTTATATTTTATAAAAATAAATTTTTTATAAAAGAAAAAATAATATTTAATTATATATTTAGATGAATTAAATATTATTCAAATGAATCTATAATTTTGAGAAGAAAAGAAATGATAAATTTTCATTGCATATGATCCGTAAGAGTCGAATCTGTGTAAGTATTTCTCTTATTAAAAGAACGGTGCAATTAGTTTTTTTACTTTTGAATATATTAAGCGCAATGGTGTGAGCAATGATAGGTAATCACTAAAGACAGGGTGAAATTGTGCAAAGCAGCGGAAAAGCAGTTAGCGGCGCCAAAAGAAAATGTGGTTTGACCTCAGAGCAACTCATCTCTGTGCATGCATTAAAAGAAGCATTTGTTTACCAATTGGTGCTCTCTCTCGCCCCACCTAATTCGATTACCTTTGGTTGACAGCTGGCTTGTAATCGGAAAAATTTATGGTGTTAACTGTGTAATTAATTATCATCTCATAAATTATACTCTGTTCAATCACATAAAGTCACATATACGGTAGATCATACCATTATTATTTACTCATTCATCAATATAGAGACCTACAGTACACGTGGCTTCATGTAATTGGACAGAGTATAACTTATAAAATATTAACTAATTATACAGTTATCACCATAAAATTTCTCCCCGACAGACACAAATATCAGCCTCACCCAACAGTCTTCAACAAATAATTTTTTCCTAAAAGGTAATTTACAACTGGATATTACAACCATCATGATGACTTTGACATTAGATAGGGAGTTCTGAGAAACTTTGGAATTTATCGAATTTATACTTAGGTGTGCGAGCATTAGATAGGGGGGTATGGTAGTTTCGGTATTTGGTCTGCTTCTGGGCTGCTGTGGAGACGAGAAGAAAGCTTTGTTGCAGCTTTGGCAGCAGCAAATTGCGTCCATCTTTAGAATGACTAAGGTAAGAGAGGGGCATCAAATGATTAAGTGGTCCCGCATCCGAACTTTCTAATCACCCGTAATATTTCAGCAGGGGCTATCCAATCCACTTGAGAGTCCTTACAAGACCGATAGCTTTGGATTTTCAATTTTTCCTTTAGAAGTTTAAAAGAAGGTACATCCCAATTGATGGGGATAATGAAGTGAAAGGCCCGAATAATGTGTTAATATAACTCCGGTGACCTACGCCTGTCGGTTCCGGACGATCAAATTCTTCGGGCCTTTTCCTGAAAAACTGTAAGGACGATGTTCGGCGTCAAAGCTGTGAAATGTAAACCTAATGTGGGATCTTTTCCATACTTTTCTGTCACATGAAGCGTGAAGTTGAGTGACCAGAACTTCCACGCAAGTGGTTGAAAACCGAACATGTGAATCTCCTTAAACTTGTTTTGAATCATAGCATCCCGACGGAAGAAGACTGCAAGTCGTGAAATGCAATTAATTCTCTACTAAAGACATTGCAATGAAGAATACCTAATACAAATTGAAATATGTTGGCATATGTCTGTTGATGCATCTGCAAAATAAGTAGGAGAAGAAATCAAGAAAACCACCACAAGATAAGTTTATTTGATTGAAGCAAAACTGTATGGAAGCCCTCTAATGCTCACTCTAATGTTCGTTTTTCAAGAAAACCAAGAGATTTTTTTGGTCCAAAACCATAGAGAACCAAATGTACCAGTTTCACCATCGACTTAGCAAATGCTCACTCTAGTGTCGAGAAAGCTGCCCATTCGAAACAGCTGGACGCTGTAAATTCGGTTTCATACTACAACTTGGACAAAGCCAAATAACTCCACACTGATATACATTGGAGCTGTATAATTGCAGAGATGAAAGCCAGAGAAATATGATAAATTTTTTGTAAGTTATGCAAGTTCAAATCATATCTTCTTAGTAATAGAGTGCAACTGGATGGGCAGATATTAATAGGATAATAGTTATTGCAGCACTACAGTCTACATGTTCTTGCCACACTTCATGAACTTTCTATTTATAATGCATGTATAGCTGTGATAGCCGCACCTTAATGGCTCAACCTAAAAGCTTCGCCTAGTAAATCTAGCACAATTCGAAGACGTTAATGTAATAAGAATTTCACTATCTAGATGCCATAGTTGCTGAACTGTACAGGAGCGGCACTCTCTGAATAGAAAATAAAGGAATTCCTTTCACTAAAAGGGCCGTGTTTCCAAAAGAGGAAGAAACGTTCCAGTCAGAAAATCCACGTGTTTAACGATGTTTATTTTGGTATTCTTTTATCTTTTTGTTTTTTCTTTCGGCGGGGTGGACAGTTAAAATTTACCTGAAAAGTGTGCAAAACAGAAATCACAGGGAACATTTGCATTGTTCATGAACAACTCCACACGACTTGAAATATTAGGGGGGAAATAAAGGATTTCACCCAATAAGTTGAAACAAACAGGGAGTTGGCCTTATCAAACAAGGATTATAGTTTGTTCAATAAACATGAGACCGATTCTCTACATTTCCTGAAACAAGCCAAGCGCTAACAGAAATGACTGGGGGACACTTCCTGAGGATTAAAACTCTTTAGTAATTTTTCTGCACATATTTGGCAAGGGGCAGAGAAGTGGCACATCCTAGAGAATTATCAGAACAAACTGTTAATGTCAGGTAGGATATTATGAGTTACGAGAAAGAAATCCAATATTCAATGAAGCATTGGTAGATTGGCATTCAATACTCAACTCACTTTCCTACTGGTTGCGAAAATATAGCTGATGAAAGCCTCCAACATACATAATCAGCCCAGTAATTTATCTATAAAGCAGTGAAGTTACTCTATTTTTATAACTTTCTATTTTCTCTACCGATCCCAGCAATGAAAAGTAAAATGAAGTTATGTATAACTGACCTCAGCACTCTGAGCTTCAACATGCTGATGAGCTTTTCCACAAAAAATGGAAGCGGATTTCAGAGACAAACTTTAAGTAGCTTGAGTTAGGAAGACTCTTTCTTGTAGCTCTTTGTTCAGAATGAAGCCACAAAGAGTGAACCATATATATTAAATAAACTAATAACGAATGTCTCATGCAATACACTCAGAATCATCATCTATATAAATTCATGCTGAAGAGTTTAGCCTTGCAGCGGTTCAAGTGGTGACAGAGCAGCTAAGAATCCATCTTATCTGCTTTTGCAAAGTGAACAGGACAGATTTCTAATATGCCGTAATTCCAGACAATGGCACAAAGTCCATATATGAAATGAATGAATCAGAAAAGCTAGCAGAGGGCAACTCTTAATGGGAAAAAAGGACTCAGTATTGATAGAATCAACATAAGATGACAGATTTAAGGGGGATGGTCTTATAAAAGAGAGAAAAAAGAAGCAGAAAGAAAAACGAAAAACTGATCTAATATTCTGCAAATCAAGAAGACAAATGCTCATATGAGTTGCAGGAAATATACTTGAAAAGGAGAGCATAACACAGTTATGAACACAGAGCTATACGAGAAAAATAATAATCCAGCAGATACAGCTAATTAATGTCATCCACTACCTGGGAAAGCTTGATTATATTACAAAAAGCTGAAAAAAGAAAAAGAATCAAAACCATCTGCTCCCTGATCATTGGGTTTCAGTAATGCATGATATTGTACAGGAAAACGTATAGGCAGAATTAGCTAGCAAATGACGTACTACCAATCAGGTAACCTCATCTAATCCCAAAAAGAAAAAGGCTTCATGTAAAAGAGAAATTAATTATCACTATTAAATTGCTCATTTTGCAGGTATTTCAACACTCCATATACTACAGTTCCTGCCACGAACAAGAAAACTGTGGGAGTGAAAGATGGGTATAGATACTTCACGAAAAAGTTGTCCCACTCCTCAGGTAGGAAACCTGAAACATGAAACAAGATAAGAAGTTACAATCTGCCGAGAGAGTTTCACCAGTATCTTATATCCCTGCAAAATATAAATTGAACTCCAATCTAAGGAATTTACTTTCTAAATAAAGAGATCATACAGAAATGTTCTTTACAATGCTGAAATGATGAAATCAGGATAACTAGCAGATTTGATGTCACATAAGCTGAGCAAATCCTCAAAGAGTTAAGCCATAGCGGTGGAATTGATGGTTAAAAATCTATGCTCAAGAGGTAAGCAAAGTTTTCACAACCAAAATTCTCTCTTGAGCAGGAACAAAAACCTAAATGAACCAGCCTTTAAATCAAATAATAATTTATCCTTTAAAGATTTAAGGCATGAATTTTAAATCCTTAGACCAATGCAAAGTGACAATTACAGAAGGATGACAGAGAATTGTGACTGTTTCTCACGCATCAAGCTTAAATCAAGAACAAGAACTAAACCAAGATTCGTATTCTTTGCAAACAATCCAAGAAAAAGAAACACAAGTGCTGGGAAGTTCCTACTTGTAGTACTGTACATTCCCATTTTCATTCAACCCGGGGCCGGGGTTGCCATTTCCAAAAAAGATGTCACAGGAAGAAAGGCGAAGATAATAGAAGAGAGAAGCCAGCTCTAGCCACTAAGCTATCTGAAAATTAAATTAGCAGAAGAATTGAACCTCTAGCTAGATAAATACTTGCTATTTCCACTTACTAACAGATCCTTCAAAGTATTGCAACGAACTAAGTAATGGCAACGAGCAATACAATAGGAGCATGAATTTCCAAGTACTCCAAGCCTGAACTTTTTCAAAATGTAAATTCCTGTGCATGCAAACTTACACAAAAGACTTACCGGGTCAATAATAGTAAGTGCTATCAGTAAAAAACTCTCCATATACTTGACGAAATTGCATAAATAAAATCAACCACAGAGCTTAATGGAAAAAGTCCGGTAGGTATTATACCTGAGGCTGCAAGAGCGATTCCTTCAACAAGAATAATCGCTCCCAGGGCTAACCAAGCAAGAAGAAAAGCACTTTCATTTTGGCTCTGCTCCTTAGCCTGAATATCCTCTTTCTGTGAAGCAAAGCTGGGTTTTTCCAGCGGTTCTCTCCGAATTATGGAGGCTCTCTCTTTCTTTCCTTTCTGTTTCTTCTTTGATACCAGTGGGCTTGTTCTATTCACATCCGTTGATGAACCAAAACCTAATCCGGACACAGAGGTGGGCTTCTTGGATCGTGGGGCCACAGTGGATGAGGATGAGGTGGTTGTGGACTCTGGCGCATTTTGGGTTTCCGAGGAATTTGAACTAGAAGAAGAATCTTGGGATTTGACAGCGAGACGCCTGGGCTTGGCCTGAGAAGAAAAATAGTGCGGTGGTGAGTAGCGGAGAAGATGGGGTTTCTCGGTGACGAGAGATGAAGTAGATGATGATGAGCGGATTATTAGCGCCATTTTCAGTTTAGTTTGTTGGCGTCCTTTTGGGTTTTCCTCTTCCACCGGTTGTTTTTGATGGCCTCAAAAATCAAAATCCATCAATTCAGCGCGGGGGTGGTGGGGACTGTGGGATTGTATTTCTCAGTTTTTTTAAAGCTCTCTCGGATATTTCTAAAACTCATGAAATTTATGAATAATTAATTTAAAAATTTGAAATTACAGAATAATTATTTTGTCTTGTCCTCTCAAACGAGTAGTGTTATCCGGTGATTTTATAATTTATATTCAATACATTAGTTATATAATCGTTAATAAAGATAATTATATAAATAAAAAATATTAACTATATATAAAATAGTGAATTAATATTTTACAATAATTATCATAATTTATAATGCATATAATTTATTATTTACGTAGAAAATATTACTTGATTACATAATTTTTTAATCTATAAATTAGCTTTCTTCTTTTAAAAAAAATAAAATTAGATTTCCTATTAAATGTGCAAAAAGAGCTCGAAAATAATTTAACTAAGAAAAGAGGTAAAAGTTCAAAGTAATTCTAAGTGCAAAAAAAAAAAAAGTATTAGCCTGTTCCACAATTTTTATTCTTTTTGAGGACTAGAACGTAATTTCTCAAATTTGAATGAAATGAAGTATCTGCCACCGTGGTCGTGGTTCACTACCCGCCTCAACTCTTTCCAGTTTTTCTCTCTCAATCTCGGCGACACTTCTCCGCCACAATTTCCCTCTTTTCTTCCTTAACTCCAAAATCCAGCCATGTAATTTTACTCACTGGAGAATTTCACACACACTAATACACATATAAAACCCTCAAAAGTCCCCATTGTTAATGGATTTCCATTTCTCAGTTTCTTATAAGCTTTCTCCTTCTCATTCTCCGCGTCTGCTTCTTACTGAAAATCCATGGCGGTTTGGCCTTCTCCGCGTGTTTTCACGCACTTATTCTTTCCGAAGGAGAACTACCCGTCCTTTAATTATTACTGCATACAGCAAACTCGAATCCACCGTGCTTCCTTTTCTGTGAAAATTTCCATGTCGTTGCGAGCAAGAATGGGGTTAGAATCAGGTGCATCGGAGACCAGCAAAGGTCCAGCCATTCTCTGGTTCAAGCATGATCTTCGCATCGACGATCACCCTGGTCTCCTTGCGTCTTCTCGGCATCGGACTCTTGTGCCTCTTTACGTCTTTGATCAGCGCATTCTTTCACGTATGTCATCTTTCTCTTTCACTTACGTGCAGCCGTGAGGATAAGCATGTGTTGTCTAGTGCTTTTCCAATTGAGCTTCATAGGCAATCAACAGGGCTCTTTCTATTTTGTTAGATTAACCCAAAGTTCGCGGAAATAAGTGGTCCATTTTTAGTTTATAATAAGTTTGGTATTTAGCTGTTAAAGCTGCAGAGACGTGCCATCGATCAGGACTATTAATGTGATTCTTTGTTCATGAATGCGGAAGGATAGCCAGACATAGCATTCGTGTACTTAAGAGAAAATTTAAAACCAATACGAATCGCCTTGCAACAGTATAACATAGTAAAGTACAGGAAAAGAATAGACCTTGAGAGCATAATTGTATTTGTAGGGCACTAATATACTGGATGTTATTGGATAAGGTAAAATATCTCAGGTGGCGTGTCTTGTGAAGGCTACTTTTGTTCTTTTCTCTTTCCTTTCACCCTCTGTTTAGATGAATTCCAACTAGATTCTTTTACTTGTATTATTAATATTATAATGGCAGCATGATAATGTTGGACACAACACTAGGAATTTAAATCCTGCTCGTGAGCATTTTGCAGCATATTAGCAGTTCACTTAAATATTTACATCATTGCTGCAGGTCTATCTGATGAACTACTAGAGCTTCTGCTTTTTGCTTTAGATGATCTAAAGAAGTCACTCAAGGATCAAGGGTGTAACTTGATGATCAGGTTCGGGAATGCAGAAAGTGTGATTGCAGAACTTCTGAAAGAGGTTGTTACACTTATTTACTTATTCTGATATTTAACTGGCCAGGAATGAGAATAATCTTGGGAGCTCAACTCATTTTATTGAATTCATCACCGAGGATTGGAACAGGTACAGGCTACTAGCATATATGCAGAAGAGGAGGTAGAGTATGAGATGTGCCAAATGCTAGATGCAGTTAAAGCGACTTTGACTTCAGCTCCAGCATCTTCTGCCAAAGAATACCCCAAAATGGTACTGTGGAGCAGTCCATTTTATGATATTAAGGTAATTTGTGCACCTTTTCTTTAAACTTTTACTCATTAGTTATGAGGCCTCAATAAACAATCTCATATGTTGATTCTTTTTTTTTTAAATATAATTTGTTGATTCATTTATGCAGAACTTGGATGATCTGCCAGCATCGTATGATGACTTCAAGAAACTAAAATGTCCTGTTGTATCCCCTATTTTGCCTGCAAAATTACCGGATCCTGAGATGAATTTGATGTGGGGTATGGAGTGCACTTTAGACCTTTTCTACTCTCTCTCATGCACTTTTGATTGCACAAATAACATGTTTTCTAAAATGCCATTATGACTGGTACTTGTCAAACTATATTTGCTTTGCAAATCAGGTGAACTACCCACACTGGATGATTTGAAGAAGATTTTGGATAACTCTGTCAGAAGATCAAAAAATAAGTGGATATCAATTGAAGGAGAGCATTTTGTTGCCAAAAATACCAAAACTAGTAGTTTAAAGAAAGTGGCAGAAAAGAGGGGTTATCAGAAGACTTCAAGTAATGAGATAACTCAAAGGAAGAGGCCAGAGAGATCAGCATTTGTAACACAACAAGGGAACTTTGTAGGAGGTGGGACAAGTGTTGTGTTGGATGCTCTGGCTGCATATTTGCGGTATCTGGAGGGTACAGCTCTATATGAGTGGCAGGAGTATGTGCTGGCACCTTAAATTTCTTCTTTCCTGTACTGAAGTGATATTGTGCTTGACTAACATAAGTTCTATAGCCATCATTACCGGGCTGGGTCTACTTCACTTTAAATTATTGAATATTAGGAGGAATATTTTGACTTTGATCTAAATCATGACTGTCATTTCTTTTTGCGAATTGTTGAATAGAAATACTTGTAGTAGTGGGTTCTGGACTTACCCCTTGATCTTGGTGCTAAAGTTCAAATCAGGTACTGAATTAAAAAAAAAAAAAAAACTGCTTAGGTTCCTGAAATGGTTGTTCAGTCTAGTCCCCGTCATTAACTATATTTGATGACTGGTAACCTGCTAATTTTTTTAGGTCCATGGATGGATGTCATGTATGGCTCTTCACCTAATCACGTACACCTTTTCTTTCCATATCCTTTTCTTTTTTAGGCTGACGAATGTCTGTATGGTCTTCAAAGTTTAAATTCTTTGAGAAATTAATTTTTTGAAGAAAAATTCTTGGCCTTGACCTATTATACTAAAACTGGTTTCAATTTTGCTCATCTTCATTAAAGGGTACATCAGAAACTGCGTGAAACAGAAAGTAGGGAAGGAGCCTCATTTGGTGCCCTTTTTGGATGCGCACTTCTCTTGGGAATCATTTCTAGAAGAAGGGTACATCATGAAGCGATTAAGTATGAGAAAGAACGAAATGGTGGTTTTTTGTCTCCTTTTGGATACTCAGCCCTATCTGTTGCCGCAACAGTCCATACTGTCTGCTCAATTGAGGTTGCTTCTTTTCTTCAATATCAGTGAAATTGTCTTGACATGATTATTGCATAAAGGATTTAAATATTCTACAGCGGAGATTAATATCTTATTATTGCACAATTCACCTTAATTATGCTCTAACGAGTTAATAGTTTTTATGGTAGTGGTATTGGCTTATGGCTTTAAAAAGTCAAAAGACTGTGGAAGGAAATTTTGCTACTCGGATATGGAGATGGAATGGTTATTTAATCAAAGTGAGTTGTTGGAACCTCCTTTAATTATCTATGAAATCATTGAAGTGTAATAAAGATCCCTCACCCCCACAAAAAGCAAAGAACCATTGAAATTTAAAATCACAAAAAACCTATTCTAGATTGTTTTGTTGTCTTGATATAACTAATCACAGAAATGATTTCACTTTGGCAGTACACTACCGTTGGTCATGAAGGTTCTGCCGTTCTTCTTGTGCATGGTTTTGGTGCTTTTTTGGAACATTACCGTGACAACATCAGTCAAATAGCTGAGGGAGGCAACCGAGTTTGGGCAATCACACTTCTGGGGTTTGGGAGATCTGAAAAGCCAAATGTGGTTTACACCGAACTCATGTGGGCTAGATTAGTTAAAGATTTTATAATTGAAGTTGTTAGGGAACCTGTACACCTTGTCGGGAACTCAATTGGAGGTATGTTGGAAACACCCGAACTTCGCTGAAGGGAAAAAAAAAAAGTCCAGAAAGTGATGAATACTTCAATAACCATGCATCCAACTACTATATATACCTGATTCAGATGCGTTTCAACTGTTCATCTCTAGATTTTATGGGATTATCCTTCTTTATTGCCAGGATATTTTGCTGCAATTGTTGCTGGGCTTTGGCCTGGTTTAGTCAAATCCATGGTCCTTCTGAATAGTGCTGGCAATATTATTCCTGGAGACTCTGCTGTCAATTACTCTGATGTAAGGACTCTATGATTCGGAATTTACCGATTGCGTCCTTTTGAAGGCTTCTTATTCCTCCCCTTCCCATCTCCCAACAAGCAAGGAAACTGTTCAACTTGGAATGCTGCTGTGCATGCTAGAATATGCTTATGTGGTACAACGGCTAGCATAAGTACCGTCACTTTTATATGTCTATTGGTTTCATAATTTAGAATTCCAAGAAGCAAGAAAGGGGAAAAAAATATTTTCCAGCTAGTCCCTTTTTGTGCTTTCTATGTGCAGCATTCCTTATAGCTCCAAATTTATTATGCAAGTTACTCTTTGATTAACATTTCAGGACAGGCAGAATTCTGGAGCAGCATGGTTGGGTGCTAGATTTCTGCTGCTGTACTTGAGGTGGAATATTAGAAACATAGTGAAAAACTTTTATCCATCTGTAAGAATGCCTAATTCTCTTGGTCTTGGCTTTTCTTTGAATTTATGCTATGTATTGGTCCTGAACTTAAATCTCTGCAGAAACCAGATCGAGTTGATGATTGGCTTATTAATGAGATGTTGAGAGCAGTATCCTTTGCAGTTCGTAGCAATTACCTCATCTCTTTCTTGTCTTCTGCTTATTAATGATCTTGCCTCAGACAAATGTTTTTAATATAAACCTTTTCGCTCCTATTTCCGGCCTTTTCATGTCTTCTATATATCAGTTTTCTAAGGCGTTCATTTGTGCAACTGCTTTTTCCTTGATGAAATATAGTCACATGACCCTGGAGTTCTGGCGGTTTTGGAATGCATCTTCAGCTTTGACCTTTCTGTTCCTCTTAACTACCTATTTGAAGGATTTGAAAAGAAGACTCTATTTATACAGGTCGTTCTTCAGTATCTCAAATATGAAAGCCTTGTCTTTGTTGCTTTGTTTTACTGACGGGTAAATTTTGATTGTTCTTCCAGGGAACGAGAGATCCACTATCTGACTCTAGGTCCAAGTTAGCTATGCTCAAAGCGCATTGCAAAGGGATTGCTATCCGAGAAATAGATGCTGGTTAGTTTACTACAACTGGTGTTGCTGCCTTGATCTTCTAGTAGAGATACACTTAAAAGCTACGTATTTTTTTCTCTGCTGCTGTTGATATTCAGGTCATTGCCCCCATGATGAGCAGCCGGCAGTAGTAAATTCTATCATCCAGGAATGGATAGTCTCTGTTGAACGTGAAGTTTTCTCTGTTAGCTCAGCTAGATAGTAACAATGGGCGAGGAAGGGAAAAGGCAGAGTTTTTCCCCCCCTCCTGCGTCATCACTGATGTGATGCATTGTATTTTATCATCATTCTACAAATTTTCTGCTTTTAATTCACAATAATTAGTTCATCAGTTTCATGCATTCGACATCCTTGTGGAAAAAGAAACTCTGGATGCCGCTGGGTGAAGTGCCTTCCTGATACGCTGATCAGGCTTAATGTTCCTTTATTCATACATTTGTAATTATTTTACAGTGAGAATGTACTTACCCCTTGAGGCCAAGTTTTGGTGATGTGGATCTCCCTACTTCTACTGGATCAGATATCATGTCCAAAGGAACCTTCAACCTTAGGAATTGTTATGTCTCAAAACTCTATTGGGCATGACCGAGTTTAGTTGAACTCGAGAATTTCATTAGCTTTATCGGAGCCAGTTGTTCATGTGATCTCATACTAGTAAATTTTTGGTTATGCACTTTCCCTTTTCAGCTGCGTATAACTCACAGCTTATATGACATGTAAACAGGATTCTGATGGCTTTCTTCCACCAATTCTCAGAATGGCATCGCAGAAACAAAATCTCTTTTCTTACACCTCCTTTTGCCGGAAGTTTCTGGAAATCCAATAATTCTGCTAACATTCAATTTGAGGCAGAAAAGACATGATAGTGCCAAAATGCATATGCAATGAATGGAAAAAAATTGGAAACCTCAAATATAATCGCAAGGAGAGAGAGCCTCATTTAGTGTCATACAACATCACAGTTGTGGCACTTCTACAGGAAATCAACATTCGCCAATGACTATTGTCAAAGATTGTACCCTAGGGTCGGCTGCCTTGACAAAATGCACCCCAAAATGAATTGGCCGTAAAGAAACAGCAGTGCGAATTCCACTGTCCCCTGCTAACCGCAGTTCTTAAGGTAGCACGTACCTTTGATATCCAGGAACCATGCACCTCTTTTCTCTCCTCCTCTCACTTTCCTCTCAGCTAGGGTGAAAGTTGCTCTCACTAACTATCCCTCTTAGCTCCAATTCCTGACTAAGGCCTGTAAAGTCAGGAACTATGCCACCGCAATAGTGATTTAGAACACCTTTTCCTGCAAGATCATTTAGTATATTTGCTGGGTCCTTGGCACCCCCGTGCTGCAAAAACTTCATTCTCAGAGCAGACCCTGTTACTGATGAGAGTGGATCCTCCTGACACATCTTTTGCCATATAGTGGCAGCAAAGCATCTGGCGTACAAGTAGCTATAGTAGCCTTCCCAAATAGAAAAGAAGAAAAATGAAAAAAATCGTTGTTAGTATCATAAAAAACCTGATCTTGCTAAATGAGTAGAGCAATAATAGTTTTGATTATGTATTTCATTTCCCAATTATTACTGCTTTAGCAAGATGAGGTTCTTCAAATTGTGTCAACAACACAAGGAATTAGAAAACAAAACGTTTTCTTAAAATCAAAGATATTCTAAAACAAGTGGAATTGGAGGACCAGTCCCCCAGAAAATAAGAGAACAAGCATACAAGAGTGTATGTTATTGAGTGTCAACCCGTCTTATGGTTCTCTTCCAATTAAAAGAAACTTCATCTCAGAAAGTTGATGTGGAAATATTACTTGGTTTGTGTATCACCTACACTATGTGGAAATATACCAAACAGAGAGCTACAATCATAGCAAACACCTGCACACAGGACAAGTAGTAGAATGTTTCACTATGGCTCAGCAGAAGCTTTGGAAGATTGGTAACTCCGTATGACTTAAATCTCCTTTTGCAAAGCATGAGTGTCAGATACATTGGTTATTGGTAATCGTGTAGCAAAAGAGATTATGCAAATGAGTAACTAAGGGTGATTCAGCTATTGAAGATTGAAATGAGGAGTTGAAATTTGCCTGGTTCAAATTAGACAGAATTCTCCCATGAAGGAAAGTCCTACTTGTACCTGGATGTGATCTTTATTCTGTTCCCTATCATGCTTATGAAAGCACAAACTACATATTTGGTTAAGACAAGTTTAGCAACCATTAAAATGTGGGTACCTGCACCATAACTAGCAAGATGACTGAACCGAGTATGCCAATGCGTTCCATCAACATGCTTCCAGCTGGTATATTGTTCTTTCAATTCCGCAACAAGGGAAACAGTATCTCTGATACAGGACGGCTGTTCCCCAAACAGTTTTTGGTCAAACAGTTTTTGGTCAATTGGATGCATCAGTCACGAATATTCACAGGCACAGTGGCAACAGAAATTTCGTTTATCTACTACTGAGAACACAAACCTGCCGTTGCAACTCTGTAGCGGAAAACATTTTTTTGGCTCCTCTCATTGATTCAACCAAGGATTCTGGTATTACATCACCCGTAGAATAATGCCTAGCAAAGGTCTTCAAGGCCCGAAAATCCCAGGCATAGTACCTATTCCCAGGACAAATATTCAACAATCAGACAGCTAAGTAATGACTTCCAACTTCCATTGCCTAGAATTGGCTACTTGTGAAAGTGCACCATGATTATGGTAGAGATTGAAGCCAACATAACCAGAGTCAAAGGTTTCACTATCAGATTTCCTTATGCTTCAATGAATCATGAATATCATTGCCAACAAAATAAGAAGTGTACAGACTACAGATATAAAGGAGAATTATTTTGTAAATGTTTAGGAAGATTACATCCATCATTAGAAGGTGATATGAAGATATCACAGTTCACTCACTCAAAGATATTTGAAGGTGTTTCGGCAAAATCAAAAACAACCCTTGTCCCAGAAAAATGTTGGTAATCCTACAAATACATAAATATATTTTCAAACAGTAGAGACCAATAAGGTAATAAACAGTAACAACATCATTTAACTGATACCGTTCTTGAAAGCAGTGAATGAAGAGCATGTCCAAACTCATGAAAAAGTGTTTCTAGTTCCCAGTGGTTAAGAGTCACCGCAGCTGAATTAGATCCTGAGAAGTTGCAAACAAGGGCTACAATCTGTGCATCATCAGAGAGATGTCAATTATCATTATTTAGCATCATGAGTACAAGAGTATACCTACCCAGACATTTTTTAATATTATTTAGCATTATGAGTCCAAGAGTATACCTACCCAGACATTTTTTAATTATCTGCAAACATCCATTTCCAAGGGAGACTGAAGTATCCAAGTTATATGAAGCATTATATTTAATGTGGTCCTACATTTACCATTGAGATCATCCACAATGTAACAGAATAATTCTATAACTATTCATAACCTCTCTGCAGTGAAAACTGACTGCAGAAACAAAGAAACACTGATAAAAGTCCTAGTCCATCATAATGTAACTAAAGAATCACGATTACAGAACCCAAAGATCATGTATCATTCAGAAAATCCATTTGTCTATTGACAGAAAATGCACTATTATCATAGCACTCTACCAAAGTGTGCTCAGGAGGCAGAGTACAGGATCTTGCCAATTCTGGTATTTACTGGAATTCAAAGGAAGCTTTGTTCTATAACTGTTCAAAGCTGTATTGAATAAGCAAACTGCAATAGGACTTCAAGTTACCATTTAAACGAGTCAAGATCAAGAGGGTCTAATCAAACTTGAAACACCAACGTCTTGGGTTAAAAGAATTAACCACCAGATAATTAAAACACCATTGGGCAGCGCACATCCAGACTGCCTCCAACTTTTGTTTGGATAATCAAATCATGGTTTCTTTTCTAACCAAGCTTTACATGGCATAGAAAATGAAAAGCTTCAAGGTTTTAACTCTTTCCTCACTTTGTTCTGAGTCCCAATTATGATGCTTCCAAATCACAGCATCGGCTTCAATTCTTGGGCCTAACTCTTTTTATTCATAAAGAACAAGGTTTTGAGAACTCAACTCTATATTGCGATGGAAGGAGTTCAAAACAATCCAAAACCTTAACATTAATAGCATAAACAATTAAAATTATCAGGTCAACACTATATTGCAGAAGATTCTCAAAAAGAACGTATCAAATATATCCAAGGAAAAAGGTAAAATAACAGAAGTATATTATCCACGCACAGGAAGTTGGTATTCAGTTTCAGAGATTCGATGACCCCCTTTGATAGCGAAATGAGCACAAAGCGGATGCTTACTTTTTCTTGATTTTAAGTCAAGGTATAGGTACCCTATATCACCCTGCAATTTTAAATATATTGATCATTAGGACATATTGATATCAATAATTCAGTGAACGTCCAAGTAGGTTAGAAGAAGCAACATCACTGCTAGCATTGTCCTCTTACTATGTCATAGCAAGGGGCATCTGAGAAACCACTGTAATTAAACATGACAAAATGGGGATAAGACAAGAAAGGAATTCTGCAAATGCACCTCATCTGGGTGATGTAGACATATTTTAAGGACATCTGGATGCCATGATTCACCAGGTGCAAGCGGAATATTGCGAAATGTCACACCAAATAATGACTCAGCCAGAACTTTCAAGCCCTCGATACACTGAGACAATTGAAAATATGTTGCTACAACCTGTGTGACAGGAAGCAAAAACAAGTTTAACTTTAAAATGACTTAAAATTACTGCAATATTAAGAAACGAAAGCACCAATAGAATTCCCCAGAAGTTTCAGTTCTAGATCTCTATGTAGGTATAACATAAGTCTGTATTCATTACATATGCATATATCTTGATAAGTGTTTTATGTTGGTTTCTGACAATGCATATAGAAGGTTTAAAGAAAAAATAGTTTTATTCATCCAAGGGTATTTAGGTTGTACTTCTTCACCGTATCCATTACTAGACTGCCAACAAGAGAAGCAAACTGTAACCCAACTAAGTTCTTAATATACCCTGGAATCCAAGTTAAAAGCAGAAGACTTCATCAACCCGGTGAAGTATGTCTCATCCCATGGTTCCAAGTTAGAACATGGTTGGCCAGTCTTTTCTCTCTTGAATTTCTGAATGGACTTAAACTCCTACGTAACAAAAGAATAATATCAGCAAAACCATAACATACCTTTCAGAAAAGTATCTATCTATATGATGCTTCATGCCTACCCTGCAAAATTAGCATACCTCATCGGCCTTGGGTCTGACAATTTCACTCATCTCAAGCAGAAATGATGTCACAACATCAGGTGATGAAGCCAAATTTGAGTGCATAGCAAACTCAGCATAAGTGTTATACCCTATTATCTGCATAAGTATAGCCTACAATATCAGATTTCTGAAGGATTTCCAGTTATTCCCAGTGATTTCAGAAAAATCAATAAAGATGATGGTGACTGTAGTTACTGATTATCCTAATATATCCATATTTTATAACTGCAAAGAATAAACTTCTTTTTTTCGTTCATAGCATATAGAATCCTGCATAAAAGTTTGGTCACATTTCAAAAGTCATAAATTCCATACAGATCTGCTAAAAAGTGTTACATAAAAATCATCATTTACCATAAATTAAAAAAAATATTATGTCATAGATTTCTTTTTACTGGAAATAATGTAAAACAAATAAAAGTAACCTGAGCAAATTCATGACGGGCTGCAATAAGATTATCAAGAACTTTAAGATTTGCACATGGTACAGAATTCCCTTGAACATAAGCCATCTTCCTAACCTGGAGATGAGGAAGGAAAAATGGTCATGACATTGTGACTTTAAAAATTTCACATTAACAGAGTCAAAGAAATTATGATACGAAATAGTTCTACTTTTGTTTTCCTCTCTTTGTTCAAGTAATAAATCCAATTTTAAGAAGTATATGTGACTCCAGTACAAAAACATTATCCAAAAAATATGGTGCTCCAACTTTGTTCCTTCATTCAGCAACTTATTTCCATTTACCAAAATGAAAATTACACACCAGTACATCCAATAAGCAGAATCCAGACTCTGCAAAGCAATATTAAATACAACTTCAACAAAGAGTGGAGGATTCTACCTCAGCACATGATGCCCATTGCAGAACAGAGCACAAATTGTTTGGTTCAGTTACCAACCGAAAACCTTTCTCTTTCTTGATAGTCTGTTGGACGGACTCTGTAAATGCACCTGATGAACTACGGTAGATAGGCTTGACAAGATGGTGCAACTTTTTGGGGATTTGGGATGCTGGAAAGATATCCACATGACCTGGGTCAGTTACAATATTTTCATTGAACCTGATAAACAAAAGAAGTACATATATAATTGTCTTGCAATGTATCAATCTGTTGATATCTACAGAAAAGCGAAAACTTTATATGTATTGCAATGGAAAAATGGCAAAGTAAACAGAATGGTTCATGGTGATAAAAAAGACATCACTAACATCGAGGGATAAGAACAAGAACAAAAAGCAGATTACTGAAGGGGAGGGTTGTCCAATTTATTTCACTTGTACCCCACTACTTAGGTTAAATATCGACCCTAACTTAGAATCCCTTTTCCTTGTTGCGGGATTTCTTAAGAATGATTTCCAGATATATTCAGCCTCCAAAAGGTTCAGAATCTGTTCTACAGAACTATTGTTAAATATGATGCTAGCAAACCATTTTTTTTTTTTTGAAAAAAATCCAGAATAAATAACAAGAAGACATTGGCAAGCAAGAGATAAAGTAAACACAGTTTCACATGGAAATATCCAGGGACGATATTTGAACCAATCATGCCTCTCATAGAAGTAAGTTAGAAAAACAAAGAAAATTCAATTCTTCAATCTTGGATAAAACAAGAACCCGGTGAACTAAAGCAAAGTTTTATTGTTGTCCTTGCATGCCATACCAGTTAACATGCACTCATTTCTCAGACAATCTAGAACTTTGGCACGAAAATCATAACAGTGACACTGAAAAAAGCAATAAAAAAAAAGTAATCTTGTTTTGGCATCGTTTTTTCTTGTGACCCATGAAAATGTTACTTACTCTCTGCATAGCTGAACAATGTCCATGTTTAGCTGATTAACCCGATCCAATTTCTCTGCAATAGTAATGGAGATGCTCAGTTAGTTAATACAAGTAAATGAAATACTAAGAATTTAGTTGACAAAGGATACCTACCATGGGATAGATGAATTCCACCCTTCTCAAAATCAAGACGTAGATGTTGAGCTGCCCTTTGAGCTTCCTCAGACAACAAATGAGCATCTTGCTCAGCCTTTATTAGCGCATTGTACAGACTATAATTTGTGTTGAGATACTGCATATCAAAAGCAAAGTGTACTTCAGCAAGAAATTATTCATTGAATGAAGCATTACCATTTATCATGTGAACTACAAAGAACCTAAGTTTGTAGCTATGTTGCAGAACTAACCTTTCTTTTTGGTTAATCCTCCACAACAAATCATGGAGAGAGATCAATTTGTTAGGGCTCGTTTAAAGTACCTAGCAAGCTGACCTACTGTAATGCAACCAAGGAAGTGTTCAACGGCCAGTGTTCACTCTACTTATCTGCTGCACACGCTTTGTATAGTCTCCTCATGAAATGCTTAAAAATAACAAGTAAGGTTCTCTCAACTTGAGTCTCCAGTTTATCTAGGATAAATAATTTTTTACTATTTTAGCCAAAAGAATATCAATGCCATGGGACGAACCTTACAGGAATGGAGAAATGTTATCAAGAAGTCAATGGCAGGATTCTAGTTATTTAGAGCGATCAGTTGAACTCAAAGTAGGAAATGAAAAATGATAAGATGGTAAAACAATAAACATGAAAAAAAAAACACACAAGAGGAAAGCAAAAGCAAGAAGAATGCAGTTGACTATAGACTTGAGAAGACAGAGAGTGTGATAATAAATCAAAAACATCATCATTCCCTATCTTTCCCGTTTGACTTCGGATCC
The DNA here is from genome assembly GCA_030512225.1 of Rauvolfia tetraphylla. Classification (NCBI taxonomy): domain Eukaryota; kingdom Viridiplantae; phylum Streptophyta; class Magnoliopsida; order Gentianales; family Apocynaceae; genus Rauvolfia; species Rauvolfia tetraphylla. The sequence goes on along the minus strand of JAJQKT010000049.1, from coordinate 6,660,228 downwards.
CCCTACTGAAACCAAGAGAACTATAAACTATGTATATTCACACTTCAGCCAGCTATTACTAAGTATAGCTTGGATTCCCTAGTTCACATATTAGGTACCCCGTTTGATAAAGGACTAAAGATGAACTATAAGTTTGAGTACCTTAGACGCCAATAACTTTGGAATGATCCAGGACATAACTTAAGTGAAACTATGAATTCCCTTAGTCTTCTGATAACTCGCAATTGATTTCATCCTTGCATTCTTTCAATTTTACATGTAAAATGAGCTAATAGTTATTACACACTCCAAAACACAAGTTTTTAAGTCCTGCTTAATAAAAGGACTGAAGTCATGGATATGATAAAAAGGCAACTAGTCCACTGGTCACCTCACATGTAAATATTCATTGATCCTCAGAGATGCCTTGCTTGCCTCCTCAACAAATTCCCTTCAGTGCAAATATCATAGAAAACAATAAGAGCAATTATAAAAAAATGACAAAAATCACAGAATTCAATAGAGAGATTATACAGACCTGTCCGGATGTGTATGCCTGCATAACTCTGCAGAGTCAATTACTGAACAGACCTAGCGAAACAAAAGAATTCAGCTATCTCTCCAAGCTCAATTTTACACAAACACATACAATTCAGCTATTTTCAGCATCTAGGCTCGTTTGGACTTAAGGTGATTAGGAACAAAATATCAAAACCAAAATCCAGAACCAGAATTAAACTACTTACTGTGTCGGATATCTCATCCATGGCTCGTATAATGTGAGGAGCAGGCGGCATTCCAGAAATATAGGCCACAAGCTCATTTGACCTACTCACAAGTTCGGCCAATATTAGTCAAACAAAAACAGAGACGCCATTTTTTTTTTTTTTGTAATTAAAATGATAACTGCTGGATGGCTCAACCAGTGTACCACTTAAAAGGTAATACTTCAGCAATCAAACACTCTTGGAGGCTACGATTTTTAAAATACTGGAGATAATAACATTTCTATGGCATCATCGACGAAGCGTTGAAAACCTTTGGGAGTTTTTAAATGGTGGAAGCCGTAGAGGCCGGTTTCTCGTATCAGCGGAACTGTTGATGTATGAAAAGAGGAAACAGAGTCGGTGCGGATGAAGCCGTGTGAATATGCAGCCAGTCGACGCCGGATTAGGGCAGCCATGTCCCGGATTCCAGGAGCGGAGATAGCCAGCTAGAGGCTACTCCTCGAAGTTGATTGCGCGGGTCGCTACGTCTCAGTTATTGAAAAATGACGAGCGCAAGCAGCTATCCTTCCTGCACTTGGGAGCGAGCAGAGGAGTGTAAAGGAGTCTCTCGGAGGAAATAAATTACATTTTCCTAAAATTAATTACATTTCATGAAAAATATAATATAAATGCATCGTTACTTTCCAACTTTTATTTTTAATACACCTTAAAATAACATGTTTACCCTTTTTAATTAAATAAACGTTTTGATTAGAAAAATAATTAATAAATAAAGCATCTCCTTTGAATTTTTTTTAAAATTGTTTTTGTTAATTATTTTTTATTATATTTTTTATATTTATAAGTGAAGAAATTATAATAAAATTTACAAAAAATTAAAATACTCCAGATTTTGAAATAGAGGGTGTATACAAAATGCGACTTCAAAAAAAAAAAACGCTAACGGAGATACAGTAAGCGTTGGGTTGTTCACTGCAGTGGTGTTTTTCTGTCTTGGAACATCGCCACTCTCAAATATTACCGAAAGTGGAAGGCACGTTCCCAACCGTCTCGGTCACTTTGAACACATCCTCCGTGGCGTCCTCTGATGTCCCGCTTCCCGCGAAAACCTCTCCCTCTTTCTCCATGCTCTTCGCCTCTCGTTTCTTTCTCTCATTCTCATATGCAGAATCTGTTGAATATCTTTATCCAAGATTTTGTCTTGCCCTCTCCCCTCCCTTCTCCATTCCACTCTATCTCTCAAGTAGATTGGAGCTACATACATATGATTCTTGTTTACATGATCACACTCTCACTGTTACGAATTGATCGCAATGGCAACTCCTGACGAACCCTCGATCCCGAAACTGAGAAAGATCCGTGAAATCTCGGTTCCCAAAACAGTTTCAGAAACTGTAGATGATGGAAACGACGAGGATGATGATGATGAGCTGGTTACCAGCGATGAAGATTCATGCATTATTGACGCCTCGTTATTGGGCCTTTATCACGTAAGGACCCTTTCCGCTCCGTCGCCTCTCAAGTTAGCGAATTCAATTGGGACGGGTTCAAGTTCGGGGGATTGTGGCGATGATAGAGGCAAAGATGGAATCGAGCATAAAAATTCCTCAGTTCCTCAAGCGTCTAGCGGGGAAGGTCATCTGTTGTCTTCTAATTCTTCTATATTTGAGAGTATTTGCGGGACTGCAGTTACTGAGATTTTCCTTTTCAAAGTGGTATTTCGAACGTTGGATTATTTCAGAGTATATAATGGGTGTCTTGTTTGTGTTCGTATTGACGGAATAGTTAAAAATTCAAAAACCCTTGGGGTGGGGTAGAACAGAAGATGATATTTTAAGAATAACTAGTACAAAGGCTAGCGGTCATTACTATGAGTTGGAATTTTATTTGAAAGAAATTCACACAGTAAAGAAATACAGAAACTTCAGGATCCTTTAGTTTAAATGTTTCTCCGTTCACTGTGGTTGCACTTATATTATCACGTTTAATTCTTTCAGTTTTAACTTCTGGTTGATAATTCTTGCTGGTTACTTACAATTAAAGTTCTGCTGTCTGTCATGAAGAAAACTTGAAAAAATATTATAGTAATTAAATTCTGATTCTTTTGTGCAATATGTAGGTAAGAGAGTTCATTGGAGCCAATCAAAATCTTTGAAGATCCTATCACCTCAATATTCAGAAAGGGAGGTAATCAATTGTTACAGAGCTTCACTTCTTTTATTTCTTTGCTTTTTTCTATTTTGTGTTTTTATTATCTTGCTTAAAACGAAGGCAGTTGAGTAAGATATCTCTGCTTCTTGTAATTCTGCTTATTGCAGGCTAATCATGCAACCTTAACCAAGGAAATGCAATCCCCACGTTTCCAAGCTCTCCTGCGTGTTACGAGTGGTCGTAGAAGACACTCGCCAGACGTCAAGAGCTTCTCACATGAACTCAATTCCAAAGGGGTCAGAGCATTGCCATTCTGGAAATCTCGTGCGGTTGGACGCATGGAAGTATGCTATCCTGTCTTTAAATTCCCAAAATTTACGTTTGATTTCCGTCATTTTTTGTCAGCATTTTCACTCTTCCAATTAATCATTTCTCTTTTCAAAATTTACCAAGTACCCAAAATTAATGTTTTCAGGAGATTATGACAATGGTCAGGGTGAAGTTTGATAAATTAAAGAAGGAGGTTAATGATGATTTAGGTGTCTTTGCGGGGGATTTGGTTGGCATACTTGAGAGGACTTCAGAATGTCATCTTGAATGGAGAGAACATTTGGAAGATTTGTTGATTATTGCCAGGCAATGTGTGAAGATGTCTGCAAATGAATTTTGGACAAAGTGCGAAAGCATTGTTCAGAATCTGGATGACCGTAGGCAAGAGCTTCCCATGGGAACTCTTAAACAATTCCATACCCGCCTTTTGTTTATACTCACTCGTTGTACTCGGCTTGTACAGTTCCAAAAGGAGAGTGGTTATGAAGAAGAACATGGTCTTACTTTTCATCAGTTAAGTAACCTTGGGGTCTATGCAGAAAGACTTTCTGGAGCCACAAACCAAGATTCAATTAGCATAAAAGAACAAAATCAGAAAGCCACTGTACAAATGCAGGATCAACTTTCTGTTAAAGAATATCAGATCAATGAAAACTATGATAATGAAGTAGACATGGATGTTGGTACTGCAAAAAGTGTTGCTTCATCTACTGGAAGTTATAGGATGTCATCATGGAAGAAGCTTCCTTCTGCAGCTGAAAGACACCGAAAAATCCATGGCTTGGTTGACTCTCCATCCAAAGATAAATCTGATCACTTACAACACAAGGAAGTAATAGATACCTCAGAAAATCTAGATACAGAGTTCCACCTGGAACATGCAGAAGAATCTTCAAAAGCAAAAAAAGTGACTTGGGGAGGTTGGGATCAACATAATATGACATATGAGGACTCATTTATCTGTCGCATATGTGAGGTTGAAATACCCACTGTTCATGTAGAACAGCATTCAAGGTTATGTACAATTGTTGATAGGTGTGATTTAAAAGGTTTAACTGTTAATGAACGACTTGGAAGAGTCGCTGATACCCTTGAAAGGATAATTGAATCATGGACTCCAAAAAGTATGGATAGTGAAAATGGGAGCCCTGATGTTGTAAGGATGCCAGCATCAAGTATGCTAGGAGAATCAAATGAGTTGTCCCTGAAGCAAAACTGCTTACCTCAAAGTTTTCCAGAAGACATGCTAGACAGTGTTGTCCAAAGTGGTAGTGCATCCATTTTGGATAATTGCAACAATTTGTCTGATATGTCGCATGAAATGCATGTGCTAATACCTGATGCAGGTAAGATGCCCTCATCCGCTGAGAGTTTGACACCCCGATCACCTCTGATAACCCCACGGACAAGTCAGATCGATTTGCTGCTAAGCGGGCGCAGTACCATATCAGAATATGAAAGCTATCAGCAGGTACTTTTATGAATACCATGTATCTGTGCGTTCATCATACTATATACAGTCTTCTAGGACATCTCTCTTAGTTCATTATTTGTTTTCTTCTCTATCATATGCAGTTGCCTTTCGACCAATCATAACAATGGATATCAAACTTGTGGGCTTCTGATTGTGGAAATCTTTTTTCCAAACAGCTACTTGTTTTTCCCATTTTGGACAACTGGATCTTTTAATAATAACCTTAAGAGTTCAGAATTGACTATCCTACCAATAGATTAGAATGAAAAAGAATTTAAAAAGTTAAAATGAGGTGTCTAATTATTTCTTATTATCATCAGGAAGCTGCGGGAGAATGGATTGTTTAAGTCCTTAATCGTTTCTTTTTTTCCTTTATTTTTTATTTGCATTTTGTGTTTGTGTAAGCCCTGGGAAGGCTGTGACTACAATAAGGTTATTTTAGATGCCGTTGATTTTGTGCCATAGATCTTGGATATAATCTATCTAGAAAGCAATTAAATCTTTGACATGCAAAATATCATCTCAGTTCTGTGCTAAATCCCAACATTGGACTGGGTCTGGATATTCTTGGGGTACATATTTGCAAAACTATTGCCAATAAATGTTAAAGCAAGTTCTGATTGAAGCTGTTTCAGCATATGTTGAACAAACAAGATAATGGGTATATTTTCCTGAAGTTACGATGTACTAGAATAAGAAAAATCATCAACAGGAGAAGTGAACTTGAAATAGACATAAAACCTCATAGATTTACCCAAAAAGCTCAGTAAGCAAAATGAAAAGGAAATCTCTCCTTAAATTCCAATGACTTCAAACAGGTCTATCTTTATTATGCAAAAACTCTGAAGCATTCCTCTTCTTAAAGATATATCGTTATTGCTTTCATATTTGATTTTAGAGGAACCATGTGATATTTCCTTCAGAGTGTGCTTTGCTGCTCTGCTTTTCTACCTTGATCTCATATATCTGTACATAATTGTTTATTCTCCTCTATGTATTCTGTATGGGAAATTGTGACCAAGCCTTTGGAAAATATGGCATTCAATCTTTTGTTCAATTTATTGATAGATAGACATTTGAATATCTTTATATCACAGGCCTTCTTAGCTAGTTATGCTCCTGAAGGAAAGATAGACTCAACTTTAGATTTTTAATGTTCTTTCCGTAAATTTATTAACAATGATGTGAATGAGGATGAAAAACCTTATATGAGCAAAGCCTTGACATTTTGAAGATCTTTATTGATAATTCTTTCTGTCCTTTGACCAAAGGCTGGCCGTACTTCTTCAGGATTGTTAACTTAGTATAAATAGTATCTGCACTGTCCAAACTAATGAGTTCCAAATATTAGTTCAGTTATCATGATGATATTGAACTTCTACTTTTATTTTTATCATTATCAATCCTCTCCTTAAGCCCACCCTAATACTGTTCTTGAGTTTCCAAATTCTTCAATATGACTTAACAGTTTCTGTTCATGGATCATGGCTAAATATGGTTAAATACAGGACTGAAATATTTCTGGAAAATATTATGCCCTCAATATTGATGAACAATCTAAAGAACAAGGTGTTTCAAAATCTTTTTGAACTTTTTGTTCTCCCATAGATCACTAATCCGAAGAAATCTTTAGCTTAAATATTTTGCTGGTGACATTAGTCAGGTTGACAATCAAATTCATGAGATGCTAGTAGATTACTTGCACACATTTTAGACCATTTCGTTGTGCTCCGAGAAACGAAACATATCTTTTATCAGTTAAATTCTGCTAAGTACACTGCGTGGGATGGTATGCAGATACATAAAATGCTGGATATTGCTCGATCTGTAGCCAATGCTAACAACCATGACTATAGCACCTTGGAGTATATGCTAGAACGCTTAGAAGACCTAAAATATGTCATTCAAGACAGGAAGGTGGATGCTCTTGTTGTTGAGACATTTGGGAGACGCATAGAGAAGTTGCTGCAGTAAGTCCAATTTCAATTCTAAGGCTTATGTGATTTGGATCAGAAGGCATCTAATATTTTAAAAGCTTCCACTGTCAGTTGACTACGTTAGTCTCTGCTCAAAATTTGGAAATTCTGATGTAGACAATTTTTTCTGTTTATTCCTATGTTCCTCATTTTTGGTTTCACATCTATATTTCATAAGCCGATTCGTCAAATTATTACAGGGAGAAATATGTATCTCTTTGCGGACAGATTGAGGATGAAAAAGCAGAATCATCAAATACCATGGGTGATGATGATAGTTCTGTGGATGATGATGTGATTCGCAGTTTGCGTGCTAGCCCTATTAATCAATGCTCTAAGGATCGAACATCCATTGATGATTTTGAAATAATAAGACCTATCAGCAGAGGTGCTTTTGGACTAGTCTTCCTAGCAAGGAAAAGGGCAACGGGTGATTTATTTGCAATAAAGGTGAAAATCCATGGCCCCATTGGGAGGTCGAAACTTATCTTTAATTTACCTTTACCAAATCCTTTTTCCCTGAGAACACACCTAAAGTTGTAATTTCTAGGTAAATAAGATTTAAACTGCCACCTTGACATTTTGAGATGAAAAACTAGTTCAAATATATTCATTCTTCTGATATCCGACCCTTGGCAACATGGATTAAGAAACAGGTTCCATTTTAGCACAATACTTCTACTAAACTTATTTTCGCTGATAGTTGAGTTTAGGTAGTTCTGTTCTTGTTTGTTTGTCTTTAGAACTTCTAGATCCACTACCCTCAGAATTCCTGAGGTTTGAGAATTTGTCTTCCAATAAAGTTCTTTAATTGCTTAACCTATTTAAATTTCAGATTGGCTACTCTATGGATATATCAATGCTCTTGCCTTTTGCTCCTCATGAATGGCAATTAAATTTTCATATTTCCTTTTGATTATCTGATGTAATATCTCATGATATAACAGGCTTAGCTCTTATTCTCTTCTTGCTCTGAATTGGTCCGATTGCACTAAAGAAGTGGTTGGTTGTTAATGCTGTCTCTCCTTTTTAAAACTGTTATCCTGGCTACTATGATTTGTGCATATGGGATTGGCTTAATGTCCTCAAGACCACTCATGTTATTGGAACTCCTTTTACAGGTTTTAAAGAAGGCTGACATGATTCGTAAAAATGCAGTTGAAAGTATCCTGGCCGAGCGTGATATCTTGATATCTGTTCGCAATCCTTTTGTGGTATGCAGATATGATGCTTATTACTTAATAATAACACTATTGTTGATTGAGGGGAAAATTCATGAATAAGTTTTCGCTAATGCATGACCTGATGGTGAACAGGTTCGGTTTTTCTACTCTTTCACGTGTAGGGAAAATCTTTACTTGGTCATGGAGTACTTAAATGGAGGAGATCTCTTTTCTCTACTAAAAAATCTAGGATGCTTAGAGGAAGACATGGCACGTACTTATATAGCAGAACTTGTAAGGATGTCGATATCTTTGCATCTAAACATGGCTACAACTGTTGCTTGTTCTTCCTGAATAATAAATTATATGTTGATATCTTTTACTCAGGTACTTGCTTTGGAGTATCTCCATTCTTTAAATGTTATTCACAGAGACTTGAAACCAGACAACTTATTGATTGGTCCAGATGGTCACATCAAGGTCAATAATTGATAGTCTCAATAGTCTAGTTCTAGTTCTATAGTTCTACATTATGAAGTCACTGATATGATATAGTGTGATACGCTTTATAATGTGCTTATTCTTAACATGGGTGGGAAAAAATATTGAAGAAAGTTCAACAACTTTGGGTCCATTTTTTTTTCCAAGTTACATATGAACAAGTTGGTGAAATGTAAAATGAGTTTATGAACAACCTCAGTTTATGCATGATTTAACGCAGAGTACAGAGCCAACAATGGTGGTTAAGTAATATATTGGAGACACCTTCCCTTTTATTTGCCTCTGTAAGGGCAGCATATTGGCTGTGAACTTTCTTTATGAACTTCAATTATTATATGTATCTGTCATTTCCCATTAATGGCTTTTGTAAGGGAGGCAAATGAAAGCATTCTTATTAAGGTACACAGAATTCAGGAAAACAAAGAAAGTGGAAAGTAAGTGAATTGATGCAATCTGCTCTTGGAAGATTTCTAATCTTCAAGTGTAAATGGAACTAAGTCCTTAATGAGTACAGGTTTTCCCTACCACTATAGTCTTTCCAAGAGAAAATGATGTCAATATTTCTAAAAAACTAATTTGACTTATGATTCTCTGAACTCTGTTTATCCGCTCTTTGAGAACTGCTGTATGGTTTAACACATTGCAAGCTCTAACTTACGGTTCAATCTCTGATGCCTCAAGCTGTTAGTGGAGAATGTTGATTGACAGATGGTGGAAACCAAAGCATAGGCTGAGATCATCTGAAGGTTTTCCTTGGTGATGTGTAATGAGTATTTGTTGGTTTGGTGTCATTACATGTTAGTCTGATCTTTGGGTTTTTATATCCTTGTATTTGTAGGCTATAGTTGCTAAGCCATCATTGCAAAAGAGAAGTTTTGATATTCTGTTGTAGAAGATAGAAATTCTATTGTTTCTCTTCATGTCACTATGCTAACTTGTTTGTCATTCTTCCAACTCTCACCAGCTAATCTTTTTCTTTACAGTTAACAGATTTTGGTCTTTCCAAAGTTGGTCTAATCAACAGCACAGATGACTTATCAGGCCCATCAGTGAGAAATACATCTTTTCTTGTTGATGACAAGACAAAAGCATCTGAAAGCAATACATCATTTTTTGTTGATGACAAGACAAAAGCACCTGAAAAATCATCAGTTAATAGAGAGAAGCGGCAAAAGCATGCAGTCGTTGGCACCCCTGACTATTTGGCACCTGAGATACTCCTCGGGATGGGGCATGGTGTGAAATTTATCTGCCATTTAATTTTCATGATTGTTGAATTAATTGTTCTGCTGGTGTTGTTTACATGGTTCAGCCACTGAAATTCATATTTCCCTATTTGTTCTTCTATAGGGGCAACAGCAGATTGGTGGTCTGTGGGGGTTATTCTCTTTGAACTCCTTGTCGGTATTCCCCCTTTTAATGCGGAAACTCCTCAGGTCTGCTAATTGGCTTTGGTTCTTAATTCAGGAATTTCTCTTAACTGTGATTCACAAGTGACTTTGCATCTAAAAATGTATAGCTTCTTAAAAATCGAGTTTTAACATCCACAATTTTGCATTAGTTAAATGTCCTTTGGTAATAAGGTTGTTTTAACCTACATGAAGAGAGTCATACATATCTTTGTGGTATATGTGTTGTTTGTTTCCCACACATATGATTTTGCTTTCTTTAAGAGATACAAGTGCTTGCAGCACATGTAGTTAAAACATGATTTATTGTCCTACTAGGCATCATGAATGTCTAGTCTGGAGCTAAAAAATAGTTGGCGTTTTGTGCCATTTACTAACAATAAGAAGCAATTGTTGATTGTCAAGTTTGGAAGGGTGCTATTTAGTAGTTATATGAGAGTAGTATTTGCAGATTTGTAACTGGAATGCGACAATCCAATATGTCTAAATCTTAAAAGGACTAAATAATCTCTGATTTTCTTATCTAATTTGGGGAGATAGAGAAACTAGTTGGTTCACCTTATTGTTTTATCTTGTGTATTGATTGCATTACGTTAATGCTCTGATGCCTCGATTCACAGTAACAATGAGCTAAAAAGAAGTGGCTCATTCTCGATTTACAATAATTATTTGGATGTTGGGTTGTCTTTCTCCTAAGAAGTCCTATTTATGTAGATGGGTGTAGTGTTTGTCTAGTCCTTTCTCCTAATATGAAGGAATGAACTTTGCCTGTTATATATTTAATCTCCTGCTAAACAAATATACTTATTTTCATGAAGATTCCTTCTTGAAAGTTTAGAGGAAAATAGAGAATTCTGCACAATGTTCAAGTCTTATGGTCCTTTCATGTATAGAAAGATTTAACTGACTGGCTTGTCATGGGTAACACAGTCACTTTGTCTCTGTAAGTTTGAGAGTTTTTGAGTTAGTATTTCTGTTCTGTTCTCTCCTGTTCTATTTGTAAAACTAATCATTTTAAGAGACTATTTAGCTTTTTGATGTATTTAAAT